>CM062346.1:38377810-39627810 GCA_031216105.1 Dalbergia cultrata | reverse complement strand
TACTGCTTATTAGTGGTTTTACATGATATGCTTATATGTATGCTTGATGAAATACTGAATGAATATTTCTGCTAATGTTCAAGATTAGTTTAAAAGTAACTGCACTTCGGCTAATCACGTTTGTGAAAGTTTGATAATTGAATCCTTACCTGCTCACCTTTTTATAATAAACCCGAAGTGGTGGGGACGACAACGATGACACTTTTAGTACAAGTAGGAACTCCTACTGAGAAATCATGTATTTCTCACTGCTATGTTTATTTTCCGTTGTCGTTACCAGAGACAGACGTGTCCACCTAAAGCAACGAGGCCGTAGCTGAGGAAGGAGGTAGCACGTGAAGATTTCAAACCGATCAAGTAGGAGCATTCCGAGCTTTAGTTACATTATAGTTTGTGAGAAACAATTAGTAATAGTAGAACTTATATTGTTATTTGTAATAACTTATCAGTATGATATATGCCCTGTTGTGACTTATGTATTAAGTGATTATATTCCAGTTTATGTGATAATTGTTCTACACTTAGTCTTTTATTCCGCTTATTTAATTAAGTGCGCAATGTAATTTGATTATTATCTATAAAAGCGCTATGTATTTCACTTTTCGTTACAGGCTTAAGTTTTCAAAAAAATTAATTTATTTAAAGAAAAAAAAATTCCATTATTTTTCTAAGTTAATTTCAAAAGAAAATTAATACAAGGCATAAGTGACAACTAATAGAATCCAAATGTGAACTTAAGCACAGTGGGGTTCTATTAGGGTGTTACACAACGGCTTCTTCACCTCACTTTCTTTTACTAAAAACTCTATTTGCTTTCAAGTGTTTCACTCTTTTTCTTTCCACTCTTTTTTTTATAAAGTGTTTCACTCTTTTATGTGTCACTCATCTCTTTTCTCTCTTGCACTCTCTTTTCTCTCAATTTTATTTGATGCTCACACACCTCTCTTGGAGGAAAAGGTTTGACTACAATTTTCCTCTCATTACGCATTTGTGAACCCATCATGAACAACTTTGGTGTCATATTGCCATGGCCTCCCTAAGAGAATATGGCTTACCTCCATTAGAACCACATCACATATTACTTTGTCATTGTATTGTCCCATGGAAATGTGCTACTCTACTTGCTTGCCCACAGTCATCTCTCCATTATCAATAAGCCATTGGAGTTTGTATGGCCTAGGATATGTCTTGGTCTCCAAATTTAATTTGGATACTAAAGCTAGCCACATTGGTGCAACTCCCTCCATCTACAATCAAAGAACATAGTGTCCCATTGATTGAACACGTAGAGTGAAAAATGTTCTCTCTTTGGGAATCATCAAGAGCTTGCATTTGACTTCCAAGAAACCTCCTAATCATCAATAAATCTTCTTCTTTGGCCTCCACAATGACCTCCTCATCTACCTCTTCCTCTTCCTCGGCTTCACTAGCTAAAGACTCACGAGTAATTTCTCCATTCTCCTTAAGTAACATAGTCTTCTTGGTTAGATACGTCGAAGCTATGTGACCTCTCCTCAAACACTTGAAGCATTTTATCTCACTACTCCTTGTCTTTTTAGGGGTCTCATTGGACTTGAATTGAGTCCTTTAAGGTGCAACCATGGTATTGTTCGAAAAAGTACCTCCCTCCTTCTTATTTCTTTCCTTCCAATTTGAAGAATTGAAATTAGAATAACTCATCCTCATGGTACCTTTTCTCTTAAGTTGCTACTCTACTTTGGTAGCTTGAGGTACCAAGTCTTCCAACTCCACATAATTTTGTAGCTCAACCACATCTCTAATGTCATTATTCAACCCATTTAGAAAGCGTGCCATAGTAGCCTCCCTATCTTCATTCACATTGACTCTAACCAAAGACATCTCTATCTACTTATAATATTCATCAACATTGCTACTACCTTGTGTAAGTCTTTGGAGCTTGTTATGAAGGTCCCTATGATGATAGGAAGGGACGAATCTCCTTATCATCAACCTTTTCATTTCAACCCAAGTATCCACCAAAGGTTCTTCATATCTAAGTCACTTTTTTTGTAATTGGTTCCAGCAAATAAGAGCATAGTCCATGAATTCCATGGCTGCCACCTTTACTTTTGTTTCCTTAGTGTAATTGTGGCATGAGAACACTGCTCAATTTTCATCTCCCACTCAAGATAAGCCTCTGATCACTTTTCCTTTTGAAAGGTGAAATATTAAGCTTTGTTCCCTCAATTCGATCATCTCTAGCATCACCTCATTGTTTGTTCTCCTCCGTCCATCAATCTTCCTTCTACCTCCATCATCATCATGTTGTTCTTGATTTTCTAACCACTCAATTCTCTCATATAACTCCTCTGTATGCTCTTCCATCATCCATTGCATTTGAGCTGTAATAGCCTCCACTAACAATCGGTTATTTCCTTGAGGATGAGGGGTACCATCACCACCTATTCCTGCCATAATTCAAGTAAAAAGAAAAAAAATAAAAGCAATAGGACCTCACCACACTTCTCACGTGTTTGCACTCTTAGAGATGTATCACTCCTGTTTGTTGCTCTTTAATAGGCTTTTGTGTGAAGTTCTCTCTTGCCTTTTACCATTCAAGTGCTCTTGTAGGCTCTTAAATGGAATCACAGGTCCATTCAAAAAGAAACTCCAACAACCCCAATGTTAAATCACAAAACAATAAGAGGTCAAACAAAAGAGAACTCTAAGACAAAACTTTTAAGATCTAGAAGAAACAAACAAGAAAAACAAAACAAGGATAAGCATACTCAAATTAGAGGCCAAACAAGACAAGAACAAGGTAAAAGTTTAAAGAACAAAAGAAATGAGCCACTATTTTAACCCATTTTTTTGTCAAATTCTTTTTCTTCTTTCAATTCTTTTTTTTTTTAATTCTTTTCAATATGTTCTTGATGATTGTAGATGAACAGACTAAATGGAATTACATCAAAACAAGCCCATATTTAACGACTAAACATCAAACTAACAAAGCCTAGAAGGATTAAAATGAAATAATTCCCAAGAACATCAAGAACACATGATGAACATTCTGTGTCTTTTTTTTTTTTTACCCACTGATCCAATGTAACATCAAACAAAGATAGAAATGGAAACAAGAAGAACATCATAGAATTAAGAAAAAAATATGAATCAAACAAGGACTCAAACAAATTCATAGGTTTGCTCCAGTTTGAGCTCGTGAAAAAAAAAATTGCTATATGTCAAGCTAGAAAATTCAGATTGCAATTCCAAAACGGGGTGAAAACTGAGACTCTGAAATTTAGAAATGACCCAAGAAACATTGAAATATGATACATAAAACTCTATATATGAATAAAAGAAAACTGACTGATTCTACAAAATTTGAACCTAGCTCTAATACCAAATGTTACATTCTAGAATAGAAAGATGATAAATGAAATTGGTTAGAGGTGCCACAATCAAGAATGATTGATAAGCCAAGCAAGATAATCACAAGAGCAATTGGATACTCTTGATAAGACCTACGGTTCCAAGCAAGAACCAAAGAGACACTCTTACCCAAAAAGGTATTCTGATATGAATTTAGCAAAATCCCCTTACAAAAGGTGTTTACAAGGTTTATAAACTAAAGTAAAGTTCAGCAAGTGGGTTGTAATACTTAGCCCATGATTAAAATCTAAACTAAATAAAATATGAAATTAACAAGTGATGGGCTGTACAAAATTCACAAGCTTAATTACATTATAAAGAACTTTATTTAGTAACACAAAAAGGCTTTAAAATATGGTGGTAGTCCATATAACATCAAGGGTGTAACATCCCCTGCTGCTTTATGGATTGACGACTGTCCCCACAAACCAACACGGGTCCTTTCAGCATGCTTTGTCCTCACTCACACGCTTCCTAGGAAAACTTCCCAGGTGGTCACCCATCCCAAAATTACCCCAGGTCAAGCACGCTTAACTATGGAGTTCTTTTCGGTAGCCCAAACTGAAAGAACTCCACAGTTAAGCGTGCTTGACCTGGGTAATTTTGGGATGGTGACCACCGGGAAGTTTTCCCAGAAGCGTGTGAGTGAGGATAAAGCATGCCGAAGGACCCGTGTTGGTTTGTGGGGACAATCAATCCATAAAGCAGCAGGATGTTACAAATGCATCTTCTTTTGGTAGCCTAAACTGAAAGAACTCCACAGTTAAGCGTGCTTGACCTGGGGTAATTTTGGGATGGGTGTCCTCCTGGGAAGTTTTCCTAGGAAGCGTGTGAGTGAGGTCAAAGCATCTTTGAAAGGACCCGTGTTGGTTTGTGGGGACAATCGTCAATCCATAAAGCGGCGGGGATGTTACAAATGGTATCGAGCCTGCACCTCTCCCAATGCGGTGTGGTTCGGGGACAAACCCAGCGGAAGTCGGGTGGGCATGTAACGCCGGGGGCGAGGGCGAGTGATCGCCGGTGCAAAGAGGGCACGGACAAGGAGCGGCTCCTCGCAAGGTCCTCTAAGCGGAGGGGTACATGAATGAACCGATTACACACCCGAATGAGAGGGATCCTAAGACTATATAGGTATGGGACTATACAGTTGAGGAGGGCATATATGAATTGATTTGCACTACCTATACCAACAAGATGCATCTTCTTTTCGGTAGCCCAAACTGAAAGAACTCCACAGTTAACCGTGCTTGACCTGGGGTAATTTTGGGATGGGTGACCACCTGGGAAGTTTTCCGAGGAAGCGTGTGAGTGAGGACAAAGCATGCTGAAAGGACCCGTGTTGGTTTGTGGGGACAGTCGTCAATCCATAAAGCAGCAGGGGATGTTACAAATGCATCTTCTTTTCGGTAGCCTAAACTGAAAGAACTCCACAGTTAAGCGTGCTTGACCTGGGGTAATTTTGGGATGGGTGACCTCCTGGGAAGTTTTCCTAGGAAGCGTGTGAGTGAGGACAAAGCATCTTTGAAAGGACCGTGTTGGTTTGTGGGGACAGTCGTCAATCCATAAAGCAGCAGGGGATGTTACAAATGGTATCAGAGCCTGCACCTCTCCCAGTACGGTGTGGTTCGGGGACAAACCAGGCGGAAGCTGGTGGGCATGTAACGCCCGGGGACGAGGACGAGGAGTGATCGCCGGTGCAAAGAGGGCACGGACAAGGAGCGGCTCCTCGCAAGGTCCTCTAAGCGGAGGGGTACATGAATGAACCGATTACACACCCGAATGAGAGGGATCCTAAGACTATATAGGTATGGGACTATACAGTTGAGGAGGGCATATATGAATTGATTTGCACTACCTATACCAACAAGATGCATCTTCTTTTCGGTAGCCCAAACTGAAAGAACTCCACAGTTAACCGTGCTTGACCTGGGGTAATTTTGGGATGGGTGACCACCTGGGAAGTTTTCCGAGGAAGCGTGTGAGTGAGGACAAAGCATGCTGAAAGGACCCGTGTTGGTTTGTGGGGACAGTCGTCAATCCATAAAGCAGCAGGGGATGTTACAAATGCATCTTCTTTTCGGTAGCCTAAACTGAAAGAACTCCACAGTTAAGCGTGCTTGACCTGGGGTAATTTTGGGATGGGTGACCTCCTGGGAAGTTTTCCTAGGAAGCGTGTGAGTGAGGACAAAGCATGCTGAAAGGACCCGTGTTGGTTTGTGGGGACAGTCGTCAATCCATAAAGCGGCTGGGATGTTACAAATGGTATCGAGCACGCACCTCTCCCAATGCGGTGTGGTTGAGGACAAACCAGGCGGAAGTCGGTGGGCATGTAACGCCGGGGACGAGGGCGAGTGATCGCCGGTCCAAAGAGGGCACGGACAAGGAGCGGCTCCTCGCAAGGTCCTCTAAGCGGAGGGGTACATGAATGAACCGATTACACACCCGAATGAGAGGGATCCTAAGACTGTATAGGTATGGGACTGTACAGTTGAGGAGGGCATATATGAATTGATTTGCACTACCTATACCAACAAGATGCATCTTCTTTTCGGTAGCCCAAACTGAAAGAACTCCACAGTTAACCGTGCTTGACCTGGGGTAATTTTGGGATGGGTGACCACCTGGGAAGTTTTCCTAGGAAGCGTGTGAGTGAGGACAAAGCATGCTGAAAGGACCCGTGTTGGTTTGTAGGGACAGTCGTCAATCCATAAAGCAGCAGGGGATGTTACAAATGCATCTTCTTTTCGGTAGCCTAAACTGAAAGAACTCCACAGTTAAGCGTGCTTGACCTGGGGTAATTTTGGGATGGGTGACCTCCTGGGAAGTTTTCCTAGGAAGCGTGTGAGTGAGGACAAAGCATGCTGAAAGGACCCGTGTTGGTTTGTGGGGACAGTCGTCAATCCATAAAGCAGCAGGGGATGTTACAAATGGTATCAGAGCCTGCACCTCTCCCAGTACGGTGTGGTTCGGGGACAAACCAGTGAAGTCGGTGGGCATGTAACGCCCGGGGACGAGGACGAGGAGTGATCGCCGGTGCAAAGAGGGCACGGACAAGGAGCGGCTCCTCGCAAGGTCCTCTAAGCGGAGGGGTACATGAATGAACCGATTACACACCTGAATGACTTAACTTTTGAATTACCACCGATGAGGATCGTGGATCATGGCATCAAGCAGCTGAGAAACAAATCTGTATCTCTGGTCCGAGTAGCCTGGGGACAAGATGGAATGGAAGAGCACACATGGGAGCTCGAGGAAGATATGCGAAAAGAATTTCCGAACCTATTCACAGGTATCAAATTTTGAGGGCAAAATTTTTAATAAGGAGGGGAGAAATGTAACATCCCCAAATTTATAACTAAGATAAATATTAATTAGCGATAGCACAACCAAGAGAATCGGGACAAATGTTATGAAACACAACAAATAGTCTACTTAAGTATGTCTAGAGAAAAATGCAAAGAATTACGAAAATGCCATCATTTAGTGGAAATTACGAAAATGCCCTTGCTATGTAAAGGAAATTACCAAACTACCCTTGCCTTATTAAATGACAAAGATACCCTTACTCTATGAATGGAATTACAAGAATACCACTATCATTGTCTAATTACAAAAATATCCACTAACATCTTTGCACAAAACATGGAAACATGTTTGCATAAAACATGGAAACATGTTTGCATAAAACATGGAGCATTTTCATCCAACGTGTTTGCATAAAACATGGAAACGTGTTTGCACAAAACATGGAAACGTGTTTGCACAAAATATGGAAACGTGTTTGCACAAAACATGGAAACATGTTTGCACAAAACAAGGAGCATTTTCATCCCAAAATTCAGCCAACATGTTTCCATAAATCATGCTCCAAGTGCTTTCCTTCTTCTGTTTTTTCTCTAATCTTTCCACTATAAATACTCCTCAACCTCTCTTCAATTCAAAAACTCCCTAAGTGTTCTTTCTTTCTTATTCTATCATTCTTCTTATGTTCTTCAAAGACTTCTCTTGATCCTCTAAACTTCATCCAAACACTTAAATCCTAAGTCCAAACTTTCACTAGCCCTCACAAGAGTTACAATCTTTAACTCTAGTGGGAAATATTTTCTTAAGCATTCAAGTTCTAGAGCCAAGATTCAAGGAGGGTCATCCACTCCAAAGACTCTTGTTCAAAGCTTAAGGAAGAAGAGAATGACCCTTTTTAGACCCTACACAAGAGGTAGGAGCTTCATCTTTAATTGTTCAAGCATTGTTGGCTTCTAACTTTGATAGAATGCCTTAAGTTTGAGTTATTGTCAAAAGTTTTAAATGATTATTTGAAAAATATATTTTTAGAAATATGACATGTTCTATTTTGTTATGAGTACCCTTATGATATTATCAAACTCAAATATAACTTGAAAAGATTGTATGTGAAACCTGATTTAGTAAATGTAACTTAATACATGAAAATGGTAGGTGCTGGAATTTCTAGTTGTTTCTGGCAGCAGGTACTTCGAAAGATACTGTTCATAAAATATCAAGTATCTCGAAATTAAAATAATTTTAATATAAACTAGACTCATTATAGAACACTCTCCAAAAAGAATCACCCAAAACGGAGTTTTCTAGCTCAAGATATAAATTTTTAAAGTAGAGCCTAAGACTGAAACTTTAAATCTGACCTTGTAGTAGTAAAATAGGTGTAACTCACTCTAGAAAAATGCAAATGGACTGATTTCAACTTTGTTGGAGAGCTAACACATATAGGAATACACCCATGTATGTTATATATAAAGCTTTGTACCACGTAAATACAGAATGAGAAATAAATTTCGGGATAGTGTACTGTGAAAGTGCAGTTTGGAAAGGTTCTGGCTAAGGAAAGACTTGGTATTTAAGCATGTCCATTGTGACCCACCTCTCTTTCCTGGGAACCCTCCTATGCATGGTTTACAATGAATTTACACTATTCCAAAGATGTAAATGCTAAAATTTGATGAGTTAGGAATTTGGAACTACCTTTACTAAGCGGAGATAACAAGTATACAGAGAATTATAAACTTTCTTCTAAAAGATGTCAAAACTATAAATAAAAGAATCAAGTCTTGTAAAAAGAGAATTTTAAGAATTTAAGTAGAATAATAATCTCCAAGAGTTATACTGAAAACCATAATAAGAATATATAAAGAACCTATAATAATATTTTGAAATGCATTAATGTATTAATGGAATTCTAAGAGTACAAAGAACACTAAGAGAAAAAGATAATACTAAGACATCCATTACCTCTTAGGAACACTAGGAACTCAACTTGATAACTTTGGTTGCTTAAAATGAATCATTTATGAAAATGTTTACTATGAGATTTACATGATATTATCCATGTTTCATGAAGTGAATTATAGTAAAGTGAATGTATGGTGATGAGTTATGAAATGATGAAGATGAATGATTGATTGCCCATGATTTATTGTGATTACATGATGATATGCATACATTCATTTTCAAAGGAAATAATAAAAGTAAAGTTTGAAAAAGTAGCAATGAAAGTCGGGAAAAGTGGACTTGAGCTAAACTCACGGCTTAACCCCCTAAACCGTTAAGATCACGGCAACGGAATGAAAACCAAAAAGGTTATGGCGACGGCCATGGTATGAGCTCATTACCCTTTTAGGGTGGTCTAAGGCATTGATGCATTCATCCCGTGAGTAATTAAGAAATATGTTGATGAAATAAATGAAAGATGATGATCACTAAACAAGTGAATGTTGAGGATGAGTAATCATGAAATGCATGCAGCTCCTAAATGATTACTGCTTATTAGTGGTTTTACATGATATGCTTATATGTATGCTTGATGAAATCTTGAATGAATATTTACGCTAATGTTCAAGATTAGTTTAAAAGTAACTGCACTTCGCTAATCACGTTTGTGAAAGTTTGATAATTGAATCCTTACTGTTCACCTTTTTATAATAAACCCGAAGTGACTGGGACGACAACGATGACACTTTTAGTACAAGTAGGAACTCCTTGAGAAATCATGTATTTCTCACTCCTATGTTTATTTTCCGTTGTCGTTACCAGAGTCAGTCGTGTCCACCTAAAGCAACGAGGCCGTAGCTGAGGAAGGAGGTAGCACGTGAAGATTTCAAACCGTTCAAGTAGGAGCATTCCGAGCTTTAGTTACATTATAGTTTGTGAGAAACAATTAGTAATAGTAGAACTTATATTGTTATTTGTAATAACTTATCAGTATGATATATGCCCTGTTGTGACTTATGTATTAAGTGATTATATTCCAGTTTATGTGATAATTGTTCTACACTTAGTCTTTTATTCCGCTTATTTAATTAAGTGCGCAATGTAATTTGATTATTATCTATAAAAGCGCTATGTATTTCACTTCTCGTTACAGGCTTAAGTTTTCAAAAAAATTAATTTATTTAAAGAAAAAAAAAACTTCCATTATTTTTCTAAGTTAATTTCAAAAGAAAATTAATACAAGGCATAAGTGACAACTAATAGAATCCAAATGTGAACTTAAGCACAGTGGGGTTCTATTAGGGTGTTACAAAGGGTCTTCAACGGGATTATGCAATGCACCATTTTGGGCTTCAAGTAACCTCAAGAATTGTTGCTACAACTTGTGGCAGTGCCTCCTTTTGTAACAGCCCATGCTGCTTTATGGATTGATGAATGTCCCATAAACAAACATAGGTCTTTTCAGCATGCTTTGTCCTCACCCACACGCTTCCTAGGAAAACTTCCTAGGAGGTCACCCATCTCAAAATTACTTTAGGTCAAGCATGCTTAACCATAGAGTTCTTCAGTGATGGGCTACCGAAAAGAAGATGCATCTTGTTGGTATAGGTTGTACAAATCAATTCACATAAGTCATCCTCAACTGTATAGTCCTATACCTATATAGTCTTAGGATCCCTCTCATTCGGGTTTGTAATCAATTCATTCATGTACCCCTCTATGTAGAAGGCCTTGTGAGAAGCCGCTCCTTGTCCGTGCTTTCTTCGATACCCAAGATATATTGTAGTAGGGACTAGAAATGATGAATTTGAAATATGCACGAAGGAACTGGAGAGGCTTTTTCTCACTTTGGAAAAATTAGGGTATGTTTGGTTTGAGTTTTTAATTTTCAATTTCATTTTTAATTTTCCATTTTTTTCAAATTATGTGAAGGAAATACTAAAATTTCTGAAAGCTACAAATATCAATTTTCAATTTCCATTTCCAATTTTCAACATTTCTTTTACAAAATCCTAAAAACTGAAAAACTGAAAATGAAAACTGAAAACTGAAAATTAAAACCAAACTAGCCCTTATATTGGCTATTAAGGAGGAAAAGCACTTGTTGGACCATCAATGTGAAGGATTTTGAGAATAGAAAAGTCACGGTATGGTAAGACAATGATCAATGCTTGTTGAAAATGTATATGAATAATAATAAATAAGATGAACACTGTAGCAAAAACTTGTACACTGAGTGATTATTCACTTCTCACATATGTAAAAGTTGTATAATTAAGTCTTGGAAAATGCAATAGATTAATTGCAGGAGTTGTAAATCTATAATATCAACCAATTGGAACAATGCAACACACATAATAAAATTATTATTATTACTACAATAACATTAAAGAAGAAGAAGAAGAATAATAATAATAATAAGGGATAATTACAGGAATCTCCCCTAAGTTCCTTTAATATTACATTTACCCCCTTCTAATTTTTAAAATTACATTCACCTCCCTTATTTTTAATTAATTTACCAAGTTACCCTTTATTAAAAAATACACTATCTTCTTCCTCCCTACCTCATCAACCCTCCACCCAACAACACCCATTGCCACCTTAAAAATGCCTTGCTCGTGTTCTCGGCAGGGATGGTAGCAGCCTTCGCCGCTGTGTTGGGCTGGAGCGGAAGCATGAAGGCGCCTTCCCCAATGCACTCACCATCCCCACCCACATGACCTTCCATCTTAACCATGAAATATCGCCGCCTTGGGCATCCTTCCATCATCGCAGCACCACTTGCAAGCCGCCGTGAGCTATAACTACTACAGCACCACGTGAGCACTCTTCCATCAACGCATTTCCCTTGTTTTTAATTTTTTCCGGTTGTGCCTTTCTCTTGTTTTTGGGGATGTCGATTTCCATAGAGATAGCAAACCCCCTCCATGGAGCCTTCATTCCCCACTTGTTCAAGACAATCAATGTAAACCCATATCCTGCTGACTTGCTCTATTTTTTTCCCTCTCACTCTTCACATTCAAGCACACATGCATACATGTATTGTACCCAGACAAAAAATATTATCAAGGTTATGTTCTTCAATTGGGCTACCGCGGTGGTACCTGATAGCTACTTGCGGCGGTTTAGAAGGGAATCTTCATGTCCTGCTTCACCGGGAACAGTGGGCCAAGTATAAGCTCGGTTTACTTTGTGTTGTTGGAAGTTTGGATCCGCTAAGGATAAGAGCAAGGTGTTGGTGTTTTTAAGGCGGCGGTGGCTGGTGGGTGGAGGGTTTGATGGGCTGGGGAGGAAGAAGATAATGTTTTTATTATTATTATTATTAGTAAAGGGTAACTTGGTAAATTAATTAAAAATAAGGGAGGTGAATGTAATTTTAAAAACTAGAAGGGGGTAAATGTAATATTGAAGGAACTCAGGGGAGGTTCCTGTAATTACCCCTAATAATAATAATAATAATAATAAAACCACACAAAGAAAATGTCATCTATTAGGATGTGAATACTTAGCAGAATTATTTAGGCGGAAAAACTTAATCACCAAATGGCAATTAATAGTATGTGCTATTACTTATCTTTTACATAAATAGATTGATGGTCTCATCCCACCACATTCTTAAGCTCATTATTTTGAACCTATATTTTTTTTCATATTTATACGATATAATACTAATACATATACTAAACTTTATACCAAATGCTACTATCAGTAACATATCCTCTTCTTACCTATTTCACCTAATTCCCAAATGTGAAATCTGAAACCCTTTTCCTTCCTAAAACATGAAACCCTTATCTTCCTTCCATAACCTTTTCCCATCCTCATTCCTTTCATCACCATCCCTAATCTACCATCCCCTCCTCTATAGTCCACCACCACTGAGCACCCTATACCTTTCCAGCCACCACATCATGCAAGCCCACTGCGAACATCACTGTCGAAGCATGTAACCCAGCCATGGAGCATCACTGTCAAAGCTCAACCACTAAGCGGAACACCTCCCATCAAAGTGTATACGAAAAGACAATCAAGGGTAGCGAAAGCTCCATCATGGACGAAATAAAGAACCAATAGAGTGCTGGCCAAAACAAAGGTCAACCTAAGTATGTGCTTTATAATATATCACTTGCTTGTTGTGATGTTAGTGCTAGTTGTGTTGTTAGTTAGTAGGAAATGTTTCTTTAGGTTATTTGTTTACTTTGTTTTTGTCCTTTGATTAGTGTTTTTCCCAAGATCTGCTATGGACTAAGCTGCCTATCTCATTGTTTTTGTTTGAAAATTTTTGAAACATTTGAATTTTCAATATTCAATAACACATACTAGTGTTTCATAACTTAAGTTTCCGCAAACGTAGAAAATTAATAGATTAGAGTTGAGGGTGCATTAGCTTGTGAGTTTGTATCCTAGAAGTGTTGGATTTCATGGATGGGGCTTTTGTGCTATATTGTGGTGTACAAGATAGAGAAATGGATGTGCTATTCTTGGTGTTGTGGTGCTCTTGCGATGTTCACTTTGTATAGTTATTGTATGAACTTTATGGCTAATCATATCAAGATTTACATGCAAGGTGTGTAATTGATATTTTGATAATATGTCATTTGTGTAGTTTACTGTTTGAGCTAAAACAAATTTTCTTATATTCTGATATGGGAATTTGTTGAAGCAAATAATACTATATTGGACTTATAGATCATTTGGTGCTGATGAGAAAATACTTCTATGGAACCAAAATGTTGAGTGTTGATAAACTTATTTATCTTATTCGATACCTTCATGTTTGATAGTGCTTATCTCATTTTTCACTTGATGTTTGTTCATATAAAGTGCAAATGTTATAACCTTATACAGAATATGTTTGAGTAGAACATATTGTATAAGAAATAAAAGTTAAAATATTCTTGATAATCAAAGTATAATAAAAACTTATTTCTAAGAGCTTCTTGTTACAAATTCAGTAAAGCTTATATTGTGCCCTTTACTTCCATTGGTCCTTTCTTAAATACAGTGCAAAGTGGTTAAATTATCAACATTCTTGCTTGGCTTCAAAACTTTAAAACAAACCACTTTACATAAAAATACTTAACTTGTCTGATACCAAAAACAATACAATAAAGTCGAGAATAGAAATATAAGTGTTTATAAAAAAAAATCATACTAGAAATAGTAAAGCGAAATACAAAGCAATGAGATATCATTATAATCAAATAATAACTTAAAAGTAAAGATTGAGATGAAGACAATGTTTAAAACCTTGAAACTAAGAGGAAAACATGAAGAAAACACAATGTTGATTTTATTTGTTACCAAGGTTATCAATGGCGAATGGCGGTGAGCAAAAAAACTACCGTAAAAATGTCGTGTATGGCATTGCAGATTATGGCAGAAATCATGGCAGACTCAAAAATATATACCTATATATTAAAAAAAAATACAAAGACATAATGCATAATTGTAGCCTCAAAGACATAATCAAAGCAGCAAAGACATAATCAAAATCACAAACAAGGACTAAAAAACATAGCAATCCATGATCAAATGTACAAAGAAGTAATGTCAACACAATATATAAATTAAGAATTCAAGACAAAAATATATGGAAGTTTTTTATTTTTTTTAGGTCAGAAGAAGTTTTTAATCTTACTACAAAAAACCCAAAAAAAAAAAAAAGAAACACTAATACAAGACCACTCCACACAGCCTACACCCAAAAATAAAAGTGAAAACCTAAGTAATGCAAAACCCAAAGAAAGAGAAATAAAATTAGATCTGAATATCTAACCCCCACAAAATAAAAAAGAAAGAAACAGTGACAATGAATAACAAAGGCACAGGCAAACATGAATGGTGGAGATTGGCAGCTGAAGGTTGCATGACAACTAGTGGAGGCTTGGGAGGATGCAAAATCAGCGATAACGCATAGACAGGGAAGGAGCTCATGTGTAAGGGAGAGAGTAAGAGCTTGGTTGTGTAACATCCTATTTTTTAACCCCATACTCCTAGAACGTATTTAGGTTAATCATTAGTTTGTTACTTCTTAGTTTCATTCTTTAAAAATTTTTCTTTAAAATACATTGCAGAAAATATAGGTCAATTTTTTTTTTTTTTTAAACTTAATAGCAAAATGAGAGCCACGTATAACTTAAACATGTGCTAACATACATCGTACCCCATAAAGAATAAATCACAAGATAGAAAAGCATGTCATAACATTCAACAATCAATAGTATACCAAAGGTAATATTGCATTAATATCATAATATGCCCACCTAAAGGCGAGACTTAGTTTGATACAAAGAAACATAAAATAAATACAACTGAAAGGAAAAATACGATGGAAAGCATAAAGGAAAACACCCCTACCCTAGTGCACCTAAAGATGGATAACCTCTATAACAAAAGAAGGTATATCCTAAACTATACGTGGTGTGTGCACTAACTCTCCCCAAGAACCTCTACTGCTGCAGTCCCAAAAATAGTAGGACGTAACTGATCCATTGACGTAAGTCGGCAGGAGTAGGCATGGGCTGTGGCTGGACATGTGCTCCATGATGGGGGCACATAGCCAACCTCCGAGCCAACCTCGGTTGTATCATGGTCTCCTCGCTCACATCTTGTAACATCCCCAAATTTATAACTAAGATAAATATTAATCTTAATTAGCGATAGCAAAACCAAGAGAATCTGGACAAATGTTATGAAACACAACAAATAGACTACTTAAGTATGTCTAGAGAAAAATGCAAAGAATTATGAAAATGCCATCACTTAGTGGAAATTACGAAAATGCCCTTGCTATGTAAAGGAAATTACCAAACTACCCTTGCCTTATACAAAGATACCCTTACTCTATGAATGGAATTACAAGAATACCACTATCATTGTCTAATTACAAAAATATCCTTGTCTTAGTTAAAGAAATTACTACAATGCCATTTGCACAAATCCCTAGACTTGTTTTTAGACAAGAATGAATCTAAGCCATTGGATTAAGATGATAACACAATAATTTAACCACATACATCATACACATTTCTGAATCACATACATGCACTAAAAGTTAGAAAATCTCCACTAACATCTTTGCACAAAACATGGAGCATTTTCATCCAACATGTTTGCACAAAACATGGAAACATGTTTGCACAAAACAAGGAGCATTTTCATCCCAAAATTCAGCCAACATGTTTCCATAAATCATGCTCCAAGTGCTTTCCTTCTTCTGTTTTTTTTCTCTAAACTTTCCACTATAAATACTCCTCAAACTCTCTTCAATTTAGAAAATCCCTAAGTGTTCTTTCTTTCTTATTCTATCATTCTTCTTATGTTCTTCAAAGACTTCTCTTGATCCTCCAAACTTCATCCAAACACTTAAATCCTAAGTCCAAACTTTCACTAGCCCTCACAAGAGTTACAATCTTTAACTCTAGTGAGAAATATTTTCTTAAGCACTCAAATTCTAGAGCCAAGATTCAAGGAGGGTCATCCACTCCAAAGACTCTTGTTCAAAGCTTAAGGAAGAAGAGAAGGACCCTTTTTAGACCCTACACAAGAGGTAGGAGTTTCTTCTTTATTTGTTCAAGTATTGTTGGCTTCTAACTTTGCTCATGGATAGAATGCCTCAAACTTGAGTTATTGTCAAAAGTTTTGAGTAATTATATTTTTAGAAAACACAACATGTTCTATTCTGCTATGAGTACTTTTATGATGTTATCAAACTCAAATATAACTTAAAAGATTGTATGTGAAACTTGAGTTAATAAAGATAACTTAAGACATGAACATGGCAGGTGCTGGAATTTCTAGTTAATTCTGGCAGTAGTTACTTCGAAAATTAATGTTCATAAAATATGAAGGATCTCGAAATGAAAATATTTTTATTATAAACTAGACTCATTGTAGAACACTCTCCAAAAGAATCACCTAAAACAGAGTTTTCTAGCCCAAGATATAAAATTTTAAAGTAAAGCATAAGACTGAAACTCTTAATCTGACCTTGTAGTAGTAAAATAGGTGTAACTCACTCTAGAAAAATGCAAATGGATTGATTTCAACTTTGTGGAAAAGCTAACACATCTACAAACACACTTATGTATGCTATGCATAACTTTGTACACCACGAAAATACAGAATGAGAGATATAATTTCAGGACATTGTGCTGAGAAAGTCTTGAAGGTAGCGTGATACTGTGAGAGTGCAATTTGGAAAGGTTCTGGCTAAGGAAAGACTTGGTATTTAAGCGTGTCCATTGTGACCCACCTCTCTTTCCTGGGAATCCTACTATGCACAATTTACAGTTGATTTACACTAATCTAAGATGATAGTGCTAAAAATTTTATTCTAAAAGATGTCAGAACTCTAAATAAAAGATTCAAGTCTTGTAAAGAGATAATTTTAAGGATTTAAGTAGAATAATAATCTTCAGGAGATATATATAAAAGTCATAATAAAAATATATAAAGAACCTCTAAAAATATCTTAAAGGGTATTAATGTATTAATGGAAATACTAAGAGTACAAAGAAGACTAAGAGAAAAAGATAATACCAAGATATCCATAACCTATTAGGAACACTAGAGACCTAACTTGATAACTTAGGTTGCTTAATATGAATTATCTATGAGAATGTTTACTATGAGATTTACATGATATTGTCTATGTTACATGAAGTGATATACAGAAATGTGAATGTATTGATGAGATATGAAATGATAATGATAAAATGATTGATTGTGCCATGATTTATTAATGTGCATACATTCATGTTTCAAATGAAATAATAAATAGACCAACTCACTGCTCAATCCTCTTTGAGGATTAAGGTATTGATGATTTCACTCAATGAGAATAAAAGTAAAACCTGAAAAAGTAGCAATGATAGTATGGAAAAGTGGACTTGAGCTAAACTCACGGCTTAACCCCCTAAACCGTTGAGATCATGGCAACGGAAAGAAAACTAAAAGGTTGTGGCGACGGCCATGGTATGAGCTCATTACCCTTTTAGGGTGGTCTAAGGCATTGATGCATTCATCCCGTGAGTAATTAAGAAATATGTTGATGAAATAAATGAAAGATGATGATCATTAAACAAGTGAATGTTGACGATGAGTAATCATGAAATGCATGCAACTCCTAAATGATTATTGCTTATTAGTGGTTTTACATGATATGCTTATATGTATGCTTGATGAAATACTGAATGGATATTTCTGCTAATGTTCAAGATTAGTTTAAAAGTAACTGCACTTCGGCTAATCACGTTTGTGAAAGTTTGATAATTGAATCCTTACCTGTTCACCTTTTTATAATAAACCCGAAGTGACTGGGATGACAACGATGACACTTTTAGTACAAGTAGGAACTCCTACTGAGAAATCATG
Organism: Dalbergia cultrata; assembly: GCA_031216105.1. Classification (NCBI taxonomy): domain Eukaryota; kingdom Viridiplantae; phylum Streptophyta; class Magnoliopsida; order Fabales; family Fabaceae; genus Dalbergia; species Dalbergia cultrata. The sequence continues at coordinate 39,609,792 of CM062346.1, read as the reverse complement.
TATTTCTCACTCCTATGTTTATTTTCCGTTATCATTACCAGAGACAGACGTGTCCACCTAAAGCAATGAAGCTGTAGCTGAGGAAGGAGGTAGCGCGTGAAGATTTCAAACCTTTCAAGTAGGAGCATTCCGAGCTTTAGTTACATTATAGTTTGTGAGAAACAATTAGTAATAGTAGAACTTATATTGTTATTTGTAATAACTTATCAGTATGATAAATGCCCTATTGTGACATATGTATTAAGTGATTATATTCCAGTTTATGTGATAATAGTTCTACACTTAGTCTCTTATTCCGCTTATTTAATTAAGTGCGCAATGTAACTTGATTATTATCTATAAAAGCGCTATGTATTTCACTTCTAAATTCTGAGGCTTAAGTTTTCAAAAAATTAATTTATTTAAAAAAAAAAAAACTTCCACTATTTTTCTAAGTTAATTTCAAAAGAAAATAAATACAAGACATAAGTGACAACTAATAGAATCCAAATGTGAACTTAAGCACAGTGGGGTTCTATTAGGGTGTTACAATTCTTCTCCAACAAGCCTCATTTTCGGCCATCCATGAGAGCGTGTAGAAAACTCCATTTTTTTTCTTCACAAAAACCATGAATCTTGATCCAAAACACTTGCCCAAGGTCACTAAAACCATATACTTCATTCACTAAACTTGTTCTACTCATTAATACCTTTAAAACTAACCTATTAGAATTTGAATCCATCACCTCTTTCCACCTTGAGAGATCATTCTTCACTGATTTAGGAAGGAGTTGGGTGTGATTAGAGAGCTTTGGAGTGAAGGACTTCCATCTTGGAGCAAACTAGAGACAAGGACACACTAGCTCTCAAGAGTAGGGATTTTAAACCCCTTTTACATTCAACTCTGTTTTTATGATTTGCATACTGATTTGGCCAAATATTTTTAGTTTAATTTGTTGATTATATATTGATATTTATGTGTTAATTTTGGTGGAGTGGTTTGATGTGGTGAAAAATCATTTTTGTCAAAAGAGAATTTGACACATGCTGCTGGATTTTTGGATTTTGACAGGAGGATTTGTTCATGAATTTTCTGGTTAAATTATAGTCATTTTTATGAGCTACAAAAATTATATGTTAAAGATAACATCCTAGGCTAGTTTCACTAATTTTCTTAAGACCTGATTTCGATTTATACTGCCTTAAAAAAATCAAGAACCGAGGTTGTGACTATGCTGCCTGGATTATGGGAACTGAAGTTCAAATTTTGTATAATTTTGTTAACATAGAAAATTCTTTGAAACTTTTAAAGATTATTTAAAACATCTTGAACTTCAACCGTGATTTTTAATTTGAATTTATTAAATCATTAGCTAAGGTTAAAAATTATGAAAATCTGGTTTTGAGCTGAGGTTAAGTGGTCTCTGACCACCAAAATTGTAGAGTTTTGTTGACATAGCTAGAGAACTTGTTTTGCTCTGAAAATTTTACAGGACATTGGGGGACACATTTAGGTGTCATGGAGAATTTTTGTGGACATGAAATTGATGGTTTCATAGCAGAAATAATTTTTATTACTTGAAGGTGAAATTTGTCAATGTTCTGGAAATGAGCTAAATTCTTGATTTGGAAGTAAAATGTCCTTTGATACAACTATGATGAATATAAATGCATGCTATGTACTTTAAGGTTTGATTTATGAGAAATGAATGAGAATCACATGTGATTGATTGTTTATATGTGATTAAAGCAAGCATTGGTAAAGAGAAAGGTGATAAATGAATATGTATATATGTTTGAAGCATTATGAAATTAAAAAATTTATGCTAATGCATGCCTGTATATGTAAGCTTGAGGATGATATATATGCTACGTAAAGAATGAAAATGTCCCCTTTAATAACAAGGGCACAACAAAGTCCCCTTAAATGACAAGGGCACAAAAAATGTCCCCTTTAATGACAAGGGCCCGAAAATGTCCCCTTTAATGACAAGGACACAGAAATGTCCCCTTTAATGACAAGAGCACGGAAAAGTCCCTGTTAATATGACAAGGGCATGAAAAGGTCCCCTTTAGTATGTCAAGGGCATGGAAAGATAGGGATGATGTATATAGGATTCCCTTCGAGGTATCGAGGGCACGTAAAGTGGTAGATAAATTACTAAAATGTTTAGTAGTAAGGCATATGTATATAAGTGATTGAATATTAAAAGAGATCCACTTAGAAATAATGGTTTTTGAACTCTAAAATGAACCTTTAATATATGATGCATGCTCACATTTTCTTAATAAACCGAAGTGCTAGGACGATGACGATGACATTTATAATTGTGTATTTGGGGAGCTGCGCTACTAAGAATTATATAATTCTCACCCCTATGTCTTTGTGTACCCGTGTCGTCTCTAGGTTAAATGTAACACCCTAAAAATTATGCAAAAATTAATTTGAGCTTTTCTGGCTATAATTTCAAAAATTCGATGAATATAGAAATGATCAGGACAACCCAATGAAATTGTTAACAAAAAAAATATAAATAGTAACTTGCGGGTCCTGCAAGCCCGGCGAGACAGCCGAAACCCTAGATTAAGGCTCGGAGATACCCAAAAATAAGAAATTATAGGATTGACATTAAAAATAGGTAGGAATAAATATTTCATAGTTAGAATTATTTTTCGGGCAATATTTGATTTCCCAGGTACACTGTTTTACCCGTTCGATAGAATTTCAGTGTGCGGTTTTTAACATCGTAAAACCTACTTGGTGGCCAAGTAAAGGTAAGCCAATTATCTTGAGCCAATTGGATGGCCAAGATTCATTCTTTGACTTTTAAAACAAATCCTAACCATCCATCTCTTTATTTCTCTTTATTCCTTTGACTACATAATTATTATATCTAACTTTTTATGTATAAAAGAAACACAAAAACTTGTCTAAGAAGCAAGCATTCACGGTTCTTGCCTCCATGATGCAGCCACCATTGCTATCTTCTCCAAGAGCTCAACTTTTCATTTCAAATCATCAAAACCCTTGTCTAAATGATTAGAATTTTCCATTCCTCACTATTTTAACTTTGACACCTGAAACCTTACTGCCTTAAGGAAGAGTTTGATGTTGGTCTGGAGTCCTAGGAGTGGAGAAGATTAATCTTGGAACATCCTTTGAAGTTAAGGACCACAAAGCTCCAAAGAGTAGGGTTTTCTTTGGCCTTTTTCCTTCAAAATTATTTCTGATAATTGCTGATGGGTATTGGTCCGAAATTTCTGATTGTATTTGATGATAATATGTTGATATTGATGAGTTAATTTTCGTGGAGTGTTTGGATGAGGTTAAATGATGATTTTTGTCAAAATAAGTTTTGGCTAGGCTGCTGGATTTTCGGATTTCAGCAGGACAGGATTTATTCATGAATTTTCTGGTCCAATTCTAGTCAATTTTATGAGCTCTAAAAATTATATATTCAAGCTAATATCCTAAGGAAACTCTGAGAATTTTCGTGGTGCATAATAAGGAAATTTACTACCTGAGAAAAATCATGGACCGAAGTTGTAACTATGCTGCCTGAAATCTTGGTACTGAAGCTGTGAATTTGTATAATTTTGTGACCATAGCAAATGATGGAATTATCCTTTGAAATTTTTACAGGGAGTTGAAAACATATTGAAGTGTAACAGTGATTTTTATTTTGAGTTGATTCCATCATTTGATTAATTTTAAAATTATGGGAACCCTATTTTGAGTTGTGAAAAAGTGGTCCCTGACTACTAAACTTTTATAATTTAGTTAACATGGTTAGAGAACTCTTTTCACTTTGAAATTTTTACAGGAGCTTGGGACACATTGAGGTATCATAAGGAATTTTTATAGCCTCTGAAATGGTTGTATGATGTGCAAATTAATTTTGCTATCAAGTTGTGAAATCTGCCCATGAATTGTTTTGCTGCTGATGCATGATATAGGTGACATAATGACCTTTTGTTCAAGTTTATTGTATATGAAAGCATGCTAGTGACTTTAAGGATTAGGTTGAGGCATAATTGAATTCATATTGTGAATGAATGCCTATATGTGTTTTACGCATGCAATTTGAAAAAGACAAGTGAAGGATACATTGACCTAGTTCAATAGCAATAAGTAGAAATAGATGAGATCTTTTCAAATAAGGTGATGAATGATCCTTTCAGTTTGTCAAGGACAAATTAAATGATCCTTTTGACTTTGTCGATGGCAAATAGAGTGCTATATGATCGTTTCGACTTTGTCGAGGGCAAATAGATTGATAAATGATCCTTTCGACTTTGTCGAGGGCAAATAGAGTATTATGCGATCCTTTCGACTTTGTCTAGGGCAAATAGAGTATTATGTGATCCTTTCGATTTTGTCGAGGGCAAATAGAGTGATAAATGATCCTTTTGACTTTATTGAGGGCAAATGAAGTGATATATGATCCTTTCAAATTGTCAAAGGCATATAAAGAGAGATTGAGATCCTCTTCGAATGTACTGAGTGCACATAAAGTTGAGAATAATTGCTAGGATCTTGAATAGCATGAAATGTATGTTTTAAGTGATTGACCATTAAAAGCTACCCACTTCGAAAGTACGATTTGGAACTCTAAAATTGAACCATTGTTATGAAATGCATGATCACTTTTTCTTAATAAACCGAAGTGGCTGGAACGATGACGATGACATTATGATTTTATAATTGGGGAGTTGCCCTACTGAGAATTTTATAAATTCTCACCCCTATGTTTGTGTGTTCCCGTGTCGTCTCCAGGTTATTCCAGAGGACTATGAGGCTGCTTTGCCAAAGAACTCATAACTGCAATAGTGTAGTATTTAATACTTTTATTATGATGTACTTAATGGAAATGAATATGTATGTAAATGTAATGTAAAATGGATATGTATTAAAGCTCATAGCAGAGCTTCCTTTTGTACTTAGCTATGTATTAAATAAAGATTATGTTTCTTTGTCATATATTTTAATAGATTATACTTAGTTATTACATGTGTTAGTCGAGCCTCACATAGATATTTAAGAAAGGTCCGATATGATATAAGTAACAACTCTTGAGTACAATGTCATGACTTAAGGATAATGTTATACTTGGGAGGGTGTTACATTATGGTATCAGAGCAGTTCATCCTTGTAAGACCTTGAGGAATGGGTAGCTATGCTTCCTTAGTAAATGTCATGCATTTTAATTCTATATATGTGTATGACTGCTGATTGTGAATGTTGTGGGTTGTTGCCACACTTAGCTTGGTATTGAGCCTGATCAACTCAATAGTTCTTGTTTGGTGTGATAGGAATCGATGACTTCCAATCGGCGTACTAGGAATGGTCCCGAAGACAAAGTGGGTATGATGGACACTTTCCACGAAATGGTGGCTACCATGAGAGAACAAGCTGCAGCAGCCAACTGGATGATGGAAAGGTTGGATCGATATACCGAAGGAAATCCAGTTTGAAATCCTGGAGGAGTGGAAGTTGACCTAGAATATCAGAAGTTTGCTGAGCTTAGGAAAGCAAACCCTCCGCCGTTTCGAGGGACTTTCAATCCAAACAAAGCAGAGGAATGGATTAAAGCTATGGAGAAGATTTTCTCTGTTTGTCCTTGCACTAAGATCCAGAAAGTGTCTTTTGCTACTTACATGCTGGAGGCAGATGCAGACTTTTGGTGGGTTGGCACTAAGAGCTTGTTCGAAGCTTCTCAAATTGAAGTCACCTGGGAGATCTTCAAGGAAGTTTTCTACTACAATTACTTCCCTATATCAGTGAGAAATGCAAAGGAGTTGGAGTTCATGGCACTCAAGCAAGGGTCTATGAGTGTGGCAGAGTACACAGCAAAGTTCGAAGAGCTCTGCAAATTTTCCACCATCTATCAGCATAATCCTGATGAAGCTTGGAAGTGCATGAAGTATGAAGGGGGGTTACATGAAGATATCGAGGCAGCTGTGAGTCTTTTCGAGATCAAGGATTATGCGACTCTAGTAAACAAATGCAGGCGCGCAGAGGACTCCAACAAGAAGTTAGCAATTGCTCAATCTGCTAAGGACACTTCTAACAAAAGACAGATACTTGAAGATCGAGGCTATGAGGAGGATTCTCCCTAAAGAAAGCAGTTCTGATCAATTCCTTTCGAGGACCAACAGTTACAGAAGTCAATTGTATGACAAGGTTGCCCAAAATGTGGGAAAAACCATGAAAGTAGACCTTGTAGAGCCGGACAAAATGTATGTTACTGCTGTGGAAAACCAGGACATAAGATTTGGGTCTGTCCAAAGAGATATCCAAAACCTGCTGGAAAGCCACAACACCAAAGTAGGGTCTTCACCATAAGTGTTGAAGGGACATCACCATCCAAAAATCCAATCTGAGGTAGGAACGCTTTAGGATTCGATTGCTACCTTTGGTCTGAATTGTTTGACTTGTGTGTGAATTGCTTGTTGGGTTAGGAAAAATATCTTTTGAAATCTACTTTCAAAACGAATTTTGAGGACAAAATTCTTTCTAAGGTGGATGGTAATGTAACACCCTAAAAATTATGCAAAAATTAATTTGAACTTTTCTGGCCATAATTTCAAAAATCCGATGAATATAGAAATGATCAGGACAATCCAACGAAAAAAAAAACATGAATAGTAACTTGCCGGCCACGCAAGCCCGCCGGGACAGCCGAAACCCTAGAATTCAGGCCCAGAGATACCCGAAAATAAGAAATTATAGGATTGAGATTAAAAATAGGTAGGAATAAATATTTCATAGTTAGAATTATTTTTCAGGCAATATTTGATTTCCCGGGTACTCTATTTTACCCGTTCGATAGAATTTCGGTGTGCAGTTTTTAACACCGTAAAACTTACTTGGTGGCCAAGTAAAGGTAAGCCAATTATCTTGAGCCAATTGGATGACCAAGATTCATTATTTGACTTTTAAAGCAAATCGTAACCATCCATCTCTTTATTTCTCTTTATTCCTTTGACTACATAATTATTATATCTAACTTTTTATGTATAAAAGAAACACAAAAACTTGTCTAAGAAGCAAGCATTCACGGTTCTTGCCTCCATGATGCAGCCACCATTGCTATCTTCTCCAAGAGCTCAACTTTTCATTTCAAATCATCAAAACCCTTGTCTAAATGATTAGAATTTTCCATTCCTCACTATTTTAACTTTGACACCTGAAACCTTACTGCCTTAAGGAAGAGTTTGATGTTGGTCTGGAGTCCTAGGAGTGGAGAAGATTAATCTTGGAACATCCTTTGAAGTTAAGGACCACAAAGCTCCAAAGAGTAGGGTTTTCTTTGGCATTTTTCCTTCAAAATTATTTCTGATAATTGCTGATGGGTATTGGTCCAAAATTTCTGATTGTATTTGATGATAATATGTTGATATTGATGAGTTAATTTTCGTGGAGTGTTTGGATGAGGTTAAATAATGATTTTTGTCAAAATAAGTTTTGGCTAGGCTGCTGGATTTTCGGATTTCAGCAGGACAGGATTTATTCATGAATTTTCTGGTCCAATTCTAGTCAATTTTATGAGCTCTAAAAATTATATATTCAAGCTAATATCCTAAGGAAACTCTGAGAATTTTTGTGGTGCATAATAAGGAAATTTGCTACCTGAGAAAAATCATGGACCGAAGTTGTAACTATGCTGCCTGAAATCTTGGTACTGAAGTTGTGAATTTGTATAATTTTGTGACCATAGCAAATGATGGAATTATCCTTTGAAATTTTTACAGGGAGTTGAAAACATATTGAAGTGTAACAGTGATTTTTATTTTGAGTTGATTCCATCATTTGATTAATTTAAAAATTATGGGAACCCTATTTTGAGCTGTGAAAAAGTGGTACCTGACTACTAAACCTTTATAATTTAGTTAACATGGTTAGAGAACTCTTTTCGCTTTGAAATTTTTACACGAGCTTGGGAACACATTGAGGTATCATCGGGAATTTTTATAGCCTCTGAACTGGTTGTATGATGTGCAAATTAATTTTGCTATCAAGTTGTGAAATCTGCCCATGAACTATTTTGCTGTTGATGCATGATATAGGTGACATAATGACCTTTTGTTCAAGTTTATTGTATATGAAAGCATGCTAGTGACTTTAAGGATTAGGTTGAGGCATAATTGAATTCATATTGTGAATGAATGCCTATATGTGTTTTACACATGTAATTTGAAAAAGACAAGTGAAGGATACATTGACCTAGTTCAATAGCAATAAGTAGAAATAGATGAGATCTTTTCAACTAATCGAGGGCAAATAAGGTGATGAATGATCCTTTCGGTTTGTCAAGGGCAAATTAAATGATCCTTTCGACTTTGTCGATGGCAAATAGAGTGCTATATGATCATTTCAACTTTGTCGAGGGCAAATAGATTGATAAATGATCTTTTCGACTTTGTCGAGGGCAAATAGAGTATTATGTGATCGTTTCGACTTTGTCGAGGGCAAATAGATTGATAAATGATCCTTTTGACTTTGTCGAGGGCAAATAGATTGATAAATGATCCTTTCGACTTTGTCGAGGGCAAATAGAGTATTATGTGATCCTTTGAATTTTGTCGAGGGCAAATAGAGTGATAAATGATCCTTTTGACTTTATTGAGGGCAAATGAAGTGATATATGATCCTTTCAAATTGTCAAAGGCATATAAAGAGTGATTGAGATCCTCTTCGGATGTACTGTGTGCACATAAAGTTAAGAATAATTACTAGGATCTTGAATAGCATGAAATGTATGTTTTAAGTGATTGACCATTAAAAGCTATCCACTTCGAAAGTACGATTTGGAACTCTAAAATTGAACCATTGTTATGAAATGCATGATCACTTTTTCTTAATAAACCGAAATGGCTGGAACAATGATGATGACATTATGATTTTATAATTGGGGAGTTGCCCGAGAATTTTATAAATTCTCACCCCTATGTTTGTGTGTTCCCGTGTCATCTCCAGGTTAATCTAGAGGACTATGAGGCTGCTTTGCCAAAGAAATCATAACTGCAATAGTGTAGTATTTAATACTTTTATTATGATGTACTTAATGGAAATGAATATGTATGTAAACGTAATGTAAAATGGATATGTATTAAAGCTCATAGCACCTTTTGTACTTAGCTATGTATTAAATAAAGATTATGTTTCTTTGTCATATATTTTAATAGATTATACTTAGTTATTACATGTGTTAGTCGAGCCTCTCATAGATATTTAAGAAAGGTTCGATATGATATAAGTAAAAACTCTTGAGTACAATGTCATGACTTAAAGATAACGTTGTACTTGGGAGGGTGTTATATTAAACCAGAGGACTATGATGCTGTTTGGCAAAAGAACTCAGAACTGCAATAGTGTAGTGTTTAATACTTCTATTATGCTGTACTTAATGGAATGAATATGTATGTAAACGTAATATAGAATGGATATGTATCAAAGCTCATAGTAGGGCTTCCTTTTGTACTTAGCTATGTATTAAATAAAGATTGTGTTTATTTTTCATATATTTTAATAGATTATGTTTAATTATTACACATGTTGGTTAAGCCTACCATAGATATTTAAGAAAGGTCCGTTATGTTATAACTAACTACTCTCGAGTATGATGTCATGACTTAAGGATAACATTGTACTTGGGAGGGTGTTACATTATGGTATCAGAGCAGTTCATCCTAGTAGGACCTTGAGGAATGGACTGGCTATGCTTCCTTAGAAAATGTCATGCATTTTAATTCTATATATGTGTATGACTGTTGGTTGGGAATGTTGTGGGTTGTTGCCACACTTAGCTTGGTATTGAGCCTGATCAACTCAATAACTCTTGTTTGGTGTGATAGAAACTGATGACTTCCAATCGGCATATGAGGAACAATGCCAGAGATGAAGCGGGTATGATGGACACTTTTCGCGAAATGGCAGCTGCCATGAGAGAACAAGCTGTGGTTGCTAACCGAATGATGGAAAGGCTGAATCGCAATGAGGACCAAAATATAGCTGGTAACCCTAGAGGGAACAAAGTGGATGTGGAATATAAAAAATTTACCAAGTTTAGGAAGTCAAATCCCCTGCCATTTCGAGGAGCCTTTAATCCAAATAAAGCAAAAGAATGGATCAAAGCTATGGAAAAGATTTTCTCAGTTCTTCCTTGCACTAAGATCCCGAAAGTGGCTTTTGCTACTTACATGCTGGAGGCAGATGCAGACTTTTGGTGGGTTGGCACTAAAAGGTTGTTCGAAGCCTTTCATACTGACGTCACTTGGGAGATCTTCAAGGAAGCTTTCTACTACAAGTACTTCCTTGCTTCGGTTAGAAATGCAAAGGAGTTGGAGTTCATGGCACTCAAGCAAGGGTCCATGAGTATAGCAGAGTACACAGCAAAGTTCAAAGAGCTCTGTAAATTTTCCTTCATCTATCAGCATAATCCTGATGAAGCTTGGAAGTGTATGAAGTACGAAGGAGGGTTACGTGAAGACATTGAAGCTGCTATTGGATTGTTAGAGATTTGGGATTATGTGACCTTGGTAAATAAGTGTTGTCATGTAGAGGACTCGAACAAGAAGTTAGCAATAGCGCAAACAACTTCTAATAAGAAGATGGCACCTGAAGACCAAGATTATGAGGAAGCCCCGCCCCAACGGAAGCCATTCTAGCCCAATCTGCATAGAGATAAACAACAACAACGGTCAACCACGAGCCACGATTGTCCAAAATGTGGGAAGAACCATGGGGGTAGACCTTGCTTGGCTGGACAGAATGTATGCTATCGCTGTGGAAAGCCAGGACATACAATGAGGGAGTGCCCAAATAGGAATTCAAAGCCAGCTACAAAGCCCCAACAACAGAGTAAGGTCTTCACCATAAGTGTGAAAGGGACGTAACCACCTAAGAATTCGACCTAAGGTAGGAACATTTAGGATTTGGTTGAATTGCTTGAACTATGTATGAATTGTTTGTTTAGTTTATAAGAATATATTTTGAATATCATTTTCAAATGAATTTTGAGGACAAAATTCTTTCTAAGGTGGGTGGTAATGTAATACCCTAAAAATTATATAAAAATTAATTTGAGCTGTTCTAACCATAATTTCAAAAATATGACAGATATAGAAATGATCAGAATGATCCAACGAATCTATAAAACAAAAATTTTGGGCCGGGCATGAATAGTAACTTGCGGGCCTTGTAAGCTCGTCGGGACAACCAAAACCCTAGAATTTGGGCTCGGAGATGCCCGAAAGTGAGAAATTATAGGATTAAGATTAGAAATGGGTAGGAATAAGTATTTTATACCTAGAATTAATTTTTGGGTAATAGTTGATTACCCAGGTACACTGTTTTACCCGTTCGGTAAAATTTCGATGTGCGATTTCTAACACCGAACTATAATTTAATCTTTATCAAAGGAGAATTTATGTCCACTTTGACTTAATGAAAGGCTAAGATTTAATCTTGTAAAGCAAGATTAAATCCTAGCCATCCATTTGCTTTCTTTCTTTAAGAACCATTCATTTATATTATATGATATTCAAGCTTTATTACAAGATAAATACAACTCTAATTCTTCTCCAACAAGCCTCATTTTCGGCCATCCACAAGAGAGTGCAGAAAACTCCATTTTTTTTCTTCACAAAAACCATGAATCTTGATCCAAAACACTTGCCCAAGGTCACTAAAACCATAAACTTCATTCACTAAAATTGTTCTACTCATTAATACCTTCAAAAATAACTGATTAGAATTTGAATCCATCACCTCTTTCCACCTTGAGAGATCAATCTTCACTGATTTAGGAAGGAGTTGGGTGTGATTAGAGAGCTTTGGAGTGAAGGACTTCCATCTTGGAGCAAACGAGAGACAAGGACACACTAGCTCTCAAGAGTAGGGATTTTAAACCTCTTTTACATTCAACTCTGTCTTTATGATTTGCATACTGATTTGGCTTAATACTTTTAGTTGAATTGGTTGATTATATATTGATATTTTTATGTGTTAATTTTGGTGGAGTGGTTTGAAGTGGTGAAAAATCATTTGTCAAAAGAGAATTTGATACATGCTGCTGGATTTTCAAATTTTGACAGGAGAGGATTTGTTCACGAATTTTCTGGTTAAATTATAGTCATTTTTATGAGTTACAAAAGTCATATGTTGAAGATAACATCCTAGGCTAGTTCCACTAATTTTCTTGAGCCTTGATTTCGATTTATACTACCTTAAAAAAATCAAGAATCAAGGTTGTGACTATGCTGCCTGGATTGTGGGAACTGAAGTTCAAATTTTGTATAATTTTGTTACCATAGAAAATGATTGAATTTTCCTTTGAAATTTTTAAAAATTATTGAAAACTTGAAGTTCAATCATGATTTTTAATTTGAATTTATTAAATCATTAGCTAGGGTTAAAATTATGAAAATTTGGTTCTGAGCTAAGGTTAAGTGGTCTCTGACCACCAAAATTGTAAAATTTTGTTGACATAGCTAAAGAACTTGTTTTGCTCTAACTATTTTACAGGACATTGAGGACACATATGGAGATTTTTTGTGGACATGAAATTTTTAACGTCCCAATTTTTTATTAGAGTGAAAATGACCAAAATGCCCCTAAGGTCATTTTCGGCCCGGAATTTGAGGAAAGCCGATCCGGCAGTACTCGAAGGGCAAACTCAATGTTGGAAGGGGATTAGTTGGCTTGTGTACTTTCCCGGGATCAAAAATCTCGTTTTTCGAGTTTTCGGGTCAAAATGACCAAAATACTCATGTGGTGTTTTATTCGTTTGCAAGTGCTGGATGAACCCGAAACTTCTCCAGATGGTTTTAAAAGACGTTTTTATGTATTCTGTAACTTTAGTTTTGGTCCCGGAGGTCCCGAACAAAATTAGTGCAAATTTATGATTTTGCCCCTAGTTTTGTGTTTTTGAGCTTAATCGTATGATTAAGCAAACCTAAGCAATATTAGGCTCTAATCGAAAATTAATTAATTTTCATAATTAATCTTGAGTCAAAATAATTTATTAAAGTTGATTAGAACCTAAGAATGCTTAATTACAACTTGAAATCTTATTTTAAATTCAAGATTCCTAGTCATGGAATCTTAAATAGTGTTTTCTCTTTTCAATTCCTTAAATCATGGAATTTTGTCTACCTTGTTTACTCATAAAATGAATTTTAAACTCTCTAAATGCGTATGAGTACTCCTAAACCTTGTCATAAAACTCTTAAACCCCATTCTTAGTTACCTAAACTTATGTTTAATAATTCCTAACCTTGCACCTAAGCTAACCTACACTTAAACTTATCACTAACACACAATTACATGAGAGATTTTTCTTCCTCTCTCTTGCTGCAATCTAGCCAAAGCCACTCCTCCCCCATTTCTATCACATGTGCAAAATTTTGACACTCCAAGGCCATGCTTCCACCTCACTTACACCATACTTTGTCATACTTTCCACCATGCTTGATTTACTAAGTGAATGACTAAATGAATTAAGCTAATTTCCTCTTTTATTTGTGGCCCAAAAATCACCAGCCATGCCTTGCTTCTAGATGAAATATTTCATTCAAATTTGAAAGGAAATTCACTCAAATCACCTTATTTGAAGCCATGCTTTGTATCATAACCTCCATGCCTTAAACCATGCTTGAATGACACATTGTAAGAGATATTTTTCTCTTCCTTCTTGCCTCATTGCTATGGCCAACCCCTCCTCCCATTTGGCTCTCATTTGTTTTCATTTTCTATAAATACCTTGCTTACTTGAGCTTGCAAACGCTTTAGATCATTTGCTAAGTTTCAAGTTTTCTAAGCTTTCTTTGAGTTCTTCCTTTTTCTCTCAAGTTTCAAGAGAGTTTCCTTTTCTCTTCATCTTCATCTTCTTTATCTCTTCATCCCATCATCATCTCATAACCTCTAAACACCAACCTACAACCTTGATCCACCATCAAACCTCTCAAGCACTTGACCTCAAACACAACCTCACCCAAAACACATCTCCAACCTCTTCATCCCCCCTTGGCCGAATCATTTCCACCCTCAAGGAGGAGTTGCTCATCTCTTTTTCTTTCAAGAGTTCAAGCTTTTTATCTCCACTCTAGGTAGGAGTGTTTTTCTAAACTTGTTTTTTTCTTGAAAATGAGTTTTCCTCTAGCTTTCTCTTGGATTTCTTTTTGAAACCTTTCTTTGCTTTTCTTCCTCCTAGTTTCGGCCATGAGGCCTTGTTTGGTACTTCAATGATGAGAGCTCCTAGATGATGACTATGTGTTCATCTCAAAGGAACCTCTAGAGCTTGAGTTTTACTTTCTTTAAGTTTCATCTTTATTTTCTAACTCAAAATGATTTTAACTCAAGAGCACCTTCACTTTTTCTTGCTTTTGATTTTGGCTTCTTTGTTTCCTTTCCTTGAGGTTCGATTTTGGTTTCCTTTTCTTTGAAATTTTGTGTTTCTTTTGAAAGTATGTTTCTTTTGAGCTTGATGATGATGTTCAAGAATCTCATAGTTCCTTTGAGAACTTGGTTCAAGAACTCTAAAGCTCTCTTTGTGATGAGATGAGTGTTGGGTTGTTTGATCTCTAAAGTCTTGTGAGAGCTCTAGATAACATTAAAATGAACCTTGCATTCATATTTATGTTTGTGCCTTGCACATTATATTTACTTTCCTTGCTATCACTAAGTATCAAGATAATGAATGAACTTGCATTATCATGTTTATATTTCAAGTCCTCACTTTAACATCAAAGATAATAATGGGCTACATCTCATGTCTACTTTATGTTCTCACTTTATTTTCTAATGGAACCTAAAATAAGTGCATATGCATGTTTATTTTTATGTCATCACTTAAGAGAACCTAGAGCTCAAAGACTTGCCCATTATGTCTCAAACAAAGGCTTGAAAATATGTTTTTCCTTAGCTTGTGATTTCAGCCTTAAGAGGTTTCCTTGGTTATAAGTTTTAAAATCCATGTTTCATAACTTTTCTAAGCTTATATGAGTTCAAGAAATATCTAGAACAAAGTTTTATGAATTTAGGACCTCTTAAGTTTGATTTAATTTAGCCACTGCCCTTACCAATATTTTGATGATTTTAGATGATAGAAATGTTTATTCATGAGTTTTGAAAGTTTGAAAAAGGTTCCAAGAGAAACTAGTATTTTACGTGCTTTAGAAACCAAGTTTTATGCCTTTGTATGGAGATGTATTTTCGGTTCTGCCTTGCCATTTTATGACCACTGTATGTGCTGTTTGATGATGATAATATGAGTATGTTTGAGTATATTTAATGTGAAAACTCATATGTGAAAGATAAGAGAAGTTAGTAACTAGAAAAGAATTCTTTTGAGAGTTTTAGATCCCTTAGTATATGATTTTTCTGGATTCTGTCCAGCATGGTTTAGAAATGATAATCATGGTTTTAAATTAGTTTAAATGTGGCTCATAATTGGTTTAGGATTTGATCTTGATGACTTAGGAGCAAACCGGACTTAGAAAGGGTCATTGTTGTGACTCCTAGGTACCTGTAAAGTTAGAATTTTAGATTCTGCATTCTTGAGGTTTAGAGATGTTTATAGTCATAGTGTTGAGTAAGGATACTTAGATATGAGCCTATAGGTACTCGAGAGATTAAGTTGTGATGATTTATAACTTAGATTGTGAGTTAAGGACCTTAAGGGTCAATGCATAAGACATTAAGAAGTCTATGATGATGTAATGAGATGTTGAGATGTATATGATGTGTGAGTTATGATGAGATGAACTGATTGAGACATGAGTTTATCCTAAGCATGAGGTTTGAATGAGAAATATGTTTGAGTTTTTAGCTTGTGGCATGAATGTTGGTTTGAAGGAAATTCGGTTTAACAGCTGTTATGCTGCTGAATTTCCATCAAACCTAAAAGGGTTGAAAAATGAGTTGAAAACCCTAGGTGACACCGGTTCGGCCGAGCACCCCTAGGAGATTTTTATATGACAAGCACTGAGATGTACTTCTCTTGCTATGGTGAAGAGGAGGCAAATCCGTGAGGGTCTGGACATGAGCCTTTCCAAAGCAGACAATTCACTGTGCACTCGAGGCCAGTAGAGCATTTTAAAGAGGGTATATCCTAAGAGAAGAGTTCCCTAGCCCCCTCACCCGTACTCTTAAGCAGTCGGGTATGTTATTTTATTATTTGCTTATTCAGATGATAAGCAAGAGCTAGTGACGACTAGCTGAGGTATGAGCTCATAGCCTAGTTATTATTAGGGTGGCCTCTACATTGCTAAAGATTCCATGAATGATGTCACACATGCTGATGAAAGTTCCATTTGAGAAGTTATTGCCCTTATGCCACATGGATTGTTTCTATATGATTTGATTTGTTGATTTATATGCTCAAGTATTGCCATGCACTCATGTTTTGGTATGTTGCATTCATGACATCAAGATGCATGCTAAAAGGAATGAACCTTGGATAATTGGTTTTATAAACCCTAATAATGAATCTTATATGCATGCACACCTTTTTGTAATTAAACCTAAGGTTCCTGAGGATGTGAATGATGTAACCCTAGGATAGGAGACTCCTACTGAGATTCTTTAGTAAGAATTCTCACTCATTTCTCTTCTTTCTCTTTCTTCCGTCACATCTTCAGAGATCGATGGCGACATTTGTGGTCTTCATTAATACGCCTGTCTGGGAGGTGCACTGCGACTTGGAGCATCGTTCCTATCACTTTGAGGGTCATTGTATTGTTCGTGTTTTTGTGTACATAGGTCGACCTTTTGCTTATCCAGTGTCCAGCTACCAGTTCACTCCTACCGCTCCTTTTGGTGGCGACGACGTGATCTTCGAGCCCACCCGCCCTCGCGACGAGCAGTTGCGTCGTGCCCGCTCGTCCGCCTCAGCTGTTCGTGACCACCCGGAGTATGTACCTCACTCGAGGAGGTCGAAGACAGATCCGTTTGAGGACTCACCGATGCATGTCTATTCGGAGAATTCTACTCCCCTTCCCCTGTTTAGGCGAGAAGGCAGCGAGGATACCGTGATGCAGCCACGCTTGGCAAGGAGAGCCGAGATGCGTCCGCGCCAAAGAGCTCACGTCCAGCCGACACGCGTTCCTTTCCCACTTCATTGGCCCACTCAGGAGGAGATTGAGCGGTTCCCCGGTTACCTACCTCCATCACCCGAGGATCCCCGTCGTCACTAAACCTCATCGGAGAGCTATTCGAGTGCCCGAGCAGTCATGAGGATCTCCCCTTTGGCGGTATCTTTTGGGAGGGGGTTTTAGCTTAGTACTCATAGCTTGGTAGGAGGGTAGTGTAGTTGGTTTTTGTTTCGCCGTTGTACCATGTACTTTACTGCTTTCTTGTATCTGTTGTATTTCCTTCTGCTGTATTGCAAGCTCAGCCCGCTTCTATAAGGGCATGACTACTATGTATCTTAACTATGCTATTAATGAGATGTCTCCCTTGTTGTGATGACGATTGTTCTATTGTTACTTGCTTTAGCTTTTGTATTCCTCATGATTGATATTTATGTCTCTCGTTTAGATAAGAGCGCGGCTCTCACTTTGGTTTATGTTTTCAAAAAAAAAAATTTACCCATAATTTCCGCTAAGTATTTTAATAAAATGATGAGACTAAGAAGTAATAACCTAATGATTAACCTAATGTGTTCTTGAAAGTTGGGTTAAGAATTAGGGTGTTACATTTTTGGTATCAGAGCGGTTATGTAACATCCCCAAATTTATAACTAAGATAAATATTAATCTTAATTAGCGATAGCAAAACCAAGAGAATCTGGACAAATGTTATGAAACACAACAAATAGACTACTTAAGTATGGCTAGAGAAAAATGCAAAGAATTACAAAATGCCATCACTTAGTGGAAATTACAAAAATGCCCTTACTATGTAAAGAAAATTACCAAACTACCCTTGCCTTATTAAATGACGAAGATACCCTTACTTTATGAATGGAATTACAAGAATACCACTATCATTGTCTAATTACAAAAATATCCTTGTCTTAGTTAAAAAAATTACTACAATGCCATTTGCACAAATCCCTAGACTTGCCTTTAGACAAGAATGAATCTAAGCCATTTGATTAAGATGATAACACAATAATTTAACCACATACATCATACACATTTCTGAATCACATACATGCACTAAAGGTTAGAAAATCTCCACTAACATCTTTGCACAAAACATGGAGCATTTTCATCCAACATGTTTGCATAAAACATGGAAACATGTTTGCATAAAACAAGGAGCATTTTCATCCCAAAATTCATCCAACATGTTTCCATAAATCATGCTCCAAGTGCTTTCCTTCTTCTGTTTTTTCTCTAATCTTTCCACTATAAATACTCCTCAAACTCTCTTCAATTCAGAAACTCCCTAAGTGTTCTTTCTTTCTTATTTTATCATTCTTCTTATGTTCTTCAAAGACTTCTCTTGATCCTCTAAACTTCATCCAAACACTTAAATCCTAAGTCCAAACTTTCACTAGCCCTCACAAGAGTTACAATCTTTAACTCTAGTGAGAAATATTTTCTTAAGCACTCAAGTCCTAGAGCCAAGATTCAAGGAGGGTCATCCACTCCAAAGACTCTTGTTCAAAGCTTAAGGAAGAAGAGAAGGACCCTTTTTAGACCCTACACAAGAGGTAGGAGTTTCTTCTTTATTTGTTCAAGTATTGTTGGCTTCTAACTTTGCTCATGGATAGAATGCCTCAAACTTGAGTTATTGTCAAAAGTTTTGAATAATTATATTTTTAGAAAACACAACCTGTTATATTCTAATATGAGTACTTTTATGATGTTATCAAACTCAAATATAACTTAAAAGATTGTATGTGAAACTTGAGTTAATAAAGATAACTTAAGACATGAACATGGCAGGTGTTGGAATTTCTAGTTATTTCTGGCAGTAGTTACTTCGAAAATTAGTGTTCATAAAATATGAAGGATCTCAAGATGAACATATTTTGATTATAAACTAGACTCATTGTAGAACACTCTCCAAAAATAATCACCTAAAACGGAGTTTCCTAGCCCAAGATATAAATTTTTAAAGTAGAGTCTAAGACTGAAACTCTTAATCTGACCTTGTAGTAGTAAAATAGGTGTAACTCACTCTAGAAAAATGCAAATGGATTGATTTCAACTTTGTGGAAAAGCTAACACATCTACAAACACACTTATGTATGCTATGCATAAAGTTTTACACCACAAAAATACAGAATGAGAGATATATTTTTGGGACAGTGTGCTGAGAAAGTCTTGAAGGTAGCGTGATACTGTGAGAGTGCAATTTGGAAAGGTTCTAGCTAAGGAAAGACTTGGTATTTAAGCGTGTCCATTGTGATCCACCTCTCTTTCCTGGGAATCCTACTATGCACAATTTACAGTCAATTTACACTAATCTAAGATGTTAGTTCTACAAATTTTATTCTAAAAGATGTCAGAACTCTAAATAAAAGATTCAAGTCTTGTAAAGAGATAATTTTAAGGATTTAAGTAGAATAATAATCTTCAGGAGATATATATAAAAGTCATAATAAAAATATATAAAGAACCTCTAAAAATATCTTAAAGGGTATTAATGTATTAAGGGAAATACTAAGAGTACAAAGAAGACTAAGAGAAAAAGATAATACCAAGATATCCATAACCTATTAGGAACACTAGAGACCTAACTTGATAACTTAGGTTGCTTAATATGAATTATCTATGAGAATGTTTACTATGAGATTTACATGATATTGTCTATGTTACATGAAGTGATATATAGAAATGTGAATGTATTGATGAGATATGAAATGATAATGATAAAATGATTGACTGTGCCATGATTTATTAATGTGCATACATTCATGTTTCAAATGAAATAATAAATAGACCAACTCACTGCTGAATCCTCTTTGAGGATTAAGGTATTGATGATTTCACTCAGTGAGAATAAAACTAAAACCTAGAAAAGTAGCAATGATAGTCTGGAAAAGTGGACTTGAGCTAAACTCACGGCTTAACCCCCTAAACTGTTGAGATCATGGCAACTGAAAGAAAACCAAAAGGTTGTGGCGACGGCCACAGTATGAGCTCATTACCCTTTTAGGGTGGTCTAAGGCATTGATGCATTCATCACATGAGTAATTAAGAAATATGTTGATGAAATAAATGAAAGATGATGATCACTAAACAAGTGAATGTTGAGGATGAGTAATCATGAAATGCATGCAGCTCCTAAATGATTATTGCTTATTAGTGGTTTTACATGATATGCTTATATGTATGCTTGATGAAATACTGAATGGATATTTCTGCTAATGTTCAAGATTAGTTTAAAAGTAACTGCACTTCGGCTAATCACGTTTGTGAAAGTTTGATAATTGAATCTTTACCTGTTCATCTTTTTATAATAAACCCGAAGTGACTGGGACGACAACGATGACACTTTTAGTACAAGTAGGAACTCCTACTGAGAAATCATGTATTTCTCACTCCTATGTTTATTTTTCGTTGTCGTTACCAGAGACAGACGTGTCCACCTAAAGCAATGAAGCTGTAGCTGAGGAAGGAGGTAGCGCGTGAAGATTTCAAACCTTTCAAGTAGGAGCATTCTGAGCTTTAGTTACATTATAGTTTGTGAGAAACAATTAGTAATAGTAGAACTTATATTGTTATTTGTAATAACTTATCAGTATGATATATGCCCTGTTGTGACTTATGTATTAAGTGATTATATTCCAGTTTATGTGATAATAGTTCTACACTTAGTCTCTTATTTCACTTATTTAATTAAGTGCGCAATGTAACTTGATTATTATCTATAAAAGCGTTATGTATTTCACTTCTCGTTACAGGCTTAAGTTTTCAAAAAAATTAATTTATTTAAAGAAAAAAAAAACTTCCACTATTTTTCTAAGTTAATTTCAAAAGAAAATAAATGCAAGGCATAAGTGACAACTAATAGAATCCAAATGTGAACTTAAGCATAGTGGGGTTCTATTAGGGTGTTACAAGTTCAATTCTCACGGAACCTGAGGATTGGACTGACCATGCTTTAGAAGCATAATGCGATAGTTATGTCATATGTCGTGCTTGATAAAGACAAGCTATAGGACTAGAGGTGTATGACTTCTGTTGCTTGCAAGTGCCATGGTAACTAGCTCATTTTGCATGAATATTAAGCCTGATCAACTTGATGTTCACTGTCTCATGTGTTTAGGGACTAATGGCACCGTGACGATAGCCTAGGACTACACCTGGAGCTGACCAAGATAATGCGACTGCTGCTGCTGTCCGTCAAATGTCGCAAGCCATGGAGTGGATGTTCGACTGCATGAATCAACAAGAAAATGTTTCCCCTGCTCCCCTTGCTGCTGAGGTGGTTGAGCAAGCCCGCTTCGGCGAGTTTCGCAAGGTGAACCCGCCCGTGTTCCAAGGGGTAATGGACCCGACAAAGCTGATGAGTGGATGAAAGACATGGAGACGATCTACTCTGTGGTTGCCTGCTCTAAGGAGCAGAAGGTTACGTTTGCTACTTGCATGATGAAGTCTGACGCCGAATTCTGGTGGAATGGAACGAAGCGACTGCTAGAAGCTTCTGGGACTCCCATTGATTGGGAGCTGTTCAAGACCTACTTCTATGAGAAGTACTTCCCCGAGTCTGTGAGGAATGCCAAAGACATCGAGTTCATGCAGCTGACCCAGGAAGGGTCTACTGTAGCCCAATACACTGCTAAGTTCGAGGAGCTGATCAAGTTCTCTCGGGTGTTCCAAGGGAACCCCGACGAGGTTTGGAAGTGTGTGAAATATGAGGCCGGCCTGAAAGCGGAGTTGAACTATGCCGTGGCCCATATGGAGATCTGAGACTTCCCGACTCTAGTCAACAAGTGCCAGATTCTTGAAGAAGGACAACGAAAGCTGCACGCAACAAGAGCGAAGCGAGCTAAGGGGCTCGGACCTCAAGCCCCAAAGTTCAAACCACAATACCCATCAAGGAATCACTACCACCCCTATCAGACCAACTAGTTTCGACCGCAACAACAACAACAACAACAAAGAGCACCCGCACACCAACAATCCAAACAACATCAACGACCACCATTCCAATATCAAGGCCCAAGGAGCTTCAACAACCAACCCCGTGGGCCGGGTGGACCGCGGAACCACAACGGAGGATCCAGTGGGGCCAAGAACAAGGCACCACAAGGAGTCCCTACTGCTAACCCCCAGAGCAACATTTGCTGATATCTACCTGCAATGTGGGAAGAGTCATGGTGATCACCCCTGCATGGCTGGGTGAAGAGTCTGCTTCAAATGTGGCAAGCCTGGCCACTACGCCAACACCTGCACGAGCGGCGGACCGACGACTCAAAACCCCCAACCCCAACACCAAGGACGGTTCTTCACTCTCAACGTGGAAGACGCGCGAACGTCCAATGATCTCATTCAAGGTAAGTGCAAGCTTAACGGTAGAACCGTAATTGTACCTTTTGATTCTGGTGCAACCCATTCTTTTATCTCATATGCTAGTGTCGAGTAATTGAATTTGCGAGTCTCTAAGCTTCCCTTTGATCTTATTGTTTCTACTCCCACAAATCGTCCTCTTAATACTTGCAAATGTTGTTTGAACTGTATCTTGTTGTAGAAAATAGATCTTTTGTCATAGATTTGATTTGCTTACCCCTTAAAGACATAGGTATCATTCTAGGCATGGATTGGCTTCATGCCAACCGTGTATTATTAGACTGTGGAACCCAAACTGTTGTTTTTCCTTTTCCTCCCAAACCCATTAGTCAACCCTTAAGATTGTACCTAAACTCCGTAGAGGTCTTCTGTAGTAGGGAGAAAACTAAGGGATATGTTCTCCTACCCGCCTGTGATGTAGACTTTGAGCAAAACCTAGGTGATATGCTTGTGGTGAGAGACTATCCCGAGGTGTTTCCGGATAAGATACCCGAGTTCCCTCTCGAAAGAGAAGTAGAGTTTTCCATAGAGCTGGTTCCTGGAATGGGACCTATCTCTATAGCCACGTATCGGATGTCACCTATGGAGTTAGCGGAGTTGAAAACCCAGTTAGAGGAGTTGATGGAGAAGAGTTTTATAAGGCCGAGTGCTTCGCACCTCCGGTTTTATTTGTGAAGAAGAAGAACGGAAGCATAAGAATGTATATAGATTATAGGCAGTTAAACCGAGTAACCGTGAAAAACAAATACCCATTGCCTAGGATTGATGATCTCATGGACCAGTTGAAAGGAGCTGTAGTGTTTTCTAAGATTGATTTGAGATCGGGTTACCATCAGATTAGGGTTAGAGATTAGGACATTCCTAAAACCCTTTCGAACTCGGTATGGACACTTTGAGTTCAATGTGATGTCATTTGGTTTGACGAATGCTCCCGCAATTTTTATGGATTACATGAATAGGATCTTTAGACCCTATTTAGATCAGTTCATGGTTGTGTTCATAGATGATATTCTCATTTATTCAAAAACCCACGAGCAGCATGAATGTCATTTAAGGCTGGTTTTAGAGGTATTAAAAGAGAAGAAGTTATATGCTAAGTTATCTAAGTGTGAATTCTGGCTGGATGAGGTGAATTCTTAGGACATGTTGTGTCAAAAGGTGGCATAGCTGTCGACCTTAGTAAAATAGAAGCTGTGATGAATTGGGATAGACCAACCTCAGTGACCGAGATTAGAAGCTTTTTAGGTTTAGCCGGTTATTACCGTAGGTTCATTAACGGATTTTCCCAGTTAGCCCAACCCCTAACCAAGCTCACTAGGAAGAATGCCCCGTTTGAATGGAGCCCCGAGTGTGAAAAGAGTTTCTTAGAGCTTAAGGAAAAGCTCACCTTAACCCCAGTTTTGGTTTTAGCTGATCCCAATATACCCTTCGAGGTATATTGTGATGCTTTGAGCAAAGGTTTAGGTTGTGTGTTGATGCAAAACAGGCAAGTGGTAGCCCATGCGTCCCAACTCAAGCCTCACGAGGTAACCTACCCCACCCATGACCTAGAGTTAGCAGCCATCGTGTTTGCCCTTAAGATGTGGAGACACCATTTATATGGTGTAAGGTTCGAGGTTTTCTCTGATCACAAGAGTCTCAAACATCTCTTTGATCAAAAGGAGTTGAACATGAGGCAGAGGAGATGGATGGAATTCCTCAAAGATTATGATTTCGACTTAAGTTACCACCCTGGCAAGGCTAATGTAGTCGCCAATGCCTTGAGTCGAAAGTTATTACGTTTGTCCTGTATGATGGTCAATGAAGTTGGGTTAATAGAGAAGTTTAGATATATGAATTTGGGGATGTCTGCAACCGATAGTAGCATAGTGATGTGTCATCTCACGGTGACCAGTGGGTTTAAGCAAAGGATTATGCTTGCACAAAGAGAAAATGAGGACTTTATGGAAACAATAGAGGCAGTTAAGGCCGGTAAGTTGAAGGGTTTCGAGCGAGGCCCTGATTGGTTGTGGAGGTTTGAGGGGCGGATCTGTGTGCCACAAGATGGTGACCTCCGAGAGAAGATCTTGGAGGAGGCCCACAAAAGCCACTTCGCCATTCATCCTGGTACTACCAGGATGTACCAAGATTTGAAGAAGATGTTTTGGTGGCCCGGAATGAAGAAGGATGTGGTCGCCTGGGTGAGTAAGTGTTTGGTCTGCCAAAAGGTTAAGATCGAGCACCAAAAACCCTCAGGCATGTTGCAACCCCTGTCAATCCCCGAGTGGAAGTGGGAGAGTATATTGATGGATTTCGTGACAGGATTGCCAAGGACCCAAGCTGGCCATGATGCCGTATGGGTAATCGTGGATTGACTGACAAAGTCGGGCCACTTTCTGCCTATTTGAGTCACGTACTCATTGGACAAATTAGCTCAACTGTACATCCAAGAGATAGTAATGTTACATGGAGTGCCGTCGACAATAATCTCGGATCGAGATCCGCGATTTACGTCGCGTTTCTGGGGAGCCTTCCAAAAGGCGTTTAGTTCAAAGTTGTGCTTAAGCACTGCTTACCACCCACAAACAGATGGCCAATCTAAAAGAACAATCCAAACCCTAGAAGATATGTTAAGAGCCTGTGTCTTGGACCAGAAAGGGAGTTGGGATAAGTACATGCCTTTAATCGAGTTTGCGTATAACAACAGTTATCACGCAAGCATCGATATGGCACTGTACGAAGTGTTGTATGTAAGGAAGTGTCAATCACCTTTGTATTGGTACGAGCCCGGAGAGTAAAGTGTTTTAGGACCCGACGTAGTGAGGGAAATGACGGAGCAAATCAAGAAGATTAAGGATAGAATCTTAACTGCTCAGAGTCGGCAGAAAAGCTACGCGGACAAGAGGCGTAAGCCCTTGGAAATCTAAGAAGGTGAACATGTGTTTCTAAGAATCACCCCCACTATAGGAATAGGGAGAGCCATGAAAGTCAAAACGTTGACTCCCCAATTTCTCAGTCCCTTTGAAATTCTTCAGACAATCGGATCTGTAGCTTACAAAATAGCCTTGCCACCCAATCTGTCAAATCTTCATGACGTCTTTCACGTCTCTCAGTTGAGAAAGTATGAGTCTGACCCTAGCCATGTCTTAGAGCCAGAACACGTACAGTTAAGGGAGGACCTGACGTTTAATCTACCGCCTACGAGAATCGTGGACCAAGGCGTCAAGCAGTTGAGGAACAAGTCTGTTCCGTTGGTGAAGGTTATGTGGGGACGTGGCAACACCGAGGAGTTCACATGGGAACTTGAGTCCGAGATGAGGTCAAAGTACCTCGAGTTATTCTAAGGTACGAATTTTGAGGGCGAAATTCTTTTTAAGGAGGGAAGTATTGTAACGCCCCGATTTTCTGTTAAAGTGAAAATGACAGAAATGCCCCTGAGGTCATTTTCGGCCCAGAATTCGAGGAAAGCCGATCCGGAAGTACTCGAAGGGAAAACTCAATGTTGGAAGAGGATTAGTTTGCTTGTGTACCTTCCCGGGATCAAAAATCTCATTTTTCGAGTTTTCAGGTCAAAATGACCAAAATACCCATGTGTTGTTTTACCCGTTTGCAAGTGCCGGATGAACCCAAAACTTCTCTATATGGTTTTAAAAGACATTTTTATGTATTCTGTAACTTTAGTTTTGGTCCCGGAGGTCTCGGGCAAAATTAGTGCAAAATTACGATTTTGCCCCTAGTTTTGTGTTTTTGAGCTTAATCAAATGATGAAACAAACCTAAGCAATATTAGGCTCTAATTGAAGATTAATTAATTTCCATAATTAATCTTGAGTCAAAATAATTTATTAAAGTTGATTAGAACCTAAGAATGCTTAATTACAGCTTGAAATCTTATTTTAAATTCAAGATTCCTAGTCATGGAATCTTGAATAGTATTTTCTCTTTCCAATTCCTTAAATCATGGAAATTTGTCTATCTTGTTTACTCATAAAATGAGTTTTAAACTCTCTAAATGTGTATGAGAACTCCTAAACCTTGTCATAAAACTCTTAAACCCCATTTTTAGTTACCTAAACTTATGCTTAATAATTCCTAACCTTTTACCTAAGCTAACCTACACATAAACCTATCACTAACACACAATTACAAAATTTTGACACTCCAAGGCCATGCTTCCACCTCACTTACACCATACTTTGTCATACTTTCCACCACGCTTGATTTACCAAGTGCATGACTAAATGAATTAAGCTAATTTCCTCCTTTATTTGTGGCCCAAAAACCGCCAGCCATGCCTTGCTTCTAGATGAAATATTTCATTCAAATTTGAAAGGAAATTCACTCAAATCACCTTACTTGAAGCTATGCTTTGTATCATAACCTCTATACCTCAAACCATGCTTGAATGACACATTGTAGGAGATATTTTTCTTTTCCTTCTTGCATCATTGCTATGGCCAGCCCCTCATCCAATTGGACTATCATTTGTTTTCATTTCTATAAATACCTTGCTTACTTGAGCTTGCAAACGCTTTAGATCATTTGCTAAGTTTCAAGTTTTTTAAGCTTTCTTTGAGTTCTTCCTTTTTCTCTCAAGTTTCAACAGAGTTTCCTTTTCTCTTCATCTTCATCTTCTTCATCTCTTCATCCTATCATCATTTCATAACCTCTAAACACCACCCCACAACCTTGATCCACCATCAAATCTCTCAAGCACTTGACCTCAAACATAACCTCACTCAACACACATCTCAAATCTCTTCGTCCCCCCTTGGCCGAATCATGATCCACCCTCAAGGAGGAGTTGCTCATCTTTTTTTCTTTCAAGAGTTCAAGATTTTTATCTCCACTCTAGGTAGGAGTGTTTTTCTAAACTTGTTTTTCTTGAAAATGAGTTTTCCTCTAGCTTTCTCTTGGATTTCCTTTTGAAACTTTTCTTTGCTTTTCTTCCTCCTAGTTTCAGCCATGAGGCCTTGTTTGGTACTTCAATGATGAGAGCTCCTAGATGATGACTATGTGTTCATCTCAAAGGAACCTTTAGAGCTTGAGTTTTTACTTTCTTTAAGTTTCATCTTTATTTTCTAACTCAAAATGATTTTAACTCAATACCACCTTCACCTTTTCTTGCTTTTGATTTCGGCTTCTTTGTTTCCTTTCCTTGAGGTTCGGTTTTGGTTTCCTTTTCTTTGAAATTTTGTGTTTCTTTTGAAAGTCTGTTTCTTTTAAGCTTGACGATGATGTTCAAGAACCTCATAGTTCCTTTGAGAACTTGGTTCAAGAACTCTAAAGCTCTCTTTGTGATGAGATGAGTGTTGGGTTGTTTGATCTCTAAAGTCTTGTGAGAGCTCTAGATAACACTAAAATGAACCTTGCATTCATATTTATGTTTGTGCCTTGCACATCATATTTACTTTCCTTGCTATCACTAAGTATCAAGTTAATGAATGAACTTGCATTATCATGTTTATATTTCAAGTCCTCACTTTAATATCAAAGATAATAATGGGCTGCATCTCATGTCTACTTTATGTTCTCACTTTATTTTCTAATGGAACCTAAAATAGGTGCATGAGCATGTTTATTTTTATGTCATCACTTAAGAGAACCTAGAGTGTAACACCCTAAATCTTAACCCAAGACTACTAGTATGTACTTAGGTTAATCTTTAGAATATTACCTCTTGGTCTCATCTTTTAGAAAATACTTAGCGGAAATATGGGTAAAATTTTTCTTTTTAAAATTAAAGTGAGAGCCACGCGCTAAACTTTAAGGGGCAACATAGCGAAACATATAAGCAAAGCATAAGAAACACATCATGTCATGGAAGCATCAACTGAATCATAGATATATATATATATAACGTGCCTACCCAAAGAGGCAGGACTATTTGATACATCATGAAGCGAAATACAACTGAAATGCAATACAAGGAAATCATAAAAAGCAAATACAAAAGAAACTACCCCCATACCCATGTGCACCTAAAGGAGACAACCTCATATACAAAAGAAGGTTTGTCCTCTACTATGTGGCGTGTGTGTGCACTAACTACTACCCCTCCTATGACTACTCCTCGGGTCCGAGTATCATGAGGTCGAGTCGATCCTTTGGCGAATCTCGGCGGGAGTGGTCGAGTGCATCATCGGCATGTCCACCGCGGCGAGGGCGCATAGATGGCCGTCGAGCCAACCTCGGCTGGACCACCGTCTCCTCACTCCCAGCCCTCATCGGTGGAGGAGTGGGACCGAGCTCCAGCTGTACATGTGGGATGGCGGGTCCTCGGATGGGTCCGTCTCCAGAAATCGGGACGCGGTACATACTCTGGTACTCGCGTACTGCTGATGTCTCGGGCTCCATGCGGAGGATCTGCTCGTCGCGTGGTCTCGCTCGCTCAAAAATCCCGTTATGCGGTAAGGAGCAGTCGGGGTGAAGCGGTAGCTCGGGGCGGGAATGCGAAGGGTCGTCCCATGAACATGAATACTCACGGCGGTCAGCGACCCTCAAAATGATATGACCCGAGTGCCGGGTCATGGTGCGACTCCCATACCGGGTGTCGGCGAAGAGTACAAGCGTCGCCATCTGAAGATATGACGGAAGAAGAGAGAGGGAATGAGAATCTTTCTAAAAGAATTCTCAGTAGGGTTATCCCTACCTAGGTGTCATCGTCACATCCTCAGGAACCTTGGGTTTATTTCTAAAAGGTGTGCATGCATATAAGTTCCTTTTAAGTGGGTTTCCCAAAGAGGTATTTTATCCAAGGTCCATCATATTTTATAATGCGTCTTTATAACTTAAGCAGAAATATACTAATGATATGAATGCATCATAAGGTAAACCAAACAATAGAATAACTAGGAAACATTATAACATTGGCATAAGTATAGTTTATGTGACATTGTTAACTTTAACTTTCATCTCATGGGGCCGCCCTAAAACTTCTCTAGGTTATGAGCTCATACCTTAACTAGTCGTCACTAGCTCTTACTTATCCTATGATAAGCGTAACATAATCCCGACTTAAAGTACAGGCTAGGGGGCAAATTAAGGATCTCCTTTCTAGGATCATTTCCTCTTTGAAACGCTTTGCTAGCCACGTGGGCCTCGCAATTTGTCCGCTTTGGCAGGCTGCATCTACACATACCCTCACGGATTTGTCTCCTCCTGGGGGTGCTCGGCCGAACCGGTGTCACCCCGGAGAAGCGCGTCTCAGTGTCGTGTCACATTTATATTCTCATAAGTATCAAATCACAATTACCTCATCATTTATCATATTCATTTTTATCATGCATTCTCATGTAGCTTTTTCATAACATATATATCATCACATGAAACTTTCTCATAACATTCGTCACATAAAACTTTCACACAAACATCATCACATAGTCATATTTAACAATCATCCCCATAGGCTCATAGACATGTTATGTTATATCTCATAGTGCTTTAAACTTTGATTATTATGAGTCTTAACTTGCAAATTAATTGTTCTATCATTATCCTTAACTTCTTTATACGCCTATAGTTTGACAATTAATGAGTTATATAAATTTTATGCTCAAGAACTAATCCAAATAGCACTAAGCAGAATTTGGACAGCTTTATGTTTATGTGATTACGGAGTTCTAGAAATTACGGTTTAGATCTTTATCTCACTTTCTAAGTTATTGATCATCAACACCTAGTCTCTTGGGAACCTATAAGGTTATAACTAAGTATCTCTCACCTCACCATATGGTCAAGAACATCTCTAAACCTCAAGAGTGCAGAAATCAAAATACTAACTTTACGGGTACCTAGAAGTCACAATATTGACCCTTTCTAAGTTCGGTTTGCTCCTAAGGCTTCAAGATTAAGTCCTAAACCAATTATGAGTCATTCCTACACATATAAACTAATTTAAAGCCATGGTTATTGAATCTAAACCTTGCTGGACAGAATCCAGAAAAATAAATCTTTAAGGGATCTAAAACTCTCAAATTAATTCTTTTCTAGTTCCTAACTTATCCTATCTTTCACATATGAGTCTTAACATAATTATTACCCAAACATAAGCATATTAACATCATTAACACAGCTCATGCAGTGGCCAAACATAGCAAGGCAGAACCGAAACAACAACTCCATTTAAAGGCATTGAATCATAGTTTCTAAAGCACATAAAATACTAGTTTCTCTTGGAACCTTATTAAAACCTTCAAAACTCTTTTATGAACACTTTTATCATCTAAACTCATGAAAATACTTAATAGGGCAGTGGCTATATTATTTTCATCTCAAGAGGTCCTAAATTCATAATACTTAGTTCTACACATTCCTTATACTCATATAAGTTTAGAAAAATTATAAAACATAGTTTTCAATACTTGAAAGCATTAAGGCCTCATAGGGCCGAAATATGAGCCATAGGAGATAAATGTTTTAGACCTTTGTTTGAGATATCCTTGGGCAAGTCTCTGAGCTCTAGAATCATTAGAGTGATGACATAAAAATAAACATGCTCATGCACTTATTTTAGTTATTGCTAGAAAGTAAAGTGAGAGCATAAAATAAATATGTGGTGCAATATATTATTATCTTTGATATTTAGGTGAGGGCTTGAAATATAAATATGATAATGCAAGGCTTGAAACATAAACATGATAATGCAAGTTTATTCATTATCTTGAGATTTAGTGATAGCAAGGAAATAAACATGATATGCAAAGCTTAAAGTAAACATGATGCAAGTTTCATTTT
This sequence comes from Dalbergia cultrata, assembly GCA_031216105.1. Taxonomy (NCBI): domain Eukaryota; kingdom Viridiplantae; phylum Streptophyta; class Magnoliopsida; order Fabales; family Fabaceae; genus Dalbergia; species Dalbergia cultrata. Next base: position 39,578,626 of record CM062346.1, on the reverse strand, counting down.
TATGTTTAACTAGAGCTCATTTAAGATTTTAACAAGATAATAACCCCATACAATATCTCAAAGATCACAACACAAGAATCGAAAATCATATAAAAGAGAAAGAAAGTGAAGCTACATCAAGTTCTTTATTAAGTACCCAAAACCCCTATCTAGAGACAAATCTCTAGAACGTGCCGGCCAACTTTAAGGTTGACAAGGGTAGGCTTGGGCTTTTAGAAATCCTTAGATTAATTTTCTTAAGTTGGAAAACCATGTGAGCTAGATAACATATAGATGAAGTTGTAAGAAAAGGAAAACTCAAGCTTTAGAGGTTTCTTTGAGATGAACACAATGTCATCATCTAGAAACTCTCATCATCAAGCTATCATGCTCAAATCAAGGCCTCATGGCCGAAAATGAAAGGAAAGGAAAAACAAAGGGAAGTTCAAAAGAATCCAAGAGAAAACTAGAGAAAAACACTTTCTTGAGCAAAATAAAGTTTGAAAACAAATCCCTACCTAGTGATGAAGATAAAAGCTTGGTCTTGAAGATGGAAATGAGATGAGCAACACCTCCTAGGATGGTGATGATGATTCGGCCTTGATGAGAGAAAAAGAAAGAAAATGTGTTTCAAGTGGAGTTGTGTTTGAGGTGTGGTGTTTGAGAGGTTTGATGATGGTTCAAGGTTTTGGGGTGGTGTTTGATGGTTGAGAGGTGATGATGAGATGAAGAGATGAAGAAGATAAAGATGAAAAGAAAGGAAGAACACTCTTGGAACTTTGAGAGAAAAAGGAAAGGCTAGCAAGACAACTCTAAAACTCTAAACTTTGCAAATGCTTCAAGGTGCAACAAGGCTAACACAAGCATCCTATTTATAGAAAAACAAAACCATGGAGCTTGCAAATGGAGGGAGTGGCCGTGTGGTTTGGAGGGAAAAGGAAGAGAAAATATCTCTTACACAAGGTCATTCAAGCATGGTTGAAGTATGGAAGCTATGCTACAAAGTATGGCTTGATGTGAGTTAATTTCCTATCACATTTTTATGAATTTAGGCTTCTAGAAATAATGTATGGCTGGAACTTTTCCAGCCACAATTAAATGGGAGAAATGGGTTGTTTTAATTATTTATTCATGTGGAAATTCAAGCTTGATTGAAAGTTATGACAAGGTATAGTGTATGTGACTTGAGGTATGGCCTTGGAGTGTTGAAAAATTGAACATGTGATGCATATGGAGGGAGGAGGTTCACGGCCTGGTCTGGTTCAGCAAGGGAGGAGGTGAGTTTGACCATTTAATTGTGTGTTAATGGTAGGTTTAGATGTGTATTAGCTTAGGTACAAGGTTAGGAATAATTAAGCTTAAGTTTAGGTAACTAAGAATGTGATTTAGGGAGTTTATGACAAGTTTAGGAGTGCTCATACATCATTAAAGAATTTTAAACTCATTTATGAATAAACAATGTGTAACACAATTCCATGATTTAAGGAATTGGAAAGAGAAAACACTATTCAAGATTCTATGACTAGGTGTCATAAAATTAAAATATGATTTTAGGTTGTAATTAAGTACTTTTTGGTTCTAATCAACTTTAATAAATTATTTTGACTCAAGATTAATTAAGGAAATTAATTAACCTTCGATTAGAGCCTAATATTGCTTAGGTTTGCTTAATCGCGTGATTAAGCGTAAAAATCTGAAACTAGGGGCAAAGCGTAATTTTGCACTAATTTTGCCCGGGACTTCAAAAATTAAAACTGAGGTCATAGAATACATAAAAACGCCTTTTAAAACCATCTGGAGAAGTTTCGGGTTCATCCGGCACTTGCAAGCGGGTAAAACACCACAGGGGCGTTTTGGTCATTTTGACTAAAACTCGAAACGAGATTTTCGATCCGGGAAGGTACATAAGTTTTCTAATCCCCTTCCAACATTGAGTTTGCCCTTCGAGTACTGCCGCACTGGCTTTCCTCGAATTCCAGGCTGAAAATGACCTCAGGGGCATTTTGGTCATTTTCACTCTAACAGAAAAATCGGGGCGTTACATTACTCCCCTCCTTAAAAAGAATTTCGCCCTCGAAATTCGTACCTTAGAAAAGCTCTGATATTTGGACTTCATCTCTGACTCTAGTTCCCACGTGTATTCTTCCGACTTGCCTTGTCCCCACGCCACTTTTACCAAAGGAACAGACTTGTTCCTTAACTGCTTGACTCCGTGATCCACTATTCCCGTAGGCGGTACATTGAAAGTGAGGTCCTCCCTTAACTGTACATGCTCTGGTTCTAGGACATGACTAGGGTCGGACTCATATTTACGTAACTGGGACATCATGAAGGTTTGACAGATTGGGTGGTAAGGCTATTTTGTAAGCTACGGATCCGACTCTTTGAAGAATTTCAAAAGGACCGAGAAATCGGGGACTCAACTTTTTAACTTTCATGGCTCTCCCTATTCCTGTAGTGGGGTGATTCTTAGAAATACATGTTCTCCCTCTTGGAACTCCAAGGGCTTGCGCCTTTGTCAGCGTAGCTTTTCATCGACTTTGAGCGGTTAAGATCCTATCCTTGATCTTCTTGATTTGTTCCGTCGTTTCCCTCACTACCTCAGGTCCTAAGACACTTTGCTCTCCGGGCTCGTACCAACACAAGGGTGATTGGCACTTCCTTAGTATAATGCCTCGTATGGTGCCATATCGATGCTTGCGTGATAACTGTTGTTATCGCAAACTCGATCAAAGGCATGTACTTATCCCAACTTCCTTTTGGTCTAAGACACAGGCTCTCAGCATATCTTCCAGGGTTTGGATTGTCCTCTCGGACTGACCATCCGTTTGTGGGTGGTAAGCAGTGCTTAAGCACAACTTGGAACCAAACGCCTTTTGAAAGGCTCCCCAAAAACGTGACGTAAACCGCGGATCTCGATCCGAGATTATCGTCGATGGTACTCCATGCAACCTTACTATTTCTTGGATGTAAAGTCGGGCCAACTTATCCAGCAGTGCATTGACTCGAATAGGTAGAAAGTGAGCCGACTTAGTCAGTCGATCCACGATTACCCATACGGCATCGTGGCCAGCTTGGGTCTTTGGCAATCCTGTCACGAAGTCCATTGATATACTCTCCCACTTCCACTCGGGGATCGACAGGGGTTGCAACATGCCAGAAGGTTTTTGGTGTTCGATCTTGACCTTTTGGCAGACCAAACACTTACTCACCCAGGCGACCACATCCTTCTTTAATCCGGGCCACCAAAACATTCTCTTCAAGTCCTGATACATCTTGGTAGTACCAGGATGGATGGCAAAATGGCTCTTGTGAGCCTCCTCCAAGATCTTTTCTCGGAGGTCACCATCTTGTGGCACACAGATTCGCCCCTCGAACCTCCATAACCAGTCGGGGCCTCGTTCAAAACCTTTCAACTTTCCAGCCTTAACTGCCTCGATTGTCTCCATAAAGTCCTCATTTTCTCTTTAGGCAAGCATAATCCTTTGCTTAAACCCACTGGTCACCGTGAGATGACTCATCACGATGCCATTCTCCGTTATAGACATTCCAAGATTCATATCCCTAAATTGCTCTATTAACCCAACTTCATTAACCATCATACTTGACAGACGTAACGAGTTTCGGCTTAAGGCGTCGGCTACTACATTAGCCTTGCCGGGGTGGTAACTTAAACCAAAATCATAGTCCTTGAGGAATTCCATCCATCTCCTTTGCCTCATATTCAACTCCTTTTGATCAAAGAGATGCTTGAGACTCTTATGATCGGAGAAAACTTCAAATCTCACACCATACAAATGGTGTCTCCACATCTTTAGAGCGAACACGATGGCTGCTAGTTCTAGGTCATGGGTGGGGTAGGTTACCTCATGAGGCTTGAGTTGTCTGGGCGCATAGGCTACCACTTGCCTGTTTTGCATCAACACACAACCTAAACCCTTGCCAGAAGCATCGCAATATACCTCAAAGGGTACATTGGGGTCAGGTAAAACTAAAACTGGGGTTGAGGTGAGCTTTTCCTTAAGCTCTAGGAAACTCTTTTCACACTCGGGGCTCCACTCAAACGGGGCATTCTTCCTAGTGAGCTTGGTTAAGGGTAGGGCTAACTGGGAAAATCCTTTAATGAACCTACGGTAATATCCAGCTAAACCCAAAAAGCTTCTAATCTCAGTCACAGAGGTTGGTCTATCCCAATTCATCACGGCCTCTATCTTACTTGGGTCGACAGCTATGCCACCTTTTGACACCACATGTCCTAAGAATTTTACCTCCTCTAACCAAAATTCACACTTAGACAACTTAGCGTATAACTTCTTCTCCTTTAATACCTCTAAAACCAACCTTAAATGACGCTCATGCTCCTCGTGGGTTTTCGAATAGATGAGAATATCATCTATGAACACGACCACGAACTGATCTAAATAGGGTCTAAAGATCCTATTCATGTAATCCATAAAAACTGCGGGAGCATTCGTCAAACCAAACGACATTACATTGAACTCAAAGTGTCCATACCGAGTTCGAAAGGCGGTTTTAGGAATATCTGAATCTCTCACCCTAATCTGATGGTAACCGGACCTTAAATCAATCTTAGAAAACACTACTGCTCCTTTCAATTGGTCCATAAGGTCATCAATCCTAGGCAATGGGTATTTATTCTTTATGGTTACTTGGTTCAACTGCCTATAGTCTATACACATCCTCATGCTTCCGTCCTTTTTCTTCACAAATAAGACTGGAGCGCCCCAAGGTGAAGCACTCGGCCTTATAAAACTCTTTTCTAACAACTCCTCTAACTGGGTTTTCAACTCTGCTAACTCCGAGGGTGACATCCTATACGGGGCTATAGAGATTGGTCCTGTCCCAGGAACCAACTCTATGGAGAACTCCACTTCTCTGTCGGGAGGGAACTCGGGTATTTCATCTGGAAACACCTCGGGATAGTCTCTCACCACAGGTATCTCACCTAGGTTCTGCTCCAAGTCTACATCACAAGCGGCTAGGAGAACATATCCCTTAGTTTTCTTCCCACTACAGAAGACCTCTACGGAATTTAGGTACAGCCTAATGGGTTGAGTGATGTTTTCGGGAGGAGAAGGGAAAACTACGGTTTGGGTTCCACAATCTAACATCACACGATTGGGGTGAAGCCAGTTCATGCCTAAGATAATGCCTATGTCTTTCAAGGGTAAACAAATTAAATCTATGATAAAAGACCTATTTTCTACAACAAGATGACAGTTTAAACAACAACGGCAAGTATTAGCAGGCGATTTGTAGGAGTAGAAACAATAAGATCGAAGGGAAGTTTAGAGACTTTTAGATTTAAGGACTCGACACTAGCAAGTGAAATGAAAGAATGAGTAGCACCAGAGTCATATAGTACAGTTAAGGCTTTACCATTTACTTCGCACATACCTTGGATGAGATCTTTGGACTTCTTGGCGTCTTCCGCGTTAAGGGTAAAGACCCTTCCTCGGTATTGTGGTCGGGGGTTTTGGTTCGATGTCCCTTGTCCGGTGCAGTCCTTTGCATAGTGGCCAGGCTTGCCACACTTGAAGCACGCGTCGGCCAGGCTAAGCATGGGCGATTCCGTGGTTCTTTCCGCATTGTGGGCAAACATCGGCCAGATGTTGCTCCGGAGTAGCAGCGAGGGTTTGTGGTGCCTTGTTCTTGGCTCCACTTGGCCCTCCATTGTGGTTTCGGGGTCCACCCGGTCCACGGGGTTGATTATTGAAATTCCTTGGGCCTTGATGTTGAAATGGCGGCCTTTGGTGTTGTTTGGATTGTTGGTGAGCAGGAGCTCTTGGCGGTTGTTGTTGTTGTTGTCGGGCTGGTTGGGTGGTAGGGGTTGTAGTGATTCCTCGGCAGATGCTGCGGTTTGAACCGGGGCTTGAGGTCCGAGCCCCTTAGCTTCGCTCCGCCCTTGTGATTTGAATCTTTCTGTCCTTCTTCAAGTATCCAGGCACTTGTTGACCAGGGTCGGTAAGTCTCTGATCTCCATATGGGCCACAGCGTAGTTCATCTCTGCCTTCAGACCGGCCTCATACTTCACACACTTCCAAACTTCATCGGGGTTCCCCTGGAACACTCGAGAGAACTTGATTAGCTCCTCAAACTTTGCAGTGTATTGGGCTCTGATGAGCCCCCTTGGGTCAATCGCATGAACTCAACGTCCTTCAGTTCCTCACGGACTCGGAAAGTACTTCTCATAGAAGTAAGTCTTGAACAGCTCCCAGTCAATGGGAGTTCCAGAGGCTTCTAGCAGATGCCTCGTGCCGTTCCACCAGAACTCAGCGTCGGACTTCAGCATGAAAGCAGCAAATGTGACCTAAGGCTCCTCCGAAAGGTGTAACGACAGTAGATCTTCTCCATGTCTTTGATCCATTCATCAGCCTTGTCGGGTCCATTACCCCTCGGAACACTGGCGGGTTCGCCTTGCGGAACTTCGCCCGGCGAGCTTGTTCCACCATCTCGGCAGCAGGGGGAGGAGGGGGAACAGGAGCAGCATTCGCTTGTTGATCCATTCGGTCGAACATTCGTTCCATGGCTTGCGCCATGCGACGGACGGCAGCAGCAGTTGTATCATCTTGTTCAACATCGGGTGTAGTCCTAGGCCGTCGTCGCGGTGCCATTGGTCCCTATACACATGAAACAATGAACATCAAGTTGATCAGGCTCAATATCCATGCAAAATGAGCTAGTTACCATGGCACTTGCAACCAACAGAAGTCATGCATCTCTAGTCCTACAGCTTATCTCTATCAAGCACTATACATGACATAACTATCGTATTATGCTTATAAAGCATAGTCAGTCCAATCCTCAGGCTCCATGAGAATCGAATCGCTCGATACCATAATGTAACACCCTAAATCTTAACCCAAGACTACTAGTATGTACTTAGGTTAATCTTTAGAATATTACCTCTTGGTCTCATCTTTTAGAAAATACTTAGCGGAAATATGGGTAAAATTTTTCTTTTTAAAATTAAAGTGAGAGCCACGCGCTAAACTTTAAGGGGCAACATAGCGAAACATATAAGCAAAGCATAAGAAACACATCATGTCATGGAAGCATCAACTGAATCATAGATATATATATATATAACGTGCCTACCCAAAGAGGCAGGACTATTTGATACATCATGAAGCGAAATACAACTGAAATGCAATACAAGGAAATCATAAAAAGCAAATACAAAAGAAACTACCCCCATACCCATGTGCACCTAAAGGAGACAACCTCATATACAAAAGAAGGTTTGTCCTCTACTATGTGGCGTGTGTGTGCACTAACTACTACCCCTCCTATGACTACTCCTGCGGGTCCGAGTATCAAGGTCAGTCGATCCACTGGCGAATCTCGGCGGGAGTGGTCGAGTGCATCATCGGGGCATGTCCACCGCGCGAGGCGCATAGATGGCCATCGAGCCAACCTCGGCTGGACCACCGTCTCCTCACTCCCAGCCCTCATCGGTGGAGGAGTAGGACTGGAGCTCCAACTGTACATGTGGGATGGCGGGTCCTCGGATGGGTCCGTCTCCGAGTCTTTGGGGCCGGCACATACTCGGGGTACTCGCGTACTGCTGATGTCTCGGGCTCCATGCGGAGGATCTGCTCGTCGCGTGGTCTCGCTCGCTCAAAAATCCCGTTATGGCCGGTAGGAAGCGATCGGGGTGAAGCGGTAGCTCGGGCGGAATGCAGCGAAGGGTCGTCCCATGAACATGAATACTCTGACAGTGCAGCGACCCTCAAAATGATATGACCCGAGTGCCGGGTCATGGTGCAGCTCCCATACCGGGGTGTCGACGAAGAGTACAATCGTCGCCATCTGGAGATATGACGGAAGAAAAGAGAGAGGGAATGAGAATCTTTCTAAAAGAATTCTCAGTAGGGTTATCCCTACCTAGGTGTCATCGTCACATCCTCAGGAACCTTGGGTTTATTTCTAAAAGGTGTGCATGCATATAAGTTCCTTTTAAGTGGGTTTCCCAAAGAGGTATTTTATCCAAGGTCCATCATATTTTATAATGCGTCTTTATAACTTAAGCAGAAATATACTAATGATATGAATGCATCATAAGGTAAACCAAACAATAGAATAACTAGGAAACATTATAACATTGGCATAAGTATAGTTTATGTGACATTGTTAACTTTAACTTTCATCTCATGGGGCCGCCCTAAAACTTCTCTAGGTTATGAGCTCATACCTTAACTAGTCGTCACTAGCTCTTACTTATCCTATGATAAGCGTAACATAATCCCGACTTAAAGTACGGGCTAGGGGGCAAATTAAGGATCTCCTTTCTAGGATCATTTCCTCTTTGAAAGCGCTTTGCTAGCCACGTGGGCCTCGCAATTTGACCGCTTTGGCAGGCTGCATCTACACATACCCTCACGGATTTGTCTCCTCCTGGCGGTGCTCGGCCGAACGGTGTCACCCCAGGAGAAGCTGCGTCTCGGTGTCGTGTCACATTTATATTCTCATAAGTATCAAATCACAATTACCTCATCATTTATCATATTCATTTTTATCATGCATTCTCATGTAGCTTTTTCATAACATATATATCATCACATGAAACTTTCTCATAACATTCGTCACATAAAACTTTCACACAAACATCATCACATAGTCATATTTAACAATCATCCCCATAGGCTCATAGACATGTTATGTTATATCTCATAGTGCTTTAAACTTTGATTATTATGAGTCTTAACTTGCAAATTAATTGTTCTATCATTATCCTTAACTTCTTTATACGCCTATAGTTTGACAATTAATGAGTTATATAAATTTTATGCTCAAGAACTAATCCAAATAGCACTAAGCAGAATTTGGACAGCTTTATGTTTATGTGATTACGGAGTTCTAGAAATTACGGTTTAGATCTTTATCTCACTTTCTAAGTTATTGATCATCAACACCTAGTCTCTTGGGAACCTATAAGGTTATAACTAAGTATCTCTCACCTCACCATATGGTCAAGAACATCTCTAAACCTCAAGAGTGCAGAAATCAAAATACTAACTTTACGGGTACCTAGAAGTCACAATATTGACCCTTTCTAAGTTCGGTTTGCTCCTAAGGCTTCAAGATTAAGTCCTAAACCAATTATGAGTCATTCCTACACATATAAACTAATTTAAAGCCATGGTTATTGAATCTAAACCTTGCTGGACAGAATCCAGAAAAATAAATCTTTAAGGGATCTAAAACTCTCAAATTAATTCTTTTCTAGTTCCTAACTTATCCTATCTTTCACATATGAGTCTTAACATAATTATTACCCAAACATAAGCATATTAACATCATTAACACAGCTCATGCAGTGGCCAAACATAGCAAGGCAGAACCGAAACAACAACTCCATTTAAAGGCATTGAATCATAGTTTCTAAAGCACATAAAATACTAGTTTCTCTTGGAACCTTATTAAAACCTTCAAAACTCTTTTATGAACACTTTTATCATCTAAACTCATGAAAATACTTAATAGGGCAGTGGCTATATTATTTTCATCTCAAGAGGTCCTAAATTCATAATACTTAGTTCTACACATTCCTTATACTCATATAAGTTTAGAAAAATTATAAAACATAGTTTTCAATACTTGAAAGCATTAAGGCCTCATAGGGCCGAAATATGAGCCATAGGAGATAAATGTTTTAGACCTTTGTTTGAGATATCCTTGGGCAAGTCTCTGAGCTCTAGAATCATTAGAGTGATGACATAAAAATAAACATGCTCATGCACTTATTTTAGTTATTGCTAGAAAGTAAAGTGAGAGCATAAAATAAATATGTGGTGCAATATATTATTATCTTTGATATTTAGGTGAGGGCTTGAAATATAAATATGATAATGCAAGGCTTGAAACATAAACATGATAATGCAAGTTTATTCATTATCTTGAGATTTAGTGATAGCAAGGAAATAAACATGATATGCAAAGCTTAAAGTAAACATGATGCAAGTTTCATTTTTATGTTTAACTAGAGCTCATTTAAGATTTTAACAAGATAATAACCCCATACAATATCTCAAAGATCACAACACAAGAATCGAAAATCATATAAAAGAGAAAGAAAGTGAAGCTACATCAAGTTCTTTATTAAGTACCCAAAACCCCTATCTAGAGACAAATCTCTAGAACGTGCCGGCCAACTTTAAGGTTGACAAGGGTAGGCTTGGGATTTTAGAAATCCTTAGATTAATTTTCTTAAGTTGGAAAACTATGTGAGCTAGATAACATATAGATGAAGTTGTAAGAAAAGGAAAACTCAAGCTTTAGAGGTTTCTTTGAGATGAACACAATGTCATCATCTAGAAACTCTCATCATCAAGCTATCATGCTCAAATCAAGGCCTCATGGCCGAAAATGAAAGGAAAGGAAAAACAAAGGGAAGTTCAAAAGAATCCAAGAGAAAACTAGAGAAAAACACTTTCTTGAGCAAAATAAAGTTTGAAAACAAATCCCTACCTAGTGATGAAGATAAAAGCTTGGTCTTGAAGATGGAAATGAGATGAGCAACACCTCCTAGGATGGTGATGATGATTCGGCCTTGATGAGAGAAAAAGAAAGAAAATGTGTTTCAAGTGGAGTTGTGTTTGAGGTGTGGTGTTTGAGAGGTTTGATGATGGTTCAAGGTTTTGGGGTGGTGTTTGATGGTTGAGAGGTGATGATGAGATGAAGAGATGAAGAAGATAAAGATGAAAAGAAAGGAAGAACACTCTTGGAACTTTGAGAGAAAAAGGAAAGGCTAGCAAGACAACTCTAAAACTCTAAACTTTGCAAATGCTTCAAGGTGCAACAAGGCTAACACAAGCATCCTATTTATAGAAAAACAAAACCATGGAGCTTGCAAATGGAGGGAGTGGCGTGTGGTTTGGAGGGAAAAGGAAGAGAAAATATCTCTTACACAAGGTCATTCAAGCATGGTTGAAGTATGGAAGCTATGCTACAAAGTATGGCTTGATGTGAGTTAATTTCCTATCACATTTTTATGAATTTAGGCTTCTAGAAATAATGTATGGCTGGAACTTTTCCAGCCACAATTAAATGGGAGAAATGGGTTGTTTTAATTATTTATTCATGTGGAAATTCAAGCTTGATTGAAAGTTATGACAAGGTATAGTGTATGTGACTTGAGGTATGGCCTTGGAGTGTTGAAAAATTGAACATGTGATGCATATGGAGGGAGGAGGTTCACGGCCTGGTCTGGTTCAGCAAGGGAGGAGGTGAGTTTGACCATTTAATTGTGTGTTAATGGTAGGTTTAGATGTGTATTAGCTTAGGTACAAGGTTAGGAATAATTAAGCTTAAGTTTAGGTAACTAAGAATGTGATTTAGGATGTTTATGACAAGTTTAGGAGTGCTCATACATCATTAAAGAATTTTAAACTCATTTATGAATAAACAATGTGTAACACAATTCCATGATTTAAGGAATTGGAAAGAGAAAATACTATTCAAGATTCTATGACTAGGTGTCATAAAATTAAAATATGATTTTAGGTTGTAATTAAGTACTTTTTGGTTCTAATCAACTTTAATAAATTATTTTGACTCAAGATTAATTAAGGAAATTAATTAACCTTCGATTAGAGCCTAATATTGCTTAGGTTTGCTTAATCGCGTGATTAAGCGTAAAAATACGAAACTAGGGGCAAAACCGTAATTTTGCACTAATTTTGCCCGGGACTTCAAAAATTAAAACTGAGGTCATAGAATACATAAAAACGCCTTTTAAAACCATCTGGAGAAGTTTCGGGTTCATCCGGCACTTGCAAACGGGTAAAACACCACAGGGGCGTTTTGGTCATTTTGACCTGAAAACTCGAAAAACGAGATTTTCGATCCCGGGAAGGTACATAAGTTTTCTAATCCCCTTCCAACATTGAGTTTGCCCTTCGAGTACTGCCGCACTGGCTTTCCTCGAATTTCGGGCTGAAAATGACCTCAGGGGCATTTTGGTCATTTTCACTCTAACAGAAAAATCGGGGCGTTACATAGAGCTCAAAGGCTTGCCCATTATGTCTCAAACAAAGGCTTGAAAATATGTTTTTCCCTAGCTTGTGATTTTGGCCTTAAGAGGTTTCCTTGGTTACAAGTTTTAAAATCCATGTTTCATAACTTTTCTAAGCTTATATGAGTTCAAGAAATATCTAGAACAAAGTTTTATGAATTTAGGACCTCTTAAGTTTGATTTAATTTAGCCACTGCCCTTATCAATATTTTGATGATTTTAGATGATAGAAATGTTTATTCATGAGTTTTGAAAGTTTGAAAAAGGTTCCAAGAGAAACTAGTATTTTACGTGCTTTAGAAACCAAGTTTTATGCCTTTGTATGGAGATGTATTTTCGGTTCTGCCTTGCCATTTTATGACCACTGTATGTGCTGTTTGATGATGATAATATGAGTATGTTTGAGTATATTTAATGTGAAAACTCATATGTGAAAGATAAGAGAAGTTAGTAACTAGAAAAGAATTCATTTGAGAGTTTTAGATCCCTTAGTATATGATTTTTCTGGATTCTGTCCAGCATGGTTTAGAAATGATAATCATGGTTTTAAATTAGTGTAAATGTGGCTCATAATTGGTTTAGGATTTGATCTTGATGCCTTAGGAGCAAATCAGACTTAGAAAGGGTCATTGTTGTGACTCCTAGGTACCCGTAAAGTTAGAATTTTAGATTATGCATTCTTGAGGTTTAGAGATGTTTATAGTCATAGTGTTGAGTGAGGAATACTTAGATATGAGCCTATAGGTACCCGAGAGATTAAGTTGTGATGATTTATAACTTAGATTGTGAGTTAAGGACCTTAAGGGTCAATGCATAAGACACTAAGAAGTCTTGAATCATATGATGATGTAATGAGATGTATATGATGTGTGAGTTATGATGAGATGAATTGATTGAGACATGAGTTTATCCTAAGCATGAGGTTTGAATGAGAAACATGTTTGTGTTTTTAGCTTGTGGCATGAATGTTGGTTTGAAGGAAATTCAGTCTAACAACTGTTATGCTGTCGAATTTCCGTCAAACCTAAAAGGGTTGAAAAATGTTTCAAAGTACCACATGAGTTGAAAACCCTGGATGACACTGGTTCGGCCGAGCACCCCCAGGAGATTTTTATGTGACAAGCCCTGAGACGTACTTCTCCTGCTACGGTGAGGAGGAGGCAAATCCGTGAGGGTCTGGACATGAGCCTTTCCAAAATGGACAATTCGCTATGCACTCGAGGCCAGTGGAGCATTTCAAAGAGGGTATATCCTAAGAGAGGAGTTCCCTAGCCCCCTAGCCCATACTTTTAAGTAGTCGGGTATGTTATTTTATTATTCGCTTATTCAAATAATAAGCAAGAGCTAGTGACGACTAGCTGAGATATGAGCTCATAGCCTAGTTATTATTAGGGTGGCCTCTACATTGCTAAAGATTCCATGAATGATGTCACACATGCTGATGAAAGTTCCATTTGAGAAGTTATTGCCCTTATGCCACATGGAATGTTTCTATATGATTTGATTTTTTGATTTATATGCTCAAGTATTGCTATGCACTCATGTTTTGGTATATTGCATTCATGACATCAAGATGCATGCTAAAAGGAATGAACCTTGGGTAATTGGTTTTATAAACCCTAATAATGAATCTTATATGCATGCACACCTTTTTGTTATTAAACCCAAGGTTCCTGAGGATGTGAACGATGTAACCCTAGGATAGGAGACTCCTACTGAGATTCTTTAGTAAGAATTCTCACTCCTTTCTCTTCTTTCTCTTTCTTCCATCACATCTTCAGAGATCAATGGCGACATTTGTGGTCTTCATTGATACGCCTATCCTTGAGGTGCACTACGACCCGGAGCATCGTTCCTATCACTTTGAGGGTCGCTGTGCTGTTCGTGTTTTTGTGTACATAGGTCAACCTTTTGCTTATCCAGTGTCCAGCTACCAGTTCACTTCTACTGCTCCTTTTGGTGGCGACGACTTGGTCTTCGAGCGCACCCGCCCTCGCGACGAGCAGTTGCGTCGTGCCCGCTCGTCTACCTCAGCTGTTTGCGACCACCCGGAGTATGTGCCTCGCTAGAGGAGGTCGGAGATGGATCCGTCCGAGGACTTGCCGATGCACGTCTATTCAGAGAGTTCTGCTCCCCTTCCCCCGTTTAGGCGGGAGGGCAGCGAGGATACCGTGATGTAGCCACGCTTAGCAAGGAGAGCTGAGATGCGTCCGCACCGAGGAGCTCATGTCCAGCCGACACGCGTTCTTTTCCCACTTCATTGGCCCACTCAGGAGGAGATCGAGTGGTTCCCCGGTTACCTACCTCCATCACCCGAGGATCCCTGTCGTCACTAGACCTCATCGGAGAGCTATTCGAGTGCCCAAGCAATCACGAGGATCTCCCCTTCGGCATCTTTTGGGAGGGGGTTTTAGCTTAGTACTCATAGCTTGGTAGGAGGGTAGTGTAGTTGGTTTTTGTTTCGCCATCATACCATGTACTTTATTGCTTTCTTGTTTCTGTTGTATTTCCTTCTGCTGTATTGCAAGCTCAGCCCGCTTCTATAAGGGCATGACTACTATGTATCTTAACTATGCTATTAATGAGATGTCTCCCTTGTTGTGATGACCATTGTTCTATTGTTACTTGCTTTAGCTTTTGTATTCCTCATGATTGATATTTATGTCTCTCGTTTAGATAAAAGCGCGACTCTCACTTTAGTTTATGTTTTCAAAAAAAAAAATTTACCCGTAATTTTCGCTAAGTATTTTAATAAAATGATGAGACTAAGAAGTAACAACCTAATGATTAACCTAATGTGTTCTAGAAAGTTGGGTTAGGAATTAGGGTGTTACAAAATTGATGATTTCATAGCAGAAATAATTTTTATTACTTGAAGGTGAAATTTGTCACTGTGATGGAAACGAGCTAAATTCTTGATTTGGAAGTAAAATGTCCTTTGATGCAACTATGATGAATATAAATGCATGCTATGTACTTTAAGGTTTGATTTATGAGAAATGAATGAGAATCACATATGATTGATTATTTATATGTGATTAAAGCAAGTATTGGTAAAGAGAAAGGTGATAAATGAATAATATATATATGTTTGAAGCATTATGAAATTCAAAAATTTATGCTAATGCATGCCTATATATGTAAACTTGAGGATGATATATATGCTATGTAAAGAACGAAAATGTCCCCTTTAATAACAAGGGCACGACAAAGTCCCCTTAAATGACAAGGGCACAAAAATGTCCCTTTTAATGACAAGGGCCTGGAAATGTCCCCTTTAATGACAAGGGCACAGAAATGTCCCCTTTAATGATAAGGGCATGGAAAAGTCTCCTCTAATGACAAAGGCACGGAAAAGTCCCCATTAATATGACAAGGGCATGAAAAGGTCCCCTTTAGTATGTCAAGGGCATGGAAAGATAGGGATGATGTATATAGGATTCCCTTCGAGGTATCGAGGGCACGTAAAGTGGTAGATAAATTACTATAATATTATGTAGTAAGGCATATGTATATTAAGTGATTGAATATTAAAAGAGATCCACTTCGGAAGAATGGTTTTTGAACTCTAAAACGAACCTTCAATATATGATGCATGCTCACATTTTCTTAATAAACCGAAGTGGCTGGGACAATGATGATGACATTTATAATTGTGTATTTGGGGAGCTGCTATCACGACCCAACTTGGGAACGTGACTGGAACGTGAGGAATCCCATCCCCACATAAGCCTTTTGGGTGACGTGGCTCTCTAAATGCATAATTTATGAAAATATTCATTCGTAAAACATAGTTTCCTTTAAATCTTTATTTAAATTCTCATCCGGGACCTAATTTCTAAAATCAAAACTATGAAATACTTTAATATTGAAAGCTTTAGAATCCTTTAATTCAATCTCTAACAATTTGTTTGATACTTGCAAACTAAATCATCAATACATCTCTAGCTATTTACAAAATTCTTTGCCCATACTTTACATTTAAATTTCATACTCATACTCTGAGAACATATACATAAATATTTGAGTCTCTAAATACATATACATAGTCTAAAAATAATGTGTGGTTGGATCTTGCCTGCACATCTACTGGAGCACTCTACTCTAATAAAAACTCTAAACCAAGCCTTATTCCAAGGTAAGACTTACCACAGGGAAAATAATAGCATCTCTAAAATCGGAGTCTAAACCATCTCTGGACCTGCAACTATGAGACGAAGGGAAAGGGGTGAGTCAACGGACTCAGTGAATGAGCTCTCACCCATCACCCACATAGGATAACCAAGAATGTACAATAATATAATATGCATGCATCAATCATAAATCATTTGATATTTAAATACATAATTAGCTAGGAAAACACTTTTTATTCTGTAATTTTATAAACAAGCCTTTGTAACTCATAATCAGCCATAAGATCATTTGTTGAACATGATAAATACATATACAATAATAAAAGCTATAAAATCATAATTTTTCTGATAGTTGCTCAGTTCCTCGTGAACAAGAGCACCTGTTGGTAATCATACTAACAACTATGGGCACCTAACTAGGTCCCGTTTTCTACATATGCCACCATGGTTGTTAAGTAATATTTCCTCCATGGCTGTCTAATAATAATGCCTCCATGGCTGTGTACTAATAATCATATATAACTTATATTATAAATAAATAAAATCAATATTCTAAAAAAAATGTGGGTACTTCGTCCCTCGCGAATGTGAGCCCCTAAATTCTTAGTACTCTGAGAGTTTTGGACTTATACAACTCTAACAATCTAACTTTAGCATAACTGTGGCTATGAGAATTGAGCCCAAGGGTTTACCGCTTGAAGCCGTTTCGATTTCAAGCCCACAGAATATGTATCTGGCAGTTGTTAAGAATCATATTGAATTCCGTATCTCTTGGTACCATAAAACAAAGTTCTAAATTCATTTCTTAACTAACATATTTTTAATATACTTGATATATATCTAATCTTATAGTTCAAACACCGGGGTTCTAAATCATATAAAATCTCTGACATACTAATATCTCAATCCTTAAATCATAAACCCTTAAAACATATTTGATGAAATAATAACTATTAAACTTGATATTTTGAAAATCTCTTTAAATAGAGAAATCTCATGAAACTTTAAAATTACATTCTAAAATTTTAATAAACTTACTACCTTATACATTTTCTAATAAATCTCTTAAACTTGAGCACATAGAGCATTTTCCATAACATGCAATATAACAATCATTGTCCCATGGTTTTCTAAATTTCATTTTCATGCTACATATTCAAAGGCATAGCTTTACAAAATCATATATGTTCATATTTTTCATCTCTAATACTATATTTAACAATCATAATGCAAGAAATATAATTATAATGTCGAAACTAAGGCAATGAGGTTAAACCCACTCGCCTGGAAGGGGAGGGAGAGGTGGCATCAACTCCAACTGAGTTCCGGGGACCCAGGAGGGCACCAACGTCAACTATTATAACCATAAATCTCATTAAAGATCTATAGGTAGCTCTAGATTTTCATAAACTAATTCTAATAACATTGGGAGAGCACCCCCACTTGACAACAATGAGAGAAAATAATGACCCAAATCATAGAATATGAAAGGAATGAGACAAAGACACGAAATTCTATTAACAAACACATACCTTGATGATTTGGGGGAGCAAGACTTGAGTGGGATTTGAGAAAAGGAGAGAAATAGGATGGGGAGGGTTTCTGGTTTGTGAAAAATGGGAGAGGAAGGAGACTGATAAAGGCTAGGAAATGAAACGGCGTCATTTTTGAACTGATTGGGCTCTTGGGGACTGTTATAGCTGTATATGACCGGTATAACAGTCAAGCCACATTCCGCCCACATCCCGCTTGTGTTACTATGCACTTATGACCGCTATAGTGGTCCTAGACTGCTCTAGCGGTCTCCAGAACCCAAACCCATGCTGCATGTAACGCCCCGATTTTTCTGTTAGAGTGAAAATGACCAAAATGCCCCTGAGGTCATTTTCGGCCTGAAATTCGAGGAAAGCCGGTCCGGCAGTACTCGAAGGGCAAACTCAATGTTGGAAGGGGATTAGATGGCTTGTATACCTTCCCGGGATCGAAAATCTCATTTTGAGTTTTCAGGTCAAAATGACCAAAATGCCCCTGCGGTGTTTTACCCGTTTGCAAGTGCCGGATGAACCCGAAACTTCTCCAGATGGTTTTAAAAGGCGTTTTTATGCATTCTATGATTTTAGTTTTGGTCCCGGACGAAATTAGTGCAAAATTATGATTTTGCCCCTAGTTTCGTGTTTTTATGCTTAATCGCGTGATTAAGCAAACCTAAGCAATATTAGGCTCTAATAGAAGGTTAATTAATTTCCATAATTATTCTTGAGTCAAAATAATTTATTAAAGTTGATTAGAACCTAAAAGTACTTAATTACAACTTGAAATCCTATTTTAAATTCAAGATTCCTAGTCATGGAATCTTGAATAGTGTTTTCTCTTTCTAATTCCTTAAATCATGAAATTGTGTTTCCAATTGTTTACTCATAAAAATGAATTTAAATCTCCTAATGATGTATGAGCACTCCTAATCTTGTCATAAAATCCTTAAACCTCATTCTTAGTCACCTAAACTTAAGCTTAATTATTCCTAACCTTGTACCTAAACTAATACACATTTAAACCTATCATTAACACACAATTACATGAAACAATTCCTCCTCCCCCATGCTGTCCAGGTTTGGCCGAGAACTCCCCCCCTCCATATGCATCACATGTTCAAATTTTCAACACTCCATGGCCATACCTCAAGTCATATACACCATACCTTGTCATACTTTCAATCAAGCTTGATTTTCCAAATGAATAACTAAATGAAATAAACCATTCTTCCCCATTTATTTGTGGCTGAAAAACTTCCAGCCATGCTTAGTTTCTAAAAGGATTATTTCATTCAAAATTGATAGGAAATTTACTCAAATCAAGCCATGCCTTGTATCATAACTTCCATACTTCAAACCATGCTTGAATGACAATGTGTAAGAGATATTTTCTCTTCCTTTTCCCTCCAAAAGCTATGGCTAGCCTTTGAGCTTTCATTTGTTTTCATTTTCTATAAATACCTTGCTTACTTGAGCTTGCAAACACCTTAGTTCATTTGCTAAGTTTCAAGTTTCCTAGCTTTCTCTAAGTTCTTTCATTTTCTCTCTAAGTTTCAAGAGATTTTCCTCCTGTTCTTCATCTTCATCTTCTTCATCACATAATCATCTCATAACCTTCAAACACCACCTCACAACCTCAAATCACCTCCTAAGCTCTCAAACACCTCACCTCAAACACAACCTCACTTGAAACACAACTCCAACCTTCTTATCCTCCCTTGGCCGCAGCCATCTTGCCCTTTGGAGGAGTTCATCATCTTGTTTTCCTTTTCAAAAAGTTCAAGTTTTCATCTTCACTCTAGGTAGGAGTGTTTTCTAAACTTTGTTTTCTTGAAATGAGTTTTTCTCTAGCTTTCTCTTGGACTTTCTTTTTTGAAACTTTCTTTGTTTTTCTTTCTTTGATGTTTCGGCCTCTTGCCCTTGAGGAGCACATGATAGCTCAATGATGAGAGCTCCTAGATGATGACTATGTGTTCATCTCAAAGGAACCTCTAGAGCTTGAGTTTGTAATTTCTCTAAGTTTCATCTTGATATACTAACTCAAAATGATTTCTAGCTAAAGAACACCTTTACTTTTACTTGTTTTTCATTTCGGTTTCCTTATTTCCTTTCCTCTAACATTTCAGTTTTGATTTCCTTTTCCTTGTAGTCTTGAGTTTCTTTGAAAGTTTATTTAATTTGAGCTTGATGATGATGTTCAAGAACCTCATAGTTCCTTTGAGAACTTGGTTCAAGAACTCTAAAGCTCTCTTTGTAATGAGATGAGTGTTGGGTTGTTAATCTCTAAAGTCTTGTAAGAGCTCTAGATAATCCTAAAATGAACCTTGCATCCATGTTTACTTTTATGCTTTGCACATCATATTTATTTTCCTTGCTATCACTAAGTATCAAGATAATGAATTAACTTGCATGATCATATTTATATTTCAAGCTATGCATTATCATGTTTATGTTTCAAGTTCTCACTTAATATCAAGATAATAATAAGTTGCATCTCATGTTTATTTTATGCTATCACTTTACTTTCTAAAGGAACCTAAAATAAGTGCATGAGCATATTTATTTTTGTGTCATCACTTAAATGAACCTAGAGCTCAAGGACTTGCCCATTGTTGTCTCAAACAAAGGCTTGAAAACCTATGTTATTTGTCTCCTTGTTTTCGGCCCCTAAGAGTTTAATTGTTTCCAAGTATTGAAAACTATGTTTCATAATTTTTCTAAGCTTATATGAGTTAAAGGAATATATAGAACCAAGTTTTATGAATTTAGGACCTCTTGAGACAAGTTTGATTTAGCTACTGCCCTCATAAATATTTTGATGATTTTAGATGTTAAAAATGTTTATAAATGAGTTTTGAAAGTTTGAAAAAGGTTCCAAGAGAAACTAGTATTTTATGTGCTTTAGAAATTGTGTTTGATGCCTTTAAATGGAGATGTTTGTTTCGGTTCTGCCTTGCTATGTTTGGCCACTGTATGTGCTATGTTAATGATGATAATATGTTTATGTTTGAGTATAATTAATGTTAAAACTCATATGTGGAAGATAAGAGAAGTTAGTAACTAGAAAAGAATTGATTTGAGAGTTTTAGATCCCTTAATGTTTGAATTTTCTGGATTCTGTCCAGCAAGGTTTAGTAATGCTAATCATGGTTTTAGATTAGTTTAAATGTGTAGAAATGACTCATAATCGGTTTAGGACTTGATCTTGATGCCTTAGGAGCAAACCGGACTTAGAAAGGGTCATTGTTGTGACTCCTAGGTACCCGTAAAGTTAGGATTATGAAATTCTGCATCCTTGAGTTTTAGAGATGTTCTTAACCATAGTGTGAGGTGAGAAATACTTAGTTATAACCTTATAGGTACCCGAGAGACTAGGCTTTGATGATTCATAACTTAGAATGTGAGTTAAGGACCATAACGGTCAATGCATAAGACAGTAAGAAATGTGTTAATGCTATGATGCTTAATTTATGCAATGATATGTTGAGATGTTTATGATGCATGAGGAATGGATTAGTTAGATATGAGTTCATCATAGCATGAGATTTCATGAGAACCTGTTGTGTGAATTAGCTTGTGGCAGTTTGAAGGGAATTCGGTTTAACATTTGTTATGCTGCCGAATTTTCGTCAAACCTAAAAGGGGTGAAAAGATGTTTTAAAGTACCACATGAGTTGAAAACCCTGGGTGACACCAGTTCGGCCGAGCACCCCCAGCAGATTTTTATGTGACAAAGCACTGAGACGCGCTTTCCTGAGTGACACCAGTTCGGCCGAGCACCTCCAGGGGAGACAAATCCATGAGGGTATGAGTAGATGCAGCCTACCAAAGCAGACAAATTGTTGTGGCTTAATGGCCGCAAATCATTTCAAAGAGGGTATATCCTAAGAGAGGTGATCCCTGCCCCCTACCCGTACTTGTGAGTCGAGATTATTTTATTATGTTTCGCTTATTCAGATAATAAGCAAGAGTTAATGACGACTACCTGAGGTATGAGCTCATAACCTAGTTATTTTAGGGTGGCCTTATTATGCTAAAGTACCATGATTGATGTCACGAAGTTGAGGAATGATCCACTTGAAAGATATATATACCCTTATGCCATGTAACACCCTAATTTTTAACCCAACTTTCTAGAACACATTAGGTTAAACATTAGGCTATTACTTCATAGTCTCATCCTTTTCTTAAAATACTAAAGGAAAATTACGAGTAAATTTTTTTTTTTTTTTTTAAAACACACAACAAAGTGAGAGCCACGTTCTTAGTCTAATCGAATAATAGGAATATAAAGCACGCTTAACACTCATAGAGAAACACAGAAATGGAAACATATAACAGCTGAGCATAAATCATCACAACAAGAGAAACGTTTCATTAATAACATAACTTAGAATACATAAGTAGTCATACCCTCATTGGGACGGGCAGAGCTTGTAATACAGCAGAAAGGAAGTACAATAGAAACAGAGAAATGTAAAGTAACATAAAGTAAACCATCACTACCCGAGTGCACTTATAGTGAATAACCTCAAAATAAAAGTAGGTTTATCCAGTCTACATGTGAGTGTGTGCACTAAGCCTCCCCTAAAACATCTGCTACTAGAACCCGGGGAAATGGAGTGTAACTGATCCAAGAACGCAAGGCGGCAGGAGTGGGCATACGTGTAGACTGAACGTGAGCTCCTCGTTAGGGGCGCCTCTCGGACGGATGTGTCAATGAAGACCACGAATGTCGCCATCAGTCTCTGAAGATGTGACGGAAGCGAGAAAAAGAAGAGAAAAGAGTGAGAATCTTACTAAAGAATCTCAGTAGGAATCTCCTATTCTAGGGTTACATCGTTCACATCCTCAGGAACCTTGGGTTTATTTATAAAAGGTGTTCATGCATATGAGATTCATTATTAGGGTTTATGAAACTATTTATCCAAGGTCCATTTCTTTTAGTATGCATCTTGATGTCATGAATGCAACATGTTTAAGCATGAATGTATGGCAATACTTGAGCACATAAATCAACAAATCACAACAATCTAGATTCATGCAAGTGGCATAAGGGCATATTACAACTCTTACTTTTCTCATACTTATGTGACTTAAAAGCATCATGACTTGAAGATGAAAATGATACGAGCAACACCTCCTAGGATGGTGATGATGATTCGGCCTTGATGAAAGAAAAAGGAAGGAAATGTGTTCTTGGTGAGCTTGTGTTTGAGAATGGAAGTTTAGGTGTTTGTATGATGATCCAAGGTGGTGGGGTGGTGTTTCAAGGTTGTGTGATGATGTTTCAAAAGGAAAAACAAGAAGATGAAGAAGAAGAATGCTCTTGAGATTTGAGAGAAAAAGGAAGAACTTAGAGAAAACTAAAAAACTAAACTTAGCAAATGAACAAAGTGTAGCAAAGGTTCATCTAGGCATGGTATTTATAGAGAAGAATAAGAGTGAATGAGTGGAGGAGAATGAATCCTCATGGAACATGAGGTGAGGCATAATGTAACGCCCCGATTTTCTGCTAGAGTGAAAATGACCGAAATGCCCCTGAGGTCATTTTCGGCCCAGAATTCGAGGAAAGCCGATCTGGCAGTACTCGAAGGGCAAACTCAATGTTGGAAGGGGATTAGATGACCTGTGTACCTTTCCGGAATCGAAAATCTCGTTTTTCGAGTTTTCGGGTCAAAATGACCAAAACGCCCCTGCGGTGTTTTACCTATTTGCAAGTGCCGGATGAACTCGAAACTTCTCTAGATGGTTTTAAAAGGCATTTTTATGTATTCTACGACCTCAGTTTTAATTATGGAGGTCCCGGGCAAAATTAGTGCAAAATTACGATTTTACCCCTAGTTTCGTGTTTTTACGCTTAATCGCGTGATTAAGCAAACCTAAGCAATATTAGGCTCTAATCGAAGATTAATTAATTTCCATAATTAATCTTGAGTCAAAATAATTTATTAAAGTTGATTAGAACCTAAAAGTGCTTAATTACAACTTAAAATCTTATTTTAAATTCAAGATTTCTAGTCATGGAATCTTGAATAGTGTTTTCTCTCTCCAATTCCTTAAATTATGGAATTTTGTCTACATTGTTTTATTCATAAAATGAATTTAAAATCTCCTAAATATGTATGAGTACTCCTTAATCATGTCATAAAGGTTCCTAATCACATTCTTAGTCACCTAAACTTATGCTTAATGACTCCTAACCTTACACCTAAGCTAATACACCCCTAAACACATCACTAACACACTATTACATGACCAAAACTCCCTCCTCCCTTGCTGCATCAGACATGCACGAAATTCATCATCCATTTTATCACAATTTAATTTTATTTCACACTCCAAAGACTATGGTTGAAGCCATGTCATCAAAGTGCAATTCTCTCACCTCATGTTCCATGAGGATTCATTCTCCTCCACACATGCCTCACCTCATGTTCCATGAGGATTCATTCTCCTCCACACATGCCTCACCTCATGTTCCATGAGGATTCATTCTCCTCCACTCATTCACTCTTATTCTTCTCTATAAATACCATGCCTAGATGAACCTTTGCTACACTTTGTTCATTTGCTAAGTTTAGTTTTTTAGTTTTCTCTAAGTTCTTCCTTTTTCTCTCAAATCTCAAGAGCATTCTTCTTCTTCATCTTCTTGTTTTTCCTTTTGAAACATCATCACACAACCTTGAAACACCACCCCACCACCTTGGATCATCATACAAACACCTAAACTTCCATTCTCAAACACAAGCTCACCAAGAACACATTTCCTTCCTTTTTCTTTCATCAAGGCCGAATCATCATCACCATCCTAGGAGGTGTTGCTCGTATCATTTTCATCTTCAAGTCCAAGCTTTTTGTCTTCACTCTAGGTAGGAGTGTTTTCTAAACTTTGTCTTCTTGAAAATGAGTTCTTTCTAGCTTTCTCTTGGGTTTTCTTTTTGAAACTTTCTTGGTTTCCCTTTCTTGTATTTTCGGCCTCTTGGCCTTGATGAGTACATGATAGCTCAATGATGAGGACTCCTAGATAATGACTATGTGTTCATCTCAAAGGAAACTCTAGAGCTTGAGGTTTTATTTTCTTTGAGTTCCAACTTTATTTTCTAACTCAAAAATGATTTTTACTCAAGAATACCTTTACTTTTCTTGCTATTATGATTTCGGTTTCTTTGTTCCTTTCTTTAACATTTCGGTTACCATTTTCCTTTTTGATCTTTGAAGTTTTATTTGTTCATTAAGTTTTGCTTTCTTTGAGCTTGATGATGATGTTCAAGAACCTCATAATTCCTTTGAGAACTTGGTTCAAGAACTCTAAAGCTCTCTTTGTAATGAGATATGTGTTGGGTTATTATGTTGTTAAAGTCTTGGATGAGCTTTAGATCACCTTAAAATGAACCTTGCATCATGTTTATTTTATGTTTTGCACATCATGTTTACTTTCTTTGCTATCACTAAGTACCAAGGTAATAAAGGAACTTGCATTATCATGTTTATATTTCAAGTTCTCACCTAAATATCAAAGATAATAATATAATGCATACCATATTTATTTTATGCTTTGCACATCATGTTTACTTTCTTTGTTATCACTAAGTACTAAGGTAATAAAGGAGCTTGCATTATCATGTTTATATTTCAAGCTATTCATTATCATGTTTATGTTTCAAGTTCTCACCTAAATATCAAAGATAATAATATAATGCATCACATATTTATTTTATGCTCTCACTTTACTTTCTAGCAAAAACTAAAACAAGTGCATGAGCATGTTTATTTTTATGTCATCACTTTAATGAACCTAGAGCTCAAAGACTTGCCCATTGTTGTCTCAACAAAGGTCTAAAAATATTTATTGCTTTTGGTCCCTATTTCGGCCCTAAGAGGCTTTGGTGTTTCCAAGTATTGAAAACTATGTTTTATAATTTTTCTAAGCTTATGTAAGTATAAGAAATATGTAGAACTAAGTTTTATGAATTTAGGACCTCTTGAGATAAAAATGATTTAGCTATTACCCTCTTAAGTATTTTTATGATTTTAGGTGATAAAAGTGTCCATAAATGAGTTTTGAAAGTTGAAAAAGGTTCCAAGAGAAACTAGTATTGTATGTGCTTTAGAAATTGTGTTTCATGTCTTTTATGGAGATGTTTGTTTCGGTTCTGCCTTGCTATGTTTGGCCACTGTATGAGCTGTGTTAATAATGATAAGATGCTTATGTTTGAGTAAAAATAATGTTAAGACTCATATGTGAAAGATAGGATAAGTTAGGAACTAGAAAAGAATTAATTTGAGAGTTTTAGATCCCTTAATGATGAAATTTTCTGGATTCTGTCCAGCAAGGTTTAGAAATGATAATCATGGTTCTAAATTAGTTTAAATGTGTAGGAATGACTCATAATTGGTTTAGGGCTTAATCTTGATGCTTTAGGAACAAACTGGACTTAGAAAGAGTCATTGTTGTGACTCCTAGGTACCCGTAAAGTTGGGATTTTAAATTCTGCATCCTTGAGGTCTAGAGATGTTCTTGACCATAGTGTGAGGTGAGAAATACTTAGTTATAACCTCATAGGTTCCCAAGAGACTAGGTTTTGATGATTTATAACTTAGATTGTGAGTTAAGGACCTTAAGGGTCGATGCATAAGATATTAAGAAGTCTTGAGTTTTTATGATGCTTAATTTTATGCAAGTATGATATATGATACATGAGCTTTATCTATGTGAGTATGATGTGTTTAAAATATATGCTATGATGAGTTTGGAATATATGCTATAATCTATGTAAGAATGATGAGTTTGAAATATATGTTATGATGTTTATCTATGTGAGAATGATGTATTAGAAGAATATGCTTGATGATGCATGAATCCTAAAATGTTTTATTGATGATACGTGAGGAAATGATTATTGAGATGTTAAGTTGTGTGATTAGCTTGTGGCATGAATTTTGGTTTGAAGGAAATTCAGTTTAACAGCCGTTATGCTGCCGAATTTCTATAAAACCTAAAAGAGTTGAAAAATGTTTTAAAGTACCATATGAGTTGAAAACCCTGGGTGACACTGGTTCGGCCGAGCACCCCCAGGATATTTTTATGTGACAAGCATTGAGACGTACTTCTCACCTTTCACGGTGAGGAGGAGGCAAATCCGTGAGGGTATGTGCAGATGCAGCCTTACCAAAGCGGACAATTCGCTATGTACTCGAGGCCAGTAGAACGTTTCAAAGAATGAAATATGTTTATGTTACCCCCTCATTTTTACCCCATATTAAATCTAGTGACGACTAGTTAGGATTGAGCTCATTCCTAGGCGATTAGGTGAGACGGAGATAGGAGGTTATGATAAAAATCGCCGGGGCGGTGTATCAGTTGGAAATAGGTGGATATGTTTTAAGAGGGTGGTTTTTGAGAAAAAGAACAAAAGAGATATGATGCTTTTAAGTCACATAAGTATGAGAAAAGTAAGAGTTGTAATATGCCCTTATGCCACTTGCATGAATCTAGATTGTTGTGATTTGTTGATTTATGTGCTCAAGTATTGCCATACATTCATGCTTAAACATGTTGCATTCATGACATCAAGATGCATACTAAAAGAAATGGACCTTGGATAAATAGTTTCATAAACCCTAATAATGAATCTCATATGCATGAACACCTTTTATAAATAAACCCAAGGTTCCTGAGGATGTGAACGATGTAATCCTAGAATAGGAGATTCCTACTGAGATTCTTTAGTAAGATTCTCACTCTTTTCTCTTCTTTTTCTCGCTTCCGTCACATCTTCAGAGACTGATGGCGACATTCGTGGTCTTCATTGACACATCCGTCAGAGGCGCCCTAACGAGGAGCTCACGCTCGATCTACACGTATGCCCACTCCTGCCGCCTTGCGTTCTTGGATCGATTACACTCCATTTCCCCGGGTTCTAGTAGCAGATGTTTTAGGGGAGGCTTAGTGCACACACTCACATGTAGACTGGATAAACTTGCTTTTATTTTGAGGTTATTCACTATAAGTGCACTCGAGTAGTGATGGTTTACTTTATGTTACTTTACGTTTCTCTGTTTCTATTGTACTTCCTTTCTGCTGTATTACAAGCCCTGCCCGTCCCAATGAGGGTATGACTACTTATGTATTCTAAGTTATGTTATTAATGAAACGTTTCTCTTGTTGTGATGATTTATGCTCAGCTGTTATATGTTTCCATTTCTGTGTTTCTCTATGAGTGTTAAGCGTGCTTTATATTCCTATTATTCGATTAGACTAAGAACGTGGCTCTCACTTTGTTGTGTGTTTTAAAAAAAAAAAAAAAATTTACTCGTAATTTTCCTTTAGTATTTTAAGAAAAGGATGAGACTATGAAGTAATAGCCTAATGTTTAACCTAATGTGTTCTAGAAAGTTGGGTTAAAAATTAGGGTGTTACATGCCACATGGTTTATGCTTATATGCTTTGATGAGTTGTTTTATATGCTCAAGTATGGACATGCATCCATGATATAACATGTTGCATTCATAACATCAAGATGCATGCTAAAAGGAATGGACCTTGGATAATTAGTTTTGGAAAACCCTAAATTGAATCTTATATGCATGATCACTGTTTTAAAATTAAACCCAAGGTTCCTGAGGATGTGAACGATGTAACCCTAGGATAGAAGACTCCTACTGAGATTCTTTAGCAAGAATTCTCACTCCTCTCTCTTCTTTCTTCCATCACATCTTCAGAGATCGATGACGATGTTCATGGTTTTCATTGATACACCTACTTGGGAGGTTCACTATGACCCGGACCTTGCGAGTCTTCATGTTCATTGGACGCCCCTTTGTACATCCTGTACAGAGCTACCGTTTCTCCCCGATGTCACCTTACGATGATGTGATGGTTTTTTAGCGCGCCCAGACGCGAGACGAGAGGATTCTACAGACGTATACTGGTGGTTCGATACCTCGAGACTTCCTGGACTACGTGCCCCGATCCCCGAGTTCGGAGGACGACCCATCCGAGGACCCGCCGACGCACATGTATGGCGAGATTTCTGCTCCTACACCTCAGATCATGCGAGGCGTGAGCGAGGAGACTGTTACACGGCCAAGGCTGGCTAGGCGAGCTGAGAGGCGCCCCTATCGAGGAGCTCATGCTCAGTCTTCACGTGTTCCCACTCCTGCTGCTTTGCGTCCATGGATTGGTTATACTCCACCATTTTCCAGATCCTAGTAGTTGACGTCGTAGGGGAGGCACACACCACATGTAGAATGGATAAACCTTCTTTTGTTTTTGAGGTTATTCACCATAGGTGCACTTCTGGTAGTTATGATTTATTTCTGCTTTCTTGTTTTATGTTGTATTTTATTTCCGCTGTATTACAAGCTTTGCCCGTTCTTAGGGTATGACTAGCTATGTACTTCAACTATATTATTATTAATGAAATGTTTCCTTTGTTATCATGATTGTTGTCCTTTGAGTATATGCTTTACCTTGTGATCTCAAATGATTGTTATGCGTGCTTTATATTTCTGTCATTCGACCAGTTAAGTTCACGACTCTCACTTTGCTTTATGTTTTCAAAAAAAATTTTACCTGTAATTTCTGCTAAGTATTTTATTAAAATGATGAGACTAAGAAGTAATAGCCTAATGTTTAACCTAATGTATTCTAGAGAGTTGGGTTAAAAATTAGGGTGTTACATTTTGGTATCAGAGCAGTTCGATTCTCACAGAGCCTGAGGATTGGACTGACCATGCTTTAGAAGCATGATGCGATAGTTATGTCATGTATAGTGCTTGATAGAGACAAACTATAGGACTAGAGATGCATGACTTCTGTTGCTTGCAAGTGCCATGGTAACTAGCCCATTTTGCATGAATATTGAGCCTGATCAACTTGATGTTCACTGTCTTATGTGTTTAGGAACCAATGGCACCGCGACGACAGCCTAGGACTATGCTCGATGCTGACCAAGACAATGCGACTGCTGCTGCTGTCCGTAGAATGGCGCAAGCCATGGAGCGGATGTTTGACCGTATGGATCAACGCAAGAATGCTGCACCTGCTCCCCCTGCTGCTGAGGTGGTTGAGCAAGCCCGCTTCGGCGAGTTCCACAAGGCGAACCCACCGGTCTTCCGAGGGGTAATGGACCCCGACAAGGATGATGAGTGGATCAAGGACATGGAGAAGATCTACTCTGTGGTTACCTGCTCGGAGGAGCAGAAGGTCACGTTTTTGCTGCCTTCATGATGAAGTCGGACGCCGAGTTCTGGTGGAATGGAACGAAGCGACTGTTGGAAGCCTCTGGAACTCCCATTGACTGGGAGCTATTCAAGACCTACTTCTACGAGAAGTACTTCCCGAAGTCCGTGAGGAATGCTAAGGACATTGAGTTCATGCAATTGACCCAGGGAGGGTCTACTGTTGCCCAATACACTGCTAAATTCGAGGAGTTAATCAAGTTCTCTCAAGTGTTCCAAGGGAACCCCGTTGAGGTTTGGAAGTGTGTGAAATACGAAGCTGGTCTGAAAGTAGAGATGAACTACGCCGTGGCCCATATAGAGATAAGAGATTTCCTAACTCTGGTCAACAAGTGCCGAATTCTTGAAGAAGGACAACGAAAGATGCAAACCACGAGAGTGGAATGAGCTAAGGGGCTCAGACCTCAAGCCCCGAGGTTCAAACCACAATACCCGTTAAGGAACCACTACAACCCTTACCAAACCAACTAGTTCCGACCATAACAACAACAACAACCGAGAGCTCCTGCATACCAACAATCCAAGCAACACCAACGGCCACCGTTTCAACATCAAGGCCTGAGGAACTTCAACAACAACCAACCCCGTGGACCGGGTGGACCCTGGAACCACAATGGAGGACCAAGTGGGGCTAAGAACAAGTCACCACAAGGAACCCCTGCTGCTTACCTCGGAGTAACAGCTGTTGATGTCTGTCCCCAGTACGAGAAGAATCATGGGAACCGCCCCTAGCTTATAGGGCAGAGGGTCTGCTTCAAATGTGGCAAGCCCGGCCACTATGCCAATAACTGTACCAATGGAGGACCATCAAATTAGAACCCCCGACCTCAACACCAAGGACGGGTCTTCACCTTCAATGCGGAAGATGCACGAACATCCAACGATCTCATTCAAGGTAAGTGTGAGCTTAACGATAGAACCTTAACTATGCTTTTCAATTCTGGCGCTACTCATTCTTTCATTTCACTTGCTAGTGTCGAGTCTTTGAATTTGCGAGTCTCTAAACTTCCCTTTGATCTTATTGTTTTTACCCCCTCAAATCATCCTATTAATACTTGCAAATGTTGTTTGAACTGTCATCTTGTTGTAGAAAATAGGTCATTTATCATAGATTTGATTTGCTTACCCCTTAAAGACATAGGTATCATTCTAGGCATGGATTGGCTTCATGCCAACTGTGTATTGTTAGACTGTGGAACCCAAACTATTGTTTTTCCTTCTCCTATTGAAACCATCCCTCGACCTATTAGATTGTACCTAAACTCCGTAGAGGTCTTCTGTAGTGGGGAGAAAGCTAAGGGATATGTTCTCCTAGCCGCCTGCGATGTGGACTTTGAGGAAAACCTAGGTGATATACCTGTGGTGAGAAACTATCCCGAGGTATTTCTGAATGAAATACCCGAGTTCCCTCCCGAAAGAGAAGTAGAGTTTTCCATAGAGCTGGTTCCTGGAGCGGGACCTATCTCTATAGCCCCATATAGAATGTCACCTTTGGAGTTAGTGGAGTTAAAAACCCAGTTAGAGGAGTTGTTGGAGAAAAGTTTTATAAGGCCGAGTGCTTTGCCTTGGGGCGCTCCGGTCTTGTTTGTGAAGAAGAAGGATGGAAGCATGAGGATGTGTATAGATTACAGGCAAAGTAACCATAAAGAATAAGTACCCGTTGCCTAGAATTGATGATCTCATGGACCAGTTGAAAGAAGCAGTAGTGTTTTCTAATTGATTTGAGGTCCGGTTACCATCAGATTAGGGTTAGAGATTCGAACATTCCTAAAACCGTCTTTCGAACTCGGTATGGACACTTTGAGTTCAATGTGATGTCATTTGGTTTGACGAATGCTCCCACAGTTTTTATGGATTACATGAATAGGATCTTTAGACCCTATCTAGATTAGTTCGTGGTTGTTTTCATAGATGATATTCTCATCTATTCAAAAAATCCATGAGGAGCATGAGCGTTATTTACGGCTGGTTTTAGAGGTATTGAAAGAGAAGAAGTTATACGCTAAGCTCTCTAAGTGTGAATTTTGGTTGGATGAGGTGAAATTCTTAGGACATGTTGTGTCAAAAGGTGGCATAGCTGTCGACCCGAGTAAGATAGAAGCCATGATGAATTGGGATAGACCAACCTCTGTAACTGAGATTTGAAGCTTTTTGGGTTTAGCTGGTTATTACCGTAGGTTCATTAAAGGATTTTCCCAGTTAGCCCTACCCTTAACCAAGCTCACTAGGAAGAATACCCCGTTTGAGTGGAGCCCCGAGTGTGAAAAGAGTTTCCTAGAGCTTAAGGAAAAGCTCACCTCAACCCCCGTTTTGGTTTTACCTGACCCCAATGTACCCTTCGAGATATATTGTGATGCTTCTGGCAAAGGTTTAGGTTGTGTGTTGATGCAAAATAGGCAAGTGGTAGCCTATGCGTCCAGACAACTCAAGCCTCATGAGGTAACCTACCCCACCCATGATCTAGAATTAGCAGCCATCGTGTTTCCCCTTAAGATGTGGAGACACCATTTGTATGGTGTAAGGTTTGAAGTTTTCTTTGATCATAAGAGTCTCAAGTACCTCTTTGATCAAAAGGAGTTGAATATGAGGCAGAGGAGATGGATGAAATTCCTCAAAGATTATGATTTCGGCTTAAATTACCACCCCGACAAGGCTAATGTAGTCGCCGATGCCTTGAGTCAAAAGTCATTACATTTGTCCTGTATGATGGTTAACGAAGTTGGGTTAATAGAGGAGTTTAGGGATATGAATCTTGGAATGTCAACGACGGAAAAAGGTATCGTGATGTGTCATCTCACGATGACCAATGGGTTTAAGCAGAGGATTATGCTTGCCCAAAAAGAAAATAAAGACTTTATGGAGACAATAGAGGCAGTTAAGGCCGACAAGTTAAAAGGTTTTGAGCGAGGCCCCGATTGGTTGTGGAAGTTTAAGGGGCGAATCTGTATGCCACAAGATGACAACCTTCGAGAGAAGATCTTGGAGGAAGCCCACAAGAGCCATTTCGCCATCCATCCTGGTACCACCAAGATGTACCAAGACTTGAAGAAGATGTTTCGGTGGCTCGGATTGAAAAAGGATGTGGTTGCCTGGGTGAGTAAGTGTTTGGTCTGCGAAAAGTTCAAGATCGAACACCAAAAATCTTTTGGCATGTTGCAACCCCTGTCAATCCCTAAGTGGAAATGGGAGAGTATATCAATAGATTTCGTGACAGGATTGCCAAGGACCCAAGCTAGCCATGATGCCATATGGGTAATCGTGGATTGACTGACTAAGTCGGCTCAATTTCTACCTATTCGAGTCACGTACTCGTTGGATAAGTTGGCTCAGCTTTACATCCAAGAAATAGTAAGGTTGCATGGAGTGCCGTTGACGATAATCTCGGATCAAGATCCGCGGTTTACGTCACGTTTTTGGGAAGCCTTTCAAAAGGCGTTTGGTTCCAAGTTGTGCTTAAGCACTACTTACCACCCACAAATGGATGGTCAATCTGAAAGAACAATCCAAACCCTAAAGGACATGTTAAGAGAAAATAAAGATGAAACTTAAGGAAAGAAAAAACTCAAGCTCTAGAGGTTCCTTTGAGATGAACACATAGTCATCATCTAGGAGTTCTCATCATTGAGCTATCATGAACCAAATAAGGCCTCATGGCTAAAACTAGGAGGAAGAAAACAAGGAAAAGTTTCAAAAATAAATCCAAGAGAAAGCTAGAGAAAACTCATTTGCAAGAAAAGACAAGTTTAGAAAAACACTCCTACCTAGAGTGGAGATAAAAAGCTTGAACTTTGGAAAGGAAATGAGATGAACAACTCCTCCTTGGGGGTTGAAAATGATTCGGCCAAAGGGGGATGAACAGATTGGAGATGTGTTTTGAGTGAGGTTGTGTTTGAGGTCTAGTGTCTGAGTGGTTTGATGGTGGTTCAAGGTTGTGAGGTGGTGTTTAGAGGTTATGAGATGATGATGGGATGAAGAAATGAAGAGGATGAAGATGAAGAGAAAAGGAAACTCTCTTGAAACTTGACAGAAAAAGGAAGAACTCAAGGAAAGCTTAGAAAACTTGAAACTTAGCAAATGATCTAAAGTGTTTGCAAGCTCAAGTAAGCAAGGTATTTATAGAAAATAAAAACAAATGAGAGCCCAAAGGGAGGAGGGCTGGCCGTAGCTTTTGGGAGGGAAAGGAAGAGAAAAATATCTCTTACAACTTGTCATTCAAGCATGGTTTGGAGTATGGAGGTTATGATACAAAGCATGGCTTCAAGTAAGGTGATTTGGAGTGAAATTTCTTTTAAATTTGAAATGAAATATCTCTTATAAAAGCAAGGAGGGCTGGCTGAATTTGAGCCACACAAAATGAGAGAAAAAGTCTTCTAGAAATGGTCATATGAAGCATGGATGAAAGAATGGTGTTTGTATGACAGAGTATGGTTTATGGTGAGGTGGAAGCATGGTCTTGGAGTGTCAAAATTTTGCACATGTGATGGAAAATGGGGAAGGATGGCTTCCGCCAGAATGGGCAGCAAGGAGGGAGGAAAAATCTTCCATGTAATTGTGTGTTAATGATAGGTTTAAGTGTAGATTAGTTTAGGTACAAGGTTAGGAATCATTAAGCATAAGTTTAGGTAACTAAGAATAGGGTTTAAGAGTTTTATGACAAGGTTAAGGAGTGCTCATACACATTTAGAGAGTTTAAAATTCATTTTATGAGTAAACAAGGTAGACAAATTTCCATGATTTAAGGAATTGGAAAGAGAAAACACTATTCAAGATTTCATGACTAGAAATCTTGAATTTAAAATAAGATTTCAAGTTGTAATTAAGCATTCTTAGGTTCTAATCAACTTTAATAAATTATTTTGACTCAAAATTAATTATGGAAATTAATTAATCTTCAATTAGAGCCTAATATTGCTTAGGTTTGCTTAATCATGCGATTAAGCTTGAAAACACAAAGCTAGGGGCAAAATCGTAATTTTGCACTAGTTTTGTCCAAGACCTCCAGGACTAAAACTGAAGTCACAGAATACATAAAAACACCTTTTAAAACCATCTGGAGAAGTTTCGGGTTCATTCGGCACTTGCAAACGGGTAAAACACCATAGGGGTATGTTGGTCATTTTGACCCGAAAACTCGAAAAACGAGATTTTTGATCCCAGGAAGGTACACAAGCCAACTAATCCCCTTCCAACATTGAGTTTGCCCTTCGAGTACTGTCGGATTTGCTTTCCTCGAATTCCGGGCCGAAAATGACCACAGGGGCATTTTGGTCATTTTTACTCTCACAGAAAATCGGGGCGTTACAACTTATGCCAAAATCATAGTCTTTTAAGAACTCCATCCACCTTCTCTGCCTCATATTCAACTCCTTTTGATCAAAGAGATGCTTGAGACTCTTATGATCAGAGAAAAATTCGAACTTCAAACCATATAAATGGTGCCTCCACATCTTTAAGGCAAACACTATGGCTAATAGTTCTAGGTCATGGGTGGGGTAACTCACCTCATGAGGCTTGAGTTGTCTAGACGCATAGGCCACCACTTGCCTATTTTGCATCAACACACAGCCTAAACATTTGCCCGAAGTGTCACAATATACCTCAAACGGTACATTGGGGTCAGGTAATACCAAAACTGGGGTTGAGGTTAGCTTTTCCTTCAGCTCTTGGAAACTCTTCTCGCACTTGGGGTTCCACACAAAGGGGGTATTCTTCCTAGTGAGCTTGTTTAAAGGTAGGGCAATCTGGGAAAATCCTTTGATAAACCTACGGTAATAGCCTGCTAAACCCAAAAAGCTCTGTATTTTCATTACGGTGGTTGGCCTCTCCCAATTCATCACAGCCTCTATCTTACTAGGGTCAATAGCTATACTTCCTTTTGACACTACGTGTCCTAAACATTTCATCTCATCTAACTAGAATTCATACTAAGATAGCTTAGCATACAACTTTTTCTCCTTCAAAATCTCTAAAACCAACCTTAAATGACGCTCATGCTCCTCGTGGGTCTTCGAATAGATGAGTATATCGTCTATGAAAACAACCATGAACTGATCTAAATAGGGTCTAAAGAACCTATTCATATAATCCATAAAAATGTGGGAGCATTCGTCAAACCAAACGACATCACATTGAACTCAAAGTGTCCATACCAAGTTCTAAAGGCGATTTTAGGAATGTCTTGATCTCTTACCCTAATCTGGTGGTTTCCTAACCTTAAGTCAATCTTGGAGAATACCACCGCTCCTTTTAACTGGTCCATTAGATCATCAATCCTAGGCAAAGGGTATTTGTTTTTCATCATCACTCGATTCAGTTGCCTATAATCTATACACAACCTCATACTTCCATCCTTCTTCTTCACAAATAAGACCGGGGCTCCCCAAGGTGAAACACTAGGTCTTATAAAACTCTGCTCTAAAAGCACCTTTAGCTGGGTTTTCAGCTCAGCCAATTCTAAGGGTGACATCTGATAAGGGGCTATGGAGATAGGTCCTATTCCAGGAACCAACTCTATGGAAAACTCCACTTCTCTCTTGGGAAGGAACTCGGGTATCTCATCCGGAAATACCTCGGGGTAGTCTCTTACTATAGGTATATCATCTAGGTTTTGCTTAAAGTCTACCTCACAAGCGGCTAGAAGAACATATCCCTTAGTTTTCTCCCTACTACAGTAGACCTTTATAGAATTTAGGTAAAGCCTCAAGGGTTAACTAGTTTTTCTAGGAAGAGAGGGAAAAATGTCAGTTTGGTTACCACAGTCTAACAATACACGGTTGGCATAGAGCCAATCCATGCCAATGATTATACCTATGTCTTTCAGGGGAAAACAAATCAAATCTATGATAAAAGACCTATTTTCTACAGTAAGGTGGCAATTTAAACAGCAATTACAGGACAAATTTTGAGGGTAGAAACAATGAGATCAAAAGGAAGTTTATAAACTTTTAGATTTAGAGACGTGACACTAGCATGTGAAATAAAAGAATGGGTTGCACTAGAGTCATAAAGTACAGTTAATATTCTACCATTTAATTCGAACTTACCTTCAATGAGGTCGTTGGACTTCTCCGCATACTCCGCACTGATGGCGAAGACCCTTCCTTGGTGTTGTGGCCTGGGGTTCTGGTTCAACGCCTGCCATTGGTGCAATCTTTGGCATAGTGGCCGTGCTTGCCACATCTAAAGCATACTCCCTGCCCAGCCATGCAAGGGCGATTCCTATGATTCTTCCCGCACTAGAGGTACACTTTAGCCAATGCCGGCCCAGAGAAGACAGCGGGGGCTCCTTGTTATGCCTTGTTCTTGGCCCCACTAGACCCTCCTTGGTGATTGTTCCAAGGACTATTCACTCCTCCTTATTGGTGGTTGGGGTTTCTCTAGCCGTTGTGCTTGAATGGGGGCTATGCTTGTGGCATGGGTTATTGGTGGAATGGTGGCCTTTGTTGTTATTGTTGTTGTTGCTTGAACTACTTGTAGTGGAACGGATTGTAGTGATTCCTTGATTGGTGTTGTGGCTTGAACCTCGGGGCTTGTGGTCCTAGGCCTTTAGTTTCTGTTGTCCCTCTTCTAAGATTTGGCACTTGTTGACTAGGGTAGGGAAGTCCCTGATCTCCATATATGCCACTACAAAGTTCAGCTCCACCTTCAAACCGGCTTCATACTTCACCCATTTCCAAACTTTGTCAGGATTCCCTTGGAAAACCCATGAAAACTTGATTAGCTCATCAAATTTCGTCGTATACTGGGCAACAGTAGACCCACCCTGGGTCAACTGCATGAACTCGATGTCCTTTGCATTCCTCATGGACTCTGGGAAGTACTTCTCATAAAAGTAGGTCTTGAACAGCTCCCAGTCGATAGGGGTACCAGAAGCTTCCAATAATCTTTGAGTGCCGATCCACCAAAATTCGGCATCGGACTTCATCATAAAAGTGGTGAAAGTAACCTTCTGCTCCTCCAAGCAAGTGACAATAGAGTAAATCTTCTCCATGTCCTTAATCCACTCATTAGCCTTGTCAAGATCCATGGTTCCTCTGAAGGTTTGGCCATTTGCCTTGTGAAACTCACCGAAACGGGCTTGTTCAACCATTTCAGGAGCAGGGGGAGTAGGTGCAGCATTCTCTTGTTGGTTCATGTGATCGAACATGCGCTCCATGGCCTAGTAGGGGCAGAGCTCTCGCTATACATGTGGGTCGGTGGATCCTCCAAGGGATCGTCCTCCGAGGGATCGTCCTCCGAATGCTAGGAACAAGGCACATAGTCTGGGTGGTCATGAACGGCAGATGTAATCGTGTACGTCTGGAGAATCCTCTCGTTACGCATTTGGGCATGCTCAAAAACCATGTCATCGTCGTAAGGAGACGTCGGGGGAGAATTGGTAGCTATGTACAGGGTGCAAAAAGGGGCGTCCCATAAACATGAAGACCCAAACAGTGCCGCGGCCCTCAAAATGATAGGACCGGTGCTCCGGGTCATAGTGGACCTCCTATGTGGGGGTGTCGACGAACAGGACGAAGGTCTCCATCGTGATCTGAAGATGTGATAGGAAAGAAAGAAAACAAGAAAAGGAGTGATAATCTTACTAAAGAATCTCAATAGGGAACCTCCTATCTAAGGTGACATCGTCAACATCCTCAGGAACCTTGGGTGTATTATAAAAAGGTGAGCATGCATAGGTTTCTTTATTAGGTTTATAAACATGATTATCCGAGGTTCGTTCCTTTTAGAATGCATCCTAATGTTATGAATGCAACATAGTAAAGTATGAATGCATGATAATATTTTATGCAAGAAATCAATCAATCGTAACATCAAGAATCATATAAGTGGCATAAAATGGCATATAATCTTTCAAGTGAAACTTTTCTCTTTTCTTGTAACACCCTAATAGAACCCCACTGTGCTTAAGTTCACATTTGGATTCTATTAGTTGTCACTTATGCCTTGTATTAATTTTCTTTTGAAATTAACTTAGAAAAATAATGGAAGTTTTTTTTTCTTTAAATAAATTAATTTTTTGAAAACTTAAGCCTGTAACGAGAAGTGAAATACATAGCGCTTTTATAGATAATAATCAAGTTACATTGCGCACTTAATTAAATAAGCGGAATAAAAGACTAAGTGTAGAACAATTATCACATAAACTGGAATATAATCACTTAATACATAAGTCACAACAGGGCATATATCATACTGATAAGTTATTACAAATAACAATATAAGTTCTACTATTACTAATTGTTTCTCACAAACTATAATGTAACTAAAGCTCGGAATGCTCCTACTTGAACGGTTTGAAATCTTCACGTGCTACCTCCTTCCTCAGCTACGGCCTCGTTGCTTTAGGTGGACACGTCTGTCTCTGTAACGACAACGGAAAATAAACATAGGAGTGAGAAATACATGATTTCTCGATGGGAGTTCCTACTTGTACTAAAAGTGTCATCGTTATCGTCCCAGTCACTTGGGTTTATTATAAAAGGTGAACAGGTAGGGATACAATTATCAAACTTTCACAAACGTGATTAGCCGAAGTGCAGTTACTTTTAAACTAATCTTGAACATTAGCGAAATATTCATTCAAGATTTCATCAAGCATACATATAAGCATATCATGTAAAACCACTAATAAGCAATAATCATTTAGGAGCTGCATGCATTTCATGATTACTCATCCTCAACATTTACTTGTTTAGTGATCATCATCTTTCATTTATTTCATCAACATATTTCTTAATTACTCACGGGATG
This sequence comes from Dalbergia cultrata, assembly GCA_031216105.1. Classification (NCBI taxonomy): domain Eukaryota; kingdom Viridiplantae; phylum Streptophyta; class Magnoliopsida; order Fabales; family Fabaceae; genus Dalbergia; species Dalbergia cultrata. The sequence continues at coordinate 39,538,949 of CM062346.1, read as the reverse complement.
AATGCATCAATGCCTTAGACCACCCTAAAAGGGTAATGAGCTCATACCATGGCCGTCGCCATAACCTTTTTGGTTTTCATTCCGTTGTCGTGATCTCAACGGTTTAGGGGGTTAAGCCGTGAGTTTAGCTCAAGTCCACTTTTCCAGACTTTCATTGCTACTTTTTCAAACTTTACTTTTATTATTTCCTTTGAAAATGAATGTATGCATATCATCATGTAATCACAATAAATCATGGGCAATCAATCATTCATCTTCATCATTTCATAACTCATCACCATACATTCACTTTACTATAATTCACTTCATGAAACATGGATAATATCATGTAAATCTCATAGTAAACATTTTCATAAATGATTCATTTTAAGCAACCAAAGTTATCAAGTTGAGTTCCTAGTGTTCCTAAGAGGTAATGGATGTCTTAGTATTATCTTTTTCTCTTAGTGTTCTTTGTACTCTTAGAATTCCATTAATACATTAATGCATTTCAAAATATTATTATAGGTTCTTTATATATTCTTATTATGGTTTTCAGTATAACTCTTGAAGATTATTATTCTACTTAAATTCTTAAAATTCTCTTTTTACAAGACTTGATTCTTTTATTTATAGTTTTGACATCTTTTAGAAGAAAGTTTATAATTCTCTGTATACTTGTTATCTCAGCTTAGTAAAGGTAGTTCCAAATTCCTAACTCATCAAATTTTAGCATTTACATCTTTGGAATAGTGTAAATCCATTGTAAATCATGCATAGGTGGGTTCCAGGAAAGAGAGGTGGGTCACAATGGACATGCTTAAATACCAAGTCTTTCCTTAGCAGAACCTTTCCAAACTGCACTTTCACAGTACACTATCCCGAAATTTATTTCTCATTCTGTATTTACGTGGTACAAAGCTTTATACATAACATACATGGGTGTATTCCTATATGTGTTAGCTCTCCAACAAAGTTGAAATCAGTCCATTTGCATTTTTCTAGAGTGAGTTACACCTATTTTACTACTACAAGGTCAGATTTAAAGTTTCAGTCTTAGGCTCTACTTTAAAAATTTATATCTTGAGCTAGAAAACTCCGTTTTGGGTGATTCTTTTTGGAGAGTGTTCTATAATGAGTCTAGTTTATAGTAAAATTATTTTAATTTCAAGATACTTGATATTTTATGAACAGTAGCTTTCGAAGTACCTGCTGCCAGAAACAACTAGAAATTCCAGCACCTACCATTTTCATGTCTTAAGTTACCTTTATTAAATCAGGTTTCACATACAATCTTTTCAAGTTATATTTGAGTTTGATAACATCATAAGGGTACTCATAACAAAATAGAACATGTCATATTTCTAAAAATATATTTTTCAAATAATCATTTAAAACTTTTGACAATAACTCAAACTTGAGGCATTCTATCAAGGTTAGAAGCCAACAATACTTGAACAATTAAAGATGAAGCTCCTACCTCTTGTGTAGGGTCTAAAAAGGGTCCTTCTCTTCTTCCTTAAGCTTTGAACAAGAGTCTTTGGAGTGGATGACCCTCCTTGAATCTTGGCTCTAGAACTTGAATGCTTAAGAAAATATTTCTCACTAGAGTTAAAGATTGTAACTCTTGTGAGGGCTAGTGAAAGTTTGGACTTAGGATTTAAGTGTTTGGATGAAGTTTAGAGGATCTAGAGAAGTCTTTGAAGAACATAAGAAGAATGATAGAATAAGAAAGAAAGAACACTTAGGGAGTTTTTGAATTGAAGAGAGTTTGAGGAGTATTTATAGTGGAAAGATTAGAGAAAAAACAGAAGAAGGAAAGCACTTGGAGCATGATTTATGGAAACAAGTTTGGCTGAATTTTGGGATGAAAATGCTCCTTGTTTTGTGCAAACATGTTTCCATGTTTTGTGCAAACATGTTTCCATATTTTGTGCAAACACGTTTCCATGTTTTGTGCAAACACGTTTCCATGTTTTATGCAAACATGTTGGATGAAAATGCTCCATGTTTTATGCAAACATGTTTCCATGTTTTATGCAAACATGTTTCCATGTTTTGTGCAAAGATGTTAGTGGATATTTTTGTAATTAGACAATGATAGTGGTATTCTTGTAATTCCATTCATAGAGTAAGGGTATCTTTGTCATTTAATAAGGCAAGGGTAGTTTGGTAATTTCCTTTACATAGCAAGGGCATTTTCGTAATTTCCACTAAGTGATGGCATTTTCGTAATTCTTTGCATTTTTCTCTAGACATACTTAAGTAGACTATTTGTTGTGTTTCATAACATTTGTCCCGATTCTCTTGGTTTTGCTATCGCTAATTAATATTTATCTTAGTTATAAATTTGGGGATGTTACATTTCTCAACTTTGTGACCTTAGAACATTATACTTTAGCATCATGGGGCCACCCTAAAACATCATCTAGGTTATGAGCTCATACCTTAACTAGTCATTACTAGCTCTTACTTATCCTATGATAAGCATAAACATAAAAGTTCCAACTTCTAGAGTACGGGTTAGGGGGCTTAAGGATCACCTATCATAACCTTTAATTCCGAGAGTCCATAGGGATATTTCCTTCTTTGAAATGCTCTATTGGCATCTAGTGCACAACGAATTATCCGCTTTGGCAAGCTGCATTTACCATACCCTCACGGATTTGCCTCATCCCCACTGGAGCAGAAGAAATGTGTCTCAGTGCTAATGTCATATTTCAAAACTCATTTCCTGGCCGGTGTCACCCAGGACTTATCTTATATGGTTTTCAAAAATATTCTTAAGTTCTCAATTTGATAGAAATTAGGCAGCATAACTGCTGTAAATTGAATTTCTTTCAAATTTGCTTTGTGCCATAATAACTCATAATGAATGTACATTTCTCATTCAACTTCTATAATCATGATGAACTTAAAATCACATAAAAACACTCATCATGACACATGCATCATCATATCATACTTAAATCAATCAATTCATGGCATCAAGAGCCTATGGTGTCTTATGCTTTGACCCTTAGGGCCTTAAACTTGAAATCTAAGTTCTCTAGCATCCGATCTCAATCTCTCATGCATCTATAGGTTCACAACTAATTATTTGCACTAATTACCATGATCATAACCAATTCTAAACGTCGTTAGTGCAGAATCTATGTTTTACAAATTATGGGTACCTAGGAGTCTCAACTTTGACCCTTTCTAAGTCCAGACTTCTCCTAAAGTACTAAGATCAATTCTTAAACTAATTATGAGGGATTCCTACACATATATACTAATTATAAACCATTATTTCTAATATTAATCATGCTGAAATAGAATCCATAATTCTTACTTCTAAGGGTTCTAGAATTCTCATTTTAAACCTTTTCTAGTTACTAACTTATCTTAGTTTTCTCAAATTAATTCTAACATCAATTATACATGAATACACTCATTCTAACATAATAAAATCACCATCATAAAATGAGCAAAATAAACAAGACAGAACCGAAAACATCATCATCATATCATGCATAGAATTCCATTTTAATACACATAGATTGGTGGTTTCTCTTGGAATAAAAAGGGCAGTAGCTACTTCAAAGTATTCTCAAAAGGGGTTTAAATCAAAAAATCATGCTTAAAGTATTTCCTTGAAACTTTTCTATGCTTAAGAAAATCTCTAAGACATAGTTTGTTGGTCCTTGTGACTAGATGAAACTTATACTAAGTCCATCCTCATCACATGGCCGAAAATACTTTTGTAAAACATTCTCATTTTCCAAACTTCTCTTGAGATAAAGTGGGCAAGTCTTTGACCTCTGGCATCTTTAGGTGAGGACATAAATTTAAACATGCTATGCACTTGTTTTATTCTTCATTATAAGGTAAAGTGAGAGCATAAAATAAATATGAAGTGCAACTTGTTATTATCTTTAAAGTTTTAGTGATGACTTGAAATATAAATATGAGATGCAAAGCTTGAAATATAAATATGATAATGCAAGTTAATTTCTTTATTCTTGATATTTAGTGATGGAAAGGAAAGTAAGCATGATAAGCAAAGCATAAACTTAAACATGGATGCAAGTTCATTTTATTCTTTACTAGAGCTCATACAAGGCTTTAAAGGAACATAAACCTCAACCCAACTCATATTTTAGCAAGATGAAGTGAGCTTTAGAGTCCTTGTACCAAGGTTTCAAAGAAACCTCATGGCTCAAACATCATCATCAAGCTCAAGGAAAATGAACTAAAAGAATCAAAACAACATTATTTCTTGAAACATAATACATAGAGAGTTACTTTACATTTTTGACAAACTTTTTGAAAAGGAAGAAAAGGAGGCTTGTAACATCCCCAAATTTATAACTAAGATAAATATTAATTAGCGATAGCAAAACCAAGAGAATCGGGACAAATGTTATGAAACACAACAAATAGTCTACTTAAGTATGTCTAGAGAAAAATGCAAAGAATTACGAAAATGCCCTTGCTATGTAAAGGAAATTACCAAACTACCCTTGCCTTATTAAATGACAAAGATACCCTTACTCTATGAATGGAATTACAAGAATGCCACTATCATTGTCTAATTACAAAAATATCCACTAACATCTTTGCACAAAACATGGAAACATGTTTGCATAAAACATGGAAACATGTTTGCATAAAACATGGAGCATTTTCATCCAACATGTTTGCAGAAAACATGGAAACGTGTTTGCACAAAACATGGAAACGTGTTTGCACAAAACATGGAAACATGTTTGCACAAAACAAGGAGCATTTTCATCCCAAAATTCAGCCAACATGTTTCCATAAATCATGCTCCAAGTACTTTCCTTCTTCTGTTTTTTTCTCTAATCTTTCCACTATAAATACTCCTCAAACTCTCTTCAATTCAAAAACTCCCTAAGTGTTCTTTCTTTCTTATTCTATCATTCTTCTTATGTTCTTCAAAAACTTCTCTTGATCCTCTAAACTTCATCCAAACACTTCAATCCTAAGTCCAAACTTTCACTAGCCCTCACAAGAGTTACAATCTTTAACTCTAGTGAGAAATATTTTCTTAAACATTCAAGTTCTAGAGCCAAGATTCAAGGAGGGTCATCCACTCCAAAGACTCTTGTTCGAAGCTTAAGGAAGAAGAGAAGGACCCTTTTTAGACCCTACACAAGAGGTAGGAGCTTCATCTTTAATTGTTCAAGCATTGTTGGCTTCTAACCTTGATAGAATGCCTCAAGTTTGAGTTATTGTCAAAAGTTTTAAATGATTATTTGAAAAATATATTTTTAGAAATATGACATGTTCTATTTTGTTATGAGTACCTTTATGATGTTATCAAACTCAAATATAACTTGAAAAGATTGTATGTGAAACCTGATTTAATAAAGGTAACTTAAGACATGAAAATGGTAGGTGCTGGAAATTCTAGTTGTTTCTGGCAGCAGGTACTTCGAAAGTTACTGTTCATAAAATATTAAGTATCTCGAAATTAAAATAATTTTACTATAAACTAGACTCATTATAGAACACTCTCCAAAAAGAATCACCTAAAACGGAGTTTTCTATCTCAAGATATAAATTTTTAAAGTAGAGCCTAAGACTGAAACTTTAAATCTGACCTTGTAGTAGTAAAATAAATGTAACTCCCTCTAGAAAAATGCAAATGGAATGATTTCAACTTTGTTGGAGAGCTAACACATATAGAAATACACCCATGTATGTTATGTATAAAGCTTTGTACCACATAAATACAGAATGAGAAATAAATTTTGGGATAGTGTACTGTGAAAGTGCAGTTTGGAAAGGTTCTGGCTAAAGAAAGACTTGGTATTTAAGCATGTCCATTGTGACCCACCTCTCTTTCCTGGGAACCCTCCTATGCATGGTTTACAGTTGATTTACACTATTCCAAAGATGTAAATGCTAAAATTTGATGAGTTAGGAATTTGGAACTACCTTTACTAAACTGAGATAACAAGTATACAGAGAATTATAAACTTTCTTCTAAAAGATGTCAAAACTATAAATAAAAGAATCAAGTCTTGTAAAGAGAGAATTTTAAGAATTTAAGTAGAATAATAATCTTCAAGAGTTATATGAAAGTCATAATAAAAATATATAAGGAACCTATAATAATATTTTGAAGTGCATTAATGTATTAATGGAATGCTAAGAGTACAAAGAACACTAAGAGAAAAAGATAATACTAAGACATCCATTACCTCTTACGAACACTAGGAACTCAACTTGATAACTTTGGTTAGTTAATATGAATTATCTATGAAAGTGTTTACTATGAGATTTACATGATATTGTCCATGTTTTATGAAGTGATTTATAGTAATGTGAATGTATGGTGATGAATTATGAAATGATGAGGATGAATGATTGATTGCCCAGGGTTTATTGTGATTACATGATAATATGCATACATTCATTTTCCAAAAGAAATAATAAAAGTAAAGTTTGAAAAAGTAGCAATGAAAGTCTGGAAAAGTGGACTTGAGCTAAACTCACGGCTTAACCCCCTAAACCGTTGAGATCACGGCAACGGAATGAAAACCAAAAAGGTTATGGCGACGGCCATGGTATGAGCTCATTACCCTTTTAGGGTGGTCTAAGGCATTGATGCATTCATCCCGTGAGTAATTAAGAAATATGTTGATGAAATAAATGAAAGATGATGATCACTAAACAAGTGAATGTTGAGGATGAGTAATCATGAAATGCATGCAGCTCCTAAATGATTACTGCTTATTAGTGGTTTTACATGATATGCTTATATGTATGCTTGATGAAATACTGAATGAATATTTCTGCTAATGCTCAAGATTAGTTTAAAAGTAATCGCACTTGACTAATCACGTTTGTGAAAGTTTGATAATTGAATCCTTACCGTTTCTCCTTTTTATAATAAACCCGAAGTGACTGGGACGACAACGATGACACTTTTAGTACAAGTAGGAACTCCTACTGAGAAATCATGTATTTCTCACTCCTATGTTTATTTTCCGTTGTCGTTACTAGAGACAGATGTGTCCACTTAAAGCAACGAGGCCGTAGCCGAGGAAGGAGGTAGCACGTGAAGATTTCAAACCGTTCAAGTAGGAGCATTCTGAGCTTTAGTTACATTATAGTTTGTGAGAAACAATTAGTAATAGTAGAACTTATATTGTTATTTGTAATAACTTATCAGTATGATATATGCCCTGTTGTGACTTATGTATTAAGTGATTATATTCCAGTTTATGTGATAATTGTTCTACACTTAGTCTTTTATTCCGCTTATTTAATTAAGTGCGCAATGTAACTTGATTATTATCTATAAAAGCGCTATGTATTTCACTTCTCGTTCTGTGCTTAAGTTTTCAAAAAAATTAATTTATTTAAAGTAAAAAAAAAACTTCCATTATTTTTCTAAGTTAATTTCAAAAGAAAATTAATACAAGGCATAAGTGACAACTAATAGAATCCAAATGTGAACTTAAGCACAATGGGGTTCTATTAGGGTGTTACATTATGGTATCAGAGCAGTTCATCCTATTTAAGCCTGAGGAATGGACTGACTATGCTTCTGTCTATGATATCATGCTATTAATCTTATCTGTATGATGGGATATAGGATTTAGAAATGCATGATCGTCTTGTGATACTGCCATAGTTGCTACCATGCTTAGCTATAGTATTGAGCCTGATCAACTCGATGACTGTTGTTTGGTGTGTCTAGGAACTAATGGCAACAAACAGACGTACGCATGGGGCACGCGGTGGAGGTAATCGTGATGAACTGGCAAATGCACTCCAGGAGATGGCTAGGGCTATGCAAGCACAAGCAACAGTGATGATGGAGCGGATGAATAGGATGTCGAGGAATCAGTTGGGAACCAAGAACATGGAAAATTCTCGTAATTCAAGAGGGTGGACCTCCGTAATTCAAAGGGACAACTAACACCGAAATAGCTGACATATGGATTCAAGAGATGGAGAAGGTTTTCTCAGTGGTAGAATGCTCTGATGAACAAAAGGTAGCATTCTCTACTTATATGCTGAAAGCAGAGGCTGCCGCGTGGTGGAAGGGTGCAAAGGGCTTGCTTGAAAGTGCTAACATACAGATTACGTGGGAGGTTTTCTATGCTACATTCCATAAGAAATATTTTCCAGATCCGGTTAAGAAGGCAAAGGAAGTAGAATTTCATTGCATACGTGGAAATCAAGTGTGGCTGAGTACACAGCTAAGTTTGAAGAACTGATCAAACACTCAACTAGCTACCAAAGTAATCCCAACGAGGCTTGGAAATGCATGAAATATGAGAGTGGTTTGAGGCCAGACATTTTGGCATCTGTGGCTCCACTGGAGGTCACTGACTATGCATCTTTAGTCAGCAAAAGCCAAGTGGCTGAGAGTTGCAATCGCCAGCTAGTTGCCCACCGAGTTGAAGAGAATAGGAAGAGGTCTGCTCAACAAGATCACCGAGGGTTCCCACCCCCTCACAAGAAACCCTTCCAAGGAGGTGGATTTAAAGGAAACAACCCCAACACCCTATGATGAATCAACCTAAGACACAAGCATTAATCGACCTAGGATGGTCAGCTGTCCCTGAACCTATGAGTAGACCCCCTTGTGCCACTTGTGGAAAGATACATGGAGGGGAATGCAGATTTGGTAAGAATGTTTCTTATCGGTGTGGACAGGCAGGACACTATTCTAGAGTGCCTAAAGTTCAATCAGTCCTCTACACTCAAGCCTAAGGCACAGGGACGCGTGTTTGCTATCACTGCTGAGATGCCCTCAGAATCCGATGATCTGATTCAAGGTAAGTGTATAATTAATGGAAAATCCTTAATTGTATTGTTTGATTCTGGCGCAACACATTCATTCATTTCATATGATTGTGCTAATAAGTTGAGGTTGTATATATATGACTTAAAAATCATCTTAGTTGTCTCTACACCCACTATAAATACTGTTAGAACTGATCAAGCCTGCCTAAATTGTGAATTTGAAGTAGCTGATAGGATTTTTCATCATGATTTAGTTTGTCTACCCTTGTCTAGTTTTGATGTAATCTTGGGCATGGATTGGCTTTACTAACCGTGTGTTACTACATTGTGCAAATAAGTCACTAGTATTTCTTCCCAAACCATCTTTACCCAATCCCTCTAAACTTGATAGAAAGGTACGACTATACCTAAACTCCATTATCATGGGGATAGTAGGAATGAAGAGCGAGGATATGTTTTCCTGATGACAAGTGAGAGGGAAGTGGAGCAAGCTCTAGAAAAGATCCTTGTAGTAAAGGAATTCTCAGATGTTTTTCCTGATGACATACCTGAATTTCCTCCAAAAAGGGAGATTGAGTTTTCTATAGATTTGGTACCGGGAACGGACCCATATCTATAGCTCCTTATAGGTTGCCACTGGCCGTGTTAATGTAATTGAAGAAGCAATTAGAGGAGCTACTAGAGAAGAAATTCATTAGGCCTAGTGCTTCACCATGGGGAGCTCCAGTGCTATTTGTCAAGAAGAAGGATGGGAGCTTGCGGTTATGTGTGGATTATAGGCAGCTAAACCAAGTGACCATAAAGAATAAATACCCTTTGCCTAGAATAGATGACCTTATGGACCAATTAAGAGGAGCCCAAGTGTTTTCCAAGATAGATCTGCAATCAGGATACCACCAGATTCGAGTGAAGGAGGAGGACATACCAAAGACAGCCTTTAGGACTAGATATGGACATTATGAGTTTAATGTGATGTCGTTTGGGTTAACCAATGCACCGGCAGTGTTTATGGACTACATGAATAGGATATTTAGACCATACTTAGACAAGTTTGTAATAGTGTTCATCGATGACATTCTAGTTTACTCTAGAACTGAAGAAGAGCACGAAGAACACTTACGAGTGGTGTTGGAGGTGTTGAGAAACAAGAAACTTTATGCAAAGTTGTCCAAGTGTGAATTTTGGACGAAGGAAGTTAAGTTCTTAGGTCATGTAGTGTCACATGGGGGAATAGCAGTAGACCCAAGTAAGATAGAAGCGGTGCAACAATGGGAAACCCCTACCACTGTGTGAAGGAGATTAGGAGTTTTCTAGGGCTAGCCGGTTACTACCGAAGGTTCATTAGAGGTTTTTCCCAAATTGCCTTACCCCTCACCAAGCTAACAAGGAAGAATTCAGCTTTTATATGGAGCCCAGAATGTGAAGAGAGTTTCCAAGAACTAAAAAAGAAGTTGACCACTACCCCTGTCCTAATCCTACCTGACCCAAAAGAAAAATTTGAGGTGTATTGTGATGCCTCGGGAAGAGGACTAGGATGTGTTTTGATGCAAAATAGGAATGTAGTAGCCTATGCCTCTAGACAGCTCAAACCCCATGAAGTAAATTACCCAACCCATGACTTAGAGCTAGCAGCTATTGTCTTTGCCTTAAAAATCTGGAGACATCATCTTTATGGTGTAAGGTTTGAAGTATTTTCTGACCACAAAAGTCTGAAATACCTCTTCAACCAAAAGGAACTCAATATGAGACAAAGGCGTTGGATGGAGTTTCTCAAGGACTATGACTTTGGGTTGAACTACCACCCAGGAAAGGCAAATGTGGTAGCAGACGCTTTGAGTCATAAGTCCTTGCATGCTGCTTGGCTCATGGTGAAAGAAAATGAGCTGATAGAAGATTTTAGGAACCTCAACTTAGGATATAGGGGGACTTCAGAACAAATTTGGTTAAGCCAGCTAAGTGTAACTAGTAGCTTTAAGGATCAAATAATTCAAGCCCAAAGGGAAGATGAGGATTTCCTTAGAACCTTAACCCTTGTCGAAGTAGGAAAGTTGAAAGAGTTTGTCCAGGATAAGGAAGGAGTGTGGAGATACCAAGGGAGAATCTGTGTACCTGTAAAAGAAGGATTGAGAGCTAGCATTTTGGAAGAAGCCCACAAGAGTCAATTTAGTGTACACCCCGGTATAACCAAGATGTACCATGACCTAAAAAAGATGTTCTGGTGGCCAAAGATGAAAGCAGATATAGCAAATATAGTGCAAAAATGTTTGGTATGCCAAAAGTGAAGATAGAGCATCAAAAACCCTCCGGAGTGCTGCAACCTCTCGAAATCCCCGAATGGAAGTGGGAAGGAATATCCATGGATTTCGTGATGGGATTGCCAAGAACGCCACCTGACATGACTCCATATGGGTAATTGTGGATAGATTGACCAAATCTGCTCACTTTTTACCCATTAGAGCAAATTACCCTTTGGAAAAGTTAGCTCAGCTATACATCCAAGAGATAATAAGGCTCCATGGAGTACCCAAAACCATTGTCTCAGATAGGGATCCAAGGTTCACCTCAAGATTTTGGGGAGCTTTGCAAAAGGCGTTTGGTTCAAGGTTGTGTCTAAGCACTGCCTATCACCCTCAAACTGATGGACAATCGAAGAACAATTCAAACCCTTGAGGATATGCTAAGAGCATGTGTCTTAGACCAGCCACAAGTTGGGACAAACAACTTCCATTGATTGAGTTTGCATATAATAATAGTTACCACACTAGCATTGGGATGGCACCCTATGAGGCTTTGTATGGTAGAAAGTGTCAATCACCACTTTGTTGGTGTGACCCGAGAGCAAAGTATTTTGGGCCCTGATTTGGTAGAAGAGACAACCAAACAAATAAGGAGAATTAGGAAAGAATCCTCACTTTGCTCAGAGTAGGCGTAAGAGCTATGCCGACAAGAGAAGGAAACCTCTCAATTTCAAGAAGGAGAACACATATTCTTGCGAATTACTCCTACCACAGGTATAGGTCGTGCAATGAAAGTCAAAAAGCTAAGCCCTAGATTCTTAGGACCCTTCCAAATCCTCAAAAGGTAGGTCCCTCCGCCTACCAAATTGCATTACCTCCAAATTTGTCTAACCTACACAATGTTTTTCATGTGTCCCAATTGAGAAAGTATCAGTCAGACCCCAGTCATGTGTTTGAGCCAGAAACTATACAATTAAAAGATGACTTAACTTTTGAATTACCACCGATGAGGATCGTGGATCATGGCATCAAGCAGCTGAGAAACAAATCTGTATCTCTGGTCCGAGTAGCCTGGGGACAAGATGGAATGGAAGAGCACACATGGGAGCTCGAGGAAGATATGCGAAAAGAATTTCCGAACCTATTCACAGGTATCAAATTTTGAGGGCAAAATTTTTAATAAGGAGGGGAGAAATGTAACATCCCCAAATTTATAACTAAGATAAATATTAATTAGCGATAGCAAAACCAAGAGAATCGGGACAAATGTTATGAAACACAACAAATAGTCTACTTAAGTATGTCTAGAGAAAAATGCAAAGAATTACGAAAATGCCCTTGCTATGTAAAGGAAATTACCAAACTACCCTTGCCTTATTAAATGACAAAGATACCCTTACTCTATGAATGGAATTACAAGAATGCCACTATCATTGTCTAATTACAAAAATATCCACTAACATCTTTGCACAAAACATGGAAACATGTTTGCATAAAACATGGAAACATGTTTGCATAAAACATGGAGCATTTTCATCCAACATGTTTGCAGAAAACATGGAAACGTGTTTGCACAAAACATGGAAACGTGTTTGCACAAAACATGGAAACATGTTTGCACAAAACAAGGAGCATTTTCATCCCAAAATTCAGCCAACATGTTTCCATAAATCATGCTCCAAGTACTTTCCTTCTTCTGTTTTTTCTCTAATCTTTCCACTATAAATACTCCTCAAACTCTCTTCAATTCAAAAACTCCCTAAGTGTTCTTTCTTTCTTATTCTATCATTCTTCTTATGTTCTTCAAAAACTTCTCTTGATCCTCTAAACTTCATCCAAACACTTCAATCCTAAGTCCAAACTTTCACTAGCCCTCACAAGAGTTACAATCTTTAACTCTAGTGAGAAATATTTTCTTAAACATTCAAGTTCTAGAGCCAAGATTCAAGGAGGGTCATCCACTCCAAAGACTCTTGTTCGAAGCTTAAGGAAGAAGAGAAGGACCCTTTTAGACCCTACACAAGAGGTAGGAGCTTCATCTTTAATTGTTCAAGCATTGTTGGCTTCTAACCTTGATAGAATGCCTCAAGTTTGAGTTATTGTCAAAAGTTTTAAATGATTATTTGAAAAATATATTTTTAGAAATATGACATGTTCTATTTTGTTATGAGTACCTTTATGATGTTATCAAACTCAAATATAACTTGAAAAGATTGTATGTGAAACCTGATTTAATAAAGGTAACTTAAGACATGAAAATGGTAGGTGCTGGAAATTCTAGTTGTTTCTGGCAGCAGGTACTTCAAAGTTACTGTTCATAAAATATTAAGTATCTCGAAATTAAAATAATTTTACTATAAACTAGACTCATTATAGAACACTCTCCAAAAAGAATCACCTAAAACGGAGTTTTCTATCTCAAGATATAAATTTTTAAAGTAGAGCCTAAGACTGAAACTTTAAATCTGACCTTGTAGTAGTAAAATAAATGTAACTCCCTCTAGAAAAATGCAAATGGAATGATTTCAACTTTGTTGGAGAGCTAACACATATAGAAATACACCCATGTATGTTATGTATAAAGCTTTGTACCACATAAATACAGAATGAGAAATAAATTTTGGGATAGTGTACTGTGAAAGTGCAGTTTGGAAAGGTTCTGGCTAAAGAAAGACTTGGTATTTAAGCATGTCCATTGTGACCCACCTCTCTTTCCTGGGAACCCTCCTATGCATGGTTTACAGTTGATTTACACTATTCCAAAGATGTAAATGCTAAAATTTGATGAGTTAGGAATTTGGAACTACCTTTACTAAACTGAGATAACAAGTATACAGAGAATTATAAACTTTCTTCTAAAAGATGTCAAAACTATAAATAAAAGAATCAAGTCTTGTAAAGAGAGAATTTTAAGAATTTAAGTAGAATAATAATCTTCAAGAGTTATATGAAAGTCATAATAAAAATATATAAGGAACCTATAATAATATTTTGAAGTGCATTAATGTATTAATGGAATGCTAAGAGTACAAAGAACACTAAGAGAAAAAGATAATACTAAGACATCCATTACCTCTTACGAACACTAGGAACTCAACTTGATAACTTTGGTTAGTTAATATGAATTATCTATGAAAGTGTTTACTATGAGATTTACATGATATTGTCCATGTTTTATGAAGTGATTTATAGTAATGTGAATGTATGGTGATGAATTATGAAATGATGAGGATGAATGATTGATTGCCCAGGGTTTATTGTGATTACATGATAATATGCATACATTCATTTTCCAAAAGAAATAATAAAAGTAAAGTTTGAAAAAGTAGCAATGAAAGTCTGGAAAAGTGGACTTGAGCTAAACTCACGGCTTAACCCCCTAAACCGTTGAGATCACGGCAACGGAATGAAAACCAAAACGGTTATGGCGACGGCCATGGTATGAGCTCATTACCCTTTTAGGGTGGTCTAAGGCATTGATGCATTCATCCCGTGAGTAATTAAGAAATATGTTGATGAAATAAATGAAAGATGATGATCACTAAACAAGTGAATGTTGAGGATGAGTAATCATGAAATGCATGCAGCTCCTAAATGATTACTGCTTATTAGTGGTTTTACATGATATGCTTATATGTATGCTTGATGAAATACTGAATGAATATTTCTGCTAATGCTCAAGATTAGTTTAAAAGTAACTGCACTTCGGCTAATCACGTTTGTGAAAGTTTGATAATTGAATCCTTACCTGTTCTCCTTTTTATAATAAACCCGAAGTGACTGGGACGACAACGATGACACTTTTAGTACAAGTAGGAACTCCTACTGAGAAATCATGTATTTCTCACTCCTATGTTTATTTTCCGTTGTCGTTACTAGAGACAGATGTGTCCACTTAAAGCAACGAGGCCGTAGCCGAGGAAGGAGGTAGCACGTGAAGATTTCAAACCGTTCAAGTAGGAGCATTCTGAGCTTTAGTTACATTATAGTTTGTGAGAAACAATTAGTAATAGTAGAACTTATATTGTTATTTGTAATAACTTATCAGTATGATATATGCCCTGTTGTGACTTATGTATTAAGTGATTATATTCCAGTTTATGTGATAATTGTTCTACACTTAGTCTTTTATTCCGCTTATTTAATTAAGTGCGCAATGTAACTTGATTATTATCTATAAAAGCGCTATGTATTTCACTTCTCTACATGGCTTAAGTTTTCAAAAAATTAATTTATTTAAAGAAGAAAGTACACTTCCATTATTTTTCTAAGTTAATTTCAAAAGAAAATTAATACAAGGCATAAGTGACAACTAATAGAATCCAAATGTGAACTTAAGCACAGTGGGGTTCTATTAGGGTGTTACATTATGGTATCGGAGCAGTTCATCCTATTTAAGCCTGAGGAATGGACTGACTATGCTTCTGTCTATGATATCATGCTATTAATCTTATCTGTATGATGGGATATAGGATTTAGAAATGCATGATCGTCTTGTGATACTGCCATAGTTGCTACCATGCTTAGCTATAGTATTGAGCATGATCAACTCGATGACTGTTGTTTGGTGTGTCTAGGAGCTAATGGCAACAAATGCACGTGACGCATGGGGCACGCGGTGGAGGTAATCGTGATGAACCGCAAATGCACTCCAGGAGATGGCTAGGGCTATGCAAGCACAAGCAAGTGATGATGGAGCAGATGAATAGGATGTCAGAGGAATCAGTTGGGAACCAAGAACATGGAAAATTCTCAGAATTCAAGAGGGCTGGACCTCCAGAATTCAAAAGGACAACTAACCCCGAAATAGCTGACATATGGATTCAAGAGATGGAGAAGGTTTTCTCAGTGGTAGAATGCTCTGATGAACAAAAGGTAGCATTCTCTACTTATATCTTTGGCAAGAGGCTGCCGCGTGGTGGAAGGGTGCAAAGGGCTTGCTTGAAAGTGCTAACATACAGATTACGTGGGAGGTTTTCTATGCTACATTCCATAAGAAATATTTTCCAGATCCGGTTAAGAAGGCAAAGGAAGTAGAATTTCCGCGGCATACGTGGAAATCGAAGTGTGGCTGAGTACACAGCTAAGTTTGAAGAACTGATCAAACACTCAACTAGCTACCAAAGTAATCCCAACGAGGCTTGGAAATGCATGAAATATGAGAGTGGTTTGAGGCCAGACATTTTGGCATCTGTGGCTCCACTGGAGGTCACTGACTATGCATCTTTAGTCAGCAAAAGCCAAGTGGCTGAGAGTTGCAATCGCCAGCTAGTTGCCCACCGAGTTGAAGAGAATAGGAAGAGGTCTGCTCAACAAGATCACCGAGGGTTCCCACCCCCTCACAAGAAACCCTTCCAAGGAGGTGGATTTAAAGGGAAACAACCCCAACACCCTATGATGAATCAACCTAAGACACAAGCTGTTAATCGACCTAGGATGGCTGCTGTCCCTGAACCTATGAGTAGACCCCCTTGTGCCACTTGTGGAAAGATACATGGAGGGGAATGCAGATTTGGTAAGAATGTTTCTTATCGGTGTGGACAGGCAGGACACTATTCTAGAGTGCCTAAAGTTCAATCAGTCCTCTACACTCAAGCCTAAGGCACAGGGACGCGTGTTTGCTATCACTTCTTTGAGATGCCCTCAGAATCCAATGATCTGATTCAAGGTAAGTGTATAATTAATGGAAAATCCTTAATTGTATTGTTTGATTCTGGCGCAACACATTCATTCATTTCATATGATTGTGCTAATAAGTTGAGGTTGTATATATCTGACTTAAAAATCATCTTAGTTGTCTCTACACCCACTATAAATACTGTTAGAACTGATCAAGCCTGCCTAAATTGTGAATTTGAAGTAGCTGATAGGATTTTTCATCATGATTTAGTTTGTCTACCCTTGTCTAGTTTTGATGTAATCTTGGGCATGGATTGGCTTTCGACTAACCGTGTGTTACTACATTGTGCAAATAAGTCACTAGTATTTCTTCCCAAACCATCTTTACCCAATCCCTCTAAACTTGATAGAAAGGTACGACTATACCTAAACTCCATTATCATGGGGATAGTAGGAATGAAGAGCGAGGATATGTTTTCCTGATGACAAGTGAGAGGGAAGTGGAGCAAGCTCTAGAAAAGATCCTTGTAGTAAAGGAATTCTCTGATGTTTTTCCTGATGACATACCTGAATTTCCTCCAAAAAGGGAGATTGAGTTTTCTATAGATTTGGTACCAGGAACTGGACCCATATCTATAGCTCCTTATAGGATGCCACTGGCCGAGTTAACAGAATTGAAGAAGCAATTAGAGGAGCTACTAGAGAAGAAATTCATTAGGCCTAGTGCTTCACCATGGGGAGCTCCAGTGCTATTTGTCAAGAAGAAGGATGGGAGCTTGCGGTTATGTGTGGATTATAGGCAGCTAAACCAAGTGACCATAAAGAATAAATACCCTTTGCCTAGAATAGATGACCTTATGGACCAATTAAGAGGAGCCCAAGTGTTTTCCAAGATAGATCTGCAATCAGGATACCACCAGATTCGAGTGAAGGAGGAGGACATACCAAAGACAGCCTTTAGGACTAGATATGGACATTATGAGTTTAATGTGATGTCGTTTGGGTTAACCAATGCACCGGCAGTGTTTATGGACTACATGAATAGGATATTTAGACCATACTTAGACAAGTTTGTAATAGTGTTCATCGATGACATTCTAGTTTACTCTAGAACTGAAGAAGAGCACGAAGAACACTTACGAGTGGTGTTGGAGGTGTTGAGAAACAAGAAACTTTATGCAAAGTTGTCCAAGTGTGAATTTTGGACGAAGGAAGTTAAGTTCTTAGGTCATGTAGTGTCACATGGGGAATAGCAAGAGACCCAAGTAAGATAGAAGCGGTGCAACAATGGGAAACCCCTACCACTGTGAAGGAGATTAGGAGTTTTCTAGGGCTAGGCGGTTACTACCGAAGGTTCATTAGAGGTTTTTCCCAAATTGCCTTACCCCTCACCAAGCTAACAAGGAAGAATTCAGCTTTTATATGGAGCCCAGAATGTGAAGAGAGTTTCCAAGAACTAAAAAAGAAGTTGACCACTACCCTGTCCTAATCCTACCCGACCCAAAAGAAAAATTTGAGGTGTATTGTGATGCCTCGGGAAGAGGACTAGGATGTGTTTTGATGCAAAATAGGAATGTAGTAGCCTATGCCTCTAGACAGCTCAAACCCCATGAAGTAAATTACCCAACCCATGACTTAGAGCTAGCAGCTATTGTCTTTGCCTTAAAAATCTGGAGACATCATCTTTATGGTGTAAGGTTTGAAGTATTTTCTGACCACAAAAGTCTGAAATACCTCTTCAACCAAAAGGAACTCAATATGAGACAAAGGCGTTGGATGGAGTTTCTCAAGGACTATGACTTTGGGTTGAACTACCACCTAGGAAAGGCAAATGTTGTAGCAGACGCGTTGAGTCGTAAGTCCTTGCATGCCGCTTGGCTCATAGTGAAAGAAAATGAGCTGATAGAAGATTTTAGTAACGTCAACTTAGGATATAGGGGACTTGAACAAATTTGGTTAAGCCACTAAGTGTAACTAGTAGCTTTAAGGATCAAATAATTCAAGCCCAAAGGGAAGATGAGGATTTCCTTAGAACCTTAACCCTTGTCAAGTAGGAAAGTTGAAAGAGTTTGTCCAGGATAAGGAAGGAGTGTGGAGATACCAAGGGAGAATCTGTGTACCTGTAAAAGAAGGATTGAGAGCTAGCATTTTGGAAGAAGCCCACAAGAGTCAATTTAGTGTACACCCCAGTATAACCAAGATGTACCATGACCTAAAAAAGATGTTCTGGTGGCCAAAGATGAAAGCAGATATAGCAAATATAGTGCAAAAATGTTTGGTATGCCAAAAAGTGAAGATAGAGCATCAAAAACCCTCCGGAGTGCTGCAACCTCTCGAAATCCCCGAATGGAAGTGGGAAGGAATATCCATGGATTTCGTGATGGGATTGCCAAGAACGCCTACCAGACATGACTCCATATGGGTAATTGTGGATAGATTGACCAAATCTGCTCACTTTTTACCCATTAGAGCAAATTACCCTTTGGAAAAGTTAGCTCAGCTATACATCCAAGAGATAATAAGGCTCCATGGAGTACCCAAAACCATTGTCTCAGATAGGGATCCAAGGTTCACCTCAAGATTTTGGGGAGCTTTGCAAAAGGCGTTTGGTTCAAGGTTGTGTCTAAGCACTGCCTATCACCCTCAAACTGATGGACAATCACAAAGAACAATTCAAACCCTTGAGGATATGCTAAGAGCATGTGTCTTAGACCAGCCACAAGTTGGGACAAACAACTTCCATTGATTGAGTTTGCATATAATAATAGTTACCACACTAGCATTGGGATGGCACCCTATGAGGCTTTGTATGGTAGAAAGTGTCAATCACCACTTTGTTGGTGTGACCAGAGAGCAAAGTATTTTGGGCCCTGATTTGGTAGAAGAGACAACCAAACAAATAAGGAGAATTAGGGAAAGAATCCTCACTGCTCAGAGTAGGCAGAAGAGCTATGCTGACAAGAGAAGGAAACCTCTCGAATTTCAAGAAGGAGAACACATATTCTTGCGAATTACTCCTACCACAGGTATAGGTCGTGCAATGAAAGTCAAAAAGCTAAGCCCTAGATTCTTAGGACCCTTCCAAATCCTCAAAAAGGTAGGTCCCTCCGCCTACCAAATTGCATTACCTCCAAATTTGTCTAACCTACACAATGTTTTTCATGTGTCCCAATTGAGAAAGTATCAGTCAGACCCCAGTCATGTGTTTGAGCCAGAAACTATACAATTAAAAGATGACTTAACTTTTGAATTACCACCGATGAGGATCGTGGATCATGGCATCAAGCAGGTGAGAAACAAATCTGTATCTCTGGTCCGAGTAGCCTGGGGACAAGATGGAATGGAAGAGCACACATGGGAGCTCGAGGAAGATATGCGAAAAGAATTTCCGAACCTATTCACATGTATCAAATTTTGAGGGCAAAATTTTTAATAAGGAGGAGAAATGTAACATCCCCAAATTTATAACTAAGATAAATATTAATTAGCGATAGCAAAACCAAGAGAATCGGGACAAATGTTATGAAACACAACAAATAGTCTACTTAAGTATGTCTAGAGAAAATGCATAGAATTACGAAAATGCCCTTGCTATGTAAAGGAAATTACCAAACTACCCTTGCCTTATTAAATGACAAAGATACCCTTACTCTATGAATGGAATTACAAGAATGCCACTATCATTGTCTAATTACAAAAATATCCACTAACATCTTTGCACAAAACATGGAAACATGTTTGCATAAAACATGGAAACATGTTTGCATAAAACATGGAGCATTTTCATCCAACATGTTTGCAGAAAACATGGAAACGTGTTTGCACAAAACATGGAAACGTGTTTGCACAAAACATGGAAACATGTTTGCACAAAACAAGGAGCATTTTCATCCCAAAATTCAGCCAACATGTTTCCATAAATCATGCTCCAAGTACTTTCCTTCTTCTGTTTTTTCTCTAATCTTTCCACTATAAATACTCCTCAAACTCTCTTCAATTCAAAAACTCCCTAAGTGTTCTTTCTTTCTTATTCTATCATTCTTCTTATGTTCTTCAAAAACTTCTCTTGATCCTCTAAACTTCATCCAAACACTTCAATCCTAAGTCCAAACTTTCACTAGCCCTCACAAGAGTTACAATCTTTAACTCTAGTGAGAAATATTTTCTTAAACATTCAAGTTCTAGAGCCAAGATTCAAGGAGGGTCATCCACTCCAAAGACTCTTGTTCGAAGCTTAAGGAAGAAGAGAAGGACCCTTTTAGACCCTACACAAGAGGTAGGAGCTTCATCTTTAATTGTTCAAGCATTGTTGGCTTCTAACCTTGATAGAATGCCTCAAGTTTGAGTTATTGTCAAAAGTTTTAAATGATTATTTGAAAAATATATTTTTAGAAATATGACATGTTCTATTTTGTTATGAGTACCTTTATGATGTTATCAAACTCAAATATAACTTGAAAAGATTGTATGTGAAACCTGATTTAATAAAGGTAACTTAAGACATGAAAATGGTAGGTGCTGGAAATTCTAGTTGTTTCTGGCAGCAGGTACTTCTGAAAGTTACTGTTCATAAAATATTAAGTATCTCGAAATTAAAATAATTTTACTATAAACTAGACTCATTATAGAACACTCTCCAAAAAGAATCACCTAAAACGGAGTTTTCTATCTCAAGATATAAATTTTTAAAGTAGAGCCTAAGACTGAAACTTTAAATCTGACCTTGTAGTAGTAAAATAAATGTAACTCCCTCTAGAAAAATGCAAATGGAATGATTTCAACTTTGTTGGAGAGCTAACACATATAGAAATACACCCATGTATGTTATGTATAAAGCTTTGTACCACATAAATACAGAATGAGAAATAAATTTTGGGATAGTGTACTGTGAAAGTGCAGTTTGGAAAGGTTCTGGCTAAAGAAAGACTTGGTATTTAAGCATGTCCATTGTGACCCACCTCTCTTTCCTGGGAACCCTCCTATGCATGGTTTACAGTTGATTTACACTATTCCAAAGATGTAAATGCTAAAATTTGATGAGTTAGGAATTTGGAACTACCTTTACTAAACTGAGATAACAAGTATACAGAGAATTATAAACTTTCTTCTAAAAGATGTCAAAACTATAAATAAAAGAATCAAGTCTTGTAAAGAGAGAATTTTAAGAATTTAAGTAGAATAATAATCTTCAAGAGTTATATGAAAGTCATAATAAAAATATATAAGGAACCTATAATAATATTTTGAAGTGCATTAATGTATTAATGGAATGCTAAGAGTACAAAGAACACTAAGAGAAAAAGATAATACTAAGACATCCATTACCTCTTACGAACACTAGGAACTCAACTTGATAACTTTGGTTAGTTAATATGAATTATCTATGAAAGTGTTTACTATGAGATTTACATGATATTGTCCATGTTTTATGAAGTGATTTATAGTAATGTGAATGTATGGTGATGAATTATGAAATGATGAGGATGAATGATTGATTGCCCAGGGTTTATTGTGATTACATGATAATATGCATACATTCATTTTCCAAAAGAAATAATAAAAGTAAAGTTTGAAAAAGTAGCAATGAAAGTCTGGAAAAGTGGACTTGAGCTAAACTCACGGCTTAACCCCCTAAACCGTTGAGATCACGGCAACGGAATGAAAACCAAAAAGGTTATGGCGACGGCCATGGTATGAGCTCATTACCCTTTTAGGGTGGTCTAAGGCATTGATGCATTCATCCCGTGAGTAATTAAGAAATATGTTGATGAAATAAATGAAAGATGATGATCACTAAACAAGTGAATGTTGAGGATGAGTAATCATGAAATGCATGCAGCTCCTAAATGATTACTGCTTATTAGTGGTTTTACATGATATGCTTATATGTATGCTTGATGAAATACTGAATGAATATTTCTGCTAATGCTCAAGATTAGTTTAAAAGTAACTGCACTTCGGCTAATCACGTTTGTGAAAGTTTGATAATTGAATCCTTACCTGTTCTCCTTTTTATAATAAACCCGAAGTGACTGGGACGACAACGATGACACTTTTAGTACAAGTAGGAACTCCTACTGAGAAATCATGTATTTCTCACTCCTATGTTTATTTTCCGTTGTCGTTACTAGAGACAGATGTGTCCACTTAAAGCAACGAGGCCGTAGCCGAGGAAGGAGGTAGCACGTGAAGATTTCAAACCGTTCAAGTAGGAGCATTCTGAGCTTTAGTTACATTATAGTTTGTGAGAAACAATTAGTAATAGTAGAACTTATATTGTTATTTGTAATAACTTATCAGTATGATATATGCCCTGTTGTGACTTATGTATTAAGTGATTATATTCCAGTTTATGTGATAATTGTTCTACACTTAGTCTTTTATTCCGCTTATTTAATTAAGTGCGCAATGTAACTTGATTATTATCTATAAAAGCGCTATGTATTTCACTTCTCATTCTGTGCTTAAGTTTTCAAAAAAATTAATTTATTTAAAGTAAAAAAAAAAACTTCCATTATTTTTCTAAGTTAATTTCAAAAGAAAATTAATACAAGGCATAAGTGACAACTAATAGAATCCAAATGTGAACTTAAGCACAGTGGGGTTCTATTAGGGTGTTACAAGGCTGAAGCCATCAAGGAAAAGGAAACGAAAGAAAAACCAAAACATTACAAGTACAAGAACAAGTTTCAAGCTTTAGAGTTTTCTTAAATGCAAATCTCAAGATCATTATCTTGAAACCTCATCATCAAGCTCAAGTTTTTCTTTCAAAAATCAAGTCTCATGACTAAAAACAAAGAGAGAAACAAAGTTTGAACCAAGAGGAAACTAGAACTTTCATATAAAAAACAACATCATAAAAAGAAAAGCTTTTTAAAAACAAAACCCCTACCAAGTATGAAGATGAAAGCTTGGTCCTTGAAGTGAGAATGAAAAGAAAATGTTCTTCCAAGGTGGAGAGGAAGATTTGGCCAAGGTAGGAGAAAAAGAAAGGAATGTGTTTTTGTGTGAGCTTGTGTTTGAGGAAGGATGCTTTAGTGTTTGAATGGTGGTTCAAGGTGGTTATGTGGTGTGTAATGCCTCGATTTTCTGTTAGAGTGAAAATGACCAAAATGCCCCTGAGGTCATTTTCGGCCCAAAATTAGAGTGAAGCTGGTCCGACAGTCCTCAAAGGGCAAACTCAATGTTGGAAGGGGATTAGTTGACCTGTGTGCCTTTTCGGGATTGAAAATCTTATTTTTCGAGTTTTCGGGTCAAAATGACCAAAATACCCCTGTGGTGTTTGACCCGTTTGCAAGTGCCGAATGAACCCAAAACTTCTCCAGATGGTTTTAAAAGACATTTGTATGTATTCTGTGACCTCAGTTTTAGTCCCGATGGTCCCAGGCAAAATTTGTGCAAAATTACGATTTTGCCCCTAGCTTTGTGTTTTCAAGCTTAATCGTGTGATTAAGCAAACCTAAGCAATATTAGGCTCTAATCGAAGATTAATTAATTTTCATAATTAATATAGAGTCAAAATAATTTAGTAAAGTTGATTAGAACCTAAGAATGCTTAATTTCAACTTAAAACTTTATTTTAAATTCAAGATTTCTAGTCATGGAATTTTGAATAGTGTTTTCTCTCTCCAATTCCTTAAATCATGGAATTGTGTTTTCAATTGTTTATTCTTAAATGAATTTTAAATCCTCTAAATGTGTATGAGCACTCCTTAATCTTGTCATAAAATTCCTAAACCTCATTCTTAGTCACCTAAACTTGTGCTTAATGACTCCTAACCTTGTACCTAAACTAATACACATCTAAATCTATCATTAACATACAATTACATGAACAATTTTCCTTCCCTCTTGGCTGTAGCAATCCGGCCGAAACCCATACCCCTCATTTCCATCACATGTGTGAATTTCTACACTCAAAGAACCATGCTTCCACCTCACCATAAACCATGCTTTGAGTCATAAACTTCATACTTTCATCCATGCTTCATAGGACAACTTCTAGAAGATATTTTTCCTCATTTTGCTATCCCAAAAACCGCCAGCTTTTCTTTCCCCTTTGATGAATTAATTCATTTCAAAATATGAAGGAAAATCACTTCAAACATCATGCTTGAAGCCATACCTCCCATACTTTCAACCTTACTCCTCCATGCTTCAAAAATGAAACCTCTCACCTCATGTTCCTCATGGGAACCACATGGCCAGCCTCCCTCCATAGTACCTCTTCATTGTTTTTGCTTTCTATAAATACATATGTTGAAGAACTTGTGTGAACCTTTGGATCATTTGCTAAGTTTAGTTTTCTAGCTTCTCTTTGAGTACTTTTTCTCTCAAGCATTCTAAGAACTTTCCTTTTCCTCGTCATCTTCCTCATCTTCATCTTCTTCATCCTCTTTTCACATCATCATCTCATAACCTCAATCCACCACCTCACAACTATAAATCACCTCCTAAGCACCTAAACACTCAACCTCAAACACTAAATCACCAAGAACACATCTCCTTTCCTTCCTCTCCCTCAAGGCCGAAGCCATCATAGCATCCTAGGAGGAGTTGCTCTTCTCATTTCTTTTCAAAAGTTCAAGCTTTCATCTTCACCACTTGGTAGGAGTTGCTTTCAAAACTTTGTTTTGCTTGAAAATGTGTTTTTCTCTAGCTTTCTCTTGGTTTCTTTTTGAACTTTCCTTTGGTTTCTCTTTTCTTTATTTCGGCCATGAGGCCTTGCTGTTAGCATGATGGCTTGATGACGAGTGCCTCTAGAGAATGACCTTGTGTTCATCTCCAAGAGACCTCTAAAGCTTGAGTTTTGTTCTTAATCTAGTGAAGTTTTGGTTTTTCCTTCTTTTTCTTTCTCCTATATGTTTCGGCCTCCATAGTTTTCCTTCAAAGGCTTTTGTTAAAAATTTTAAAGTACCTCTATACCTATTTTATATCATGCAAGAATGTTGTTTTGGTTTTTACTTTCTTAAAGTTTTGTTTCTTTTAAAGTTTACTTTTTTGAGCTTAATGATGATTGTTCAAGAACTATGTAGTTCCTTTGAGAACTTGGTTCTAGAACTCTAAAGCTCTCCTTGATGATGAGATAAGTGTTGGGTTATGTTGTTCTCTAAAGTCTTGTAAGAGCTCTAGCTAAGATTAAAATAAAGCTTACATTCATGTTTATGTTTATGCTTTGCACATCATGTTTATTTTCCTTGCTGTCACTAAATATCAAGAATAATAAATGAACTTGCATTACCATATTTATATTTCAAGTTTTGCATTATCATGTTTATATTTTCAAGTCCTCACCTAAATTTTTAAGATAATAACAAGTTGCATCTCATGTTTATTTTGTGCTCTCACTTTATTTTCTAATGAAAGATAAAATACGTGCATGAACATGTTTAAATTTATGTCATCGCCTAAGAGAGCTTAGAGTTCAAAGACTTGCCCATTATTATGTCAAACAAAGGCTTGAAAACATGTGTTTCTTAGCCCCTATGAGGTTTGTTTTGTTTCAAATACCAAAACTTATGTTCTATAATTTTTCTAAGCTTATATGAGCTTAAGAAATGTTTTAACCAAAGTTTTATGATTTTAAACCCTTTATGGCTCATTCAAAAATAGCTACTGCCTTAGGAAGCTTTTGATGATTTTAATGAGATAAAAAAGTTCTAAAAAGATTCCAAGAGAAACTAGCAATTTATGTGTCTTGAAAATCAAGTTTTATGCTTTGTTTATTGGAGATGATTTTGGTTCTTCCTTGCTTGCCATGCTCATTGTTTTATGCTGTTTTGATGATGATAATATGAGTATGTTTATGTATATTTGATGCAATTATTAATATGTGAAAGCTAAGAGGAATTAGTAACTAGAAAAGAATTAATTTGAGACTTTTAGATCCCTTAGTAATGGAATTTTCTGGATTCTGTCCAGCAAGGTTTAGAATTGAAAATCATGGTTTATAATTAGTTTAAATGTGTAGGAACTACTCATAATTGGTTTAGGACTTGATCTTGATACCTTAGGAGCAAACCGAACTTAAAAAGGGTCAATGTTGTGACTCTTAGGTACCCATAAAGTAAGAATTATGGATTTTGCCTTCTTGAGGTTTAGAAATATTTATGATCATAGAATTGAGTGAGGAATACTTAGATATGAGCTTATAGTACCCGAGAGCTTAAGTTTTGATCTGATACAACTTAGAATTTGAGTTAAAAGACCTTAAAGGGTCAATACATAAGTCACTAAGAATCCTTTAATGCTTTGATGTTTATCTATGAAAGTATGATGTTGTGATGCATGAGCTATGATGAAATGAATTATTGAGAAGTGAAGTTTATTATAAGCATGAGAATTGAACGAGAAATATGTTTGTGTTATGAGCTTGTGGCATAAGGATGGTTTGAAGGAAATTCGGTTTACAGCCGTTATGCTACCGAATTTCCGTCAAACCTAAAGGACTTGAGAATGTTTTTGAAGTATGATATGGGATTTAAAACCTGGGTGACACCGGTTCGGCTGAGCACCCCTAGGGGAGACAAATCCGTGAGGGTATAAGTAGATGCAGCCTACCAAAGCGAACAAATTGCTATGGCTTGATGCCCGCAAAGCGTTTCAAAGAGGGTATATCCTAAGAGAGGTGATCCCTAGCCCCCTAGCCCGTACTTTTAAGTAGTCAGGATTATTACTTTTATTATTCGCTTATTCAGATAATAAGCAAGAGCTAGTGATGACTAGCTGAGGTATGAGCTCATAGCCTAGATTTTTAGGGTGGCTTTATATTGCTAAAGTACCATGATTGATGTCACACAAGTTGAGGAAAGTTCCACTTGAAAGTTATTGCCCTTTATGCCACATGGATGTTTCTTAATGTTATGGGTTATCTGATTTATATGCTAAGTATTGCCATGCATTCATGCTTTAATATGTTGCATCCATGACATTAAGATGCATGTTAAAAGGAATGAACCTTGGATAATTAGTTTTATAAACCCTAATAATGAATCTTATATGCATGCACACCTTTTAATAAGAAACCCAAGGTTCCTGAGGATGTGATCGATGTAACCCTAGATAGGAGGTCCCTACTGAGACACTTTAGTAAGATTCTCACTCCTTTCTCCTCCCTCTTTTCCTTCCATCACATCTTCAGAGCTCGATGGCGACGTTCGTGGTCTTCATTGACACTCCGACATGGGAGATGCATTTTGATCTAGACCACGGATCTTCATTTTGAGGGACGGTGCACTGTTCGAGTCTTCATGTTTGTTGGACGTCCCATCGCTTCTCCCCGATGTCACCCTATGATGACGCCATGGTTTTTGAGTGTGCCCGAATGCGCGACGAGAGACTTCTGCAAACGTATACTGGAGGATTGATGCCCCGAGACTTCCAAGACTATGTGCCCTAGTCTCTCGGTTCGGAGGACGACCCTTTTGAGGACCTGCCGACGCATATGTACAGGGAGAGCTCCGCTCCACTCCTCAGTTTGTGCGAGGTGAGAGCGAGGAGACCGTCATGCAGCCGAGACTGGCTAGGCGAGCCGAGAGGCGCCTCTACCGAGGAGCTCATGCTCAATCATCGCGTGTGCCTACCCCTGACGCGTTGCATCCGTGGATCGGTTATATTCCGCCTTATCCCGGGTTCCAGTAGTCGACATCGCAGGGGAGGTTCGGTGCACACACTCACACATAGATAGGATAAACCTTATTTTGTCTTGAGGTTATCTACCATAGGTGCACTCGGGTAGTCGTGGTTTATCTATGCTTTCCTTGCTTTTCTATTTCTGTTGTATTTTCATTTTCTTATGTATTGCAAGCTCTGCCCGATCTATAAGGGCATGACTACATATGTATCTTAACTACATTATTAATGAAAGTATTTCCTTTGATGTGTCATTCCTATTCATTGTTATATGCTTTACCCGCTGTGTTCTTCATGCTTGTTATTTGTGCTTTATATTCTATCTCACAATTAGATAAGAACGCAGCTCTCACTTTGGTTTTATGTTTTCAAAAAAAAAATTTACCCGTAATTTTCGCTAAGTATTTTATTAAAAAGATAAGACTAAGAGGTAATAACCTAATGATTAACCTAATGTGTTCTAGAGAGTTAGATTAAAAGTTAGGGTGTTACATGGTGGTTTGAGGTTGTGATGTGGTGGCTCAAAGAGAAAATGAAGAAGAGAACTCTTGAAACTTAGAGAGAAAATGAGAGAACTTGGAAGAATACTTTAAGCTTAAACTTGGCAAATGATCTAAAGGTTCTTTCAAGTTCCTTTGCATATGTATTTATAGAAAAACAAAACAATGGGGAGTAAATGGAAGGGGTGAGACCGTGGGATTCCCTCATGGAACATGAGGTGAGAGACTTGCTCTTGGAAGCATGGAGAAGCATGGTTCAAGGTAAGGTGAGTATGGTTCAAGGTAAGGTTTCAAGCATGGTCTTTTGAGTGTTTCTTTTTAAATTGAAATGAAATAATTCTTGTGCATGGAGGGGGAGGGTTGGTCGTATACATCAAGTCCATGGGGAGAGAAAATATCTCATTTAAATTGGCCATTCAAAGAATGGTTTGAGGTATGATCAAGTATGGTGCAAGGTAAGGTGTTAAGCATGGTCTAAGGTGTGGTCTTTGAGTGCAACAAAATTTATCATGTGGTAAATATAGGGGGAATGGTTTCGGCCAAGATAGCACATGGGGAAGGAAATTGTGTCATTCTAATTGTAGTTTAGTGATGTGTTTAGGTGTTTCTTTGATTAAGCTTAAGATTAGGAATTGTAAGAAAGTGTTTAGGTGAGCTAATTATAAAATTAGGAATATTAGAGCATGATTAGGAGTGGTCTTGCTTCATTAGCTAATTTAAAACTAATTTTATGATATGATTGTGCAAAAACAAAATTCCTTAATTTAAGGAATTGGAGAGAGAAAACACTATTCAAGATTCCTTGAAAAAGAATCTTGATTTATAAAAAGGGTTTTAAGTTTAATCTAAGCAATTTTAGGTTCAAGTTAACTTTAATAAATTATTTTTACTCTAGATTAATTATGAAAATTAATTAATCTTCAATTAGAGCCTAATATTGCTTAGGTTCGCTTAATTACATCATTAAGCTCAAAATCACTATGCTAGGGGCAAAATCGTAATTTTATAGAAAACTACCCGGGATCACCGGGACTTTAATAGAGGTCACTAAACACATAAAAACATCGTTTTAAACTTTTTAGGAAGTTTTCAGGCTCAAACGGTACTTATACCCGCGTAAAAACACTATAGGGGTTTGGTCATTTTGACGCGAAACTTTAGAAAATGAGATTCTTCTGCTTTATTAACATTCAATCACATATAATCCCTTTCTAACATTGAGTTAGCCCTTTGAGGACTGTCGGGTCGGCTATCCTCGAATTCCAGGCTGAAAATGACCTCAGGGGCATTTTGGTCATTTTTGCTCAGACAGAAAAATCTAGGTTTTACACAATACACCTTGTAAGGCGCATTGGGATCGGGTAAAACTAGTACTGGGGTAGTGGTCAACTTTACCTTCAACTCTGGGAAACTCTTCTTGTAACATCCCCAAATTTATAACTAAGATAAATATTAATCTTAATTATTGATAGCAAAACCAAGAGAATCTGGACAAATGTTATGAAACACAACAAATAGACTACTTAAGTATGTCTAGAGAAAAATGCAAAGAATTACGAAAATGCCATCACTTAGTGGAAATTATGAAAATGCCCTTGCTATGTAAAGGAAATTACCAAACTACCCTTGCCTTATTAAATGACGAAGATACCCTTACTCTATGAATGGAATTACAAGAATACCACTATCATTGTCTAATTACAAAAATATCCTTGTCTTAGTTAAAGAAATTACTACAATGCCATTTGCACAAATCCCTAGACTTGTCTTTAGACAAGAATGAATCTATGCCATTGGATTAAGATGATAACACAATAATTTAACCACATACATCATATACATTTTTGAATCACATACATGCATTAAAGGTTAGAAAATCTCCACTAATATCTTTGCACAAAACATGGAGCATTTTCATCCAACATGTTTGCATAAAACATGGAAACATGTTTGCACAAAACAAGGAGCATTTTCATCCCAAAATTCAGCCAACATGTTTCCATAAATCATGCTCCAAGTGCTTTTCTTCTTCTGTTTTTTCTCTAATCTTTCCACTATAAATACTCCTCAAACTCTCTTCAATTCAGAAACTCCCTAAGTGTTCTTTCTTTCTTATTCTATCATTCTTCTTATGTTCTTCAAAGACTTCTCTTGATCCTCTAAACTTCATCCAAACACTTAAATCCTAAGTCCAAACTTTCACTAGCCCTCACAAGAGTTACAATCTTTAACTCTAGTGAGAAATATTTTCTTAAGCACTCAAGTTCTAGAGCCAAGATTCAAGGAGGGTCATCCACTCCAATGACTCTTGTTCAAAGCTTAAGGAAGAAGAGAAGGACCCTTTTTAGACCCTACACAAGAGGTAGGAGTTTCTTCTTTATTTGTTCAAGTATTGTTGGCTTCTAACTTTGCTCATGGATAGAATGCCTCAAACTTGAGTTATTGTCAAAAGTTTTGAGTAATTATATTTTTAGAAAACACAACATGTTCTATTATGCTATGAGTGCTTTTATGATATTATCAAACTCAAATATAACTTAAAAGATTGTATGTGAAACTTGAGTTAATAAAGATAACTTAAGACATGAACATGGCAGGTGCTGGAATTTCTAGTTATTTCTGACAGTAGTTACTTCGAAATTTAGTGTTCATAAAATATGAAGGATCTCAAAATGAAAATATTTTTATTATAAACTAGACTCATTGTAGAACACTCTCCAAAAATAATCACCTAAAACGAAGTTTCCTAGCCCAAGATATAAATTTTTAAAGTAGAGCATAAGACTGAAACTCTTAATCTGACCTTGTAGTAGTAAAATAGGTGTAACTCACTCTAGAAAAATGCAAATGGACTGATTTCAACTTTGTGGAAAAGCTAACACATCTACAAACACACTTATGTATGTATGCATAAATTTGTACACCACGAAAGTACAGAATGAGAGATATAATTTTGGGACAGTGTGCTGAGAAAGTCTTGAAGGTAGCGTGATACTATGAGAGTACAATTTGGAAAGGTTCTGGCTAAGGAAAGACTTGGTATTTAAGCGTGTCCATTGTGACCCACCTCTCTTTCCTGGGAATCCTACTATGCATAATTTACAGTTGATTTACACTCATCTAAGATGTTAGTGCTACAAATTTTATTCTAAAAGATGTCAGAACTCTAAATAAAAGATTCAAGTCTTGTAAAGAGATAATTTTAAGGATTTAAGTAGAATAATAATCTTCAGGAGATATATATAAAAGTCATAATAAAAATATATAAAGAACCTCTAAAAATATCTTAAAGGGTATTAATGTATTAATAGAAATACTAAGAGTACAAAGAAGACTAAGAGAAAAAGATAATACCAAGATATCCATAACCTATTAGGAACACTAGAGACCTAACTTGATAACTTTGGTTGCTTAATATGAATTATCTATGAGAATGTTTACTATGAGATTTACATGATATTGTCTATGTTACATGAAGTGATATACAGAAATGTGAATGTATTGATGAGATATGAAATGATAATGATAAAATGATTTACTGTGCCATGATTTATTAATGTGCATACATTCATGTTTCAAATGAAATAATAAATAGACTAACTCACTGCTTAATCGTCTTTGAGGATTAAGGTATTGATGATTTCACTCAGTGAGAATAAAAGAAAAACCTGAAAAAGTAGCAATGATAATCTGGAAAAGTGGACTTGAGCTAAACTCACGGCTTAACCCCCTAAACCGTTGAGATCATGGCAACGGAAAGAAAACTAAAAGGTTGTGGCGATGGCCACGGTATGAGCTCATTACCCTTTTAGGGTGGTCTAAGGCATTGATGCGTTCATCCCGTGAGTAATTAAGAAATATGTTGATGAAATAAATGAATGATGATGATCACTAAACAAGTGAATGTTGAGGATGAGTAATCATGAAATGCATGCAGCTCCTAAATGATTATTGCTTATTAGTGGTTTTAAATTATATGCTTATATGTATGCTTGATGAAATACTGAATGGATATTTCTGCTAATGTTCAAGATTAGTTCAAAAGTAACACTTCGCCTAATCACGTTTGTGAAAGTTTGATAATTGAATCCTTACCTGTTCACCTTTTTATAATAAACCCGAAGTGACTGGGACGACAACGATGACACTTTTAGTACAAGTAGGAACTCCTACTGAGAAATCATGTATTTCTCACTCCTATGTTTATTTTCCATTGTCGTTACCAGAGACAGACGTGTCCACCTAATGTAACGAAGCTGTAGCTGAGGAAGGAGGTAGCGCGTGAAGATTTCAAACCTTTCAAGTAGGAGCATTCCGAGCTTTAGTTACATTATAGTTTGTGAGAAACAATTAGTAATAGTAGAACTAATATTGTTATTTGTAATAACTTATCAGTATGATATATGCCCTGTTGTGACTTATGTATTAAGTGATTATATTCCAGTTTATGTGATAATAGTTCTACACTTAGTCTCTTATTCCGCTTATTTAATTAAGTGCGCAATGTAACTTGATTATTATCTATAAAAGCGCTATGTATTTCACTTCTCGTTACAAGCTTAAGTTTTCAAAAAAATTAATTTATTTTTAAAAAAAAAACTTCCTATATTTTTCTAAGTTAATTTCAAACGAAAATAAATGCAAGGCATAAGTGACAACTAATAGAATCCAAATGTGAACTTAAGCACAGTGGGGTTCTATTAGGGTGTTACATTATGGTATCAGAGCAGTTCATCCTATTTAAGCCTGAGGAATGGACTGACTATGCTTCTGTCTATGATAATCTTATCTGTATGATGGGATATAGGATTTAGAAATGCATGATCATCTTGTGATACTGCCATAGTTGCTACCATGCTTAGCTATAGTATTGAGCCTGATCAACTCGATGACTGTTGTTTGGTGTGTCTAGGAACTAATGGCAGTAAACAGACGTACGCATGGGGCACGCGGTGGAGGTTATCGTGATGAACTAGCAAATGCACTCCAGGAGATGGCTAGGGCTATGCAAGCACAAGCAACAGTGATGATGGAGCAGATGAATAGGAGGTCAGAGGAGTCAGTTGGGAACCAAGAACATGGAAAATTCTCAGAATTCAAGAGGGCTGGACCTCCAGAATTCAAAGGGACAACTAACCCCGAAATAGCTGACAGATGGATTCAAGAGATGGAGAAGGTTTTCTCAATGGTAGAATGCTCTGATGAACAAAAGGTGGCATTCTCTACTTATATACTGAAAGGAGAGGCTGCCGCGTGGTGGAAGGGTGCAAAGGGCTTGCTCGAAAGTGCTGACATACAGATTACGTGGGAGGTTTTCTATGCTACGTTCCATAAGAAATATTTTCCAGATCCAGTTAAGAAGGCAAAGGAAGTAGAATTTCTGTTGCTGACACAGGGAAATCAAAGTGTGGCTGAGTACATAGCTAAGTTTGAAGAAATGATCAAACACTCAACTAGCTACCAAAGGGATCCCAACGAGGCTTGGAAATGCATGAAATATGAGAGTGGTTTGAGGCCAGACATTTTGGCATCTGTGGCTCCACTAGAGGTCACTGACTATGCATCTTTAGTCAGCAAAAGCCAAGTGGCTGAGAGTTGCAATCGTCAGCTAGTTGCCCACCGAGTTGAAAAGAATAGGAAGAGGTCTGCTCAACAAGGTCACCAAGGGTTCCCACCCCCTCACAAGAAACCCTACCAAGGAGGTGGATTTAAAGGGAAACAACCCCAACACCCTATGATGAATCAACCTAGGACACAAGCTATTAATCGACCTAGGATGGTTACTATCCCTGAACCTATGACTAGACCCCCTTGTGCCACTTGTGGAAAGATACATGGAGGGGAATACAGATTTGGTAAAAATGTTTGTTATCAGTGTGGACAGGCAGGACACTATTCTAGAGAGTGCCTAAAGTTCAATCAGTCGTTTACACTCAAGCCTAAGGCACAGGGATGCGTGTTTGCTATCACTGCTGAGATGCCCTCAGAATCCAATGATCTGATTCAAGGTAAGTGTATAATTAATGGAAAACCCTTAATTGTATTGTTTGATTCTGGCATAACACATTCATTCATTTCATATGATTGTGCTAATAAGTTGAGGTTGTATATATCTGACTTAAAAATCATCTTAGTTGTCTCTACACCCACTATAAATACTGTTAGAACTGATCAAGTCTGCCTAAATTGTGAATTTGAGGTAGCTGATAGGATTTTTCATCATGATTTAGTTTGTCTACCCTTGTCTGGTTTTGATGTAATCTTAGGCGTGGATTGGCTTTCGGCTAACTGTGTGTTACTACATTGTGCAAACAAGTCACTAGTATTTCTTCCCAAACCATCTTTACCCAATCCCTCTAAACTTGATAGAAAGGTACGACTATACCTAAACTCCATTATCATGGGGGATAGTAGGAATGAAAAGCGAGGATATGTCTTCCTAATGACAAGTGAGAAAGAAGTGGAGCAAGCTTTAGAAAAGATCCTTGTAGTAAAGGAATTCTCAAATGTTTTTCCTGATAACATACCTGAATTTCCTCTAAAAAGGGAGATTGAGTTTTCTATAGATTTGGTACCGGGAACAGGACCCATATCTATAGCTCCTTATAGGATGCCATTGGCCGAGTTAACAGAGTTGAAGAAGCAATTAGAGGAACTACTACAGAAGAAATTCATTAGGCCCAGTGCTTCACCATGGGGAGCCCCAGTTCTGTTTGTCAAGAAGAAGGATGGGAGTATGCGATTATGTGTGGATTATAGGCAGCTAAACAAAGTGACTATAAAAAATAAATACCCTTTGCCTAGAATAGATGACCTCATGGACCAATTAAGAGGAGCCCAAGTGTTTTCCAAGATAGATCTGCGATCAGGATACCACCAGATTCGAGTGAAGGAGGAGGACATACCAAAGACAGCCTTTAGGACTAGATATGGACATTATGAGTTTAATGTGATGTCGTTTGGGTTAACCAATGCACCAGCAATGTTTATGGACTACATGAATAGGATATTTAAACCATACTTGGACAAGTTTGTAATAGTGTTCATCGATGACATTCTAGTTTACTCTAGAACTGAAGAAGAGCACGAAGAACACTTACGAGTGGTGTTGGAGGTGTTGAGGAACAAGAAACTTTATGCAAAGTTGTCCAAGTGTGAATTTTGGATGAAGGAAGTTAAGTTCTTAGGTCATGTAGTGTCACATGGGGGAATAGCAGTAGACCCAAGTAAGATAGAAGTGGTGCAACAATGGGAAACCCCTACCACTGTGAAGGAGATTAGGAGTTTTCTAGGGCTAGCCGGTTACTACCGAAGGTTCATTAGAGGTTTTTCCCAAATTACCTTACCCCTCACTAAGCTAACAAGGAAGAATTCAGCTTTTATATGGAGCCCAGAATGTGAAGAGAGTTTCCAAGAACTAAAGAAGAAGTTAACCACTACCCCTGTCCTAATCCTACCTGACCCAAAAGAAAATTTTGAGGTGTATTGTGATGCCTCGGGAAGAGGACTAGGATGTGTTTTGATGCAAAATAGGAATGTAGTAGCCTATGCCTCTAGACAGCTCAAACCCCATGAAGTTAATTACCCAACCCATGACTTAGAGCTAGCGGCTATTGTCTTTGCCTTAAAAATCTGGAGACATCATCTTTATGGTGTAAGGTTTGAAGTCTTTTCTGACCACA
The DNA here is from genome assembly GCA_031216105.1 of Dalbergia cultrata. Taxonomy (NCBI): domain Eukaryota; kingdom Viridiplantae; phylum Streptophyta; class Magnoliopsida; order Fabales; family Fabaceae; genus Dalbergia; species Dalbergia cultrata. The sequence goes on along the minus strand of CM062346.1, from coordinate 39,502,529 downwards.
AAAGTCTGAAATACCTCTTCAACCAAAAGGAACTCAATATGAGACAAAGGTGTTGGATGGAGTTTCTCAAGGACTATGACTTTGGGTTGAACTACCACCCAGGAAAGGCAAATGTGGTGGCAGATGCTTTGAGTCGTAAGTCCTTGCATGCCGCTTGGCTCATGGTGAAAGAAAATGAGCTGATAGAAGATTTTAGGAACCTCAACTTAGGATATAGGGGGACTTCAGAACAAATTCGGTTAAGCCAACTAAGTGTAACCAGTAGCTTTAAGGATCAAATAATTCAAGCCCAAAGGGAAGATGAGGATTTCCTTAGAACCTTAACCCTTGTCAAAGCAGGAAAGTTGAAAGAGTTTGTCCAGGATAAGGAAGGAGTATGGAGATACCAAGGGAGAATCTGTGTACCTGCAAAAGAAGGATTGAGAGCTAGCATTTTGGAAGAAGCCCACAAGAGTCAATTTAGTGTACACCCCGGTATAACCAAGATGTACCATGACCTAAAAAAAGATGTTCTGGTGGCCAAAGATGAAAGCAGATATAGCAAATATAGTGCAAAAATGTTTGGTATGCCAAAAAGTGAAGATAGAGCATCAAAAACCCTCCGGAGCGCTGCAACCTCTCGAAATCCCCGAATGGAAGTGGGAAGGAATATCCATGGATTTCGTGATGGGATTGCCAAGAACGCCTACCGGACATGACTCCATATGGGTAATTGTGGATAGATTGACCAAATCTGCTCACTTTTTACCCATTCGAGCAAATTACCCTTTGGAAAAGTTAGCTCAACTATACATCCAAGAGATAATAAGGCTCCATGGAGTACCCAAAACTATTGTCTCAGATAGGGATCCAAGGTTCACCTCAAGATTTTGGGGAGATTTGCAAAAGGCATTTGGTTCAAAGTTGTGTCTAAGCACTGCCTATCACCCTCAAACTGATGGACAATCAGAAAGAACAATTCAAACCCTTGAGGATATGCTAAGAGCATGTGTCTTAGACCAGCCAAAAAGTTAGGACAAACAGCTTCCATTGATTGAGTTTGCATATAATAATAGTTACCACACTAGCATTGGGATGGCACCCTATGAGGCTTTGTATGGTAGAAAGTGTCAATCACCACTTTGTTGGTGTGACCCGGGAGAGCAAAGTATTTTGGGCCCTGATTTGGTAGAAGAGACAACCAAACAAATAAGGAGAATTAGGGAAAGAATCCTTCTTTGCTCAGAGTAAGCGTAAGAGCTATCTTTGACAAGAGAAGGAAACCTCTCGAATTTCAAGAAGGAGAACACATATTCTTGCGAATTACTACTACCACAGTTATAGGTCGAGCAATGAAAGTCAAAAAGCTAAGCCCTAGATTCTTAGGAACCTTCCAAATCCTCAAAAAGGTTGGTCCCTCCGCCTACCAAATTGCATTACCTCCAAATTTGTCTAACCTACACAATGTTTTTCATGTGTCCCAATTGAGAAAGTATCAGTCAGACCCCAGTCATGTGTTTGAGCCAGAAACTATACAATTAACAGATGACTTAACTTTTGAATTACCACCAATGAGGACCATGGATCATGGCATCAAGCAGCTGAGAAACAAATCTGTATCTCTGGTCCGACTAGCCTGGGGACAAGATGGAATGGAAGAGCATACATGAGAGCTCGAGGAAGCTATGCGAAAAGAATTTCCAAACCTATTCACAAGTATCAAATTTTGAGGGCAAAATTTTTAATAAGAAGGGGAGAAATGTAACATCCCCAAATTTATAACTAAGATAAATATTAATCTTAATTATCGATAGCAAAACCAAGAGAATCTGGACAAATATTATGAAACACAACAAATAGACTACTTAAGTATGTCTAGAGAAAAATGCAAAGAATTACGAAAATGCCATCACTTAGAAATTACGAAAATGCCCTTGCTATGTAAAGGAAATTACCAAACTACCCTTACCTTATTAAATGACGAAGATACCCTTACTCTATGAATGGAATTACAAGAATACCACTATCATTGTCTAATTACAAAAATATCCTTGTCTTAGTTAAAGAAATTACTACAATGCCATTTGCACAAATCCCTAGACTTGTCTTTAGACAAGAATGAATCTAAGCCATTGGATTAAGATGATAACACAATAATTTAACCACATACATCATATACATTTCTGAATCACATACATGCACTAAAGGTTAGAAAATCTCCACTAATATCTTTGCACAAAACATGGAGCATTTTCATCCAACATGTTTGCATAAAACATGGAAACATGTTTGCACAAAACAAGGAGCATTTTCATCCCAAAATTCAACCAACATGTTTCCATAAATCATGCTCCAAGTGCTTTCCTTCTTCTGTTTTTTCTCTAATCTTTCCACTATAAATACTCCTCAAACTCTCTTCAATTCAGAAACTCCCTAAGTGTTCTTTCTTTCTTATTCTATCATTCTTCTTATGTTCTTCAAAGACTTCTCTTGATCCTCTAAACTTCATCCAAACACTTAAATCCTAAGTCCAAACTTTCACTAGCCCTCACAAGAGTTACAATCTTTAACTCTAGTGAGAAATATTTTCTTAAGCACTCAAGTTCTAGAGCCAAGATTCAAGGAGGATCATCCACTCCAAAGACTCTTGTTCAAAGCTTAAGGAAGAAGAGAAGGACCCTTTTTAGACCCTACACAAGAGGTAGGAGTTTCTTCTTTATTTGTTCAAGTATTGTTGGCTTCTAACTTTGCTCATGGATAGAATGCCTCAAACTTGAGTTATTGTCAAAAGTTTTGAGTAATTATATTTTTAGAAAACACAACATGTTCTATTCTGCTATGATTGCTTTTATGATGTTATCAAACTCAAATATAACTTAAAAGATTGTATGTGAAACTTGAGTTAATAAAGATAACTTAAGACATGAACATGGCAGGTGCTGGAATTTCTAGTTATTTCTGGCAGTAGTTACTTCGAAAATTAGTGTTCATAAAATATGAAGCATCTCGAAATGAAAATATTTTTATTATAAACTAGACTCATTGTAGAACACTCTCCAAAAAGAATCACCTAAAACGGAGTTTCCTAGCCCAAGATATAAATTTTTAAAGTAGAGCATAAGACTGAAACTCTTAATCTGACCTTGTAGTAGTAAAATAGGTGTAACTCACTCTAGAAAAATGCAAATGGACTGATTTCAACTTTGTGGAAAAGCTAACACATCTACAAACACACTTATGTATGTATGCATAAATTTTTACGCCACAAAAATACAGAATGAGAGATATAATTTCGGGACAGTGTGCTGAGAAAGTCTTGAAGGTAGCGTGATACTGTGAGAGTGCAATTTGGAAAGGTTCTGGCTAAGGAAAGACTTGGTATTTAAGTGTAACGCCCCGATTTTCTGCTAGAGTGAAAATGACCGAAATGCCCCTGAGGTCATTTTCGGCCCAGAATTCGAGGAAAGCCGATCTGCCAGTACTCGAAGGGCAAACTCAATGTTGGAAGGGGATTAGATGACCTGTGTACCTTTCCGGAATCGAAAATCTCATTTTTCGAGTTTTCGGGTCAAAATGACCAAAACACCCCTGCGGTGTTTTACCTATTTGCAAGTGCCGGATGAACCCGAAACTTCTCCAGATGGTTTTAAAAGGTGTTTTTATGTATTCTACGACCTCAGTTTTAATTATGGAGGTCCCGGGCAAAATTAGTGCAAAATTACGATTTTACCCCTAGTTTCGTGTTTTTACGCTTAATCGCGTGATTAAGCAAACCTAAGCAATATTAGGCTCTAATCGAAGATTAATTAATTTCCATAATTAATCTTGAGTCAAAATAATTTATTAAAGTTGATTAGAACCTAAAAGTGCTTAATTACCACTTAAAATCTTATTTTAAATTCAAGATTTCTAGTCATGGAATCTTGAATAGTGTTTTCTCTCCAATTCCTTAAATTATGGAATTTTGTCTACATTGTTTTATTCATAAAATGAATTTAAAATCTCCTAAATATGTATGAGTACTCCTTAATCATGTCATAAAGGTTCCTAATCACATTCTTAGTCACCTAAACTTATGCTTAATGACTCCTAATCTTACACCTAAGCTAATACACCCCTAAACACATCACTAACACACTATTACATGACCAAAACTCCCTCCTCCCTTGCTGCATCAGACCTGCACGAAATTCAACATCCATTTTATCACAATTTAATTTTATTTCACACTCCAAAGACTATGGTTGAAGCCATGTCATCAAAGTGCAATTCTCTCACCTCATGTTCCATGAGGATTCATTCTCCTCCACACATGCCTCACCTCATGTTCCATAAGGAGACCTCATGTTCCATGAGGATTCATTCTCCTCCACTCATTCACTCTTATTCTTCTCTATAAATACCATGCCTAGATGAACCTTTGCTACACTTTGTTCATTTGCTAAGTTTAGTTTTTTTAGTTTTTCTCTAAGTTCTTCCTTTTTCTCTCAAATCTCAAGAGCATTCTTCTTTTTCATCTTCTTCTTTTCCTTTTGAAACTTCATCACACAACCTTGAAACACCACCCCACCACCTTGGATCATCATACAAACACCTAAACTTCCATTCTCAAACACAAGCTCACCAAGAACACATTTCCTTCCTTTTTCTTTCATCAAGGCCGAATCATCATCACCATCCTAGGAGGTGTTGCTCGTATCATTTTCATCTTCAAGTCCAAGCTTTTTGTCTTCACTCTAGGTAGGAGTGTTTTCTAAACTTTGTCTTCTTGAAAATGAGTTCTTTCTAGCTTTCTCTTGGGTTTTCTTTTTGAAACTTTCTTTGGTTTCCCTTTCTTGTATTTTCGGCCTCTTGGCCTTGATGAGTACATGATAGCTCAATGATGAGGACTCCTAGATAATGACTATGTGTTCATCTCAAAGGAAACTCTAGAGCTTGAGGTTTTATTTTCTTTGAGTTCCAACTTTATTTTCTAACTCAAAAATGATTTTTACTCAAGAATACCTTTACTTTTCTTGCTATTATGATTTCGGTTTCTTTGTTCCTTTCTTTAACATTTAGTTACCATTTTCCTTTTTGATCTTTGAAGTTTTATTTGTTCAAAAAGTTTTGCTTTCTTTGAGCTTGATGATGATGTTCAAGAACCTCATAATTCCTTTGAGAACTTGGTTCAAGAACTCTAAAGCTCTCTTTGTAATGAGATATGTGTTGGGTTATTATGTTGTTAAAGTCTTGGATGAGCTTTAGATCACCTTAAAATGAACCTTGCATCATGTTTATTTTATGCTTTGCACATCATGTTTACTTTCTTTGCTATCACTAAGTACCAAGGTAATAAAGGAACTTGCATTATCATGTTTATATTTCAAGTTCTCACCTAAATATCAAAGATAATAATATAATGCATACCATATTTATTTTATGCTTTGCACATCATGTTTACTTTCTTTGTTATCACTAAGTACCAAGGTAATAAAGGAGCTTGCATTATCATGTTTATATTTCAAGCTATGCATTATCATGTTTATGTTTCAAGTTCTCACCTGAATATCAAAGATAATAATATAATGCATCACATATTTATTTTATGCTCTCACTTTACTTTCTAGCAAAAACTAAAACAAGTGCATGAGCATGTTTATTTTTATGTCATCACTTTAATGAACCTAGAGCTCAAAGACTTGCCCATTGTTGTCTCAACAAAGGTCTAAAAATATTTATTGCTTTTGGTCCCTATTTCGGCCCTAAGAGGCTTTGGTGTTTCCAAGTATTGAAAACTATGTTTTATAATTTTTCTAAGCTTATGTAAGTATAAGAAATATGTAGAACTAAGTTTTATGAATTTAGGACCTCTTGAGATAAAAATGATTTAGCTATTACCCTCTTAAGTATTTTTATGATTATAGGTGATAAAAGTGTCCATAAATGAGTTTTGAAAGTTGAAAAGGTTCCAAGAGAAACTAGTATTGTATGTGCTTTAGAAATTGTGTTTCATGTCTTTTATGGAGATGTTTGTTTCGGTTCTGCCTTGCTATGTTTGGCCACTGTATGAGCTGTGTTAATAATGATAAGATGCTTATGTTTGAGTAAAAATAATGTTAAGACTCATATGTGAAAGATAGGATAAGTTAAGAACTAGAAAAGAATTAATTTGAGAATTTTAGATCCCTTAATGATGGAATTTTCTGGATTCTGTCCAGCAAGGTTTAGAAATGATAATCATGGTTCTAAATTAGTTTAAATGTGTAGGAATGACTCATAATTGGTTTAGGGCTTAATCTTGATGCTTTAGGAACAAACTGGACTTAGAAAGAGTCATTGTTGTGACTCCTAGGTACCCGTAAAGTTGGGATTTTAAATTCTGCATCCTTGAGGTCTAGAGATGTTCTTGACCATAGTGTGAGGTGAGAAATACTTAGTTATAACCTCATAGGTTCCCAAGAGACTAGGTTTTGATGATTTATAACTTAGATTGTGAGTTAAGGACCTTAAGGGTCGATGCATAAGACATTAAGAAGTCTTGAGTTTTTATGATGCTTAATTTTATGCAAGTATGATATATGATACATGAGCTTTATCTATATGAGTATGATGTGTTTAAAATATATGCTATGATGAGTTTGGAATATATGCTATAATCTATGTAAGAATGATGAGTTTGAAATATATGTTATGATGTTTATCTATGTGAGAATGATGTATTAGAAGAATATGCTTGATGATGCATGAACCCTAAAATGTTTTATTGATGATACGTGAGGAAATTATTATTGAGATGTTAAGTTGTGTGATTAGCTTGTGGCATGAATTTTGGTTTGAAGGAAATTCAGTTTAACAGCCGTTATGCTGCCAAATTTCTATCAAACCTAAAAGGGTTGAAAATGTTTTAAAGTACCATATGAGTTGAAAACCGGGTGACACTGGTTCGACCGAACATCCCCAGGATATTTTTATGTGACAAGCATTGAGACGTACTTCTCCTGCTACGGTGAGGAGGAGGCAAATCCATGAGGGTATGTGCAGATGCAGCCTTACCAAAGCGGACAATTTGCTGTGCACTCGAGGCCAGTAGAACGTTTCAAAGAATGAAATATGTTTATGTTACCCCTCCATTTTACCCCATATTAAATCTAGTGACGACTAGTTAGGATTGAGCTCATTCCTAGGCGATTAGGTGAGACGGAGATAGGAGGTTATGATAAAAATCGCCAAGTGTGTATCGGTTGGAAATAGGTGGATATGTTTTAAGAGGGTGGTTTTTGAGAAAAAGAACAAAAGAGATATGATGCTTTTAAGTCACATAAGTATGAGAAAAGTAAGAGTTGTAATATGCCCTTATGCCACTTGCATGAATCTAGATTGTTGTGATTTGTTGATTTATGTGCTCAAGCATTGCCATACATTCATGCTTAAACATGTTGCATTCATGACATCAAGATGCATACTAAAAGAAATGGACCTTGGATAAATAGTTTCATAAACCCTAATAATGAATCTCATATGCATGAACACCTTTTATAAATAAACCCAAGGTTCCTGAGGATGTGAACGATGTAACCCTAGAATAGGAGATTCCTATTGAGATTCTTTAGTAAGATTCTCACTCTTTTCTCTTCTTTTTCTCGCTTCCGTCACATCTTCAGAGACTGATGGCGACATTCGTGGTCTTCATTGACACATCCGTCCGAGAGGCGCCCCTAACGAGGAGCTCACGCTCAGTCTACACGTATGCCCACTCCTGCCGCCTTGCGTTCTTGGATCAGTTACACTCCATTTCCCCGGGCTCTAGTAGCAGATGTTTTAGGGGAGGCTTAGTGCACACACTCACATGTAGACTGGATAAACCTGCTTTTGTTTTGAGGTTATTCACTATAGGTGCACTCGGGTAGTGATGGTTTACTTTATGTTACTTTATGTTTCTCTGTTTCTATTGTACTTCCTTTCTGCTGTATTACAAGCTCTGCCCGTCCCAATAAGGGTATGACTACTTATGTATTCTAAGTTATGTTATTAATGAAACGTTTCTCTGTTGTGATGATTTATGCTCAGCTGTTATATGTTTCCATTTCTGTGTTTCTCTATGAATGTTAAGTGTGCTTTATATTCCTATTATTCGATTAGACTAAGAACGTGGCTCTCACTTTGTTGTGTGTTTTTTTTTTAAAAAAAATTTACTCGTAATTTTCCTTTAGTATTTTAAGAAAAGGATGAGACTATGAAGTAATAGCCTAATGTTTAACCTAATGTGTTCTAGAAAGTTGGGTTAAAAATTAGGGTGTTACATTAAGCGTGTCCATTGTGACCCACCTCTCTTTCCTGGGAATCCTACTATGCATAATTTACAGTTGATTTACACTCATCTAAGATGTTAGTGCTACAAATTTTATTCTAAAAGATGTCAGAACTCTAAATAAAAGATTCAAGTCTTGTAAAGAGATAATTTTAAGGATTTAAGTAGAATAATAATCTTCAGGAGATATATATAAAAGTCATAATAAAAATATATAAAGAACCTCTAAAAATATCTTAAAGGGTATTAATGTATTAATGGAAATACTAAGAGTACAAAGAAGACTAAGAGAAAAAGATAATACCAAGATATCCATAACCTATTAGGAACACTAGAGACCTAACTTGATAACTTTTGTTGCTTAATATGAATTATCTATGAGAATGTTTACTATGAGATTTACATGATATTGTCTATGTTACGTGAAGTGATATACAGAAATGTGAATGTATTGATGAGATATGAAATGATAATGATAAAATGATTTACTGTGCCATGATTTATTAATGTGCATACATTCATGTTTCAAATGAAATAATAAATAGACCAACTCACTGCTTAATCGTCTTTGAGGATTAAGGTATTGATGATTTCACTCAGTGAGAATAAAAGAAAAACCTAAAAAAGTAGTAATGATAGTCTGGAAAAGTGGACTTAAGCTAAACTCACGGCTTAACCCCCTAAATCGTTGAGATCATGGCGACGGAAAGAAAACTAAAAGGTTGTGGCAACGGCCATGGTATGAGCTCATTACCCTTTTAGGGTGGTCTAAGGCATTGATGCATTCATTCCGTGAGTAATTAAGAAATATGTTGATGAAATAAATGAATGATGATGATCACTAAACAAGTGAATGTTGAGGATGAGTAATCATGAAATGCATGCAGCTCCTAAATGATTATTGCTTATTAGTGGTTTTACATGATATGCTTATATGTATGCTTGATGAAATACTAAATGGATATTTCATCAAGATTAGTTTAATAGTAACCGCACTTCGGCTAATCACATTGTTATTTGTAATAACTTATCAGTATGATATATGCCCTGTTGTGACTTATGTATTAAGTGATTATATTCCAGTTTATGTGATAATAGTTCTACACTTAGTCTCTTATTCCACTTATTTAATTAAGTGCGCAATGTAACTTGAATGAACCTATGGTAATAGCTAGCTAAACCCAAAAAGTTCTGTATTTCCATTACTGTTGTAACACTCTAATATTTAACTCAACACGCCTAGGATGTATTACAGTTAATTATTAGTTATTACTCTTTTGTTTCATCTTTTAATCAAAATGCTTAGCGGAAAATAAGGTAATTTTTTTTTTGAAACATAAAACAAAACATGAGCCGAGCGTGCTAACATAAACCAGTTACTAGTTGCAATCAGAATAAATAGGAAAAGCAGATTATAAGAGCACACATTTAAAACACAACATTTAAGAACATCGAACACAAATACATTAACAATCTTAATATAGCATGGTTCTTAATACAACTGAAATATAGCAAACAAAGTCACACCCATGCATAATGTAACATCCTAATTTTTAACCCAATACTCTAGAACATATTTAGGTTAACCATTAGGTTATTACTTCTTAGTTTCATTCTTTTATTAAAATACTTAGCGGAAGATGCGGGTAAATTTTTTTTTGAAATATAAAAGCAAAGTGAGAGCCGCGTTGACGAAATCGTAGACTAAACATACATTGCAATTCATAAGGAATAAACACGAAATAGGAGAACACATAACAGATGAACAGTCAGTAACACACCAAGGAAATACTTCATTAATATCATAGTATGCCCACCTGAAGGCGAGACTTAGTTTAGTACAAGGTAATACGAATACAATGAAGAGGAAATACAACATGAACGGAAATACATGAAAGACGTGAATAAAAACTCCTATCCTAGTGCACCTAAGGTGGATAACCTCATAACAAAAGAAGGTTTATCCTATCTATGAGTGAGAGTGTGCACTAGATCTCCCCTAAAACAGCCACTACTGGAACCCGGGGTACAGTGGGATGAAACCGATCCATGGACGTAGTGCGATGGGAGTAGGTACGCGTTGTGACTGAATATGTGCTCCTCGGCGAGGGAACATCTCGGCTCGCCTGGCCAACCTCGACTATGTAACCGTCTCCTCGTTCTCTCCCTTCATGAATTGAAGGGTGGGGGTTGAGCTCTCATTGTACATGTGCATCGGCGGATCCTTTGATGGGTCGTCCTCTGAACCAGGAGATCGAGGCACGTAGTCCTGGAAGTCGTAGGCAGCCGAACCTCCGGTATACGCCCAAAGAATCCTCTCGTCATGCATTTGGGCACGGTCAAAAACCATAGCATCGCCACAGGGAGACATAGGGGAGAAGTGGTAGCTCTGCACAGGATGTGCGAAGGGACGTCCAACGAACATAAAGACGCGAACAGCATAGCGTCCCTCAAAATGATATGACTTGTGCTCCGGATCAAAGTGCACTTCCCAAGTCGGAGTGTCGATAAAAACCACGAACGCCGCCATCAAGCTCTGAAGATGTGATGGGAGAGATTGAGAGAAAGAAAAGGGAGTGAAAGGTGAGCATGCATATAAATTCATTCTTTAGGTTTATAAATCTAGATTATCCAAGGTTCGTTCCTTTTAGAATGCATCTTCATGTCATGAATACAATATATCAAGCATGAATGCATGGTAATGCCTTAAATAAACAACTCAACCAATCATAACATCAAGAAGCATGCAAGTGGCATAAAGTGGCATATAACTTTCAATGGAACTTTCCTCAACATTGTGACTTAGAACATCATGCCTTAGCATTTAAGGGCCACCCTAAACATCATCTAGGTTATGAGCTCATACCTTAACGAGTAGTCACTAGTTCTTACTTATCATCTGGATAAGCAAAAGATAAATATAATCCTGACTACTAGAGTACGCGCTAGAGGGCTTAAGGATCATCTCTCTTAGGATTATTTCCTTCTTTGAAACGCTCTACTGGCATCTAGTGCACATCGAATTGTCCACTTTGGTAGGCTACATCCACTCATACCCTCACAGATTTGCCTCTTCCCCACCGGAGCGGGAGACGTATGTCTCAGTGCTACGTCACATAAAAATCTCTTGGGGGTGCTCAGCCGAACTGGTGTCACCCAAGGTTTTAATCTCATTTGTTTCTTCAAAAACATTCTCAAGTCCTTTTAGTTTTGATGGAAATTCGGCAACATAACAGCTGTACACCGAATTTCCTTCAAACTAACTTTATGCCATGAATCTCATAACACATATGTATTTCTCATTCCATTTTCATGAACATGATAGACATGGCATCTCAATGAAACACTGATCATATCATATATCATCACATCATACTTGCATAAATAAACTCATTTTATTAAGGAACCTAAGGTGTCTTATGCTTGACCCTTAAGGTCTTAAACTTGAAACTTAAGTTCTCTAATCATCCAATCTCAATATCCTATGCACCTATAGGCTCAAAACTAATTATTCTTGCTAATGATTATGATCATAGCTTATTCTAAAGTCTATTAGTGCAGAATCCATAATGTATACTTTATGGGTACCTAGGAGTCACAACTTTGACCCTTTCTAAGTTCGGTTTGCTCCTAACTAAGATCAATTCCTAAACCAATTATGAGTAGTTCCTACACATTTAAACTAATTATAAACCATCATTTACTAATTTTACCTTTGCTGGACAGAATCTAGAAAATTCATTTTCTAAGGGATCTAAAAGTCTCATCTTAATTCCTTTCTAGTTATTAACTTATCTTAACTTTCTCAAATTAATTATGACATCAAATATTCATGAACATACTCATTTCATCATCATAAAAACAGCATCATACAGTGAGCACATCAACCAAACAGAACCGAAAATATCCCCATCAAATAATGCATAGAACTTCATTTATAAAGCACATAAATTGCTAGTTTCTCTTGGAACCTTTTTAAAACTTATAAAACTCCTTAGGAAACATTTTATTTCATTAAAACCATAACAAAACACATAAGGGCAGTAGCTATATCAAATTAATCTCATGAGGAATTTAAATCATAAAGCTTTGCTCAAAACATTTCTTAAGATCATCTAAACTTAGTAAAAATTATGAAACATAGGTTTTAACACTTGTGACTAGATGAATCTTACTCTAAGTTCATCATCATCACATGGCCGAATTCATATGAATAAAGCACACACATTTCCAAACTTTGTTTAAGATAATAATGGGCAAGTCCATGAGCTCTAAATCTCTTAAGTGATAACATAAACATAAACATGCAATGCACTTTATTTTTGTTTTTATTAGGAGGTGAGAGCATAAAATAAACATGCTATGCAAGTCCTTTATTACCTTAGAAATTTAGTGAGAACATAATCATAAATATGAAGATGCAACTTCATTCTTTTGTCTTGAGAGTTTAGTGATGACATAACTATAAATATGAATGCAAGTTTCTTTTTTCTTAACTTAGAGCTCATGCAAGACTTTTAGAGAGATATAAACTCAACCCAACATTTATCTCAACCAAACAAAGTAAGCTTTAGAGTTCTTGAACCAAGTTTTCAAAGAAACTATATAGTTGTTGAACAACATCATCAAGCTTCAAGGAAATAAACTTAAAAGACAATAAAACCTTAAGGAAAAAGGAAGCAAAAACCGAAATCATAAAGGAAAGAAAAGCAAGGAGCCGAAATCACAAGAGGAGAAAATATACACCAAGTTCTTTATTATGTATTCAAGACCTCTATCTAGAGCATAACTCTAGAATGTGCCGGCCAACTTTAAGGTTGACAAGGGTAGGCCTTGAGTTTATTGAAATCCTTATGATTAATTTTTCTTAAGTTAAAAACCATGTGAGCTAAGTAACATAGATAAAAGTTCAAGGAAAGGAAAAACTCAAGCTTTAGAGGTTTCTTTGAGATGAACACAAAGTCATCATCTAGAAGCACTCATCATCAAGCTATCATGATCAAAATGAGGCCTTGAGGCCAAAATGAAAAGAGAAGGAAAAGCAAGGAAAAACTTAAAAAGAATCCAAGAGAAACTTCACGAAAACATCACTTTTGAGTAAAACAAAAACTAGAGAGCAACTCCCTACGAAGTTTGAAGATGAAAGCTTGGTCTTTGAAGTAGAAATGAGAAGAACAACTCCTCCTAAGGTGGTGATGATGCTTCGGCCTTGAGGAGAGAAAAAGAAAGGAAATGTGTTCTTGGTGGGCTTGTGTTTGAGGTTAAGTGTTTAGGTGCTTTGATGATGATTCAAGGTTGTAGTATGGTGGTTTGAGGTTGTGATTCAAAGAGAAAATGGAGAAAATGGAGAATATGGAGATGAAGAGGAAGAAGAAAAAGCTCTTAGAACTTCTTGAGAGAAAAAGGAAAGAACTCAAAAGAAAGCTAGAAACTAAAATTTAGCAAATGATCTAAAGGTTCACACAAGTTCTTCAACACATGTATTTATAGAAAATAAAAGCAATGGAGGCTCATAAAAGGGAGGGCTAGCCGTAGCACATGGAGGCATAGGGAAGAGAAAATATCTCTTACAACTTGTCATTCAAAGCATGATTGAAGGTATGATAAGCATGGTGCAAAGAATGGTCTAAGCATGGCTTAGTGTGGACTTGAAAATGCATTTGAATTTCAAATATTTGAGACATAGAGGGGGGGAGTGACCGTGAGCTTCTAGAAGAGAGGGGAGGGGTTTTTTTTGTTTAATTGTGTACTAAACATGTGTTTAGGTGTGTATTAGTTTAGGTGCAAAGTTAGGAATTGCTAAGCATGTGTTTAGGTAACTAAGAATGAGATTAGGAATTTCATGACATGATTAAGGAGTGCTCATACATCATTAGAGGATTTTAAATTCATTTTATGAATAAACAATGTGGACACAATTCCATGATTTAAGGAATTGGAAAGAGAAAACACTATTCAAGATTCCATAACTAGGAATCTTGAATTTAAAATGAGATTTTAGTTTAATCTAAGCAATTTTAGGTTCTAATTAAATTTAATAAATTATTTTGACTCTAGATTAATTATGGAAATTAATTAATCTTCGATTAGAGCCTAATATTGCTTAGGTTTGCTTAATCACGCGATTAAGCTCAAAAACACTAAATTAGGAGCAAAATCGTAATTTTGCACAAAAACTGGCCGAGACCATTGGGACCTAAATTGAGGTCACAGAATACATAAAAACATATTTAAAACCATCTGGAGAAGTTTCGGGCTCATTCAGTGCTCGTACCCGTGTCAAACACAACAGGGGTATTTTGGTCATTTTGACCAAAAATCTCAAATAATGAGATTTTCAATCCCGGAAAGATTCACAAGTCAACTAATCCACTTTAAACATTAAGTTAGCCCCTCGGGGACTGTCGGGTCGGTTATCCTCGAGTTCCGGGCCGAAAATGACCTTAGGGGCATTTCGGTCATTTATACTCTAATAGAAAATCGGGGCGTTACACATAGTGGGCTGAGCTTTCGATACATAAAGTCAATAAGAGAAAGTACATAAAGCAGTAAATACAATGAAATAGAAGATACATGGGACATGGAAATAAAAGCCAATAGCAGCTCCCTCACACTAGTCCTATGAGTGTTAAACTAAAGATACCCTAGCAAAAGATACAACATAAAAAGGGGATCCTCGAGATAGGTCAGGCACTTGAACAGGGCCTTCATTGAAACTACTGGCGGCACTGATCCTCCGGTGATGGGGGTATGTACCCAATGAACTGTGCGAGCTCCTCAGGTGTATACAGACGGAACGGAGGACGAACATGGCCTCCGCAGCATGGGCCCATCTCCGGTCACTGAGCTAGACGGAACGGAGCTAGACGCAACCTCTACGTACATCTATCGGAACCGTAGGAGCAGAGCCTTCCGAATAGATATGAGTGGGGGAGTCCTCGGACAGATCGGTCTTTGATCACCTCGAGCAAGGAATGTAGTGGGGTAGTCGCGGACTGCCGAGGCGATCGGGCGAGCAAGACGGGTCTACTCACTGTGGGGGCGGGTGCGCTCAAAGATCAGATCATCGCCGTAGGGAGAAGTGGGAGTAAATCTAAAGCTAGATGTAACGCCCCGATTTTTCTGTTAGAGTGAAAATGACCAAAATGCCCCTAAGGTCATTTTTAGCCTGGAATTCGAGGAAAGCCGGTTCGGCAGTACTCGAAGGGCAAACTCAATGTTGAAAGGGGATTAGATGACCTGTGTACCTTCCCAGGATCGAAAAACTCGTTTTTCGAGTTTTCAAGTCAAAATGACCAAAACGCCCCTGCGGTGTTTTACCTGTTTGCAAGTGCCGGATGTAACACCCTAATAGAACCCCACTGTGCTTAAGTTCATATTTGGATTCTATTAGTTGTCACTTGTGCCTTGTATTAATTTTCTTTTGAAATTAACTTAGAAAAATAGTGGAAGTTTTTTTTTCTTTAAATAAATTAATTTTTTGAAAACTTAAGCCTGTAACGAGAAGTGAAATACATAGCGCTTTTATAGATAATAATCAAGTTACATTGCGCACTTAATTAAATAAGCGGAATAAAAGACTAAGTGTAGAACAATTATCACATAAACTGGAATATAATCACTTAATACATAAGTCACAACAGGGCATATATCATACTGATAAGTTATTACAAATAACAATATAAGTTCTACTATTACTAATTGTTTCTCACAAACTATAATGTAACTAAAGCTCGGAATGCTCCTACTTGAACGGTTTGAAATCTTCACGTGCTACCTCCTTCCTCAGCTACAGCTTCTTTGCTTTAGGTGGACACGTCTGTCTCTGGTAACGACAACGGAAAATAAACATAGGAGTGAGAAATACATGATTTCTCAATAGGAGTTCCTACTTGTACTAAAAGTGTCATCGTTGTCGTCCCAGTCACTTCGGTTTATTATAAAAAGGTGAACAGGTAAGGATTCAATTATCAAACTTTCACAAACGTGATTAGCCGAAGTGCAGTTACTTTTAAACTAATCTTGAACATTAGTAGAAATATTCATTCAGTATTTCATCAAGCATACATATAAGCATATCATGTAAAACCACTAATAAGCAATAATCATTTAGGAGCTGCATGCATTTCATGATTACTCATCCTCAACATTCACTTATTTAGTGATCATCATCTTTCATTTATTTCATCAACATATTTCTTAATTACTCACGGGATGAATGCATCAATGCCTTAGACCACCCTAAAAGGGTAATGAGCTCATACCGTGGCCGTCGCCACAACCTTTTGGTTTTCTTTCCGTTGCCATGATCTCAACAGTTTAGGGGGTTAAGCCGTGAGTTTAGCTCAAGTCCACTTTTCTAGACTATCATTGCTATTTTTTTCAGGTTTTACTTTTATTCTCACTGAGCGAAATCATCAATACCTTAATCTTCAAAGAGGATTAAGCAGTGAGTTGGTCTATTTATTATTTCATTTGAAACATGAATGTATGCACATTAGTAAATCATGGCACAGTCAATTATTTTATCATTATCATTTCATATCTCATCAATACATTCACATTTCTGTATATCACTTCATGTAACATAGACAATATCATGTAAATCTCATAGTACACATTCTCATAGATAATTCATATTAAGCAACCTAAGTTATCAAGTTAGGTCTCTAGTGTTCCTAATAGGTTATGAATATCTTAGTATTATCTTTTTCTCTTAGTCTTCTTTGTACTCTTAGTATTTCCATTAATACATTAATACCCTTTAAGATATTTTTAGAGGTTCTTTATATATTTTTATTATGACTTTTATATACTAATTTTCGAAGTAACTACTGCCAGAAATAACTAGAAATTCCAGCACCTACCATGTTCATGTCTTAAGTTATCTTTATTAACTCAAGTTTCACATACAATCTTTTAAGTTATATTTGAGTTTGATAACATCATAAAAGTACTCATAGCAGAATAGAACATGTTGTGTTTTCTAAAAATATAATTACTCAAAACTTTTGACAATAACTCAAGTTTGAGGCATTCTATCCATAAGCAAAGTTAGAAGCCAACAATACTTGAACAAATAAAGGGTCCATTAAGCTTTGAACAAGAGTCTTTGGAGTGGATGACCCTCCTTGAATATTGGCTCTAGAACTTGAGTGCTTAAGAAAATATTTCTCACTAGAGTTAAAGATTGTAACTCTTGTGAGGGCTAGTGAAAGTTTGAACTTAGGATTTAAGTGTTTAGATGAAGTTTAGAGGATCAAGAGAAGTCTTTGAAGAGCATAAGAAGAATGATAGAATAAGAAAGAAAGAACACTTAGGGAGTTTCTGAATTGAAGAGAGTTTGAGGAGTATTTATAGTGGAAAGATTAGAGAAAAAAATAGAAGAAGGAAAGCACTTGGAGCATGATTTAGGGAAACATGTTGGCTGAATTTTGGGATGAAAATGCTCCTTGTTTTGTGCAAGCATGTTTCCATGTTTTATGCAAACATGTTAGATGAAAATGCTCCATGTTTTGTGCAAACATGTTGGATGAAAATGCTCCATGTTTTGTGCACAGATGTTAGTGGAGATTTTCTAACCTTTAGTGCATGTATGTGATTCAGAAATGTGTATGATGTATGTGGTTAAATTATTGTGTTATCATCTTAATCCAATGGCTTAGATTCATTCTTGTCTAAAGACAAGTGTAGGGATTTGTGCAAATGGCATTGTAGTAATTTCTTTAACTAAGACAAGGATATTTTTGTAATTAGACAATGATAGTGGAATTCTTGTAATTCCATTCATAGAGTAAGGGTATCTTTGTCATTTAATAAGGCAAGGGTAGTTTGGTAATTTCCTTTACATAGCAAGGGCATTTTCATAATTTCTACTAAGTGATGGCATTTTCGTAATTCTTTTCATTTTTCTCTAGACATACTTAAGTAGTCTATTTGTTGTGTTTCATAACATTTGTCCAGATTCTCTTGGTTTTGCTATTGATAATTAAGATTAATATTTATCTTAGTTATAAATTTGGGGATGTTACACCGGATGAACCCGAAACTTCTCCAGATGATTTTAAAAGGTGTTTTTATGTAGACTGTGACTTTAGTTTTGGTCCCGGAGGTCCCGGGCAAAATTAGTGCAAAATTACGGTTTTGCCCCTAGTTTCGTGTTTTTACGCTTAATCGCGTGATTAAGCAAACCTAAGCAATATTAGGCTCTAATCGAAGGTTAATTAATTTCCTTAATTAATCTTGAGTCAAAATAATTTATTAAAGTTAATTAGAACCTAAAAGTGCTTAATTACAACTTAAAATCATATTTTAATTTCAAGACTCCTAGTTATGGAATCTTGAATAGTGTTTCCTCTCTCCAATTTCTTAAATCATGGAATTGTGTCACACATTGTTTATTCATAAATGAGTTTAAAATTCTTTAATGATGTATGAGCACTCCTAATCTTGTCATAAAATCCTTAAATCACATTCTTAGTCACCTAAACTTAAGCTTAATTATTCCTAACCTTGTACCTAAGCTAATACACACTTAAACCTACCATTAGCACCCAATTACATGATCAAACCTCACCTCCTCTCTACTGCCTAAGGCCTGGCCGAAGCACTCCTCCCCCCATATGCATCACATGTTCAATTTTTCAACACTCCAAGGTCATACCTCAAGTCACATACACTATACCTTGTCATAACTTTCAATCAAGCTTGATTTTCCAGGTAAATAACTAATTAAAATAGCCCATTTTCTCCATTTATTTGTGGCTGGAAAAGTTCCAGCCATGCATTGTTTCTAGAAGCCTAATTTCATCAAAAATTGATAGGAAATTAACTCACATCAAGCCATACTTTGTAGCATAGCTTCCATACTTCAAACCATGCTTGAATGACCTTGTGTAAAAGATATTTTTCTCTCCCTTTTTCCCTCTCAAAGCTACGGCCAAGGATTCCTTTGGTAAGCCCCATGGTTTTGTTTTTCTATAAATAGGATGCTTGTGATAGCTTAGTTGCACTTTGAAGCATTTGCTAAGTTTAAAATTTTAGAGTTGTCTTGCTAGTTCTTTTCTTTTTCTCTCAAGTTTCAAGAGAGTTCTTCCTTTCTTTCCATCTTCATCTTCTTCATCTCTTCATCATCTCTCAACCTTGAAACACCACCCCATAGCCTTGAACCATCATCAAACCTCTCAAACATCACACCTCAAACACAACCTCACTTGAAACACAACTCCAACCTTCTTGCTTCCTCTTGGCCAAAACCATCACGCCCCAAGGAGGAGCTCATCATCTTGTTTTTCTTTTCAAAAGTTCAAGCTTTGTGTCTTCACTTTAGGTAGGGATTTGCTTTTCAAACTTGTTTTGCTCAAGAATATGTTTTTCTCTAGTTTCCTCTTGGATTCTTTTGAACTTTCCTTTGTTTTCCTTTTCTTTTGCATTTTGGCCATGAGGCCTTGAGGAGCACATGATAGCTCAATGATGAGGACTCCTAGAGAATGACTATGTGTTCATCTCAAAGGAACCTCTAGAGCTTGAGTTTTTCTTTTCCTTTAACTTCATCTATTCTATACTTAGCTCACATGGTTTTTTAACTTAAGAAAATTAATCTAAGGATTTCTAAAAGCCCAAGCCTACCCTTGTCAACCTTAAAGTTGGCCGGCACATTCTAGAGATTTTTCTCTAGATAGGGGTTTTGGGTATTTAATAAAGAACTTGGCTTAGTTTCACTTTCTTGTTCGTTTTGTAAGGTTTTCGGTTTTGGTATTTTGATCCTTGAGATTTTTGTTTGGTTTTGTTTAGAAAGTTTGTTTTCTTTGAGCTTGATGATGATGTTCAAGAACCTCATAGTTCCTATGAGAACTTGGTTCAAGAACTCTAGAGCTCTCTTTGTAATGAGATATATGTTGGGTTGTTACTTTGTTAAAGTCTTGAATGAGCTCTAGCTAACCATAAAATGAACCTTGCATCATGTTTACTTTATGCTTTGCATATCATGTTTACTTCCTTGCTATCACTAAATACCAAGATAATGAATGAACTTGCATTATCATGTTTATATTTCAAGCTATGCATTATCATGTTTATATTTCAAGTTCTCACTAAATATCAAAGATAATAATATGTTGCACCTCATATTTATTTTATGCTATCACTTTACTTTCTAATGGAACCTAAAATGAGTACATGAGCATGTTTACTTTCATGTCATCACTTAAATGAACCTAGAGCTCAAAGATTTGCCCATGGTTGTCTCAAACAAAGGTCTAAAAATATTTGTTTCCTTTGATTCATATTTCGGCCCTAAGAGGCTTTGATGTTTCTATATATTGAAAACTATGTTTCATACTTTTTCTAAGCTTTTATGAGTATAAGGAATATGTAGAACTAAGTTTTATGAATTTAGGACCTCTTGAGGCAAAGATGAATTGGTCACTGCCCTTTTGAATATTCTTATGATTTTAAATGCTAAAAATATTTATAAATGAGTTTTAAAAGTTTTAAAAAGGTTCCAAGAGAAACTAGTACTCTATGTGCTTGAAAATTTATGCTCTATGCCTTTTATGGAGATGCACATTTCAGTTCTGCCTTGCTACTTGTTTGCCACTGTATGTGCTGTTTTAATGATGATAATGTGCTTATGTTTTAGTAAAAATAATGTCAAGACTCATATGTGAAAGATAAGATAAGTTAGAGACTATAAAAGAATTAATTTGAGAGTTCTAGATCCCTTAATTATGGAACTTTCTGGATTCTGTCCAGCAAGGTTTAGATTTGATAATCATGGTTTTAAATTAGTTTAAATGTGTAGGAATGACTCATAAATGGTTTAGGACTTGATCTTGAAGCCTTAGGAACAAACCGGACTTAGAAAGGGTCACTGTTGTGACTCCTAGGGACCCGTAAAGTTAGGATTATAAATTCTGCATCCTTGAGGTTTAGAGATGTTCTTGATCATAGTGTGAGGTGAGAAATACTTAGTTATAAAGCTCTTAGGTACCCAAGAGATTAGGTTTGATGATTAATAACTTAGAACGTGAGTTAAGGACCTTAAGGGTCAATGCATAAGACACTAAAAAGTCTTGAGTTTTTATGATGCTTAATTTATGATATATGATACATGAGCTTTATCTATGATAAGTTTGATATGTGCTATAAAGAAGTTTTACATGATGATATGTTATACCCCATAAGAAATGTTTTTGTATGTCCTATATGTTTTCATGGCATAAGTAAATTTGAGAAAATTCGGTCTACAGTCGTCATACTGCCGAATTTCCATCAAATTTGAGGAACTTAGAAAAATGTCTTTTTGAAAATCATGAGAACTTAAATGTGACACAACACTGAGACGCCTTCTTGGGTGACACCGGTTTAGCCGAGCACCCCCAAGAAAACAAATTCGTGAGGGTATTGACATAGAGCTTGCCAAAGCGGACAATACTACTATGCACTAGTTGCTAGTAGAGTGTTTCAAAGAGGAAATGACCTAAGAGGTGATCCTTAATTTGTCCCCTAGCCCGTACTTTAAGTCGGGATTATGTATGTTACGCTTATCATAGGATAAGTAAGAACTAGTGACAACTAGTTAAGGTATGAGCTCATAACGTAGAGATGTTTTAGGGTGGCCCCATGAGATAAAGTTAAAGTTGGAATGTCACATATGCTATGAAAAACCAAGGAAGTTATTATGAGATTTATACCTGTCAACTTATGCCACTATTACAATGTTTTTGTGACTTTGTTGATTAGCTTATCTTTATGATGCATTCATATCATTAGTATATTCCATGCTTAGTCATAAGACGCATTGTAAAATATGATGGACCTTGGATAATGAATACTTTACAAAACTAACTTAAAAGAAGTTTACATGCATGCGCACCTTTTTAGAAATGAAACCCAAGGTTCTTGGGGATATGATGATGTCACTTAGTTAGGGATTGCCCTACTGAGAATTCTTTTAGAAAATTCTCATTCCCTCTCTCTTTTCTTCCGTCATATCTTCAGATGGCGACTTTCGTACTCTTCGTCGACACCCCGACGTGGGAGCTGCACCATGACCCAGCACTCGGGTCATACCATTTTGAGGGTCGCTGCACAGTTAGAGTGTTCATGTTTATGGGACGACCCTTTGCGCACCCAGTACGGAGCTACCGCTTCACCCCGACTGCTCCCTACCATCATAACACGATTTTTGAGCGAGCCAGACCATGTGACGAGCAGATCCTCCGCATGCAGCCCGAGGCATCAACCGTACACGACTACTCGGAGTACGTGCCTCGGACTCAGTATTCGGAGACGGATCCATCAGAGGACCCGCCCTCACATATGTACAGCTGGAACTCTAGCCCCGCTCCCCCACCGATGAGAGCCGGGAGTGAGGAGACAGTGGTTCAGCCGAGGTTGGCTCGTAGGCCATCCATGCGCTCTTGCCGCGGTGGACACGCTCTGATGATCCGCACGACCACTCCCGCCGAGATTCGCTAGTGGATCGATTCCACCCCTCAGTACTCGGACCAGCAGGAGTAGGTGCATAGGATGGGTAGTATCTAGTGCACACATGCCACATAGTTGAGGACAAACCTTCTTTTGTATATGAGGTTGTCTACTCTAGATGCACATGGGTATGGGTGTTGCTTTTATGATTTCCTTGTATTTGCATTTCAATTGTATTTCGTTCTCCTATGTATCGAATAGTCCTGCCTTTTGGTAGGCACATTATCTATATATATAATCAGTTGATGTGTCCATGTTATTTATGTGTTTTATTATGATTTGCTCATATGACTTGTAAAAATTTCCGTTCGAAGAATCATGCGTGGCTCTCACTTTGGTTTTAATTCCAAAAAGAAAATTTTACCCATATTTTTGCTAAGTATTTTCAAGTAAAGAATGAGACCAAGAGGTAATATTCTAAAGATTAACCTAAATACATACTAGTAGTATTAGGTTAAGATTTAGGGTGTTACACTAGATATTGGGTAAGCAAAAGGACGTCCCATATATGCAAAAATACACACAGCACATTGACCCTCGAAGTGGTAGGCATGGTGGTCCAGGTCGTAGTGCACCTCCCAGACTGGAGTGTCAACAAAAATCACGAACGATGTCATTGGCCTCTAAGGACATAACGGAAAGAAAAAGATAGAGGGGGTGAGAATCTTGATCAAGAATCTCAGTAGGGAAAACCCTCCTATCCTAGTGTCATCATCTACGTCCCCAGGGACCTCAAAGTTCCTTATTAGGTTTTCAAACATATTTATCCAAGGTCCATTCATTTTAGGATGAATCTTTAATGTCATGAATGTAGCATATCATAGCATTAATGTATGGCAGAAATTATGCTATCATAAAGAAACATGTTCATGTATAATATCAAGAGGGATCAGAACTTTCATATGAATCCATTTTGTTTATGTGTCATTACTTGATCATAAATTTTCTCTCAAGGGGACACCTTAAAAACATCTAGGTTATGAGCTCATACCTAACTAGTCATCACTAGTTCTCAGCTTATCCTCAGATTAGTATAAATATATCCTGACCCTTAGAGTACGGGTTGGAAGGCTTAAGGATCACCTATCATAAATATATCCTGACTCCCAGAGTGCGGGTTAGGGTTATCGCCTTCTTCGAAACGCATCTACTGGCATCCAGTGCATAATAAATTTGTCCACTTTGGCAAGCTGTATCTACCATACCCTTACGACTTTGTTTTCTCTTCACCGTAGTAGGAGAAATGCATCTCAGCATGCTATGCAAGTATGCAACATAAACTCATGACCTCAAATATCATCATGACCTTTCATTCATTACTTCATTTTCATCATATCATGCAAATCATCATAGCATGCCACAATTTACACAATACACATGTCTCAAATTGATATATTCTCATGCACACATCATTAGCACTTTTGCAAAGCAATAAACATGCTCCTACCTAGAATGCAGGAGTAAGGGACCGGGCTAAGCTAGTGCAAATGCTATGCATAACAAGCCATATTAATAAAAAAATATACACTTTGAAACACTAATTCTCATTCCCTCTCCTATCTTGCAGTATTTTATGCTTTTGCTCCTTACGGGTCTTAAACTTACGATCTAATCAACCTATTACCCGATACAAGTCTTTTATGCACCTAATGGATCATTATTAATAATTCTCACTACTTTTTATGCTCATGATTAATTCCAAACAGCCTTGGGCAGCAAGGGCAGAATTCTAATATTTCAAATTACGGGTGTCTAGAAGTCACAACATTGACCCTTTCTAAGTTTCGACTTTTCTTAAGGCACTAAAACTAATTGCTACCACTTTTAGGAATTAAACCTACACTTCTTAACATTTCTAAAGCCATTTTATCTCAAATTTTACTCATCCCAAAATATGGGTATATCTTAGATTCTAAGGGATCTAAAACTCACATTTTTCATTCTTTCCACTTATTAATTGTCTCTAAAACTCACAAGATGATTTTTACTTCACTCAAACATAATTTTTACACATTCTAACATATTAAAACAGCAACATGCACTAGCCAAAATAACAAGGCAGTGTCCGAAACATATATGTCACATAATCACATAAAATCACATTTCATGTGCATATAAGTTACTAGTTTCCCTTGGAATCATTTTAGAACCTTAAAACTCTTTTAGAAACCAATTTATTTCATTAAAATCATAAAAATAAAAGGCCAAGGCAGTAGCTATTTTAAACCTCTCTCAAAAGAGTTTTAAACCATAAAAATCATACTCAAAGTATTCTTTGAGCTTTTCTATGCTTAAGAAAATCTTAAGATATAGTTTGTTGGTCCTTGTGCCTAGATGAAACTTATGTAGAGTTCATGCTCATCACATGGCCAAAAATAGCATTCATAGAATGCATTCATTTTCCAAACTTCACTTGAGATAAAAAGGGCAAGTCTTTGAGCTCTAGGATCTTTAGGTGATGACAAAACTTAAACATGCTATGCACTTTATTTTAGTCTCCATTATAAAAGTAAAGTGAGAGCTTGAAAATAAATATGTGATGCAAGTTCATTATTATCTTTAAAGTTTAGGTGATGACTTGAAATATAAACATGAAATACAAAGCTTGAAATTTAAATATGAGGATGCAAGCTCATTTCTTTATTCTTGAGATTTTAGTGATGGCAAGGAAAAGTAAACATGATGTGCAATCATAAATTTAAACATGGATAAAAGTTCATTTTATTCTTTACTAGAGCTCATACAATACTTTAAAGGAATATAAACCTCAACTCAACACATATCTTAGCAAGATAAAGTGAGCTTTAGAGTTCTTTGTACCAAGGTTTCAAAGAAATCTTATGGTTTGAACATCATCATCAAGCTCAAGGAAAAGGACCAAGAGAACAAAACAAATAACATCATTTATTGAGAACCAAAACCAAAGTAAGAACAAAGAAAATGAAAAAGAAACTGAATCCATGCATAAAGGAAAAGAAGGAAACCAAAACCATAGTCAAGAAAAGGAAAGGAAAACCGAAAATGAGTTAGAATCAAAACGAAGTTTCAAGCTTTAGAGGTTCCTCAAATGATAACCACAAGACCATTATCTAGAAACCTTATCATCAAGCTAAAGATTTCCTTTCAAAATCAAGCTTCATAACAAAAAACAAAAGGAGAGGAAAAGAGTTTAAACCAAGAGAAACTAGAACTTTTCATATCAAAACATCAATATAAAAGATAAAGCTTTTGAAAAAAAAAAACCCCTACAAAGTGGTGTTTTTATTTGGAAGGACAAGAGATAGCTTGTTCTTGTAAAGGAATGAGAAGAAAAATTCTCCTCTCAAGGATAATAATGATTTGGCCAAGTAAGGGGGAAAAGGAAGGAAATGTGTTTGTATGAGCTTTGTGTTTGAGAAAGGAAACTTAGGTGTTTGGATGATGATCTATGGTAGTTGTGTGGTGATTTGAGGTTGCAAGAGGGTGATCTTAGAAGAGGATGAAGACAATGAGAGCAAAGAGTTTCTTTGAGAAAAAAGGAAGAAAGCTTAGAGAAATTCTTAAGACACAAACTTGAAAGTGAGCAAATGGAACAAAGTTCTCCTGAGATTGGAATTTATAGGAAAATGAAATTTGAATGAGTGAATTGGAGAGTGTTGGCTGTAGCATGATGCAGCCACTGGGAGGAAAATATCTCTTTTAATTGGTCATTCAAAGGTAAGGCTAGGTATGGTTTGAAGTATGGCTAAGTATGGTCTTAAGTATGGTCCAAAGTATGGCTCAAAGCATGGCCTTTGTGTGCAAAACAATTCAACATGTGAAGAATATGGGGAGAGGGTTTCGGCCATTGTGCAGCCAAGGGGAGGAGGAAATGTTTCATCTAATTGTGGTTTAGTGATGTGTTTAGGTGTATCTTTGATTAAGCTTTTGCTTAAGAGTTTGTAAGTAAGTGTTTAGGTGAGGTAATGGGTAATTAAGGGTGTTGAGACATGATTAGGAGTGGTCTTGCATCATTAGTGAAATCAAAACTCATTTTATAATATGATCATGCACAAACATAATTCCTTAATTTAAGGAATTGGAGAGAGAAAACACTATTCAAGATTTCATGACATAGAATCTTGATTTTTAGAAAAGATCAAGGTGTATCTAAGCAATCTTAGGTTCTAATCAACCTTAATAAATTATTTTGGCTCTAGATTAATTATCAGAATTAATTAATCTTCGATTAGAGCCTAATATTGCTTAGGTTTTCTTAATTACGTCATTAGTCTCATAAAACAGTATTTCAGGGGCAAAATGGTAATTTTGTACAAACACTGCCCGGGACCACCGGGACCAAAACAAATATCATAAAACGCATATAATTAACATTCTGAATCCTCGGGAGAAATTCCAAGCTCAAACGGCACTGATACCTGCATAAAACGCTATAGGGGTATTTTGGTCATTTTGACATGAAAGTTCGGAAAATGAGATTTTCATCTCTGCTATCAATCACAACATATATAATCCCCTTCAAACATTGAATTGACCCTTCGAGGACTGCCAGATCGGCCATCCTCAAATTTTCGGGAAAAAAATGACCTCAGGGGCATTTCTGTCATTTATGCTCAAACAGGAAAAATCGGGGCGTTACATTACTCCGCTCCTTAAAAAGAATTTCGCCCTCGAAATTTGTTACCTGAAAAGAGCTCAGGGTACTTTGTTCTATTCTCTGACTCCAACTCCCACATGAATTCTTTCGTGTTCCCTTACCCCCATGCTACCTTCACCAAAGGTACCGTCTTGTTCCTCAACTGCTTGACTCCTTTGTCCATAATCCTCGTAAGTGGTAGGTTAAAGGTCAAGTCCTCCCTTAATTGTACATGTTTCGGCTCTAACACATGACTAGGGTCAGACTGGTATTTTCTTAGTTATGAGACGTGGAAGACATCATGGAGGTTAGACAGATTAGGGGGTAAGGCCATTTTGTACGCTACTGGTCCTAATCTATTGAGAATTTGGAACGGACCAAGGAATCTAGGGCTCAATTTTTTGACTTTCATGGCTCATCCTATACCCGTCGTAGGAGTGATCCTAAGGAAAACATGTTCCTCTTCTTGGAATTCCAACGGCTTTTGCCGTTTGTCTGCATAGCTTTTCTTTCAACTTTGAGCAATTAGGATTTTGTCCTGGATTCTCTTGATTTACCCCGTTGTCTCTCTTACCACTTCGGGTCCCAACATGCTTTACTCACCGGGTTCGTACTAACACAAGGATGATTGGCATTTCCTCCTAAACAACACCTCGTATAGTGCCATACCGATGCTCGCGTGATAATTATTGTTATATGTGAACTCGATCAATGGTAGGTACCTATCCCAACTTCCCCTTTTATCCAACACACACGCCCTTAACATATCTTCCAAGGTTTGTATTGTTCTTTCCGACTAGCCATCTGTTTGAGGGAGGTAGGCCATGCTTAGGCAAAGCCTTGAATCGAATGCCTTTTGAAAGGCTCCAAAAAACGTGACATAAACCGCAGATCTCGATCCGAGATTATCATCGATGGTACACCATGTAGCCTCACAATCTTTTGAATGTACAACTGGGCCAACTTATCTAAGGAAAGGTTATCTGGATGGGTAAAAAGTGGGCTGACTTAGTCAGTCGATCCACTAGCACCTATATAGCATCATGGTCGGCTTGGGTCCTAGGTAGGCCGATCACAAAGTCCATGGAGATGCTATCCCACTTCCATTCAGGGACAGACAAAGGTTATAGCATTTTGGAGGGTTTTTGGTGCTCAATCTTCACTTTTTGACAGACTAAGCACTTACTTTCCCAAGTGACTACATCCTTTTTTAACTCATGTCACCAAAACATCTTCTTCAAATCATGATACATCTTGGTGGCACCAGGGTGAATGGTGAAATGGCTCTTATGAGCCTCGTCCAAAATCTCCTTTCGGAGGTCACCACATGTCGGTACACAGATCTAGCCTTCAAACCTCCACATCTTATCGGCTCCTTGGCTAAAACCCTTCAATTTTCTAGCTCTTACTGCCTTTAAAATCCCTTTAAATTCCTCGTCTTCTTGTTAGGCCCGAGTGATTCTCTCCTTAAAATCACTCGTCATACTAAGATGACACATCCTTACACTCTCAGTGGTCAAAGCCATCCCTAGGTTCATGTCCCTAAACTTCTCAATTAGCTCCACCTCCTTAACCATCGTGCGAGATAGGTGTAATGACTTCCGACTCAAGGTGTCAGCCACTACATTGGCCTTGCTATGATGATATTTCAATCCAAAGTCGTAGTCCCTTAGAAACTCCATCCACCTTCTTTGTCTCATATTCAACTCCTTTTTATCAAATCACCCCATACAGATGGTACCTCCACACCTTCAAGGCGAACACTACAATTGCCAACTCAAGGTCATGGGTAGGGTAGTTTGCTTCATGAGGCTTAAGTTTTCTGGATACGTAGGCTACCACTTGCCTATTCTGCATCAACACACAATAAAACTTTCCCAGAAGCATCATAATACACCTCATAAGGTGCATTTGGATCGGGTAAAACTAGTATGGGGGTGGTGGTTAACTTCACCTTCAATTCTTGGAACCTTTTCTCACAGTCAGAGGTCGACATAAAGGGGGCATTCTTCCTAGTTAACTTGGTTAGGGGTAAGGAAATCTGGGAAAATCCTCGGATAAACCTATGGTCAAAAAGCTCCGTATTTCCGTTATGGTGGTTGGTTTTTCCTAACTCATCACTGCTTCAATCTTACTAGGATCTACGACAATACCTCTTTTTGACACTACATAGCCTAAAACCTTAACTTCCTCTAACCAGAATTCACACTTAGACAACTTTGCATACAACTTTTTTTCTTTCAAAACCTCCAAAATCGTCCTCAGATGTCGCTCATGCTCCTTGTGAGTCTTCGAATATATGAGTATATCATCTATGAAAACAACCACGAATTTATCTAAATAGGGTCTGAAGATTCTATTCATATAATCCATGAACACAATACGAGCATTGGTTAAACCAAACGACATAACTGTGAACTCAAAGTGGCCATACCGAGACCTAAAAGCGGTCTTAGGTATGTCCTCCTCCTTAACTCTTATTTGGTGATATCTTGACCTCAAATCAATTTTGGAGAATACCATCGCTCCTCTCAATTGGTCCATTAGATCATCAATCCTAGGTCAGGGGTACTTATTCTTCATTGTCACTCGATTTAGCTGCCTATAATCTATGCAAAGTCTCATACTCCTATTTTTCTTCTTGACAAACAAAACCGAGGCTCCCCACGGTGATGCACTTGGTCTCACAAACTTCTTCTCCAATAACTCCTCTAACTGAGTCTTCAACTCGGTTAGCTTTAGGGACGACATCCTATAAGATGCTATGGATATCAACCCAACTCCTGGGACCAACTCGATAGAGAACTCAACCTCCCTTTCTGGAAGGAATTCAAGTATCTCGTCAGGAAACACTTCAGGGTAATCTCTCACTACAGGTATTTCACCTATGCTCTGAGGTCCATATTGCTAGCGGCTAGGAGAACATATCCTTTACTCTCTTCCCTATGACAGTTAACTTCTATGGTGTTTAAGTAGAGTTTGAAAGACCTACTAGGCTCACTAGCGATTGGAAGGAAAATGACAGACTTTGTATAGCAATCTAACATCACACGGTTGGCATAGAGCCAATCCATGCCAAGAATTATGTCTAGCTTTTTCATGGGCAAATAGACTAAATCTAATATGAAAAGTCTACCCTCAGCAAGAATATGACAGTCTAAACAGCATTTGAAAGTCCTAACAGGTTTACCGGTGGGTGTAGAAATAGTTAAATCAAAAGGGAGTTCAGTAACATGCAATTACAAGGATCTAATGCTATCATGTGAGATGAAAGAATGGGTTACGTCGAAATCATATAGTACAATTAAGCTTTTACTATTCATTTTACACGTACCTTCTATGAGGCTTCTAGACTTCGCCGAATCTTTTGCGTTGAGGGTGAAGACTTTCCCTTGGTGTTGTGGGTGAGGGTTTGGGGTCCTTGAGTTCCACTCTACGCACTCCCTTGTGTAGTGGCCGGCTTCCCACACTTGAAGCAAATTCCTTGCCCAGCCATGCAGGGGTGATCTCCGTGCGACTTCCTACACTTCGGGCACTCCATAGTAGATGTGGGTCTGGGGAAAGAATAAGGGCTCTTTGAGGCGCCTTATTCTTGGATATACTCGACCCTCCTTGATGATGGTTGTTTTGGGGGCTGTTGTGCTTGAACGGTGGTCGTGATTGTGGTCGGGGTTGCTAATTGAATTGCGCCCTTTGTTGTTGTTGTTGATGGTGTTGCGGCTTGAACTGCTGGTGGTATTGCGGGTTAAAGTAAGTATGGGATGGATTCGGGTGTTGTGGTTTGAACCTCGGGGCTTGAGGTCCTAGCCTTTGGGGGCGCTTCGTCCTTGTGGCCCTCAGCTTCTTGTGTCCCTCCTCAATGATGTGACACTTATTGACCAGGGTAGGGAATTCCCTGATCTCCATGTATGCAATAGCTACGTTAAGCTCGACCCTTAGTCTGACCTCATACTTAACGCACTTCCAAGTCTCATTGAGATTCCCTTGGAAAACCCGAGAGAACTTGATCAATTCCTTGAACCTCGCTGTGTATTGGGCAACGGTTGACCCTCCCTGGGTCAGTTGCATGAACTCTTCCTTCGCATTCCTCACAGACTCGGGGAAGTACTTCTCATAGAAGTAGGTCTTGAACAGCTCCCAGTCGATGGCAATACGAGTAGCCTCTAGCAGTCATCGGGTACTAGTCCATTAGAAATCAGCATCAGACTCCATCATATATGCAGCAAAGGTGACCTTCTGCTCCTCAAAATAGGCGACCCCGGAATAGATCTTCTCTAAGTTCTTGATCCATTCGTCAGCTTTGTCCAGGTTCATGGCTCCTCTAAATGTTGGTGGATTTGCCTTGCGGAACTCTCAAGACCGAGCTTGTTCTAACATTTTGGCAGTAGGGGGACCATGTGCAGCATCTCCTTGTTGATTCATGTAACATCCTAATTTTTAACCTAATGCTCCTAGAACATATTCAGGTTATCTATTAGTTTATTACTTTTTAGTTTCATCTTTTAGAAATCTTTCTTTCAAAATACTTAGCAGAAAATATGGGTAAAACTTTTTTTTGAAACATAAAAGCAAAGTGAAAGCCGCGTATAACATAAATGAGCATCAATTATAAA
Organism: Dalbergia cultrata; assembly: GCA_031216105.1. Taxonomy (NCBI): domain Eukaryota; kingdom Viridiplantae; phylum Streptophyta; class Magnoliopsida; order Fabales; family Fabaceae; genus Dalbergia; species Dalbergia cultrata. The sequence continues at coordinate 39,470,542 of CM062346.1, read as the reverse complement.
GCATAACTCACATATAAAAGAAAGCGCAATACATGAACATCAAGTAACTTCATAACAGTAGTCAATTATATGCACATCAAAGGAAACATTGCATTAATACCATAATATGCCCACCTAAAGGTGGGACTTAGTTTGATACAACAGAACACAAAAACAACTGAAATAGGAAATACGAGGAAAGCATAAGGGATAACACCACTACCCTAGTGCACCTAAAGTAGATAACCTCATAACAAAAGAAAGTTTATCCTAAACTATATGTGGTGTGTGTGCACTGCTCTCCCCAAGGACCTCTACTGCTGTGACCCAGGATAAGGAGGGATGAAACCAATCCACTGACGAAGCTCGGCCGAAGTAGGCACTCACTGCGACTGGACATGTGCTCTGCAACGGGGGCGCATCTCGGCCCTCCTAGCCGGCCTCGGCTGCGTCACAATCTCCTTCCCTCCTGTTTCATGAACCGGGGAGTGGGGCAGAGCTCTCGCTATACATGTGGATCGGTGGATCCTCCGAGGGGTCATCCTCCGAATGCTGGGAATAGGGCACATAGTCTGGAAAGTCACGAACGGCCAATGTAGTCGTATGCATTCGAAGGACCTTCTCGTTGAGCATCCGGGCGCACTCAAAAACCATGTCGTCGCCATAGGGAGACGTCAGGGAGAAGCGGTAGCTATGTACAGGGTGTGTAAACGGGCATCCCAAAAACATGAATACTCTCACAATGCAGTGCCCCTCAAAATAATATGACCGGTGCTCCGAGTCATAGTGGACCTCCTAAGTGGGGGTGTCGACGAATAGAATGAATGTTGCTATAGTGATATGAAGATGTGACGGGAAAGAAAGAGAGAAAGAAAGAGAGTGAGAATCTTACTAAAGAATCTCAATAGGGAACCTCTTATCTAAGGTGACTTCGTCAACATCCTTAGGAACCTTGGGTTTGTTACAAAAAGGTGTGCATGCATAAAGTTCATTATTAAGTTTATAAACATAATTATCCAAGGCTCGTTCCTTTTAGAATGAATCTTTAATGTTATGGATGCAACATAGAAAAGCATGAATGACAATACATTATGCAAGAAATCAATCAAACATAACATCAAGGACCACATGAGTGGCATAAAGTGGCATGTAGTCTTTCAAATGGAACTTCTCTCTTTTCTCAACTTTGTGACTTTAGAACATTATACTTTAGCATCATGGGGCCACACTAAAACATCATCTAGGTTATGAGCTCATACCTTAACTAGTTGTCACTAGCTTTTACTTATCCTATGGTAAGCGTAAACATAATAATCCCGACTTTTATAGTACAGGCTAGGGGGCTTAAGGATCACCTATCATAACCTTTAATTCGGGGAGTCCATAGGAATATTTCCTTCTATGAAATGCTCTACTAGCTTCTAGTGCACAGTGAATTGTCCGCTTTGGTAGGCTATATCTACCATACCCTCATGGATTTACCTCTTCCCTACCAGAACAGGAGAAATGCATCTCAGTGCTATGTCACATTTAAAATCTCATTTTCCTGGGGGTGCTTGGCCGAACTGGTGTCACCCAAGACTCATCTCATGTGGTTTTCAAAAACATTCTCAAGTCCTCAAGTTTGATGTAAATTCGGCAGCATAACTGCTATAAACCGAATTTCTTTCAAATTTGCTTTATGCCACAATAACTCATAATGCATGTACTTCCACATTCAACTTCCATAATCATGATAAACTTAAAATCACATAACATACTCATCATAGCACATGCATCATTACATCATACTTGGATTAACAAACTCATTGCATCAAATAACCTATGGTGTCTTATGCTTTAACCCTCATGGTCTTAAACTTGAAAACTAAGTTCTTCATTATCCGATTTTAACCTCTTATGCACCTATAGGTTCACAACTAATTATTCTCACTCATTACTATGATCATAACCAATTCTAAACATCATTAGTGTAGAATCGATATTTTGCAATTACGGATACCTAAGAGTCACAACTTTGACCCTTTCTAAGTTCGGTCTTCTCCTAAGGTACTAAGATCAATTCCTAAACCAATTATGAGGGATTCCTACACATATACACTAATTATAAACCATTATTACTAATATTAACCATGCTGAAACAGAATCCAAAATTCTTGTTTCTAAGGGTTCTAGAAATCTCATTTTAAATCTTTTCTAGTTACTAGCTTATCTTAGCTTTCTCAAATTAATTCTAACATCAAATATACATGAATAAACTCATTCTAACATAATAAAATCATCATAATACAGTGAGAAAAAATAACAAGGCAGAACCGTGCACATCATCATCATATCAAGCATAGAATTTTATTTCTAATACACATAGATTGCTAGTTTCTCTTGGAACCTTTTTAGAACTTCTAAAACTCATTGAAAATCAATTTATTTCATTAAAACTATCATAAAATAAATAAGGGCAGTAGCTACTTCAAAGCATTCTCAAGAGGGGTTTAAATCATCAAATCATGCTTAAAGTATTTCCTTGAAACTTATCTATGCTTCAGAAAATCTTAAGACATAGTTTGTTGGTCCTTGTGATTAGATGAAACTTATGCTAAGTCCATCCTCATCACATGGCCGAAAATACATTTATAAAAACATTCTCATTTTCCAAACTTCTCTTGAGATAAAGTGGGCAAGTCTTTGACCTCTAGGATCTTTAGGTGAGGACATAAATTTAAACATGTTATGCACTTGTTTTATTCTTCATTATAAAGTAAAGTGAAAGCGTAAAATAAATATGAAATGAACTTGTTATTATCTTTAAAGTTTTAGTGATGACTTGAAATATAAATATGAGATGCAAAGCTTGAAATTTAAACATGATAATACAAGTTCATTTCTTTATTCTTGATATTTAGTGATGATAAGGAAAAATAAACATGATATGCAAAGCATAAACTTCAACATGGATGCAAGTTCATTTCATTCTTTACTATAGCTCATAGAAGGCTTTAAAGGAACATAAACCTTAACCCAACACATATCTTAACAAGATGAAGTGAGCTTTAGAGTTCTTGTATCAAGGTTTCAAAGAAACCTTATGGTTTGAACATCATCATCAAGGTTAAAGAAAATGAACAAAGAAAGTAAAATAAATAACAACATTTCTTGAAACCAAGTAAAGAGAACTACTTTATATTTTTAATAAACTTTTTGAAAAGGAAGAAAAGGAAACCGAAATCTTCAAGGAAAAGAAAAGGAAAGAAAAACTAAAGTGTCTCAAGATCAAGAACAAGTTCCAAGCTTTAGAGGTTTCTCAAATGTAAATCTCAAGATCATTATCTTGGAACCTCATCATCAAGCTCAAGATTTTCCTTTTAAGAAAATCAAATCTCATGACTAAGTAACATTTGTAATAAAACTTAAAAAGAGAAAAACTTAAGCTTTAGAAGCCTTATTGAGATGAACACAAGGTCATCATCTAGAGACACTCATCATCAAGCTATCATGAGAAGCAAACTAGGCCTTGAAGGATGAAATCGAAAAGAAAGAATAAAGCAAAAACCAAAAAAGGAAAAACCAAGGAAGCTCATAAACTCAACATTTTTCTTCAAGAACAAAGCATATTTGAGTAAAAGAATGACATTAGAACAACTCCCTACCAAATGAAGTCTTGAAGGAAGAAAGAAAACTTGATCTTTGCTTGCAAATGAGAAGACAAAAATCTTCTTAAAGGTCTTGGGAGTATTCGGCCAAGAGAGGAAGAAAAGGAAAGGATGGGTTTTTGTGTGAGCTTGTGTTTGAGGGTGAAAGCTTTGGTGTTTAGATGATAATTCAAGGTGGTGGTGTGGTGATTTGAGGTTGTGATATGTAACGCCCCGATTTCTCTGTCTGAGTGAAAATGTCCAAAATGCCCCTGGGGTCATTTTCGGCTCGGAATTCGAGGAAAGCTGGCCGACAGTCCTCAATGTTTGAAGGGGATTAGATGGTGTGTAAATCATTTCGGGAGCGAAAAGCTCATTTTCTAAGGTTTCAGGTCAAAATGATCAAAATACCCCTATTGTGTTTTATGCGGGTACGAGTGCCAGATGAGCCCGAAACTTCTCCATATGGTTTTAAATGACGTTTTTATGTATTTCGTGACATCAATTTTAGTCCTGGTGGTCCCGGGCAGTTTTTGAGTAAAATTATGATTTTGCCCTTAGCATAGTGTTTTTAAGCTTAATCGCGTAATTAAGCAAACCTAAGTAATATTAGGCTCTAATCGAAGGTTAATTAATTTCCATAATTAATCTAGAGTCAAAATAATTTATTAAAGTTAATTAGAACCTAAAATTGCTTAAATTAAATTCAAACCTCTTTTTAAATTTAAGATTCCTAGTCATGGAATCTTGAATAGTATTTTCTCTCTCAATTCCTTAAATAAGCAATTTTGTCTACATTGTTTATGCATAAAATGAATTTAAATCTCTCTAATGATGTATGAGCACTCCCTAATCATGTCATTAAATTCCTAATTACCTTCTTAGTTACCTAAACACTTGCTTCGTAACTCCTAACCTTAAACCTAATCTAAATTACACCTAAACACATCATTAACACACATTTAGATGAAACATTTTTCTCTACCCCTTGGGATGTCAGTTGGCCAAAGCTCCCCCCCTCCCAAAATATCCATCACATGTTTGAATTATTTCACACAAATGCCCATGCTTGAAGCCATACCTCGCACCATGCTCACCATACCTCTAACCATGCTTCACCATGCTTCAAAAATTCAATCTCTCACCTCATGGAACATGAGGAGTGCTATGGCCAGCCCCTCCTCCTTTTGATCCTTCATTTTTTCTGTTTTCTATAAATACATGTGTTAAGGAACTTGAAGGAACCTTTAGATCATTTGCTAAGTTTTAGTTTCAAGCTATCTTGCAAGTTCTTTCCTTTTCTTTCTAAGTTTCCAAGAGCTTTTCTTCTTCTTCATCTTCTTCTTCCTCCACCTTGAGCCACCATAGTACCACCTCAAAATACCACCCCACCACCTTAGATCATCATCAAAGCACCAAAACTCTCATCCTCAAATACAAACTCACTCAAAAACACATTCCTTTCCTTTTCTTTCCTCAAGGCCGAATCATCATCATCACATTAGGAGGAGGAGTTCTTCTCATTTTCATCTCAAAGATCAAGTTTTCTTCCTTTTCTCAAGATTTCCTTGGTAGGGGGTTGTTCTAAAGTTTTTATTTTACTCAAAAATGCTTTGTTCTTAAAGGAAAAATGTTGTTTCTCTTGGTTTCTTTTCGGTTTTGCTTCCTTATTTCCTTTTTTGGTTTTCGACCTCAATGGCCTTGTTTCATTATCATGATAGCTTGATGATGAGCGTCTCAAGATGATGACTTTGAGTTCATCTCAATGAGACCTCTAAAGCTTGAGTTTTCTTCCTTTAAAGTTCTATCTATTCTACTTTGCTCACTAATGATTTCAACTTAAGAAAATAACTATAAGGATTTCAATAAGCCCAAGGCCTGCCCTTGTCAACCTTAAAGTTGGCCGGCACATTCTATAGTTTGCTCTAGATAGGGTTGTTGGGTACTTAATAAAGAATATGATGAATTTTCCTTCTCATTTCCTTGTTTGGTTTTGGTTTCCTTATTTCCTTTTCTTTAAAGTGAGGTTTTGAGTTTATTTCCTTAAGTTTGATGATGATGTTCAAGAGCCATGAAGTTTCTTGGAAAACTTGGCTCAAGAACTCTAAAGCTCACTTTGTTTGGTTAAGATGAGTATTGGGTTAAGATTATGTTTCTCTAAAAGTCTTGTATGAGCTCTAAGTTAAGTAAAACGAACTTGCATCCATATTTATCTTTATGTCATCTCTAAACTTTCAAGACTAAAGAATGAACTTGCATTCTCATGTTTATGTTTAAGTCATCACTAAACCTCTAAGATAATAATTAGCTTGCATAGCATATTTATTTTATGCTCTCACCTCATAATAAAGAGTAAAACAAAGTGCATTGCATATTTAAATTTATGTCTCACTTACGAGATTTAGGCTCATAGACTTGCCCATTATTATCTCAAACAAAGTTTGGAAATGAATGTATTTTACTCCCTTGATTTTCGGCCATGTGATGATGCTGAACTTGGTGTGAGTTTCATCTAGTCACAAGTGCCAAAACCTATGTTTTATAATTTTCTTAAGTTTATATGATCTCAAGAAATGTTCCAAGCATGGTTTTATGATTTAAATCCCTCTTGAGATTTATTTCAAATAGCTACTGCCCTTATGTGTTCTAGGGTGATTTTAATGAAATAAATTGTTCTCAAAAGAGTTTTAGAAGCTTTGAAAAGGTTCCAAGAGAAACTAGTAATTTATATGTGCTTGAAATGAAAATTTTAAACTTTGTATGATGATGATGCCCACGGTTCTGCCTTGTCTACTTGGTCACTGTATGATGATGATTTAATCATGTTAGAATGTGTACATTCAAGTATATTTGATGTTGGAATTAATTTGAGAAAGCTAAGACAAGTTAGTAACTAGAAAAGAATTAAAATAAGAATTCTAGATCCCTTAGAAATGAAAATTCTGGATTCTGTTCCAGCAAGGATAATATTAGTAATAATGGTTTATAATTAGTGTAAATGTGTAGAAATCACTCATAATTGGTTTAGGAATTGATCTTGATGCTATAGGAGAAAACCGAACTTAGAAAGGGTCAAAGTTGTGACCCCTAGGTACCCGTAATTAGCAAACTATAGATTTTGCACCATTGAGGTTAGAGTTAGTTATGGACATAGAAATGAGTAAGGTCTACTTAGTTATGAACCTATAGGTACCTGAGAGGTTAAGTTGTGATGATAGAGAACTTAGATTCCAAGAATTAAGCCCTTAAGGGTCATGCATAAGACACTATGGATTCCTTGAAGCAATAAGTTTATTAATTCGAGTATGATGTGATGATGTATGTGTATGATGGTGTCTTATGTGATTTTATGATTAGAGAAGTTGAATGAGTAAAAGTGTATGTGTTACGAGTTTTGTGGCATAAAGTAGATTTGAAGGGAATTCAGTATACAGCCATTACGCTGCCGAATTTCCGTCAAATCTAAAGGACTTGAGAATGTTTTTGAGAATCATATGAGATAAAACCCTGGGTGACACCAGTTCGGCCGAGCACCCCTAGGAGATAAGTTTTTATGTGACAATGCACTGAGACGTACTTTTCCCGCTACGGTGGGGAGGAGGCAAATCTGTGAGGGTATGAGTAGATACAGCCTACCAAAGTAGACAATTCACTGTGCACTAGATGTCAGTAGAGCATTTCAAAGAAGGTATATCCAATCAGAGGTGATCCTTATGCCCCCTAGCCCGTACTCTAGTAATCGGGATTATTTTTATGATTTCGCTTATCAAGAGGATAAGTAAGAACTAGTGACGACTAGTTGAGGTCTAAGCTCATAACCTAGATGATGTTTTAGGGTGGCCCCATGATGCTAAAGTATAATGTTCTAAAGTCGCAATATTGAGGAAAGTTCCACTTGAAAGTTTATATGCCGCTTTATGCCATTTGTATGCTTCTTGATGTTGTGATTTATTGAATTACTTGTATGAGGTATTACCATGCATTCACGCTTTAAAATGTTGCATTCATAACATTAAGATGCATTATAAAAGGAATGAACCTTGAATAATTAAGTTTCACAAACCTAATAAGATACTTATATGCATGCTCACTGTAACACCCTAAAAATTATATAAAAATTTATTTGAGGTTTTCTAGTCATAATTTCAAAAATTCGACAGACATAGAAATGATAGGAATGATCCAACGAATCTGTAAAAAAAAAATGTGAATAGTAACTTGCGGGTCCCACAGGCCCACCAGGACAGCCGAAACCCTAGAATTAGGGGTCGGAGATACCCGAAAATAAGAAATTATAGAATTGAGATTAAAAATAGGTAGGAATAAATATTTAGAATTTCCCGGGTAGAATTATTTTTCGGGCAATATTTGATTTCCCAGGTACACTGTTTTACCCGTTCGATAGAATTTTGGTGTGCGGTTTTTAACACCGTAAAACCTACTTGGTGGCCAAGTAAAGGTGAGCCAATTATCTTGAGCCAATTGGATGGCCAAGATTCATTCTTTGACTTTTAAAACAAATTCTAACTATCCATCTCTTTATTTCTCTTTATTCCTTTGACTACATAATTATTATATCTAACTTTTTATATATAAAAGAAACACAAAAACTTGTCTAAGAAGCAAGCATTCACGGTTCTTGTCTCCATGATGCAGCCACCATTGCTATCTTCTCCAAGAGCTCAAGTTTTCATTTCAAATCATCAAAACCCTTGTCTAAAGTTCATAAAACACTAAACTCCCTTCAATAAAATTGTTCTACACCTCAAACTCTACAAATCTAACCGATTAGAATTTTCCATTCCTCACTATTTTAACTTTGATACCTGAAACCTTACTGCCTTAAGGAAGAGTTTGATGTTGGTTTGGAGTCCTAGGAGTGGAGAAGATTAATCTTGGAACATCCTTTGAAGTTAAGGACCACAAAGCTCCAAAGAGTAGGGTTTTCTTTGTCCTTTTTCCTTCAAAATTATTTCTGATAATTGCTGATTGGTATTGGTTCACAATTTCTGGTTATATTTGATGATAATATGTTTATATTGATGTATTAATTTTGGTGGAGTGTTTGGATGTTGTGAAAAATGATTTTTGTCAAAAGAGAATTTGACACATGCTGCTGGATTTTCGGATTTCAACATAACAGAATTTGTTCACGAATTTTATGGCTCATTTATAGTCATTTTTATTAGCTATAAAAATTATATGTTGAAGCTAACATCATAAGGAAACTCTGATAATTTTCGTGGTTCATGATAAGGGGATTTACTTCCTGAGAAAAATCATAAACCAAGACTCTAACTATGCTGCCTGAAATCTTGGTACTACAGCTGTAAATTTGTATAATTTTGTGACCATAGCAAATGATGGAATTATCCTTTGAACTTTTTACAGGGAGTTGATAACATATTGAAGTGTAACAGTGATTTTTATTTTGAGTTGATTCCATCATTTGCTGAATTTAAAAATTATGGGGACCCTGTTTTGAGCTATGAAAAAGTAGTCCCTGACTACTAAACTTTTATAATTTAGTTAACATGGTTAGAGAACTCTTTTCAATTTGAAATTTTTACAGGAGCTTGGGGACACATTGAGATATCATAGGGAATTTTTATAGCCTCTGAACTAGTTGTGTGATGTGCAAATTAATTTTTCTATCAAGTTGTGAAATCTGCCCATGAACTGTTTTGGTGCTGATGCATGATATAGCTGACATAATGACCTTTTGTTCAAGTTTATTGTATATGAAAACATGCTAGTGACTTTAAGGATTAGGTTGAGGCATAATTGAATTCATATTGTGAATGAATGCCTATATGTGTTTTACGTATGCAATTTGAAAAAGACAAGTGAAGGATACATTGACCTAGTTCAATAGCAATAAGTAGAAATAGATGAGATCTTATCGAGGGCAAAAAAGGTGATGAATGATCCTTTTGGTTTGTCGAGGACAAATTAAATGATCCTTTCAACTTTGTCGATGGCAAATAGAGTGCTATATGATCCTTTCGACTTTGTCGAGGGAAAATAGAGTGGTACATGATCCTTTTGACTTTGTCAAGGGCAAATAGAGTATTATGTGATCCTTTCGATTTTGTCGAGGGCAAATAGAGTGATAAATGATCCTTTTGACTTTATTGAGGGCAAATGAAGTGATATATGATCCTTTCAAATTGTCAAAGGCATATAAAGAGAGATTGAGATCCTCTTCGGATGTACTGAGTGCACATAAAGTTGAGAATAATTACTAGGATCTTGAATAGCATGAAATGTATGTTTTAAGTGATTGACCATTAAAAGCTACCCACCTCGAAAGTACGATTTGGAACTCTAAAATTGAACAATTGTTATGAAATGCATGATAACTTTTTCTTAATAAACCGAAGTGGCTGGGACGATGACGATGACAATGACATTAATTTTCAGTGCATGTTTTGGGGAATGCCCTACTGAGAATTGTGTAATTCTCACCCCTATGTGTTTTTGTGTTCCCGTGTCGTCTCCAAGTTGAACCAGAGAATTATGGGGTGCTACACCAAAAGAAGATGGATTGGCAGTAGTCGGGTGTTTGATGTAACATCCCCAAATTTATAACTAAGATAAATATTAATCTTAATTAGCGATAGCAAAACCAAGAGAATCTGGACAAATGTTATGAAACACAACAAATAGACTACTTAAGTATGTCTAGAGAAAAATGCAAAGAATTACGATAATGCCATCACTTAGCGGAAATTACGAAAATGCCCTTGCTATGTAAAGGAAATTACCAAACTACCCTTGCCTTATTAAATGACAAAGCTACCCTTACTCTATGAATGGAATTACAAGAATACCACTATCATTGTCTAATTACAAAAATATATAAAGAAAATCAGCTGATGGAAGATTTTAGGAACCTCAACTTAGGATATAGAGGGACTTCATAACAAATTCGGTTAAGTCAACTAAGTGTAACCAGTAGCTTTAAGGATCAAATAATTCAAGCCCAAAGGGAAGATGAGGATTTCCTTTGAACCTTAACCCTTGTCGAAGCAGGAAAGTTGAAAGAGTTTGTGCAGGATAAGGAAGGAGTGTGGAGATACCAAGGGAGAATCTGTGTACCTGCAAAAGAAGGATTGAGAGCTAGCATTTTGGAAGAAGCCCACAAGAGTCAATTTAGTGTACACCCCGGTATAACCAAGATGTACCATGACCTAAAAAAGATGTTCTGGTGGCCAAAGATGAAAGCAGATATAGCAAATATAGTGAAAAAATGTTTGGTATGCCAAAAAGTGAAGATAGAGCATCAAAAACCCTCCAGAGCGCTGCAACCTCTCGAAATCCCTGAATGGAAATGCGAAGGAATATCCATGGATTTCGTGATAGGATTGCCAAGAATGCCTACCGGACATGACTCCATATAGGTAATTGTGGATAGATTGACCAAATCTGCTCACTTTTTACCCATTCGAGCAAATTACCCTTTGGAAAAGTTAGTTCAGTTATACATCCAAGAGATAATAAGGCTCCATGGAGTACCCAAAACCATTGTCTCAGATAGGGATCCAAGGTTCACCTCAAGATTTTAGGGAGCTTTGCAAAAGGCGTTTGGTTCAAGGTTGTGTCTAAGCACTGCCTATCACTCTCAAACTGATGGACAATCAGAAAGAACAATTCAAACCTTGAGGATATGCTAAGAGCATGTGTCTTAGACCAGCCAAAAAGTTGGGACAAACAGCTTCCATTGATTGAGTTTGCATATAATAATAGTTACCACACTAGCATTGGGATGGCACCCTATGAGGCTTTGTATGGTAGAAAGTGTCAATCACCACTTTGTTGGTGTGACCCGGGAGAGCAAAGTATTTTGGGCCCTGATTTGGTAGAAGAGACAACCAAACAAATAAGGAGAATTAGGGAAAGAATCCTCACTGCTTAGAGTAGGCAGAAGAGCTATGCTGACAAGAGAAGGAAACCTCTCGAATTTCAAGAAGGAGAACACATATTCTTGCGAATTACTGCTACCACAGGTATAGGTCGTGCAATGAAAGTCAAAAAGCTAAGCCCTAGATTCTTATGACCCTTCCAAATCCTCAAAAAAGTAGGTCCCTCCGCCTACCAAATTGCATTACCTCCAAATTTGTCTAACCTACACAATGTTTTTCATGTGTCCCAATTGAGAAAGTATCAGTCAGACCCCAATCATGTGTTTGAGCCAGAAACTATACAATTAAAAGATGACTTAACTTTTGAATTACCACCGATGAGGATCGTGGATCATCGCATCAAGCAGCTAAGAAACAAATCTGTATCTCTGGTTCGAGTAGCCTGAGGACAAGATGGAATGGAAGAGCACACATGGGAGCTTGAGGAAGATATGCGAAAAGAATTTTCGAACCTATTCACAGGTATCAAATTTTGATGGCAAAATTTTTAATAAGAAGTGTAACACCTTAAATCTTAACCCAAGACTACTAGTATGTTCTTAGGTTAATCTTTAGAATATTACCTCTTGGTCTCATCTTTTACTTAGAAAATACTTAGAGGAAATATGGGTAAAATTTTTCTTTTTGGAATTTAAAATCAAAGTGAGAGCCACGCACGAAACTTTAAGGGGAATCATAGCGAAACATATAAGCAAAGCATAAGAAACACATCATGTCATGGGAACATCAACTGAATCATAGATATATATATATATAACGTGCCTACCCAAAGAGGCAGGACTATTTGATACATCATGAAGCAAAATACAACTGAAATGCAATACAAGGAAATCATAAAAAGCAAATACAAAAGAAACTACCCCCATACCCATGTGCACCTAAAGGAGACAACCTCATATACAAAAGAAGGTTTGACCTCTACTATGTGGCGTGTGTGTGCACTAGCTACTACCCCTCCTATGACTACTCCTGGTCCGAGTATTGTGGGGTCGAGTCGATCCACTGGCAAATCTCGGCGGGAGTGGTCGAGCGCATCATCGGGGCATGTCCACCGCGGCGAGGGCGCATAGATGGCCGTCGAGCCAACCTCGGCTGGACCACCGTCTCCTCACTCCCAGCCCTCATCGGTGGAGGAGCGGGACTGGAGCTCCAACTGTACATGTGGGATGGCGGGTCCTCGGATGGGTCCGTCTCCGAGTACTGGGGGCACGGCACGTACTCGGGGTACTCGCGTACTGCTGATGTCTCGGGCTCCATGCGGAGGATCTGCTCATCGCGTGGTCTCGCTCGCTCAAAAATCCCGTTATGACGATAAGGAGCAGTCGGGGTGAAGCGGTAGCTCGGGACGGTCTTGAAGGGTCGTCCCATGAACATGAATACTCGGCGGTGCGACCCTCAAAATGGTATGACCCGAGTGCCGGGTCATGGTGCAGCTCCCATACCGGGGTGTCGATGAAGAGTACAAACGTCGCCATCTGAAGATATGACGGAAGAAAAGAGAGAGGGAATGAGAATCTTTCTAAAAGAATTCTCAGTAGGGTTATCCCTACCTAGGTGTCATCGTCACATCCTCAGGAACCTCGGGTTTATTTCTAAAAGGTGTGCATACATATAAATTCCTTTTAAGTTGGTTTTCCAAAGAGGTATTTTATCCAAGGTCCGTCATATTTTATAATGCGTCTTTATAACTTAAGCAGAAATATACTAATGATATGAATGCATCATAAGGTAACCCAAACAATAGAATGACTAGGAAACATTATAACATTGGCATAAGTATAGTTTATGTGACATTGTTAACTTTAACTTTCATCTCATGGGGCCGCCCTAAAACTTCTCTAGGTTATGAGCTCATACCTTAACTAGTCGTCACTAGCTCTTACTTATCCTATGATAAGCGTAACATAATCCCGACTTAAAGTACGGGCTAGGGGGCAAATTAAGGATCTCCCTTCTAGGATCATTTCCTCTTTGAAACGCTTTGCTAGCCACGTGGGCCTCGCAATTTGTCCGCTTTGGCAGGCTGCATCTACACATACCCTCACGGATTTGTCTCCTCCTAGGGGTGCTCACCGAACCGGTGTCACCCAGGAGAAGCGCGTCTCAAGTTGTGTCACATTTATATTCTCATAAGTATTAAATCACAATTACCTCATCATTTATCATATTCATTTTTATCATGCATTCTCATGTAGCTTTTTCATGACATATATATCATCACATGAAACTTTCTCATAACATTCGTCACATAAAACTTTCACACAAACATCATCACATAGTCATATTAACAATCATCCCCATAAGCTCATAGACATGTTATGTTATAACTCATAGTGTTTTAAACTTTGATTCTTATGAGTCTTAAACTTGCAAATTAATTATCCTTAACTTCTTTATACACCTATAGTTTGACAATTAATGAGTTATACAAATTTTATGCTCAAGAACTAATCCAAATAGCACTAAGCAGAATTTGGACAGCTTTATGTTTATGTGATTACGGAGTTCTAGAAATTACGGTTTAGATCTTTATCTCACATTCTAAGTTATTGATCATCAACACCTAGTCTCTTGGGAACCTATAAGGTTATAACTAAGTATTTCTCACCTCACCCTATGGTCAAGAACATCTCTAAACCTCAAGAGTGCAGAAATCAAAATACTAACTTTACGGGTACCTAGAAGTCACAATAATGACCCTTTCTAAGTTCGGTTTGCTCCTAAGGTTTCAAGATTAAGTCCTAAACCAATTATGAGTCATTCCTACACATATAAACTAATTTAAAACCATGATTATTGAATCTAACCCTTGCTGGACAAAGTCCAGAAAAATGAATCTTTAAGGGATCTAGAACTCTCAAATTAATTCCTTTCTAGTTCCTAACTTATCCTATCTTTCACATATGAGTCTTAACATAATTATTACCCAAACATAAGCATATTAACATCATTAACACAGCTCATACAGTGGCCAAACATAGCAAGGCAGAACCGAAACAGAAACTCCATTTAAAGGCATTGAATCATAGTTTCTAAAGCACATAAAACACTAGTTTCTCTTGGAACCTTATTAAAACCTTCAAAACTTATTTATGAACACTTTTATCATCTAAACTCATGAAAATACTTAATAGGGCAGTGGCTATATTATTTTCATCTCAAGAGGTCCTAAATTCATAACACTTAGTTCTACACATTCCTTATACTCATATAAGTTTAGAAAAATTATAAAACATAGTTTTCAATACTTGAAAACATTAAGGCCTCATAGGGCCGAAATATGAACCATAGGAAATAAATGTTTTAGACCTTTGTTTGAGATATCATTGAGCAAGTCTTTGAGCTCTAGAATCATTAAAGTGATGACATAAAAATAAACATGCTCATGCACTTATTTTAGTTATTGCTAGAAAGTAAAGTGAGAGCATAAAATAAATATGTGGTGCAATGTATTATTATCTTTGATATTTAGGTGAGGACTTGAAATATAAATATGATAATGCAAAGCTTGAAACATAAACATGATAATGCAAGTTCATTCATTATCTTGGGATTTAGTGATAGCAAGGAAATAAACATGATATGCAAAGCTTAAAGTAAACATGATGCAAGTTTCATTTTTACGTTTAACTAGAGCTCCTTTAAGACTTTAACAAGATAATAACCCCATACAATATCTCAAAGATCACAACACAAGAATCGAAAATCATATAAAAGAGAAAGAAAGTGAAGCTACATCAAGTTCTTTATTAAGTACCCAAAACCCTATCTAGAGACAAATCTCTAGAACGTGCCGGCCAACTTTAAGGTTGACAAGGGTAGGCTTGGGCTTTTAGAAATCCTTAGATTAATTTTTCTTAAGTTGGAAAACCATGTGAGCTAGATAACATATAGATGAAGTTGTAAGAAAAAGGAAAACTCAAGCTTTAGAGGTTTCTTTGAGATGAACACAATGTCATCATCTAGAAACTCTCATCATCAAGCTATCATGCTCAAATCAAGGCCTCATGGCCGAAAATGAAAGGAAAGGAAAGACAAAGGAAAGTTCAAAAAGAATCCAAGAGAAAACTAGAGAAAAACACTTTCTTGAGCAAAATAAAGTTTGAAAACAAATCCCTACCTAGTGATGGAGATAAAAGCTTGATCTTGAAGATGGAAATGAGATGAGCAACACCTCCTAGGATGGTGATGATGATTCGGCCTTGATGAGAGAAAAAGAAAGAAAATGTGTTTCAAGTGGAGTTGTGTTTGAGGTGTGGTGTTTGAGATGTTTGATGATGGTTCAAGGTTTTGGGGTGATGTTTGATGGTTGAGAGGTGATGATGAGATAAAGAGATGAAGAAGATAAAGATGAAAAGAAAGGAAGAACACTCTTGGAACTTTGAGAGAAAAAGGAAAGACTAGCAAGACAACTCTAAAACTCTAAACTTTGCAAATGCTTCAAAGTGCAACAAGGCTAACACAAGCATCCTATTTATAGAAAAACAAAACCATGGAGCTTGCAAATGGAGGGAGTGGCCGTGTGGTTTGGAGGGAAAAGGAAGAGAAAATATCTCTTACACAAGGTCATTCAAGCATGGTTTGAAGTATGGAAGCTATGCTACAAAGCATGGCTTGATGTGAGTTAATTTCCTATCACATTTTTATGAAATTAGGCTTCTAGAAATAATGCATGGCTGGAACTTTTCCAGCCACAATTAAATGGGAAAAATGGGTTGTTTTAGTTATTTATTCATGTGGAAATTCAAGCTTGATTGAAAGTTATGACAAGGTATAGTGTATGTGACTTGAGGTATGGCCTTGGAGTGTTGAAAAATTGAACATGTGATGCATATGGAGGAGGTGAGGCTTCGGCCAGCTTGGGACAGCAGAATGGGAGGATGATTTGACCATTTAATTGTGTGTTAATGGTAGGTTTAGATGTGTATTAGCTTAGGTACAAGGTTAGGAATGATTAAGCTTAAGTTTAGGTAACTAAGAATGTGATTTAGGGAGTTTATGACAAGTTTAGGAGTGCTCATACATCATTAAAGAATTTAAAACTCATTTATGAATAAACAATGTGTAACACAATTCCATGATTTAAGGAATTGGAAAGAGAAAACACTATTCAAGATTCTATGACTAGGTGTCATAAAATTAAAATATGATTTTAGGTTGTAATTAAGTACTTTTTGGTTCTAATCAACTTTAATAAATTATTTTGACTCTAGATTAATTAAGGAAATTAATTAACCTTCGATTAGAGCCTAATATTGCTTAGGTTTGCTTAATCGCGTGATTAAGCGTAAAAATACGAAACTAGGGGCAAAACCGTAATTTTGCACTAATTTTGCTCGGGACTTCAAAAATTAAAACTGAGGTCATAGAATACATAAAAACGCCTTTTAAAACCATCTGGAGAAGTTTCGGGTTCATCCGGCACTTGCAAACGGGTAAAACACCACAGGGGAGTTTTGGTCATTTTGACCCGAAAACTCGAAAAACGAGATTTTCGATCCCGGGAAGGTACATAAGTTTTCTAATCCCCTTCCAACATTGAGTTTGCCCTTCGAGTACTGCCGCACTGGCTTTCCTCGAATTCCGGGCTGAAAATGACCTCAGGGGCATTTTGGTCATTTTCACTCTAACAGAAAATCGGGGCGTTACAAGAAGGGGAGAAATGTAACATCCCCAAATTTATAACTAAGATAAATATTAATCTTAATTAGCGATAGCAAAACCAAGAGAATCTGGACAAATGTTATGAAACACAACAAATAGACTACTTAAGTATGTCTAGAGAAAAATGCAAAGAATTATGAAAATGTCATCACTTAATGGAAATTACGAAAATGCCCTTGCTATGTAAAGGAAATTACCAAACTACCCTTGCCTTATTAAATGACGAAGATACCCTTACTCTATGAATGGAATTACAAGAATACCACTATCATTGTCTAATTACAAAAATATCCTTGTCTTAGTTAAAGAAATTACTACAATGCCATTTGCACAAATCCCTAGACTTGTCTTTAGACAAGAATGAATCTAAGCCATTGGATTAAGATGATAACACAATAATTTAACCACATACATCATACACATTTCTGAATCACATACATGCACTAAAGGTTAGAAAATCTCCACTAATATCTTTGCACAAAACATGGAGCATTTTCATCCAACATGTTTGCATAAAACATGGAAACATGTTTGCACAAAACAAGGAGCATTTTCATCCCAAAAATTCAGCCAACATGTTTCCATAAATCATGCTCCAAGTGCTTTCCTTCTTCTGTTTTTTCTCTAATCTTTACACTATAAATACTCCTCAAACTCTCTTCAATTCAGAAACTCCCTAAGTGTTCTTTCTTTCTTATTCTATCATTCTTCTTATGTTCTTCAAAGACTTCTCTTGATCCTCTAAACTTCATCCAAGCACTTAAATCCTAAGTCCAAACTTTCACTAGCCCTCACAAGAGTTACAATCTTTTAACTCTAGTGAGAAATATTTTCTTAAGCACTCAAGTTCTAGAGCCAAGATTCAAGGAGGGTCATCCACTCCAAAGACTCTTGTTCAAAGCTTAAGGAAGAAGAGAAGGGCCCTTTTTAGACCCTACACAAGAGGTAGAAGTTTCTTCTTTATTTGTTCAAGTATTGTTGGCTTCTAACTTTGCTCATGGATAGAATGCCTCAAACTTGAGTTATTGTCAAAAGTTTTGAATAATTATATTTTTAGAAAACACAACATGTTCTATTCTGCTATGAGTACTTTTATGATGTTATCAAACTCAAATATAACTTAAAAGATTGTATGTGAAACTTGAGTTAATAAAGATAACTTAAGACATGAACATGGCAAGTGCTGAAATTTCTAGTTATTTCTGGCAGTAGTTACTTCGAAATTTAGTGTTCATAAAATATGAATGATCTCGAAATGAAAATATTTTTATTATAAACTAGACTCATTGTAGAACACTCTCCAAAAAGAATCACCTAAAACGGAGTTTCCTAGCCCAAGATATAAATTTTTAAAGTAGAGCCTAAGACTGAAACTCTTAATCTGACCTTGTAGTAGTAAAATAGGTGTAACTCACTCTAGAAAAATGCAAATGGACTGATTTCAACTTTGTGGAAAAGCTAACACATCTACAAACACACTTATTTATGATATGCATAAATTATTACACCACGAAAATATATAATGAGATATATTTTCGCGACAGTGTGCTGAGAAAGTCTTGAAGGTAGCGTGATACTGTGAGAGTGCAATTTGGAAAGATTCTGGCTAAGGAAAGACTTGGTATTTAAGCGTGTCCATTGTGACCCACCTCTCTTTCCTGGGAATCCTACTATGCACAATTTACAGTTGATTTACACTAATCTAAGATGTTAGTGCTACAAATTTTATTCTAAAAGATGTCAGAACTCTAAATAAAAGATTCAAGTCTTGTAAAGAGATAATTTTAAGGATTTAAGTAGAATAATAATCTTCAGGAGATATATATAAAAGTCATAATAAAAATATATAAAGAACCTCTAAAAATATCTTAAAGGGTATTAATTTACTAATGGAAATACTAAGAGTACAAAGAAGACTAAGAGAAAAAAAATAATACCAAGATATCCATAACCTATTAGGAACACTAGAGACCTAACTTGATAACTTAGGTTGCTTAATATGAATTATCTATGAGAATGTTTACTATGAGATTTACATGATATTGTCTATGTTACATTAAGTGATATACAGAAATGTGAATGTATTGATGAGATATGAAATGAAATGATAAAATGATTGACTGTGCCATGATTTATTAATGTGCATACATTCATGTTTCAAATGAAATAATAAATAGACCAACTCACTGCTTAATCCTCTTTGAGGATTAAGGATTAAGGTATTGATGATTTCACTCAGTGAGAATAAAAGTAAAACTTGAAAAAGTAGCAATGATAGTTTGGAAAAGTGGACTTGAGCTAAACTCACGGCTTAACCCCCTAAACCGTTGAGATCATGGCAACGGAAAGAAAACCAAAACGTTGTGGCGACGGCCATGGTATGAGCTCATTACCCTTTAGGGTGGTCTAAGGCATTGATGCATTCATCCCGTGAGTAATTAAGAAATATGTTGATGAAATAAATGAAAGATGATGGTCACTAAACAAGTGAATGTTGAGGATGAGTAATCATGAAATGCATGCAGCTCCTAAATGATTATTGCTTATTAGTGGTTTTACAGATATGCTTATATGTATGCTTGATGAAATACTGAATGGATATTTCTGCTAATGTTCAAGATTAGTTTAAAAGTAACTGCACTTCGGCTAATCACGTTTGTGAAAGTTTGATAATTGAATCCTTACCTGTTCACCTTTTTATAATAAACCCGAAGTGACTGGGACGATAACGATGACACTTTTAGTACAAGTAGGAACTCCTACTGAGAAATCATGTATTTCTCACTCCTATGTTTATTTTCCGTTGTCGTTACCAGAGACAAACGTGTCCACCTAAAGCAACGAAGCTGTAGCTGAGGAAGGAGGTAGCGCGTGAAGATTTCAAACCTTTCAAGTAGGAGCATTCCGAGCTTTAGTTACATTATAGTTTGTGAGAAACAATTAGTAATAGTAGAACTTATATTGTTATTTGTAATAACTTATCAGTATGATATATGCCCTGTTGTGACTTATGTATTAAGTGATTATATTCCAGTTTATGTGATAATTCTACACTTAGTCTCTTATTCCACTTATTTAATTTAGTGCGCAATGTAACTTGATTATTATCTATAAAAGCGCTATGTATTTCATTTCTCGTTACAGGCTTAAGTTTTCAAAAAATTAATTTATTTAAAGAAAAAAAAAACTTCCACTATTTTTCTAAGTTAATTTCAAAAGAAAATAAATGCAAGGCATAAGTGACAACTAATAGAATCCAAATGTAAACTTAAGCATAGTGGGGTTCTATTAGGGTGTTACTTTTGAGATTGTATCAGATGTATGTATAGATGTGTAAACTTAACAGAGAACATATGTGTATTAAAGCTCATAGAAGAGCTTCATTATGTAATCTACTTTATATTAAATAAATGTTTTGTATCTTGCTATATATGTTGATTGAATTACGCTAGTTAGTACACGAACCCATCGAATTTGCCATAGTTATTTAAGAAAGGTCCGCTAATTAAAAAGTAACAACTCTCGAGTACGATGTCATGACCTAAGGATGAGGTTGTACTTGGGACAATGTTACACTCACCCTTTTTGATAATAAACCCAAGGTTCCTGAGGATGTGTACGATGTAACCCTAGTTAGGAGGTTTCCTACTGAGTTTCTTTAGCAAGATTCTCACTCCCTTTTCTTTCCCTCTATCTTTCCTGTCACATCTTTAGATCATGGCGACGTTCGTGGTTTTCATCGACATTCCAATAAGGGAAGTGCACTTTCATCCGGAGCACGGATCTTACCATTTTTAGGGACGCTACACCGTTCGAGTCTTCATGTATGTAGGACGTCTCTTCACGCACCCTATCCATAGCTACTGTTTCTCCCCGACATCTCCTTATGGCGATGACATGGTCTTTAAGCGCGCACGGACACATAACGAGCAGGTTATGAATACTTACACTGCTGGATCTGCCGCCCACGGCCATCCGGATTACATGCCTCATTCTCAACATTCGGAGGATGACCCCTCGGAAGATCCACCGACCTACATGTATAGCTAGAGTTCTGCCCTCACTCCCTGATTTGTGCGAGAGGGGAGTGAGGTGACCGTGACGCAGCCGAGGTTAGCAAGGAGAGCCGAGAGGTGCCCCCGTCGCGGAGCGCTTGTGCAGTCATCACATATCCAATCCCTACTCCATTGGCCTATGCTCGAGGAGCTTGAGCAGTTCCCCAATTACATACCCCCGTCCCCTGAGGATCGCCGCCGCCAGTAGTAGAATGTCTTGAGGAGAGCTAGTGCACACACACCACACATAGTTAGGATAAACCTTCTTTTGTCACGAGGTTATCCACTTTAGGTGCACTAGGGTAGGGGTGTTTTTATTTGTGCTTTCCTTGTACTTTCATTTCTGTTGTATTTCCTTTCCCGTTGTATTTGCATTTCCTTGTACTTAATCAAGTCGCACCCCTAGGTGGGCACATTATGAATATTAATGAAGTATTATCTTGTTGTTCTATTGATTATTGTTGTGCAGTTATTTGATGTTCATGATTGTGCTTTCTTTTATATTTGAGTTATGCTTTATCATCGACATTTGTTCTAGTTCTACGTGGCTCTCACTTTGCTTTATGATTTTCAAAAAAAAAAAATTACCTGTATTTGCTGCTAAGTATTTTAAAGAAAGACTTTAAAGAATGAGACTAAGAAGTAATAACCTAATGATTAACCTAAATATGTTCTAGGAATATTGGGTTAAAATTAGGATGTTACATGATGTGGTGGCTCAAAGAGAAAGATGAAGAAGATGAAGAAGAAGAGAACTCTTGAAACTTTGACAGAAAATAAGAGAATTTGCAAGAATGCTTTAAGCTTAAACTTGGCAAATGAACAAAAGTGATCCAAGTAAGCTATTTATAGAAAATCAAAACAATGAGGGTGCTCTCATGGAGGGTGTTTCCGTGTGGTTCCTCATGGAACATGAGGTGAGAGGTTTTGATTTTTGAGGCATGGTGAAGCATGGTTGGAGGTAAGGTGAGTATGGCTTCAAGCATGGTGCAAAGTATGGCCTAAGCATGACCTTTGTGTGTAATTCAAATTCAACATGTGGGAAATGAGAAGAAAGAGTGGCGCCAGTTTCATTAGGCCATGTGGGACGAGATTTGTTCTTCTAATTATGTGTTAATGATGTGTTTTGTAACGCCCCGATTTTCTGTTAGAGTGAAAATGACCAAAATGCCCCTGAGGTCATTTTCAGCCCGGAATTCGAGGAAAGCCAGTGCGGCAGTACTCGAAGGGCAAACTCAATGTTGGAAGGGGATTAGAAAACTTATGTACCTTCCCGGGATCGAAAATCTCGTTTTTCGAGTTTTCGGGTCAAAATGACCAAAACACCCCTGTGGTGTTTTACCCGTTTGCAAGTGCCGGATGAACCCGAAACTTCTCCAGATGGTTTTAAAAGGCGTTTTTATGTATTCTATGACCTCAGTTTTAATTTTTGAAGTCCCGGGCAAAATTAGTGCAAAATTACGGTTTTGCCCCTAGTTTCGTATTTTTACGCTTAATCACGCGATTAAGCAAACCTAAGCAATATTAGGCTCTAATCGAAGGTTAATTAATTTCCTTAATTAATCTAGAGTCAAAATAATTTATTAAAGTTGATTAGAACCAAAAAGTACTTAATTACAACCTAAAATCATATTTTAATTTTATGACACCTAGTCATAGAATCTTGAATAGTGTTTTCTCTTTCCAATTCCTTAAATCATGGAATTGTGTTACACATTGTTTATTCATAAATGAGTTTTAAATTCTTTAATGATGTATGAGCACTCCTAAACTTGTCATAAACTCTCTAAATCACATTCTTAGTTACCTAAACTTAAGCTTAATCATTCCTAACCTTGTACCTAAGCTAATACACATCTAAACCTACCATTAACACACAATTAAATGGTCAAACTCACCTCCTCCCTTGCTGAACCAGACCAGGCCGTGAACCTTCTCCCCCATTATGCATCACATGTTCAATTTTTCAACACTCCAAGGCCATACCTCAAGTCACATACACTATACCTTGTCATAACTTTCAATCAAGCTTGAATTTCCACATGAATAAATAATTAAAACAACCCATTTTTCCCATTTAATTGTGGCTGGAAAAGTTCCAGCCATGCATTATTTCTAGAAGCCTAATTTCATAAAAATTTGATAGGAAATTAACTCACATCAAGCCATACTTTGTGGCATAGCTTCCATACTTCAACCATGCTTGAATGACCTTGTGTAAGAGATATTTTTCTCTTCCTTTTCCCTCCAAACCACACGGACACACCCTCCCAATGTGAGCTCCATGGTTTTGTTTTTCTATAAATAGGATGCTTGTGTTAGCCTTGTTGCACCTTGAAGCATTTGCAAAGTTTAGAGTTTTAGAGTTGTCTTACTAAGCTTTTTCCTTCTCTCAAAGTTCTAAGAACTCTTTCTCTTCATCTTCATCCTCTTCATTCTTCCATCACATAATCACCTCATAACCTTAATCCATCACCTCATAACCTTAAACCACTCTCAAAGCTTTCACACACTCAACCTCAAACACAACTTCACTCAAAACACATCTCCTTTCCTTTTCCTTTCCTTGGCCGAAATCATCACCACCATCCTAGGAGGTGTTGCTCATCTCATTTCCATCTTCAAGTTCAAGCTTTTATCTTCATCAAAAGGTAGGGATTTGTTTTCAAACTTTATTTTGCTCAAGAAAGTGTTTTTCTCTAGTTTTCTCTTGGATTCTTTTGAACTTTCCTTTGTCTTTCCTTTCCTTTCATTTTCGGCCATGAGGCCTTGATTTGAGCATGATAGCTTGATGATGAGAGTTTCTAGATGATGACATTATGTTCATCTCAAAGAAACCTCTAAAGCTTGAGTTTTCCTTTTCTTACAACTTCATCTATATGTTATCTAGCTCACATGGTTTTCCAACTTAAGAAAAATTAATCTAAGGATTTCTAAAAGCCCAAGCCTACCCTTGTCAACCTTAAAGTTGGCCGGCACGTTCTAGAGATTTGTCTCTAGATAGGCGGTTTGGGTACTTAATAAAGAACTTGATGTAGCTTCACTTTCTTCCTCTTTTATATGATTTTCGGTTCTTGTGTTGTGATCTTTGAGATATTGTATGGGGTTATGATCTTGTTAAAGTCTTAAATGAGCTCTAGTTAAACATAAAAATGAAACTTGCATCATGTTTACTTTAAGCTTTGCATATCATGTTTATTTTCTTGCTATCACTAAATCCTAAGATAATGAATGAATTTGCATTATCATGTTTATGTTTCAAGCTTTGCATTAACATATTTATATTTCAAGTCCTCACCTAAATATCAAAGATAATAATATATTGCACCACATATTTATTTTATGCTCTCACTTTACTTTCTAGCAATAACTAAAATAAGTGCATGAGCATGTTTATTTTTATGTCATCACTTTAATGATTCTAGAGCTCAAAGACTTGCCCAATGATATCTCAAACAAAGGTCTAAAACATTTATTTCCTATGGTTCATATTTCGGCCCTATGAGGCCTCAATGTTTTCAAGTATTGAAAACTATGTTTTATAATTTTTCTAAACTTATACGAGTATAAGGAATGTGTAGAACTAAGTGTTATGAATTTAGGACCTCTTGAGATGAAAATAATATAGCCACTGCCCTATCAAGTATTTTCATGAGTTTAGATGATAAAAGTGTTCATAAAAAGAGTTTTGAAGGTTTTAATAAGGTTCCAAGAGAAACTAGTATTTTATGTGCTTTAGAAACTATGATTCAATGCCTTTAAATGGAGTTTCTGTTTCGATTCTGCCTTGCTATGTTTGGCCACTGTATGAGCTGTGTTAATGATGTTAATATGCTTATGTTTGGGTAATAATTATGTTAAGACTCATATGTGAAAGATAGGATAAGTTAGGAACTAGAAAAGAATTAATTTGAGAGTTCTAGATCCCTTAAAGATTTATTTTTCTGGATTCTGTCCAGCAAGGTTTAGATTCAATAATCATGGTTTTAAATTAGTTTATATGTGTAGGAATGACTCATAATTGGTTTAGGACTTAATCTTGAAACCTTAGGAGCAAACCGAACTTAGAAAGGGTCATTATTGTGACTTCTAGGTACCCGTAAAGTTAGTATTTTGATTTCTGCACTCTTGAGGTTTAGAGATGTTCTTGACCATAGGGTGAGGTGAGAAATACTTAGTTATAACCTTATAGGTTCCCAAGAGACTAGGTGTTGATGATCAATAACTTAGAAAGTGAGATAAAGATCTAAACCGTAATTTCTAGAACTCCGTAATCACATAAACATAAAGCTGTCCAAATTCTGCTTAGTGCTATTTGGATTAGTTCTTGAGCATGAAATTTGTATAACTCATTAATTGTCAAACTATAGGCGTATAAAGAAGTTAAGGATAATGTTAGAACAATTAATTTGCAAGTTTAAGACTCATAAGAATCAATGTTTAAAACACTATGAGTTATAACATAACATGTCTATGAGCTTATGGGGATGATTGTTAGATATGACTATGTGATGATGTTTGTGCGAAAGTTTTATGTGACGAATGTTATGAGAAAGTTTCATGTGATGATATATATGTTATGAAAAAGCTACATGAGAATGCATGATAAAAATGAATATGATAAATGATGAGGTAATTGTGATTTAATACTTATGAGAATATAAATGTGACACAACACTGAGACGCGCTTCTCCTGGGTGACACAGGTTCGGCCGAGCACCCCCAGGAGGAGACAAATCCGTGAGGGTATGTGTAGATGCAGCCTGCCAAAGCGGACAAATTGCGAGGCCCACGTGGCTAGCAAAGCGTTTCAAAGAGGAAATGATCCTAGAAAGGAGATCCTTAATTTGCCCCCTAGCCCGTACTTTAAGTCGGGATTATGTTACGCTTATCATAGGATAAGTAAGAGCTAGTGACGACTAGTTAAGGTATGAGCTCATAACCTAGAGAAGTTTTAGGGCGGCCCCAAGAGATGAAAGTTAAAGTTAACAATGTCACATAAACTATACTTATGCCAATGTTATAATGTTTCCTAGTTATTCTATTGTTTGGTTTACCTTATGATGCATTCATATCATTAGTATATTTCTGCTTAAGTTATACAGACGCATTATAAAATATGACGGACCTTGGATAAAATACCTCTTTGGAAAACCAACTTAAAAGGAATTTATATGTATGCACACCTTTTAGAAATAAACCCAAGGTTCCTGAGGATGTGACGATGTCACCTAGGCAGGGATAACCCTACTGAGAATTCTTTTAGAAAGATTCTCATTCCCTCTCTCTTTTCTTCCGTCATATCTTCAGATGGCGACGTTCAGACTCTTCATCGACACCCGGTATGGGAGCTGCACCATGACCCAAGACTCGGGTCCTACCATTTTGAGGGTCGCCAGACCGCCGAGTATTCATGTTCATGGGGCGACCCTTCACAAGCGCACCCCGTCCCGAGCTACCGCTTCACCCCGACTGCTCCTTACCGTCATAACGGGATTTTTGAGCGAGCGAGACCACGCGATGAGCAGATCCTCCGCATGGAGCCCGAGACATCAGCGGCCGCGCGAGTACTCTCGAGTATGTGCCCCCAGATTTCTGAGACGGACCCCTCCGAGGACCCCCCATCCCACATGTACAGCTTGGAGCTCGGTCCGATCCTCCCCCGATGAGGGTCGGGAGTGAGGAGACGGTGGTCCAGCCGAGGTTGGCTCGACGGCCATCTATGCGCCCTCGCCGCGGTGGACATGCCCCGATGATGCGCTCGACCACTCCCGCCGAGATTCGTCAGTGGATCGACTCGACGCCACAGTACTCGGACCCGCAGGAGTAGTCATAGGAGGGGTAGTAGTTAGTGCACACACACGCCACATAGTAGAGGACAAACCTTCTTTTGTATATGAGGTTGTCTCCTTTAGGTGCACATGGGTATGGGTGTAGTTTCTTTTGTATTTGCTTTTTATGATTTCCTTGTATTGCATTTCAGTTGTATTTTTGCTTCATGATGTATCAAATAGTCCTGCCTCTTTGGGGTAGGCACGTTATATATATATATATATATATCTATGATTTAGTTGATGTTCCCATGACATGATGTGTTTCTTATGATTTGCTTATATGTTTCGCTATGATTCCCCTTAAAGTTTCGTGCGTGGCTCTCACTTTGATTTTAAATTCCAAAAAGAAAAATTTTACCCATATTTCCGCTAAGTATTTTCTAAGTAAAAGATGAGACCAAGAGGTAATATTCTAAAGATTAACCTAAGAACATACTAGTAGACTTGGGTTAAGATTTAGGGTGTTACATGTTTAGGTGTATCTTAGGTTAAGCTTAAAATTAGGAATTGCTAAGTAAGTGTTTAGGTGACTAAGAAAGTAATTAAGGATCTCAAGACATGGTTAGGGAGTGCTCTTGCATCATTAGAGGTATTTAAACTCATTTTAAGGTATAAACAATTGTAGACATAATTCCTTAATTTAAGGAATTGGAGAGAGAAAATACTATTCAAGATTCCATGAATAGGAATCTTGAATTTAAAAAGAGGTTTAGGTTTAATCTAAGCAATTTTAGGTCTAATTAACTTTAATAAATTATTTTGACTCTAGATTAATTACAAAAATTAATTAATCTTCGATTAGAGCCTAATATTGCTTAGGTTTGCTTAATTGCATCATTAAACTCAAAAACACTATGCTAGGGGCAAAATTGTAATTTTGCACAAAAACTGGCTGAGACCACCAGGACTTAAACAAATGTCTCTGAACACATGAAAACATCATTTAAAACCTTCTAGAGAAGTTTCGGGCTCAATGGCACTCATACCCACGTGAAAACATTATAATGGTATTTTGGTCATTTTGACCTGAAACCTCAGAAAATGAGATTTTCGTTCCCGAAACCATTCAAAAGCCATCTAATCCTCTTTAAACATTGAGTTGGGCCTTCGAGGACTGCCAGGTCGATTATCCTCGAATTCCGGGCAGAAAATGACCTCAGAGACATTTTGGTCATTTTTGCTCAGACAGAAAAAATCGAGGTGTTACAACTCATGCGGTCGAACATGCGTTCCATGGCTCGCGCCATCTCCTGAACAGCCATTGCAGTCTCATTGTCTTGATTCTCCTCATTGGTAGCCCTTGTCGTCTAAGTGCCATTGGTTCCTAAGCACATGAGTCAATAAACACTGAGGTGATCAGGCTCAATATTTCATGCTAGATGAGCTAGTTACCATGGCACACACAAATAGACAGGGGTCATGCATTTCTAACCTATAGCTTACCTCTATTAGCTAAGCATTACACATGACATAACTATCGCTTCATGCTTAAAAGGCATGGTCAGTCTAATCCTCAGGCTCTGTGAGAATCAAAACTGCTTTGATACCAAAATGTAACACCCTAATATTTAACTCAACACGCCTATGATGTATTACAGTTAATTATTAGTTATTACTCTTTTGTTTCATCTTTTAATCAAAATACTTAGTTGGAAAATAGGGTAAATTTTTTTTTTTTGAAACATAAAACAAAACATGAGCCGAGCGCTCTGACATAAACCAAGTACTAGGTGCAATCAGAATAAACAGGAAAAGCATATTATAAGAGCACACATTTAAAACACAACATTTAAGAACATCGAACACAAATACATTAATAATCTTAATATAGCATGGTTCTTAATACAACCAAAATATAACAAACGAAGTCACACCCATGCATAGTGGGCTGAGCTTTCGATACATAAAGTCAATAAGAGAAAGTACATAAAGTAGTAAATACAATGAAATAGAAGATACATGGAACGTGGAAATAAAAGCCAATAGCAGTTCCCTCACACTAGTCCTACGAGTGCTAAACTAAAGATACCCTAGCAAAAGATGTAACACCCTAACATTTAACTCAACACGCCTAGGATGTATTACAGTTAATTATTAGTCATTACCCTTTTGTCTCATCTTTTAATCAAAATACTTAGTGAAAATAGAGTAAAAGTTTTTTTTTTTAATCTTAAAAACAAAATGTGATCCGCACATGCCATAAGCGATCGTTAACGTAAAGCACAACATATAAAAAGAATAACACAAGACAGAAACATCAAATAGGCTCCATAAAATGAACATCCATCAACACACCATAGTTAAATATATAATAAGCTACCCACCTATGAAAAGTGAGTTAAGTTTGGTGCAACATGGAAATACAAATACATCAGAAAGGAAAATACAAAGGAAAGCATGCCTACCTAGTGCACCTAAGATAGATAACCTCTAAAGCAAAAGAAGGTTATCCTAAGCTAGTAGTGGTGTGTGCACTGAATACCCTCCAACAGACCTACTGTTGCTGACCCTGAAAGGGTGGAACATATCTGATCCATGGGCGAAGCCCGTCGGGAGTGGGCTCACGACGTGGCTGAACATAGGCTCCACACCGGAGGTGCATGGCTGGTCTCTGTGCCAACCTCGGCAGGATAACCGTCTCCCGCTACCTTCCCTCATCCGCAGGGAGTAGGGGTAGAACTCTCGGAATACATGTGGCAGGGGTGCCTTGTGGGGCCTTATTCTTGGCCCCACTGGGTCCTCTGTTGTGGTTCCGGGGTCCACCCGAACCTCGGGGTTGGTTGTTATTGAAGTTCCTCGGGCCTTGATGTTGGAATGATGGTCGTTGGTGTTGTTTGGATTATTGGTACGTGGGTGCTCTAGGTTGTTGTTATTGTTGTGGTCGGAACTGATTGGCCTGTTATGGATGGTAGTGGTTCCTTGATGGGTACTGCGGTTTGAACCTCGAGGCTTGAGGTCCGAGCCCCTTAGCTCATTCCGCTCTCATGGCTTATAGCTTCCTTTGTCCCTCTTCTAGAATCCGGCACTTGTTGACCAAAGTCGGGAAGTCTCTGATCTCCATATGGGCCACGGCGTAGTTTAAATTTGCCTTCAGACCGGCCTCATACTTGATGCATTTCCAAACCTCATCGGGGTTCCCTTGGAACACTCGAGAGAACTTAATCAGCTCCTCAAACTTGGTAGTGTACTAGGCTACAGTAAACCCTCCCTGGGTCAACTGCATGAACTCGATTTCTTTGGCGTTCCTCATGGACTCGGGGAAGTACTTCTCATAGAAGTAGGTCTTGAACAGCTCCCAATTGATGGGAGCTCCAGAAGCTTCTAGCAGTCGCTTTGTGCCATTCCACCAGAACTCGGCGTTAGATTTCATCACGAAAGCAGCAAACGTAACCTTCTGCTCTTCCGAGCAGGTAACCACAGAGTAGATTTTCTCCATATCTTTGATCCACTCATCAGATTTGTCGGGATCCAATGCCCCTCAAAACACGGGCGGGTTCGCCTTGCGAAACTCACCAAAGCAGGCTTGCTTAGCCACCTCAGCAGCAGGGGGAGCAGGGGCAGCATTCTCTTGTTGATTCATGCGTTCGAACATGCGCTCCATGGCTCAGGCCATGTCACGAATCGCAGCAGCAGTCACATTATCTTGGTCAGCTTTAGGCGTAGTCCTAGGCTATCATCACGGTGCCATTGGTCCCTAAATACATGTGACAGTGAACATCAAGTTGATCAGGCTCAATATTCATGCGAAATGAGCTAGTTACCATGGCACTTGCAAGCAACAGAAGTCATGCACCTCTAGTCCTATCGCTTATCTTTATCAAGCACTACTCATGACATAACTATCGCATCATGCTTCTAAAGCATGGTCAGTCCAATTCTCAGGCTCCGTGAGAATTGAACTGCTCTAATATCAAAATGTAACACCTTAATTTTTAACCCAATACTCTAGAACCTATTAGGTTAATCATTAGGTTATTACTTCTTAGTCTCATTATTTTATTAAAATACTTAGCAAAAATTACGATAAATTGTTTTTTAAAAAAACATAAACCAAATTGAGAGTCGCATCACATCGTATGACAGAAAACAAGATACACAAATAACAAAGCATAAAGAACACGGTAAGTAAAACATATAACAAAGAGACAAAGATGAACACCACAAAAGAAAACACTTCATTAATACTTATAATTGAGATACATAGGTAGTCACGCCCTTATAAAAACGGGATGAACTTGAAAAACACAGGAAAACGAAGATACAACAGAAATGCAAAGGCAAGGAAGGCAAAGATAAACCATAACTACTCGAGTACACCTAAGGCAGATAACCTCAAGACAGAACAAGGTTTATCCGATCTACGTGTAAGTGTGTGCACTAGTCTACCCCAAGGATGTTGGCTACTGGAACCCGGGATATGGCGGAATGTAACCGATCCATGGGCGTAAAGCGGTAGGAGTAGGCACTTGTGATGACTGGGCATGAGCTCCTCAGCCGGGGCACATCTCAAGTCGCCTCGCTAACCTCGCCTGCATAACGGTCTCCTCACTCTCTCCTCTAACAAACTGAGGAGTGGGAGCAGAGCTTTCACTGTACATGTATGTCAATGGGTCCTTAGAAGGGTCATCCTCCAAACCGAGAGATCGAGGAACGTAGTCCTGGAAGTCACGAGGCATCGTTCAACCAGTATACGTCCGAAGAATCCTCTCGTTGCGTGTTCGGACGCGCTCAAAAACCATGGCGTCATCATAGGGGGACATCAGGGAGAAGCGATGACTTTTTATAGGGTGTGCAATGGGGTATCCGACAAACATGAAGACTCGTATCATGCACTGCCCCTCAAAATGATATGATCCATGATCCGGATCAAAGTGAACCTCCCACATCAGCGTGTCGACAAAAACCACAAATGTCGTCATCACTTTCTGAAGATGTGACGGAAGAAAAAGAAGGAAGAGGAATGAGTGAGAATTCTTACTAAAGAATCTCAGTAGGAGTCTCCTATCCTAGGGTTACATCGTTCACATCCTCAGGAACGGTTTATTCGTAAAAGGTGTGCATGGATATAAGATTCATTATTAGAGTTTATAAAACTATTTATCCAAGGTTCATTCCTTTTAGCATGCATCTTAATGTCAAGAAATACAACATGTTAAGGCATGAATGCATGGAAATACTTAAACATATAAGTCAACAACTCATATCATCAATAAACAATCCATGTGGCATGTAACGCCCCGATCTTCTATTAGAGCGAAAATGACCAAAATGCCCCTGAGGTCATTTTCAGCCCGAAATTCGAGGAAAACCGATCCAGTAGTCCTCGAAGGGCAAACTCAATGTTGGAAGGGGATTAGTTGACCTGTGTGGCTTTTCGAGATCGAAAATCTCGTTTTTCGAGTTTTCGGATCAAAATGACCAAAATACCCCTGTGGTGTTTGACCCGTTTGCAAGTGCCGGGTGAACCCAAAACTTTTCCAAATGGTTTTAAAAGGTGTTTTTATGTATTCTGTGACTTCAGTTTTAGTCCCGGAGGTCCCGGGCAAAATTAGTGCAAAATTATAATTTTGCCCCTAGCTTTGTGTTTTCAAGCTTAATCGTATGACTAAGCAAACCTAAGCAATATTAGACTCTAATCAAAGATTAATTGATTTCCATAATTAATCTAGAGTCAAAATAATTTATTAAAGTTGATTAGAACCTAATAATGCTTAATTTCAACTCAAATCTTATTTTAAATTCAAGATTCCTAGTCATGGAATCTTGAATAGTAAATTCTCTCTCCAATTCCTTAAATCATGGAATTGTGTTTTCAATTGTTTATTCATAAATGAGTTTTAAATTCTCTAATGATGTATGAGCACTCCTAATTTTGTCGTAAAATCCCTAAACCTCATTCTTAGTTACCTAAACTTATGCTTAATGACCCCTAACCTTGTACCTAAACTAATGCACATCTAAACCTATCATTAACACACAATTACATGAAACAATTCTTCCTCTCCCTTGCTGTCCAGGTCTGGCCGAACCATACCCTCCCATTTTCCATCACATGCTCAAATTTTTACACTCAAAGAACCATGCTTCCACCTCACCTCAAACCATACTTTGAGTCATAAACTCCATGCTTTCATCCATGCTTCATATAACAACTTCTAGAAGACTTTTTCTCTCATTTTTGTGGCTAAAAAACTACTAGCCCTCTTTGCCTTCTAGAAGAGTTATTTTATTTCAAATTTGAAGGAAAATCACCTCAAAACACCATGCTTGAAGCCATACTTTGCACCATGCTTTCCTTACTTCAAACCATGCTTGAATGACTACCTTGTAAGAGATATTTTCTCCTCTAAGCTCCAAGAAACCACATGGCCTCTCCCTCCCTTCATTGAGCTCTCATTTGTTTTCATTTTCTATAAATACCTTGCTTACTTGAGCTTGCAAACACTTTAGACTATTTGCAAAGTTTCAAGTTCCCAAGCTTTCTTTGAGTTCTTTCTTTTTCTCTCAAGTTTCAAGAGAGTTCTCCTTTTCTCTTCATCTTCATCTTCTTCATCTCTTCCTCACATAATCACCTCATTGTCTCAAACCACCTCCTCATCACCTTAGATCACCTCCTAAGCTCTCAAACACTTGACCTCAAACACAACCTCACTCAAAACACACCTCCTTTCCTTTCTCTTCTCCTTGGCCAAATCATCATCATCGCTCAAGGAGGAGTTGCTCTTGTCATCTCTTCTCAAAAGTTCAAGTTTTTATCTTCACTCTAGGTAGGAGTGGTTTTCTAAACTTTGTTTTGTTTGAAAATGAGTTTCTCTAGTTTTCTCTTGGTTACTTTTTGAAACTTTCTTTGTTTCCTTCCTTTTTCATTTTGGCCATAGGGCCTTGTTTATGACTATGATGGCTTGATAATGAGTGTTCATAGATGATGACCTTGTGTTCATCTCAAAGGAACCTCTAAAGCTTGAGTCTTATTCTTCATCTAGTGAAGTTTTGGTTTTTCTTTCCTTTTTCCTTTTCCTATACATTTCAGCCTCCATAGTTTTTCTTCAAAGGTTTTGTTAAAATTTTTAAAGTATCTCTATTCCTATTTTATGTCATGAAAGAATGTTGTTTTGATTCTTACTTCCTTGAGATTTTGTTTTCTCTTAAAAGTTTGCTTCTTTTTGAGCTTGATGATGATGTTCAAGAACCATTTAGTTCCTTTGAGAACTTTGTTCAAGAACTCTAAAGCTCTCTTTGTGATGAGATAAGTGTTGGGTTGAGGTTTGTAGTTCTCTTAAAAGTCTCATGTGAGCTCCAAGTTAAGATAAAAGACCTTGCATCCATGTTTACTTTTATGTCATCACTAAATGCTCAAGATTAAAGAATGAACTTGCATCTCCATATTTATGTTTATGCTTTCACTAAATCTCTAAGATATAATGAGTTGCATAGAATTTTTATTTTATATCCTCACCTCTAAATAAAGACTAAAATAACGTGCATTGTATATTTACTTTTATGTTACAGCTTAAGAGATTTAGAGCTCATAGACTTACCCTTTATTATCTCAAACAAAGGTTTGAAAGTTTTATGTTTCTTAGTTCCTTGATTTTGGCTTTAGAAGGTTTGATTTGTTATAAGTACTACAATCTATGTTTCATAATTTTCCTAAGCTCATATGAGTTCAAAAGATGTTTAGAACAAAGTTTTATAAGTTTAAAACCTCTTGAGTTTAGTTTAAAATAGCCACTGCCTTTACAAGTATTTTGATGATTTTAGATGATAAAAATGTTTACTAATGAGTTTTGAAAGTTTTAGAAAGGTTCCAAGAGAAACTAGTGTTTTATGTGCTTGAGAAATCAAGTTTATGCCTTGTTTGTTTGGGGACAATTTTGATTCTGCCTTGCCATGAATGATCACTATTTGTGCTGTTTTGATGATGATAATATGAGTATGTTTATGTATCTTTTGATGGTAAAATGCATATGTGAAAGATAAGAGAAGTTAGTAACTAGAAAAGAATTAATTTGAGAGTTTTAGATCCCTTAGTAATTGATTTTTCTGGATTCAGTCCAGCATGGCTTAGAATTGATAATCATGGTTTATAATTAGTCTAAATGTGTAGGAATGACTCATAATTGGTTTAGGACTTGATCTTGATGCCTTGGGAGCAAACCAAACTTAGAATGGGTCATTATTGTGACTCCTAGGTACCCATAAAGTTAGAATTTTAGATTCTGAATTCTTGAGTCTTAGAAATGTTTATGATCATAGCTTTGAGTGAGGAATACTTAGATATGAACATATACGTACCTGAGAGCTTAGGTTATGATGATTTATAACTTAGCTTGTGAGTTAAGGACCTTAAGGGTCAATGCATAAGACATTAAGAAACCTTTAATGCTATGATATTGTTTATGCTAGTATGATGTTGAGATGTATATGCTTTGACGATGCATGAGGAAATGATTCATTGAGATGTTAAGTTTATTATAAGCATGATAATTGAATGAGAATTATGTTTGTGTTGTGAGCTTGTGGCATAAACGTCGGTTTGAAGGAAATTTCCATCAAACCTAAAGGGTTTGAGAAATGTTTTAAAGTACCATATGAGATTGAAAACCCTGGGTGACACGGTTTAGCCGGGCACCTCCAGGAGATTTTTATGTGACAAGCACTGAGACGTACTTCTCCTGCTATGGTGAGGAGGAGGCAAATCCATGAGGGTACTGACATGAGCTTTACCAAAGCGGACAATTCGTTGTGCACTCGAGGCCAGTAGAGCGTTTCAAAGAGGTATATCCTAAGAGAGGTGATCCCTAGCCTCCTAGCCCGTACTCTTAAATAGTCGGGTTTATTATCATTTTATTATTCGCTTATTCAGATAATAAGCAAGAGCTAGTGACGACTAGCTGAGGTATGAGCTTTTAGGGTGGCCTTTTATATTGCTAAAGTACCATGAATGATGTCACACATATTGATGGAAGTTCCATTTGAGAGTTATTGCCCTTTATGCCACATGGATTGTTTCTTGATGATATGAATTATTGACTTATATGCTTAAGTATTACCATGCATTCATGCCTTAACATGTTGCATTTCATGACATTAAGATGCATGCTAAAAGGAATGAACCTTGGATAAATAGCTTTATAAACCCTAATAATAAATCTTATATGCATGCACACCTTTTATAAATAAACCCAAGGTTCCTGAGGATGTGAACGATGTAACCTAGGATAGGAGACTCCTACTGAGATTCTTTAGTAAGAATTCTCACTCCTTCCTCTTCCCTCTCTTTCTTCCGTCACATCTTCAGAGAGCGATGGCGACATTCGTGGTTTTTGTTGATACGCTGGCGTGGGAGGTTCACTTTGATCTGGACCATGGATCATACCATTTTGAGGGGCAGTGCACGGTACGAGTCTTCATGTTTGTCAGACGCCCCTTCGCACACCCTGTACAGAGTTATCGTTTCTCCCCGATATCTCTCTACGATGACGCCATGGTTTTTTAGCACGCTCGAATGCGTAACAAGAGGATTCTTCGGACGTATACTGGTGGATCGATGCCCCGTGACTTCTAGGATTATGTGCCCTGGTCTCCCGGTTTAGAGGATGACCCTTCTAAGCAGGCGAGAGCGAGGAGACCATCATGCAGCTGAGACTGGCTAGGTGAGCCGAGAGGCATCCCTACCGAGGAGCTCATGCTCAGTCATTGCGCATGCCCACTCCTGCCGCACTACGTCCATGGATCGGTTATGTTCCGCCATACCCCGGGTTCCAGTAGCCGAGGGGAGGGTTAGTGCACACACTCTCATATAGATAGGATAAACCTTCTTTTGTCTTGAGGTTATCCACTTTAGGTGCACTCGGGTAGTCGCGGTTTATCTATGCTTTCTTGTTTCTATTGTATTTTCATTTTCCTATGTATTTCACGTTCAGCCCGTTCCTATAAGGGCGTGACTACTTATGTATCTCAAAATTATAAGTATTAATGAAGTGTTTTCTTTTGTGGTGCTCATCTCTGTCTCTTTGCTATTTGTTTTACTTATCGTGTTCCTTATGCTTTGTTATTTGTGCATCTTGTCTTCTGTCGTTCGATGCAACGCAGCTCTCACTTTGGTTTATGTTTTTTAAAAAAAATTTATCCATAATTTTCACTAAGTATTTTGATAAAATGATGAGACTAAGAAGTAATATCCTAATGATTAACCTAATGTGTTCTAGAAAGTTGGGTTAAAAATTAGGGTGTAACATGGCATAAAGGGCAATAACTCTCAAATGAAACTTCCATCAATATGTGTGACATCATTCATAGTACTTTAGCAATATAAAAGGCTACCCTAAAAATAGGCTATGAGCTCATACCTCATCTAATTATCACTAGCTCTTGCTTATTATCTGAATAAGCGAATAATAAGAATGATAATAAACTCGACTACTTAAGAGTAAGGGCTAGGGGCCTAGGGATCACCTCTCTTAGGATATGCCCTCTTTGAAATGCTCTACTGGCCTCGAGTGCATAGCAAATTATCCGCTTTGGTAAGGCTCATGTCCATACTCTCACGGATTTGCCTCCTCCTCACCGTAGCAGGAGAAGTACATCTCAGTGCTTGTCATGTAAAATTCTCCTGGGGGTGCCTGGCTAAACCATGTCACCCAGGGTTTTCAATCTCATATGGTACTTTAAAACATTTCTCAACCCTTTGGGTTTGACTGAAATTCGGTAGCGTAACAGCTGTTAAACCGAATTTCCTTCAAACCGACATTTATGCCACAAGTTCATAACACAAGCATATATCTCATTCAATTCTCATGCTTATAATAGACTTAATATCTCAATGAATCATTTCCTCATGCATCATCAAAGCATATACATCTTAACATTATACTTGCATAAACAACATCATGGCATTAAAGATTTCTTAATGTCTTATGCATTGACCCTTAAGGTCCTTAACTCACAAGCTAAGTTATAAATCATCATAACCTAAGCTCTCGGGTACTTATAGGCTTATATCTAAGTATTCCTCACCCAGTACTATGATCATAAACATCTCTAAACCTCAAGAGTGCAGAATCTAAAATTCTAACTTTACGGGTACCTAGGAGTCACAACAATGACCCTTTCTAAGTTCGGTTTGCTCCTAAAGCATCAAGATCAAGTCCTAACCCAATTATGAGTCATTCCTATACCTTTAAACTAATTATAAACCATGATTATCAAGTCTAAACCTTGCTGGACAGAATCCATAAAATTCAATTACTAAGGGATCTAGAACTCTCAAATCAATTCTTTTCTAGTTTCCAACTTCTCTCATCTATCACACCTGAGTTTTAACATTGATTATACATAAACATACTCATTTTATCATCATTAAAATAGCACAAACAGTAAGCATATCATGGCAAGGCAGAACCAAAATTCAACTCCATCAAAAGACATAGAACTTGATTTCTAAAGCACATAAAATACTAGTTTCTCTTGGAACCTTTCTAAAACTTTCAAAACTCATTAGTAAACATTTTTATCAACTAAAATCATCAAAATATTTTTTAAGGTAGTGGCTAATTTAAATTAGTCTCAAGAGGTTTTAAAATCATAAAACTTTGTTCTAGACATTTCTTGAACTCACGTAAGCTTAGAAGAATTATGAAACATAGATTTTAGTACTTGTAACAAATAAAACCTCTTAGGGCCGAATTCAACAAGCTAAGGAACATATATTTCTCAAGCCTTTGTGTGAGATAATAATGGGCAAGTCTTTGAGTTCTAGGTTCATTTAGATGATAACGTAAACTTAAACATGCTCATGCACATATTTTATCTTTCCTTAGGAAATAAAGTGAGAGCATAAAATAAATATGAGATGCAATATATTATTATCTTTGATATTTAAGTGAGGACTTGAAAATATAAACATGATAATGCAAAGCTTGAAACATAAATATGATAATGCAAGTTCACTTATTATTCTTGATATTTAGTGAGAGCAAGGAAAATAAATATGATGTACAAGGCATAAATATAAACATGAATGCAAGGTTCATTTTAATCTTAGCTAGAGCTCTTACAAGACTTTAGAGATACAACCCAACACTTTTCTCATCAGAAAGAGAGCTTTAGAGTCCTTGAACCAAGTTCTCAAAGGAACTACAAGGTTCTTGGACATCATCATCAAGCTCAAAAGAAACAAACTTCTAAAAGAAAACAAAACCTCAAGGAAAAGAATACCAAGGCCGAAAATACTAAGGAAAGGAAACAAAGAAACCAAAAACAAAATGAGCAAAGGAAATGAAGGAGTTTCTTGAGCTAAAATCATCTAAGTTAGAAAATGAAGATAAAGCTTAAAGAAAGGAAAAACTCAAGCTATAGAGATTCCTTTGAGATGAACACATGGTCACCATCTAGGAGCTTTCATCATTGACCTATCATGAGCATAACAAGGCCTCATGGCCGAAACATAGAAAAAGAAAACAAGGGAAAGTTCTAAAAGAAACCAAGAAAAAACTAGAGAAAATCACATTTTTAAAGCAAAACAAAGTTTAGAAAACAACTCCTACCTAGAGTGAAGATGAAAACTTGAACTTTTGAAAGGAAATCAGATGAGCAACTCCTCCTTGAGGGGTGATAATGATTCAGCCAAGGAGAAGAGAAAGGCAAGGAGATGTATTTTAAGTGAGGTTGTGTTTGAGGTTGAGTGTTTGAGAGGTTTGACGATGATTCAAGGTTGTGAGGTGGTGTTTAGAGATTATGAGATGATTATGTGAGGAAGGGATGAAGAAGATGAAGATGAAGAGGAAAGGAAACTCTCTTGAAGCTTGAGAGAAAAAGAAAGAATTCAAAGAAAGCTTGGAAACTTGAAACTATGCAAATGATCTAAAGTGTTTGCAAGCTCAAGTAAGCAAGGTATTTATAGAAAATGAAAACAAATGAGAGCTCATGGAGAGGAGGGAGAGGCCGTGTGGTTCCCATGAGGAACATGAGGTGAGAGATTGAATTTTGAAGCATGGAGGAGCATGGTTGAAAGCATAGGAGGTAAGGCTTCAAGTATGGGTTCAAGCATGGAGTTTAGAGTGATTTTCCTCCAAAATTTGAAATGAAATATTTCATCAAAGGGGAAAGAAAGGCTGATGGTTTTGGCAGCCAAAAAATAGGGAAAAATCTTCTAGAAGTTGTCCTTTGAAGCATGGGTGAAAGCATGGAAGTTATGACTCAAAACATGGTTCTTGTAAGGTGAAAGTATGGCCTTTGGAATGTGAAAATTTTGATCATGTGATGGAAATGGGGAGGGAATGGCTTCGGCCAGAATGCTACAACAAGAAAGAGGAAGAATTGTTTCATGCAATTGTGTGTTAATGATAGGTTTAAGTGTAGGTTAGTTTAGGTGCAAGGTTAGGAGTCATTAAGCATAAGTTTAGGTGACTAAGAAAGTGATTAAGAACCTTTTATGACAAGATTAGGAGTGCTCATACATCATTAGAGAATTTAAAATTCATTTGTGAATAAACAATTGAAAACACAATTCCATTATTTAAGGAATTGAAGAGAGAATTTACTATTCAAGATTCCATGACTAGGAATCTTGAATTTAAAATAAGATTTGAGTTGAAATTAAGCATTATTAGGTTCTAATAAACTTTAATAAATTATTTTGACTCTAGATTAATTATGGAAATTAATTAATCTTCGATTAGAGCCTAATATTGCTTAGGTTTGCTTAATCACACGATTAAGCTCAAAAACACAACTTGGGACAAAATCGTAATTTTGCACTAATTTTGCCCGGCACCTCCAGGAATAAAACTAAAGTCACAGAATACATAAAAATGCCTTTTAAAACCATCTGGAGAAGTTCCGGGTTCATCCGGCACTTGCAAACGGGTAAAACATCACAGGGGTATTTTGGTCATTTTGACCCGAAACCTCAAAAAACTAGATTTTCGATCCCGAAAAGATACACATGTCAACTAATCCCTTTCCAACATTGATTTTGCCCTTTGAGGACTACCAGATCGGCCTTCCTTGAATTCTGGACTAAAAATGACCTCAGGGGCATTTTGGTCATTTTCCCTCTAACAGAAAATCAGGGCGTTACAAGCATCCTCTTGTTGTGCGTATGCGCACGCCCAAAAACCATATCATCGTCATACAGGGAAGTCAGAGAGAAATGGTAGCTAGGTATGAGGTGTACAAAAGGTCGTCCCATGAACATAAAGACTTTGACAGAGCAGCGTCCCTCAAAATGGTAAGACTGACGGTCGGGGTCGAAATGGATCTTCTAAACAGAGGTGTCAATGAAGAGGATGAATGTCACCATCGGAATCTGAAGACGTGATGGAAGAAAGAGAGAGAGGGAGTGAGAATCTTACTAAAGAATCTAAGTAGGGTATCCTCCTATCTAAGTGACATCATCAACGTCTCCAGGAACCTCGGGTCTATTATGAAATAGTGAGCATGCAAAGATTCATTTATGAAGTTCGAAAACATCAATTTCCGAGGCCCGTTCTTTTTAAAATGAGTCTTGTAATGAATGCATCATACTTCATTATGATATGCATGTCAGTACTTTATGCAACATTAACTTTATAGCATACATCTAACTTCATAGCAATCATGATATGCATAGATCATGGTTCATGAATGACATTCCTTGGTTCTTTAGGTGACTTAAGTTAGTTCTTTTCATTCTTGGGGCCACCCTATTACTCTTACCTTTTGAGAGAACTTCTAGGTTATGAGCTCATACCTCACTAGTCATTACTAGTGTATACTTATCCCTTTTGATAAGTTAAAGTCTCGACTTAAAAAGTACGGGTTAGGGGGCTAGAATCACCTTTTCATCACCTATAGTTTGATGAGTCCAAAGGATCATTTTTTCATGTTTTAAGTCACCTTAAGTCTTAGCATGTTATAATAAGATGCAATACATAACTCATAAATGTCATCATTCTTCATATATTGCTAGCATATGCATCTCTAACGTTCCAAATAAAACTATAACATGCAAATGATAAATTCTGTCTCTAAAGATCAACATCTCACATGAATTCATTATCTCAATCGTCAACACCTAATTATTCCCTTAAATAGCCATACTCCTAAATCGGGTAACTCTATTTCTCAAATTATTTTCTTGAGCATCTAAGGGACTAATTATCATCATTACCACTAATTATTAATCACAAGAACATCATTAATCAAAGTTGGACAGCATAGGCAGTAAATGAATTTCTATGATTTATGGTGTTCTAGAAGTTGCGTTTTACGCCCTTTCTCATTACCGGCTTTCCCTATAAGGCTAAAATTAATTCCTAGGCCATTTATGAGTCATCCTCACTCAAGTAAACATGGTATAATATGATTTTACAAATTTCAATGGTGCTGGAACAGAATGCATAATTCATTTCCTTAGAAGTTCTAGAAATCACATTTCCAATTCTTTTTAGTTGCTAGGCTTGCCTAAAGTGTAACACCCTAATAGAACCCCACTGTGCTTAAGTTCATATTTGGATTCTATTAGTTGTCACTTATGCCTTGCATTTATTTTCTTTTGAAATTAACTTAGAAAAATAGTGGAAGTTTTTTTTTCTTTAAATAAATTAATTTTTTGAAAACTTAAGCCTGTAAAGAGAAGTGAAATACATAGCGCTTTTATAGATAATAATCAAGTTACATTGCGTACTTAATTAAATAAGTGGAATAAGAGACTAAGTGTAGAACTATTATCACGTAAACTGGAATATAATCACTTAATACATAAGTCACAACAGGGCATATATCATACTGATAAGTTATTACAAAT
Organism: Dalbergia cultrata; assembly: GCA_031216105.1. Lineage (NCBI taxonomy): Eukaryota > Viridiplantae > Streptophyta > Magnoliopsida > Fabales > Fabaceae > Dalbergia > Dalbergia cultrata. The sequence goes on along the minus strand of CM062346.1, from coordinate 39,427,666 downwards.
AACAATATAAGTTCTACTATTACTAATTGTTTCTCACAAACTATAATGTAACTAAAGCTCGGAATGCTTCTACTTGAAAGGTTTGAAATCTTCACGCGCTATCTCCTTCCTCAGCTACAGCTTCGTTGCTTTAGGTGGACACGTCTGTCTCTGGTAACGACAACGAAAAATAAACATAGGATGAGAAATACATGATTTCTCAGTAGGAGTTCCTACTTGTACTAAAAGTGTCATCGTTGTCATCCCAGTCACTTCAGGTTTATTATAAAAAGGTGAATAGGTAAGGATTCAATTATCAAACTTTCACAAACGTGATTAACCGAAGTGCAGTTACTTTTAAACTAATCTTGAACATTAGCAGAAATATCCATTCAGTATTTCATCAAGCATACATATAAGCATATCATGTAAAACCACTAATAAGCAATAATCATTTAGGAGCTGCATGCATTTCATGATTACTCATCCTCAACATTCACTTGTTTAGTGATCATCATCTTTCATTTATTTCATCAACATATTTCTTAATTACTCACGGGATGAATGCATCAATGCCTTAGACCACCCTAAAGGGTAATGAGCTCATACCATGGCCGTCGCCACAACCTTTTGGTTTTCTTTCCGTTGCCATGATCTCAATGGTTTAGGGGGTTAAGCCGTGAGTTTAGCTCAAGTCCACTTTTCCAGACTATCATTGCTACTTTTTCAGGTTTTACTTTTATTCTCACTGAGTGAAATCATCAATACCTTAATCCTCAAAGAGGATTAAGCAGTAAGTTGGTCTATTTATTATTTCATTTGAAACATGAATGTATGCACATTAATAAATCATGGCACAGTCAATCATTTTATCATTATCATTTCATATCTCATCAATACATTCACATTTCTATAAATCACTTCATGTAACATAGACAATATCATGTAAATCTCATAGTAAACATTCTCATAGATAATTCATATTAAGCAACCTAAGTTATCAAGTTAGGTCTCTAGTGTTTCTAATAGGTTATGGATATCTTGGTATTATCTTTTTCTCTTAGTCTTCTTTGTACTCTTAGTATTTCCATTAATACATTAATACCTTTTAAGATAATTTTAGAGGTTCTTTAAATATTTTTATTATGACTTTTATATATATCTCCTGAAGATTATTATTCTACTTAAATCCTTAAAATTATCTCTTTACAAGACTTGAATCTTTTATTTAGAGTTCTGACATCTTTTAGAATAAAATTTGTAGCACTAACATCTTAGATTAGTGTAAATCAACTGTAAATTGTGCATAGTAGGATTTCCAGGAAAGAGAGGTTGGTCACAATGGATACGCTTAAATACCAAGTCTTTCCTTAGCCAGAACCTTTCCAAATTGCACTCTCACAGTATCACGCTACCTTCAAGACTTTCTCAGCACACTGTCCCGAACATATATCTCTCATTCTGTATTTTCGTGGTGTAAAACCTTATGCATATCATACATAAGTGTGTTTTTAGATGTGTTAGCTTTTCCACAAAGTTGAAATCAGTCCATTTGCATTTTTCTAGAGTGAGTTACACCTATTTTACTACTACAAGGTCAGATTAAGAGTTTCAGTCTTAGGCTCTACTTTAAAAATTTATATCTTGGGCTAGGAAACTCCGTTTTAGGTGATTCTTTTTTGAGAGTGTTCTATAATGAGTCTAGTTTATAATAAAAATATTTTCATTTCGAGATTCTTCATATTTTATGAACACTAATTTTCGAAGTAACTATTGCCAGAAATAACTAGAAATTCCAGCACCTGCCATGTTCATATCTTAAGTTATCTTTATTAACTCAAGTTTCACATACAATCTTTTAAGTTATATTTGAGTTTGATAACATCATAAAAGTACTCATAGCAGAATAGAACAGGTTGTGTTTTCTAAAAATATAATTATTCAAAACTTTTGACAATAACTCAAGTTTGAGGCATTCTATCCATGAGCAAAGTTAGAAGCCAACAATACTTGAACAAATAAAGAAGAAACTCCTACCTCTTGTGTAGGGTCTAAAAAGGGTTCTTCTCTTCTTCCTTAAGCTTTGAACAAGAGTCTTTGGAGTGGATGACCCTCCTTGAATCTTGGCTCTAGAACTTGAGTGCTTAAGAAAGTATTTCTCACTAGAGTTAAAGATTGTAACTCTTGTGAGGGCTAGTGAAAGTTTGGACTTAGGATTTAAGTGTTTGGATGAAGTTTAGAGGATCAAGAGAAGTCTAAGAAGAATGATAGAATAAGAAAGAAAGAACACTTAGGGAGTTTCTAAATTGAAGAGAGTTTGAGGAGTATTTATAGTGGAAAGATTAGAGAAAAAACAAAAGAAGGAAAGCACTTGGAGCATGATTTATGGAAACATGTTGGCTGAATTTTGGGATAAAAATGCTCCTTGTTTTGTGCAAACATGTTGGATAAAAATGCTCCATGTTTTGTGCAAACATGTTAGTGGAGATTTTCTAACCTGTAGTGCATGTATGTGATTCAGAAATGTGTATGATGTATGTGGTTAAATTATTGTGTTATCATCTTAATCCAATGGCTTAGATTCATTCTTGTCTAAAGACAAGTCTAGGGATTTGTGCAAATGGCATTGTAGTAATTTCTTTAACTAAGACAAGGATATTTTTGTAATTAGACAATGATAGTGCTATTCTTGTAGTTCCATTCATAGAGTAAGGGTATCTTTGTCATTTAATAAGGCAAGGGTAGTTTGGTAATTTCCTTTACATAGTAAGGGCATTTTCGTAATTTCCACTAAGTGATGGCATTTTCGTAATTCTTTGCATTTTTCTCTAGACATACTTAAGTAGTCTATTTGTTGTGTTTCATAACATTTGTCCAGATTCTCTTGGTTTTGCTATCGCTAATTAATATTTATCTTAGTTATAAATTTTGGGATGTTACATAAAGTGCCAAGAACAATTATCACATCAAGTAGCAAGGTATCTAACACATTTAAATCATCCAAAGCAGAATTTAGAGGTGCTGGAAAAAGAAACGTAGAACCAAAAAGTAACAAGTCCCATGAGCACAAAATAAGGCATTTCTAGTAACTAAACTTCATACTTCAAATAACTTCTAAATCAAGAGACATAATATCAACAAATTAACCTCTTAGGAACACAAATAATACTCCAAAAACAGTGGCAATACTTAAAGTAAACTTTATTTAACATTCTTGAGATTATCATTTCTTTCCAAGGATATCATAAAACACAAGTCCTTAAACAAAGCATAAAGAGAACTACATCATATTCTTTATTTTATGCCCAAGAGCTCCTATCTAGAGTAAACTCTAGAACATGCCAACTAACTTTGAGGTTGAAAAGGGTAAGCTTTGGGCTCTTTGAAAACAAAGTGATATATTTTCTTAAGTAAAACCTTTAGTGAGCTACCTCACATTTTCATCAAACTTTGTAAAAAGAAATAAAACTCAAGCTCTAGAGTTCTCATTGTGATGAACTCATAGTCATAATAATATAGAAACTCTCATCATCAAGCTATCGTGAGAAGCTAACAAAGTCTTGAATGCCGAAATGCATAAGAAAGAAAAAGAAGGAAACCGAAAATGATAAAGCATAGAGGTTCATTAAAACATCCTTTCAAACCAAGAAGAAAACTTAACAAAGCAAGGAAATAATTTTCCAAAACAACTCCCTCCCAAAGGTATGTTTCTTGGGGGATGAAAAGACTTGGTCTTGAGAGGAGAATCAAAGAAAAATCTTCTTTGAGGCTTGAAGGAAGTTACGGCCAAGGAAAGAAAATGGAGGAAGAAAGTTGTGTTTCTTGAGTTTGATCTTTGGAAAGGTAAGGCTAAGTGTTTAGCAGATAGTTTATGGGTGGTTCTTTGTGAGCAAGAAGAAGATGAAGAGGATGAAAAGAACTCTTGACTTTGAGACAAAAAGAGAGAACTTGGAATTACTCTTTGAAGCTAAAATTAGCAAATGAACAAAGTGTAACCAAGTCCATTTAGGCATGCTATTTGTAGAGAAATGAAGCAAATGAAGGTGAATTGAGGGGGAGGGGCAGCCGCGGCCTCATGGAGCATGAAGTGAAAGAATTTGCTTCATGTAGGCATGGTGAGCTATAGTGGTAAGCATGGCCTCAAGTATGGCTCCAAGTAAGGCCTTTGAGTGTTCATTTTTAAATGGAATAATTTGAATTTTTTGAATGGAGGAAGAAGAGTTGCGGGCGGCCTCCTTCTAAATTAGGGGAATAAATCACAATTTAATGGGTATTTGGGGTGAGCTTAGGGGTAGTATTTGATTAGGTCAAAGATTAGATATTAGTGCCTAAGTGTTTAGGTAAGTAAGTAGGTAATTAGGGCCATATAAGACTAGATTAGGAGGTGGTCTTTCTAAAGTGATGAAGTCAAACTTCATTAACTTGGAATCGAATGCCAACATACTTCCTTGATTTAAGGAAATAGGTGAGAGAAAACACTATTCATAGATACTTTTCTTAAAGAATTAAAACTAGAAAAGGATTATGAGTTTCCTTAAGCAATCTTAGGTCCTAATTAACCTCAAATAATTATTTTGGCTCTAGATTAATTATCAAAATTAATTAATCTTTAATTAAAGTCTAATATTGCTTAGGTTTTGCTAATGACACCATTAAGCCCAAAATGCACTATGCAGGGGCAAAATCGTAATTTTTTCAAAAACTACCCGGGACCTCTGAGACTTAAGCAAACCTCAAATATGCCTTGAAAACATAGTTTTAGACTTTCGGGCTAAGTCCGGTTTAAATCGGAATTCAAAACCATATTTAATCATAGCAAGGGTATTTTGGTCATTTTTGCGCAGAAACCTCAAAAATGAGATTTTTCTGCTCTATTAACATTCATCCACATATAATCCCCTTCAACCATTACGTTGACCCTCCGAGGACTGTCGGATCGGCTATCCTCGGATTTCCAGGTAAAAATGACCTCAAGGGTATTTTGGTCATTTATGCTCAAACAAGAAAAACCGGGGCGTTACATTACTCCCTTCCTTAAAAAGAATTTCGCCCTTGAAATTTGTTACATGAGAACAGCTTGGGATATTGTGGTTGCATGTCTGACTCCAGCTCCCACGTGAGTTCTTCGGTTCTATCTCGTCCCCATATGACTTTGACCAAAGGTACAGCCTTATTCCTTAGTTACTTAACTCTTCAGTCAACAATTATCGTGGGTGGCAGGTTAAACGTTAGGTCATCTCTTAATTGTACATGTTTTGGCTTTCTCAACTGAGAGACATGAAAAACGTCATGAAGGTTGGATAGACTTGGGGGTAGGACTATACGGTAGGTTACAGACCCAACCTTGCTAAGGATTTCAAACGGGCCACGAAATCTGGGGCTCAATTTCTTTACTTTTACTGCTCGACCTATGCTTATGGTAGGGTGATCCTTAGGAACACATGTTCCCCTTCTTGAAACTCTAGCGGCTTAGGCCGTTTGTCCGCATAGCTTTTCTGTCGACTTTGAGCAGTGAGAATTTTATCCCTAATTTTCTTGATTTGTTCTGTTGTTTCCTTCACAACATCAGGTCCGATTAGACTCTGCTCCCCGAATTTGTACCAACATAAGGGTGATTGGCATTTTCGTCTATAAAGGGCCTCATATGATGCTATGCCAATGCTTGCATGATAACTGTTGTTATATGCAAATTCAATTAGTGGCAGTTACTTATCCCAACTTCCTCTTTGGTCCAAAACACACGCCCCTAACATATCCTCTAAGGTTTGGATAGTTCTTTCAGATTGTCCAACTATTTGTGGGTGGTAAGTCGTGCTTAGACATAGCTTTGAATCAAATGCCTTCTGAAAGGCTCCCCAAAACCATGACGTAAATCGCAGATCCCAGTCTAAGATTATCGTTGACGGTACTCCGTGTAACCTTACAATCTCCCGAATATACAACTGTGCTAACCTATCCAAGGAATAAGTCATCTTAATAGGTAGAAAGTGGGCTGACTTAGTCAACCTATCCACTATCACCCATATGGCATCATGGTTCGCTTGGGTCCTTGGTAGTCCAGTTACAAAATCCATCGAGATATTGTCCCACTTCCATTCGGGAATCAATAGGGGTTGCAACATTCTAGAGGGTTTTTGGTGCTCAATCTTAACCTTATGACAAACTAAGCACTTACTCACCCATGTGCATACATCCTTTTTCAATCCGGGCCACCAGAACATCCTCTTTAAGTCATGATACATCTTGGTGGTACTAGGATGAATGGTGAAATGGCTTTTATGGGCTTCCTTCAAAATCTCCTTGTGGAGGTCACCACTAGCAGGTACACATATACGTCTTTCAAACCTCCATAAGCTATCACCTCCTTAGGCAAAACCTTTTAACTTATCAGCTCGTACTACCTCTAGAGTCTCTTTAAATTCTGTATCTTCTTTTTGGGCTTGAGTGATTCTCTCCTTGAACTCACTCGTCACACTAAGATAGCAACCCTTCATGCCCTTAGGGGTCAAGGTCATTCCTAGGTTAGGTCTCTAAACTTCTCAATCAATTCCGCCTCCTTAATCATTAAACGAGATAAATGCAAGGATTTCCTACTTAGGGCATTGGCTACAACATTGGCCTTGCCTGGATGGTAGTTTAACCCAAAATCATAATCCTTCAAGAACTCCATCTATCTTCTTTGCCTCATGTTTGGCTCTTTTTTTTATCAAAGAAGTATTTCAAACTCTTTTGATCAGAGAACACCTCAAACTTTACTCCGTATAAATGGTATCTCCAAACCTTCAGAGCATACACGATAGCGGCTAACTCAAGGTCATGGATGGCATAGTTTGCCTCATGTGGCTTGAGTTGCCTAGATGCATAGGCCACCACTTGTCTATTCTGTATCAGCACACAACCCAAACCTTTACTAGAAGCATCACAATATACCTCAAAAGGTATATTGGGGTTGGGTAGAACCAAGATGGGGGTTGAGGTTAGCTTGTGTTTTAGCTCTTGAAAGCTCTTCTCGTACTCTGGGGTTGTAACGCCCCCGATTTTCTGTTAGAGTGAAAATGACCAAAATGCCCCTGAGATCATTTTCAGCCCGGAATTCGAGAAAAGCCGATCTGGCAGTACTCGAAGGGTAAACTCAATATTGGAAGGGGATTAGATGACTTGTGTACCTTTCCAGGATCGAAAATCTTGTTTTTCGAGTTTTCGGGTCAAAATAACCAAAATGCCCCTGTGGTGTTTTACCTGTTTGCAAGTGCCGGATGAACCCGAAACTTCTCCGGATGGTTTTAAAAGGTGTTTTTATGTATTCTATGACTTTAGTTTTGGTCCCGGAGGTTCCGAGCGAAATTTGTGCAAAATTACGATTTTGCCCCTAGTTTCGTGTTTTTACGCTTAAACGCGTGATTAAGCAAACCTAAGCAATATTAGGCTCTAATCGAAGGTTAATTAATTTCCATAATTAATCTTGAGTCAAAATAATTTATTAAAGTTGATTAGGACCTAAAAGTGCTTAATTACAACTTGAAATCCTATTTTAAATTCAAGATTCCTAGTCATGGAATCTTGAATAGTATTTTCTCTCTCCAATTCCTTAAATCATGGAATTGTGTTTCCAATTGTTTATTCCTAAATGAGTTTTAAACTCTCTAATGATGTATGAGCACTCCTAATTTTGTCATAAAATCCCTAAACCTCATTCTTAGTTACCTAAACTTAAACTTAATTATTCCTAACCTTGTACCTAAGCTAATACATACTTAAACCTATCATTAGCACACAATTAGATGGTCAAATTTCTCTCCCTCTCTGCTGCCTCTGGTTTGGCCGAAGCCACTCCTCCCCATTTCCATCACATATGCAAAATTTTGACACACCAAGACCATGCTTCCAACTCATATACACCATACATTGTCATATTTTCAATCAAGCTTGATTTTCCAAATGAATAACTAAATGAAACAAACCATTTTCCTCATTTATTTGTGGCTGAAAAACTTTCAGCCATGTCTAGCTTCTAGAAGACTAATTTCATTCAAAATTAAAAGAAAAGCTCACTCAAATCACCTTACTTGAAGCCATACTTTGTATCATAACCTCCATACCTCAAACCATGCTTGTATGACACCTTGTAAGAGATATTTTTCTCTTTTTTTCCCTCCCATTGCTACGGTTACTCCTCCCCCTCCATGAGCTCTCATTTGTTTTCATTTTCTATAAATACCTTGCCTAGAAACACATGCAAACACTTTAGCTCATTTGCACACTTTTAGTTTTCTAAGCTTTCTTTGTGTTCTCTCTTTTTCTCTCTAAGTTCCAAGAGAGTTCTCTCTTGTTCTTCATCTCCATCTTCATCATCTCTTCATCTTATCATCATCTCACAACCTTCAAACACCTCCTAAGCTCTCAAACACTTCATCTTAAACACAACCTCACTCAAAACACACCTCCTTACCTTCCTCACCCCCTTGGCCGAATCATCATCAACATCCTTGGAGGAGTTGTTCATCTCTTTTTCTTTCAAAAAGTTTAAGTTTTCATCTTCACTCTAGGTAGGAGTGTTTTTCTAAATTTGTTTATCTTGAAAATGAGTTTTCCTAGCTTTCTCTTAGACTTTCTTTTTGAAACTTTCTTTGCTTTCCTTTTCTTGTTTTCGGCCATGAGGCTTTGATGGATATATGATAGCTCAATGATGAGAGCTCCTAGATGATGACTATGTGTTCATCTCAAAGGAAACCTCTAGAGCTTGAGCTTTTACTTTCTTTAACTCTCATCTCTATTTTCCAACTCAAAATGATTTTTGGTTAAGAACACCTTTACTTGTTTTGCTATTTTGGTTTCGGTTTCCTCATTTCCTTTCCTTTAATATTTCGGTTTTAGTTTCCTTTTCTTTGTAGTCTTGTGTTTCCTTTGAAAGTTTGTTTTCTTTTGAGCTTGATGATGATGTTCAAGAACCTCATAGTTCCTTTGAGAACTTGGTTCAAGGACTCTAAAGCTCTCCTTGTGATGAGATAAGTATTGGGTTGTATCTCTATAGTCTTGTAAGAGCTCTAGATGAGATTAAAATGAATATTGCATCCATGTTTATGTTTATGTCTTGCACATCATATTTACTTTCCTTGCTATCACTAAGTATCAAGATAATAAATGAACTTGCATTATCATGTTTATGTTTCAAGCTTTGCATTATCATGTTTATATTTCAAGTTCAAGATAATAATAAGTTGCATCTCATGTTTATTTTATGCTCTCACTTTACTTTCTAATGCAAGCTAAAACTAGTGCATGAGCATGTTTATTTTTATGTCATCACTTAAGAGAACCTAGAGCTCAAAGACTTGCCCATTGTTGTCTCAAACAAAGGCTTGAAAATATGTATTTCCCTGGCTTGAGATTTTCGGCCTCTAAGGGTTTATTTGTTTACAAGTGTTGAAAACCATGTTTCATAATTTTTCTATGCTTTTATGAGTATAAGAAATATATAGAACCAAGTTTTATTAATTTAGGACCTCTTGAGATGAAATTGATTTAGCTACTGCCCTCACAAGTATTTTGATGATTTTAGATGATAAGAATATTTATAAATGAGTTTTGAAAGTCTTGAAAAGGTTCCAAGAGAAACTAGTGTGTTATGTGCTTTAACAACCAAGTTCTATGCTTTTTATGGAGATGTATGTTTCAGTTCTGCCTTGCTATGTTTGGCCACTGTACATGCTATTTGATGATGATAATATGATAATGTTTGAGTATAATTAATGTTAGAACTCATATGTGAAAGATAAGAGAAGTTAGTAACTAGAAAAGAATTAAATTGAGAGTTCTAGATCCCTTGGTAATGGATTTTTCTGGATTCTGTCCAGCATGATTTAGAAATGGTAATCATGGATTTAAATTAGTTTAAATGTGTAGGAATGACTCATAAATGGTTTAGGGCTTGATCTTGATGCCTTAGGAGCAAACCGGACTTAGAAAGGGTCGTTGTTGTGACTCCTAGGTACCCGTAGAGTTAGAATTTTAGATTCGGCATTCTTGAGATTTAGAGAAGTTTATGATCATAGTATGGAGTGAGGAATACTTAGACATGAGCCTATAGGTACCCGAGAGATTAAGTTGTGATGATTTATAACTTAGATTGTGAGTTAAAGACCATAAGGGTCAATGCATAAGACATTAAGAAATTGTTAATGCTATGATATTTATATGATGCAATAATTTGTTGAGATGTTTATGATGCATGAGGAAATGACTGTTTGAGATATGAGTTTATCATAGCATGAGGTTTAAATGAGGAATATGTTGTATGATTAGCTTGTGGCATAAGTTTCGATTTGAAGGAAATTCGGTTTAACAGCTGTTATGCTGCCAAATTTCCGTCAAACCTTAAAGGGTTGAAGAAATGTTTAAAAGTACCATATGAGTTGAAAACCCTGGGTGACATCGGTTCGGCCGAGCACCCCTAGGAGATTTTTATGTGACAAAGCACTGAGACGCGCTTTCTTGGGTGACACCGGTTCGACCGAGCACCCCCAGGGGAGACAAATCTGTGAGGGTATGAGTAGATGCAGCTTACCAAAGCGGACAAATTGTTATAGCTTAATGCCGCAAAGCGTTTCAAAGAGGGTGTAACATCCCCAAATTTATAACTAAGATAAATATTAATCTTAATTAGCGATAGCAAAACCAAGAGAATCTGGACAAATGTTATGAAACACAACAAATAGACAACTTAAGTATGTCTAGAGAAAAATGCAAAGAATTACGAAAATGCCATCACTTAGTGGAAATTACGAAAATGCCATCACTTAGTGGAAATTATGAAAATGCCCTTGCTATGTAAAGGAAATTATCAAACTACCCTTGCTTTATTAAATGACGAAGATACCCTTACTCTATGAATGGAATTACAAGAATACCACTATCATTGTCTAATTACAAAAATATCCTTGTCTTAGTTAAAGAAATTACTATAATGCCATTTGCACAAATCCCTAGACTTGTCTTTAGACAAGAATGAATCTAAGCCATTGGATTAAGATGATAACACAATAATTTAACCACATACATCATACACATTTCTGAATCACATACATGCACTAAAGGTTAGAAAATCTCCACTAACATCTTTGCATAAAACATGGAGCATTTTCATCCAACATGTTTGCATAAAACATGGAAACATGTTTGCACAAAACAAGGAGCATTTTCATCCCAAAATTCAGCCAACATGTTTCCATAAATCATGCTCCAAGTGCTTTCCTTCTTCTATTTTTTCTCTAATCTTTCCACTATAAATACTCCTCAAACTCTCTTCAATTCAGAAACTCCCTAAGTGTTCTTTCTTTCTTATTCTATCATTCTTCTTATGTTCTTCAAAGACTTCCCTTGATCCTCTAAACTTCATCCAAACACTTAAATCCTAAGTCCAAACTTTCACTAGCCCTCACAAGAGTTACAATCTTTAACTCTAGTGAGAAATATTTTCTTACGCACTCAAGTTCTAGAGCCAAGATTCAAGGAGGGTCATCCACTCCAAAGACTCTTGTTCAAAGCTTAAGGAAGAAGAGAAGGACCCATTTTAGACCCTACACAAGAGGTAGGAGTTTCTTCTTTATTTGTTCAAGTATTGTTGGCTTCTAACTTTGCTCATGGATAGAATGCCTCAAACTTGAGTTATTGTCAAAAGTTTTGAATAATTATATTTTTAGAAAACACAATATGTTCTATTCTGCTATGATTACTTTTATGATGTTATCAAACTCAAATATAACTTAAAAGATTGTATGTGAAACTTGAGTTAATAAAGATAACTTAAGACATGAACATGGCAGGTACTGGAATTTCTAGTTATTTCTGGCAGTAGTTACTTCGAAAATTAGTGTTCATAAAATATGAAGGATCTCGAAATGAAAATATTTTTATTATAAACTAGACTCATTGTAGAACACTCTCCAAAAAGAATCACCTTATACGGAGTTTCCTAGCCCAAGATATAAATTTTTAAAGTAGAGCCTAAGACTGAAACTCTTAATCTGACCTTGTAGTAGTAAAATAGGTGTAACTCACTCTAGAAAAATGCAAATGGACTAATTTCAACTTTGTGGAAAAGCTAACACATCTAAAAACACACTTATGTATGCTATGCATAAAGTTTTACACCACGAAAATACATAATGAGATATATATTTTCGGGACAGTATGCTGAGAAAGTCTTGAAGGTAGCGTGATACTGTGAGAATGCAATTTGGAAAGGTTCTGGCTAAGGAAAGACTTGGTATTTAAGCGTGTCCATTGTGACCCACCTCTCTTTCTTGGGAATCCTACTATACACAATTTACAGTTGATTTACACTAATCTAAGATGTTAGTGCTACAAATTTTATTCTAAAAGATGTCAGAACTCTAAATAAAATATTCAAGTCTTGTAAAGAGATAATATTAAGGATTTAAGTAGAATAAGTGTAACACCCTAAATCTTAACCCAAGACTACTAGTATGTCCTTAGGTTAATTTTTAGAATATTACCTCTTGGTCTCATCCTTTGGAAAATACTTAGCGGAAATACGGGTAAAATTTTTCTTTTTAAAATCAAAGTGAGAGCCACGCGCGAAACTTTAAGGGGCAACATAGCGAAACATATAAGCAAAGCATAAGAAACACATCATGTCATGGAAACATCAACTGAAACATAGATATATATATATATATAACGTGCCTACCCAAAGAGGCAGGACTATTTGATACATCATGAAGCAAAATACAACTGAAATGCAATACAAGGAAATCATAAAAAGCGAATACAAGAGAAACTACCCCCATACCCATGTGCACCTAAAGGAGACAACCTCATATACAAAAGAAGGTTTGTCCTCTACTATGTGGCGTGTGTGTGCACTAACTACTACCCTCCTATGACTACTCCCGCGTCCGAGTCTCGGGTCGAGTCGATCCACTGGCGAATCTCGGCGGGAGTGGTCGAGTGCATCATCGGGGCATGTCCACCGCGGCGAGGGCGCATAGATGGCCGTCGAGCCAACCGCGGCTGGACCACCGTCTCCTCACTCCCAGCCCTCATCGGTGGAGGAGCGGGACTGGAGCTCCAACTGTACATGTGGGATGGCGGGTCCTCGGATGGGTCAGATCTCAGTCTTGGGGCAGCGGCACATACTCGGGGTACTCGCGTCTGGTGGCGTCTCGGGCTCCATGCGGAGGATCTGCTCATCGCGTGGTCTCGCTCGCTCAAAAATCCCATTATGACGGTAAGGAGCAGTCGGGGTGAAGCGGTAGCTCGGGACGGGGTACGCGAAGGGTCGTCCCATGAACATGAATACTCTGACAGTGCAGCGACCCTCAAAATGGTATGACCCGAGTGCCGGGTCATGGTGCAGCTCCCACACCGGGGTGTCGACGAAGAGTACAAACGTCGCCATCTGAAGATATGACGGAAGAAAAGAGAGAGGGAATGAGAATCTTTCTAAAAGAATTCTCAGTAGGGTTATCCCTACCTAGGTGTCATCGTCACATCCTCAGGAACCTTGGGTTTATTTCTAAAAGGTGTGCATGCATATAATTTCCTTTTAAGTTAGTTTTCCAAAGAGGTATTTTATCCAAGGTCCGCCATATTTTATAATGCGTCTTTATAACTTAAGCGGAAATACACTAATGATATGAATGCATCATCAGGTAAACCAAACAATAGAATAACTAGGAAACATTATAACATTGGCATAAGTATAGTTTATGTGACATTGTCAACTTTAACTTTCATCTCATGGGGCCGCCCTAAAACTTCTCTAGGTTATGAGCTCATACCTTAACTAGTCGTCACTAGCTCTTACTTATCCTATGATAAGCGTAACATAATCCCGACTTAAAGTACTGCTAGGGGGCAAATTAAGGATCTCCTTTCTAGGATCATTTCCTCTTTGAAACGCTTTGCTAGCCACGTGGGCCTCGCAATTTGTCCGCTTTGGCAGGCTGCATCTACACATACCCTCACGGATTTGTCTCCTCCTGGGGGTGCTCGGCCGAACCGGTGTCACCCAGGAGAAGCGCGTCTCAGTGTTGTGTCACATTTATATTTTCATAAGTATTACATCACAATTACCTCATCATTTATCATATTCATTTTTATCATGCATTCTCATGTAGCTTTTTCATAACATATATATCATCACATGAAACTTTCTCATAACATTCGTCACATAAAACTTTCACACAAACATCATCACATAGTCATATTTAACAATCATCCAGAGGCTCATAGGCATGTTATGTTATATCTCATAGTGCTTTAAACTTCGATTATTATGAGTCTTAAACTTGCAAATTATTCTTAACTTCTTTATTCGCCTATAGTTTGACAATTAATGAGTTATATAAATTTTATGCTCAAGAACTAATCCAAATAGCACTAAGCAGAATTTGGACAGCTTTATGTTTATGTGATTACGGAGTTCTAGAAATTACGGTTTAGATCTTTATCTCACTTTCTAAGTTATTGATCATCAACACCTAGTCTCTTGGGAACCTATAAGGTTATAACTAAGTATTTCTCACCTCACCATATGGTCAAGAACATCTCTAAACCTCAAGAGTGCAGAAATCAAAATACTAACTTTACGGGTACCTAGAAGTCACAATAATGACCCTTTCTAAGTTCGGTTTGCTCCTAAGGTTTCAAGATTAAGTCCTAAACCAATTATGAGTCATTCCTACACATATAAACTAATTTAAAACCATGATTATTGAATCTAAACCTTGCTGGACAGAATCCAGAAAAATAAATCTTTAAGGGATCTAAAACTCTCAAATGAATTCTTTTCTAGTTCCTAACTTATCCTATCTTTCACATATGAGTCTTAACATAATTATTACCCAAACATAAGCATATTAACATCATTAACACAGCTCATACAGTGGCCAAACATAGCAAGGCAGAACCTAAACAACAACTCCATTTAAAGGCATTGAATCATAGTTTCTAAAGCACATAAAATACTAGTTTCTCTTGGAACCTTATTAAAACCTTCAAAACTCTTTTATGAACACTTTTATCATCTAAACTCATGGAAATACTTAATAGGGCAGTGGCTATGTTATTTTCATCTCAAGAGGTCCTAAATTCATAATACTTAGTTCTACACATTCCTTATACTCATATAAGTTTAGAAAAATTATAAAACATAGTTTTCAATACTTGAAGACATTAAGGCCTCATAGGGCCGAAATATGAGCCATAGGAGATAAATGTTTTAGACCTTTGTTTGAGATATCCTTGGGCAAGTCTTTGAGCTCTAGAATCATTAAAGTGATGACATAAAAATAAACATGCTCATGCACTTATTTTAGTTATTGCTAGAAAGTAAAGTGAGAGCATAAAATAAATATGTGGTGCAATATATTATTATCTTTGATATTTAGGTGAGGACTTGAAATATAAATATGATAATGCAAAGCTTGAAACATAAACATGATAATGCAAGTTTATTCATTATCTTGGGATTTAGTGATAGCAAGGAAATAAACATGATATGCAAAGCTTAAAGTAAACATGATGCAAGTTTCATTTTTATGTTTAACTAGAGCTCATTTAAGACTTTAACAAGATAATAACCCCATACAATATCTCAAAGATCACAACACAAGAATCGAAAATCATATAAAAGAGAAATAAGGTGAAACTACATCAAGTTCTTTATTAAGTACCCCAAACCCCTATCTAGAGACAAATCTCTAGAACGTGCCGCCAACTTTAAGGTTGACAAGGGTAGGCTTGGGCTTTTAGAAATCCTTAGATTAATTTTCTTAAGTTGGAAAACCATGTGAGCTAGATAACATATAGATGAAGTTGTAAGAAAAGGAAAACTCAAGCTTTAGAGGTTTCTTTGAGATGAACACAATGTCATCATCTAGAAACTCTCATCATCAAGCTATCATGCTCAAATCAAGGCCTCATGGCCGAAAATGAAAGGAAAGGAAAAACAAAGGGAAGTTCAAAAGAATCCAAGAGAAAACTAGAGAAAAACACTTTCTTGAGCAAAATAAAGTTTGAAAACAAATCCCTACCTAGTGATGAAGATAAAAGCTTGGTCTTGAAGATGGAAATGAGATGAGCAACACCTCCTAGGATGGTGATGATGATTCGGCCTTGATGAGAGAAAAAGAAAGAGAATGTGTTTCAAGTGGAGTTGTGTTTGAGGTGTGGTGTTTGAGAGGTTTGATGATGGTTCAAGGTTTTGGGGTGGTGTTTGATGGTTGAGAGGTGATGATGAGATGAAGAGATGAAGAAGATAAAGATGAAAAGAAAGGAAGAACACTCTTGGAACTTTGAGAGAAAAAGGAAAGGCTAGCAAGACAACTCTAAAACTCTAAACTTTGCAAATGCTTCAAAGTGTAACAAGGCTAACACAAGCATCCTATTTATAGAAAAACAAAACCATGGAGCTTGCAAATGGAGGGAGTGGCCGTGTGGTTTGGAGGGAAAAGGAAGAGAAAATATCTCTTACACAAGGTCATTCAAGCATGGTTTGAAGTATGGAAGCTATGCTACAAAGTATGGCTTGATGTGAGTTAATTTCCTATCACATTTTTATGAAATTAGGCTTCTAGAACCTTAACATGGCTGGAACTTTTCCAGCCACAAATAAATGGGGAAAATGGGTTGTTTTAATTATTTATTCATGTGGAAATTCAAGCTTGATTGAAAGTTATGACAAGGTATAGTGTATGTGACTTGAGGTATGGTCTTGGAGTGTTGAAAAATTGAACATGTGATGCATAATGGGGGGAGTGAGGCTTCGGCCAGCTTGGGGCAGCAGAATGGGAGGATGGTTTGACCATTTAATTGTGTGTTAATGGTAGGTTTAGATGTGTATTAGCTTAGGTACAAGGTTAGGAATGATTAAGCTTAAGTTTAGGTAACTAAGAATGTGATTTAGGGAGTTTATGACAAGTTTAGGAGTGCTCATACATCATTAAAGAATTTTAAACTCATTTATGAATAAACAATGTGTAACACAATTCCATGATTTAAGGAATTGGAAAGAGAAAACACTATTCAAGATTCTATGACTAGGTGTCATAAAATTAAAATATGATTTTAGGTTGTAATTAAGTACTTTTTGGTTCTAATCAACTTTAATAAATTATTTTGACTCAAGATTAATTAAGGAAATTAATTAACCTTCGATTAGAGCCTAATATTGCTTAGGTTTGCTTAATCGCGTGATTAAGCCGTAAAAATACGAAACTAGGGCAAAACCGTAATTTTGCACTAATTTTGCCCGGGACTTCAAAAATTAAAACTGAGGTCATAGAATACATAAAAACGCCTTTTAAAACCATCTGGAGAAGTTTCGGGTTCATCCAAGCACTTGCAAGCGGGTAAAACACCACAGGCGTTTTGGTCATTTTGACCTGAAAACTCGAAACGAGATTTTCGATCCCGGGAAGGTACATAAGTTTTCTAATCCCCTTCCAACATTGAGTTTGCCCTTCGAGTACTGCCGCACTGGTTTTCCTCGATTTCGTGAAAATGACCTCAGGCATTTTGGTCATTTTCACTCTAATGTAAAAATCTGGGCGTTACATTACTCCTCCTTAAAAAGAATTTCGCCCTCGAAATTGCATCTTAGAAAAGCTCGATATTTGGACTTCATCTCTGACTCTAGTTCCCACGTGTATTCTTCCGACTTGCCTTGTCCCCACGCCACTTTTACCAAAGGAACAGACTTGTTCCTTAACTGCTTGACTCCGTGATCCACTATTCCCGTAGGCGGTACATTGAAAGTGAGGTCCTCCCTTAACTGTACATGCTCTGGTTCTAGGACATGGCTAGGGTCGGACTCATATTTACGTGAATCGGGAGACGTGAAAGACATCATGAAGGTTTGACAGATTGGGTGGTAAGGCTATTTTGTAAGCTACGGATCCGACTCTTTGAAGAATTTCAAAAGGACCGAGAAATCCGGGACTCAACTTTTTAACTTTCATGGCTCTCCCTATTCCTGTAGTGGGGGTGATTCTTAGAAATACATGTTCTCCCTCTTGGAACTCCAAGGGCTTGCGCCTTTGTCCGCTGTAGCTTTTCTGTCGACTTTGAGCGGTTAAGATTCTATCCTTGATCTTCTTGATTTGTTCCGCTGCTTCCTCACTACCTCAGGTCCTAAGACACTTTGCTCTCCGGCTCGTACTCAACACAAGGGTGATTGGCACTTCCTTCCGTATAATGCCTCAGACGGTGCCATATCGATGCTTGCGTGATAACCGTTGTTATACGCAAACTCGATCAAAGGCATGTACTTATCCCAACTTCCTTTTTGGTCTAAGACACAAGCTCTCAAAGATATCTTCTAGGGTTTGGATTGTCCTCTGATCGACCATCCGCTTGTGGGTGGTAAGCGGTGCTTAGGCACAACTTGGAACCAAACGCCTTTTGAAAGGCTCCCAAAAACGTGATCGTAAACCGCGGATCTCGATCCGAGATTATCGCCGATGGTACTCCATGCAACCTTACTATTTCTTGGATGTAAAGTGGGCCAACTTATCCAACGAGTACGTGACTCGAATAGGTAGAAAGTGAGCCGACTTAGTCGGTCGATCCACGATTACCCATACGGCATCGTGGGCCAGCTTGGGTCTTTGGCAATCCCGTCACGAAGTCCATTGATATACTCTCCCACTTCCACTGGGATCGGCGGGGGTTGCAACATGCCGTAAGGTTTTTGGTGTTCGATCTTGACCTTTTGGCGGACCAAACACTTACTCACCCAGCGACCACATCCTTCTTTAATCCGCCACCAAAACATCCTCTTTAAGTCCCGATACATCTTTGTAGTACCAGGATGGATGGCAAAATGGCTCTTGTGAGCCTCCTCCAAGATCTTCTCTCGGAGGTCACCATCTTGTGGCACAGATAAGCCCCTCGAACCTCCATAACCAGTCGGGGCCTCGTACAAAACCTTTCAACTTTCCAGCCTTTACTGCCTCGATTGTCTCCATAAAGTCCTCATTTTCTCTTTGGGCAAGCATAATCCTTTGCTTAAACTCCACTGTCACCGTGAGATGACTCATCACGATGCCATTCTCCGTTATAGACATTCCAAGATTCATATTCCTAAATTGCTCTATTAACCCAACTTCATTAACCATCATACTTGACAAACGTAACGAGTTTCGGCTCAAGGCGCTGGCTACTACATTAGCCTTGCGGGTGGTAACTTAAACCAAAATCGTAGTCCTTGAGGAATTCCATCCATCTCCTTTGCCTCATATTCAACTCCTTTTGATCAAAGAGATGCTTGAGACTCTTATGATCGGAGAAAACTTCAAACCTCACACCATACAAGTGGTGTCTCCACATCTTTAGAGCGAACACGATGGCTGCTAGTTCAAGGTCATGGGTGGGGTAGGTTACCTCATGAGGCTTGAGTTGCCTGGACGCATAGGCTACCACTTGCCTGCTTTGCATCAACACACAACCTAAACCTTTGCTGAAGCATCGCAATATACCTCAAGGGTACATTGGGGTCAGGTAAAACTAAACTGGGGTTGAGGTGAGCTTTTCCTTAAGCTCTAGGAAACTCTTTTCACACTCAGGCTCCACTCAAACGGGCATTCTTCCTAGTGAGCTTGGTTAAGGGTAGGGCTAATCGGGAAAATCCTTTAATGAACCTACGATAATATCCAGCTAAACCCAAAAAGCTTCTAATCTCGATTCTGAGAGGTTGGTCTATCCCAATTCATCACAAATCTATCTTACTTGGGTCGAGACTATGCCACCTTTTGACACAACATGTCCTAAGAACTTTACCTCCTCTAACCAAAATTCACACTTAGACAACTTAGCATATAACTTCTTCTCCTTTAATACCTCTAAAACCAACCTTAAATGACGCTCATGCTCCTCGTGGGTTTTCGAATAGATGAGAATATCATCTATGAACACAACCATTTAACTGATCTAAATAGGGTCTAAAGATCCTATTCATGTAATCCATAAAATCATGCGGAGCATTCGTCAAACCAAACGACATTACATTGAACTCAAAGTGTCCATACCGAGTTCAAAAAGCGGTTTTAGGAATATCCGAATCTCTAACCCTAATCTGATGGTAACCAGACCTTAAATCAATCTTAGAAAACACTACTGCTCCTTTCAATTGGTCCATAAGATCGTCAATCCTAGGCAATGGGTATTTATTCTTTATGGTTACTTGGTTTAACTGCCTATAGTCTATACACATCCTCATGCTTCCGTCCTTTTTCTTCACAAATAAGACCTGAGCGCCCCAAGGTGAAGCACTCTACTTTATAAAACTCTTTTCTAACAACTGCTCTAACTGGGTTTTCAACTCTGCTAACTCCGAAGGTGACATCCTATACGGGGCTATAGAGATTGGTCCTGTCCCAGGAACCAACTCTATGGAGAACTCCACTTTTCTTTCGGGAGGGAACTCGGGTATTTCATCCTGAAACACCTCGGGATAGTCTCTCACCACAGGTATCTCACCTAGGTTCTGCTCCAAGTCTACATCACAAGCGGCTAGGAGAACATATCCCTTAGTTTTCTTCCCACTACAGAAGACCTCTACGGAATTTAGGTACAGCCTAATGGGTTGAGTGATGTTTTCGGGAGGAGAAGGGAAAACTACGGTTTGGGTTCCACAATCTAACATCACACGATTGGGGTGAAGCCGCTCATGCCTAAGATAATGCCTATGTCTTTCAAGGGTAAACAAATTAAATCTATGATAAAAGACCTATTTTCTACAACAAGATGACAGTTTAAACAACAACGGCAAGTATTAACAGGGCGATTTGTAGGAGTAGAAACAATAAGATCGAAGGGAAGTTTAGAGACTTTTAGATTTAAGGACTCGACACTAGCAAGTGAAATGAAAGAATGAGTAGCACCAGAGTCATATAGTACAGTTAAGGCTTTACCGTTTACTTCGCACATACCTTCGATGAGATCTTTGGACTTCTTAGCGTCTTCTGCGTTAAGGGTAAAGACCCTTCCTCGGTATTGTGGTCGGGGGTTTTGGTTCGATGTCCCTTGTCCGGTGCAGTCCTTTGCATAGTGGCCAGGCTTGCCACACTTGAAACATACATTCTGACCGGCTAAGCATGGGCGATTCCCGTGGTTCTTTCCGCATTGTGGGCAGACGTCAGCAGATGTTGCTCCGGGGTAAGCAGCAGGGGTTTGTGGTGCCTTGTTCTTGGCTCCACTTGGTCCTCCATTGTGGTTTCGGGGTCCACCCGGTCCACGGGGTTGATTATTGAAATTCCTCGGGCCTTGATGTTGAAATGGCGGCCTTTGGTGTTGCTTGGATTGTTGGTGAGCAGGAGCTCTTGGCAGTTGTTGTTGTTGTTGTCGGGACTGGTTGGACTGGTAGGGGTTGTAGTGATTCCTCGACGGGTATTGCGGTTTGAACTTCGGGGCTTGAGGTCCGAGCCCCTTAGCTCGCTCTGCCCTTGTGATTTGAATCTTTCTCCCCTTCTTCAAGTATTCGGCACTTGTTGACCAGGGTCGGGAAGTCTCTCGATCTCCATATGGGCCACAACAGAGTTCATCTCTCGCCTTCAGACCTCCTCATACTTCACACACTTCCAAACTTCATCGGGTTCCCTTGGAATACCCGAGAGAACTTGATTAGCTCCTCAAACTTCGCAGTTGTATTGAGCTACAGAGACCCTCCTTGGGTTAATCGCATGAACTCAACGCCCTTCGCTCCTCACGGACTCGGAAAGTACTTCTCATAGAAGTAAGTCTTGAACAGCTCGACCAATGGGAGTTCCAGAGGCTTCTAGCAGATGCCTCGTGCCGCTCCACCGTAACTTCGGCGTCGGACTTCAAAGATGAAAGCAAAGAATGTGACCTTCGCTCCTCTCGAAAGGTGTAACGACAGAGTAGATCTTTTCCATGTCTTTGACCCATTCATCGCCTTTGTCGGGTCCATCACCCCTCGGAACATGGCGGGTTCGCCTTGCGGAACTCGCCGGCGGGCTTGTTCCACCATCTCAAAGCAGGGGAGGAGGGGGAACAGAGCAAGATTCGCTTGTTGATCCATTCGGTCGAACATCCGCTCCATGGCTTGCGCCATGCGACGGACAAAGCAGCAGCTTGTATCATCTTGTTCAACATCGGGTGTAGTCCTAGGTCGTCGTCAGCGGTGCCATTGGTCCCTATACACATGAAACAATGAACATTAAGTTGATCAGGCTCAATATCCATGCAAAATGAGCTAGTTACCATGGCACTTGCAACCAATGAAGTCATGCATCTCTAGTCCTACAAACTTATCTCTATCAAGCACTATACATGACATAACTATCGTATTATGCTTATAAAGCATAGTCACCCAATCTTCAGCTCCATGAGAATCGAACTGCTCTGATACCATAATGTAACACCCTAAATCTTAACCCAAGACTACTAGTATGTCCTTAGGTTAATTTTTAGAATATTACCTCTTGGTCTCATCCTTTGGAAAATACTTAGCGGAAATACAGGTAAAATTTTTCTTTTTAAAATCAAAGTGAGAGCCACGCGCGAAACTTTAAGGGGCAACATAGCGAAACATATAAGCAAAGCATAAGAAACACATCATGTCATGGAAACATCAACTGAAACATAGATATATATATATATATATAACGTGCCTACCCAAAGAGGCAGGACTATTTGATACATCATGAAGCAAAATACAACTGAAATGCAATACAAGGAAATCATAAAAGCGAATACAAGAGAAACTACCCCCATACCCATGTGCACCTAAAGGAGACAACCTCATATACAAAAGAAGGTTTGTCCTCTACTATGTGGCGTGTGTGTGCACTAACTACTACCCCTCCTATGACTACTCCTGTGGTCCGAGCATCGTGGGGTCGAGTCGATCCATCGCGAATCTCGGCGGGAGTGGTCGAGTGCATCATCGGCGCATGTCCACCGCGGCGAGGGCGTATAGCTGGCCGTCGAGCCAACCGCGGCCGACCACCGCCTCCTCACTCCCAGCCCTCATCGGTGGAGGAGCGGACCGAGCTCCAACCGTACATGTGGGATGGCGGGTCCTCGGATGGGTCCGTCTCCAGTACCGGGACGCGGCACATACTCGGGGTACTCGTGTACAGCTGACGTCTCGGGCTCCATGCGGAGGATCTGCTCATCGCGTGGTCTCGCTCGCTCAAAAATCCCATTATGACGGTAAGGAGCAGTCGGGGTGAAGCGGTAGCTCGGGGCGAGAATGCGAAGGGTCGCCCCATGAACATGAATACTCGGCGGTCTGGCGACCCTCAAAATGGTATGACCCGAGTGCCGGGTCATGGTGCAGCTCCCACACCGGGGTGTCGACGAAGAGTACAAACGTCGCCATCTGAAGATATGACGGAAGAAAAGAGAGAGGGAATGAGAATCTTTCTAAAAGAATTCTCAGTAGGGTTATCCCTACCTAGGTGTCATCGTCACATCCTCAGGAACCTTGGGTTTATTTCTAAAAGGTGTGCATGCATATAATTTCCTTTTAAGTTAGTTTTCCAAAGAGGTATTTTATCCAAGGTCCGCCATATTTTATAATGCGTCTTTATAACTTAAGCGGAAATACACTAATGATATGAATGCATCATCAGGTAAACCAAACAATAGAATAACTAGGAAACATTATAACATTGGCATAAGTATAGTTTATGTGACATTGTCAACTTTAACTTTCATCTCATGGGGCCGCCCTAAAACTTCTCTAGGTTATGAGCTCATACCTTAACTAGTCGTCACTAGCTCTTACTTATCCTATGATAAGCGTAACATAATCCCGACTTAAAGTACGGGCTAGGGGGCAAATTAAGGATCTCCTTTCTAGGATCATTTCCTCTTTGAAACGCTTTGCTAGCCACGTGGGCCTCGCAATTTGTCCGCTTTGGCAGGCTGCATCTACACATACCCTCACGGATTTGTCTCCTCCTGGGGTGCTCGGCCGAACCGGTGTCACCCAGAGAAGCGCGTCTCAGTGTTGTGTCACATTTATATTTTCATAAGTATTACATCACAATTACCTCATCATTTATCATATTCATTTTTATCATGCATTCTCATGTAGCTTTTTCATAACATATATATCATCACATGAAACTTTCTCATAACATTCGTCACATAAAACTTTCACACAAACATCATCACATAGTCATATTTAACAATCATCCAGAGGCTCATAGGCATGTTATGTTATATCTCATAGTGCTTTAAACTTCGATTATTATGAGTCTTAAACTTGCAAATTATTCTTAACTTCTTTATTCGCCTATAGTTTGACAATTAATGAGTTATATAAATTTTATGCTCAAGAACTAATCCAAATAGCACTAAGCAGAATTTGGACAGCTTTATGTTTATGTGATTACGGAGTTCTAGAAATTACGGTTTAGATCTTTATCTCACTTTCTAAGTTATTGATCATCAACACCTAGTCTCTTGGGAACCTATAAGGTTATAACTAAGTATTTCTCACCTCACCATATGGTCAAGAACATCTCTAAACCTCAAGAGTGCAGAAATCAAAATACTAACTTTACGGGTACCTAGAAGTCACAATAATGACCCTTTCTAAGTTCGGTTTGCTCCTAAGGTTTCAAGATTAAGTCCTAAACCAATTATGAGTCATTCCTACACATATAAACTAATTTAAAACCATGATTATTGAATCTAAACCTTGCTGGACAGAATCCAGAAAAATAAATCTTTAAGGGATCTAAAACTCTCAAATGAATTCTTTTCTAGTTCCTAACTTATCCTATCTTTCACATATGAGTCTTAACATAATTATTACCCAAACATAAGCATATTAACATCATTAACACAGCTCATACAGTGGCCAAACATAGCAAGGCAGAACCGAAACAACAACTCCATTTAAAGGCATTGAATCATAGTTTCTAAAGCACATAAAATACTAGTTTCTCTTGGAACCTTATTAAAACCTTCAAAACTCTTTTATGAACACTTTTATCATCTAAACTCATGGAAATACTTAATAGGGCAGTGGCTATGTTATTTTCATCTCAAGAGGTCCTAAATTCATAATACTTAGTTCTACACATTCCTTATACTCATATAAGTTTAGAAAAATTATAAAACATAGTTTTCAATACTTGAAGACATTAAGGCCTCATAGGGCCTAAATATGAGCCATAGGAGATAAATGTTTTAGACCTTTGTTTGAGATATCCTTGGGCAAGTCTTTGAGCTCTAGAATCATTAAAGTGATGACATAAAAATAAACATGCTCATGCACTTATTTTAGTTATTGCTAGAAAGTAAAGTGAGAGCATAAAATAAATATGTGGTGCAATATATTATTATCTTTGATATTTAGGTGAGGACTTGAAATATAAATATGATAATGCAAAGCTTGAAACATAAACATGATAATGCAAGTTTATTCATTATCTTGGGATTTAGTGATAGCAAGGAAATAAACATGATATGCAAAGCTTAAAGTAAACATGATGCAAGTTTCATTTTTATGTTTAACTAGAGCTCATTTAAGACTTTAACAAGATAATAACCCCATACAATATCTCAAAGATCACAACACAAGAATCGAAAATCATATAAAAGAGAAATAAGGTGAAACTACATCAAGTTCTTTATTAAGTACCCAAAACCCTCATCCAGAGGCAAATCTCTAGAACGTGCCGCCAACTTTAAGGTTGACAAGGGTAGGCTTGGGCTTTTAGAAATCCTTAGATTAATTTTCTTAAGTTGGAAAACCATGTGAGCTAGATAACATATAGATGAAGTTGTAAGAAAAGGAAAACTCAAGCTTTAGAGGTTTCTTTGAGATGAACACAATGTCATCATCTAGAAACTCTCATCATCAAGCTATCATGCTCAAATCAAGGCCTCATGGCCGAAAATGAAAGGAAAGGAAAAACAAAGGGAAGTTCAAAAGAATCCAAGAGAAAACTAGAGAAAACACTTTCTTGAGCAAAATAAAGTTTGAAAACAAATCCCTACCTAGTGATGAAGATAAAAGCTTGGTCTTGAAGATGGAAATGAGATGAGCAACACCTCCTAGGATGGTG
Organism: Dalbergia cultrata; assembly: GCA_031216105.1. NCBI lineage: Eukaryota > Viridiplantae > Streptophyta > Magnoliopsida > Fabales > Fabaceae > Dalbergia > Dalbergia cultrata. The sequence goes on along the minus strand of CM062346.1, from coordinate 39,401,615 downwards.
ATGATGATTCGGCCTTGATGAGAGAAAAAGAAAGAGAATGTGTTTCAAGTGGAGTTGTGTTTGAGGTGTGGTGTTTGAGAGGTTTGATGATGGTTCAAGGTTTTGGGGTGGTGTTTGATGGTTGAGAGGTGATGATGAGATGAAGAGATGAAGAAGATAAAGATGAAAAGAAAGGAAGAACACTCTTGGAACTTTGAGAGAAAAAGGAAAGGCTAGCAAGACAACTCTAAAACTCTAAACTTTGCAAATGCTTCAAAGTGTAACAAGGCTAACACAAGCATCCTATTTATAGAAAAACAAAACCATGGAGCTTGCAAATGGAGGGAGTGGCCGTGTGGTTTGGAGGGAAAAGGAAGAGAAAATATCTCTTACACAAGGTCATTCAAGCATGGTTTGAAGTATGGAAGCTATGCTACAAAGTATGGCTTGATGTGAGTTAATTTCCTATCACATTTTTATGAAATTAGGCTTCTAGAACCTTAACATGGCTGGAACTTTTCCAGCCACAAATAAATGGGGAAAATGGGTTGTTTTAATTATTTATTCATGTGGAAATTCAAGCTTGATTGAAAGTTATGACAAGGTATAGTGTATGTGACTTGAGGTATGGTCTTGGAGTGTTGAAAAATTGAACATGTGATGCATAATGGGGGGAGTGAGGCTTCGGCCAGCTTGGGGCAGCAGAATGGGAGGATGGTTTGACCATTTAATTGTGTGTTAATGGTAGGTTTAGATGTGTATTAGCTTAGGTACAAGGTTAGGAATGATTAAGCTTAAGTTTAGGTAACTAAGAATGTGATTTAGGGAGTTTATGACAAGTTTAGGAGTGCTCATACATCATTAAAGAATTTTAAACTCATTTATGAATAAACAATGTGTAACACAATTCCATGATTTAAGGAATTGGAAAGAGAAAACACTATTCAAGATTCTATGACTAGGTGTCATAAAATTAAAATATGATTTTAGGTTGTAATTAAGTACTTTTTGGTTCTAATCAACTTTAATAAATTATTTTGACTCAAGATTAATTAAGGAAATTAATTAACCTTCGATTAGAGCCTAATATTGCTTAGGTTTGCTTAATCGCGTGATTAAGCGTAAAAATACGAAACTAGGGGCAAAACCGTAATTTTGCACTAATTTTGCCCGGGACTTCAAAAATTAAAACTGAGGTCATAGAATACATAAAAACGCCTTTTAAAACCATCTGGAGAAGTTTCGGGTTCATCCGGCACTTGCAAACGGGTAAAACACCACAGGGGCGTTTTGGTCATTTTGACCTGAAAACTCGAAAAACGAGATTTTCGATCCCGGGAAGGTACATAAGTTTTCTAATCCCCTTCCAACATTGAGTTTGCCCTTCGAGTACTGCCGCACTGGTTTTCCTCGAATTCCGGGCTGAAAATGACCTCAGGGGCATTTTGGTCATTTTCACTCTAACAGAAAAATCGGGGCGTTACAATAAGAATCTTCAGGAGATATATATAAAAGTCATAATAAAAATATATAAAGAACCTCTAAAAATATCTTAAAGGGTATTAATGTATTAATGGAAATACTAAGAGTACAAAGAAGACTAAGAGAAAAAGATATTACCAAGATATACATAACCTATTAGGAACACTAGAGACCTAACTTGATAACTTAGGTTGCTTAATATGAATTATCTATGAGAATGTTTACTATGAGATTTACATGATATTGTCTATGTTACATGAAGTGATATACAGAAATGTGAATGTATTGATGAGATATGAAATGATAATGATAAAATGATTGACTGTGGCATGATTTATTAATGTGCATACATTCATGTTTCAAATGAAATAATAAATAGACCAACTCACTACTTAATCCTATTTGGGGATTAAGGTATCGATGACTTCACTCAGTGAGAATAAAAGTAAAACCTGAAAAAGTAGCAATGATAGTCTGGAAAAGTGGACTTGAGCTAAACTCACGGCTTAACCCCCTAAACCGTGGAGATCATGGCAATGGAAAGAAAACCAAAAGGTTGTGGCGATGGCCACGGTATGAGCTCATTACCCTTTAGGGTGGTCTACGGCATTGATGCATTCATCCCGTGAGTAATTAAGAAATATGTTGATGAAATAAATGAAAGATGATGATCACTAAACAAGTGAATGTTGAGGATGAGTAATCATGAAATGCATGGAGCTCCTAAATGATTATTGCTTATTAGTGGTTTTACATGATATGCTTATATGTATGCTTGATGAAATACTGAATGGATATTTCTGCTAATATTCAAGATTAGTTGAAAAGTAACTGCACTTCGGCTAATCACGTTTGTGAAAGTTTGATAATTGAATCCTTACTTGTTCACCTTTTTATAATAAACCCGAAGTGACTGGAACGACAACGATGACACTTTTAGTACAAGTAGGAACTCCTACTGAGAAATCATGTATTTCTCACTCCTATGTTAATTTTCCGTTGTCGTTACCAGAGACAAACGTGTCCACCTAAAGCAACGAAGCTATAGCTGAGGAAGAAGGTAGCACGTGAAGAATTCAAACCTTTCAAGTAGGAGCATTCCGAGCTTTAGTTACATTATAGTTTGTGAGAAACAATTAGTAATAGTAGAACTTATATTGTTATTTGTAATAACTTATCAGTATGATATATGCCCTGTTGTGACTTATGTATTAAGTGATTATATTCCAGTTTATGTCATAATAGTTCTACACTTAGTCTCTTATTCCGCTTATTTAATTAAGTGCATAATGTAACTTGGTTATTATCTATAAAAGCGCTATGTATTTCACTTCTCGTTACAGGCTTAAGTTTTCAAAAAATTAATTTATTTAAAGAAAAAAAAACTTCCACTATTTTTCTAAGTTAATTTCAAAAGAAAATAAATGCAAGGCATAAGTGACAACTAATAGAATCCAAATGTGAACTTAAGCATAGTGAGGTTCTATTAGGGTGTTACAGAGGGTATATCCTAAGAGAGGTGATCCCTGCCCCCTACCTGTACTTTCGTAGTCGGGATTATTTTATTATGTTTCACTTATTCAGATAATAAGCAAGAGCTAGTGACGACTAGCTGTGGGATGAGCTCATAACCTAGTTATTTTAGGGTGGCCTTATTATGCTAAAGTACCATGATTGATGTCACGAAGTTGAGGAATGATCCACTTGAAAGTTATATGCCCTTTATGCCACTTGTGTGTTTCTTGAAGATGTGATTCATTGAGTTATTTGATTGAGGCATTGCCATGCATTCATGTTTTAATATGTTGCATTCATAACATCAAGATGCATGCTAAAAGAAATGAACCTTGGATAATTGGTTTTATAAACCCTAATTAATGAATCTTTATGTATGCACATCTTTTATAATTAAACCCAAGGTTCCTGAGGATGTGAACGATGTAACCCTAGGATAGGAGACTTCTACTGAGATTCTTTAGTAAGAATTCTCACTCATTTCTCTTCCTTCTCTTTCTTCCATCACATCTTCAGAGAGCGATGGCGACGTTCGTGGTCTTCATTGATATGCCCGTCTGGGAGGTGCACTACTACCTAGAGCATCATTCCTATCACTTTGAGGGTCGTTGTGTTGTTTGTGTTTTTGTGTACATGGGTCAGCCTTTTGCTTATCCAGTGTCCAGCTACCAGTTCACTCCTACCGCTCCTTTTGGTGGTGACGACTTGATCTTCAAGCGCACCCGCCCTGGCGATGAGCAGTTGTGTTGTGCCAGCTCGTCCGCCTCAACTGTTTGGGACTACCCAGAGTATGTGCCTCGTTCGAGGAGGTCGGAGACCGATCCGTCCGAGGACTCGCCGATGCATGTCTATTCGGAGAGTTCTACTCCCTTTCCCCTATTTACGCGAGAGGGCAGCGAGGATACCGTGATGCAGCCATGCTTGGCGAGGAGATCCAAGATGCACCCGCGCCGAGGGGCTCACGTCCAGCCGACACGCATTCCCTTCTCACTCCACTGGCCCACTCAGGAGGAGATTGAGCGATTCCCCGGTTATCTACCTGTAACATCCCCTGCTGCTTTATGGATTGACGACTATCCCCACAAACCAACACGGGTCTTTTCAGCATGCTTTGTCCTCACTCACACGCTTCCTAGGAAAACTTCCCAGGGGGTCACCCATCCCAAAATTACCCCAGGTCAAGCACGCTTAACTGTGGAGTTCTTTCAGTTTGGGATACCGAAAAGAAGATGCATCTTGTTGGTATAAGTAGTGCAAATCAATTCATATAAGCCCTCCTCAACTGTATAGTCCCATACCTATACAATCTTAGGATCCCTCTCATTCGGGTGTGTAATCGGTTCATTCATGTACCCCTCCGCTTAGAGGACCTTGCGAGGAGCCGCCCCTTGTCCGTGCCCTCTTTGCACAGGCGATCACTCGCCCTCGCCCCCAAGGCGTTACATGCCCACCAGCTTCCGCCTGGTTCGTCCCCGAACCACACCGTACTGGGAGAGGTGCAGGCTCTGATACCATAATGTAACACCCTAATAGAACCCCACTGTGCTTAAGTTCACATTTGGATTCTATTAGTTATCACTTATGCCTTGTATTAATTTTCTTTTGAAATTAACTTAGAAAAATAATGGAAGTTTTTTTTTTCTTTAAATAAATTAATTTTTTGAAAACTTAAGCCTGTAACGAGAAGTGAAATACATAGCGCTTTTATAGATAATAATCAAGTTACATTGCGCACTTAATTAAATAAGCGGAATAAAAGACTAAGTGTAGAACAATTATCACATAAACTGGAATATAATCACTTAATACATAAGTCACAACAGGGCATATATCATACTGATAAGTTATTACAAATAACAATATAAGTTCTACTATTACTAATTGTTTCTCACAAACTATAATGTAACTAAAGCTCGGAATGCTCCTACTTGAACGGTTTGAAATCTTCACGTGCTACCTCCTTCCTCGCCCACGGCCTCGTTGCTTTAGATGGACACGTTTGTCTCTGGTAACGACAACGGAAAATAAACATAGGAGTGAGAAATACATGATTTCTCAGTAAGAGTTCCTACTTGTACTAAAAGTGTCATCGTTGTCGCCCCAGTCACTTCGGGTTTATTATAAAAAGGTGAACAGGTAAGGATTCAATTATCAAACTTTCACAAACGTGATTAGCCAAAGTGCAGTTACTTTTAAACTAATCTTGAACATTAGCAGTAATATTCATTCAATATTTCATCAAGCATACATATAAGCATATCATGTAAAACCACTAATAAGCAGTAATCATTTAGGAGCTGCATGCATTTCATGATTACTCATCCTCAACATTCACTTGTTTAGTGATCATCATCTTTCATTTATTTCATCAACATATTTCTTAATTACTCACGGGATGAATGCATCAATGCCTTAGACCACCCTAAAAGGGTAATGAGCTCATACCATGGCCGTCGCCATAACCTTTTTGGTTTTCATTCCGATGCCGTGATCTCAACGGTTTAGGGGGTTAAGCCGTGAGTTTAGCTCAAGTCCACTTTTCCAGACTTTCATTGCTACTTTTTCAAACTTTACTTTTATTTTTTCCTTTGAAAATGAATGTATGCATATCATCATGTAATCACAATAAATCATGGGCAATCAATCATTCATCTTCATCATTTCATAACTCATCACCATACATTCACTTTACTATAATTCACTTCATGAAACATGGATAATATCATGTAAATCTCATAGTAAACATTTTCATAAATGATTCATTTTAAGCAACCAAAGTTATCAAGTTGAGTTCCTAGTGTTCCTAAGAGGTAATGGATGTCTTAGTATTATCTTTTTCTCTTAGTGTTCTTTGTACTCTTAGAATTCCATTAATACATTAATGCATTTCAAAATATTATTATAGGTTATTTATATATTCTTATTATGGTTTTCGTATAACTCTTGAAGATTATTATTCTATTTAAATTCTTAAAATTCTCTTTTTACAAGACTTGATTCTTTTATTTATAGTTTTGACATCTTTTAGAAGAAAGTTTATAATTCTCTGTATACTTGTTATCTCAGCTTAGTAAAGGTAGTTCCAAATTCCTAACTCATCAAATTTTAGCATTTACATCTTTGGAATAGTGTAAATCCATTGTAAACCATGCATAGGAGGGTTCCCAGGAAAGAGAGGTGGGTCACAATGGACATGCTTAAATACCAAGTCTTTCCTTAGCCAGAACCTTTCCAAACTGCACTTTCACAGTACACTATCCCGAAATTTATTTCTCATTCTGTTTTTACATGGTACAAAACTTTATACATAACATACATGGGTGTATTCCTATATGTGTTAGCTCTCCAACAAAGTTGAAATCAGTCCATTTGCAGTTTTCTAGAGTGAGTTACACCTATTTTACTACTACAAGGTCAGATTTAAAGTTTCAGTCTTAGGCTCTACTTTAAAAATTTATATCTTGAGCTAGAAAACTCCGTTTTGGGTGATTGTTTTTGGAGAGTGTTCTATAATGAGTCTAGTTTATAGTAAAATTATTTTAATTTCGAGATACTTGATATTTTATGAACAGTAGCTTTCGAAGTACCTACTGCCAGAAACAACTAGAAATTCCAGCACCTACCATTTTCATGTCTTAAGTTACCTTTATTAAATCAGTTTTCACATACAATCTTTTCAAGTTATATTTGAGTTTGATAACATCATAAGGGTACTCATAACAGAATAGAACATGTCATATTTCTAAAAATATATTTTTCAAATAATCATTTAAAACTTTTGACAATAACTCAAACTTGAGGCATTCTATCAAGGTTAGAAGCCAACAATGCTTGAACAATTAAAGATGAAGCTCCTACCTCTTGTGTAGGGTCTAAAAAGGGTCCTTCTCTTCTTCCTTAAGCTTTGAACAAGAGTCTTTGGAGTGAATGACCCTCCTTGAATCTTGGCTCTAGAACTTGAATGCTTAAGAAAATATTTCTCACTAGAGTTAAAGTTGTAACTCTTGTGAGGGCTAGTGAAAGTTTGGACTTAGGATTGAAGTGTTTGGATGAAGTTTAGAGGATCAAGAGAAGTCTTTGAAGAACATAAGAAGAATGATAGAATAAGAAAGAAAGAACACTTAGGGAGTTTTTGAATTGAAGAGAGTTTGAGGAGTATTTATAGTGGAAAGATTAGAAAAAAAACAGAAGAAGGAAAGCATTTGGAGCATGATTTATGGAAACATGTTGGCTGAATTTTGGGATGAAAATGCTCCTTGTTTTGTGCAAACATGTTTCCATGTTTTGTGCAAACACGTTTCCATGTTTTGTGCAAACATGTTGGATGAAAATGCTCCATGTTTTATGCAAACATGTTTCCATGTTTTATGCAAACATGTTTCCATGTTTTGTGCAAAGATGTTAGTGGAGATTTTCTAACCTTTATGCAAACATGTTTCCATGTTTTATGCAAACATGTTTCCATGTTTTGTGCAAAGATGTTACATTTCTCCCCTTCTTATTAAAAATTTTGCCCTCAAAATTTGATACCTGTGAATAGGTTCGGAAATTCTTTTCGCATAGCTTCCTCGAGCTCCCATGTGTGCTCTTCCATTCCATCTTGTCCCCAGGCTACTCGGACCAGAGATACAGATTTGTTTCTCAGCTGCTTGATGCCATGATCCACGATCCTCATCGGTGGTAATTCAAAAGTTAAGTCATCTTTTAATTGTATAGTTTCTGGCTCAAACACATGACTGGGGTCTGACTGATACTTTCTCAATTGGGACACATGAAAAACATTGTGTAGGTTAGACAAATTTGGAGGTAATGCAATTTGGTAGGCGGAGGGACCTACCTTTTTGAGGATTTGAAAGGGTCCTAAGAATCTAGTGCTTAGCTTTTTGACCTTCATTGCACGACCTATACCTGTGGTAGGAGTAATTCGCAAGAATATGTGTTCTCCTTCTTGAAATTCGAGAGGTTTCCTTCTCTTGTCAGCATAGCTCTTCTGCCTACTCTGAGCAGTGAGGATTCTTTCCCTAATTCTCCTTATTTGTTTGGTTGTCTCTTCTACCAAATTAGGGCCCAAAATACTTTGCTCTCCCGGGTCACACCAACAAAGTGGTGATTGACACTTTCTATCATACAAAGCCTCTTAGGGTGCCATCCCAATGCTAGTGTGGTAACTATTATTATATGCAAACTCAATCAATGGAAGTTGTTTGTCCCAACTTTTTGGCTGGTCTAAGACACATGCTCTTAGCATATCCTCAAGGGTTTGAATTGTTCTTTCTGATTGTCCATCAGTCTGAGGGTGATAGGCAGTGCTTAGACACAACTTTGAACCAAATGCCTTTTGCAAAGCTCCCCAAAATCTTGAGGTGAACCTTGGATCCCTATCTAAGATAATGGTTTTGGGTACTCCATGGAGCCTTATTATCTCTTGGATGTATAGCTGAGCTAACTTTTCCAAAGGGTAATTTGCTCGAATGGGTAAAAAGTGAGCAGATCTGGTCAATCTATCTACAATTACCCATATGGAGTCATGTCCGGTAGGCGTTCTTGGCAATCCCATCACGAAATCCATGGATATTCCTTCCCACTTCCATTCGGGGATTTCGAGAGGTTGCAGCACTCCGGAGGGTTTTTGATGCTCTATCTTCACTTTTTGGCATACCAAACATTTTTGCACTATATTTGTTATATCTGCTTTCATCTTTGGCCACCAGAACATCTTTTTTAGGTCATGGTACATCTTGGTTATACTGGGTGTACACTAAATTGACTCTTGTGGGCTTCTTCCAAAATGCTAGCTCTCAATCATTCTTTTGCAGGTACATAGATTCTCCCTTGGTATCTCCACACTCCTTCCTTATCCTGGACAAACTCTTTCAACTTTCCTGCTTCGACAAGGGTTAAGGTTCTAAGGAAATCCTCATCTTCCCTTTGGGCTTGAATTATTTGATCCTTAAAGCTACTGGTTACACTTAGTTGGCTTAACCGAATTTGTTCTGAAGTCCTCCTATATCCTAAGTTGAGGTTCCTAAAATCTTCTATCAGCTCATTTTCTTTCACCATGAGCCAAGCAGCATGCAAGGACTTACGACTCAAAGCGTCTGCTACCACATTTGCCTTTCCTGGGTGGTAGTTCAACCCAAAGTCATAGTCCTTGAGAAACTCCATCCAACGCCTTTGTCTCATATTGAGTTCCTTTTGGTTGAAGAGGTATTTCAGACTTTTGTGGTCAGAAAAGACTTCAAACCTTACACCATAAAGATGATGTCTCCAGATTTTTAAGGCAAAGACAATAGCTACTAGCTCTAAGTCATGGGTTGGGTAATTTACTTAATGGGGTTTGAGCTGTCTAGAGGCATAGGCTACTACATTCCTATTTTGCATCAAAACACATCCTAGTCCTCTTCCCGATGCATCACAATACACCTCAAATTTTTCTTTTGGGTCAGGTAGGATTAGGACAGGGGTAGTGGTCAACTTCTTTTTTAGTTCTTGGAAACTCTCTTCATATTCTGGGCTCCATATAAAAGCTGAATTCTTCCTTGTTAGCTTGGTGAGGGGTAAGGCAATTTGGGAAAAACCTCTAATGAACCTTCGGTAGTAACTGCTAGCCCTAGAAAACTCCTAATCTCCTTCACAGTGGTAGGGGTTTCCCATTGTTGCACCGCTTCTATCTTACTTGGGTCTACTGCTATTCCCCCATGTGACACTACATGACCTAAGAACTTAACTTCCTTCGTCCAAAATTCACACTTGGATAACTTTGCATAAAGTTTCTTATTTCTCAACACCTCCAACACTACTCGTAAGTGTTCTTCGTGCTCTTCTTCAGTTCTAGAGTAAACTAGAATGTCATCGATGAACACTATTACAAACTTGTCCAAGTATGGTCTAAATATCCTATTCATGTAGTCCATAAACACTGCCGGTGCATTGGTTAACCCAAACGACATCACATTAAACTCATAATGTCCATATCTAGTCCTAAAGGCTGTCTTTGGTATGTCCTCCTCCTTCACTCGAATCTGGTGGTATCCTGATCGCAGATCTATCTTGGAAAACACTTGGGCTCCTCATGGTGAAGCACTAGGCCTAATGAATTTCTTCTCTAGTAGCTCCTCTAATTGCTTCTTCAATTCTGTTAACTCGGCCAGTGGCATCCTATAAGGAGCTATAGATATGGGTCCCGTTCCCGGTACCAAATCTATAGAAAACTCAATCTCCCTTTTTGGAGGAAATTCAGGTATGTCATCAGGAAAAACATCTGAGAATTCCTTTACTACAAGGATCTTTTCTAGAGCTTGCTCCACTTCCCTCTCACTTGTCATCAGGAAAACATATCCTCGCTCTTCATTCCTACTATCCCCCATGATAATGGAGTTTAGGTATAGTCGTACCTTTCTATCAAGTTTAGAGGGATTGGGTAAAGATGGTTTGGGAAGAAATACTAGTGACTTATTTGCACAATGTAGTAACACATGGTTAGCCGAAAGCCAATCCATGCCCAAGATTACATCAAAACTAGACAAGGGTAGACAAACTAAATCATGATGAAAAATCCTATCAGCTACCTCAAATTCACAATTTAGGCAGGCTTGATCTGTTCTAACAGTATTTATAGTGGGTGTAGAGACAAGTAAGATGATTTTTAAGTCAGATATATACAACCTCAACTTATTACCACAATCATATGAAATGAATGAATGTGTTGCGCCAGAATCAAACAATACAATTAAGGATTTTCCATTAATTATACACTTACCTTGAATCAGATCATCGGATTCTGAGGGCATCTCAGCAGTGATAGCAAACACGCGTCCCTGTGCCTTAGGCTTGAGTGTAGAGGACTGATTGAACTTTAGGCACTCTCTAGAATAGTGTCCTGCCTGTCCACACCGATAACAAACATTCTTACCAAATCTGCATTCCCCTCCATGTATCTTTCCACAAGTGGCACAAGGGGGTCTACTCATAGGTTCAGGGACAGCAGCCATCCTAGGTCGATTAACAGCTTGTGTCTTAGGTTGATTCATCATAGGGTGTTGGGGTTGTTTCCCTTTAAATCCACCTCCTTGGTATGGTTTCTTGTAAGGGGGTGGGAACCCTCGGTGACCTTGTTGAGTAGACCTCTTCCTATTCTCTTCAACTCGGTGGGCAACTAGCTGGCAATTGCAACTCTCAGCCACTTGGCTTTTTGGTCGACTAAAGATGCATAGTCGGTGACCTCCTGGAGCCACAGATGCCAAAATGTCTGGCCTCAAACCACTCTCATATTTCATGCATTTCCAAGCCTCGTTGGGATTACTTTGGTAGCTAGTTGAGTGTTTGATCAGTTCTTCAAACTTAGCTGTACTCACCACACTTCGATTTCCTGTGTCAAAGAATGTAAATTCTACTTCCTTTGCCTTCTTAACCGGATCTGGAAAATATTTCTTATGGAATGTAGCATAGAAAACCTCCCACGTAATCTGTATGTCAGCACTTTCAAGCAAGCCCTTTGCACCCTTCCACCACGCTGCAGCCTCCTTTCAGCATATAAGTAGAGAATGCCACCTTTTGTTCATCAGAGCATTCTACCACTGAGAAAACCTTTTCCATCTCTTGAATCCATATGTCAGCTATTTCGGGGTTAGTTGTCCCTTTGAATTCTCGGAGGTCCAAATTCTCTTGAATTCTGAGAATTTTCCATTTTCTTGGTTCCCAACTGATTCCTCTGACATCCTATTCATCCGCTCCATCATCATCATTGCTTGTGCTTGCATAGCCCTAGCCATCTCCTGGAGTGCATTTGCCAGTTCATCATGATTACCTCCACCGCGTGCCCCATGCGTACGTCTGTTTGCTGCCATTAGTTCCTAGACACACCAAACAACAGTCATCGAGTTGATCAGGCTCAATACTATAGCTAAGCATGGTAGCAACTATGGCAGTATCACAAGACGATCATGCATTTCTAAATCCTATATCCCATCATACAGATAATATTAATAGCATGATATCATAGACAGAAGCATAGTCAGTCCATTCCTCAGGCTTAAATTGGATGAACTGCTCTGATACCATTTGTAACATCCCCTGCTGCTTTATGGATTGACGACTATCCCCACAAACCAACACGGGTCTTTTCAGCATGCTTTGTCCTCACTCACACGCTTCCTAGGAAAACTTCCCAGGAGGTCACCCATCCCAAAATTACCCCAGGTCAAGCACGCTTAACTGTGGAGTTCTTTCAGTTTGGGATACCGAAAAGAAGATGCATCTTGTTGGTATAAGTAGTGCAAATCAATTCATATAAGCCCTCCTCAACTGTATAGTCCCATACCTATACAATCTTAGGATCCCTCTCATTCGGGTGTGTAATCGGTTCATTCATGTACCCCTCCGCTTAGAGGACCTTGCGAGGAGCCGCTCCTTGTCCGTGCCCTCTTTGCACCGGCGATCACTCCTCGTCCTCGTCCCCGGGCGTTACATGCCCACCAGCTTCCGCCTGGTTCGTCCCCGAACCACACCGTACTGGGAGAGGTGCAGGCTCTGATACCATAATGTAACACCCTAATAGAACCCCACTGTGCTTAAGTTCACATTTGGATTCTATTAGTTGTCACTTATGCCTTGTATTAATTTTCTTTTGAAATTAACTTAGAAAAATAATGGAAGTTTTTTTTTTCTTTAAATAAATTAATTTTTTTGAAAACTTAAGCTCAGAACGAGAAGTGAAATACATAGCGCTTTTATAGATAATAATCAAGTTACATTGCGCACTTAATTAAATAAGCAGAATAAAAGACTAAGTGTAGAACAATTATCACATAAACTGGAATATAATCACTTAATACATAAGTCACAACAGGGCATATATCATATTCATAAGTTATTACAAATAACAATATAAGTTCTACTATTACTAATTGTTTCTCACAAACTATAATGTAACTAAAGCTCGGAATGCTCCTACTTGAACGGTTTGAAATCTTCACGTGCTACCTCCTTCCTCAGCTACGGCCTCGTTGCTTTAGATGGACACGTTTGTCTCTGGTAACGACAACGGAAAATAAACATAGGAGTGAGAAATACATGATTTCTCAGTAAGAGTTCCTACTTGTACTAAAAGTGTCATCGTTGTCGTCCCAAATACTTGGGTTTATTATAAAAAGGTGAACAGGTAAGGATTCAATTATCAAACTTTCACAAACGTGATTAGCCGAAGTGCAGTTACTTTTAAACTAATCTTGAACATTAGCAGAAATATTCATTCAGTATTTCATCAAGCATACATATAAGCATATCATGTAAAACCACTAATAAGCAGTAATCATTTAGGAGCTGCATGCATTTCATGATTACTCACGGGATGAATGCATCAATGCCTTAGACCACCCTAAAAGGGTAATGAGCTCATACCATGGCCGTCGCCATAACCTTATTGGTTTTCATTCCGTTGCCGTGATCTCAACGGTTTAGGGGGTTAAGCCGTGAGTTTAGCTCAAGTCCACTTTTCCAGACTTTCATTGCTACTTTTTCAAACTTTACTTTTATTTTTTCCTTTGAAAATGAATGTATGCATATCATCATGTAATCACAATAAATCATGGGCAATCAATCATTCATCTTCATCATTTCATAACTCATCACCATACATTCACTTTACTATAATTCACTTCATGAAACATGGATAATATCATGTAAATCTCATAGTAAACATTTTCATAAATGATTCATTTTAAGCAACCAAAGTTATCAAGTTGAGTTCCTAGTGTTCCTAAGAGGTAATGGATGTCTTAGTATTATCTTTTTCTCTTAGTGTTCTTTGTACTCTTAGAATTCCATTAATACATTAATGCATTTCAAAATATTATTATAGGTTCTTTATATATTCTTATTATGGTTTTCATATAACTCTTGAAGATTATTATTCTACTTAAATTCTTAAAATTCTCTTTTTACAAGACTTGATTCTTTTATTTATAGTTTTGACATCTTTTAGAAGAAAGTTTATAATTCTCTGTATACTTGTTATCTCAGCTTAGTAAAGGTAGTTCCAAATTCCTAACTCATCAAATTTTAGCATTTACATCTTTGGAATAGTGTAAATCCATTGTAAACCATGCATAGGAGGGTTCCCAGGAAAGAGAGGTGGGTCACAATGGACATGCTTAAATACCAAGTCTTTCCTTAGCCAGAACCTTTCCAAACTGCACTTTCACAGTACACTATCCCAAAATTTATTTCTCATTCTGTATTTACGTGGTACAAAGCTTTATACATAACATACATGGGTGTATTCCTATATGTGTTAGCTCTCCAACAAAGTTGAAATCAGTCCATTTGCATTTTTCTAGAGTGGGTTACACCTATTTTACTACTACAAGGTCAGATTTAAAGTTTCAGTCTTAGGCTCTACTTTAAAAATTTATATCTTGAGCTAGAAAACTCCGTTTTAGGTGATTCTTTTTGGAGAGTGTTCTATAATGAGTCTAGTTTATAGTAAAATTATTTTAATTTCGAGATACTTGATATTTTATGAACAGTAGCTTTCGAAGTACCTGCTGCCAGAAACAACTAGAAATTCCAGCACCTACCATTTTCATGTCTTAAGTTACCTTTATTAAATCAGTTTTCACATACAATCTTTTCAAGTTATATTTGAGTTTGATAACATCATAAGGGTACTCATAACAGAATAGAACATGTCATATTTCTAAAAATATATTTTTCAAATAATCATTTAAAACTTTTGACAATAACTCAAACTTGAGGCATTCTATCAAGGTTAGAAGCCAACAATGCTTGAACAATTAAAGATGAAGCTCCTACCTCTTGTGTAGGGTCTAAAAAGGGTCCTTCTCTTCTTCCTTAAGCTTTGAACAAGAGTCTTTGGAGTGAATGACCCTCCTTGAATCTTGGCTCTAGAACTTGAATGCTTAAGAAAATATTTCTCACTAGAGTTAAAGTTGTAACTCTTGTGAGGGCTAGTGAAAGTTTGGACTTAGGATTGAAGTGTTTGGATGAAGTTTAGAGGATCAAGAGAAGTCTTTGAAGAACATAAGAAGAATGATAGAATAAGAAAGAAAGAACACTTAGGGAGTTTTTGAATTGAAGAGAGTTTGAGGAGTATTTATAGTGGAAAGATTAGAAAAAAAACAGAAGAAGGAAAGCATTTGGAGCATGATTTATGGAAACATGTTGGCTGAATTTTGGGATGAAAATGCTCCTTGTTTTGTGCAAACATGTTTCCATGTTTTGTGCAAACATGTTTCCATGTTTTGTGCAAACACGTTTCCATGTTTTGTGCAAACATGTTGGATGAAAATGCTCCATGTTTTATGCAAACATGTTTCCATGTTTTGTGCAAAGATGTTAGTGGAGATTTTCTAACCTTTAGTGCATGTATGTGATTCAGAAATGTGTATGATGTATGTGGTTAAATTATTGTGTTATCATCTTAATCCAATGGCTTAGATTCATTCTTGTCTAAAGACAAGTCTAGGGATTTGTCTAAATGGCGTTGTAGTAATTTCTTTGACTAAGACAAGGATATTTTTGTAATTAGACAATGATAGTGCTATTCTTGTAATTCCATTCATAGAGTAAGGGTATCTTTGTCATTTAATAAGGCAAGGGTAGTTTGGTAATTTCCTTTACATAGCAAGGGTATTTTCGTAATTTCCACGAAGTGATGGCATTTTCGTAATTATTTGCATTTTTCTCTAGAGATACTTAAGTAGACTATTTGTTGTGTTTCATAACGTTTGTCCAGATTCTCTTGGTTTTGCTATCGCTAATTAATATTTATCTTAGTTATAAAATTGGGGATGTTACACTACCTCCATCACCCGAGGATCCTCGTCATCACTAGACTTCATCAGAGAGCTATTCGAGTGCCCGAGCAGTCATGAGGATTTCCCCTTCAACAGTACCTTTTGGGATGGGGTTTAGCCTAGTACTTATAGCTTGGTAGGAGGGTAGTGTAGTTGGTTTTTACTTTGCCATCGCACCATGTACTTTACTGCTTTCTTATTTCTGTTGTATTTCCATTTCCGCTGTATTACAAGCTTGCCCGTCCCTATGAGGGTATGACTACATATGTATTTCTAATTATGCTATTAATGAAATGTTTCTGTTATTATGGTGGTCATTGCCCGGTTGTTACTTGTTCTTAATTTCCATGTTACTCTCTGCTTGCTAATCGTGTTTTATATTTCTGTCTTACAATTAGACTAAGAACGTGGCTCTCACTTTGATTTATATTTTCAAAAAAAAAAATTTACCTATAATTTGCGATAAGTATTTTAATAAAATGATGAGACTAAGAAGTAATAACCTAATGATTAGCCTAATATGTTCTAGAGTATTGGGTTAAAAATTAGGGTGTTACAGGGGTCCATGAAAAAGGGGTGTTTTTCCTAGTTAGCTTGGTTAGGGATAAGGAAATTTGGGAAAATCTTTTGATAAACCTATGATAATAGCCAGCTAAACCCAACAAGCTCCTTATCTTAGTTACTGTGATCAGTTTCTCCAAATTCATAATAGCTTCCACCTTACTAGGGTCTACAGCAATTCCACCTTTGGATACTGCATGCCCTAAAAACTTCACTTCATTCAACCAAAATTCACACTTAGATAGCTTGGCATATAGTTTCTTTTCCTTTAAAATCTCCAACATATGGTTAGGTGACGTTCATGCTCCTCGTGGGTCCTTGAATAAATGAGTATATCATCTATAAAGACAACCACAAATTGATCCAAATAGGATCTAACGATCCTATTCATGTAATCCATAAACACGGCTGGAGCATTGGTCATATCTACAAACTCGAAATGGTCGTATCGAGTGCGAAAGGTCGTTTTTGGCATGTCCTCATCTCTCACCCTAATTTGATGGTACCTTGTCCTCAAATCAATCTTAGAAAACACTACTGCACCTTTCAGTTGGTCCATCAAATCATCAATCCTAATCAAAGGGTACTTGTTTTTCACCATCACTCTACTCAATTGCCTATAATCGACGCACATTCTCATACTTCTATCCTTTCTTCACAAACAAAACCGGGACTCCCCACGGTGATGCATTAGGCCTAACAAACTTCTTCTCCAAGAGATCTTCCAATTGAGTTTTTAACTCTGCTAATTCCAAAGGGGGACATTCTATATGGAGCTATGGATATGGGTCCTGTTCCTGGAAATAGCTCTATAGAAAATTCTATTTCTCTTTTAGGGGGAAACTCAGGTATCTCATCTGGAAATACTTCAGGATAATCTCTCACTATAGGTATCTCATCAATACTTTGCTCAAAGTCTACATCACTATCGGCCAAAAGAATATAACATTTATTCTCACCCTTACCACAGTTCATTTCTACAGCATTGATGTACAAACTTACAGGTTTCCTAGGTTCACAGGGAATATGAAGAAAGGTAATGGTTTTCTCATAACAGTTTAACAATACAAGGTTGGCCTTGAGCCAATCCATGCCAAGAATTACATCTAGGCCTTACATAGGTAAGCAAATGAAATCTAGAACAAAGGATCTATTTTCAACAATAGATTACAGTCTAAGCAACATTTACAAGTCCTAATCGGTTTTCTAGTAGGGGTAGAAACAATGAGATCAAAAGGAAGTTCTGACACATACAATTTAAGGGTCTCAACACAAGAATAGGACATAAAAGAATGGGAGGCGCCATAATCAAACAGTACAATTAAGCTTTTACCATACATTTCACACTTAATTTCCATGAGATCCCATGACTTCGTCATTTCCTCGGCATTGAGGGTGAAGACCCTTCCTTGGCGTTGTGGTTTGGGATTGGGGGTTGATGGGTTCCTCTCCATGCAATCTTGAGATATGTGTCTAGGCTTTCCGCACCAGTAACAAACATTCATTCCAGCTCGGCATGGTAAGCTCCCATGGTTTTTGCCACACTTAGGACATTCAGTGGATGACGAGGATTGTAACATCCTAATTTTTAACCTAATATTCCTGGAACATATTAGGTTAACCATTAGGTTATTACTTCTTAGTCTCATTCTTTTAAAATTTTCCTTTAAATTACTTAGCGGAAAATACGAGTAAATTTTTTTTTTTGAAATATAAAAGCAAAGTGAGAGCCGTGTTAAACTTGAACAAGTGTCGATAATGAAACATAACTCAAAAGTAAAGGAAAGCACAAGCAGGAACATCAAATAACTTCACCACAGTAAACAATAGCACGTCAAGATAATACTCCACTTATACCCTCACGGTTTTGCCTCATCCCCACCAGAGCGAGAAAAGTACGTCTCAGTGCTACGTCACATAAGGATTCAATTCCTGGGAGTGCTCGGCTAAACCAGTGTCACCCAGGACTTTATCCCGTATACTTTTCAAAAACAGTCTCGAGTATTGATTTGATGGAAATTCGGCGGCATAATAGCTATGTACTGAATTTCTTTCAAATCTACTTTATGCCACAATAACTCATGATACATGTGCTATCACATTCAATCTCTTTCATCATAGTAAACTTGAATTCACATAATCATACTCATCAAAGCACATGCATCCTTACCACGCACTTGAAATAATAAACTCAAAGCATCAAGGTCTCTTAATGTTTATGCTTTGACCCTTAAGGCCTTTAAACTTGAAATCTAAGTTCTCTATCATCACAACTTAACCTCTCGGGTACCTATAGGTTCATAACTAAGTAATCCTCACTCATTTCTATGTACATAATTAATTCTAAACCTCAATAATGCAGAATATATATTTTACTAATTACGGGTACCTAGGAGTCACGTTTTTTACCGTTTCTAAGTTTGGTTTTCTCCTATAGTACCAAGATCAATTCCTAAACCAATTATGAGTACTTCCTACATATTTAAACTAATTATAAACCATTATTTACTAATATTACCCTTTCTGGACAGAATCCAAAAAATTCTTATTTCTAAGGATCTAGAACTTGCTTTTTTATTCTTTTCTAGTTTCAAACTTGTCTTAGCTTTCTCAAATTAATTCCAACATCAAATATACATAAAGATACACATTCTAACATAATTAAAACATCATCATACAGTGGGCAACCAAACAAGGCAGAACCGAATTTAAAGTCATCATATAATGCATAGAACTTTATTTCTAAAACACATAAATTGCTAGTTTCTCTTAGAACATTTTTAGGACTTCAAAAACTCCTTTGAAAACAATTTATTTCATTAGAATCATCATAAAACACAGAAGGGCAGTGGCTATTTCAAAATAAACTCAAGAGAGATTTAAATCATAAAACCTTGCTCAAAACATTTCTTAAGATCATCTAAACTTAGGAAAATTATGAAACAAGGGTTTTAGCACTCGTGACTAGATGAATCTTACTCTAAGATTCATTTTCATCACAAGGCCGAAATCAAGTGAGTAAACACATATATTTCCAAACTTTGTTTGAGATAATAATGAGCAAGTCTTTGAGCTCTAATTTCTTAAGTAATGACATAAACATAAATATACAATGCACTTTATTTGACTCTTTATTAGGAGGTGAGAGAGCATAAAGTAAATATACTGTGCAAGTCTATTATTATCATAGAGATTTAGTGAGAACATAAACATAAACATGAAGATGCAAGTTCATTGTTTTATCTTAAGAGTTTAGCACTGACATAAAGGTAAATATGGATGCAAGTTCCTTTTATCTCAACTTAGAGCTCATGCAAGACTTTTAGAGAAACATAGTCTCAACCCAACATTTATCTCCAACAAACAAAGTAAGCTTTAGGGTTCTTGAACCAAGGTTTCAAGGAAACTACATGGTTCTTGAACATCATCATCAAGCTTCAAGGAAATGAACTTAAAGGAAAACAAAACCATAAAGGAAATAGGAACAAGGCCGAAAGCATAAAGGAAAGGAAACAAGAAACCGAAATCACAAAGAGAAGGAATATACACCATGTTCTTTATTATGTACCCAAAACCCCTATCTAAAGCGAACTCTAGAATATGCCGGTCAACTTTAAGGTTGACAAAGGTAGGCTTTGAGCTTATTGAAATCCTTGATTATTTTTCTTTAAGTTGAAATCATTAGTGAGCTATGTAGTATAGATAGAACTTTAAAGAAAGAAACTTCAAGCTTTAGAGGTCTCTTTGAAATGAACACAGTCACCATCTAGAGACACTCATCATCAAGCTATCATGAAGAATAGATCAAGGCCTTGAGGCTGAAAACAAGGAAAAAGGAAAAGATGAGAAGAAACCGAAAAGAAACTAAGAGAAATAGCATTTTCTTTCAAGAACAAAACACTTTTTGAGTAAAATAAATAATGTGAAACAACTCCCTACCAATGAAATCTTGAGGAAAGGAAGAAAACTTGAGTCTTGGGATGAAAATGAGAAGAACAACTCCTTCTAGAGTGAAGGTGATGATTTGGCCACTAAGACGAAAAAGGAAAGGTAATGTGTTTTGGGTGAGCTTGTGTTTGAGGATGAAAGTCTAAGTGTTTGGAAGATGATTCAAGGTTGTGGTGTGATGGTTTGAGGTTGTGATTCAAAGAGGAGATGAAGAAGATGAAGATGAAGAGAAGTTCTTGAGAACTAGAGAGAAAATGAAGAACTTGAGAGGAAATAACAAGAGTGCTCTTGGAACTAAAACTTAGCAATTGATCTAAAGTGATTCCAAGTGCATCCAAGTAAGGTATTTATAGAAAAATGAAACAATGGTGGCTGAATGGTGAAGGATGGCTGATGATTCGTCAAGGCTTTGGGGAGGGGGGAATATCTTCTAAATGTTGTCATTCAAAGCATGGATGAAAGCATGGTGGATATGACTCAAAGTATGGTTCAAGGTATGGTGAGGTATGGCCATTGTGTGCAAGGAAATTCAACATGTGAGAAATGAAGGGGAGGGAATTGGCAGCGGTTTCTTTAAGGCCATGGGTGAGGATTTCTTTTGTTTAATTGTGTGCTAATGATGTGTTTATGTGTATATTTAGATTAGGTTCAAGGTTAGGAACTACTAAGCAAGTGTTTAGGTAACTAAGAATGTGATTAGAAATTTTATTACATGATTAGGGAGTGCTCATACACAATTAAAGGATTTAAAACTCATTTTATGCATAAATTATTGTAAACAGAATTCCTTAATTTAAGGAATTAGAGAGAGAAAATACTATTCAAGATTCCATGACTAGGAATCTTGAATTTAAAAAGAGATTTAGGTTTAATCTAAGCAATTTTAGGTTCTAATTAACTTTAATAAATTATTTTGACTCTATATTAATTATGGAAATTAATTAATCTTCGATTAGAGCCTAATATTGTTTAGGTTTGCTTAATCACGCGATTAAGCTCAAAAACACTATGCTAAAGGCAAAATCGTAATTTTGTACAAAAACTACCCGGGATCACCAAGACTTAAACTGATGTCACAAAATACATAAAAACACCTTTTAAAACCATTTGGAGAAGTTTCGGGCTCATCCGGCACTTATACTCGCGTAAAAACGCTTTAGGGGTATTTTGGTCATTTTAACCCGAAACCTCAGAAAATGAGATTTTCAATCCCAGAACCACTCAAAGGTCAATCAATCCCCTTCAAACATTGAGTTAGCCCCTCGAGGATTTCCGAGACTGCTATCCTCGAGTTCCGGGCAGAAAACGACCTCAGGGGCATTTTGATCATTTTCACTCTAACAGGAAAATCGGGGTGTTACAAGGATATTGGAGGTGCAGCTGGGGCTCCTTGAGGTACCTTCCCTTTGTTGTTGTTGTTGTTTGGCCCAGCTTGATTGAAATTATTTCGGGGTCTTTCCAACTTAGGTGAAGGTCCGGATTACGACCTCTATTGAGATTGGAACGGGGGTCGGTTCTACTTCTTGAACTTTTGGCCTTGGGGTGCTAGCTTCTTTGTGACGTTGTCAAATTTCATGGTGGTCAACTTCCTTTGCCCATCCTCAATGATGCGGCATTTGTTGACTGTAACATCCTAATTTTTAACCCAATACTCTAGAACACATTAGGTTAACCATTAGGTTATTACTTCTTAGTCTCATTCTTTTATTAAAATACTTAGCGGAAAATATGAATAAATTTTTCTTTTTGAAACTTGAAAACAAAACATGAGCCAAGTGCTAAAATAAAGTCTAACAATTGTCACAAACATAACATAAGAGAGAAGCAAAGCATATCATCATTAACCACAGAGTACAAAAGTTACACATATCAACACAACATAGTCATATCTTCATAAGTACATTATGTAACACCCTAAATCTTAACCCAAGACTACTAGTATGTCCTTAGGTTAATCTTTAGAATATTACCTCTTGGTCTCATCCTTTAGAAAATACTTAGCGGAAATACGGGTAAAATTTTTCTTTTTGGAATTTAAAATCAAAGTGAGAGCCACGCACGAGACTTTAAGGGGAATCATAGCGAAACATATAAGCAAAGCATAAGAAACACATCATGTCATGGAAACATCAACTAAATCATAGATATATATATATATATAACGTGCTTACCCCAAAGAGGCAGGACTATTTGATACATCATGAAGCAAAATACAACTGAAATGCAATACAAGGAAATCATGAAAAGCAAATACAAGAGAAACTACCCCCATACCCATGTGCACCTAAAGGAGACAACCTCATATACAAAAGAAGGTTTGTCCTCTACTATGTGGCGTGTGTGTGCACTAACTACTACCCCTCCTATGACTACTCCTGCGGGTCCGAGTACTGTGGGGTCGAGTCGATCCACTGGCGAATCTCGGCGGGAGTGGTCGAGTGCATCATCGGGGCATGTCCACCGCGGCGAGGGCGCATAGATGGCCGTCGAGCCAACCTCGGCCGACCACCGCCTCCTCACTCCCAGCCCTCATCGGTGGAGGAGTGGGACCGAGCTCCAACCGCACATGTGGGATGGCGGGTCCTCGGATGGGTCCGCCTCCGAGCACCGGGACGCGGCACATACTCGGGGTACTCGCGTCATCGCTGATGTCTCGGCTCCATGCGGAGGATCTGCCGTCGCTGCGTGGTCTCGCTCGCTCAAAAATCCCGTTATGACGGTAAGGAGCGATCGGGGTGAAGCGGTAGCTCGGGACGGGTACGCCAAGGGTCGCCCCATGAACATGAATACTCGGCGACGGGCAGCGACCCTCAAAATGATATGACCCGAAAAGTGCCGGGTCATGGTGCAGCTCCCATACCGGGTGTCGATGAAGAGTACAAACGCCGCCATCTGAAGATATGACGGAAGAAAAGAGAGAGGGAATGAGAATCTTTCTAAAAGAATTCTCAGTAGGGTTATCCCTACCTAGGTGTCATCGTCACATCCTCAGGAACCTTGGGTTTATTTCTAAAAGGTGTGCATGCATATAAATCCCTTTTAAGTTGTTTTCCAAAGAGGTATTTTATCCAAGGCCCATCATATTTTATAATGCGTCTTTATAACTTAAACAGAAATATACTAATGATATGGATGCATCATAAGGTAAACCAAACAATAGAATAACTAGGAAATATCGTAACATTGGCATAAGTATAGTTTATGTGACATTGTCAACTTTAACTTTCATCTCATGGGGCCGCCCTAAAAACTTCTCTAGGTTATGAGCTCATACCTTAACTAGTCGTCACTAGCTCTTACTTATCCTATGATAAGCGTAATGTAACACCCTAATAGAACCCCACTGTGCTTAAGTTCACATTTGGATTCTATTAGTTGTCACTTATGCCTTGTATTAATTTTCTTTTGAAATTAACTTAGAAAAATAATGGAAGTTTTTTTTTTTTTAAATAAATTAATTTTTTTGAAAACTTAAGCCGGTAACGAGAAGTGAAATACATAGCGCTTTTATAGATAATAATCAAGTTACATTAAGCACTTAATTAAATAAGTGGAATAAAAGACTAAGTGTAGAACAATTATCACATAAACTGGAATATAATCACTTAATACATAAGTCACAACAGGGCATATATCATACTGATAAGCTATTACAAATAACAATATAAGTTCTACTATTACTAATTGTTTCTCACAAACTATAATGTAACTAAAGCTCGGAATGCTCCTACTTGAACGGTTTGAAATCTTCACGTGCTACCTCCTTCCTCAGTTACGGCCTCGTTGCTTTAGGTGTACACGCGTCTGTCTCTGTAACGACAACGGAAAATAAACATAGGAGTGAGAAATACATGATTTCTCAAGAGGAGTTCCTACTTGTACTAAAAGTGTCATCGTTGTCGTCCCAGTCACTTCGGGTTTATTATAAAAAGGTGAACGTAAGGATTCAATTATCAAACTTTCACAAACGTGATTAGCGAAGTGCAGTTACTTTTAAACTAATCTTGAACATTAGCGTAAATATTCATTCAGTATTTCATCAAGCATACATATAAGCATATCATGTAAAACCACTAATAAGCAGTAATCATTTAGGAGTTGCATGCATTTCATGATTACTCATCCTCAACATTCACTTGTTTAGTGATCATCATCTTTCATTTATTTCATCAACATATTTCTTAATTACTCACAGGATGAATGCATCAATGCCTTAGACCACCCTAAAAGGGTAATGAGCTCATACCATGGCCGTCGCCATAACCTTTTTGGTTTTCATTCCGTTGCCGTGATCTCAACGGTTTAGGGGGTTAAGCCGTGAGTTTAGCTCAAGTCCACTTTTCCAGACTTTCATTGCTACTTTTTCAAACTTTACTTTTATGATTTCTTTTGGAAAATGAATGTATGCATATTATCATGTAATCACAATAAACCCTGGGCAATCAATCATTCATCCTCATCATTTCATAATTCATCACCATACATTCACATTACTATAAATCACTTCATAAAACATGAACAATATCATGTAAATCTCATAGTAAACACTTTCATAGATAATTCATATTAACTAACCAAAGTTATCAAGTTGAGTTCCTAGTGTTCGTAAGAGGTAATGGATGTCTTAGTATTATCTTTTTCTCTTAGTGTTCTTTGTACTCTTAGAATTCCATTAATACATTAATGCATTTCAAAATATTATCATAGGTTCTTTATATATTCTTATTATGGTTTTCGTATAACTCTTGAAGATTATTATTCTACTTAAATTCTTAAAATTCTCTTTTTACAAGACTTGATTCTTTTATTTATAGTTTTGACATCTTTTAGAAGAAAGTTTATAATTCTCTGTATACTTGTTATCTCAGCTTAGTAAAGGTAGTTCCAAATTTCTAACTCATCAAATTTTAGCATTTACATCTTTGGAATAGTGTAAATCAACTGTAAACCATGCATAGGAGGGTTCCCAGGAAAGAGAGGTGGGTCACAATGGACATGCTTAAATACCAAGTCTTTTCTTAGCCAGTAACCTTTCCAAACTGCACTTTCACAGTACACTATCCCGAAATTTATTTCTCATTCTGTATTTACGTGGTACAAAGCTTTATACATAACATACATGGGTGTATTCCTATATGTGTTAGCTCTCCAACAAAGTTGAAATCAGTCCATTTGCATTTTTCTAGAGTGAGTTACATCTATTTTACTACTACAAGGTCAGATTTAAAGTTTCAGTCTTAGGCTCTACTTTAAAAATTTATATCTTGAGCTAGAAAACTCCGTTTTAGGTGATTCTTTTTGGAGAGTGTTCTATAATGAGTCTAGTTTATAGTGAAATTATTTTAATTTCGAGATACTTAATATTTTATGAACAGTAGCTTTCGAAGTACCTGCTGCCAGAAACAACTAGAATTTCCAGCATCTACCATTTTCATGTCTTAAGTTACCTTTATTAAATCAGGTTTCACATACAATCTTTTCAAGTTATATTTGAGTTTGATAACATCATAAAGGTACTCATAACAAAATAGAACATGTCATATTTCTAAAATATATTTTTCAAATAATCATTTAAAACTTTTGACAATAACTCAAACTTGAGGCATTCTATCAAGGTTAGAAGCCAACAATGCTTGAACAATTAAAGATGAAGCTCCTACCTCTTGTGTAGGGTCTAAAAAGGGTCCTTCTCTTCTTCCTTAAGCTTCGAACAAGAGTCTTTGGAGTGGATGACCCTCCTTGAATCTTGGCTCTAGAACTTGAATGCTTAAGAAAATATTTCTCACTAGAGTTAAAGATTGTAACTCTTGTGAGGGCTAGTGAAAGTTTGGACTTAGGATTGAAGTGTTTGGATGAAGTTTAGAGGATCAAGAGAAGTTTTTGAAGAACATAAGAAGAATGATAGAATAAGAAAGAAAGAACACTTAGGTAGTTTCTGAATTGAAGAGAGTTTGAGGAGTATTTATAGTGGAAAGATTAGAGAAAAAAAAACAGAAGATGGAAAGCACTTGGAGCATGATTTATGGAAATATGTTGGCTGAATTTTGGGATGAAAATGCTCCTTGTTTTGTGCAAACATGTTTCCATGTTTTGTGCAAACACGTTTCCATGTTTTGTGCAAACACGTTTCCATGTTTTATGCAAACATGTTGGATGAAAATGCTCCATGTTTTATGCAAACATGTTTCCATGTTTTATGCAAACACGTTTCCATGTTTTGTGCAAAGATGTTAGTGGTATTCTTGTAATTCCATTCATAGAATAAGGGTATCTTTGTCATTTAATAAGGCAAGGGTAGTTTGATAATTTCCTTTACATAGCAAGGGCATTTTCATAATTTCGACTAAGTGATGGCATTTTCGTAATTCTTTGCATTTTTCTCTAGACATACTTAAGTAGTCTATTTGTTGTGTTTCATAACATTTGTCCAGATTCTCTTGGTTTTACTATCGATAATTAAGATTCTTAGTTATAAATTTAGGGATGTTACATTTCTCCCCTTCTTATTAAAAATTTTGCCCTCAAAATTTGATACCTGTGAATAGGTTCGGAAATTCTTTTCGCATATCTTCCTCGAGCTCCCATGTGTGCTCTTCCATTCCATCTTGTCCCCAGGCTACTCGGACCAGAGATACAGATTTGTTTCTCAGCTGCTTGATGCCATGATCCACGATCCTCATCGGTGGTAATTCAAAAGTTAAGTCATCTTTTAATTGTATAGTTTCTGGCTCAAACACATGACTGGGGTCTGACTGATACTTTCTCAATTGGGACACATGAAAAACATTGTGTAGGTTAGACAAATTTGGAGGTAATGCAATTTGGTAGGCGGAGGGACCTACCTTTTTGAGGATTTGGAAGGGTCCTAAGAATCTAGGGCTTAGCTTTTTGACTTTCATTGCACGACCTATACCTGTGGTAGGAGTAATTCGCAAGAATATGTGTTCTCCTTCTTGAAATTCGAGAGGTTTCCTTCTCTTGTCAGCATAGCTCTTCTGCCTACTCTGAGCAGTGAGGATTCTTTCCCTAATTTTCCTTATTTGTTTGGTTGTCTCTTCTACCAAATCAGGGCCCAAAATACTTTGTTCTCCCGGGTCACACCAACAAAGTGGTGATTGACACTTTCTACCATACAAAGCCTCATAAGGTGCCATCCCAATGCTAGTGTGGTAACTATTATTATATGCAAACTCAATCAATGGAAGCTGTTTGTCCCAACTTTTTGGCTGGTCTAAGACACATGCTCTTAGCATATCCTCAAGGGTTTGAATTGTTCTTTCTGATTGTCCATCAGTCTAAGGGTGATAGGCAGTGCTTAGACACAACTTTGAACCAAATGCCTTTTGCAAAGCTCCCCAAAATCTTGAGGTGAACCTTGGATCCCTATCTGAGACAATGGTTTTGGGTACTCCATGGAGCCTTATTATCTCTTGGATGTATAGCTGAGCTAATTTTTCCAAAGGGTAATTTGCTCGAATGGGTAAAAAGTGAGCAGATTTGGTCAATCTATCCACAATTACCCATATGGAGTCATGTCCGGTAGGCGTTCTTGGCAATCCCATCACGAAATCCATGGATATTCCTTCCCACTTCCATTCGGGGATTTCGAGAGGTTGCAGCACTCCGGAGGGTTCTTGATGCTCTATCTTCACTTTTGGCATACCAAACATTTTTGCACTATATTTGCTATATCTGCTTTCATCTTTGGCCACCGAACATCTTTTTAGGTCATGGTACATCTTGGTTATACCGGGGTGTACACTAAATTGACTCTTGTGGGCTTCTTCCAAAATGCTAGCTCTCAATCCTTCTTTTGCAGGTACACAGATTCTCCCTTGGTATCTCCACACTCCTTCCTTATCCTGGACAAACTCTTTCAACTTTCCTACTTCGACAAGGGTTAAGGTTCTAAGGAAATCCTCATCTTCCCTTTAGGCTTGAATTATTTGATCCTTAAAGCTACTGGTTACACTTAGCTGGCTTAACCAAATTTGTTCTGAAGTCCCCCTATATCCTAAGTTGAGGTTCCTAAAATCTTCTATCAGCTCATTTTCTTTCACCATGAGCCAAGCGGCATGCAAGGACTTACGACTCAAAGCGTCTGCTACCACATTTGCCTTTCCTGGGTGGTAGTTAAACCCAAAGTCATAGTCCTTGAGAAACTCCATCCAACGCCTTTGTCTCATATTGAGTTCCTTTTGGTTGAAGAGGTATTTCAGACTTTGTGGTCAGAAAAGACTTCAAACCTTACACCATAAAGATGATGTCTCCAGATTTTTAAGGCAAAGACAATAGCCGCTAGCTCTAAGTCATGGGTTGGGTAATTAACTTCATGGGGTTTGAGCTGTCTAGAGGCATAGGCTACTACATTCCTATTTTGCATCAAAACACATCCTAGTCCTCTTCCCGAGGCATCACAATACACCTCAAATTTTTCTTTTGGGTCAGGTAGGATTAGGACAGGGGTAGTAGTCAACTTCTTCTTTAGTTCTTGGAAACTCTCTTCACATTCTGGGCTCCATATAAAAGCTGAATTCTTCCTTGTTAGCTTGGTGAGGGGTAAGGTAATTTGGGAAAAACCTCTAATGAACCTTCGGTAGTAACCGGCTAGCCCTAGAAAACTCCTAATCTCCTTTACAGTGGTAGGGGTTTCCCATTGTTGCACCGCTTCTATCTTACTTGGGTCTACTGCTATTCCCCCATGTGACACTACATGACCTAAGAACTTAACTTCCTTCGTCCAAAATTCACACTTGGACAACTTTGCATAAAGTTTCTTGTTCCTCAACACCTCCAACACCACTCGTAAGTGTTCTTCGTGCTCTTCTTCAGTTCTAGAGTAAACTAGAATGTCATCGATGAACACTATTACAAACTTATCCAAGTATGGTCTAAATATCCTATTCATGTAGTCCATAAACACTGCCGGTGCATTGGTTAACCCAAACGACATCACATTAAACTCATAATGTCCATATCTAGTCCTAAAGGCTGTCTTTGGTATGTCCTCCTCGTTCACTCGAATCTGGTGGTATCCTGATCGCAGATCTATCTTGGAAAACACTTGGGCTCCTCTTAATTGGTCCATGAGGTCATCTATTCTAGGCAAAGGGTATTTATTCTTTATGGTCACTTGGTTTAGCTGCCTATAATCCACACATAACCGCATAGCTCCCATCCTTCTTCTTGACAAATAGCACTGGAGCTCCCCATGGTGAAGCACTAGGCCTAATGAATTTCTTCTGTAGTAGCTCCTCTAATTGCTTCTTCAATTACATTAACTCGGCCGGTGGCATCCTATAAGGAGCTATAGATATGGGTCCTGCTCCCTGCACCAAATCTATAGAAAACTCAATCTCCCTTTTTGGAGGAAATTCAGGTATGTCATCAGGAAAAACATCTGAGAATTCCTTTACTACAAGGATCTTTTCTAGAGCTTGCTCCACTTCCCTCTCCCTTGTCATCGGAAAACATATCCTCGCTCTTCATTCCTACTATCTCCCACGATAATGGAGTTTAGGTATAGTCGTACCTTTCTATCAAGTTTAGAGGGATTGGGTAAAGATGGTTTGGGAAGAAATACTAGTGACTTATTTGCACAATGTAGTAACACACGGTTGGCCAAAGCCAATCCATGCCCAAGATTACATCAAAACTAGACAAGGGTAGACAAACTAAATCATGATGAAAAATCCTATCAGCTACCTCAAATTCACAATTTAGGCAGGCTTGATCAGTTCTAACAGTATTTATAGTGGGTGTAGAGACAACTAAGATGATTTTTAAGTCAGATATATACAACCTCAACTTATTAGCACAATCATATGAAATGAATGAATGTGTTGCGCCAGAATCAAACAATACAATTAAGGGTTTTCCATTAATTATACACTTACCTTGAATCAGATCATCGGATTCTGAGGGCATCTCGTGATGATAGCAAACACGCGTCCCTGTGCCTTAGGCTTAAGTGTAGAGGACTGATTGAGCTTTAGGCACTCTCTAGAATAGTGTCCTGTCTGTCCACACCGATAACAAACATTCTTACCAAATCTGCATTCCCCTCCATGTATCTTTCCACAAGTGGCACAAGGGGGTCTAGTCATAGGTTCAGGGACAGCAGCCATCCTAGGTCGATTAACAGCTTGTGTCTTAGGTTGATTCATCATAGGGTGTTGGGGTTGTTTCCCTTTAAATCCACCTCCTTGGTAGGGTTTCTTGTAAGGGGGTGGGAACCCTCGGTGACCTTGTTGAGCAGACCTCTTCCTATTCTCTTCTACTCGGTGGGCAACTAGCTGGCGATTGCAACTCTCAGCCACTTGGCTTTTGCTGACTAAAGATGCATAGTCAGTGACCTCCAGTGGAGCCACAGATGCCAAAATGTCTGGCCTCAAACCACTCTCATATTTCATGCATTTCCAAGCCTCGTTGGGATTACTTTGGTAGCTAGTTGAGTGTTTGATCAGTTCTTCAAACTTAGCTGTGTACTCAGCCACACTTCGATTTCCTTGTCAAAGAATGTAAATTCTACTTCCTTTGCCTTCTTAACCGGATCTGGAAAATATTTCTTATGGAATGTAGCATAGAAAACCTCCCACGTAATCTGTATGTCAGCACTTTCAAGCAAGCCCTTTGCACCCTTCCACCACGCGGCAGCCTCTCCTTTCAGCATATAAGTAGAGAATGCCACCTTTTGTTCATCAGAGCATTCTACCACTGAGAAAACCATCTCCATCTCTTGAATCCATATGTCAGCTATTTCGGTTAGTTGTCCCTTTGAATTACGGAGGTCCAGCCCTCTTGAATTCTGAGAATTTTCCATGTTCTTGGTTCCCAACTGATTCCTCTGACATCCTATTCATCTGCTCCATCATCACTGTTGCTTGTGCTTGCATAGCCCTAGCCATCTCCTGGAGTGCATTTGCCAGTTCATCACAATTACCTCCACCGCGTGCCCCATGCGTCGTCATTTGCTGCCATTAGTTCCTAGACACACCAAACAACAGTCATCGAGTTGATCAGGCTCAATACTATAGCTAAGCATGGTAGCAACTATGGCAGTATCACAAGACGATCATGCATTTCTAAATCCTATATCCCATCATACAGATAAGATTAATAGCATGATATCATAGACAGAAGCATAGTCAGTCCATTCCTCAGGCTTAAATAGGATGAATCGCTCGATACCATAATGTAACACCCTAATAGAACCCCACTGTGCTTAAGTTCACATTTGGATTCTATTAGTTGTCACTTATGCCTTGTATTAATTTTCTTTTGAAATTAACTTAGAAAAATAATGGAAGTTTTTTTTTAAATAAATTAATTTTTTGAAAACTTAAGCCGGTAACGAGAAGTGAAATACATAGCGCTTTTATAGATAATAATCAAGTTACATTAAGCACTTAATTAAATAAGTGGAATAAAAGACTAAGTGTAGAACAATTATCACATAAACTGGAATATAATCACTTAATACATAAGTCACAACAGGGCATATATCATACTGATAAGCTATTACAAATAACAATATAAGTTCTACTATTACTAATTGTTTCTCACAAACTATAATGTAACTAAAGCTCGGAATGCTCCTACTTGAACGGTTTGAAATCTTCACGTGCTACCTCCTTCCTCAGCTACGGCCTCGTTGCTTTAGGTGGACACGTCTGTCTCTGGTAACGACAACGGAAAATAAACATAGGAGTGAGAAATACATGATTTCTCAGTAGGAGTTCCTACTTGTACTAAAAGTGTCATCGTTGTCGTCCCAGTCACTTCGGGTTTATTATAAAAAGGTGAACAGGTAAGGATTCAATTATCAAACTTTCACAAACGTGATTAGCCGAAGTGCAGTTACTTTTAAACTAATCTTGAACATTAGCAGAAATATTCATTCAGTATTTCATCAAGCATACATATAAGCATATCATGTAAAACCACTAATAAGCAGTAATCATTTAGGAGTTGCATGCATTTCATGATTACTCATCCTCAACATTCACTTGTTTAGTGATCATCATCTTTCATTTATTTCATCAACATATTTCTTAATTACTCACAGGATGAATGCATCAATGCCTTAGACCACCCTAAAAGGGTAATGAGCTCATACCATGGCCGTCGCCATAACCTTTTTGGTTTTCATTCCGTTGCCGTGATCTCAACGGTTTAGGGGGTTAAGCCGTGAGTTTAGCTCAAGTCCACTTTTCCAGACTTTCATTGCTACTTTTTCAAACTTTACTTTTATGATTTCTTTTGGAAAATGAATGTATGCATATTATCATGTAATCACAATAAACCCTGGGCAATCAATCATTCATCCTCATCATTTCATAATTCATCACCATACATTCACATTACTATAAATCACTTCATAAAACATGAACAATATCATGTAAATCTCATAGTAAACACTTTCATAGATAATTCATATTAACTAACCAAAGTTATCAAGTTGAGTTCCTAGTGTTCGTAAGAGGTAATGGATGTCTTAGTATTATCTTTTTCTCTTAGTGTTCTTTGTACTCTTAGAATTCCATTAATACATTAATGCATTTCAAAATATTATCATAGGTTCTTTATATATTCTTATTATGGTTTTCGTATAACTCTTGAAGATTATTATTCTACTTAAATTCTTAAAATTCTCTTTTTACAAGACTTGATTCTTTTATTTATAGTTTTGACATCTTTTAGAAGAAAGTTTATAATTCTCTGTATACTTGTTATCTCAGCTTAGTAAAGGTAGTTCCAAATT
This sequence comes from Dalbergia cultrata, assembly GCA_031216105.1. NCBI lineage: Eukaryota > Viridiplantae > Streptophyta > Magnoliopsida > Fabales > Fabaceae > Dalbergia > Dalbergia cultrata. Next base: position 39,368,552 of record CM062346.1, on the reverse strand, counting down.
TCTAACTCATCAAATTTTAGCATTTACATCTTTGGAATAGTGTAAATCAACTGTAAACCATGCATAGGAGGGTTCCCAGGAAAGAGAGGTGGGTCACAATGGACATGCTTAAATACCAAGTCTTTTCTTAGCCAGAACCTTTCCAAACTGCACTTTCACAGTACACTATCCCGAAATTTATTTCTCATTCTGTATTTACGTGGTACAAAGCTTTATACATAACATACATGGGTGTATTCCTATATGTGTTAGCTCTCCAACAAAGTTGAAATCAGTCCATTTGCATTTTTCTAGAGTGAGTTACATCTATTTTACTACTACAAGGTCAGATTTAAAGTTTCAGTCTTAGGCTCTACTTTAAAAATTTATATCTTGAGCTAGAAAACTCCGTTTTAGGTGATTCTTTTTGGAGAGTGTTCTATAATGAGTCTAGTTTATAGTGAAATTATTTTAATTTCGAGATACTTAATATTTTATGAACAGTAGCTTTCGAAGTACCTGCTGCCAGAAACAACTAGAATTTCCAGCATCTACCATTTTCATGTCTTAAGTTACCTTTATTAAATCAGGTTTCACATACAATCTTTTCAAGTTATATTTGAGTTTGATAACATCATAAAGGTACTCATAACAAAATAGAACATGTCATATTTCTAAAATATATTTTTCAAATAATCATTTAAAACTTTTGACAATAACTCAAACTTGAGGCATTCTATCAAGGTTAGAAGCCAACAATGCTTGAACAATTAAAGATGAAGCTCCTACCTCTTGTGTAGGGTCTAAAAGGGTCCTTCTCTTCTTCCTTAAGCTTCGAACAAGAGTCTTTGGAGTGGATGACCCTCCTTGAATCTTGGCTCTAGAACTTGAATGCTTAAGAAAATATTTCTCACTAGAGTTAAAGATTGTAACTCTTGTGAGGGCTAGTGAAAGTTTGGACTTAGGATTGAAGTGTTTGGATGAAGTTTAGAGGATCAAGAGAAGTTTTTGAAGAACATAAGAAGAATGATAGAATAAGAAAGAAAGAACACTTAGGTAGTTTCTGAATTGAAGAGAGTTTGAGGAGTATTTATAGTGGAAAGATTAGAGAAAAAAACAGAAGATGGAAAGCACTTGGAGCATGATTTATGGAAATATGTTGGCTGAATTTTGGGATGAAAATGCTCCTTGTTTTGTGCAAACATGTTTCCATGTTTTGTGCAAACACGTTTCCATGTTTTGTGCAAACACGTTTCCATGTTTTATGCAAACATGTTGGATGAAAATGCTCCATGTTTTATGCAAACATGTTTCCATGTTTTATGCAAACACGTTTCCATGTTTTGTGCAAAGATGTTAGTGGTATTCTTGTAATTCCATTCATAGAATAAGGGTATCTTTGTCATTTAATAAGGCAAGGGTAGTTTGATAATTTCCTTTACATAGCAAGGGCATTTTCATAATTTCGACTAAGTGATGGCATTTTCGTAATTCTTTGCATTTTTCTCTAGACATACTTAAGTAGTCTATTTGTTGTGTTTCATAACATTTGTCCAGATTCTCTTGGTTTTACTATCGATAATTAAGATTCTTAGTTATAAATTTAGGGATGTTACACGTAACATAATCCCGACTTAAAGTACGGGCTAGGGGGCAAATTAAGGATCTCCTTTCTAGGATCATTTCCTCTTTGAAACGCTTTGCTAGCCACGTGGGCCTCGCAATTTGTCCGCTTTGGCAGGCTGCATCTACACATACCCTCACGGATTTGTCTCCTCCTGGGGGTGCTCGGCCGAACCGGTGTCACCCAGGAGAAGCGCTGCCTCGATGTTGTGTCACATTTATATTTCCATAAATATTAAATCACAATTACCTCATCATTTATCATATTCATTTTTATCATGCATTCTCATGTAGCTTTTTCATAACAAATATATCATCACATGAAACTTGCTCATAACATTCGTCACATAAAACTTTCACACAAACATCATCACATAGTCATATTTAACAATCATCCCCATAAGCTCATAGACATGTTATGTTATAACTCAAAGTGCTTTAAACTTCGATTATTATGAGTCTTAAACTTGCAAATTAATTATTCTTAACTTCTTTATACACCTATAGTTTGACAATTTATGAGTCATACAAATTTTATGCTCAAGAACTAATCCAAATAGCACTAAGCGGAATTTGGACAGCTTTATGTTTAAGTGATTACGGAGTTCTAGAAATTACGGTTTAGATCTTTATCTCACATTCTAAGTTATTTGATCATCAACACCTAGTCTCTTGGGAACCTACAAGGTTATAACTAAGTATTTCTCACCTCACCCTATGGTCAAGAACATCTCTAAACCTCAAGAGTGCAGAAATCAAAATACTAACTTTACGGGTACCTAGAAGTCACAATAATGACCCTTTCTAAGTTCGGTTTGCTCCTAAGGTTTCAAGATTAAGTCCTAAACCAATTATGAGTCATTCCTACACATATAAACTAATTTAAAACCATGATTATTGAATCTAAACCTTGCTGGACAGAATCCAGAAAAATAAATCTTTAAGGGATCTAGAACTCTCAAATTAATTCTTTTCTAGTTCCTAACTTATCCTATCTTTCACATATGAGTCTTAACATAATTATTACCCAAACATAAGCATATTAACATCATTAACACAGCTCATGCAGTGGCCAAACATAGCAAGGCAGAACCGAAACAGAAACTCCATTGAAAGGCATTGAATCATAGTTTCTAAAGCACATAAAATACTAGTTTCTCTTGGAACCTTATTAAAACCTTCAAAACTCTTTTATGAACACTTTTTATCATCTAAACTCATGAAAATACTTAATAGGGCAGTGGCTACATTATTTTCATCTCAAGAGGTCCTAAATTCATAACACTTAGTTCTACACATCCCTTATACTCATATGAGTTTTAGAAAAAGTATAAAACATAGTTTTCAATACTTGAAAACATTAAGGCCTCATAGGGCCGAAATATGGACCATAGGAAATAAATGTTTTAGACCTTTGTTTGAGATATCATTGGGCAAGTCTTTGAGCTCTAGAATCATTAAAGTGATGACATAAAAATAAACATGCTCATGTACTTATTTTAGTTATTGCTAGAAAGTAAAGTGAGAACATAAAATAAATATGTGGTGCAATATATTATTATCTTTGGTATTTAGGTGAGGACTTGAAATATAAATATGATAATGCAAAGCTTGAAACATAAACATGATAATGCAAGTTCATTCATTATCTTGGGATTTAGTGATAGCAAGGAAATAAACATGATATGCAAAGCTTAAAGTAAACATGATGCAAGTTTCATTTTTATGTTTAACTAGAGCTCATTTATGACTTTAACAAGATAATAACCCCATACAATATCTCAAAGATCACAACACAAGAATCGAAAATCATATATAAAAGAGAAAGAAAGTGAAGCTACATCAAGTTCTTTATTAAGTACCCAAAACCCCTATCTAGAGACAAATCTCTAGAACGTGCCGCCAACTTTAAGGTTGACAAGGGTAGGCTTGGGCTTTTAGAAATCCTTAGATTAATTTTTCTTAAGTTGGAAGACCATGTGAGCTAGATAACATATAGATGAAGTTGTAAGAAAAGGAAAACTCAAGCTTTAGAGGTTTCTTTGAGATGAACACAATGTCATCATCTAGAAACTCTCATCATCAAGCTATCATGCTCAAATCAAGGCCTCATGGCCGTAAATGCAAGGAAAGGAAAGACAAAGGAAAGTTCAAAAAGAATCCAAGAGATAACTAGAGAAAAACACTTTCTTGAGCAAAATAAAGTTTGAAAACAAATCCCTACCTTTTGATGAAGATGAAAGCTTGAACTTGAAGATGGAAATGAGATGAGCAACACCTCCTAGGATGGTGGTGATGATTTCGGCTAAGGAAAGGAAAAGGAAAGGAGATGTGTTTTGAGTGAAGTTGTGTTTGAGGTGGAGTGTTTGAAAGCTTTGAGAATGGTTTAAGGTTATGAGGTGATGGATTAAGGTTATGAGGTGATTATGTGATGGAAGAATGAAGAGGATGAAGATGAAGAGAAAGAGCTCTTAGAACTTTGAGATAAGGAAAAAGCTTAGTAAGACAACTCTAAAACTCTAAACTTTGCAAATGCTTCAAGGTGCAACAAGGCTAACACAAGCATCCTATTTATAGAAAAACAAAACCATGGAGCTCACATTGGGAGGGTGTGGCCGTGTGGTTTGGAGGGAAAAGGAAGAGAAAAATATCTCTTACACAAGGTCATTCAAGCATGGTTGAAGCATGGAAGCTATGCTACAAAGTATGGCTTGATGTGAGTTAATTTCCTATCACATTTTTATGAATTTAGGCTTCTAGAAATAATGCATGGTTGGAACTTTTCCAGCCACAATTAAATGGGGAAAATGGGTTGTTTTAATTATTTATTCATGTGGAAAATCAAGCTTGATTGAAAGTTATGACAAGGTATAGTGTATGTGACTTGAGGTATGGCCTTGGAGTGTTGGAAAATTGAACATGTGATGCATAATGGGGGAGAGGGTTCACGGCCTGGTCTGGTTCAGCAAGGGAGGAGGTGAGTTTGACCATTTAATTGTGTGTTAATGGTAGGTTTAGATGTGTATTAGCTTAGGTACAAGGTTAGGAATGATTAAGCTTAAGTTTAGGTAACTAAGAATGTGATTTAGGGAGTTTATGACAAGTTTAGGAGTGCTCATACATCATTAAAGAATTTAAAACTCATTTATGAATAAACAATGTGTAACACAATTCCATGATTTAAGGAATTGGAAAGAGAAAACACTATTCAAGATTCTATGACTAGGTGTCATAAAATTAAAATATGATTTTAGGTTGTAATTGAGTACTTTTTGGTTCTAATCAACTTTAATAAATTATTTTGACTCTAGATTAATTAAGGAAATTAATTAACCTTCGATTAGAGCCTAATATTGCTTAGGTTTGCTTAATCGCGTGATTAACCGTAAAAATACGAAACTAGGGGCAAAACCGTAATTTTGCACTAATTTTGCCCGGGACTTCAAAAATTAAAACTGAGGTCATAGAATACATAAAAACGCCTTTTAAAATCATCTGGAGAAGTTTCGGGTTCATCCGGCACTTGCAAGCGGGTAAAACACCACAGGGGCGTTTTGGTCATTTTGACCTGAAAACTCGAAAAATGAGATTTTCGATCCCGGGAAGGTACATAAGTTTTCTAATCCCCTTCCAACATTGAGTTTGCCCTTCGAGTACTGCCGCACTGGCTTTCCTCGAATTCCGGGCTGAAAATGACCTCAGGGGCATTTTGGTCATTTTCACTCTAACAGAAAATCGGGGCGTTACACATTAGTTACTACTAACATAGCTTCATTGTCACATAAAAAAGAATTACACATATGTAAATCTAAAGAGACATCTATGCGCTTCCGTTGCATTCCACTAATCCGGTTTGCAGTGTATGCCTCATGCCCATGCCTTAGTAGAAATTGCGAACCGCATCACTATCTTTGTCCGGAGATGACACGAAAGAAAGAGAGATAGGGATGAGAAACTCATTCAAGATTCTCAGTAGGGATTTCCGACTCCAACACACGTGTCATCGTCATCGTCCCCAGCCACTCCGGTTTTAATTATATAAAGGTGGTCATGCATAAGGTTTAACTTTTAAACTTCTCAAATCTATTTATCCAAAGTGGGTGTCTTTTAGTATGGATCTTAATGATATGAATGCAACAGATATTGGATGAATGCATGACAATACTTTATGCAAATAGTCGATAGAACACAACATCAAGATAAACATTAACATATAAGTGGCATATAAAACTCTTTCTTTTCTCATAACTGTGTGACTTTAAAACATCATATCTCTTTCTCATGCTTGAACTCTTAAGTTCATTTTCTCAAAGACCACCCTCTTAAATATGGTCACCTAAATCCAACCGACATACCGCCTTGGTGATTTTCATCATGGTCCCCAAACTCCGTCTCACCTAATCGCATAGGAATGAGCTCAATCCTAACTAGTCGTCACTAGTGTAACACCCTAATTTTTAATCCAACTTTCTAGAACACATTAGGTTAATCATTAGGTTATTACCTCTTAGTCTTATTATTTTAATAAAATACTTAGTGGAAATTACGGGTGAATTTGTTTTTGAAAACATAAATCAAAGTGAGAGCCGCGAACTTAACTGGTCGAATGACAGAAATATAAAGTACGCGTAACAATCATTATAGATCATAAAGCAAAGCATAAAACCAAAGAATGATAATCATGATAACAAAGGAAACATTTCATTAATAACATAATTTACAGTACATAAGTAGTCATACCCTCATAGGGACGGGCAGAGCTTGTAATACAACGGAAATAAAATACAATAGAAGACAAATAAACACAAATAAACCATATCTACCCGAGTACACCTATGATGGATAACCTCACAACAAAAGAAGGTTTATCCACTCTACATGTGGGTGTGTGCACTAAGCCTGCCCTAAGACGTCAACTATTGGAACTCGAGAAACGGTTGAGTATAACCAATCCATGGACGCAAAGCGGTAGGAGTGGGAACACGTGAAGACTGAGCATGACCTCCTTGGTAGGGTCACCTCTCGGCTCGTCTCGCCAGTCTCGGCTGTGTAACAGTCTCCTCACTCTCACCGCACACGAACTGAGGTGTAGGAGCAGAGCTCTCGCTATACATATGCGTCGGTAGGTCCTCGGAAGGGTCATCCTCCGAACTCGGAGATTGGGGTACGTAGTCCTAGAAGTCTCAAGGCATCAAACCACAAGTGTACGTCCGCAACAGCCTCTCATCTGGCGTTCGAGTGTGCTCAAAAACCATCACGTCATCGTAGGGTGACATCAGAGAGAAACGGTAGCTCTGTACAGGGTGTGCGAAGGGGCGTCCGATGAACATGAAGACTCGTACTGTGCACTGCCCCTCAAAATGATATGATCCGTGGTCCGGATCATAGTGAACCTCCCAAATGGGCCTGTCAACAAAAAGTACGAACATCGCCATCGGTCTCTGAAGATGTGACGGGAGAAGAAAGAGAAAGGAGTGAGAATTCTTGCTAAAGAATCTCAGTAGGAGTCTCCTATCCTAGGGTTACATCGTTCACATCCTCAGGAACCTTGGGGTTATTTATAAAATAGTGAGTATGCATATAAGATTCAATTTGAGGTTTATAAAACTAATTATCCAAGGTCCATTCCTTTTATCATGCATCTTGATGTTATGAATGCAACATGTTAAAGCATGGATGCATGGTCATACTTGAACACATAAATCAACACATCAAATCATATAAACATAAACCATGTGGCATAAGGGCAATACTTCTCATATAGAACTCTTATCAACATGTGTGACATCATTCATAGAATCTTTAGCAAGGTTGAGGCCACCCCAATAATAATAATAATACCTAGGCTATGAGCTCATACCTCAGCTAATCGTCACTAGCTCTTGCTTATTATCTGAATAACCGAATAATAATCAAATAACATACCTGACCACTTAATGATACGGGCTAAGGGGCTAGGGGATTCCTCTCTTAGGACATACCCTCTTTGAAATGCTCTACTAGCCTCGAGTGCTCAGTGAATTGTCCGCTTTGGTAAAGCTTATGTCAGTACCCTCATGGTTTTGCCTCCTCCTCACTGTAGCAGGAGAAGTACGTCTCAGTGCTTTTGTCACATAAAATCTCCTAGGGGTGCTCGGCCGAACCGGTGTCACCCAGGGTTTTCATCTCATAGGGTACTTTAAAAACATTTCTCATCCCTTTTAGGTTTGATGGAAATTCGGCAGCATAACGGCTGTTAAACTGAATTTCCTTCAAACCTTAACTTATGTCACAAGCTAATTCACACAACATGTTATCATGAAATCTCATGCTATGATGTACTCATATCTTAATCAATCAATTCCTCATGAATCATAATCATCTCAACATATCATGGCATCACATGCAAACATCATAGCATTAACAGTTTCTTAACGTCTTATGCATTGACCATCAAGGTCCTTAACTCACATTCTAAGTTATAAATTATCAAAACCTAATCTCTCGGGTACCTATAAGGTCATAACTAAGTATTTCTCACCTCACACTATGGTCAAGAACATCTCTAAACCTCAAAGATGCAGAATCTAAAATCTTAACTTTATGGGTACCTAGGAGTCACAACAATGACCCTTTCTAAGTCCAGTTTGTTCCTAAGGCATCAAGATCAAGTCCTAAACCAATTATGAGTCATTCCTACACATCTAAACTAATTTAAAACCATGATTATCAATTCTAAACCTTGCTGGACAGAATCCAGAAAATTCAAGCATTAAGGAATCTAAAACTCTCAAATTAATTCCTTTCTAGTTACTAACTTCTCTTATTTTTTACATATGAGTTTTAACATTAATTATACATCATTATACTCATGTTATCATCATCAAACAGCTCATACAGTGGTCACAAAATAGCAAGGCAGAACCGAAACCAAGTCTCCATACAAAGGTATCAAACACAATTTCAAAAGCACATAAAATACTAGTTTCTCTTGGAACCTTTTTCAAACCATCAAAACTCATTTATAAACATTTTTAACATCTAAAATCATCAAAATATTTATGAGGGCAGTAGCTAAATCAAACTTGTCTCAAGAGGTCCTAAATTCATAAAACTTAGTTCTATGCATTCCTAAAACTCATAAAAGCTTAGAAAAATTATGAAACTTAGTTTTCAATACTTGGAAACAAATAAACTCTTAGGGGTCGAAATCTCAAGCTAGGCAAATAAATATTTTCAAGCCTTTGTTTGAGACAATAATGGGCAAGTCTTTGAGCTCTAGGTTCATTCAAGTGATGACATAAAATAAACATGCTCATGCACTTATTTTAGGTTCCTTTAGAAAGTAAAGTGAGAGCATAAAATAAACATGAATGCAACTTGTTATTATCTTTGGTATTTAAGTGAGGACTTGAAATATAAATATGACAATGCATTGCTTGAAATATAAATATGATTATGCAAGTTCCTTTGTTATCTTGGTACTTAGTGCTAACAAGGAAAATAAATATGATGTGCAAAGCATAAAAGTAAACATGAATACAAAGTTCATTTTAAGGTTATCTAGAGCTCTTACAAGACTTTAGAAAATAATAACCCAACACTCATCTAATCACAAAGAGAGCTTTAGAGTTCTTGAACCAAGTTCTCAAAGGAACTATGAGGTTCTTGAACATCATCATCAAGCTCAAAATAAATAAACTTTCAAAGAAACACAAGGCCTCAAAGAAAAGGAAATAAAATCGAAATCTTAGAGTAAAGAAAATAGGGAAACCGAAATGGAAGACAAGAAGATGTGAAGGTGTTCTTGAGCTAGAAATCATTTTGAGTTAGTAAATCAAGATGAAACTTAGAGAAAATAAAAACTCAAGCCCTAGAGGTTCCTTTGAGATGAACACATAGTCATCATCTAGGAGCTCTCATCATTGAGCTATCATGTGCTCCTTAAGGCCAAGAGGCCGAACTCATAGAAAAAAGAAGAACAGGAAAGTTTCAAAAAGAAAATCCAAGAGAAAGCTAGAAAAAGCTCATTTTCATGAAAAGCAAAGTTTAGAAAACACTCCTACCTAGAGTGAAGTTAAAAGCTTTGATCTTTGAAAAGGCAAACAAGATGATGAACTCCTCCTTGAAGGCAAGATAGCTTCGGCCAAGGCAAAGAGGAAGCGATGGAGATGTGTTTTGGGTGAGGTTGTGTTTGAGATGAAGTATTTGAGAGCTTAGGAGGTGATTCAAGGCTATGGGGTGGTGTTTAGAGGTTATGAGATGATTATGTGATGAGAGGATGAAGATGAAAAGAAAAGAAGAACTCTCTTGAAACTTGAGAGAAAAAGAAAGGAAACTCAAGAAAGCTTAGAAAACTTGAAACTTAGCAAATGAACTAAAGTGTTTGCAAGCTCAAGTAAGCATGGTATTTATAGGAAATGAAAACAAATGAGAGCCCAAAGGGAGGAGGGCTGGTCGTGTAGTTTGGGAGGGAAAGGAAGAGAAAGTATCTCTTACACATTGTCATTCAAGCATGGTTTGAAGTATGGAAGTTATGATACAAAGCATGGTTTCAAGTAAGGTGATTTGAGTGAATTTCCTATCAATTTTGAATGAAATAATCCTTCTAGAAGCAATGCATGGCTGGTTGTTTTTCAACCACGAATAAATGAGGAAAATGGGTTATTTCAATTAGTTATTCATTTGGAAAATCAAGCTGGATTGAAAATATGACAAGGTATGGTGAGTATGACTTGAGGTATGGCTTTGGAGTGTCAAAAATTTGAGCATGTGATGCATATGGAGGGGGAGGAAGCTTCGGCCAGAATGCTACAGCAGAGAGGGAGGAAAATTGCTTCATGTAATTGTGTGTAAATGATAGGTTTGAGTGTGTATTAGTTTAGGTACAAGGTTAGGAGTCATTAAGCATAAGTTTAGGTAACTAAGAATGAGGTTTAGGGATTTTATGACAAGATTAGGAGTGCTCATACATCATTTAAGAGTTTAAAACTCATTTAGGAATAAACAATTGAAAACACAATTCCATGATTTAAGGAATTGGAGAGAGAAAACACTATTCAAGATTCCATGACTAGGAATCTTGAATTTAAAATAGGATTTCAAGTTGTAATTAAGCACTTTTAGGTTCTAATCAACTTTAATAAATTATTTTGACTCAAGATTAATTATGAAAATTAATTAACCTTTGATTAGAGCCTAATATTGCTTAGGTTTGCTTAATCACGCGATTAAGCGTAAAAACATGAAACTAGCGGCAAAATCATAATTTTGCACTAATTTCGCCCGGGACCTTCGGGACCAAAACTAAAGTCATAGAATACATAAAAAAAACACCTTTTAAAACCATATGGAGAAGTTTTGGGTTCATCCAGCACTTGCAAATGGGTAAAACACCACAGGGGCATTTTGGTCATTTTGACCCGAAAACTCGAAAAATGAGATTTTCAATCCCAGGAAGGTATACAAGCCAACTAATCCCCTTCCAACATTGAGTTTGCCCTTTGAGTACTGTTGGACCGGCTTCCCTCGAATTCCGGGCCAAAAATGACCTCGGGGGCATTTTGGTCATTTTCACTCTAGCAGAAAAAATCGGGGCGTTACATTACTCCCTTTCTTAAAAAGAATTTCGCCCTTGAAATTCGTACCTTAGAACAACTCGGGGTATTTTGACCTCATCTCGGACTCAAGCTCCCATGTGAACTCCTCGGTGTTGCCACATCCCCAGGCGACCTTCACCAAGGGAACAGACTTGTTCCTCAACTGCTTGACGCCTTGGTCCATGATTCTCGTCGGTGGTAGATTGAACGTCAAGTCCTCCCTTAACTGTACGTGTTTTGTGTAACATCCCTTGCTGCTTTATGGATTGACGACTGTCCCCACAAACCAACACGGGTCCTTTCAGCATGCTTTGTCCTCACTCACACACTTCCTAGGAAAACTTCCCAGGAGGTCACCCATCCCAAAATTACCCCAGGTCAAGCACGCTTAACTGTGGAGTTCTTTCAGTTTGGGCTACCGAAAAGAAGATGCATCTTGTTGGTATAGGTAGTGCAAATCAATTCATATAAGCCCTCCTTAACTGTATAGTCTCATACCTATACAGTCTTAGGATCCCTCTCATTCGGGTGTGTAATCAGTTCATTCATGTACCCTTCCACTTAGAGGACCTTGCGAGGAGCCGCTCCTTGTCCGTGCCCTCTTTGCACCGGCGATCACTCCTCGTCCTCATCCCCGGGCGTTACATGAAATGTAACATCCCCAAATTTATAACTAAGATAAATATTAATCTTAATTATCGATAGCAAAACCAAGAGAATCTGGACAAATGTTATGAAACACAACAAATAGACTACTTAAGTATGTCTAGAGAAAAATGCAAAGAATTACGAAAATGCCATCACTTAGTGAAAATTACGAAAATGCCCTTGCTATGTAAAGGAAATTACCAAACTACCCTTGCCTTATTAAATGACAAAGATACCCTTACTCTATGAATGGAATTACAAGAATACCTATCATTGTCTAATTACAAAAATATCCTTGTCTTAGTTAAAGAAATTACTACAATGCCATTTGCACAAATCCCTACACTTGTCTTTAGACAAGAATGAATCTAAGCCATTGGATTAAGATGATAACACAATAATTTAACCACATACATCATACACATTTCTGAATCACATACATGCACTAAAGGTTAGAAAATCTCCACTAACATCTTTGCACAAAACATGGAAACATGTTTGTACAAAACATGGAGCATTTTCATCCAACATGTTTGCATAAAACATGGAAACATGTTTGCACAAAACAAGGAGCATTTTCATCCCAAAATTCAGCCAACATATTTCCATAAATCATGCTCCAAGTGCTTTCCTTCTTCTATTTTTTTCTCTAATCTTTCCACTATAAATACTCCTCAAACTCTCTTCAATTCAGAAACTCCCTAAGTGTTCTTTCTTTCTTATTCTATCATTCTACTTAGACTTCTCTTGATCCTCTAAACTTCATCCAAACACTTAAATCCTAAGTCCAAACTTTCACTAGCCCTCACAAGAGTTACAATCTTTAACTCTAGTGAGAAATATTTTCTTAAGCACTCAAGTTCTAGAGCCAAGATTCAAGGAGGGTCATCCACTCCAAGGACTCTTGTTCAAGCTTAAGGAAGAAGAGAAGGACCCTTTTTTAGACCCTACACAAGAGGTAGGAGCCCTCACTTTGGTTGTGTAAGCCATGATGACATCTAACCTTGCTCATGGTTAGGATGCCATCAAGCTTATGTTTGTTGATAAAAATGTTTCAAGGGGATATTGTATAAATATTTTGTGAAACCCCTTGTTCCATTCTGCTTCCAAAGTGATATTATGTTGCTTTCATGCTCAAATGATGCTTGAAATATGTTGTGTGATCCTTGTGTTAAAATAAGTGACATAAAATATGAAAATGATAAGTGCTGGATTTTTGGCTATTTCTGGCAGTAGGTGTTCCGAAATTTAATACTCATAAAATATGAAGTAACTTGAAATAAAAATATTTTTACCATAAACTAGACGCATTATAAAACACTCTCCAAAAAGAATCACCCAAAACGGAGTTTTCTAGCTCAAGATATAAATTTTTAAAGTAGAGCCTAAGACTGAAACTTTAAATATGACCTTGTAGTAGTAAAATAGGTGTAACTCACTCTAGAAAAATGCAAATGGACTGATTTCAACTTTGTTGGAGAGCTAACACATATAGGAATACACCCATGTATGTTATGTATAAATCTTTGTACCACGTAAATACAGAATGAGAAATAAATTTCGGGATAGTGTACTGTGAAAGTGCAGTTTGGAAAGGTTCTGGCTAAGGAAAGACTTGGTATTTAAGCATGTCCATTGTGACCCACCTCTCTTTCCTAGGAACCCTCCTATGCATGGTTTACAATGGATTTACACTATTCCAAAGATGTCAATGCTAAAATTTGATGAGTTAGGAATTTGGAACTACCTTTACTAAGCTGAGATAACAAGTACACAGAGAATTATAAACTTTCTTCTAAAATATGTCAAAACTATAAATAAAAGAATCAAGTCTTGTAAAAAGAGAATTTTAAGAATTTAAGTAGAATAATAATCTTCAAGAGTTATATGAAAACCATAATAAAAATATATAAAGAACCTATAATAATATTTTGAAGTGCATTAATGTATTAATGGAATTCTAAGAGTACAAAGAACACTAAGAGAAAAAGATAATACTAAGACATCCATTACCTCTTAGGAACACTAGGAACTCAACTTGATGACTTTGGTTGCTTAAAATGAATCATTTATGAAAATGTTTACTATGAGATTTACATGATATTATCCATGTTTCATGAAGTGAATTATAGTAAAGTAAATGTATGGTGATGAGTTATGAAATGATGAAGATGAATGATTGATTGCCCATGATTTATTGTGATTACATGATGATATGCATACATTCATTTTCAAAGGAAATAATAAAAGTAAAGTTTGAAAAAGTAGCAATGAAAGTCTGGAAAAGTGGACTTGAGCTAAACTCACGGCTTAACCCCCTAAACCGTTGAGATCACGGCAACGGAAAGGAAACCAAAAAGGTTGTGGCGACGGCCACGGTATGAGCTCATTACCCTTTTAGGGTGGTCTAAGGCATTGATGCATTCATCCCGTGAGTAATTAAGAAATATGTTGATCACTAAACAAGTGAATGTTGAGGATGAGTAATCATGAAATGCATGCAGCTCCTAAATGATTATTGCTTATTAGTGGTTTTACATGATATGCTTATATGTATGCTTGATGAAATCCTGAATGGATATTTCTGCTAATGTTCAAGATTAGTTTAAAAGTAACTGCACTTCGGCTAATCACGTTTGTGAAAGTTTGATAATTGAATCCTTATCTGTTCACCTTTTTATAATAAACCCGAAGTGACTGGGACGACAACGATGACACTTTTAGTACAAGTAGGAACTCCTCTTTGAGAAATCATGTATTTCTCACTCCTATGTTTATTTTCCGTTGTCGTTACTGAGACAGACGTGTCCACCTAAAGCAACGGTCAGAGTCGAGGAAGGAGGTAGCACGTGAAGATTTCAAATCGTTCAAGTAGGAGCATTCCGAGCTTTAGTTACATTATAGTTTGTGAGAAACAATTAGTAATAGTAGAACTTATATTGTTATTTGTAATAACTTATCAGTATGATATATGCCCTGTTGTGACTTATGTATTAAGTGATTATATTCCAGTTTATGTGATAATAGTTCTACACTTAGTCTCTTATTCCACTTATTTAATTAAGTGCGCAATGTAACTTGATTATTATCTACAAAAGCGCTATGTATTTCACTTCTCGTTACAGGCTTAAGTTTTCAAAAAATTAATTTATTTAAAGAAAAAAAAACTTCCACTATTTTTCTAAGTTAATTTCAAAAGAAAATAAATACAAGGCAAAAGTGACAACTAATAGAATCCAAATGTGAACTTAAGCACAGTGGGGTTCTATTAGGGTGTTATATTTTGGCTCTAAGACATGGCTAGGGTCGGACTCATACTTTCTCAACTGAGAGACGTGAAAGACGTCATAAAGATTTGACAGATTGGGTAGCAGGGCTATTTTGTAGACTACAGACCCGATTCTCTGAAGAATTTCAAAAGGACCGAGAAATCGAGGACTCAACTTTTTGACTTTCATGGCTCTACCTATTCGTGTAGTGGGAGTGATTCTTAAAAATACATGTTCGCCTTCTTGGAATTCCAAGGGCTTATGCCTTTTGTCCGCGTAACTTTTCTGCCGACTTTGAGTGGTTAAGATTCTATCCTTAATCTTCTTGATTTGATCCGTCATTTCCCTCACTACATCGGGTCCTAAAACACTTTGCTCTCCGAGCTCGTACCAACACAAGGGTGATTGGCACTTCCTTCCATATAGCGCTTCGTATGGTGCCATACTGATGCTTACGTGATAACTGTTGTTATACGCAAACTCAATCAATGGCATGTACTTATCCCAACTTCCTTTTTGGTCCAAGACATAGGCTCTCAGTATATCTTCTAGGGTTTGGATGGTTCTCTCGGATTGGCCATCTGTTTGTGGGTGGTAAGCAGTGCTTAAACACAACTTTGAACTAAATGCCTTTTGAAAGGCTCCCAAAACTGTGACGTAAACTGCGGATCTCAATCCGAGATTATCGTCGACGGCACTCCATGCAACCTTACAATCTCTTGGATGTAAAGCTGAGCCAATTTGTCCAATGAGTACATGACTCGAATAGGTAGAAAGTGAGCCGACTTTATCAGTCGATCCACAATTACCCATAAGGCATCATAGCCAGCTTGGGTCCTTGGCAATCCTGTCACAAAATCCATTGATATACTCTCCCACTTCCACTCGGGGATTGACAGGGGTTGCAACATGCCAGAAGGTTTTTGGTGTTTGATCTTAACCTTTTGGCAGACCAAACACTTACTCACCCAGGCGACCACATCCTTCTTCAATCCGGGCCACCAAAACATCTTCTTCAAATTTTGGTACATCTTGGTGGTACCAGGATGGATGGCGAAATGAGGTAAGGTAAAACCAAAACGGGGGTTGAGGTGAGCTTTTCCTTAAGCTCTAGGAAACTCTTTTCACACTCGGGGCTCCACTCAAATGGGGCATTCTTCCTAGTGAGCTTCGTTAGAGGTAGGCCTAACTGGGAAAATCCTTTAATGAACCTACGGTAATAACTAGCTAAACCCAAAAAGCTTCTAATCTCGATCACAGAGGTTAGTCTATCCCAACTCATCATGGCTTCTATCTTACTTGGGTCGACAACTATGCCACCTTTTGACAGAACATGTCCTAAGAATTTCACCTCATCCAACCAAAATTCACACTTAGAGAGCTTAGTGTATAACTTCTTCTCCTTTAATACCTCTAAAACCAGCCTTAAATGACGTTCATGCTCCTCGTGGGTTTTCGAATAGACGAGGATATCATCTATGAACACAACCATGAACTGATCTAAATAGGGTCTAAAGATCCTATTCATATAATCCATAAAAACTGCGGGAGCATTCGTCAAACCAAATGACATCACATTGAACTCAAAGTGTCCATACCGAGTTCGAAAGACGGTTTTAGGAATGTCCGAATCTCTAACCCTAATCTGATGGTAACCGGACCTCAAATCAATCTTAGAAAACACTACAACTCCTTTCAACTGGTCCGTAAGATCATCAATCCTAGGCAACGGGTACTTGTTTTTCACGGTCACTCAGTTTAACTGCCTATAATCTATACACATCCTCGTACTTCCATCTTTCTTCCTCACAAATAAGATCGGAGCACCCCAAGGCGAAGCACTCGGCCTTATAAAACTCTTCTCCAACAACTCCTCTAACTGGGTTTTCAACTCCGCTAACTCCAAGGGTGATATTCTATACGGGGCTATAGAGATCGGTCCCGCTCCAGGAACTAGCTCTATGGAAAACTCTACTTCTCTTGCGGGAGGGAACTCGGGTATTTTATCCAGAAACACCTCGAGATAGTCTCTCACCATAGGTATATCACCTAGGTTTTGCTCAAAGTCTACATCGCAGGCGGCTAGGAGAACATATCCCTTAGTTTTCTCCCCACTACAGAAGACCTCTACGGAGTTTAGGTACAATCTCATGGGTTGACTAATAGGTTTAGGAGGAGAAGGAAAAACAATAGTTTGGGTTCCACAGTCTAACAATACACGGTTGGCGTGAAGCCAATCCATGCCTAGAATGATACCTATGTCTTTAAGGGGTAAACAAATCAAATCTATGATAAAAGATCTATTTTCTACAACAAGATGACAGTTCAAACAACATTTGCAAGTATTAACAGGGCGATTTGTAGGAGTAGAAACAATAAGATCGAAGGGAAGCTTAGAGACTCGCAAGTTTAAAGACTCAACACTAGCATATGAGATAAAAGAATGGGTAGTGCCATAATAAAAAAGCACAGTTAAGGTTCTACCGTTAAGCTCGCACTTACCTTGAATGAGATCGTTGGACATCCACGCGTCTTCCACATTGAAGGTCAAGACCCGTCCTTGGTGTTGGGTTCGGGGGTTTTGGTTTGACGGTCCGCTGCTCATGCAGGTGTTGGCGTAGTGGCCAGGTTTGCCATACTTGAAGCAGACTCCTCGCCCGGCATTGCAGGGGCGATCACCATGACTCTTCCCGCATCGCGGGCACATATCAGCAGATGCTGCTCCAAGGTTAGCTAGCAGGAAATTGTGGTGCCTTGTTCTTGGCCCCACTTGGTCCTCCGTTGTGGTTCCGGGGTCCACCCGATCTACGGGGTTGATTGTAGAAGTTCCTCGGGCATTGATGTTGAAACAGTGGCCGTTGGTGTTGTTTGGATTGTTGGCGTGTAGGAGCTCTCGGTTGTTGTTGTTGCGGTGGTCGGAACTGGTCGGTCTAGCAGGGGTGGTAGTGGTTTGTTGACGGATATTGCGGTTTGAACCTCAGGGCTTGAGGTCCGAGCCCCTTAGCTCGCTCCGCCCTTGTGGCTTGCATATTTCTCTATCCCTCTTCAAGAATTCGACACTTGTTGACTAGAGTTGGGAAGTCCCTGATCTCCATATGGGCCACGGCGTAGTTCATCTCCGCCTTCAAATCGGCCTCATACTTAACACACTTCCAAATCTCATCAGGGTTCCCTTGGAACACCTGAGAGAACTTGATCAGCTCCTCGAACTTAGCGATGTATTGGGCAACAGTAGACCCTCCCTGGGTCAACTGCATAAACTCGATGTCCTGGGTGTTCCTCACGGACTCCGGGAAATACTTCTCATAGAAGTAGGTCTTGAACAGCTCCCAAACAATAGGAGTTCCAGAAGCTTCTAGCAGGCGCTTCATGCCGTTCCACCAAAACTCGGCGTCGGACTTCATCATGAAAGCAGCAAATGTGACTTTCTGCTTCTCCGAGCAGGCAATGATAGAGTATATCTTCTCCATGTCCTTGATCCACTCATCAGCCTTGTAGGGGTTCATTACCCCTCGAAACACCGGCGAGTTCGCCTTGCGAAACTCACCGAAACGGGCTTGCTCAGCCACCTCAGTAGCAGGGGGAGCAGGTGCAGCATTCTTGCGTTGATCCATATGGTCAAACATCCGCTCCATGGCTTACGCCATTCTGCGGACAGCAACAGCAGTTGCATTGTCTTGGTCAGCATTAGGCGTAGTCCTAGGCTGTCGTCACAGTGCCATTGGTCCCTAAACACATGAGACAGTGAACATCAAGTTGATCAGGCTCAATATTCATGCAAAATGAGCTAGTTACCATGGCACTTGCAAGCAATAGAGGTCATGCATCCCTAGTCCTATAGCTTATCTCTATCAAGCACTATACATGACATAACTATCGCATCATGCTTCTAAAGCATGGTCAGTCCAATCCTCAGGCTCCGTGAGAATCAAACTGCTCTGATACCAAAATGTAACACCCTAATTTTTAACCCAACTTTCTAGAACACATTAGGTTAATCATTAGGTTATTACCTCTTAGTCTCATTATTTTAATAAAATACTTAGCGGAAATTACGGGTGAATTTTTTTTTGAAAACATAAATCAAAGTGAGAGCCGTGAACTTAACTAGTCGAATGACAGAAATATAAAGCAAAGCATAAAACCACAGGACGACAATCATGATAATAAATGAAACATTTCATTAATAACATAATTTAGAGTACATAAGTAGTCATACCCTCATAGGGACGGGCAGAGCTTGTAATACAGTGGAAATAAAATACAACAGAAGACAAATACACACAAATAAACCATATCTACCCGAATGCACCTATGATGGATAACCTCACAACAAAAGAAGGTTTATCCACTCTACATGTGGGTGTGTGCACTAAGCCTCCCCTACGACGTCAACTACTGGAACTCGGGAAACGGTGGAGTATAACCAATCCATGGACGCAAGGTGTAACATCCCCTGCTGCTTTATGGATTGACGACTGTCCCCACAAACCAACACGGGTCCTTTCAGCATGCTTTGTCCTCACTCACACGCTTCCTGGGAAGTTAATGGTATCAGAGCCTGCACCTCTCCCAGTACGGTATGGTTCGGGGATGAACCAAGCGGAAGCTGGTGGGCATGTAATGCCCGGGGACGAGGACGAGGAGTGATCGCCGGTGCAAAGAGGGCACGGACAAGGAGCGGCTCCTCGCAAGGTCCTCTAAGCGGAGGGGTACATGAATGAACCGATTACACACTCGAATGAGAGGGATCCTGAGACTGTATAGGTATGGGACTATACAGTTGATGAGGGCTTATATGAATTGATTTGTACTACCTATATCAACAAGATGCATCTTCTTTTCGGTAGCCCAAACTGAAAGAACTCCACAGTTAAGCATGCTTGACCTGGGGTAATTTTGGGATGGGTGACCTCCTGGGAAGTTTTCCTAGGAAGCATGTAAGTGAGGACAAAGCATGCTGAAAGACTCGTGTTGGTTTGTGGGGACAGTTGTCAATCCATAAAGCAGCAGGGGATGTTACACAAGGCGGCAAGAGTGGGAACACGTGAAGACTGAGCATGATCTCCTCGGTAGGGTCGCCTCTCGGCTCGTCTTGCCAGTCTCGGCTGTGTAACAGTCTCGTCGCTCTCACTGTGCACGAACTGAGTGTAGGAGAAGAGCTCTCACTATACATATGCATCGGTGGATCCTAGGAAGGGTCATCCCCCGAACTGGGAGATCGGGGTACATAGTCCTGGAAGTCTCGAGGCATCAAACCACTAGTGTACGTCCGCAGCAGCCTCTCATCTCATGTCCGAGCGTGCTCAAAAACCATCGCATCATCGTAGGGTGACATCAGAGAGAAACGGTAGCTCTGTACAGGGTGTGCGAAGGGGTGTCCGATGAACATGAAGACTCGTACTGTGCACTGCCCCTCAAAATGATATGATTTGTGGTCCGGATCATAATGAACTTCCCAAATGGGCGTGTCAACAAAAAGTACGAATGTCGTCATTGGTCTCTGAAGATGTGACGGGAGAAGAAAGAGAAAGGAGTGAGAATTCTTGCTAAAGAATCTCAGTAGGAGTCTCCTATCTTAGGGTTACATCGTTCACATCCTCAGGAACCTTGGGTTTATTTATAAAATAGTGAGCATGCATATAAGATTAAATTTGGGGTTTATAAAACTAATTATCCAAGGTCCATTCCTTTTATCATTCATCTTGATGTTATGAATGCAACATGTTAAAGTAAGGATGCATGGTCATACTTGAACATATAAATCAACACATCAAATCATATAAACATAAACCATGTGGCACAAGGGCAATACTTCTCATATAGAACTCTCATCAATATGTGTGACATCATTCATAGAATCTTTAGCAAGGTTGAGGCCACCCTAATAATAATAATAATACCTAGGCTATGAGCTCATACCTCAGCTAGTCGTCACTAGCTCTTGCTTATTATCTGAATAAGCGAATAATAATCAAATAACATACCCGACCACTTAATGATACGGGCTAGGGGGCTAGGGGATTCCTCTCTTAGGACATACCCTCTTTGAAATGTTCTACTGGCCTCGAGTGCTCAGCGAATTGTCCGCTTTGGTAAAGCTCATGTCAATACCCTCACGGTTTTGCCTCTTCCTCACCGTAGCAGGAGAAGTATGTCTCGGTGCTTTTGTCACATAAAATCTCCTGGGGGTGCTCGGTCGAACCGGTGTCACCCAAGGTTTCCATCTCATGGGGTAATTTAAAAACATTTCTCATCCCTTATAGATTTGATGGAAATTCGGTAGCATAACGGCTATTAAACTGAATTTCCTTCAAACCGTAACTTATGCCACAAGCTAATTCACACAACATGTTATCATGAAATCTAATGTTATGATGTACTCATATCTTAATCAATCAATTCCTCATGAATCATAATCATCTCAACATATCATGGCATCACATGCAAACATCATAGCATTAACAGTTTCTTAACGTCTTATGCATTGACCGTCAAGGTCCTTAACTCACATTCTAAGTTATAAATCATCAAAACCTAATCTCTTGGGTACCTATAAGGTCATAACTAAGTATTTCTCACCTCACACTATGGTCAAGAACATCTCTAAACCTCAAAGATGCAGAATCTAAAATCTTAACTTTACGGGTACCTAGGAGTCACAACAATGACCTTTTCTAAGTCCAGTTTGTTCCTAAGGCATCAAGATCAAGTCCTAAACCAATCATAAGTCATTCCTACACATTTAAACTAATTTAAAACCATGATTAGCATTACTAAACCTTGCTGGACAGAATCCAGAAAATTCAAACATTAAGGGATCTAAAACTCTCAAATTAATTCTTTTCTAGTTTCTAACTTCTCTTATCTTTCACATATGAGTTTTAACATTAATTATACTCAAACTTAATCATATTATCATCATCAAACAGCACATACAGTGGCCATAAAATAGCAAGGCAGAACCGAAACCAAGTCTCCATACAAAGGCATCAAGCACAATTTATAAAGCACATAAAATACTAGTTTCTCTTGGAACCTTTTTCAAACTTTCAAAACTCATTTATAAACATTTTTAACATCTAAAATCATCAAAATATTTATGATGGGAGTAGCTAAATCAAATTTGTCTCAAGAGGTCCTAAATTCATGAAACTTAGTTCTATGCATTCCTTAAACTCATAAAAGCTTAGAAAAATTATCAAACATAGTTTTCAATACTTGTACACAATAAATCTCTTAGGGGCCGAAAACATAAGCTAAGGAAATACATATTTCAAGCCTTTGTTTGAGACAACAATGGGCAAGTCCTTGAGCTCTAGGTTTACTTAAGTGATGACATAAAATAAACATGCTCATGCACTTATTTTAGGTTCATTTAGAAAGTAAAGTGATAGCATAAAATAAACATGAATGCAACTTGTTATTATCTTTGGTATTTAAGTGAAGACTTGAAATATAGACATGATAATGAATTGCTTGAAATATAAACATGATTATACAAGTTCCTTTGTTATCTTGGTACTTAGTGATGGCAAGGAAAATAAATATGATGTGCAAAGCATAAAAGTAAACATGAATGCAAAGTTCATTTTAAGGTTATCTAGAGCTCTTACAAGACTTTAGAAAATAATAACCCAACACTCATCTAATCACAAAGAGAGCTTTAGAGTTCTTGAACCAAGTTCTCAAAGGAACTATGAGGTTCTTGAACATCATCATCAAGCTCAAATTAAAATAAACTTCCAAGGAAACACAAGACCTTAAAGAAAAGGAAATAAAATCGAAATACTAGAGGAAAGGAAACAAGGAAACCGAAATGAAAAACAAGAAAGAGTGAAGGTGTTCTTGAGCTAGAAATCATTTTGAGTTAGTAAATCAAGATGAAACTTAGAGAAAATAAAAACTCAAGCTCTAGAGGTTCCTTTGGGATGAACACATAGTCATCATCTAGGAGCTCTCATCATTGAGCTATCATATACTCATCAAGACCAAGAGGCCGAAACATCAAGGAATGAAAAACAAAGAAAGTTTCAAAAAGAAAATCCAAGAGAAAGCTAGATAAAACTCATTTTCAAGAAAACAAGGTTTAGAAAAACACTCCTACCTAGAGTGAAGACAAAAAGCTTGAACTTGAAGATGAAAATGAGATGAGCAACACCTCCTAGGATGTTGATGATGATTCGGTCTTGTGGAGAGAAAAAGAAAGGAAATGTGTTCTTGGTGAGCTTGTGTTTGAGAATGGAAGTTTAGGTGTTTGTATGATAATCCAAGGTTGTGGGGTGGTGTTTCAAGGTTGTGAGATGATGATAAGATAAAGAGATGAAGAAGATGAAGATGAAGAACAAGAGAGAACTCTCTTGAAACTTAGAGAGAAAAAGAAAGGAAACTCAAGGAAGCTTAGAACCTTGAAACTTGCCAAAAGACCAAAAGTGACACAAGTTCATCTAAGGCACCTATTTATAGAACAACAAAACAATTGAGGCTCACTAAGGAGGCCTTGGCCGTAGCAATTGAGGGAGAAGAAGGAAGAGAAAAATATCTCTTACAAGGTGTCATACAAGTATGGTTTGAGGTATGGAGTTTATGATACAAAGTATGGCTTCAAGCATGGGTTTTTGAGTGAGTTTTCTTTCAAATTTTGAATGAAATAAGTCTTCTAGAAACTTGACATGGCTGGAAGTTTTTCAGCCACAAATAAATGAAGGAATTGGTTTATTTCATTTAGTTATTCATTTGGAAAATCAAGCTTGATTAAAAGTATGACAAAGTATGGTGATTTGAGGTGATTTTCCTTCAAATTTGAAATGAAATAATTCATCAAATGGGGGAGGAAGGCTGCAGAATTCAGACCAAAAAAATGGTGAAGGAAAAGTCTTCTAGAAGTTGTCCTTGGAAGCATGGATGAAGGTATGGAAGTTGTGACACAAAGCATGGTTCATGTAAGATGAAAGTATGGCCTTTGAAGTGTGAAAAATTTGCACATGTGATGGATATGGAGGGGGAAAAGCTTCGGCCAAACCAGACAGCATGGAGGGAGAGAGATTTTGATCATCTAATTGTGTGCTAATGGTAGGTTTAAGTGTGTATTAGTTTAGGTACAAGGTTAGGAATAATTAAGCTTAAGTTTAGGTGACTAAGAATGGGGTTTAGGGATTTTATGACTAGATTAGGAGTGCTCATACATCATTAGAGAATTAAAAACTCATTTAGGAATAAACAATTGGAAACACAATTCCATGATTTAAGGAATTGGAAAGAGAAATACTATTCAAGATTCCATGACTAGGAATCTTGAATTTAAAATAGGATTTCAAGTTGTAATTGAGCACTTTTAGGTTCTAATCAACTTTAATAAATTATTTTGACTCAAAATTAATTATGGAAATTAATTAACTTTCGATTAGAGCCTAATATTGCTTAAGTTTGCTTAATCACACGATTAAGCGTAAAAACACGAAACTAGGGGCAAAATCATAATTTTGCACTAATTTCACCCGGTTCATCCGGCACTTGGAAACGGGTAAAACACCGCAGGGGTGTTTTGGTCATTTTAACCCGAAAACTCGCAAAACAAGATTTTCGATCCCGGAAAGGTACACGAGTCATCTAATCCCCTTCCAACATTGAGTTTGCCCTTCAAGTACTGCCGAGTTGGCTTTCCTCGAATTCCAGGCCGAAAATGACCTCAGGGGCATTTTGGTCATTTTCACTCTAACAGAAAATCGGGGCATTACATGTTTGGATGATGTTAGAATCATTTTTGCTAAATAGATGTTGAACCATGCTTGCTGGATTTTCAATTCTGTTCTAGGTAGTGATTGTTTACGAATTTTCTGAGGGAATTTTGGGTATTTTCATGATCTAGAAAAAATATATGTTGAAGCTATCATCCTAAGTTAGTTCCAATAATTTTCTTGAGCCCTGATTTTGATTTATACTACCTTGAAAAAATCAAGAACTGAGATTATAACTATGCTGCCTGGATTGTGGGAACTGAAGTTCTGATTTTGTATAATTTTGTTACCATAGCAAGTGATTGAATTTTGCTTTGAAAGTTTTATAGAGTATTGGAAACATCTTTAAGTTCATCTATGATTTTTATTTTGAATTGATTCAATTATTTGCTAGGGTTAAAAATTATGAATTTGGAGTTCTGAGCTGAGATTAAGTGGTTTCTGACCACCAAATACGTCTAATTTTGTTAACATAGTTAAAGAAGGATTTTTGTCTGAAATTTTTACAGGGTCTTGTGAACACATTGAGGTGTCTTTGAGAATTTTTATAGCCCTTACAATAGGTGTATGATGTGCATAATAAATCATACTCCTTCGACATGAATTCTACCAATATGCTGCATTTGTGTTGAAATGGATTCAAGTATTGATTTGGTGATATAATGACTCTTAATTTAATCATGATGAGTATGAGTGCATACTAGACAATTTAAAGATTGATTTATGAGGCACAATTGAGAATTTCTTGTGATTGAATACCTACATATGCTTTATGCATGTATTTGGAAAAGAAAAGTGAATGATACACTGAATTAAGTTCTATAGTCGTAAGTAGGAAAAATGAGATCCTCTTGACTTTTCAAGGGCAAATAGAGAAACCTGAGATCTTCTTCAACTTATCAAGGGCAAATAAATAAACATGAGATCCTCTTCAACTTGTCGAGGTGATATAAAGAGAGATAGGATCATTTTAACTTGTTGAGGGGACATAAAGAGAGATGAGATCCTTTCGACTGGTCAAGGGCATATAAAAAGAGATGAGATCCTTTCGACTAGTCGACGGCATATAAAGAGAGATAGTATCCTTTCGACTTGTCGAGGGCATATAAAGGAAGATGAGATCCTTTCGACTTGTCGAGGGCATATAAAGAGAGATAAAATCCTTTCGAATTGTCGAGGGCAATTAAAGACAATTTCACTACATTACGCATATACAAATTTATAACATATGGATCATTTTGTTTAATATTATTTACTATGATTATGAGCTTATGGTGAATGTGTACTAAGTGATTGATTTCCTTTAAAAGCAACCCACTTCAAAAGTATGACTTGGAACTTTAAAATGAATCATTATTATTTAATGCATGATCGCCTTTTTCTTAATAAACTGAAGTGGCTGGGACAATGACGATGACATTGTGATTTTGTATTTTGAGGAATGCCATACTGAGAATTTTATAATTCTCACCCCTTATGTGTTTCTGTGTTGTCGCCAGGTTGATTCCAGAGAAAACGAAGCCACTACAAGAAGAACTAAACTGGAATTTCTATAGTTTAGTAGTGGATACTCGTAATTATTGTTCTTAGTTATATATATGTATGTATATATAGTAAAGATCAGATGTGCACTAAACCTCATAGAAAAACTTCCTTTTGTACTTAATTATATTAAATAAATATTTTGCTTCTTTGCTATATATATTTTGATAGGACCACGACTTAATTACTACACAATTTGACCAATTCTTGCTATAGCTATTTAAGGAAGGTCTGCTAAATGATAAGTAATAACTCTTGAGTATGATGTCATGACTTAAGGATAATTTTGTACTTGGGAGGGTGTTACAAGAAAAGCTAAAGAATGATTTAACAAAAGGCTTGGAGAAAGGTGGAAAGATTCTATGTCAATTACTTGTGATTGTTGTAACATCCTAATTTTTAACCCAATACTCTTAGAATGTATTTCGGTTAATCATTAGTTTATTACCTCTTAGTTTCATTCTTTCTTTAAAATACTTAGTGGAAAATACGAATAAATTTTTCTTTTTGAAACTTGAAAACAAAACATGAGCCACGTGCTACAATAAAATCTAACGTTCACTGCAAACATAACATATAAGAAAGTGAAATCATATCATTCATAAACATAGAACACCATTGCTATACATAACAACACAACATAGTCATATCATCCTAGATACATAAATTACTACTATCATAGTTTCATTATCACATAAAAAGAAATACATATTTATAAAGCGGCATCTACTTGCTTCCACTACATCCCTCTAATCCGACTCATAACGAGTGCCTCATGCCCATGCCTCAGTAGAAATCACAAACCATGTCATTACCTTTGTCTGGAGATGACACGGAAGAAAAGAGAGAGGGATGAGAAACTCATTCAAGGTTCTCAATAGGGATTTCCGACTCTAACACACGTGTCATCGTCATCGTCCCCAGCCACTTTGGTTTTAATTATGAAATAGGTGTTCATGCATAAGGTTTGGTTTTAAACTTTCCAAGTCTATTTATCCGAAGTGAGTGTCTTTTAGTATGAGTCTTAATGACATGAATGCAACAAATACTGGATGTATGCATGACAATACCATATGCACATTAACATGAAAATCATAGTGTTTGAGCACTACATAAGGAAGCGTAAATCATAAAGATGGCATAAAGGCACAGTACTTTCATATAACTTCTTTCTCATACTTAAACTCATAAGTTCTTTTTCTTAAAGACCACCCTCTTATTGTGTTCACCAAAATCCAACCAACATGCCGCCCCGGCGATTTTATCCTGGTCACCAAACTCCATCTCACCTATCACCTAGGAATGAGCTCAATTCTAACTAGTCGTCACTAGATTTAATATGGGCAAAAGAAGGGGTAACTTATCATTTCTAAGGATCACCTCTCATAGGATATTTCCTTCTTTGAAATACATAGTGATATTGTCCGCTTTGGCAAGGTCAATATCAATACCCTCACAGTTTTGTTTTCCTGGGGGTGCTCGGTCGAACCGGTGTCACCCAGGAAATGTGTCTCAGTGCTTTGTCACATAAAAATCTTCTAAGGATGCTCGGCCTAACCGGTGTCACCCAGGGTTTTATCTCATATGATTCTTCAAAAACATTCTCAAGTCCTTTATATTTGACGGAAATTCGACAGCATAACGGCTGTATTCCGAATTTCCTTCAAATCTACTTTATGCCACGAAACTCATATCATATATATATTTCTCATTAAACTTCTATAATCATGATAGACTTAGAATCTCATTAGAACACTCATCATAGCACATATACCATCACATCATACTTGCATAAACAAACTCATTTCATTAAGGAACCTAAGTTGTCTTATGCTTGACCTTTAGGGTCTTAAACTTGAAACTTAAGTTCTCTAATCATCAAATCTTAATATTTTATGCACCTATAGGTCCAACCTAATTATTCTTACTATGTATTGTGATCATAACTCATCCTAAAACTCATTTGTGCAGAATCTATAATTAAAACTTTATGGATACCTAGGAGTCACATCTTTGACCCTTTCTAAGTTCGATTTTTCTCCTAGAGTACCAAGATCAATTTCTAAACCAATTATGAGAGTTTCCTACACGTCTTCACTAAATTATAAACCATTATTACTAATTTTTAATCCTTTCTGGAACAGAATCCAAAATTTCCAATTCTAAGGGTTCTAGAAATTACATTTTAATTCTTTTCTAATTACTAACTTGTCTTAGTTTTCACAAATTAATTCTAACATCAAATATACTTACATATACACATTCCAACATTGTAAAATCATCATCATACAGTGAATAACATAGCAAAGTAGAACCGTGAACATCATCATCATATTCATGCATAGAATCACATAAAATTTCATCTCAAGTGTACATAAATTACTAGTTTTCTCTTGAAACCTTTTTAGAACCTCAAAACTCTTTTAGAAGCTATTTTATTTTATTAAAGTCATAAGAATACGAACAAGGGCAGTAGCCAATTTATTTTGCTCATAGTTGAGATTTAAAACACAAAAACATATTTATAACATATTCTAAGTTCATCTAAGCTTAAGAAAATTCTTAAAACATATTTTGTTGGTCCTTGTGACTAGATGAAACTCATGCTAAGCTTATCCTCATCACATGGCCGAAAATAACATGCATAAAATACTATCATTTTCCAAACTTTACTTGAGATAAAATGGGCAAGTCTATGAGCTCTAGGATCTTTAGGTGATGACTTAAACATAAACATGAACATGATATACACTTTATTTTACTTTTTATTGGAAAGTAAAGTGAGAGCATAAAATAAATATGTGATGCAAGCTTATTATTATCTTTAAGATTTAAGTGATGACTTGAAATATAAACATGGAAATGCAAGTTTATTTCTTTACTCTTGAGATTTAGTGATGACATAAAATTAAATATGAGTGCAAGTTCATTTTAAGCTATCTAGAGCTCATACAAGACTTTAAAGGAACAAATAACCTCAACCCAACACTTATCTAGCAAAGTAAAGTGAGCTTTAGAGTTCTTTACCTCTTATGGTTTGAACATCATTATCAAGCTCAAGAAAAATGAACCAAAAGATCAAAACAAGTAACATCATTTCTTTACCTCTTATGGTTTGAACATCATTATCAAGCTCAAGAAAAATGAACCAAAAGATCAAAACAAGTAACATCATTTCTTAAGAACCAAAACCAAAGTAAGAATAAAGGAAAGGAAAAAGAAACCAAAACCATGTCCAAGGAAAGGAAAGAAACCAAAACCATAAACAAGAAAAAGAAAAAGAAAACCGAAACTTGAAGGAAAGAAAAAGGAAGGAAAAACTAAAATGCTTCATGATCAAAATCAAGTTTCAAGTTTTAGAGGTTTCTCAAACGAAAATCTCAAAACAATTATCTTGAGACCTCATCATCAAGCTCAAGATTTTTCCTTTCAAAAAGCAAGTCTCATAACCAAAAACAAAAGAGAGAAAAGAGTTGGAA
The DNA here is from genome assembly GCA_031216105.1 of Dalbergia cultrata. Classification (NCBI taxonomy): domain Eukaryota; kingdom Viridiplantae; phylum Streptophyta; class Magnoliopsida; order Fabales; family Fabaceae; genus Dalbergia; species Dalbergia cultrata. The sequence continues at coordinate 39,338,697 of CM062346.1, read as the reverse complement.
CTAAAAGAAAACTAGCACTTTTTCACATCAAGTAAAAGAAAAGCTTTTGAAACAAAACCCCTACCTAGTGGTATTTCTCCATGGAATGAAAAAGAAGCTTGCTCTTGAAAAGAAGCTTGCTCTTGAAAAGAAGATGAAAAGAAAACTCCTCTCCAAGTGATGGTGATTATTTCGGCCAAGCACAAAGGAAAAGGAAAGAGTTGTGTTTTATGTGAGCTTGTGTTTGAGAGTGAAAACTTTGGTGTTTGGATGATGGTTTATGATGTTTGCGTGGTGGTTTGAGGATGTAAAGAGTGGCTCTTTGTTGAAGATGAAGAAGAAGAGAAAATGATAGTACTTTTGAACTCTTGGAAGAAAAGAAGGAAAACTCTAAACAATTCTTGAAGCTAGTTTACAAGAATGAACAAAATGGACCAAGTTCTTCTAAGTGTAGGATTTATAAAGAAACAAAATGTGAAAGAATGTGTGGAGGAGGAGAGGCCACGGTTTTCAAGGATTTGGAAGCAAGAAAATATCTTATTTTAATGTATCATGACAAGGCATGGTGTAGGAATGGCTAGGTATAGGTTTGGGTATGGCTAGGTATGGGCACAAGCATGGCTCCTTGAGTGCTACAATTTTCAACATGTGAAGAATATGGGGAAGAATATGAGTGTTCAGCCATGTGCAGCCAAGGGGAAGAGATTTGTGTCCTTTAATTGTGATTTAATGATGTGTTTAGGTGTATCTTTGATTAGGCTTAAGATTAGGAATTGTAAGAAAGTGTTTAGGTAAGCTAATTTTGTAATTAGGAATACTAGAGCATAATTAGAAGTGGTCATGCTTCATTAGCTAATTTAGAATTCATTTTATCATTTGATTGTGCAAAAACAAAATTCCTTAATTTAAGGAATTGGAGAGAGAAAATATTATTCAAGATTCTTTGAAAAAGAATCTTGATTTATAAAAAGAGATTTAAGTTTAATCTAAGAAATTTTAGTTTATAATTAACTTTAATAAATTATTTTGACTCTAGATTAATTATGAAAATTAATTAATCTTCGATTAGAGCCTAATATTGCTTAGGTTTGCTTAATTACGCGATTAAGCTTAAAAACACTATGCTAGGGGCAAAATCGTTGTTTTGCACAAAAATTACCCGGGACCACCGGGACTTAAACTGATGTCACGAAATACATAAAAACACCTTTTGAAACCATCTAGAGAAGTTTCGGGCTCATCCGGTACTTATACCAGTGTAAAAAACGCTTCAGGGGTATTTTGGTCATTTTGACCCGAAACCTCAGAAAATGACCTCAGGGGCATTTTGGTCATTTTTACTCAGACAGGAAAAATCAAGGTGTTACAATTGTTTGGCTATTTTTGCTATATAAACTCTTGAAACATGTTTGAAATTATGTGTGTGAAATCTAAAATTTATTTTCAAGATGCATATATATGAGCTTGATAGTGGTAAAAGGTGTCATAGCTAAAAGTCTTGTCAATTGATGTAAGAGATTCATTAAGTAAATGAAGAGATTTTTTGTTCTTTAAAAAGAATAACATACCTTGAGATTTTACAAGAATATAATTGGAAATAATTTTATAAATTCTTAAAAATTAATATTTTTAAAATATGATGATAAAGTTTTGTGAATGAGCATGAGATTTTGATCTAAAGAAGAAAACAAGCTTTGAAATCTAAGTAAGACACTTGGTTTAATTTCATGAAAGTTTTAGGAATTATCAAGTAAGGAGTCCTATAAAGTTTATGCAGTTAAGAAATCTCATAAAAGATTAGTAGATTTTATAGAAAAATCTCATAAAAAGTTTAGCTATTTACTTTTATAAAAATTTCATAAAACGTTTTGCAGATTTTACTGATAAATCTCATATAAATTAAAGAGATTTTTGTAGAGAAGTTTTATAAGAAGTTAGGAGATATTTTAGCAGAAAATCTCATAAGAATTTAGAAGATTCTGAAGAGAATATCTCATAAGAAATTTAGGAGATTTTAAAGAGAAGAATCTCACAAGGATTCAGGACATTTAACAGAGAAAATCCCATAAGTGCTAAGGACATTTCAAGGAAATCTCAAAGCTAAAGCATGAGAAATATAACTATTAAGAAAAGATTTTACTTAATAATTATAAGATTTCCTAAACAAATATTAAAGATTCTTATGAAGAAATAAAACTTAAGAAATAGCTTAAGTGCTTTATGTAATACTAATTGCTTGATTGTAAGCTCTTGGATTCAAATTGTTATGTATATAAGGTTGTAATATGAGGTGTTACATCATTGGCAATACATCCGATAAGAAGTATATCAGACATCCTATGATTTTTATTCTCAAGTATAAATTTACTAATAAGACTATGATAAAGAAATAATAAAACAACAAACTAATTGTTATACAAACAACCAGAAAACCAATTAATTATTTAACAAATCCTATGATTTTAATCTCAAGCATAAGTGCATTCATAAATAAGAAAAGGAATAAGCAAACTAATTATTTTAAAAGAAATCAAAGACACATTAATCGTTTAATATTAAGTCAGATGTCACTGTGTAGTTGACTAGTGTTTTTCCTATTGGGAATCTTTCATTCTTATTCCTATTGTAATCATATTTTTACATAGATTGCGATAATGGTGACCATTTTGTGGAGATCTTTAGCTAGTATTGTCATCACAGTCCAAACCTTTTGACGAACCGATAATAGATGATTTGATCAGTCTTATTTTCTTTTAATGAATTTTGAATAGTACCCTACATTAACAAAAGGGTTCCTGTGTGAACTAGGGTAAAGGTTTGATGTAACACCCTAATATTTAACCCAACATGCATAGGACGTATTAAAGTTAATTATTAGTTATTCCTCTTTAGTCTCATCTTTTAACATTACTTTATCAAAATACTTTGTGGAAAATATGGATAAATTTCTTTTTGAAAACATAAAACAAAACATGAGCCGCACGCGCTATTAACATAAACCGAATATTGGGTACCGTCAAAGTAAATAGGGAATACAGATCATACATGCACACGTTAAAAGCACAACATTCATAAACATGAAACACAAATACATTAAGTATCATATCATAACATGGTTCATAGTACACCAGGACATATAATAAGCCGAGTCACACCCATACATAGTGGGCTAAACTTCTAGTACATAAATAAATAATAGAAAGAAATACATGAAAGCAGAGAATACATGGAACAGCAAAACACTAGATATCAACATCAACCACCCTTCCATTAGCCCTATGAGTGCTCCCGTTTAAAGTTACCCCTAACAAAAGATGCAGCATGAAATAGAGGACCTTTGTGTGATAGGTCTGGCACTCCATCGGGTCCTCCGTCGAAATCTATTGGCAGCCCTAATCCTCCTGCGAAGGGGGCAGGTATCCAATGAACTGGGCAAGCTCCTCGAGTGTATACAAGCGGAACGAGGGACGGACATGGGCTCCACACCATGGACTCATCTCAGGTCGTCGAGCTAGCCTCGGCTGGGTCACCGTGTCCTCACTGCCTCGAGCCGCGCTCAAGGGTGGCGTAGGTGCTGAACCCTATGAGTAGATGTGAGTAGGGAAGTCCTCAGGTGGGTCAGCTTTTGAATGCCTCGATCGGGGAACATAGTCGAGGAAGTCGCAGACTGCCGAAGTGGTGAGGTGAGCACTCTATGTCTACTCGTCGCGGGTCGAGTGCGCTCAAAGATCAGGTCGTCACCATAGGGGAAAGTGGGGGTAAACATGAAGCTAGAAACTAAATGAGCAAAGGGGCATCCTGTAACACCCTAATTTTTAACCCAACTTTCTAGAACACATTAGGTTAAACATTAGGCTATTACTTCATAGTCTCATCCTTTTCTTAAAATACTAAAGGAAAATTACGAGTAAATTTTTTTTCTTTTTCTTTCTTTTTTTTTAAAACACACAACAAAGTGAGAGCCACGTTCTTAGTCTAATCGAATAATAGGAATATAAAGCACGCTTAACACTCATAGAGAAACATAGAAATGGAAACATATAACAACTGAGCATAAATCATCACAACAAGAGAAACGTTTCATTAATAACATAACTTAGAATACATAAGTAGTCATACCCTCATTGGGACGGGCAGAGCTTGTAATACAGCAGAAAGGAAGTACAATAGAAACAGAGAAACATAAAGTAAACCATCACTACCCAAGTGCACCTATAGTGAATAACCTCAAAACAAAAGCAGGTTTATCCAGTCTACATGTGAGTGTGTGCACTAAGCCTCCCCTAAAACATCTGCTACTAGAACCCGGGGAAATGGAGTGTAATCGATCCAAGAACGCAAGGCAGGGAGTGGGCATACGTGTAGACTGAGCGTGAGCTCCTCGTTAGGGGCGCCTCTCGGACGGATGTGTCAATGAAGACCACGAATGTCGCCATCAGCCTCTGACGATGTGACGGAAGCGAGAAAAAGAAGAGAAAAGAGTGAGAATCTTACTAAAGAATCTCAAGAGGGAATCTCCTATTCTAGGATTACATCCCTCACATCCTCAGGAACCTTGGGTTTATTTATAAAAGGTGTTCATGCATATGAGATTCATTATTAGGGTTTATGAAACTATTTATCCAAGGTCCATTTCTTTTAGTATGCATCTTGATGTCATGAATGCAACATGTTTAAGCATGAATGTATGGCAATACTTGAGCACATAAATCAACAAATCACAACAATCTAGATTCATGCAAGTGGCATAAGGGCATATTACAACTCTTACTTTTCTCATACTTATGTGACTTAAAAGCATCATATCTCTTTTGTTCTTTTTCTCAAACACCACCCTCTTAAAACATATCCACCTATTTCCAACCGATACACCGCCTCGGCGATTTTTATCATAACCTCCTATCTCCGTCTCACCTAATCGCCTAGGAATGAGCTCAATCCTAACTAGTCGTCACTAGATTTAATATGGGGTAAAATGAGGGGGTAACATAAACATATTTCATTCTTTGAAACGATCTACTGGCCTCGAGTGCACAGCGAATTGTCCGCTTTGGTAAGGCTGCATCTGCACATACCCTCACGGATTTGCCTCCTCCTCACCGTAGCAGGTGAAAAGTACGTCTCAATGCTTGTCACATAAAAATATCCTGGGGATGCTCGGCCGAACCAGTGTCACCCAGGGTTTTCAACTCATATGGTACTTTAAAACATTTTTCAACCCTTTTAGGTTTGATAGAAATTCGCCAGCATAACGGCTGTTAAACTGAATTTCCTTCAAACCAAAATTCATGCCACAAGCTAATCACACAACTTAACATCTCAATAATCATTTCCTCACGTATCATCAATAAAACATTTTAGGGTTCATGCATCATCAAGCATATTCTTCTAATACATCATTCTCACATAGATAAACATCATAACATATATTTCAAACTCATCATTCTTACATAGATTATAGCATATAGTCCAAACTCATCATAGCATATATTTTAAACACATCATACTCATATAGATAAAGCTCATGTATCATATATCATACTTGCTATCATATATCATACTTGCATAAAATTAAGCATCATAAAAACTCAAGACTTCTTAATGTCTTATGCATCGACCCTTAAGGTCCTTAACTCACAATCTAAGTTATAAATCATCAAAACCTAGTCTCTTGGGAACCTATGAGGTTATAACGAAGTATTTCTCACCTCACACTATGGTCAAGAACATCTCTAGACCTCAAGGATGCAGAATTTAAAATCCCAACTTTACGGGTACCTAGGAGTCACAACAATGACTCTTTCTAAGTCCAGTTTGTTCCTAAAGCATCAAGATTAAGCCCTAAACCAATTATGAGTCATTCCTACACATTTAAACTAATTTAGAACCATGATTATCATTTCTAAACCTTGCTGGACAGAATCCAGAAAATTCCATCATTAAGGGATCTAAAACTCTCAAATTAATTCTTTTCTAGTTCCTAACTTATCCTATCTTTCACATATGAGTCTTAACATTATTTTTACTCAAACATAAGCATCTTATCATTATTAACACAGCTCATATAGTGGCCAAACATAGCAAGGCAGAACCAAAACAAACATCTCCATAAAAGACATGAAACACAATTTTTAAAGCACATACAATACTAGTTTCTCTTGGAACCTTTTTCAACTTTCAAAACTCATTTATGGACACTTTTATCACCTAAAATCATAAAAATACTTAAGAGGGTAATAGCTAAATCATTTTTATCTCAAGAGGTCCTAAATTCATAAAACTTAGTTCTACATATTTCTTATACTTACATAAGCTTAGAAAAATTATAAAGCATAGTTTTCAATACTTGGAAACACCAAAGCTTCTTAGGGTCGAAATAGGGACCAAAAGTAATAAATATTTTTAGACCTTTATTGAGACAACAATGGGCAAGTCTTTGAGCTCTAGGTTCATTAAAGTGATGACATAAAAATAAACATGCTCATGCACTTGTTTTAGTTTTTGCTAGAAAGTAAAGTGAGAGCATAAAATAAATATGTGATGCATTATATTATTATCTTTGATATTTAGGTGAGAACTTGAAACATAAACATGATAATGCATAGCTTGAAATATAAACATGATAATGCAAGCTCCTTTATTACCTTGGTACTTAGTGATAACAAAGAAAGTAAACATGATATGCAAAGCATAAAATAAATATGGTATGCATTATATTATTATCTTTGATATTTAGGTGAGAACTTGAAATATAAACATGATAATGCAAGTTCCTTTATTACCTTGGTACTTAGTGATAACAAAGAAAGTAAACATGATGTGCGAAGCATAAAATAAATATGGTATGCATTATATTATTATCTTTGATATTTAGGTGAGAACTTGAAATATAAACGTGATAATGCAAGTTCCTTTATTACCTTGGTACTTAGTGATAGCAAAGAAAGTAAACATGATGTGCAAAGCATAAAATAAACATGATGCAAGGTTCATTTTAAGGTGATCTAAAGCTCATCCAAGACTTTAACAACATAATAACCCAACACATATCTCATTACAAAGAGAGCTTTAGAGTTCTTGAACCAAGTTCTCAAAGGAATTATGAGGTTCTTGAACATCATCATCAAGCTCAAACAAAGCAAAACTTTTTGAACAAATAAAACTTCAAAGATCAAAAAGGAAAATGGTAACCGAAATGTTAAAGAAAGGAACAAAGAAACCGAAATCATAATAGCAAGAAAAGTAAAGGTATTCTTGAGTAAAAATCATTTTGAGTTAGAAAATAAAGTTGGAACTCAAAGAAAATAAAACCTCAAGCTCTAGAGTTTCCTTTGAGATGAACACATAGTCATTATCTAGGAGTTCTCATCATTGAGCTATCATGTACTCATCAAGGCCAAGAGGCCGAAAATACAAGAAAGGGAAACCAAAGAAAGTTTCAAAAAGAAAACCCAAGAGAAAGCTAGAAAGAACTCATTTTCAAGAAGACAAAGTTTAGAAAACACTCCTACCTAGAGTGAAGACAAAAAGCTTGGACTTGAAGATGAAAATGATACGAGCAACACCTCCTAGGATGGTGATGATGATTCGGCCTTGATGAAAGAAAAAGGAAGGAAATGTGTTCTTGGTGAGCTTGTGTTTGAGAATGGAAGTTTAGGTGTTTGTATGATGATCCAAGGTGGTGGGGTGGTGTTTCAAGGTTGTGTGATGATGTTTCAAAAGGAAAAAGAAGAAGATGAAGAAGAAGAATGCTCTTGAGATTTGAGAGAAAAAGGAAGAACTTAGAGAAAAACTAAAAACTAAACTTAGCAAATGAACAAAGTGTAGCAAAGGTTCATCTAGGCATGGTATTTATAGAGAAGAATAAGAGTGAATGAGTGGAGGAGAATGAATCCTCATGGAACATGAGGTGAGGCATGTGTGGAGGAGAATGAATCCTCATGGAACATGAGGTGAGAGAATTGCACTTTGATGACATGGCTTCAACCATAGTCTTTGGAGTGTGAAATAAAATTAAATTGTGATAAAATGGATGGTGAATTTCATGCAGGTCTGATGCAGCAAGGGAGGAGGGAGTTTTGGTCATGTAATAGTGTGTTAGTGATGTGTTTAGGGGTGTATTAGCTTAGGTGTAAGGTTAGGAGTCATTAAGCATAAGTTTAGGTGACTAAGAATGTGATTAGGAACCTTTATGACATGATTAAGGAGTACTCATACATATTTAGGAGATTTTAAATTCATTTTATGAATAAAACAATGTAGACAAAATTCCATAATTTAAGGAATTGGAGAGAGAAAACACTATTCAAGATTCCATGACTAGAAATCTTGAATTTAAAATAAGATTTGAAGTGGTAATTAAGTACTTTTAGGTTCTAATCAACTTTAATAAATTATTTTGACTCAAGATTAATTATGGAAATTAATTAATCTTCGATTAGAGCCTAATATTGCTTAGGTTTGCTTAATCACGCGATTAAGCGTAAAAACACGAAACTAGGGGTAAAATCGTAATTTTGCACTAATTTTGCCCGGGACCTCCATAATTAAAACTGAGGTCGTAGAATACATAAAAACGCCTTTTAAAACCATCTGGAGAAGTTTTGGGTTCATCCGGCACTTGCAAATAGGTAAAACACCGCAGGGGCGTTTTGGTCATTTTGACCCGAAAACTCAAAAAACGAGATTTTCGATTTCGAAAAGGTACACAGGTCATCTAATCCCCTTCCAACATTGAGTTTGCCCTTCGAGTACTGGCAGATCGGCTTTCCTCGAATTCTGGGCCGAAAATGACCTCAGGGGCATTTCGGTCATTTTCACTCTAGCAGAAAATCGGGGCGTTACACATCCCATGTATGCAAAAATACAAACCGCACAGCGACCCTTAAAGTGATACGAGCAATGGTCAGGGTCGTAGTACACTTCCCACACTGGGGTGTCAACGAAGATCATGAATGACGCCATCAGCCTCTAAAGGCGGGATGGAAAGAAAGATAGAGGGAGTGAGAAAGAATCTTAGTAGGGAATCCTCCTATCCTAGTGTCTTCATCTACGTCCTTAGGAACCTTGGGTTTCATTATAAAAAGGTGAGCATGCATAAGTTCCACTTTATTAAGTGCTAAAATCCATTATCTGTGCCTTTTATCATGATTTAAGTGCTAAAATCCATTATATGTGCCTTTTATCATGATTCTTGATGCTATGAATGCATTGCATTAATGTAAATATGCATATCCATGCCATATGCTACATATCATAGGAAACACACTTAGTAAGCATGACCAGAGAAAGTATGACTACATGGACATCATAAAATGACATGAATCTTTTCTCTTCCATGAGTTAAGGTGACTTTGAGTTTCTTAAATCTTTCCTCTATAGGGCCACCTCAATACTGTCCCTTTTGAGAGTTTCTAGGTTATGAGCTCATATCTAACTAGTCGTCACTAGTTTCTGCTTATCCTAAGATAAGTATAAATATATCCCGACTCCTAGAATGCGGGTTAGGGGGCATAGGAACACCTTTTTATAACCTTTAATTCGAGGAGCCCAAAGGGCCCTTTTTGGATCACCTCTCGTAACCTTTAATTTGGGGAGTCTAGAGGATCATTTCCATGTCTCTTATGTCACCTTAAATCTTAACATATTAATTAGGAATGCAAATCATGAGCATATAACTTCTGTTAGAGGAACACCTTTCATAACCTTTAAATCGGGGAGTCCAAAGGGTCCTTTTTGGATCACCTCTCATAACCTTAATTCGGGGAGTCTAGACGATCATTTCCATGTATCTTAACATGTTAATTTGAGATGCAATTTCAATCCATAAGTATATTAATTGTTCATGACATATCAATCAACACTTTATGCAAGGGAATTCTCATCATCATTCTAGATTCGCAAATTTGGCGGAAATTCGACAGCATAATGGCTAGAAATCAGATTTCCCCATATTTGCTACATGCCACATACTCATCATGCACCTCAATACTCAAACATAATTATAGCATGCCATTTCAAGTCATATATTCATCTCATTAATCTCATGTATTCATCATAGCATACCAGCATCAATTTCATTGCAAGCTAAACATGCTCCTACCAAGTATGCCGGAATCATGGACTAGATTCAGCTAATGCACATGCTATGCTCATCATCATAAGATATTCATACATACATAGATAAGGTCACAAAGGTCATTATCAATCATTTGATGCGAAAGCGTACCCGATTAATTGAAATCGCCATATAGTCCCGCACGGGTTGAAACTTGCGACCCAATTTGACCTAATTACCAAAGTCACTTCTTTAAGCACCTAAGGGATCTACCCCAAAGGTTTTCATTAATATTAAACCTCCAAACATTTTCATATAAGTGCTGGACCATAGGGCAGCATTTTAAAACAATGCGTTTCGATGTTCTAGAAATCGCATTTTTGACTCTTTAGTTTCTGTTTCTTTCTAAAACGTCCAAATTAATTTCTTATATCATTACTAATGGAAAATTTTATACATAAAGTGAGTTTCAAACAGAATCCTTATCATAATAAGCACACTAAGGCAGTAGGTACAAAAATCTCACTTTTAAAAGTCTCAAAATGCATTTTTCGATCCTTTCAAGTTTCTAGTACGTCTTAAATTACCAAAAACAATTTTTACCATATTTATTACCAATTTTCACATCCTCTAACTCATCCAAATAGCATCATACAGATTTTAGAAAAACAAAACAGTGGCCAAAATCTTGGTTCCAAAATCACTTAAAAATCATACACCAATACCAGAAATAAACCCTTCAGCAATTGTTCAAAACCAGACACAAACAATGGCAATCTATTAACCCAAATCAGAATTCAACCAGAACATCTCCAAAACACAAGCCAACCCTTTTTTCAAACTCAAACAAAACAAAAAAACAACAAACCTCAAGCAGAAGGAAAGAAGAGAGTTGTTAGTTGCATTCCATCCCTCTCTTTCTCTGAGAACCGCCATTCACAGTCGCTCACTGCCACCGCCCTGCGCTGCCCGTCGCGCCCTCGTCCCCTTGTCTGCACCTCCATTCCAGCACCGTTGCGAACCACCACTGGTACAAGCGCAGGTTTCGCGCTTCTTCACCGGCTTCCATCTGCGAGCCGTGACAGACTGTAAAGCACTCAGATCGCGGAGCAAAGGCGGGCCCAAAGACTAGCCATGAATAGCCCCAGCAGATCACGTCCCCACCGTGAAACTCTGCCCCGTTCCCCTCCTGCAGCCGTGAAGCCATCACAGAGCCCACTTGCAGATCTGCCAAACCTCATCACGAGCTCGCCACGTGAACGCCTCCGCCTTGCCTAACTTGCGAGCCGCTGCGCGAAGTAGGTCGGAAACTCCACGAAACAGCCTCCATCACCGCCGGTTTTCTTTCTCCCCTACTCACTCAACCTGTCGCGCCGCTTGCTCGCTCAACCTGTCGCGCCACTCACTCGCTCAACCAGTCGCCCTACCCATTTGCTCAGCCTGTCGCCTCGCCCAGCCGCATTCCCCTCTGCTCTGTGCGTAAACCGCTGCTGCCTGCACATTTTGGTTTTGGTCCTGTTTCAATTTTCTGAGCAATAGGGATTTAGCTAAAATTGGGGGTTGATATTTTTGAGCTGTTAGCTTTTGGATTAGTTTATGTTTTTTTTGTTGAGGAGTAAAAAGGGTTGGATCTAGGTTGGTTTATTTGGAGCTGATTCTTTCTTTCTAATTTTTTATAACAGTGGTAGTTAGGTTCTGTTTTTGGTCCAGCATCTTTTCTTAATTTAGAGATAGTGTTTTTGCTTGGGCTTGTTTGTTGGGTTGATTAGGATATTAGGTTTTCATCCCCTTTTGTAGATTTTTAGGGTGTTGGTTTATCGTTGGGCTGGGATCCTTTTTGGGTTCATTTTGGTAAGTTCAGATTTCATTTTTTTTCATTTTAGTTTGTGTGAATTTTAGGACTATTTTCAAAAAAAAAAAAAAGATAAAACAAAAAACGATAACTAAAGATAACAATATACAAAATGTTTTGGTCCGTGCAACAATCAACGATTATGACTGGGAAGTTGGTGCTTCCTTCATTAGTGTTGTATTGTAAGAGATTCACTGAGTGGCCCAGTGCTGCCTTGAATCTCGTGTAAAAGCAGATTTCCTTTTAAATCCTTTATCAATCAAAATCATTTTCAAAATTAAAATCAATTAACACACTTTTATTCTCTCTTTTAATTAAAATCCATCAAACCCACAAGCATTTTCCAAGAATGACGTGGTTTTGAGTTCCTCATTGCACCAAAGCATACGTCGACGTAGTTTACCACTATCAAACCAAACTCAATTTTTTTCATTAAATTACATTCTCTTTTTTTAATTTAATTTCTTTATCTCACAAGCATTTAATTTTTTTGGACATAGTTTACCAATATCAAACCAAACTCAATTATTTTATCTCTATAATTAAGGATGTCAAGACATGATTAAGGAGTGTGCTTGCTTCATTAGTGAAATCAAAACTCATTTTATGAGGTAATTAATCATAAACATAATTCCTTAATTTAAGGAATTAGAAAGAGAAAACACTATTTAAGATTCCATGACATGGAATCTTGACTTCAAGAAAGAGTTTTAAGTTTATATAAGTAATCTTAGATTCTAATTAACCTCAATAAATTATTTTGACTCTAGATTAATTATCAAAATTAATTAATCTTTGATTAGAGCCTAATATTGCTTAGGTTCCCTTAATCACATCATTAGGCCCATAAAACACTATTTCAGGGGCAAAATGGTAATTTTATACAAACACTGCCCAGGACCACCTGGATTTAAACAACTATCATGCATGACATAAAAATGACATTTCAAAATCCTAGGAACTCTTTCCGGCTCAGTCGGCAGAAAATTTCGTGCAAAAATGCTGCAGGGGCATTTTCATCATTTTGTGCCGAAAGATCTAAAAACAAGAATTTCACCTCCGCTATTATATCCAAGGCATTTTATCCCCTTCAATCATCAAACTAACCCCTCGAGGATGGTTCAGGTTGGCTATCCTCGAATTCTGGGTAAAAATGACCTCAGGGGCATTTTGGTTATTTTTACATGGGAAAAATCGTGTATCCTGATTTTCGCACGAATTGTTCTCTAAACCTTATATAATATATTTCTAACATTGAAATGACCTCTTAAGGGTGGTCGAGGTCAGTCGGCCTTGATTTTTACACAAAAATAACATAGGGATATTTTGGTCATTTTTGCTAAGTTAGAGAAAACTGGGGTGTTACATTTGATATAGTTATATACACTATTGATTTGTCATCGTATAATATAATTATGTTGTTTCGTTATTTTATTACGACATTATTTATGTTCAAACTTAGCGGCATAAAGAGAAAGTGGTTTGTGTTTGTAAAAAAGGCAGGCTCATATTTAATAATATATACACACCTCTAAGATCAAGCAAAATTAACAAGTAACAACTACTCATTATAAGGTTATGGCTTAAGCATAGCTTTATGGTAGGAAGAGTGTTGCATGACGAAGTGATAAAGCTCTTTCTAAAGAAACAACAACATCCACTAGTGCTTTTTCTCTTTACTGTCTCCAGCAAAGTCAGTATCATAGTACCCTACAATCTTACAAGATGTACTGTTCTTGTACCATAAACCAAGATTAGTAGTACCAAATAAGTATAAAAATTTCTTTTAATAGCATTTAGGTGCGATTGCTTTGGGTTAAATTGAAATCTAGCATAAATCCCTACACTTAATTGAATGTCTAATCTACTTACTGTAAGATACAGAAATGAACCAATCATTCCTCTATAATTGCTTTCTAATACTTTCTTACCATTCTCATCAATGTCGATTACTTGAGATGGATGCATGTGAGTACTCATAGGTTTGGCCTGATCTATGTTAAACTTTTTCAAAAGATCTTTTGTATATTTTTCTTGGCGGATCAAGGTTCATTCTTTTTCTTATTTTATTTGAAAACCGAGGAAAAACTTCATTTCACCCATCATGCTCATCTGAAGTTCGCTTTGTATATTCTTTTAATTTTGGCTGATCTAGAGTTCTTTAACTTCAAGTTTCTAAACCATTTCCTGGATCTAGACATGTGTCTGGAGCAGCTACTGTTCATGTACCATTTGTTATCTTGGTCAACATGCATTCTCAGACACACCTACAACAAAAATGGTTTTTATTTTAGGTATCCAGACTTTCTTGGGTCCATTTTGGTTAGTCTTTTAAAAGGAAGGTTTTCCAACGTTTTTAACTAATTTCTTCCTCAAGAAATATTTGTCAAGTGGGTGTCTCTTTTTATGATAGAAAGTACAAGAAACTCCGCTCTTTACTTTCCCTTTTCATGCATTTCATCCTTATATCCTAACTCAATCTTTTGAAAATATGGTCTTTGACCTCCCAGCATCAGCTCAAGATTCTTTGAACCATTTACCATATTTTCAAGGTTAGATTTGAGAAGCTTTAAAGATCTTTCAAGTTCAAAAATAACTTTTTGAGTTTTCTAATTTTTCTCAGTATCTTCAGTTTCAAAGGCATTGAGCTTAATATTTAAAACTTTGTTTTCTCCTTTTATTTCTTCCTGCTGAAGCCTTAGACTCTCAGTATCTGATTTGGCCATTTTACATTCTAAAACATTTTTCTAATGCTTCCTTTCAGCTTGGGATAATGAGATAAGAGAGTTTGAGAATTGTTTAGCAACTCATCATATAATGCTAATAATTCATCATAGGAAAGACCAAGTTTAGATGACTTACCTCAGGTTCTCTTTCTGAAGCATAGCCAGCCATGAACCATAGGTTAACAATATCTTCCAGCTCTTCTTGGCTTGCTGAACCATCTTTCTCCTCTTTAGATTCACTTAGGTGGTTAGCATCCCTTTCTTCTTGGAGTGGAGCTTCTGACATTCAGTCTTGAAGTGTCCTTTTTCTCCACAGCTGTAGCAATTGATGCTTTCCATCTTTCCTTTGGCTTTCTTATGTTTTCTAAGGTTAATGTCCTTTCTTCTTTTTGTTCTACCTTTCCAAGCTTTGGACATGTTCCTCACTAACATGGTGATCTCGTCTCCATCTTCATCTTCATACTTATCATCAGATTCTTCCTCTTCATCAATGGTTTCAGCAACTTTCATCGCATTACCCTTATTTTGTTTCTGATGTGAGGACTTCAGGGCCATGGACTTGCTCTTCTTAATGGATTCACTATGCATTTCAGAGAGCACTACCTCATAGGTTTTGAGTGACCCAATGAGTGCATCCAAACCAAGAGTTTGAAGGTCCATGGCTTCTGCAATGGCTGTGACCTTGGCAACCATTTAGCAGGAAGGCTTCTTAACATTTTTCTAACCATTTAAGAGTTAGAATACCTTTTGCCAAGCCCCTTGAGTTGGTTTACGATGTCCATAAACCTTGTGGTCATATGATCAATACTTTCTTGGTGTATCATTTTGAACAGTTCATGTTGATGGACCAGCATATTGATCTTTGTCTCTTTGACTTGATCAGTTTCTTTGAGTAGCATATGTAATATGTTCCGTATCTCCTTGGCCTTATCATAAGCAATGATTTTTTCCTATTCATCTTTGCTTAGTGCACATGTGAGTAGATACTTAGCTTTAGAGTTCAACTAAACTCTAGCTTTATGTTGCTTTGTCCATCTACTCTTAGGGACTTTTCTTGAGATTAAAAGTGCATCATCAGTTCTGGGAGCTTCTTTCATTTGAACATAATGTCCTTCCTGTATTATCTCCCACAAGTCAAAACTTGTTCATTTTATGAACAGCTCCATATGATCTCTCCAACATGCATAGTCCCCATCATCAAATAATGGTGATCTATTTATGGAGTGCCTTTATGCTATATGGATGGTTTATGTCATATCTCCTTAGGATCTTTGTCCTCTGTAGTCATTAAAGTACTTAACCCCTTAAAGACCTAAGCTCGGATACCAATTGTAGGTAGAAGAGTGCATGAAAAGGGGTTTCTTAATCGTGCCTCACATTTTCTAAATCTTTTCAGTTCTAAAAAACTTAAACAGACATCTATCAAGTCTTAACTTGAAATGTATTGAAAATAGCATTAGTAGAATCAGAAAGTAACTTTTTCGAAGTATCACAAAATAATGAAAATGCTTATGAACAATTTTTTCAAAAAACATGATGTAATAAGTATAAAGCAGTAAATAAAAGAGGATTTAAAGGAGAAAAAGATACTACATAGGTGTTTTTATACTGGTTTCACCAACTTGCTGACATCCAGCTCTCAACTGCCGTTGAGTTCCTTTAAAAACCTTTCTCAACTACAGAAAGTTGGATAATCTTGGTAATAGCCTTTGCAAGCTCTTATTTGTTACTAGTAGCTCACTCTACTGTCACACCTGAGTAGTCTTTAACCAGCCTCTCAAACACAGTCACTAATAGTTCACTCCTACTGTCAGAACTTATGAGATTTCAACCAAGGCCAACAAAGTTCAAGATCAATTACAGTGCATGGATGGACCAATGACTAGACTTAGAGCAAAAAGGCTAAAAGAAGCTTTGCAAGGCCTAGTCATGGAAGCAAAGACCAAGAGCAATCTAGTTGAGCATGAGCTACCAAAATGGACTACTCTTATTCAGTCCGAAGAATAGCTACGTCGAATATGAAGAAGTCACTCGAAGACCTAGAGATGAAGCCCAATTCAAGTGATCAAGTTGTAAATAGATGCACTAGAATAATTAGTTTAAATTAGGTGTAATTTGTCATATTTTCTTGTAATTTTTGTGCACCTTTAATGTGTACAATTTCATAAGCTTTTTAGTTATTGTCAAACTTAGTTTTAGGTATTAAGAGTTCCTAAGCAATTATCATAGATAGTGGGTCAATTACTTGTGTTTTCAACGATAGTGAGAATTTAATGCTTAGTAGATTGGGTAGAGGATACAACTCAATGTTTTTGCAGTGCACTTTATATTATAAATAGGAACATAATGTAAAACACAAGGTAGATTATGAATAGATTTCTTTTGAGTTTTCTCCCATTGTGAGAAATTCCCTTTTGTTCTTAGGAAAAGAACCAAAATTTATCTTATCAAGGCAACTTGTGGCAATCAAACTAAGACTTATCAGTTACCTTCTCATCTTCTCTTGAGTGTGGCATCTATATCTTTCTTATTAAACACAAACAAACTCAAACACAACCTTAAACTCTAACCTGAAAGACCAAGGCGATATAGGTTTTCACTAGTTGATTCAAGCCATTCAACTCAAACAAAGCTGAATCATATCATTTGGTATTCAAAGTATGGGTTCCTTGGAATTTAGGTCTGAACTTGTTTTATTTATTATTTTCCTTCATCAGCACCAAAAAAAGTGAAAAAAAATGTAAAATAAAAAAAAAGAGAATAATAAGAAAACAAACCAGACAATTTTCTAGTAAGTTATGACAATTCCTTTATCAGTTCTTTTAGTCTCCCTTATTCTAAGTTCTTTATTTTGATCAAAATCTATTATCTCTAAAGGATTGTTGATCAGGTTCTTTCCTAAGAACTCATAAGAGGAAGTTTTAGTGGAAAAAGGCTAAGAGAGAACATTTTCGTCAAAAGCCAATTCTGAGTGACATACACGAGTGTGAGTGTCATATTTCAAGAGTGTAAACACTTTATGAGTTTTGTGAGGTCCTATATTTTTCAGTTTCAGTTAGCTATCATGGCAGGAGATGAAAATTCATCATAAAGGTAGAGGATAATTGTAACATCCCAAAATTTATAACTAAGATAAATATTAATCTTAACTATCGATAGCAAAACCAAGAGAATCTGGACAAATGTTATGAAACACAACAAATAGACTACTTAAGTATGTCTAGAGAAAAATGCAAAGAATTACGAAAATGCCATCACTTAGTGGAAATTATGAAAATGCCCTTCCTATGTAAAGAAAATTACCAAACTACCCTTGCCTTATTAAATGACGAAGATACCCTTACTCTATAAATGGAATTACAAGAATACCACTATCATTGTCTAATTACAAAAATATCCTTGTCTTAGTTAAAGAAATTACTACAATGCCATTTGCACAAATCCCTAGACTTGTCTTTAGACAAGAATGAATCTAAGCCATTGGATTAAGATGGTAACACAATAATTTAACCACATACATCATACACATTTCTGAATCACATACATGCACTAAATGTTAGAAAATCTCCACTAATATCTTTGCACAAAACATGGAGCATTTTCATCCAACATGTTTGCACAAAACATGGAAACATGTTTGCACAAAACATGGAGCATTTTCATCCAACATGTTTGCATAAAACATGGAAACATGTTTGCACAAAACAAGGAGCATTTTCATCCCAAAATTCAGCCAACATATTTCCATAAATCATGCTCCAAGTGCTTTCCTTCTTCTATTTTTTCTCTAATCTTTCCACTATAAATACTCCTCAAACTCTCTTCAATTCAGAAACTCCCTAAGTGTTCTTTCTTTCTTATTCTATCATTCTTCTTATGTTCTTCAAAGACTTCTCTTGATCCTCTAAACTTCATCCAAACACTTAAATCCTAAGTCCAAACTTTCACTAGCCCTCACAAGAGTTACAATTTTTAACTCTAGTGAGAAATATTTTCTTAAGCACTCAAGTTCTAGAGCCAAGATTCAAGGAGGGTCATCCACTCCAAAGACTCTTGTTCAAAGCTTAAGGAAGAAGAGAAGGACCCTTTTTAGACCTTACACAAGATGTAGGAGTTTCTTATTTATTTGTTCAAGTATTGTTGGCTTCTAACTTTGCTCATGGATAGAATGCCTCAAACTTGAGTTATTGTCAAAAGTTTTGAGTAATTATATTTTTAGAAAACACAACATCTTCTATTATGCTATGAGTACTTTTATGATGTTATCAAACTCAAATATAACTTAAAAGATTGCATGTGAAACTTGAGTTAATAAAGATAACTTAAGACATGAACATGACAGGTGCTGGAATTTCTAGTTATTTCTGGCAGTAGTTACTTCAAAAATTAGTGTTCATAAAATATGAAGGATCTCTAAATGAAAATATTTTTATTATAAACTAGACTCATTGTAGAACATCTCCAAAAAGAATCACCTAAAACAGAGTTTCCTAGCCGAAGATATAAATTTTTAAAGTAGAGCCTAAGACTGAAACTCTTAATCTGACCTTATAGTAGTAAAATAGGTGTAACTCACTCTAGAAAAATGCAAATGGACTGATTTCAACTTTGTGGAAAAGCTAACACATCTACAAACACACTTATGTATGCTATGCATAAAGTTTTACACCACGAAAATACAGAATGAGAGATATATTTTCAGGACAGTGTGCTGAGAAAGTCTTGAAGGTAGCGTGATACTGTGAGAGTGCAATTTGGAAAGGTTCTGGCTAAGGAAAGACTTGGTATTTAAGCGTGTCCATTGTGACCCACCTCTCTTTCCTGGAAATCCTACTATGCACAATTTATAGTTAATCTAAGATGTTAGTGCTATAAATTTTATTCTAAAAGATGTCAGAACTCTAAATAAAAGATTCAAGTCTTGTAAAGAGATAATTTTAAGGATTTAAGTAGAATAATAATCTTCAGGAGATATATGTAAAAGTCATAATAAAAATATATAAAGAACCTCTAAAAATATCTTAAAGGGTATTAATGTATTAATGGAAGTACTAATAGTACAAAGAAGACTAAGAGAAAAAGATAATACCAAGATATCCATAACCTATTAGGAACACTAGAGACCTAACTTGATAACTTAGGTTGCTTAAAATGAATTATCTATGAGAATGTTTACTATGAGATTTACATAATATTGTCTATCTTACATAAAGTGATATACAGAAATGTGAATGTATTGATGAGATATGAAATGATAATGATAAAATGATTGACTGTGCCATGATTTATTAATATGCATACATTCATGTTTCAAATGAAATAATAAATAGACCAACTCACTACTTAATCCTCTTTGAGAATAAAGGTATTGATGATTTCACTCAGTGAGAATAAAAGTAAAACCTGAAAAAGTAGCAATGATAGTCTGGAAAAGTGGACTTGAGCTAAACTCACGGCTTAACCCCTTAAACCGTTGAGATCATGGCAACGGAAAGAAAACCAAAAGGTTGTGGCGACGGCCACTGTATGAGCTCATTACCCTTTTAGGGTGGTCTAAGGCATTGATGCATTCATCCCGTGAGTAATTAAGAAATATGTTGATGAAATAAATGAAAGATGATCACTAAACAAGTGAATGTTGAGGATGAGTAATCATGAAATGCATGCAGCTCCTAAATGATTATTGCTTATTAGTGGTTTTACATGATATGCTTATATGTATGCTTGATGAAATACTGAATGGATATTTCTGCTAATGTTCAAGATTAGTTTAAAAGTAACTGCACTTCGGCTAATCACGTTTGTGAAAGTTTGATAATTGAATCCTTACCTGTTCACCTTTTTATAATAAACGCGAAGTGACTGGGACGACAACGATGACACTTTTAGTACAAGTAGGAACTCCTACTGAGAAATCATGTATTTCTCACTCCTACGTTTATTTTCCATTGTCGTTACCAGAGACAGACGTGTGCACCTAAAGCAACGAAGCTGTAGCTGAGGAAGGAGGTAGCGCGTGAAGATTTCAAACCTTTTAAGTAGGAGCATTCCGAGCTTTAGTTACATTATAGTTTGTGAGAAACAATTAGTAATAGTAGAACTTATATTGTTATTTGTAATAACTTATCAGTATGATATATGCCATGTTGTGACTTGTGTATTAAGTGATTATATTCCAGTTTATGTAATAATAGTTCTACACTTAGTCTCTTATTCCGCTTATTTAATTAAGTGCGCAATGTGACTTGATTATTATCTATAAAAGCGCTATGTATTTCACTTCTCGTTACAGGCTTAAGTTTTCAAAAAATTAATTTATTTAAAGAAAAAAAACTTCCACTATTTTTCTAAGTTAATTTCAAAAGAAAATAAATGCAAGGCATAAGTGACAACTAATAGAATCCAAATGTGAACTTAAGCATAGTGGGGTTCTATTAGGGTGTTACATTATGGTATCAGAGCAGTTCATCCTATTTAAGCCTGAGGAATGGACTGACTATGCTTCTGTCTATGATATCATGCTATTAATCTTATCTGTATGATGGGATATAGGATTTAGAAATGCATGATCGTCTTGTGGTACTGCCATAGTTGCTACCATGCTTAGCTATAGTATTGAGCCTGATCAACTCGATGACTGTTGTTTGGTGTGTCTAGGAACTAATGGCAGCAAACAGACGTACGCATAGGGCACGCGGTGGAGGTAATCTTGATGAACTGGCAAATGCACTTCAGGAGATGGCTAGGGCTATGCAAGCACAAGCAACAGTGATGATGGAGCAGATGAATAGGAGGTCAGAGGAATCAGTTGGGAACCAAGAACATGGAAAATTCTCAGAATTCAAGAGGGCTGGACCTCCAGAATTTAGAGGGATAACTAACCCCGAAATAGCTAACAGATGGATTCAAGAGATGGAGAAGGTTTTCTCAGTGGTAGAATGCTCTGATGAACAAAAGGTGGCATTCTCTACTTATATGCTGAAAGGAGAGGTTGCCGTGTGGTGGAAGGGTGCAAAGGGCTTGCTCGAAAGTGCTGACATACAGATTGTAACACCCTAATAGAACCCCACTGTGCTTAAGTTCACATTTGGATTCTATTAGTTGTCACTTATGCCTTGCATTTATTTTCTTTTGAAATTAACTTAGAAAAATAGTGGAAGTTTTTTTTTCTTTAAATAAATTAATTTTTTTGAAAAATTAAGCCTGTAACGAGAAGTGAAATACATAGCGCTTTTATAGATAATAATCAAGTTACATTGCGCACTTAATTAAATAAGCGGAATAAGAGACTAAGTGTAGAACTATTATCACATAAACTGGAATATAATCACTTAATACATAAGTCACAACAGGGCATATATTATACTGATAAGTTATTACAAATAACAATATAAGTTCTACTATTACTAATTGTTTCTCACAAACTATAATGTAACTAAAGCTCGGAATGCTCCTACTTGAAAGGTTTGAAATCTTCACGCGCTACCTTCTTCCTCACCTACAACCGTTGCTTTAGGTGGATACGCCTGTCTCTCAGTAACGACAATGGAAAATAAACATAGGAGTGAGAAATACATGATTTCTCAAGAGGAGTTCCTACTTGTACTAAAAGTGTCATCGTTGTCGTCCCAAATCACTTGGGTTTATTATAAAAAGGTGAACAGGTAAGGATTCAATTATCAAACTTTCACAAACGTGATTAGCCGAAGTACAGTTACTTTTAAACTAATCTTGAACATTAGCAAAAATATGCATTCAGTATTTCATCAAGCATACATATAAGCATATCATGTAAAACCACTAATAAGCAATAATCATTTAGGAGCTGCATGCATTTCATGATTACTCATCCTCAACATTCACTTGTTTAGTGATCATCATCTTTCATTTATTTCATCAACATATTTCTTAATTACTCACGGGATGAATGCATCAATGCCTTAGACCACCATAAAAGGGTAATGTGCTCATACCGTGGCCGTCGCCACAACCTTTTAGTTTTCTTTCCGTTGCCATGATCCCAACGGTTTAGGGGGTTAAGCCGTGAGTTTAGCTCAAGTCCACTTTTCCAGACTATCATTGCTACTTTTTCAGGTTTTACTTTTATTCTCACTGAGTGAAATCATCAATACCTTAATCCTCAAAGAGGATTAAGCAGTGAGTTGGTCTATTTATTATTTCATTTGAAACATGAATGTATGCACATTAATAAATCATGGCACAGTCAATCATTTTATCATTATCATTTCATATCTCATCAATACATTCACATTTATGTATATCACTTCATGTAACATAGACAATATCATGTAAATCTCATAGTAAACATTCTCATAGATAATTCATATTAAGCAACCTAAGTTATCAAGTTAGGTCTCTAGTGTTCCTAATAGGTTATGAATATCTTAGTATTATCTTTTTCTCTTAGTCTTCTTTGTACTCTTAGTATTCCCATTAATACATTAATACCCTTTAAGATATTTTTAGAGGTTCTTTATATATTTTTATTATGACTTTTATATATATCTCCTGAAGATTATTATTCTACTTAAATCCTTAAAATTATCTCTTTACAAGACTTGAATCTTTTATTTAGAGTTCTGACATCTTTTAGAATAAATTTTGTAGCACTATCATCTTAGATTAGTGTAAATCAACTGTAAATTGTGCATAGTAAGATTCCCAGAAAAGAGAGGTGGGTCACAATGGACACGCTTAAATACCAAGTCTTTCCTTAGCCAGAACCTTTCCAAATTGCACTCTCACAGTATCATGCTACCTTCAAGACTTTCTCAGCACACTGTCCCGAAATTATATCTCTCATTCTGTATTTTCGTGGTGTACAAATTTATGCATAGCATACATAAGTGTGTTTGTAGATGTGTTAGCTTTTCCACAAAGTTGAAATCAGTCCATTTGCATTTTTCTAGAGTGAGTTACACCTATTTTATTACTACAAGGTCAGATTAAGAGTTTCAGTCTTAGGCTCTACTTTAAAAATTTATATCTTGGGCTAGGAAACTCCGTTTTAGGTGATTCTTTTTGGAGAGTGTTCTACAATGAGTCTAGTTTATAATAAAAATATTTTCATTTCGAGATCCTTCATATTTTATGAACAATAATTTTCGAAGTAACTACTGCCAGAAATAACTAGAAATTCCAGCACCTGCCATGTTCATGTCTTAAGTTATCTTTATTAACTCAAGTTTCACATACCATCTTTTAAGTTATATTTGAGTTTGATAACATCATAAAAGTGCTCATAGTAGAATAGAACATGTTGTGTTTACTAAAAATATAATTACTCAAAACCTTTGACAATAACTCAAGTTTGAGGCATTCTATCCATGAGCAAAGTTAGAAGCCAACAATACTTGAACAAATAAAGAAGAAACTCCTACCTCTTGTGTAGAGTCTAAAAAGGGTCCTTCTCTTCTTCCTTAAGCTTTGAACAAGAGTCTTTGGAGTGGATGACCCTCCTTGAATCTTGGCTCTAGAACTTGAGTGCTTAAGAAAATATTTCTCACTAGAGTTAAAGATTGTAACTTTTGTGAGGGCTAGTGAAAGTTTGGACTTAGGATTTAAGTGTTTGGATGAAGTTTAGAGGATCAAGAGAAGTCTTTGAAGAACATAAGAAGAATGATAGAATAAGAAAGAAAGAACACTTAGGGAGTTTCTGAATTGAATAGAGTTTGAGGAGTATTTATAGTGGAAAGATTAGAGAAAAAAATAGAAGAAGGAAAGCACTTGGAGCATGATTTATGGAAACATGTTGGCTGAATTTTG
Source organism: Dalbergia cultrata (assembly GCA_031216105.1). NCBI lineage: Eukaryota > Viridiplantae > Streptophyta > Magnoliopsida > Fabales > Fabaceae > Dalbergia > Dalbergia cultrata. The sequence continues at coordinate 39,314,297 of CM062346.1, read as the reverse complement.
GGATGAAAATGCTCCTTGTTTTGTGCAAACATGTTCCCATGTTTTATGCAAACATGTTGGATGAAAATGCTCCATGTTTTATGCAAACATGTTTCCATGTTTTATGCAAACATGTTGGATGAAAATGCTCCATGTTTTGTGCAAAGATGTTAGTGGAGATTTTCTAACCTTTAGTGCATGTATGTGATTCAGAAATGTGTATGATGTATGTGGTTAAATTATTGTGTTATCATCTTAATGCAATAGCTTAGATTCATTCTTGTCTAAAGACAAGTCTAGGGATTTGTGCAAATGGCATTGTAGTAATTTCTTTAACTAAGACAAGGAATTTTTTGTAATTAGACAATGATAGTGGTATTCTTGTAATTCCAGTCATAGAGTAAGGGTATCTTTGTCATTTAATAAGGCATGGGTAGTTTGGTAATTTCCTTTACATAGCAAGGGCATTTTCGTAATTTCCACTAAGTGATGGCATTTTCGTAATTCTTTGCATTTTTCTCTAGACATACTTAAGTAGTCTATTTGTTGTGTTTCATAACATTTGTCCAGATTCTCTTAGTTTTTGCTATCACTAATTAATATTTATCTTAGTTATAAATTTGGGGATGTTACATTTCTCCCCTTCTTATTAAAAATTTTGCCCTCAAAATTTGATACCTATGAATAGGTTCGGAAATTCTTTTCGCATATCTTCCTCGAGCTCCCATGTGTGCTCTTCCATTCCATCTTATCCCCAGGCTACTCAGACCAGAGATACAGATTTGTTTCTCAGCTGCTTGATGCCATGATCCACGATCTTCATCGGTGGTAATTCAAAAGTTAAGTCATCTTTTAATTGTATAGTTTCTGGCTCAAACACATGACTGGAGTCTGACTGATACTTTCTCAATTGGGACACATGAAAAACATTGTGTAGGTTAGACAAATTTGGAGGTAATGCAATTTGGTAGGCGGAGGGACCTACCTTTTTGAGGATTTGGAAGGGTCCTAAGAATCTAGGGCTTAGCTTTTTGACTTTCATTGCACGACCTATACCTGTGGTAGGAGTAATTCGCAAGAATATGTGTTCTCCTTCTTGAAATTCGAGGGGTTTCCTTCTCTTGTCAAAGATAGCTCTTCTGCCTACTATGAGCAGTGAGGATTCTTTCCCTAATTCTCCTTATTTGTTTGGTTGTCTCTTCTACCAAATCAGGGCCCAAAATACTTTACTCTCCCGGGTCACACCAACAAAGTGGTGATTGACACTTTCTACCATACAAAGCCTCATAGGGTGCCATCCCAATGCTAGTGTGGTAACTATTATTATATGCAAACTCAATCAATGGAAGCTGTTTGTCCTAACTTTTTGGCTGGTCTAAGACACATGCTCTTAGCATATCCTCAAGGGTTTGAATTGTTCTTTCTGATTGTCCATCAGTTTGAGGGTGATAGGCAGTGCTTAGACACAACCTTGAACCAAACGCCTTTTGCAAAGCTCCCCAAAATCTTGAGGTGAACCTTGGATCCCTATCTGAGACAATGGTTTTGGGTACTCCATGGAGCCTTATTATCTCTTGGATGTATAGCTGAGCTAACTTTTCCAAAGGGTAATTTGCTCGAATGGGTAAAAAGTGAGCAGATTTGGTCAATCTATCCACAATTACCCATATGGAGTCATGTCCGGTAGGCGTTCTTGGCAATCCCATCACGAAATCCATGGATATTCCTTCCCACTTCCATTCGGGGATTTCAAGAGGTTGCAGCGCTTCGGAGGGTTTTTGATGCTCTATCTTCACTTTTTGGCATACCAAACATTTTTGCACATATTTGCTATATCTGCTTTCATCTTTGGCCACCAGAACATCTTTTTTAGGTCATGGTACATCTTGGTTATACCGGGGTGTATACTAAATTGACTCTTGTGGGCTTCTTCCAAAATGCTAGCTCTCAATCCTTCTTTTGCAGGTACACAGATTCTCCTTTGGTATCTCCACACTCCTTCCTTATCCTGGACAAACTCTTTCAACTTTCCTGCTTCGACAAGGGTTAAGGTTCTAAGGAAATCCTCATCTTCCCTTTGGGCTTGAATTATTTGATCCTAAAAGCTACTGGTTACACTTAGTTGGCTTAACCGAATTTGTTCTGAAGTCCCCCAATATCCTAAGTTGAGGTTCCTAAAATCTTCTATCAGCTCATTTTCTTTCACCATGAGCCAAGCGGCATGCAAGGACTTACGACTCAAAGCGTCTGCTACCACATTTGCCTTTCCTAGGTGGTAGTTCAACCCAAAGTCATAGTCCTTGAGAAACTCCATCCAACGCCTTTGTCTCATATTGAGTTCCTTTTGGTTGAAGAGGTATTTCAGACTTTTGTGGTCAGAAAAGACTTCAAACCTTACACCATAAAGATGATGTCTCCAGATTTTTAAGGCAAAGACAATAGCCGCTAGCTCTAAGTCATGGGTTGGGTAATTAACTTCATGGGGTTTGAGCTGTCTAGAGGCATAGGCTACTACATTCCTATTTTGCATTAAAACACATCCAAGTCCTCTTCCCGAGGCATCACAATACACCTCAAATTTTTCTTTTGGGTCAGGTAGGATTAGGACAGGGGTAGTGGTCAACTTCTTCTTTAGTTCTTGGAAACTCTCTTCACATCCTGGGCTCCATATAAAACCTGAATTCTTCCTTGTTAGCTTGGTGAGGGGTAAGGTAATTTGGGAAAAACCTCTAATGAACCTTCGGTAGTAACCGGCTAGCCCTAGAAAACTCCTAATCTCCTTTATAGTGGTAGGGGTTTCCCATTGTTGCACCGCTTCTATCTTACTTGGGTCTACTGCTATTCCCCCACGTGACACTACATGACCTAAGAACATAACTTCCTTCATCCAAAATTCACACTTGGACAACTTTGCATAAATTTTCTTGTTCCTCAACACCTCCAACACCACTCGTAAGTGTTCTTCGTGCTCTTCTTCAGTTCTAGAGTAAACTAGAATGTCATCGATGAACACTATTACAAACTTGTCCAAGTATGGTCTAAATATCCTATTCATGTAGTCCATAAACACTGCCGGTGCATTGGTTAACCCAAACGACATCACATTAAACTCATAATGTCCATATCTAGTCCTAAAGGCTGTCTTTGGTATGTCCTCCTCCTTCACTCGAATCTGGTGGTATCCTGATCGCAGATCTATCTTGGAAAACACTTGGGCTCCTCTTAATTGGTCCATGAGGTCATCTATTCTAGGCAAAGGGTATTTATTTTTTATAGTCACTTTGTTTAGCTGCCTATAATCCACACATAATCGCATACTCCCATCCTTCTTCTTGACAAACAGCACTGGGGCTCCCCATGGTGAAGCACTGGGCCTAATGAATTTCTTCTGTAGTAGTTCCTCTAATTGCTTCTTCAACTCTATTAACTCGGCCAATGGCATCCTATAAGGAGCTATAGATATGGGTCCTGTTCCTGGTACCAAATCTATAGAAAACTCAATCTCCCTTTTTGGAGGAAATTCAGGTATGTCATCAGGAAAAACATCTGAGAATTCCTTTACTACAAGGGTCTTTTCTAGAGCTTGCTCCACTTCTTTCTCACTTGTCATTAGGAAGACATATCCTCGCTTTTCATTCCTACTATCCCCCATGATAATGGAGTTTAGGTATAGTCGTACCTTTCTATCAAGTTTAGAGGGATTGGGTAAAGATGGTTTGGGAAGAAATACTAGTGACTTATTTGCACAATGTAGTAACACACGGTTAGCCAAAAGCCAATCCATGCCTAAGATTACATCAAAACCAGACAAGGGTAGACAAACTAAATCATGATGAAAAATCCTATCAGCTACCTCAAATTCACAATTTAGGCAGACTTGATCAGTTCTAACAGTATTTATAGTGGGTGTAGAGACAACTAAGATGATTTTTAAGTCAGATATATACAACCTTAACTTATTAGCACAATCATATGAAATGAATGAATGTGTTGTGCCAGAATCAAACGATGCAATTAAGGGTTTTCCATTAATTATACACTTACCTTGAATCAGATCATCGGATTCTGAGGGCATCTCAGCAGTGATAGCAAACACGCGTCCCTGTGCCTTAGGCTTAAGTGTAGAGGACTGATTGAACTTTAGGCACTCTCTAGAATAGTGTCACCCTTTGTCCACACCGATAACAAACATTCTTACCAAATCTGCATTCCCCTCCATGTATCTTTCCACAAGTGGCACAAGGGGGTCTAGTCATAGGTTCAGGGACAGCAGCCATCCTAGGTCGATTAACAGCTTGTGTCCTAGGTTGATTCATCATAGAATGTTGGGGTTGTTTCCCTTTAAATCCACCTCCTTGGTAGGGTTTCTTGTGAGGGGGTGGGAACCCTCGGTGACCTTGTTGAGCAGACATCTTCCTATTCTCTTCAACTCGGTGGGCAACTAGCTGGCGATTGCAACTCTCAGCCACTTGGCTTTTGCTGACTAAAGATGCATAGTCAGTGACCTCCAGTGGAGCCACAGATGCCAAAATGTCTGGCCTCAAACCACTCTCATATTTCATGCATTTCCAAGCCTGGTTGGGATCCCTTTGGTAGCTAGTTAAGTGTTCGATCAGTTCTTCAAACTTAGCTGTATACTCAGCCACACTTCGATTTCCCTGTGTCAGCAATAGAAATTCTACTTCCTTTGCCTTCTTAACCGGATCTGGAAAATATTTCTTATGGAACATGGCATAGAAAACCTCCCACGTAATCTGTATGTCAGCACTTTCGAGCAAGCCCTTTGCACCTTTCCACCACGCGGCAGCCTCTCCTTTCAGCATATAAGTAGAGAATGCCACCTTTTGTTCATCAGAGCATTCTACCACTGAGAAAACCTTCTCCATCTCTTGAATCCATCCGTCAGCTATTTCGGGGTTAGTTGTCTCTTTGAATTCTGGAGGTCCAGCCCTCTTGAATTCTGAGAATTTTCCATGTTCTTGGTTCCCAACTGATTCCTTTGACCTCCTATTCATCTGCTCCATCATCACTGTTGCTTGTGCTTGCATAGCCTTAGCCATCTATTGGAGTGCATTTGCCAGTTCATCACGATTACCTCCACCGCGTGCCCCATGCGTACGTCTGTTTGCTGCCATTAGTTCCTAGACACACCACACAATAGTCATCGAGTTGATCAGGCTCAATACTATAGCTAAGCATGGTAGCAACTATGGCAGTATCACAAGACGATCATCCATTTCTAAATCCGATATCCCATCATACAGATAAGATTAATAGCATGATATCATAGACAGAAGCATAGTCAGTCCATTCCTCAAGCTTAAAAAGGATGAACTGCTCTGATACCATAATGTAACACCCTCATAGAACCCCACTGTGCTTAAGTTCACATTTGGATTCTATTAGTTGTCACTTATGCCTTGCATTTATTTTCTTTTGAAATTAACTTAGAAAAATAGTGGAAGTTTTTTTTTCTTTAAATAAATTAATTTTTTTGAAAACTTAAGCACAGAACGAGAAGTGAAATACATAGCGCTTTTATAGATAATAATCAAGTTACATTGCGCACTTAATTAAATAAGCGGTATAAGAGACTAAGTGTAGAACTATTATCACATAAACTGGAATATAATCACTTAATACATAAGTCACAACAGGGCATATATCATACTGATAAGTTATTACAAATAACAATATAAGTTCTACTATTACTAATTGTTTCTCACAAACTATAATGTAACTAAAGCTCGGAATGCTCCTACTTGAAAGGTTTGAAATCTTCACGCGCTACCTCCTTCCTCGCCTACAACCGTTGCTTTAGGTGGATACGTCTGTCTCTCGTAGCGACAACGGAAAATAAACATAGGAGTGAGAAATACATGATTTCTCGATGGGAGTTCCTACTTGTACTAAAAGTGTCATCGTTGTCGTCCCAGTCACTTCGGGTTTATTATAAAAAGGTGAACAGGTAAGGATTCAATTATCAAACTTTCACAAAGCGTGATTAGCGAAATGCGATTACTTTTAAACTAATCTTGAACATTAGCAGAAATATCCATTCAGTATTTCATCAAGCATACATATAAGCATATCATGTAAAACCACTAATAAGCAATAATCATTTAGGAGCTGCATGCATTTCATGATTACTCATCCTCAACATTCACTTGTTTAGTAATCATCATCTTTCATTTATTTCATCAACATATTTCTTAATTACTCACGGGATGAATGCATCAATGCCTTAGACCACCCTAAAAGGGTAATGAGCTCATACCGTGGCCGTCGCCACAACCTTTTAGTTTTCTTTCCGTTGCCATGATCTCAACGGTTTAGGCGGTTAAGCCGTGAGTTTAGCTCAAGTCCACTTTTCCAGACTATCATTGCTACTTTTTCAGGTTTTACTTTTATTCTCACTGAGTGAAATCATCAATACCTTAATCCTCAAAGAGGATTAAGTAGTGAGTTGGTCTATTTATTATTTCATTTGAAACATGAATGTATGCACATTAATAAATCATGGCACAATCAATCATTTTATCATTATCATTTCATATCTCATCAATACATTCACATTTATGTATATCACTTCATGTAACATAGACAATATCATGTAAATCTCATAGTAAACATTCTCATAGATAATTCATATTAAGCAACCTAAGTTATCAAGTTAGGTCTCTAGTGTTCCTAATATGTTATGAATATCTTAGTATTATCTTTTTCTCTTAGTCTTCTTTGTACTCTTAGTATTCCCATTAATACATTAATACCCTTTAAGATATTTTTAGAGGTTCTTTATATATTTTTATTATGACTTTTATATATATCTCCTGAAGATTATTATTCTACTTAAATCCTTAAAATTATCTCTTTACAATACTTGAATCTTTTATTTAAAGTTCTGACATCTTTTAGAATAAAATTTGTAGCACTATCATCTTAGATTAGTGTAAATCAACTGTAAATTGTGCATAGTAAGATTCCCAGAAAAGAGAGGTGGGTCACAATGGACACGCTTAAATACCAAGTCTTTCCTTAGCCAGAACCTTTCCAAATTGCACTCTCACAGTATCATGCTACCTTCAAGACTTTCTCAGCACACTGTCCCGAAATTATATCTCTCATTCTGTATTTTCGTGGTGTACAAATTTATGATTAGCATACATAAGTGTGTTTGTAGATGTGTTAGCTTTTCCACAAAGTTGAAATCAGTCCATTTGCATTTTTCTAGAGTGAGTTACACTTATTTTACTACTACAAGGTCAGATTAAGAGTTTCAGTCTTTGGCTCTACTTTAAAAATTTATATCTTGGGCTAGGAAACTCCGTTTTAGGTGATTCTTTTTGGAGAGTGTTCTAAAATGAGTCTAGTTTATAATAAAAATATTTTCATTTCGAGATCCTTCATATTTTATGAACACTAATTTTCGAAGTAACTTCTGCCAGAAATAACTAGAAATTCCAGCACCTGCCATGTTCATGTCTTAAGTTATCTTTATTAACTCAAGTTTTACATACCATCTTTTATGCAAACATGTTGGATGAAAATGCTCCATGTTTTGTGCAAAGATGTTAGTGGAGATTTTCTAACCTTTAGTGCATGTATGTGATTCAGAAATGTGTATGATGTATGTGGTTAAATTATTGTGTTGTCATCTTAATCCAATGGCTTAGATTCATTCTTGTCTAAAGACAAGTCTAGGGATTTGTGCAAATGGCATTGTAGTAATTTCTTTAACTAAGACAAGGAATTTTTTGTAATTAGACAATGATAGTGGTATTCTTGTAATTCCAATCATAGAGTAAGGGTATCTTTGTCATTTAATAAGGCAAGGGTAGTTTGGTAATTTCTTTTACATAGCAAGGGCATTTTCGTAATTTCCACTAAGTGATGGCATTTTTGTAATTCTTTGCATTTTTCTCTAGACATACTTAAGTAGTCTATTTGTTGTGTTTCATAACATTTGTCCAGATTCTCTTGGTTTTTGCTATCACTAATTAATATTTATCTTTGTTATAAATTTGGGGATGTTACACAGATTACGTGGGAGGTTTTCTATGCTACGTTCCATAAGAAATATTTTCCAGATCCGGTTAAGAAGGCAAAGGAAGTAGAATTTACATTCTTTGACACAGGGAAATCAAAGTGTGGCTGAGTACATAGCTAAGTTTGAAGAACTGATCAAACACTCAACTAGCTACCAAAGGGATCCCAACGAGGCTTGGAAATGCATGAAATATGAGAGTGGTTTGAGGCCAGACATTTTGGCATCTGTGGCTCCACTAGAGGTCACTGACTATGCATCTTTAGTCAGCAAAAGCCAAGTGGCTGAGAGTTGCAATCGCCAGCTAGTTGCCCACCGAGTTGAAGAGAATAGGAAGAGGTCTGCTCAACAAGGTCACCGAGGGTTCCCACCCCCTCACAAGAAACCCTACCAAGGAGGTGGATTTAAAGGGAAACAACCCCAACACCCTATGATGAATCAACCTAGGACACAAGCTGTTAATCGACCTAGGATGGCTGCTGTCCCTGAACCTATGACTAGACCCCCTTGTGCCACTTATGGAAAGATACATGGAGGGGAATGTAGATTTGGTAAAAATGTTTGTTATCGGTGTGGACAGGCAGGACTCTATTCTAGAGAGTGCCTAAAGTTCAATCAGTCCTCTACACTCAAGCCTAAGGCACAGGGACGCGTGTTTACTATCATTGCTGAGATGCCCTCAGAATCCGATGATATGATTCAAGGTAAGTGTATAATTAATGGAAAACCCTTAATTGTATTGTTTGATTCTGGCGCAACACATTCATTCATTTCATATGATTGTGCTAATAAGTTGAGGTTATATATATCTGACTTAAAAATCATCTTAGTTGTCTCTACACCCACTATAAATACCGTTAGAACTGATCAAGTCTGCCTAAATTGTGAATTTGAGGTAGCTGATAGGATTTTTCATCATGATTTAGTTTGTCTACCCTTGTCTGGTTTTGATGTAATCTTGGGCATGGATTGGCTTTCGGCTAACCGTGTGTTACTACATTGTGCAAACAAGTCACTAGTATTTCTTCCCAAACCATATTTACCCAATCCCTCTAAACTTGATAAAAAGGTACGACTATACCTAAACTCCATTATCATGGGGGATAGTAGGAATGAAAAGTGAGGATACGTCTTCCTAATGACAAGTGAGAAAGAAGTGGAGTAAGCTCTAGAAAATATCCTTGTAGTAAAGGAATTCTCAGATGTTTTTCCTGATGACATACCTGAATTTCCTCCAAAAAGGGAGATTGAGTTTTCTATAGATTTGTTACCGGGAACAGGACCCATATCTATAGCTCCTTATAGGATGCCATTGGCCGAGTTAACAGAGTTGAAGAAGCAATTAGAGGAACTACTACAGAAGAAATTCATTAGGCCCAGTGCTTCACCATGGGGAGCCCCAGTACTATTTGTCAAGAAGAAGGATGGCAGTATGCGATTATGTGTGGATTATAGGCAGCTAAACAAAGTGACTATAAAAAATAAACACCCTTTTCCTAGAATAGATGACCTCATGGACCAATTAAGAGGAGCCCAAGTGTTTTCCAAGATAGATCTGCGATCAGGATACCACCAGATTCGAGTGAACGAGGAGGACATACCAAAGACAGCCTTTAGGACTAGATATGGACATTATGAGTTTAATGTGATGTCGTTTGGGTTAACCAATGCACCGGCAGTGTTTATGGACTACATGAATAGGATATTTAGACCATACTTGGACAAGTTTGTAATAGTGTTCATCGATGACATTCTAGTTTACTCTAGAACTGAAGAAGAGCACGAAGAACACTTACGAGTGGTGTTGGAGGTGTTGAGGAACAAGAAACTTTATGCAAAGTTGTCCAAGTGTGAATTTTGGATGAAGGAAGTTAAGTTCTTAGGTCATGTAGTGTCACATGGGGGAATAGCAGTAGACCCAAGTAAGATAGAAGCGGTGCAACAATGGGAAACCCCTACCACTGTGAAGGAGATTAGGAGTTTTCTAGGGCTAGCCAGTTACTACCGAAGGTTCATTAGAGGTTTTTCCCAAATTACCTTACCCCTCACCAAGCTAACAAGGAAGAATTCAGGTTTTATATGGAGCCCAGAATGTGAAGAGAGTTTCCAAGAACTAAAGAAGAAGTTGACCACTACCCCTGTCCTAATCCTACCTGACCCAAAAGAAAAATTTGAGGTGTATTGTGATGCCTCGGGAAGAGGACTAGGATGTGTTTTGATGCAAAATAGGAATGTAGTAGCCTATGCCTCTAGACAGCTCAAACCCCATGAAGTTAATTACCCAACCCATGACTTAGAGCTAGCGGCTATTGTCTTTGCCTTAAAAATCTGGAGACATCATCTTTATGGTGTAAGGTTTGAAGTCTTTTCTGACCACAAAAGTCTGAAATACCTCTTCAACCAAAAGGAACTCAATATGAGACAAAGGCGTTGGATGGAGTTTCTCAAGGACTATGACTTTGGGTTGAACTACCACCCAGGAAAGGCAAATGTGGTAGCAGACGCTTTGAGTCTTAAGTCCTTGCATGCCACTTGGCTCATGGTGAAAGAAAATGAGCTGATAGAAGATTTTAGGAACCTCAACTTAGGATATAGGGGGACTTCAGAACAAATTCGGTTAAGCCAACTAAGTGTAACCAGTAGCTTTTAGGATCAAATAATTCAAGCCCAAAGGGAAGATGAGGATTTCCTTAGAACCTTAACGCTTGTCAAAGAAGGAAAGTTGAAAGAGTTTGTCCAGGATAAGGAAGGAGTGTGGAGATACCAAAGGAGAATCTGTGTACCTGCAAAAGAAGGATTGAGAGCTAGCATTTTGGAAGAAGCCCACAAGAGTCAATTTAGTGTACACCCCGGTATAACCAAGATGTACCATGACCTAAAAAAGATGTTCTGGTGGCCAAAGATGAAAGCAGATATAGCAAATATAGTGCAAAAATGTTTGGTATGGCAAAAAGTGAAGATAAAGCATCAAAAACCCTCCGAAGCGCTGCAACCTCTCAAAATCCCCGAATGGAAGTGGGAAGGAATATCCATGGATTTCGTGATGGGATTGCCAAGAACGCCTACCGGACAAGACTCCATATGGGTAATTGTGGATAGATTGACCAAATCTGCTCACTTTTTACCCATTCGAGCAAATTACCCTTTGGATAAGTTAGCTCAGCTATATATCCAAGAGATAATAAGGCTCCATGGAGTACCCAAAACCATTGTCTCAGATAGGGATCCAAGGTTCACCTCAAGATTTTGGGGAGCTTTGCAAAAGGCGTTTGGTTCAAGGTTGTGTCTAAGCACTGCCTATCACCCTCAAACTGATGGACAATCAGAAAGAACAATTCAAACCCTTGAGGATATGCTAAGAGCATGTGTCTTAGACCATCCAAAAAGTTGGGACAAATAGCTTCCATTGATTGAGTTTGCATATAATAATAGTTACCACACTGGCATTGGGATGGCACCCTATGAGGCTTTGTATGGTAGAAAGTGTCAATCACCACTTTGTTGGTGTGACCCGGGAGAGCAAAGTATTTTGGGCCCTGATTTGGTAGAAGAGACAACCAAACAAATAAGGATAATTAGGGAAAGAATCCTCACTGCTCAGAGTAGGCAGAAGAGCTATGCTGACAAGAGAAGGAAACCTCTCGAATTTCAAGAAGGAGAACACATATTCTTGCGAATTACTCCTACCACAGGTATAGGTCGTGCAATGAAAGTCAAAAAGCTAAGCCCTAGATTCTTAGGACCTTTCCAAATCCTCAAAAAGGTAGGTCCCTCCGCCTACCAAATTGCATTACCTCCAAATTTGTCTAACCTACACAATGTTTTTCATGTGTCCCAATTGAGAAAGTATCAGTCAGACCCCAGTCATGTGTTTGAGCCAGAAACTATACAATTAAAAGATGACTTAACTTTTGAATTACCACCGATGAGGATCGTGGATCATGGCATCAAGCAGCTAAGAAACAAATCTGTATCTCTGGTCCGAGTAGCCTGGGGACAAGATGGAATGGAAGAGCACACATGGGAGCTCGAGGAAGCTATGCGAAAAGAATTTCCGAACCTATTCACAGGTATCAAATTTTGAGGGCAAAATTTTTAATAAGAAGGGGAGAAATGTAACATCCCCAAATTTATAACTAAGATAAATATTAATCTTAATTATCGATAGCAAAACCAAGAGAATCTGGACAAATGTTATGAAACACAACAAATAGACTACTTAAGTATGTCTAGAGAAAAATGCAAAGAATTACGAAAATGCCATCACTTAGTGGAAATTATGAAAATGCCCTTGCTATGTAAAGGAAATTACCAAACTACCCTTGCCTTATTAAATGACGAAGATACCTTTACTCTATGAATGAAATTACAAGAATACCACTATCATTGTCTAATTACAAAAATATCCTTGTCTTAGTTAAAGAAATTACTACAATGCCATTTGCACAAATCCCTACACTTGTCTTTAGACAAGAATGAATCTAAGCCATTAGATTAAGATGATAACACAATAATTTAACCACATACATCATACACATTTCTGAATCACATACATGCACTAAAGGTTAGAAAATCTCCACTAATATCTTTGCACAAAACATGGAGCATTTTCATCCAACATGTTTGCATAAAACATGGAAACATGTTTGCACAAAACAAGGAGCATTTTCATCCCAAAATTCAGCCAACATGTTTCCATAAATCATACTCCAAGTGCTTTCCTTCTTCTATTTTTTCTCTAATCTTTCCACTATAAATACTCCTCAAACTCTCTTCAATTCAGAAACTCCCTAAGTGTTCTTTCTTTCTTATTCTATCATTCTTCTTATGTTCTTCAAAGACTTCTCTTGATCATCTAAACTTCATCCAAACACTTAAATCCTAAGTCCAAACTTTCACTAGCCCTCACAAGAGTTACAATCTTTAACTCTAGTGAGAAATATTTTCTTAAGCACTCAAGTTCTAGAGTCAAGATTCAAGGAGGGTCATCCACTCCAAAGACTCTTGTTCAAAGCTTAAGGAAGAAGAGAAGGACCCTTTTTAGACCCTACACAAGATGTAGGAGTTTCTTATTTATTTGTTCAAGTATTGTTGGCTTCTAACTTTGCTCATGGATAGAATGCCTCAAACTTGAGTTATTGTCAAAAGTTTTGAGTAATTATATTTTTAGAAAACACAACATCTTCTATTATGCTATGAGTACTTTTATGATGTTATCAAACTCAAATATAACTTAAAAGATTGCATGTGAAACTTGAGTTAATAAAGATAACTTAAGACATGAACATGACAGGTGCTGGAATTTCTAGTTATTTCTGGCAGTAGTTACTTCAAAAATTAGTGTTCATAAAATATGAAGGATCTCTAAATGAAAATATTTTTATTATAAACTAGACTCATTGTAGAACATCTCCAAAAAGAATCACCTAAAACAGAGTTTCCTAGCCGAAGATATAAATTTTTAAAGTAGAGCCTAAGAATGAAACTCTTAATCTGACCTTATAGTAGTAAAATAGGTGTAACTCACTCTAGAAAAATGCAAATGGACTGATTTCAACTTTGTGGAAAAGCTAACACATCTACAAACACACTTATGTATGCTATGCATAAAGTTTTACACCACGAAAATACAGAATGAGAGATATATTTTTGGGACAGTGTGCTGAGAAAGTCTTGAAGGTAGCATGATACTGTGAGAGTGCAATTTGGAAAGGTTCTGGCTAAGGAAAGACTTGGTATTTAAGCATGTCCATTGTGACCCACCTCTCTTTCCTGGGAATCCTACTATGCACAATTTACAGTTAATCTAAGATGTTAGTGCTATAAATTTTATTCTAAAAGATGTCAAAACTCTAAATAAAAGATTCAAGTCTTGTAAAGAGATAATTTTAAGGATTTAAGTAGAATAATAATCTTCAGGAGATATATGTAAAAGTCATAATAAAAATATATAAAGAACCTCTAGAAATATCTTAAAGGGTATTAATGTATTAATGGAAGTACTAATAGTACAAAGAAGACTAAGAGAAAAAGATAATACCAAGATATCCATAACCTATTAGGAACACTAGAGACCTAACTTGATAACTTAGGTTGCTTAAAATGAATTATCTATGAGAATGTTTACTATGAGATTTACATAATATTGTCTATCTTACATAAAGTGATATACAGAAATGTGAATGTATTGATGAGATATGAAATGATAATGATAAAATGATTGACTGTGCCATGATTTATTAATATGCATACATTCATGTTTCAAATGAAATAATAAATAGACCAACTCACTACTTAATCCTCTTTGAGAATAAAGGTATTGATGATTTCACTCAGTGAGAATAAACGTAAAACCTGAAAAAGTAGCAATGATAGTCTGGAAAAGTGGACTTGAGCTAAACTCACGGCTTAACCCCCTAAACCGTTGAGATCATGGCAACGGAAAGAAAACCAAAAGGTTGTGGCAACGGCCACGGTATGAGCTCATTACCCTTTTAGGGTGGTCTAAGGCATTAATGCATTCATCCCGTGAGTAATTAAGAAATATGTTGATGAAATAAATGAAAGATGATCACTAAACAAGTGAATGTTGAGGATGAGTAATCATGAAATGCATGCAGCTCCTAAATGATTATTGCTTATTAGTGGTTTTACATGATATGCTTATATGTATGCTTGATGAAATACTGAATGGATATTTCTGTTAATGTTCAAGATTAGTTTAAAAGTAACTGCACTTCGGCTAATCACGTTTGTGAAAGTTTGATAATTGACTGGGACGACAACGATGACACTTTTAGTACAAGTAGGAACTCCTACTACGAAATCATGTATTTCTCACTCCTACGTTTATTTTTCGTTGTTGTTACCAGAGACAGACGTGTCCACCTAAAGCAACGAAGCTGTAGCTGAGGAAGGAGGTAGCGTGTGAAGATTTCAAACCTTTTAAGTAGGAGCATTCCGAGCTTTAGTTACATTATAGTTTGTGAGAAACAATTAGTAATAGTAGAACTTATATTGTTATTTGTAATAACTTATCAGTATGATATATGCCATGTTGTGACTTGTGTATTAAGTGATTATATTCCAGTTTATGTAATAATAGTTCTACACTTAGTCTCTTATTCTGCTTATTTAATTAAGTGCGCAATGTAACTTGATTATTATCTATAAAAGCGCTATGTATTTCACTTCTAGATTCTGAGCTTAAGTTTTCAAAAAATTTATTTATTTAAAGAAAAAAAAAACTTCCACTATTTTTCTAAGTTAATTTCAAAAGAAAATAAATGCAAGGCATAAGTGACAACTAATATAATCAAAATGTGAACTTAAGCATAGTGGGGTTCTATTAGAGTGTTACAATAATCTACTTTTCCTATGTAAGCATTGACTGGCCATCTAGAATGGCTATTCAATACAAAATTTGAAAAGCTCCATGAGAGGATGGATCGGGTGGAAAACCATGCACCTTGTAATTCCCAGTGATGATGGTAGGAGTGATCACTAGTGCAAAAAGGCACAGACAAGGAGCACCTCCTGGCAGGCTTCTAAGCAGAAAGTTACGTGAATAAATCGATTACACACCAGAATGAGAGGAATCCTATGATTATATAGGCATGGGACTATACAATTAAGGATGGCTTACATGAATTGATTTGTACTGCCTATACCAATAAGATGCATATTCTTTTCGATAGCCCATCACTAAAAAACTCCATGGTTGTGCTTGATTTGGAGCAATTTTTGGATAGGTGACCTACTAGGAAGTTTCCCAAGAGGCATGTGAGTGAGGACAAAGCATGCTGAAAAGACCCCATGTTAGTTTGTGGGAACAGTCGTCAATCCATAAGCAGCATGGGCTATTACAAATGGTATCTGAGTAGTACCTCTCCTAGTACAATGTAGTTCAGGGACGAACCAAGCAAAAGCTGGTGGACATGCGATGTCCAGTGACAAGGGTGGGGAGTGATCGCCGGTACAAGAAGACATTGACAAAGAGTGGCTCTTGGTAGACTTCTAAGCAGAGGGTTACATGAATGAACCGATTACACACCATAATGAGAAGGATCCTAAGACTATATAGGTATAGGACTATACATTTGAGGATGACTTATATGAATTGATTTTTACTACATATCCTAATAATATGCATCTTGTAACACCCTAAATCTTAACCCAAGACTACTAGTATGTACTTAGGTTAATCTTTAGAATATTACCTCTTGGTCTCATCTTTTACTTAGAAAATACTTAGCGGAAATATGGGTAAAATTTTTCTTTTTGGAATTTAAAATCAAAGTGAGAGCCACGCACGAATCTTTAAGAGGAAGCATAGCGAAACATATAAGCAAAGCATAAAGAAACACATCATATCATGGAGGCATCAACTGAAACATATATATATATATATATATACTGTGCCTACCCAAAGGGCAGGACTATTAAATATATCGGGAAGCGGAATACAACTGAAATGCAATACAAGGAAATTATAAAAAGTGAATACAAGATAAACAACACCCACACACATGTGCACCTAGAGTAGACAACCTCATATACAAAAGAAGGTTTGTCCTCAACTATGTGGCGTGTGTGCACTAACTACTACCCTTCCTATGTCTACTCCTGCTGGTCCGAGTACTCTGGGGTCGAGTCGATCCACTGACGAATCTCAGCGGGAGTGGTCGAGCGCATCATCGGGGCGTGTCCTGTAACACCCTCCTAACTACCATGTATTACTCGAGCATTAACATTGTAATTAGAAGAGTATCACTTCCTTTCTATAATATCCACTAGTCAAATGAAATGAAATAAGATAAATCAAACTCTAGAGTTATAAAGAAAACTACTATAAAATGTACATATATTATTACTTTACATACCGCTTTCTTTAATACATACCATACTTGAAGTTAAGTCACTTCGCTTATAATACAACACAGGAACTACTATCAAAAGATCTACCAAGCTTGCTCAAATATCAAGGTCCAACAAAATACTAAACACACAGAAATGGACCTAAGACATCTAACACCAATTAGTCTACAAGCTGGTAAGTTCCTGGCACTATACTACACTTCATACAAGTCAAAAGCCCACGTAAGTCTCATGTCCTCCTACTGTGAAACCATTGGCCATTGGTATGATGGCCTCTCCTCACCAGAGGCATCTGCAGAGTCTGAGCACAATACAGACATATACACAAATAGGGGTGAGAATATTATAAAATTCTCAGTAGGGTAACCCCTTACATACAGACAGAATATAAACAGTAAATGCATTTATAATAATAAAGAAAAACATCATGTTAGATCACATATATCAATATTAGCATACATGAGTCAAAGAAAATTATATGCAAAATGGTAGTAATCATAAGTGTTTCTCTTATATCACATGGAATTCAACTTAGTGTAGTAGTTCTTTTTATTAACATAGGGAAGGCTTAGATTCACATCAGGTAACATATGTAGTGGATAACTCCTCAGAGGACCATAGGCTGCTAGGACATGAGCTCATTCCTATTCGTGATCATCAGACTTCATTTATTTCCATTTCTGAATCACACACAGTTCTATTTCCTAGTCGATAAGTCTACCGACTCATAAAATTTCTTGGGAAGTTCTTATTTTTGCCTTCCCTCTCTATCACACATAAGCCTTGTTTCTATTTTCCCGTATGTTAAAACATGCACCATTAAATTTCACATATTCTCTTTTGTCATACAACCATGTCATGGACCTTTCTATTTCAAAGTCAGGTTTATATCCCAGATATAGGCATTTAGTATCATTGGAGTCTCATTCATACTTTATAAACAAGCCTTTCAAACAATTAACATACATTCATATGATATATACTTGGATTAAATAGATTTCTATCATTAACTTAATACATATTCACCATTCCAGCTTCTTGACAGATTTACCATTATGGTGACAACATTTAATTCACATCTCCAATGGGCAATTCACTGGCCATAAAAATTCTCTATGACACCTCAATGTGTCTAAAAGTCCCTGTAAAAATTTCATAGCAAACAGAATACTAGAACCATGTCAAATAAATTCTACAATTTTAGTGGTCAGAGGCCACTTTTTCACAGCTCAGAATAGGATTCACACAATTTTTAACTTTAGCAAATGATAGAAACAACTCAAAATAAAAATCACAGTTATACTTAAAGATGTCTACAAAACTCTGTAAAAATTTCAAAGGATAAATACATCATTTGCTATGAATAAAAATTTATACAAATTCACAGCTTCAGTACCATGATTTCAGCCAGCATAGATATACTCTTGGTTCTTGATTTTTCTCAGGCAGTAAAACTCTTTATTATGCACCACGAAAATTATCAGAGTTTCCTTATGATGTTAGCTTCAACATATAATTTTTATAGCTCATAAAAATGACTAAAATTGAACCATAAAATTCATGAACAAATCCTGTCCTGCTGAAATCAGAAAATTCAGCAGCCTAGCCAAAACTTATTTTGACAAAAATCATTATTTAACCTCATCCAAACACTCCACCAAAATTAACACATCAATATCAACATATTATCATCAAATATAACCATAAATTTCGAAATAAAACCCAAAAAAATTTACAGAATAATTTGGAAAGAAAAAGGCCAAAGAAAACCCTACACTTTGAAGCTTTCACGATCTTGGCTCCAAGATTGATTTCCTTTACTTCCAAGCCTTCTAACCCACACCAAACCCTTCCTTACACAGCTGATAATAAGCTCTCAAAGTAGGAAAAGTTGATGGATTCAAATTCTAATCGGTTAGATTGACAGATCTTGATGAGTGGAATAAGTTTAGTGAAGGGAGTTTGTGATTTTATCAAGTGTAGACAAGGATTTTGGAGCTTTGAATTTAAGTTTCAAGCATTTTGAGGAAGCAAAAATGGAGTTTGGGCTGTCTCCTTTGTTATGGCCGAGAATGAAGATGATAATTATGAGGATTTTGATTTTATTTATATTAAGATAATGTATATAATTTAGCAGTTATGAAATTATCTTCTTTGAAATTTTGTAGCATTCTCATTGGCTCTTGAAAAAGGAAAGGATATGTATTGCTCTAGACCATACACTTGTCACCCTAGGTGGCAAGCTTGCACTGGTAGCTTCATCCGATATAAAAACTACACACCATAATTTTACCAAACGGGTAAAACAGTGTACCCGGGTAATCCACTATTGCCTGAAAATTAATTCTAAGAATAAAATATTTATTCCTACCTATTTCTAACCTTAATCCTATAATTTCCAAATTTCGGGCACCTTCAGGTCTTGAATCTAAGGTTTCAGCTGTTCCGGTGGGTCTACGGGGCCTGCAAAACACTATTCATGTTTTTTTTTTTTTTTTTAACGTTCGTTACATTGTTCTCATCATTTTTGTGTACACTAAAATTTTGATATTCTTACTACTAAAGCCTCAATTATTTTCTGAAAAAAAAATTAGGATGTTACATGTCCACCGCGGTGAGGGCGCATAGATGGTCGACGTGCCAACCTCGGCTGGACCACCGTCTCCTCACTCCCTGCTCTCATCGGTGGGGGAGCGGGACTGGAGCTCCAACTGTACATGTGTGATGGCGGGTACTCGGATGGATCCGTCTCCGAGTACTGGGTACGAGGCACATACTTTGGGTAGTCGCGTACCGCTGATGTCTCGGGCTCCATGCGGAGAATCTGCTCATCGCGTGGTCTAGCTCGCTCAAAAATCCCGTTATGACGGTAAGGAGCGATCGGGTAAAGCGGTAACTTCGGAATTTGGGTGCGCGAAGGGTCGTCCCATAAACATGAACACTCTAACCGTGCAGCGACCCTCAAAATGGTATGACCCGAGTGCCGGGTCATGGTGCAGCTCCCATACCGGGGTGTCGATGAAGAGTACGAATGTCGCCATCTGAAGATAAAACGGAAGAAAAGAGAGAGGGGGAATGAGAATCTTTCTAAAAGAATTCTCAGTAGGGTTACCCCTACCTAGGTGACATCATCATATCCTCAGGAACCTTGGGTTTATTTCTAAAAGGTGTGCATGCATATAAATTCCTTTAAAGTCAGTTTTTCTAAAGTGTTATTTATCCAAGGTCCGTTATATTTTATAATGCGTCTTTAAGCAGAAAATATACTAATGATATGAATGCATCATAAAGGTAAACCAATCAATAGAATAGCCAAGAAACATTATAACATTTGGCATAAGCATAGTATATGTGACATTGTTAACTTTAACTTTCATCTCATGGGTCCGCCCTAAAACATCTCTAGGTTATGAGCTCATACCTTAACTAGTCGTCACTAGTTCTTACTTATCCTATGATAAGCGTAACATATACATAATCCTGACTTAATAGTGCAGGCTATGGGGCAATTAAGGATCACCTCTCTTAGGGTCATTTCCTCTTTGAAATGCTCTACTAGCAACTAATGCATCATAGTTTTGTCCGCTTTGGCAAGCTATATGTCAATACCCTCACGGATTTGTTTTCTTGGGGGTGCTCGGCTAAACCGGTGTCACCCAAGAAGGCGTCTCAGTGTTGTGTCACATTTAAATTCTCATAAAGTGTTAATTCATAGATACATCATTATTCATTACATAAATCTTTTTCATAGCATATACATCATCACATGAAACTTTCTTCATAGTGTATTCATAAAACTACAGCATATACATTATCACATAATCACACCTTAGACAATCATTCATACAAACTTCCAAGCTCATTATGTTATAAACCTATAGTATGTTATGCTTTAGTTCTTTTGAGTCTTAAACTTGTAAACGAATCATTCTAGTATTATTCTTAACCTCTTACACACCTATAGGTTCACAACTAATAAGTGTTACTAATTTTTATGCTCAAGGACTTATCCAAACAGCATTATGCAGATTTGGACAGCTTATATTTGTGTGATTACGGGGTTCTAGAGATTACGGTTTAGACCCTTAAAGTCTTTAACTCACATTCTAAGTTATTGATCATCAAAACCTAGTCTCTTGGGAACCTATGAGGTTATAACTAAGTATTTCTCACCTTACACTATGGTCAAGAACATCTCTAAACCTCAAGGATGCAAAATTTGAAATCCTAACTTTACGGGTACCTAGAAGTCACAACAATGACCCTTTCTAAGTTTAGTTTGCTCCTAAGGCTTCAAGATTAAGTCCTAAACCAATTATGAGTCATTCCTACACATTTAAACTAATTTAAAACCATGATTATTAAATCTAATCCTTGCTGGACAGAATCCAGAAAATTACATAATTAAAGGATCTAGAACTCTCAAGTTAATTCTTTTCTAGTTCCTAACTTATCATATCTTTCACATATGAGTCTTAACATTATTTTTACTCAAACATAGGCACATTATCATCATTAAAACAGCACATACAGTGGCAGTAAAGAGCAAGGAAGGACTCCATAAAAGGCATAAAACATAATTTCTAAAGCACATAAAATACTAGTTTCTCTTGGAACCTTTTTAAAACTTTCAAAACTCATTTATAAGCATTTTTAACATCTAAAATCATAAGAATATTTAAGAGGGCAGTGACCAATTTATCTTTGTCTCAAGAGGTCCTAAATTCATAAAACTTAGTTCTATGCATTCCTTAAACTCATATAAGCTTAGATAAATTATAAAACATAGTTTTTAACACTTAGAAACACCAAAGCCCCTTAGGGCAAATGGGAACCACAAGAAATAAGTATCTTTAGACCTTTGTTGAGACAACAATGGGCAAGTCTTTGAGCTCTAGGTTCATTAAAGTGATAACATAAAAATAAACATGCTTATGCACTTATTTTAGGTTCCATTAGAAAGTAAAGTGATAGCACAAGGTAAATATGAATGCAACTCATTATTATCTTGGTATTAAGTGAGAACTTGAAATATAAACATGATAATGCATAGCTTGAAGTGTAAACATGATAATGCAAGTTCCTTCATTATCTTGGTATTTAGTGATAGCAAGGAAGTAAACATGATATGCAAAGCATAAAGTAAACATGATGCAAAGTTTATTTTATGATTAACTAGAGCTCATTCAAGACTTTAACAAAATAACAATCCATTACAATATCTCAAGGATCAAAACATCAAAACCGAAAGTCTCTCAAAAGAAAACAAAATGAAACTAAGTCAAGTTCTTTATTAAATACCCAAAACCCCTATCTAGAGAAAAATCTCTAGAATGTGCCGGCCAACTTTAAGGTTGACAAGGGTATGGTTGGGCTTTTAGAAATCCTTAGATTAATTTTCTTAAGTTGAAAACCATATGAGCTAGATATCATATAGATGAAGTCATAAGGAAAGGAAAAACTCAAGCTTTAGAGGTTTCTTTGAGATGAACACAATGTCATCATCTAGAAACTCTCATCATCAAGCTATCATGCTCATAAAGGGGCCTAGAGGCCGAAATGAGATGGAAAGGAAAAACAAAGGAAAGTTCAAAAAGAATCCAAGAGGAAACTAGAGAAAAACACCTTCTTGAG
This sequence comes from Dalbergia cultrata, assembly GCA_031216105.1. NCBI lineage: Eukaryota > Viridiplantae > Streptophyta > Magnoliopsida > Fabales > Fabaceae > Dalbergia > Dalbergia cultrata. Next base: position 39,291,760 of record CM062346.1, on the reverse strand, counting down.
CAAAACAAAGTTTGAAAACAAATCCCTACCTTGTGATGAAGGTAAAAGCTTGGATTTGAAGATGGAAATGAGATGAGCAACACCTCCTAGGATGGTGATGATGATTCGGCCTTGATGAAAGAAAAAGGAAGGAAATGTGTTTCAAGTGAAGTTGTGTTTGAGAGGTTTGATGATGGTTCAAGGCTTTGTGGTGGTGTTTGATGGTTAAGAGATGATGATGAGATGAAGAGATGAAGAAGATAAAGATGAAAAGAAAGGAAGAACACTCTTGAAACTTTGAGAGAAAAAGAAAGAACTAGTAAGACAACTCTAAAACTCTAAACTTAGCAAATGCTTCAAGGTGCAACAAGGCTATCACAAGCATCCTATTTATAGAAAAACAAAACCATGGAGCTCATCAAAGGGAGGGCGTTGGCCATAGTATTGAAGGACAAAGGGGGAGGGAAATATCTCTTTGATTGTGTCATAGAAGCATGGTTTGAAGTATGGAAGCTATGCTACAAAGTATGGCTTGATGTGAGTTAATTTCCTATCAAATTTTTATGAAATTAGGCTTCTAGAAACTTGACATGGCTGGAACTTTTCCAGCCATAAATAAATGGGGAAAATGGGTTGTTTTAATTTTTATTCATGTGGAAATTCAAGCTTGATTGAAAGTTATGACAAGATATAGTGTATGTGACTTGAGGTATGGCCTTGGAATGTTGAAAAATTGAACATGTGATGCATAATGTGGAAGGAAGCTCACGGCCAGGTCAGGTACAGCAGGGAGGAGGTGAGTTTTGACCATTTAATTGTGTGTTAATGGTAGGTTTAGATCTGTATTAGCTTAGGTACAAGGTTAGGAATGATTAAGCTTAAGTTTAGGTAACTAAGAATGTGATTTAGGGAGTTTATGACAAGTTTAGGAGTGCTCATACATCATTAGAGAATTTTAAACTCATTTATGAATAAACAATGTGTAACACAATTCCATGATTTAAGGAATTGGAAAGAGAAAACACTATTCAATATTCTATGACTAGGTGTCTTGAAATTAAAATATGCTTTAGGTTGTAATTAAGTACTTTTTGGTTCTAATCAACTTTAATAAATTATTTTGACTCAAGATTAATTAAGGAAATTAATTAACCTTCGATTAGAGCCTAATATCGCTTAGATTTGCTTAATCACGCGATTAAGCGTAAAAATACGAAACTAGGGGCAAAACCGTAATTTTACACTAATTTTGCCTGGGACTTCTAAAATTAAAACTGAGGTCATAGAATACATAAAAACGCCTTTTAAAACCATCTGGAGAAGTTTCGGGTTCATCCGGCACTTGCAAACGGGTAAAACACCGCAGTGCCGTTTTGGTCATTTTGACCTGAAAACTCGAAAAACGAGATTTTCGATCCCGAGAAGGTACACAAGTTATCTAATCCCCTTCCAACATTGAGTTTTGCCCTTCGAGTACTGCTGAACCGGCTTTCCTCGAATTCCGGACTGAAAATAACCTCAGGGGCATTTTGGTCATTTTCACTCTAACAGAAAAATCGGGGCGTTACATTACTCCCCTCCTTAAAAAGAATTTCGCCCTCGAAATTCGTACCTTTAGAAAAGCTCTGGATATTTGGACTTCATCTCTGATTCTAGTTCCCACGTGTATTCTTCCGACTTGTCTCGTCCCCACGCCACTTTCACCAAAGTGCAGGACTTGTTCCTTAACTGCTTGACTCCGTGATCCACTATTCTCGTAGGCGGTACATTGAAAGTGAGGTCCTCCCTCAACTGTACATGCTCTGGTTCTAGGACATGACTAGGGTCGGACTCATATTTACGTAACTGGGAGACGTGAAAGACATCATGAAGGTTTGACAGATTGGGTGGTAAGGCTATTTTGTAAGCTACGGATCCGACTCTCTGAAGAATTTCAAAAGGACCGAGAAATCGGGGACTCAACTTTTTAACTTTCATGGCTTTCCCTATTCCTGTAGTGGGGGTGATTCTTAGAAATACATGTTCTCCTTCTTGGAACTCCAAGGGCTTGCGCCTTTTGTCCGCGTAGCTTTTCTGTCGACTCTGAGCGGTTAAGATTCTATCCTTGATTTTCTTGATTTGCTCCGTCGTTTCCCTCACTACCTCAGGTCCTAAGACACTTTGTTCTCCGGGCTCGTACCAACACAAGGGTGATTGGCACTTCCTTCCATACAACGCCTCGTACGGTGCCATACCGATGCTCGCTTGATAACTGTTGTTATACGCGAACTCGATCAAAGGCATGTACTTATCCCAACTTCCTTTCTGGTCTAAGACACAAGCTCTCAGCATATCTTCCAGGGTTTGGATTGTCCTCTCGGACTGACCATCCGTTTGTGGGTGGTAAGCAGTGCTCAAGCACAACTTGGAACCAAACGCCTTTTGAAAGGCTCCCCAAAAACGTGACGTAAACCACGGATCTCGATCCGAGATTATCGTCGATGGTACTCCATGCAACCTTACTATTTCTTGGATGTAAAACTGGGCCAACTTATCCAACGAGTATGTGACTCGAATAGGTAGAAAGTGAGCCGACTTAGTCAATCGATCCACGATTACCCATACGGCATTGTGGCCAGCTTGGGTTTTTGGCAATCCTATCACGAAATCCATTGATATACTCTCCCACTTCCACTCGGGGATTGACAGGGGTTGCAACATGCCAGAAGGTTTTTGGTGTTCGATCTTGACCTTTTGGCAGATCAAACACTTACTCACCCAGGCGACCACATCCTTCTTTAATCCGGGCCACCAAAACATCCTCTTCAAGTCCTGATACATCTTGGTAGTACTAGGATGGATGGCAAAATGGCTCTTGTGAGCCTCCTCCAAGATCTTCTCTCGGAGGTCGCCATCTCGTGGCACGCAGATTTGCCCCTTGAACCTCCACAACCAGTCGGGGCCTCGTACAAAACCTTTCAATTTTTCGGCCTTAACTGCCTCGATTGTCTCCATAAAGTCCTCATTTTCTCTTTGGGCAAGCATAATCCTTTGCTTAAACCCACTGGTCACCGTGAGATGACTCATCACGATGCCATTCTCCATTATTGACATCCCCAGATTCATATCCCTAAATTTCTCTATTAATCCGACTTCATTAACCATCATACAAGATAAACGTAACGACTTTCGACTTAAGGCATCGGCGACTACATTAGCCTTGCCGGGGTGGTAACTTAAGCCAAAATCGTAATCCTTGAGGAATTCCATCCATCTCCTTTGCCTCATATTCAACTCCTTTTGATCAAAGAGATGCTTGAGACTCTTATGATCGGAGAAGACTTCAAACCTTACACCAAACAAATGGTGTCTCCACATCTTTAGAGCGAACACGATGGCTGCTAGTTCTAGGTCATGGGTGGGGTAGGTTACCTCGTGAGGCTTGAGTTGTCTGGACGCATAGGCTACCACTTGCCTGTTTTGCATCAACACACAACCTAAACCCTTGCCAGAAGCATCGCAATATACCTCAAAGGGTACACTGGGGTCAGGTAAAACTAAAATCGGGGTTAAGGTAAGCTTTTCCTTAAGCTCTAGGAAACTCTTTTCACACTCGGGGCTCCACTCAAATGGGGCATTCTTCCTAGTGAGCTTGGTTAAGGGTAGGGCTAACTGGGAAAATCCTTTGATAAACCTACGGTAATATCCAGCTAAACCCAAAAAGCTTCTAATCTCGATTCTGAGAGGTTGGTCTATCCCAATTCATCACAGCTTTTATCTTACTTGGGTCGACAGCTATGCCACCTTTTGACACAACATGTCCTAAGAACTTTACCTCCTCTAACCAAAATTCACACTTAGACAACTTAGCATATAACTTCTTCTCCTTTAATACCTCTAAAACCAACCTTAAATGACGCTCATGCTCTTCGTGGGTCTTCGAATAGATGAGAATATCATCTATGAACACAACCACGAACTGATCTAAATAGGGTCTAAAGATCCTATTCATGTAATCCATAAAAACTGCGGGAGCATTCGTCAAACCAAACGACATTACATTGAACTCAAAGTGTCCATACTGAGTTCGAAAGGTGGTTTTAGGAATGTCTGAATCTCTAACCCTAATCTGATGGTAACCGGACCTTAAATCAATCTTAGAAAACACTACTGCTCCTTTTAATTGGTCCATAAGATCATCAATCCTAGGCAATGGGTATTTATTCTTTATGGTTACTTGGTTTAACTGCCTATAGTCTATACACATCCTCATACTTCTGTCCTTTTTCTTCACAAATAAGACCGGAGTGCCCCAAGGCGAAGCACTCGGCCTTATAAAACTTTTTTCTAACAGCTCTTCTAACTGGGTTTTCAACTCTGCCAACTCCGAGGGTGACATCCTATACGGGGCTATAGAGATTGGTCCTGTCCCAGGAACCAACTCTATGGAGAATTCGACTTCTCTTTCGGGAGGGAACTCGGGTATTTCATCCGGAAATACCTCGGGATAGTCTCTTACCACAGGTATCTCACCTAGGTTTTGCTCAAAGTTTACATCGCAGGCGGCTAGGAGAACATATCCCTTAGCTTTCTCCCCACTATAGAAGACCTCTACGAAATTTAGGTACAGCCTAATGGGTTGAGTGATGTTTTCGGGAGGAGAAGGGAAAACTACGGTTTGTGTTCCACAATATAACATTACACGGTTGGCGTGAAGCCAATTCATGCCTAAGATAATGCCTATGTCTTTCAAGGGTAAACAAATTAAATCTATGATAAAAGACCTATTTTCTACAACAAGATGACAGTTTAAACAACAACGGCAAGTATTAACAGGGCGATTTGTAGGAGTAGAAACAATGAGATCAAAGGGAAGTTTAGAGACTCTTAGATTTAAGGATTCGACACTAGCAAGTGAAATAAAAGAATGAGTAGCGCCAGAGTCATATAGTACAGTTAAGGGTTTACCGTTTACTTCGCACATACCTTCAATGAGATCTTTGGACTTCTTAGCGTCTTCCGCATTAAGGGTAAAGACTCTTCCTCGGTATTGTGCTCGGGGGTTCTGGTTCTATGTCCCTTGTCCGGTGCAGTCCTTTGCATAGTGGCCAAGCTTGCCACACTTGAAGCATACATTCTGACCGGCTAAGCATGGGCGATTCCCGTGGTTCTTCCCGCATTGGGGACAGACGTCAGCAGATGTTGCTCCGGGGTAAGCAGAAGGGGTTTGTGGTGCCTTGTTCTTGGCTCCACTTGGTCCTCCATTGTGGTTCCGGGGTCCACCCGGTCCACGGGGTTGATTGTTGAAGTTCGTCGGGCCTTGATGTTGAAATGGCGGCCTTTGGTGTTGCTTGGATTGTTGGTGAGTAGGAGCTCTTGGTGGTTGTTGTTGTTGTTGTCGGAACTGGTTGGTCTGGTAAGGATTGTAGTGGTTCCTCGAAGGGTACTGCGGTTTGAACTTCGGGGCTTGAGGTCCGAGCCCCTTAGCTCGCTCCGCCCTTGTGATTTGAATCTTTCTTTGTCCTTCTTCACGGATCCGACACTTGTTGACCAGAGTCGGGAAGTCTCTGATCTCCATATGGGCCACGGCGTAGTTCATCTCTGCCTTCAGACTGGCCTCATACTTAACGCATTTCCAAACCTCATCGGGGTTCCCTTGAAACACCCGAGAGAACTTGATCAGCTCCTCAAACTTCGTGGTGTACTGGGCAACAGTAGACCCTCCCTGGGTCAACTGCATGAACTTAATGTCTTTTGCATTCCTTACGGATTCCGGGAAATACTTCTCGTAGAAGTAAGTCTTGAACAGCTCCCAGTCAATGGGAGTTCCAGAGGCTTCTAGCAGATGCTTCGTGCCGTTCCACCAAAACTCGGCGTCGGACTTTAGCATGAAAGTAGCAAATGTGACCTTCTGCTCCTCTGAGCAGGTAATGACAGAGTAGATCTTCTCCATGTCTTTGATCCACTCATCAGCCTTATCGGGGTCCATTACCCCTTGGAACACTGGCGGGTTCGCCTTGCGGAACTCGCCAAAGCGGGCTTGTTCCACCATCTCAGCAGCAGGGGAGGAGGGGGATCCGGAACAGCGTTTGCTTGTTGGTCCATCCGGTCGAACATCCGCTCCATGGCTTGTGCCATGCGACTGATAGCAGCAGCAGTTGCATTATCTTGGTCAACATCGGGCGTAGTCCTAGGCCGTCGTCGCGGTGCCATTGGTCCCTAAACACATGAAACAATGAACATCAAGTTGATCAGGCTCAATATCCATGCAAAATGAGCTAGTTACCATGGCACTTGCAAGCAACAGAAGTCATGCATCTCTAGTCCTACAGCTTATCTCTATCAAGCACTACACATGACATAACTATCGCATCATGCTTATAAAGCATAGTCAGTCCAATCCTCAGGCTCCATGAGAATCGAATCGCTCACGATACCATAATGTAACACCCTAAATCTTAACCCAAGACTACTAGTATGTACTTAGGTTAATCTTTAGAATATTACCTCTTGGTCTCATCTTTTACTTAGAACATACTTAGCGGAAATATGGGTAAAATTTTTCTTTTTGGAATTTAAAATCAAAGCGAGAGCCACGCACGAATCTTTAAGAGGAAGCATAGCGAAACATATAAGCAAAGCATAAATAAACACATCATATCATGGAGGCATCAACTGAAACATATATATATATATACTGTGCCTACCCAAAGGGCAGGACTATTCAATACATCGGGAAGCGGAATACAACTAAAATGCAATACAAGGAAATTATAAAAAGTGAATATAAGAGAAACAACACCCATACCCATGTGCACCTAGAGTAGACAACCTCATATACAAAAGAAGGTTTATCCTCAACTATGTGGCGTGTGTGCACTAACTACTACCCCTCTTATGTCTACTCCTGCTGGTCCGAGTACTGTGGGGTCGAGTCGATCCACTGACGAATCTCTGCGGGAGTGGTCGAGCGCATCATCGGGGCGTGTCCACCGCGGCGAGGGCGCATAGATGGCCGACGTGCCAACCTCCGCTAGACCACCGTCTCCTCACTCCCTGCTCTCATCGGTGGGGCAGCGGGACTGGAGCTCCAACTGTACATGTGTGATGGCATGTCCTCGGATGGATCCGTCTCCGAGTACTAGGTATGAGGCACATACTCTGGGTAGTCGCGTACCGCTGATGTCTCGGGCTCCATGTGGAGAATCTGCTCATCACGTGGTCTAGCTCGCTCAAAAATCCCGTTATGGCCGGTAGAAGCGATCGAGGGTAAAATGGTAACTCGGGACTGGGTGCGCGAAGGGTCGTCCTATAAACATGAACACTCTAACCGTGCAGCGACCCTCAAAATGGTATGACCCTAGTGCCGGGTCATGGTGCAGCTCCCATACCGGGGTGTCGATGAAGAGTACGAATGTCGCCATCTGAAGATAAAACGGAAGAAAAGAGAGAGGGGGAATGAGAATCTTTCTAAAAGAATTCTCAGTAGGGTTACCCCTACCTAGGTGACATCATCATATCCTCAGGAACCTTGGGTTTATTTCTAAAAGGTGTGCATGCATATAAATTCCTTTTAAGTCAGTTTTTCTAAAGTGTTATTTATCCAAGGTCTGTTATATTTTATAATGCGTCTTTAAGCAGAAAATATACTAATGATATGAATGCATCATAAAGGTAAACCAATCAATAGAATAGCTAAGAAACATTATAACATTTGGCATAAGCATAGTATATGTGACATTGTTAACTTTAACTTTCATCTCATGGGGCCGCCCTAAAACATCTCTAGGTTATGAGCTCATACCTTAACTAGTCGTCACTAGTTCTTACTTATCCTATGATAAGCATAACATATACATAATCCTGACTTAATAGTGCGGGCTAGGGGGCAATTAAGGATCACCTCTCTTAGGGTCATTTCCTCTTTGAAATGCTCTACTAGCAACTAGTGCATCGTAGTTTTGTCCGCTTTGGCAAGCTCTATGTCAATACCCTCACGGATTTGTTTTCTTCGGGGTGCTCTGTAACATCCCCAAATTTATAACTAAGATAAATATTAATCTTAATTATCGATAGCAAAACCAAGAGAATCTGGACAAATGTTATGAAACACAACAAATAGACTACTTAAGTATGTCTAGAGAAAAATGCAAAGAATTACGAAAATGCCATCACTTAGTGGAAATTACGAAAATGCCCTTGCTATGTAAAGGAAATTACCAAACTACCCTTGCCTTATTAAATGACAAAGATGTAACACCCTAATAGAACCCCACTGTGCTTAAGTTCACATTTGGATTCTATTAGTTGTCACTTATGCCTTGTATTAATTTTCTTTTGAAATTAACTTAGAAAAATAATGGAAGTTTTTTTTTCTTTAAATAAATTAATTTTTTTGAAAACTTAAGCCTGTAACGAGAAGTGAAATACATAGCGCTTTTATAGATAATAATCAAGTTACATTGCGCACTTAATTAAATAAGCGGAATAAAAGACTAAGTGTAGAACAATTATCACATAAACTGGAATATAATCACTTAATACATAAGTCACAACAGGGCATATATCATACTGATAAGTTATTACAAATAACAATATAAGTTCTACTATTACTAATTGTTTCTCACAAACTATAATGTAACTAAAGCTCGGAATGCTCCTACTTGAACGGTTTGAAATCTTCACGTGCTACCTCCTTCCTCAGCTACGGCCTCGTTGCTTTAGGTGGACACGTCTGTCTCTGGTAACGACAACGGAAAATAAACATAGGAGTGAGAAATACATGATTACTCAGTAGGAGTTCCTACTTGTACTAAAAGTGTCATCGTTGTCGTCCCAGTCACTTCGGGTTTATTATAAAAAGGTGAACAGGTAAGGATTCAATTATCAAACTTTCACAAACGTGATTAGCCGAAGTGCAGTTACTTTTAAACTAATCTTGAACATTAGCGAAATATTCATTGATATTTCATCAAGCATACATATAAGCATATCATGTAAAACCACTAATAAGCAGTAATCATTTAGGAGCTGCATGCATTTCATGATTACTCATCCTCAACATTCACTTGTTTAGTGATCATCTTTCATTTATTTCATCAAAATATTTCTTAATTACTCACGGGATGAATGCATCAATGCCTTAGACCACCCTAGAAGGGTAATGAGCTCATACCATGGCCGTCGCCATAACCTTTTTGGTTTTCATTCCGTTGCCGTGATCTCAACGGTTTAGGGGGTTAAGCCGTGAGTTTAGCTCAAGTCCACTTTTCCAGACTTTCATTGCTACTTTTTCAAACTTTACTTTTATTATTTCCTTTGAAAATGAATGCATATCATCATGTAATCACAATAAATCATGGGCAATCAATCATTCATCTTCATCATTTCATAACTCATCACCATACATTCACTTTACTATAATTCACTTCATGAAACATGGATAATATCATGTAAATCTCATAGTAAACATTTTCATAAATGATTCATTTTAAGCAACCAAAGTTATCAAGTTGAGTTCCTAGTGTTCCTAAGAGGTAATGGATGTCTTAGTATTATCTTTTTCTCTTAGTGTTCTTTGTACTCTTAGAATTCCATTAATACATTAATGCATTTCAAAATATTATTATAGGTTCTTTATATATTCTTATTATGGTTTTCGTATAACTCTTGAAGATTATTATTCTACTTAAATTCTTAAAATTCTCTTTTACAAGACTTGATTCTTTTATTTATAGTTTTGACATCTTTTAGAAGAAAGTTTATAATTCTTTGTATACTTGTTATCTCAGCTTAGTAAAGGTAGTTCCAAATTCCTAACTCATCAAATTTTAGCATTTACATCTTTGGAATAGTGTAAATCCATTGTAAACCATGCATAGGAGGGTTCCCAGGAAAGAGGGGTGGGTCACAATGGACATGCTTAAATACCAAGTCTTTCCTTAGCCAGAACCTTTCCAAACTGCACTTTCACAGTACACTATCCCGAAATTTATTTCTCATTTTGTATTTACGTGGTACAAAGCTTTATACATAACATACATGGGTGTATTCCTATATGTGTTAGCTCTCCAACAAAGTTGAAATCAGTCCATTTTCATTTTTCTAGAGTGAGTTACACCTATTTTACTACTACAAGGTCAGATTTAAAGTTTCAGTCTTAGGCTCTACTTTAAAAATTTATATCTTGAGCTAGAAAACTCCGTTTTGGGTGATTCTTTTTGGAGAGTGTTCTATAATGAGTCTAGTTTATAGTAAAATTATTTTAATTTCAAGATACTTGATATTTTATGAACAGTAGCTTTCGAAGTACCTTCTGCCAGAAACAACTAGAAATTCCAGCACCTACCATTTTCATGTCTTAAGTTACCTTTATTAAATCAGGTTTCACATACAATCTTTTCAAGTTATATTTGAGTTTGATAACATCATAAGGGTACTCATAACAAAATAGAACATGTCATATTTCTAAAAATATATTTCAAATAATCATTTAAAACTTTTGACAATAACTCAAACTTGAGGCATTCTATCAAGGTTAGAAGCCAACAATACTTGAACAATTAAAGATGAAGCTCCTACCTCTTGTGTAGGGTCTAAAAAGGGTCCTTCTCTTCTTCCTTAAGCTTTGAACAAGAGTCTTTGGAGTGGATGACCCTCCTTGAATCTTGGCTCTAGAACTTGAATGCTTAAGAAAATATTTCTCACTAGAGTTAAAGATTGTAACTCTTGTGAGGGCTAGTGAAAGTTTGGACTTAGGATTTAAGTGTTTGGATGAAGTTTAGAGGATCAAGAGAAGTCTTTGAAGAACATAAGAAGAATGATAGAATAAAAAAGAAAGAACACTTAGGGAGTTTTTGAATTGAAGAGAGTTTGAGGAGTATTTATAGTGGAAAGATTAGAGAAAAAAAACAGAAGAAGGAAAGCACTTGGAGCATGATTTATGGAAACATGTTGGCTGAATTTTGGGATGAAAATGCTCCTTGTTTTGTGCAAACACGTTTCCATGTTTTGTTTAAACACGTTTCCATGTTTTGTGCAAACACGTTTCCATGTTTTATGCAAACATGTTGGATGAAAATGCTCCATGTTTTATGCAAACATGTTTCCATGTTTTATGCAAACATGTTTCCATGTTTTGTGCAAAGATGTTAGTGGATATTTTTGTAATTAGACAATGATAGTGGTATTCTTGTAATTCCATTCATAGAGTAAGGGTATCTTTGTCATTTAATAAGGCAAGGGTAGTTTGGTAATTTCCTTTACATAGCAAGGGCATTTTCGTAATTTCCACTAAGTGATGGCATTTTCGTAATTCTTTGCATTTTTCTCTAGACATACTTAAGTAGACTATTTGTTGTGTTTCATAACATTTGTCCCGATTCTCTTGGTTTTGCTATGGCTAATTAATATTTATCTTAGTTATAAATTTGGGAATGTTACAAAAGATACCCTTACTCTATGAATGGAATTACAAGAATACCACTATCATTGTCTAATTACAAAAATATCCTTGTCTTAGTTAAAGAAATTACTACAACGCCATTTACACAAATCCCTAGACTTGTCTTTAGACAAGAATGAATCTAAGCCATTGGATTAAGATGATAACACAATAATTTAACCACATACATCATACACATTTATGAATCACATACATGCACTAAAGGTTAGAAAATATCCACTAACATCTTTGCACAAAACATGGAAACGTGTTTGCATAAAACATGGAAACATGTTTGCATAAAACATGGAGCATTTTCATCCAACATGTTTGCATAAAACATGGAAACGTGTTTGCACAAAACATGGAAACGTGTTTGCACAAAACAAGGAGCATTTTCATCCCAAAATTCAGCCAACATGTTTCCATAAATCATGCTCCAAGTGCTTTCCTTCTTCTATTTTTTTCTCTAATCTTTCCACTATAAATACTCCTCAAACTCTCTTCAATTCAGAAACTCCCTAAGTGTTCTTTCTTTCTTATTCTATCATTCTTGTTATGTTCTTCAAAAACTTCTCTTGATCCTCTAAACTTCATCCAAACACTTCAATCCTAAGTCCAAACTTTCACTAGCCCTCACAAGAGTTACAATCTTTAACTCTAGTGAGAAATATTTTCTTAAGCATTCAAGTTCTAGAGCCAAGATTCAAGGAGGGTCATCCACTCCAAAGACTCTTGTTCAAAGCTTAAGGAAGAAGAGAAGGACCCTTTTAGACCCTACACAAGAGGTAGGAGCTTCATCTTTAATTGTTCAAGCATTGTTGGCTTCTAACCTTGATAGAATGCCTCAAGTTTGAGTTATTGTCAAAAGTTTTAAATGATTATTTGAAAAATATATTTTTAGAAATATGACATGTTCTATTCTGTTATGAGTTCCCTTATGATGTTATCAAACTCAAATATAACTTGAAAAGATTGTATGTGAAACCTGATTTAATAAAGGTAACTTAAGACATGAAAATGGTAGGTGCTGGAATTTCTAGTTGTTTCTGGCAGCAGGTACTTCGAAAGCTACTGTTCATAAAATATCAAGTATCTCGAAATTAAAATAATTTTTATATAAACTAGACTCATTATAGAACACTCTCCAAAAGGAATCACCCAAAACGGAGTTTTCTAGCTCAAGATATAAATTTTTAAAGTAGAGCCTAAGACTGAAACTTTAAATCTGACCTTGTAGTAGTAAAATAGGTGTAACTCACTCTAGAAAAATGCAAATGGACTGATTTCAACTTTGTTGGAGAGCTAACACATATAGGAATACACCCATGTATGTTATGTATAAAGCTTTGTACCACGTAAATACAGAATGAGAAATAAATTTCGGGATAGTGTACTGTGAAAGTGCAGTTTGGAAAGGTTCTGGCTAAGGAAAGACTTGGTATTTAAGCATGTCCATTGTGACCCACCTCTCTTTCCTAGGAACCCTCCTATACATGGTTTACAATGGATTTACACTATTCCAAAGATGTAAATGCTAAAATTTGATGAGTTAGGAATTTGGAACTACCTTTACTAAGCTGAGATAACAAGTATACAGAGAATTATAAACTTTCTTCTAAAAGATGTCAAAACTATAAATAAAAGAATCAAGTCTTGTAAAAAAAGAATTTTAAGAATTTAAGTAGAATAATAATCTTCAAGAGTTATACGAAAACCATAATAAGAATATATAAAGAACCTATAATAATATTTTCAAATGCATTAATGTATTAATGGAATTCTAAGAGTACAAAGAACACTAAGAGAAAAAGATAATACTAAGACATCCATTACCTCTTAGGAACACTAGGAACTCAACTTGATAACTTTGGTTGCTTAAAATGAATCATTTATGAAAATGTTTACTATGAGATTTACATGATATTATCCATGTTTCATGAAGTGAATTATAGTAAAGTGAATGTATGGTGATGAGTTATGAAATGATGAAGATGAATGATTGATTGCCCATGATTTATTGTGATTACATGATGATATGCATACATTGATTTTCAAAGGAAATAATAAAAGTAAAGTTTGAAAAAGTAGCAATGAAAGTCTGAAATAGTGGACTTGAGCTAAACTCACGGCTTAACCCCCTAAACCGTTGAGATCACGGCAATGGAAAGGAAACCAAAAAGGTTGTGGCGACGGCCACGGTATGAGCTCATTACCCTTTTAGGGTGGTCTAAGGCATTGATGCATTCATCCCGTGAGTAATTAAGAAATATGTTGATGAAATAAATGAAAGATGATGATCACTAAACAAGTGAATGTTGAGGATGAGTAATCATGAAATGCATGCAGCTCCTAAATGATTACTGCTTATTAGTGGTTTTACATGATATGCTTATATGTATGCTTGATGAAATCTTGAATGAATATTTACGCTAATGTTCAAGATTAGTTTAAAAGTAATCGCACTTCGCTAATCACGTTTGTGAAAGTTTGATAATTGAATCCTTACTGCTCACCTTTTATAATAAACCCGAAGTGACTGGGACGACAACGATGACACTTTTAGTACAAGTAGGAGCTCCTACTGAGAAATCATGTATTTCTCACTCCTATGTTTATTTTCCGTTGTCGTTAGCTGAGACAGACGTGTCCACCTAAAGCAACGAGGCCGTAGTGAGGAAGGAGGTAGCACGTGAAGATTTCAAACCGTTCAAGTAGGAGCATTCCGAGCTTTAGTTACATTATAGTTTGTGAGAAACAATTAGTAATAGTAGAACTTATATTGTTATTTGTAATAACTTATCAGTATGATATATGCCCTGTTGTGACTTATGTATTAAGTGATTATATTCCAGTTTATGTGATAATTGTTCTACACTTAGTCTTTTATTCCGCTTATTTAATTAAGTGGCCAATGTAACTTGATTATTATCTATAAAAGGGCTATGTATTTCACTTCTAATTCTGAGCTTAAGTTTTCAAAAAATTAATTTATTTAAAGAAAAAAAAACTTCCATTATTTTTCTAAGTTAATTTCAAAAGAAAATTAATACAAGGCATAAGTGACAACTAATAGAATCCAAATGTGAACTTAAGCACAGTGAGGTTCTATTAGGGTGTTACATTATGGTATCAGAGCAGTTCATCCTATTTAAGCCTGAGGAATGGACTGACTATGCTTCTATCTATGATATCATGCTATTAATCTTATCTGTATGATGGGATATAGGATTTAGAAATGCATGATCGTCTTGTGATACTGCCATAGTTGCTACCATGCTTAGCTATAGTATTGAGCCTGATCAACTCGATGACTATTGTTTGGTGTGTCTAGGAACTAATGGCAGCAAACAGACGTACGCATGGGGCACGCGGTGGAGGTAATCATGATGAACTGGCAAATGCACTCCAGGAGATGGCTAGGGCTATGCAAGCACAAGCAACTTGATGATGATGGAGCAGATGAATAGGTGGTCAGAGGAGTCAGTTGGGAATCAAGAACATGGAAAATTCTCAGAATTCAAGAGGGCTGGACCTCCAGAATTCAAAGGGACAACTAACCCCGAAATAGCTGACATATGGATTCAAGAGATGGAGAAGGTTTTCTCAGTGGTAGAATGCTCTGATGAACAAAAGGTGGCATTCTCTACTTATATGCTTTGAAAGGAGGCAGCCGCGTGGTGGAAGGGTGCAAAGGGCTTGCTTGAAAGTGCTGACATACAGATTACGTGGGAGGTTTTCTATGCTACATTCCATAAGAAATATTTTCCAGATCCGGTTAAGAAGGCAAAGGAAGTAGAATTTACATTCTTTGACACAGAAATCGAAGTGTGGCTGAGTACACAGCTAAGTTTGAAGAACTGATCAAACACTCAACTAGCTACCAAAGTAATCCCAACGAGGCTTGGAAATGCATGAAATATGAGAGTGGTTTGAGGCGGACATTTTGGCATCTGTGGCTCCCTTTGGAGGTCACGACTATGCATCTTTAGTCGCCAAAGCCAAGTGGCTGAGAGTTGCAATCGCCAGCTAGTTGCCCACCGAGTTGAAGAGAATAGGAAGAGGTCTGCTCAACAAGGTCACCGAGGGTTCCCACCCCCTTACAAGAAACCCTACCAAGGAGGTGGATTTAAAGGGAAACAACCCCAACACCCTATGATGAATCAACCTAAGACACAAGCTGTTAATCGACCTAGGATGGCTGCTGTCCCTGAACCTATGAGTAGACCCTTGTGCCACTTGTGGAAAGATACATGGAGGGGAATGCAGATTTGGTAAGAATGTTTGTTATCGGTGTGGACAGGCAGGACACTATTCTAGAGATTGCCTAAAGTTCAATCAGTCCTCTACACTTAAGCCTAAGGCACAGGGACGCGTGTTTGCTATCAACTTTGAGATGCCCTCAGAATCTGATGATCTGATTCAAGGTAAGTGTATAATTAATGGAAAATCCTTAATTGTATTGTTTGATTCTGGCACAACACATTCATTCATTTCATATGATTTTGCTAATAAGTTGAGGTTGTATATATCTGACTTAAAAATCATCTTAGTTGTCTCTACACCCACTATAAATACTGTTAGAACTGATCAAGCCTGCCTAAATTGTGAATTTGAGGTAGCTGATAGGATTTTTCATCATGATTTAGTTTGTCTACCCTTGTCTAGTTTTGATGTAATCTTGGGCATGGATTGGCTTTCGGCTAACCGTGTGTTACTACATTGTGCAAATAAGTCACTAGTATTTCTTCCCAAACCATCTTTACCCAATCCCTCTAAACTTGATAGAAAGGTACGACTATACCTAAACTCCATTATCATGGGGGATAGTAGGAATGAAGAGCGAGGATATGTTTTCCACGATGACAAGTGAGAGGGAAGTGGAGCAAGCTCCAGAAAAGACCCTTGTAGTAAAGGAATTCTCAGATGTTTTTCCTGATGACATACCTGAATTTCCTCCAAAAAGGGAGATTGAGTTTTCTATAGATTTGGTACGGAACGGACCCATATCTATAGCTCCTTATAGGATGCCACCGTCGAAGTTAATGTAATTGAAGAAGCAATTAGAGGAGCTACTAGAGAAGAAATTCATTAGGCCTAGTGCTTCACCATGGGGAGCTCCAGTGCTATTTGTCAAGAAGAAGGATAGGAGCTTGCGGTTATGTGTGGATTATAGGCAGCTAAACCAAGTGACCATAAAGAATAAATACCCTTTGCCTAGAATAGATGACCTCATGGACCAATTAAGAGGAGCCCAAGTGTTTTCCAAGATAGATCTGCGATCGAGATACCACCAGATTCGAGTGAAGGAGGAGGATATACCAAAGACAGCCTTTAGGACTAGATATGGACATTATGAGTTTAATGTGATGTCGTTTGGGTTAACCAATGCACCGGCAGTGTTTATGGACTACATGAATAGGATATTTAGACCATACTTGGACAAGTTTGTAATAGTGTTCATCGATGACATTCTAGTTTACTCTAGAACTGAAGAAGAGCACGAAGAACACTTACGAGTGGTGTTGGAGGTGTTGAGGAACAAGAAACTTTATGCAAAGTTGTCCAAGTGTGAATTTTGGACGAAGGAAGTTAAGTTCTTAGGTCATGTAGTGTCACATGGGGAATAGCAGAGACCCAAGTAAGATAGAAGCGGTGCAACAATGGGAAACCCCTACCACTGTGAAGGAGATTAGGAGTTTTCTAGGGCTAGCGTTACTTCCGAAGGTTCATTAGAGGTTTTTCCCAAATTGCCTTACCCCTCACCAAGCTAACAAGGAAGAATTCAGCTTTTATATGGAGCCCAGAATGTGAAGAGAGTTTCCAAGAACTAAAAAAGAAGTTGACCACTACCCCTGTCCTAATCCTACCTGACCCAAAAGAAAAATTTGAGGTGTATTGTGATGCCTCGGGAAGAGGACTAGGATGTGTTTTGATGCAAAATAGGAATGTAGTAGCCTATGCCTCAAGAGACAGCTCAAACCCCATGAAGTAAATTACCCAACCCATGACTTAGAGCTAGCAGCTATTGTCTTTGCCTTAAAAATCTGGAGACATCATCTTTATGGTGTAAGGTTTGAAGTCTTTTCTGACCACAAAAGTCTGAAATACCTCTTCAACCAAAAGGAACTCAATATGAGACAAAGGCGTTGGATGGAGTTTCTCAAGGACTATGACTTTGGGTTGAACTACCACCCAGAAAGGCAAATGTGGTAGCAGACGCTTTGAGTCGTAAGTCCTTGCATGCCGCTTGGCTCATGGTGAAAGAAAATGAGTGATAGAAGATTTTAGGAACCTCAACTTAGGATATAGGGGACTTGAGAACAAATTCGGTTAAGCCAACTAAGTGTAACCAGAGCTTTAAGGATCAAATAATTCAAGCCCAAAGGGAAGATGAGGATTTCCTTAGAACCTTAACCCTTGTCAAGTAGGAAAGTTGAAAGAGTTTGTCCAGGATAAGGAAGGAGTGTGGAGATACCAAGGGAGAATCTGTACCTGCAAAAGAAGGATTGAGAGCTAGCATTTTGGAAGAAGCCCACAAGAGTCAATTTAGTGTACACCCGTATAACCAAGATGTACCATGACCTAAAAAGATGTTCGTGGCCAAAGATGAAAGTAGATATAGCAAATATAGTGCAAAAATGTTTGGTATGCCAAAAGTGAAGATAGAGCATCAAAAACCCTCCGGAGTGCTGCAACCTCTCGAAATCCCCGAATGGAAGTGGGAAGGAATATCCATGGATTTCGTGATGGGATTGCCAAGAACGCCTACCGGACATGACTCCATATGGGTAATTGTGGATAGATTGACCAAATCTGCTCACTTTTTACCTATTAGAGCAAATTACCCTTTGGAAAAGTTAGCTCAGCTATACATCCAAGAGATAATAAGGCTCCATGGAGTACCCAAAACCATTGTCTCAGATAGGGATCCAAGGTTCACCTCAAGATTTTGGGGAGCTTTGCAAAAGGCGTTTGGTTCAAGGTTGTGTCTAAGCACTGCCTATCACCCTCAAACTGATGGACAATCAGAAAGAACAATTCAAACCCTTGAGGATATGCTAAGAGCATGTGTTTTAGACCAGCCAAAAAGTTGGGACAAACAGCTTCCATTGATTGAGTTTGCATATAATAATAGTTTCCACACTAGCATTGGGATGGCACCTTATGAGGCTTTGTATGGTAGAAAGTGTCAATCACCACTTTGTTGGTGTGACCCGGGAGAGCAAAGTATTTTGGGCCTTGATTTGGTAGAAGAGACAACCAAACAAATAAGGAAAATTAGGGAAAGAATCCTCACTGCTCAGAGTAGGCAGAAGAGCTATGCTGACAAGAGAAGGAAACCTCTCGAATTTCAAGAAGGAGAACACATATTCTTGCGAATTACTCCTACCACAGGTATAGGTCGTGCAATGAAAGTCAAAAAGCTAAGCCCTAGATTCTTAGGACCCTTCCAAATCCTCAAAAAGGTAGGACCCTCCGCCTACCAAATTGCATTACCTCCAAATTTGTCTAACCTACACAATGTTTTTCATGTGTCCCAATTGAGAAAGTATCAGTCAGACCCCAGTCATGTGTTTGAGCCAGAAACTATACAATTAAAAGATGACTTAACTTTTGAATTACCACCGATGAGGATCGTGGATCATGGCATCAAGCAGCTGAGAAACAAATCTGTATCTCTGGTCCGAGTAGCCTGGGGACAAGATGGAATGGAAGAGCACACATGGGAGCTCGAGGAAGATATGCGAAAAGAATTTCCGAACCTATTCACAGGTATCAAATTTTGAGGGCAAAATTTTTAATAAGAAGGGGAGAAATGTAACATCCCCAAATTTATAACTAAGATAAATATTAATCTTAATTATCGATAGCAAAACCAAGAGAATCTGGACAAATGTTATGAAACACAACAAATAGACTACTTAAGTATGTCTAGAGAAAAATGCAAAGAATTACGAAAATGTCATCACTTAGTGGAAATTACAAAAATGCCCTTGCTATGTAAAGGAAATTACCAAACTACCCTTGCCTTATTAAATGACAAAGATACCCTTACTCTATGAATGGAATTACAAGAATACCACTATCATTGTCTAATTACAAAAATATCCTTGTCTTAGTTAAAGAAATTACTACAACGCCATTTACACAAATCCCTAGACTTGTCTTTAGACAAGAATGAATCTAAGCCATTGGATTAAGATGATAACACAATAATTTAACCACATACATCATACACATTTATGAATCACATACATGCACTAAAGGTTAGAAAATATCCACTAACATCTTTGCACAAAACATGGAAACGTGTTTGCATAAAACATGGAAACATGTTTGCATAAAACATGGAGCGTTTTCATCAAACATGTTTGCATAAAACATGGAAACGTGTTTGCACAAAATATGGAAACGTGTTTGCACAAAATATGGAAACATGTTTGCACAAAACAAGGAGCATTTTCATCCCAAAATTCAGCCAACATGTTTCCATAAATTATGCTCCAAGTGCTTTCCTTCTTCTGTTTTTTTCTCTAATCTTTCCACTATAAATACTCCTCAAACTCTCTTCAATTCAGAAACTCCCTAAGTGTTCTTTCTTTCTTATTCTATCATTCTTGTTATGTTCTTCAAAAACTTCTCTTGATCCTCTAAACTTCATCCAAACACTTCAATCCTAAGTCCAAACTTTCACTAGCCCTCACAAGAGTTACAATCTTTAACTCTAGTGAGAAATATTTTCTTAAGCATTCAAGTTCTAGAGCCAAGATTCAAGGAGGGTCATCCACTCCAAAAACTCTTGTTCAAAGCTTAAGGAAGAAGAGAATGACCCTTTTTAGACCCTACACAAGAGGTAGGAGCTTCATCTTTAATTGTTCAAGCATTGTTGGCTTCTAACCTTGATAGAATGCCTCAAGTTTGAGTTATTGTCAAAAGTTTTAAATGATTATTTGAAAAATATATTTTTAGAAATATGACATGTTCTATTCTGTTATGAGTACCCTTATGATGTTATCAAACTCAAATATAACTTGAAAAGATTGTATGTGAAACCTGATTTAATAAAGGTAACTTAAGACATGAAAATGGTAGGTGCTGGAATTTCTAGTTGTTTCTGGCAGCAGGTACTTCGAAAGCTACTGTTCATAAAATATCAAGTACCTCGAAATTAAAATAATTTTTATATAAACTAGACTCATTATAGAACACTCTCCAAAAGGAATCACCCAAAACGGAGTTTTCTAGCTCAAGATATAAATTTTTAAAGTAGAGCCTAAGACTGAAACTTTAAATCTGACCTTGTAGTAGTAAAATAGGTGTAACTCACTCTAGAAAAATGCAAATGGACTGATTTCAACTTTGTTGGAGAGCTAACACATATAGGAATACACCCATGTATGTTATGTATAAAGCTTTGTGCCACGTAAATACATAATGAGAATTAAATTTTGGGATAGTGTACTGTGAAAGTGCAGTTTGGAAAGGTTCTGGCTAAGGAAAGACTTGGTATTTAAGCATGTCCATTGTGACCCACCTCTCTTTCCTGGGAACCCTCCTATGCATGGTTTACAATGGATTTACACTATTCCAAAGATGTAAATGCTAAAATTTGATGAGTTAGGAATTTGGAACTACCTTTACTAAGCTGAGATAACAAGTATACAGAGAATTATAAACTTTCTTCTAAAAGATGTCAAAACTATAAATAAAAGAATCAAGTCTTGTAAAAAGAGAATTTTAAGAATTTAAGTAGAATAATAATCTTCAAGAGTTATACGAAAACCATAATAAGAATATATAAAGAACCTATAATAATATTTTCAAATGCATTAATATATTAATGGAATTCTAAGAGTACAAAGAACACTAAGAGAAAAAGATAATACTAAGACATCCATTACCTCTTAGGAACACTAGGAACTCAACTTGATAACTTTGGTTGCTTAAAATGAATCATTTATGAAAATGTTTACTATGAGATTTACATGATATTATCCATGTTTCATGAAGTGAATTATAGTAAAGTGAATGTATGGTGATGAGTTATGAAATGATGAAGATGAATGATTGATTGCCCATGATTTATTGTGATTACATGATGATATGCATACATTGATTTTCAAAGGAAATAATAAAAGTAAAGTTTGAAAAAGTAGCAATGAAAGTCTGGAAAAGTGGACTTGAGCTAAACTCACGGCTTAACCCCCTAAACCGTTGAGATCACGGCAACGGAAAGGAAACCAAAAAGGTTGTGGCGACGGCCACGGTATGAGCTCATTACCCTTTTAGGGTGGTCTAAGGCATTGATGCATTCATCCCGTGTGTAATTAAGAAATATGTAGATGAAATAAATGAAAGATGATGATCACTAAACAAGTGAATGTTGAGGATGAGTAATCATGAAATGCATGCAGCTCCTAAATGATTACTGCTTATTAGTGGTTTTACATGATATGCTTATATGTATGCTTGATGAAATACTGAATGAATATTTCTGCTAATGTTCAAGATTAGTTTAAAAGTAACTGCACTTCGGCTAATCACGTTTGTGAAAGTTTGATAATTGAATCCTTACCTGTTCACCTTTTTATAATAAACCCGAAGTGACTGGGACGACAACGATGACACTTTTAGTACAAGTAGGAACTCCTACTGAGAAATCATGTATTTCTCACTCCTATGTTTATTTTCCGTTGTCGTTACCAGAGACAGACGTGTCCACCTAAAGCAACGAGGCCGTAGCTGAGGAAGGAGGTAGCACGTGAAGATTTCAAACCGTTCAAGTAGGAGCATTCCGAGCTTTAGTTACATTATAGTTTGTGAGAAACAATTAGTAATAGTAGAACTTATATTGTTATTTGTAATAACTTATCAGTATGATATATGCCCTGTCGTGACTTATGTATTAAATGATTATATTTCAGTTTATGTGATAATTGTTCTACACTTAGTCTTTTATTCCGCTTATTTAATTAAGTGCGCAATGTAACTTGATTATTATCTATAAAAGCGCTATGTATTTCACTTCTCGTTACAGGCTTAAGTTTTCAAAAAATTAATTTATTTAAAGAAAAAAAAAACTTCCATTATTTTTCTAAGTTAATTTCAAAAGAAAATTAATACAAGGCATAAGTGACAACTAATAGAATCCAAATATGAACTTAAGCACAGTGAGGTTCTATTAGGGTGTTACATGCTCGGCTAAACCGGTGTCACCCAAGAAGGCGTCTCAGTGTTGTGTCACATTTAAATTCTCATAAAGTGTTAATTCATAGATACATCATTATTCATTACATAAATCTTTTTCATAGCATATACATCATCACATGAAACTTTCTTCATAGTGTATTCATAAAACTATAGCATATACATTATCACATAATCACACCTTAGACAATCATTCATACAAACTGCCAAGCTCATTATGTTATAAACCTATAGTATGTTATGCTTTGGTTCTTTTGAGTCTTAAACTTGTAAACGAATCATTCTAGTATTATTCTTAACCTCTTACACACCTATAGGTTCACAACTAATAAGTGTTACTAATTTTTATGCTCAAGGACTTATCCAAACAGCATTATGCAGATTTGGACAACTTATATTTGTGTGATTACGGGGTTCTAGAGATTACGGTTTAGACCCTTAAAGTCTTTAACTCACATTTTAAGTTATTGATCATCGAAACCTAGTCTCTTGGGAACCTATGAGGTTATAACTAAGTATTTCTCACCTCACACTATGGTCAAGAACATCTCTAAACCTCAAGGATGCAAAATTTGAAATCCTAACTTTACGGGTACCTAGAAGTCACAACAATGACCCTTTCTAAGTTTAGTTTGCTCCTAAGGCTTCAAGATTAAGTCCTAAACCAATTATGAGTCATTCCTACACATTTAAACTAATTTAAAACCATGATTATTAAATCTAATCCTTGCTGGACAGAATCCAGAAAATTACATAATTAAAGGATCTAGAACTCTCAAGTTAATTCTTTTCTAGTTCCTAACTTATCCTATCTTTCACATATGAGTCTTAACATTATTTTTACTCAAACATAGGCACATTATCATCATTAAAACAGCACACACAGTGGCAGTAAAGAGCAAGGAAGGACTCCATAAAAGGCATAAAACATAATTTCTAAAGCACATAAAATACTAGTTTCTCTTGGAACCTTTTTAAAACTTTCAAAACTCATTTATAAGCATTTTTAACATCTAAAATCATAAGAATATTTAAGAGGGCAGTGACCAATTTATCTTTGTCTCAAGAGGTCCTAAATTCATAAAACTTAGTTCTATGCATTCCTTAAACTCATATAAGCTTAGATAAATTATAAAACATAGTTTTTAACACTTAGAAACACCAAAGCCCCTTAGGGCAAATGGGAACCACAAGAAATAAGTATCTTTAGACCTTTGTTGAGACAACAATGGGCAAGTCTTTGAGCTCTAGGTTCATTAAAGTGATAACATAAAAATAAACATGCTTATGCACTTATTTTAGGTTCCATTAGAAAGTAAAGTGATAGCACAAGGTAAATATGAATGCAACTCATTATTATCTTGGTATTAAGTGAGAACTTGAAATATAAACATGATAATGCATAGCTTGAAATGTAAACATGATAATGCAAGTTCCTTCATTATCTTGGTATTTAGTGATAGCAAGGAAGTAAACATGATATGCAAAGCATAAAGTAAACATGATGCAAGGTTTATTTTATGATTAACTAGAGCTCATTCAAGACTTTAACAAAATAACAACCCATTACAATATCTCAAGGATCAAAACATCAAAATCGAAAGTCTCTCAAAAGAAAAGAAAATCAAACTAAGTCAAGTTCTTTATTAAATACCCAAAACCCCTATCTAGAGAAAAATCTCTAGAACGTGCCGGCCAACTTTAAGGTTGACAAGGGTAAGGTTGGGCTTTTAGAAATCCTTAGATTAATTTTCTTAAATTGAAAACCATGTGAGCTAGATATCATATAGATGAAGTCATAAGGAGAGGTTTCTTTGAGATGAACACAATGTCATCATCTAGAAACTCTCATCATCAAGCTATCATGCTCATAAAGGGGCCTAGAGGCCGAAATGAGATGGAAAGGAAAAACAAAGGAAAGTTCAAAAAGAATCCAAGAGGAAATTAGAGAAAAACACCTTCTTGAGCAAAACAAAGTTTGAAAACAAATCCCTACCTTGTGATGAAGGTAAAAGCTTGGATTTGAAGATGGAAATGAGATTAGCAACACCTCCTAGGATGGTGATGATGATTCGGCCTTGATGAAAGAAAAAGGAAGGAAATGTGTTTCAAGTGAAGTTGTGTTTGAGGTGTGGTGTTTGAGAGGTTTGATGATGGTTCAAGGCTTTGGGGTGGTGTTTGATGGTTAAGAGATGATGATGAGATGAAGAGATGAAGAAGATAAAGATGAAAAGAAAGGAAGAACACTCTTGAAACTTTGAGAGAAAAAGAAAGAACTAGTAAGACAACTCTAAACTTAGCAAATGCTTCAAGGTGCAACAAGGCTATCACAAGCATCCTATTTATAGAAAAACAAAACCATGGAGCCCATCAAAGGGAGGGTGCTGGCCATAGCATTGAAGGACAAAGGGGGAGGAAAATATCTCTTTGATTGTGTCATAGAAGCATGGTTTAAAGTATGGAAGCTATGCTACAAAGTATGGCTTGATGTGAGTTAATTTCCTATCAAATTTTTATGAAATTAGGCTTCTAGAAACTTGACATGGCTGGAACTTTTCCAGCCACAAATAAATGGGGAAAATGGGTTGTTTTAATTATTTATTCATGTGGAAATTCAAGCTTGATTGAAAGTTATGACAAGGTATAGTGTATGTGACTTGAGGTATGGCCTTGGAGTGTTGAAAAATTGAACATGTGATGCATAATGGGGAAGGAAGCTCACGGCCAGGTCTAGTACAGCAGGGAGGAGGTGAGTTTTGACCATTTAATTGTGTGTTAATGGTAGGTTTATATCTGTATTAGCTTAGGTACAAGGTTAGGAATGATTAAGCTTAAGTTTAGGTAACTAAGAATGTGATTTAGGGAGTTTATGACAAGTTTAGGAGTGCTCATATATCATTAGAGAATTTTAAACTCATTTATGAATAAACAATGTGTAACACAATTCCATGATTTAAGGAATTGGAAAGAGAAAATACTATTCAAGATTCTATGACTAGGTGTCTTGAAATTAAAATATGCTTTAGGTTGTAATTAAGTACTTTTTGGTTCTAATCAACTTTAATAAATTATTTTGACTCAAGATTAATTAAGTAAATTAATTAACCTTCGATTAGAGCCTAATATCGCTTAGGTTTGCTTAAGCACGCGATTAAGCGTAAAAATACGAAACTAGGGGCAAAACCGTAATTTTGCACTAATTTTGCCCGGGACTTCTAAAATTAAAACTGAGATCATAGAATACATAAAAACGCCTTTTAAAACCATCTGGAGAAGTTTCGGGTTCATCCGGCACTTGCAAATGGGTAAAACACCGCAGGGGCGTTTTGGTCATTTTGACCCGAAAACTCGAAAAACAAGATTTTCGATCCCGGGAAGGTACACAAGTTATCTAATCCCCTTCCAACATTGAGTTTTTCCCTTCGAGTACTGTCGAACCGGCTTTCCTCGAATTCCAGACTGAAAATGACCTCAGGGGCATTTTGGTCATTTTCACTCTAACAGAAAAATTGGGGCGTTACACATCTTTTGTTTGGTAGCCTATCACTAAAGAACTCCATAGTTAAGCATGCTTGACTTGGAGAAATTTTGGGATAGGTGACCTCCTTGGATATTTCTCAATAGCCTTAACCAAGACATAGTTGATGCTGTGGAAATGTATCACTAGATGGAACTTCAAGAGATGGTATATCAAGCAATCAAGGTAGAGCACCGATTGAAGAGGAAAAATAAAAGAAATTCTTCTTGTTCCAATTCAATTCCTCTGAGAAACAACCCAAAGAAGGAGCAACCAATTGCAATTTAGTCCAAAGAAGCTAAATCAAAGAAATTCAACCATCAACAAGCACTTCAAAGAACCGAGACATAAAGTGCTTTAAGTATCTTGGAAGAGGTCACATTGCTTCTCAATGTCCTAATAAGAGAGCAATGATTTTGAAGGATAATGGTGTGGTAGAGACTGAAGAGGAGTCTGATGCATCAGCAGAGGATGAAAGTGAAGATGAGGAAATTAGGCCTCATGATGTTGATTTGCTAGTTGTTAGAAGGATTTTGAATGTACAGGCAAAGAAGAACATGGTGCACAAAGTGAAAACATTTTCCATACTAGATGTCTTGTTCAAGGAAAAGTATGTAGCATGATCATTGATGGAGGGAGCTGTACCAATGTGGCTAGCACAACTTTGGTGGAAAATTTGAATTTGGGCACTTTCAAGCATCCTAGGCCATATAGGTTGCAATGGTTTAATAATAATGGAGAATTGAAGGTGGACACACAAGTTCTAGTACTATTCACTATTGGAAATTATGCGGACGAGGTACTTTGTGATGTAGTCCCCATGGAGGTTGCACATGTAACACCCTAAAAATAATATAAAAATTATAAAAATTATATAATTTCAAAAATCCGACAGACATAGAAATAATGAGGACGATCCAACGGATCTGAAAAAAAAATAAATAAACGAGAATAGTACCCTTGCGGGCCCCGCAGGGATAGCTAAAACCCTATAATTAGAGCCCGGAGATGCCCAAAAGTGAGAAATTATAGGATTAAGATTAAAAATAGTTAGGAATAAAGATTTTATACCTAGAATTAATTTTCGGGCAATAGTTGATTACCCAAGTACACTATTTTACCCATTCGGTTAAATTAACGTGTGTAGTTTTTACACCGTATAAAGCTACCAGTGCAAGCTTGCCACCTAGGATGACAAGTGTGTAGCTTGAGATATGCCACATCATTGCACCTTTATGGCTAACCAATAGGAATTGTACAAAATTACCATATTTAACTTTAAGAAAAACCATTTTGTACTTGAAATCATTATGCATTTTGCCCTAAACTCACAAGATCAATTTCTTATCACCACCACTCTATTATTTTTGTCCAAGACTCCAAAAATACAGCCTCCATGTTTGTTTCCTCTCAAACCTCCATTAACAAGCTTTAAGCTCCAAAAACCCTAGCCTAAAGTTACTAAAACACCAAGCCTCCTTCACAAAACTTGTTCTACTCCTCATAATCTATTAAACTAACCGATCGGAATTTCATTTCCTCACAATTTCTCAAATTGATACCACATTAGCTGGCTGTCTAAGGAGGGTTTGATGTTGATTTGGTGGCCTTGAAGTGAAGAGAAGTCAATTGGAATATCCTTTAAAGCTAGGAGCCCTAAATCTCCACAAAGTAGGGTTTTTGAACCTCTTTTCTTTTCAAATCCATTTTTCTATTTTAACTACTGATTTGATGTGATATTTTAGTTTTGATGGTTGATAATATGTTGATATTGATGTATAAATTTTGGTGGAGTGTTTGGATGATGTTAGATAACCCATTTTATCAAAACAAGTTTTGAATCATATGCTGGAATTCTCATATTTGTACTGACATGTTATGGTTCACGAATTTTCTGATATATTTGTAGATGTTTTTATGAGCTAGAAAAATTATATGTTGAAGCTAACATCCTAAGGCAACTTCATGATTTTTATTGGGTCTTAAAAATGACTTTTACTATTTTCTAACAATGAAAAACCGAGGCTCTAGTTGAGTTGTCTAAACAGACAATTCTGAGACACTAAAGTTTGCTAATTTTGTTACCATAGTAAATGATTTATTTTTCCTTTGAAATTTTAATAGAGTGTTGCCAACATGGTTTAACTGTGATTTTTACTATGAATTTATTGAATCATTTGCTAGGGTTAAAAATTATTGAATTTGGGCTATAAGCTGCAAATAGGAGGTTTCTGACCTCCGAATTTGTCTAATTTTGGTAACATAGTTAGAGAACTCATTTTTCTCTGAAATTTTTACAGGACCTTATGGACATTGAGGTGTCATGGAGAATTTTTGTGGACATGATATTGATAGTTTCACATGAGAAATAATTTTTATTACTTGAGTGAGAAATCTGTCAATGTGCTGGAAATTAGCTAAATTCTTGATTTAGGAGTAAAATGTTCTTTGATGCAACTATGATGAATATAAATACATGCTATATACTTTACAGTTTGGTTTATGAGAAATGAATGAGAATCACAAGTGATTGATTATTTATATGTGAGTCAATCATGCACTGGTAAAGAGAAAGGTGATAAATGAATGATACATACATACATACATATATATATATATATTTGAAGCATTATGAAATTCAAAAATTTATGCTAGTGCATGCCTGTATATGTGAGCTTGAGGATGATATATATGCTATGTGGAGAAGGAAAAGTCTCTTTTAGTGTGTAAAGGGCACGAGAAAGTCCCCTTTAATGTGTAAAGGCATGGGCAAGTCTCCTTTAATGGGTAAAGGGCACGAAAAGACAGGGATAATATTTCTGAGATTCTCTTCGATTTACTAAGTGTACATAAAGTTGTAAATAAAGCACCATAATGTTAAGTAGTATGCTATGTGTATATCAAGTGATTGGTTAAAAGAGACCCACTTTAGAAATATCATTTAGAACTAATAAACCGAAGTGGCTAGGACGATAACGATGACATGAGTTTCATTTTATGTTTTGGGGATGCCTTACTGAGAATTTTAGAATTCGCACCCCTATGTATTTGTTTTCGTATCATCTTCAGCTTGAATAAGAGGACTATGAGGCTGCTCCGCAAAAGAAATCAAAACTGCAATAGTGTAGAAGTTAATGCTTTTATTAAGTTGTACTTAAGAGAATGGATATAAAGGTAAAATAGAACGAATATGTATTAAAGCTCATAGTAGAGCTTCCTTTTGTACTTAACTATGTATTAAATAAAGGTTGTATTTCCTTGTCGTATATTGTAATAGATTACGCTTCGTTATTACACGCTTTAGTCGAGCTCGCTATAAATAACTAAGAAAGGTCCTCTAATTAATAAGTAACAACTCTCAAGTATGATATCATGACTTGAGGATGACGTTGTACTCGGGAGAGAGTTACATTATAGTATCAGAGCAGTTCATTCTAGTAGGACCTTGAGGAATGGACTGGCTATGCTTCCTTAGTAAATGTCATGCATTTTAATTCTATATATGTGTATGACTGCTGATTGTGAATGTTGTGGGTTGTTGCCACACTTAGCTTGGTATTGAGCCTGATCAACTCAATAATTGTTGTTCGGTGTGATAGGAACCGATGACTTCCAATTGACGTACTAGGAATGGTCCCAAAGACGAAGCGGGTATGATGGACACTTTCTGCGAAATGGCGGCTGCCATGAGAGAACAAGCTGCAGCAGCGAACAAGATGATGGAAAGGATGGACCGATATGCTGAAGGCAATCCAATTGGGAACCTTGGAGGTGTAGAAGTGGATAATGAATACCAAAAGTTTGCCGAGTTCAGGAAAGTAAATCCCCTGCCATTTTGAGGAGCCTTCAATCCAAATAAAGCAGAAGATTGGATCAAGGCTATGGAGAAGATTTTCTCTATTCTTCCTTGTATCGAGATCCAGAAAGTGGCTTTTGCTACTTACATGTTGAAGGTGGATGTAGACTTTTGGTAGGTTGGCGCTAAGGGCTTGTTCGAAGCTTCTCAAACTGAAGTCACATGGGAGATCTTCAAGGAAGCTTTCTACCACAAGTACTTCCATGCTTCGGTTAGAAATGCAAAGGAGTTGGAGTTTATGGCACTCAAGCAAGGGTCCATGTATATAGCAGAGTCCACAACAAAGTTTGAAGAGCTCTGCAAATTTTCCACCATATATCAGCGTAATCCTGATAAAGCTTGGAAGTGCATGAAGTACGAAGGAGGGTTACGTGAGGACATTGAAGCTGCTGTAGGACTCTTAGAAATTTGAGATTATGCAACCTTGGTAAATAAGTGTCATCGTGCAGAGGACTCCAACAAAAAGTTAGCAATCGCACAAACAACTTCTAATAAGAGACTGGCACCTAAGGACCAAGATTATGAGAAGGCCCGGCCCCAACGGAAACCATTCCAGCCCAATCTGCATAGAGATAAACAACAACAACGATCAACCATGAGCCAAGATTGTCTAAAATGTGGGAAGAACCATGGGGGTAGACCTTGCTTAGCTGGACAGAATGTATGCTATCGCTATGGAAAACCAGGACATATAATGAGGGAGTGTTCAAATAGGAATCCAAAGCCAGTTATAAAGCCCCAACCACAAAGTAGGGTATTCACCATAAGTACTGAAAGGACGTCACCATCCAAGAAGTTGATTTAAGGTAGGAACATTTAGGATTTGACTTGAATTGTGTGTTAATTGTTTGTTTGATATATGAAAGTTTTCTTTTGAAATTGTTTTTAAATGAATTTTGAGGGCAAAATTCTTTCTAAGGTGGGTGGTAATGTAACATCCTAAAAATTATATAAAAATTAATTTGAGTTTTTTTAGTTATAATTTCAAAAATCTGACAGACATAGAAATCATGAGGACGATCCAACGGATCTGTAAAAAAAAAAATGAATAGTACCCTTGTAGGCCCACTGGGACAGCTGAAACCCTATAATTAGGCCTGGAGATGCCTAAAAGTGATAAAGTATAGGATTCAAATTAGAAACAGATAGGAAAAAAATTTTATACCTAGAATTAATTTTTGGGCAATAGTTGATTACCCGGATACACTATTTTACCCGTTCGGTTAAATTACGTGTGTAGTTTTTACACCACATAAAGATACCAGTGCAAGCTTGCCACCTAGGGTGACAAGTGTATGGCTTGAGATATGCCACACCATTGCACCTTTATGGCTAACCAATAGGCATTGTACAAAATTACCATATTTAACTTTAAGAAAAACTATTTTGTACTTAAAATCATTATGCATTTTGCCCTAAACTCACAAGATCAATATCTTATCACCACCACTCCATCATTTTCATCCAAAACTCCAAAAATATAGCCTCCATGTTTGTTTCCTCTCAAACGTCTATTAACAAGCTTCAAGCTCCAAAAACCCTAGCCCAAAGTTACTAAAACACCAAGCCTCCTTCACAAAACTTATTCTACTTCTCATAATCTATCAAACTAATCGATTAGAATTTCATTTCCCCACAATTTCTCAAATTGATACCACATTAGCTGGCTGTCTGAGGTGTAACACCCTAATTCTTAACCCAACTTTCTATAACATATTAGGTTAATCATTAGGTTATTACTTCTTAGTCTCATCATTTTACTAAAATACTTAGCGAAAATTACAGGTAAATTTTTTTTGAAAACATAAATCAAAGTGAGAGCCACGTTCTTATCTAAACGAGAGACATAAATATCAATCATAAGGAACACGAAAGTTAAAGCAAGAAACAATAGAACAATGATCATCACAACAAAGGAAACATTTCATTAATAATAATATAGTTAGGGTACATAAGTAGTCACGCTCTTATAGAAACGAGCTGAGCTTGGAATACATAGAGAAATGGAGATACAACAGAAACAAGAAAGCATAAACAAACCACAACTACCCGAGTGCACCAATGATGGATAACCTCAATACAAAAGAAGGTTTATCCACTCTACATGTGGGTGTGTGCACTAAGCCTGCCCTAAGACGTATGCTACTGGAACCCGGGGAAGGTGGAGTGTAACCGATCCATGGACGCAGGGCGGCAGGAGTGGGCACACGTGAAGACTGAGCGTGAGCTCCTCGATAGGGGCGCCTCTCAGCTCGCCTAGCCAGTCTCGGCTGTGTAACAGTCTCCTCCCTCTCGCCTCTCCCGAACTGAGGTGTAGGAACAGAGCTCTCGCTATACATATGCGTCGGTGGGTCCTCGAAAAGGTCGTCCTCTGAACTAGGAGACTGAGGCACATAGTCCTAAAAGTCTCGAGGCATCAAACCACCAGTGTACATCCGCAGAATCCTCTCATCTCGCATCCGGGCAGGCTAAAAAACCATCGCATCATTGTAGGGTGATATCAGGGAGAAACGGGAGCTCTGTATAGGGTGTGTAAAGGGGCATCCGATGAACATGAAGACTCGCATGGTGCACTGCCCCTCAAAATGGTATGATTCGTGATTCGGATCAAAGTGAACCTCCCAAGTCGGCGTGTCGACAAAAACCATGAACGTCGCCATCGCTCTCTGAAGATGTGATGGAAGAAAGAGAAGGGAGAGAAAGGAGTGAGAATTCTTACTAAAGAATCTCAGTAGGAGTCTTCTATCCTAGGGTTACATTGTTCACATCCTCAGGAACCTTGGGTTTAATTATAAAAGGTGTGCATACATAAAAGGTTCATTATTAGGGTTTATAAAACCAATTATCCAAGGTTCATTCCTTTTAGCATGCATCTTGATGTTATGATGCAACATATTAAAACACGAATGCATGGCAATGCCTCAATTAAATAACTCAATGAATCACAACTTCAAGAAAGCACACAAGTGGCATAAAGGGGCATATAACTTTCAGGTGGATCTTTCCTCAACTTCATGACATTAATCATGGTACTTCAGCATAATAAGGCCACCCTAAAATAACTAGGTTATGAGCTCATACCTCAGCTAGTCGTCACTAGTTCTTGCTTATTATCTGAATAAGCGAAACATAATAAAATAATCCGACTATGCAAGTACGGGTAAGGGGATAGGGATCACCTCTCTTAGGATATACCCTCTTTGAAATGCTTTGCGGGCATCAAGCCATAGCAATTTGTCCGCTTTGGTATGCTGCATCTACTCATACCCTCACGGATTTGTCTCCCCTGGGGGTGCTCGGTCGAACCGGTGTCACCCAGGAAAGCGCGTCTCAGTGTTTTGTCACATAAAAATCGCCTGAGGGTGCTCGGCCGAACCGGTCTCACCCAGGGTTTTCAAGTCAATGGTGCTTTAAAACATTTCTTCAACCCTTTTAGGTTTGATGGAAATTCGGCAGAATAACAGCTGTTAAACTGAATTTCCTTCAAACCGAAACTTATACCACAAGCTATTCATGCAACATATTCCTCATTTAAACCTCATGCTATGATAAACTTCATATCTTAAACAATCATTTCCTCATGCATCATAAACATCTCAACATGTTAGTGCATCATATAAACATCACAGCATTAACGATTTCTTAATGTCTTATGCATTTGACCCTTAAGGTCCTTAATTACAATCTAAGTTATAAATCATCACAACTTAATCTCTCGGGTACCTATAGGCTCATATCTAAGTATTCCTCACTCAACACTATGATCACAAATGTCTCTAAACCTCAAGAATACAAAATCTAAAATTCTAACTTTACGGGTACCTAGGAGTCACAACAATAACCCTTTCTAAGTCCGGTTTGCTCCTAAGGCATCAAGATCAAGTCCTAAACCAATTATGAGTCATTCCTACACATTTAAACTAATTTAAATCCATGATTACCATTTCTAAACCATGCTGGACAGAATCTAGAAAAATCAATTACCGAGGGATCTAGAGCTCTGAAATTAATTCTTTTCTAGTTACTAACTTCTCTAATCTTTCACATATGAATTTTAGCATCAATTATACACAAACATACTCATGTTATCATCATCCAAACAGCATAAACAGTGAGCATAACATGGCAAGGCAGAATCGAAAATACATCTCCATACAAAGGCATAAAACTTGTTTTCTAAAGCACATAAAATACTAGTTTCTCTTGGAACCCTTTTAAAACTATCAAAACTCATTTTTAAACATTTTTATCATTTAGAATCCTCAAAATAATCTCACGGGCAGTAGCTAAATTAAATTTATCTCAAGAGGTCCTAAATTCATAAAACCTTCTTTTAGACATTTCTTGAACTCATATAAGCTTAGAAAAATTATGAAACATAGATTTTAATACTTCTAACAAATATAACTCCTTAGGGCCGAAATCAAAGAGCTAAACAACATATGGTTTTCAAGCCTTTGTTTGAGACAACAATGGGCAAATCTTTGAGCTCTAGGTTCTCTTAAGTGATAATATAAAAATAAACATGCTCATGCACTTGTTTTTAGCTTTTATTAGAAAATAAAGTGAAAGCATAAAATAAACATGAGATGCAACTTATTATTATCTTTGATATTTAAGTGAGGACTTGAAATATAAACATGATAATGCAAAGCTTGAAATATAAATATGATAATGCAAGTTCATTCATTATCTTGATACTTAGTGATAGCAAGGAAAGTAAACATGATGTGCAAGGCATAAAC
The DNA here is from genome assembly GCA_031216105.1 of Dalbergia cultrata. Lineage (NCBI taxonomy): Eukaryota > Viridiplantae > Streptophyta > Magnoliopsida > Fabales > Fabaceae > Dalbergia > Dalbergia cultrata. Next base: position 39,257,030 of record CM062346.1, on the reverse strand, counting down.
ATAAATATGAATGCAAGGTTCATTTTAATGTTGTCTAGAGCTCTTACAAGACTTCAGAGATCAAACAACCTAACATTCATCTCATCACAAAGAGAGTTTTAGAGTTCTTGAACCAAGTTCTCAAAGGAACTATGAGGTTCTTGAACAAGGTAGACAAATTTCCATGATTTAAGGAATTGGAAAGAGAAAATACTATTTAAGATTCCATGACTAGAAATCTTGAATTTAAAATAAGATTTCAAGTTGTAATTAAGCATTCTTAGGTTCTAATCAACTTTAATAAATTATTTTGACTCAAGATTAATTATTTGATTAGAGCCTAATATTGCTTAGGTTTGCTAAATCATGCGATTAAGCTTGAAAACACAAAGCTAGGGGCAAAATCATAATTTTGCACTAATTTTGCCCAGGACCTCTGGGACAAAAACTGAAGTCACAAAATACATAAAAATGCCTTTTAAAACCATCTGGAGAAGTTTCGGGTTCATCCGGCACTTGCAAACAGGTAAAACACCACAGGGGTATTTTGGTCATTTTGACCCGAAAAATCAAAAAACGAGATTTTCGATCCTAGAAAGATACACAAGTCAACTAATCTCCTTCCAACATTGAGTTTGCCCTTCAAGTACTGCCGGATCGGCTTTCCTCGAATTCCGGGCCGAAAATGACCTTAGGGACATTTTGGTCATTTTGACTCTAACAGAAAATCGAGGCGTTACATAAGGAGGGTTTGATGTTGATTTGGTGGCCTTGAAGTGAAGAGAAGTCAATTGGAACATCCTTTGAAGTTAGGAGCCCTAAATCTCCAAAAAGTAGGGTTTTTGAACCTATTTTCTTTTCAAATCCATTTTTCTATTTTAACTACTGATTTGATGTGATATTTTTAGTTTTGATGGTTGATAATATGTTGATATTGATATATGAATTTTGGTGGAGTGTTTGGATGATGTTAGAGAACCCATTTTGTCAAAACAAGTTTTGAATCATATGCTGGAATTCTCGGATTTGTACTGATAGGTTATGGTTCACGAATTTTATGATGTATTTGTAGATGTTTTTATGAGCTAGAAAAATTATATGTTGAAGCTAACATCCTAAGGCAACTTCATGATTTTTATTGGGTCTTAAACTTTTACTATTTTCTAAAAATGTAAAACCAAGTCTCTGGTTGAGTTGTCTGGATAGCCAATTCTGAGACACTAAAGTTTGCAAATTTTGTTACTATGGCAAATGATTTATTTTTCCTTTGAAATTTTTACAGTGTTGGCAACATCTTGATTTTTAACTGTGATTTTTACTATGAATTTATTGAATCATTTGCTAGGGTTAAAAATTATTGAATTTTGGCTATTGGCTGCAAATAGGAGGTTTCTGACCTCCGAATTTGTCTAATTTTGTTAACATAGTTAGAGAACTCATTTTTCTCTGAAATTTTTACAGGACCTTATGGACACATTGAGGTGTCATGGATAATTTTTGTGGACATGAAATTGATAGTTTCACATGAGAAATAATTTTTATTACTTGAGTAAGAAATCTGTCAATGTGCTAGAAATTAGCTAAATTCTTGATTTAGAAGTATAATGTCCTTTGATGCAGCTATGATGAATATAAATATGTAAAATCCTAATTTTTAACCCAATACTCTAGAACATATTTAGGTTAATCATTAGGTTATTAACTCTTAGTCTCATTCCTTGTTAAAATACTTAGTGAAAAATACGGGTAAATTTTTTTTTGAAATATAAAATCAAAATGAGAGCCGCGTATGATATAATCATGAACTAAACATACATTGCAATTCATAAGGAATAAACACAAATAAATTGATATGTAATAATAAGCAATCAATGACATATCAAAGGAAATACTTCATTAATATTACCATACGCCCACTAAATAGTGGGGCTTAGTTTAGTACAAGAGAAAGTAATACATAAGGAAAGCAAATACAACAGAAATGGAAAGTATAAGGAAAACATACTAAACGACACCTATACCCTAGTGCACCTAAGGTGGATAACCTTAGGCAAAAGAAGGTTTATCCTATTCTACGGTGAGTGTATAAACTAGACCTCCTCTAAACCACCTACTACTGGAACCCGGGGTATGGTAGAATGAAATCGATCCACGGACGTAGAGCGGCAGGAGTAGGCATGCGTAGTGGCTGATCATGTGCTCCTCGACGGGGGCGCATCTCGGCTCGCCTTGTAACATCCCCAAATTTATAACTAAGATCAATATTAATCTTAATTAGCGATAGCAAAACTAAGAGAATCTGGACAAATGTTATGAAACACAACAAATAGACTACTTAAGTATGTCTAGAGAAAAATGCAAAGAATTACGAAAATGCGAATCACTTAGTAGAAATTACGAAAATGCCCTTGCTGTGTAAAGGAAATTACCAAACTACCCTTGCCTTATTAAATGACGAAGATACCCTTACTCTATGAACGGAATTACAAGAATACCACTATCATAGTCTAATTACAAAAATATCCTTGTCTTAGTTAAAAAAATTACTACAATGCCATTTGCACAAATCCCTAGACTTGTCTTTAGACAAGAATGAATCTAAGCCATTGGATTAAGATGATAACACAATAATTTAACCATATACATCATACACATTTCTAAATCACATACATGCACTAAAGGTTAGAAAATCTCCATTAACATCTTTGCACAAAACATGGAGCATTTTCATCCAACATGTTTGCATAAAACATGGAAACATGTTTGCACAAAACAAGGAGCATTTTCATTCCAAAATTCAGCCAACATGTTTCCATAAATCATGCTCCAAGTGCTTTCCTTCTTCTATTTTTTTTCTCTAATCTTTCCACCATAAATACTCCTCAAACTCTCTTCAATTCAGAAACTCCCTAAGTGTTCTTTCTTTCTTATTCTATCATTCTTCTTATGTTCTTCAAAGACTTCTCTTGATCCTCTAAACTTCATCCAAACACTTAAATCCTAAGTCCAAACTTTCACTAGCCCTCACAAGAGTTACAATCTTTAACTCTAGTGAGAAATATTTTCTTAAGCACTCAAGTTCTAGAGCCAAGATTCAAGGAGGGTCATCCACTCCAAAGACTCTTGTTCAAAGCTTAAGGAAGAAGATACTGACCCTTTTTAGACCCTACACAAGAGGTAGGAGCATTCTGAGCTTTAGTTACATTATAGTTTGTGAGAAACAATTAGTAATAGTAGAACTTATATTGTTATTTGTAATAACTTATCAGTATGATATATGCCCTATTGTGACTTATGTATTAAGTGATTATATTCCAGTTTATGTGATAATAGTTCTACACTTACTCTCTTATTCCGCTTATTTAATTAAGTGTGCAATGTAACTTGATTATTATCTATAAAAGCGCTATGTATGTCACTTCTCGTTACAGGCTTAAGTTTTCAAAAAATTAGTTTATTTAAAGAAAAAAAAAACTTCCACTATTTTTTTAAGTTAATTTCAAAAGAAAATAAATGCAAGGCATAAGTGGCAACTAATAGAATCCAAATGTGAACTTAAGCATAGTGGGGTTCTATTAGGGTGTTACATTATGGTATCAGAGCAGTTCATCCTATTTAAGCCTGAGGAATGGACTGACTATGCTTCTGTTTATGATATCATGCTATTAATCTTATCTGTATGATGGGATATAGGATTTAGAAATGCATGATCGTCTTGTGATACTGCCATAGTTGCTACCATGCTTAGCTATAGTATTGAGCCTGATCAACTCGATGACTGTTGTTTGGTGTGTCTAGGAACTAATGGCAGCAAACAGACGTACGCATAGGGCACGCGGTGAAGGTAATCGTGATGAACTGGCAAATGCACTCCAGGAGATGGCTAGGGCTATGCAAGCACAAGCAACAGTGATGATGGAGCAGATGAATAAAAGGTCAGAGGAGTTAGTTGGAAACCAAGAACATGGAAAATTCTCAGAATTCAAAAGGGTTGGACCTCCAGAATTCAAAGGGAGAACTAACCCCGAAATAGCTGACATATGGATTCAAGAGATGGAGAAGGTTTTCTCAGTGGTAGAATGCTCTGATGAACAAAAGGTGGCATTCTCTACTTATATGCTGAAAGGGGAGGCAGCCGCGTGGTGGAAGGGTGCAAAGGGCTTGCTTGAAAGTGCTGACATACAGATTACGTGGGAGGTTTTCTATGCTACATTCCATAAGAAATATTTTCCAGATCCGGTTAAGAAGGCAAAGGAAGTAGAATTTCTGGTCGACACAGGGAAATCGAAGTGTGGCTGAGTACACAGCTAAGTTTGAAGAACTGATCAAACACTCAACTAGCTACCAAAGGGGCCCCAATGAGGCTTGGAAATGCATGAAATATGAGAGTGGTTTGAGGCCAGACATTTTGGTATCTGTGGCTCCACTGGAGGTCACTGACTATGCATCTTTAGTCAGCAAAAGCCAAGTGGCTGAGAGTTGCAATCGCCAGCTAGTTGCCTACCGAGTTGCAGAGAATAGGAAGAGGTCAGCTCAACAAGGTCACCAAGGGTTCCCACCCCCTCACAAGAAACCGTACCAAGGAGGTGGATTTAAAGGGAAACAACCCCAACACCCTATGATGAATCAACCTAGGACACAAGCTGTTAATCGACCTAGTATGGCTGCTGTCCCTGAACGTATGACTAGAGCCCCTTGTGCCACTTGTGGAAAGATACATGGAGGGGAATGCAGATTTAGTAAAAATGTTTGTTATCGGTGTGGACAGGCAGGACACTATTCTAGAGAGTGCCTAAAGTTCAATCAGTCCTCTACACTCAAGCCTAAGGCACAGGGACGCGTGTTTGCTATCCTTTCTTTGAGATGCCCTCAGAATCCGATGATCTGATTCAAGGTAAGTGTATAATTAATGGAAAACCCTTAATTGTATTGTTTGATTCTGGCGCAACACATTCATTCATTTCATATGATTGTGCTAATAAGTTGAGGTTGTATATATTTGACTTAAAAATCATCTTAGTTGTCTCTACACCCACTATAAATACTGTTAGAACTGATCAAGCCTGCCTAAATTGTGAATTTGAGGTAGTAGATAGGATTTTTCATCATGATTTAGTTTGTCTACCCTTGTCTGGTTTTGATCTAATCTTGGGCATGGATTGGCTTTTGGCTAAACGTGTGTTACTACATTGTGCAAATAAGTCACTAGTATTTCTTCCTAAACCATCTTTACCCAATCCCTCTAAACTTGATAGAAAGGTACGACTATACCTAAACTCCATTATCATGGGGGACAGTAGGAATGAAAAGCGAGGATATGTCTTCCTAATGACAAGTGAGAAAGAAGTGGAGCAAGCTCTAGAAAAGATCCGTGTAGTAAAAGAATTCTCAGATGTTTTTCCTGATGACATACCTGAATTTCCTCCAAAAAGGGAGATTGAGTTTTCTATAGATTTGGTACCGGGAACAGGACCCATATCTATAGCTCCTTATAGGATGCCATTGGCCGAGTTAACAGAGTTGAAGAAGCAATTAGAGGAACTACTACAGAAGAAATTCATTAGGCCCAATGCTTCACCATGGGGAGCCCCAGTGCTGTTTGTCAAGAAGAAGGATGGGAGTATGTGATTATGTGTGGATTATAGGCAGCTAAACAAAGTGACTATAAATACCCTTTGCCTAGAATAGATGACCTCATGGACCAATTAAGAGGAGCCCAAGTGTTTTCCAAGATAGATCTGCGATCAGGATACCACCGGATTCGAGTGAAGGAGAAGGACATATCAAAGACAACCTTTAGGACTAGATATGGACATTATGAGTTTAATGTGATGTAGTTTAGGTTAACCAATGCACCGGCAGTGTTTATGGACTACATGAATAGGATATTTAGACCATACTTGGACAAGTTTGTAATAGTGTTCATCGATGACATTCTAGTTTACTCTAGAACTGAAGAAGAGCACGAAGAACACTTACGAGTGGTGTTGGAGGTGTTGAAGAACAAGAAACTTTATGCAAAGTTGTCCAAGTGTGAATTTTGGATGAAGGAAGTTAAGTTCTTAGGTCATGTAGTGTCACATGGGGGAATAACAATAGACCCAAGTAAGATAGAAGCGGTGCAACAATGGGAAACCCCTACCACTGTGAAGGAGATTAGGAGTTTTCTAGGGCTAGCCGGTTACTATCGAAGGTTCATTAGAGGTTTTTCCCAAATTACCTTACCCCTTACCAAGCTAAGAAGGAAGAATTCAGCTTTTATATGGAGCCCAGAATATGAAGAGAGTTTCCAAGAACTAAAGAAGAAGTTGACCACTACCCCTATCCTAATCCTACCTGACCCAAAAGAAAAATTTGAGGTGTATTGTGATGCCTCGGGAAGAGGACTAGGATGTGTTTTCATGCAAAATAGGAATGTAGTAGCCTATGCCTCTAGACAGCTCAAACCCCATGAAGTTAATTACCCAACCCATGACTTAGAGCTAGCGGCTATTGTCTTTGCCTTAAAAATCTGGAGACATCATCTTTATGGTGTAAGGTTTGAAGTCTTTTCTGACCACAAAAGTCTGAAATACCTCTTCAACCAAAAGGAACTCAATATGAGACAAAGGCGTTGGATGGAGTTTTTCAAGGACTATGACTTTGGGTTGAACTACCACCCAGGAAAGGCAAATGTGGTAGCAGACGCTTTGAGTCGTAAGTCCTTGCATGCCGCTTGGCTCATGGTGAAAGAAAATGAGCTGATAGAAGATTTTAGGAACCTCAACTTAGGATATAGGGGGACTTCAGAACAAATTCGGTTAAGCTAACTAAGTGTAACCAGTAGCTTTAAGGATCAAATAATTCAAGCCTAAAGGGAAGATGAGGATTTCATTAGAACCTTTACCCTTGTCGAAGCAGGAAAGTTGAAAGAGTTTGTCCAGGATAAGGAAGGAGTGGTGATACCAAGGGAGAATCTGTGTACCTGCAAAAGAAGGATTGAGAGCTAGCATTTTGGAAGAAGCCCACAAGAGTCAATTTAGTGTACACCCCGGTATAACCAAGATGTACCATGACCTAAAAAAGATGTTCTGGTGGCCAAAGATGAAAGCAGATATAGCAAATATAGTGCAAAAATGTTTAGTATGCCAAAAAGTGAAGATAGAGCATCAAAAACCCTCGGGAGCACTGCAACCTCTCGAAATCCCCGAATGGAAGTGGGAAGGAATATCCATGGATTTCGTGATGGGATTGCCAAGAACGCCTACCGGACATGACTCCATATGGGTAATTGTGGATAGATTGACCAAATCTGCTAACTTTTTACCCAATCGAGCAAATTACCCTTTGGAAAAGTTAGCTCAGCTATACATCGAAGAGATAATAAGGCTCCATGGAGTACCCAAAACCATTGTCTTAGATAGGGATCCAAGGTTCACCTCAAGATTTTGGGGAGCTTTGCAAAAGGCGTTTGGTTCAAGGTTGTGTCTAAGCACTGCCTATCACCCTCAAACCGATGGACAATCAGAAAGAACAATTCTAACCCTTGAGGATATGCTAAGAGCATGTGTCTTAGACCAGCTAAAAAGTTGGGACAAACAGTTTCCATTGATTGAGTTTGCATATAATAATAGTTACCACACTAGCATTGGGATGGCACCCTATGAGGCTTTGTATGGTAGAAAGTGTCAATCACCACTTTGTTGGTGTGACCCGGGAGAGCAAAGTATTTTGGGCCCTGATTTGGTAGAAGAGACAACCAAACAATTAAGGAGAATTAGGGAAAGAATCCTCACTGCTCAGAGTAGGCAGAAGAGCTATGTTGACAAGAGAAGGAAACCTCTCGAATTTCAAGAAGGAGAACACATATTCTTGCGAATTACTCCTACCACAGGTATAGGTCGTGCAATGAAAGTCAAAAAGCTAAGCCCTAGATTCTTAGGACCCTTCCAAATCCTCAAAAAGGTAGGTCCCTCCGCCTACCAAATTGCATTACCTCCAAATTTGTCTAACCTACACAATGTTTTTCATGTGTCCCAATTGAGAAAGTATCAGTCAGACCCCAGTCATGTGTTTGAGCCAAAAACTATACAATTAAAAGATGACTTAACTTTTGAATTACCACCGATGAGGATCGTGGATCATGGCATCAAGCAGCTGAGAAACAAATCTGTATCTCTGGTCCGAGTAGCCTGGGGACAAGATGGAATGGAAGAGCACACATGGGAGCTCGAGGAAGATATGCGAAAAGAATTTCCAAACCTATTCACAGGTATCAAATTTTGAGGGCAAAATTTTTAATAAGAATGAGAGAAATGTAACGTCCCCAAATTTATAACTAAGATAAATATTAATCTTAATTAGCGATAGCAAAACCAAGAGAATCTGGACAAATGTTATGAAACACAACAAATAGACTACTTAAGTATGTCTAGAGAAAAATGCAAAGAATTACGAAAATGTCATCACTTAGTGGAAATTACGAAAATGCCCTTGCTAGTAAAGGAAATTACCAAACTACCCTTGCCTTATTAAATGACAAAGATACCCTTACTCTATGAATGGAATTACAAGAATACCACTATCATTGTCTAATTACAAAAATATCATTGTCTTAGTTAAAGAAATTACTACAATGCCATTTGCACAAATCCCTAGACTTGTCTTTAGACAAGAATGAATCTAAGCCATTGGATTAAGATGATAACACAATAATTTAACCACATACATCATACACATTTCTGAATCACATACATGCACTAAAGGTTAGAAAATCTCCACTAACATCTTTGCACAAAACATGGAGCATTTTCATCCAACATGTTTGCATAAAACATGGAAACATGTTTGCACAAAACAAGGAGCATTTTCATCCCAAAATTTAGCCAACATGTTTCCATAAATCATGCTCCAAGTGCTTTCCTTCTTCTATTTTTTTCTCTAATCTTTCCACTATAAATACTCCTCAAACTCTCTTCAATTCAGAAACTCCCTAAGTGTTCTTTCTTTCTTATTCTATCATTCTTCTTATGTTCTTCAAAGACTTCTCTTGATCCTCTAAACTTCATCCAAACACTTAAATCCTAAGTCCAAACTTTCACTAGCCCTCACAAGAGTTACAATCTTTAACTCTAGTGAGAAATATTTTCTTAAGCACTCAAGTTCTAGAGCCAAGATTCAAGGAGGGTCATCCACTCCAAAGACTCTTGTTCAAAGCTTAACGAAGAAGAGAATGACCCTTTTTAGACCCTACACAAGAGGTAGGAGCATTCCGGCTTTAGTTACATTATAGTTTATGAGAAACAATTAGTAATAGTAGAACTTATATTGTTATTTGTAATAACTTATCAGTATAATATATGCCCTGTTGTGACTTATGTATTAAGTGATTATATTCCAGTTTATGTGATAATAGTTCTACACTTAGTCTCTTATTCCGCTTATTTAATTAAGTGTGCAATGTAACTTGATTATTATCTATAAAAGCGCTATGTATTTCACTTCTCGTTACAGGCTTAAGTTTTCAAAAAATTAATTTATTTAAAGAAAAAAAAAACTTCCACTATTTTTCTAAGTTAATTTCAAAAGAAAATAAATGCAAGGCATAAGTGACAACTAATAAAATCCAAATGTGAACTTAAGCATAGTGGAGTTTTATTAGGGTGTTACATTACATGTAACGCCCAGGGACGAGGACGAGGAGTGATCGCCGGTGCAAAGAGGGCACGGACAAGGAGAGGCTCCTCGCAAGGTCCTCTAAGCGGAGGGGTACATGAATGAACTGATTACACACCCGAATGAGAGGGATCCTGAGACTGTATAGGTATGGGACTATACAATTAAGGAGAGCTTATATGAATTGATTTGTACTACCTATACCAACAAGATGCATCTTCTTTTCGGTAGCCTAAACTGAAGGAACTCCATAGTTAAGCGTGCTTGACTTGGGGTAATTTTGGGATGGGTGACCTCCTGGGAAGTTTTCCTAGGAAGCATGTGAGTGAGGACAAAGCATGCTGAAAAGACCCGTGTTGGTTTGTGGGGACAGTCATCAATCCATAAAGCAGCAGGGGATGTTACACGCCTAGCCAACCTCGGCTGCGTAACTGTCTCCTCGCTCTCGCCTCTAACGAACTGAGGAGTGGGGGCAGAGCTCTAGCTATACATGTGAGTCGGCGGATCCTCCAAGGGGTTGTCCTCCGGGCCAAGAGATTAGGTCACGTAGTCCACAAAGTCACGGGCAGCCAACCCACCGGAGTACGTTCGAAGAATCCTCTCGTCACGCGTCCGAGCTCGTTCAAAAACCATAGCATCATCATACGGAGACATAGGGGAGAAGCGGTAGCTATTACAGGGTGTGTGAAGGGACGTCCCACGAATATGAAGACACAAACAGCACAACGTCCCTCAAAATGATACGACTCGTGCTCCAGATCAAAGTGCACCTTCCACGTCGGATAAAGACCACGAACGTCGCCATCGAGCTCTGAAGATATGACGGGAAGGGAGAGAGAAAGAAAAGGGAGTGAGAATCTTACTAAAGAAACTCAGTAAGGGCCTCCTATCTAAGGTTACATCGTTCACATCCTCAGGAACCTTGGGTTTATTATTAAAAGGTGGGCATGCAAATAGATTCCTTCTTTAGGTTTATAAAACCAAGTTATCCAAGGTTCTTTCCTTTTAGAATGCATCTTGATGTCATAAATGCAATATATCAAAGTATGAATGCATGGTAATACTTTAACAAACAACTCAACAAATCATAACATAAGAAGCATACAAGTGGCATAAAGTGGCACATAACTTTCAAGTGGAACTTTCCTCAACATTGTGACTTAGAACATCATGCCTTAGCATTATAGGGCCACCCTAAAACATCATTTAGGTTATGAGCTCATACCTTAACTAGTCGTCACTAGTTCTTACTTATCATCTGGATAAGCGAAAAATAAATATAATCCCGACTACTAGAGTACGGGTTAGAGGGCTTAAGGTTCACCCCTCTTAGGATTATTTCTTTCTTTGAAACGCTCTACTGGCATCTAGTGCACAACGAATTGTTCACTTTGGAAGGCTGCATCCACTCATACCCTCACGGATTTGCCTCCTCCCCACCAGAGTGGGAGAAGTACGCCTCAGTGCTACGTCACATAAAAATCTCCTGGGGGTGCTTGGCCGAACCGGTGTCACCCAAGGTTTTGATCTCATTTGTTTCTTCAAAAACATTCTCAAGTCCTTTTAGTTCAACAGAAATTCGGCAGCATAACAGCTGTACACCGAATTTCCTTCAAACTAACTTTATGCCACGAATCTCATAACACATATGCATTTCTCATCCAACTTTCATGAACATGATAGGCATAACATCTCAATGAAACACTCATCATATCATATAGCATTACATCATACTAGCATAAATAAACTCATTTTATTACGGGGCCTAAGGTGTCTTATGCTTGACCCTTAAGGTCTTAAACTTTGAAACTTAAGTTCTCTAAACATCCAATCTCCATATCTTATGCACCTATAGGCTCAAAACTAATTATTCTTGCTAATTATTATGATCATAGCTTATTCTAAAGTCCATTAGCGCAGAATCCATAATTTATACTTTACGGGTATCTAGGAGTCACAACTTTGACCCTTTCTAAGTTCGGTTTGCTCCTAAAAAAAAAGGAAACCAAAACCGAAACATAAGGGAAAGGAAAGCAAGGAACCAAAATCACAAGAGAAGGAAATATACACCAAGTTCTTTATTATGTACTCAAGACCCCTATCTAGAGCATAATGTGCCAAACAACTTTAAGGTTGACAAGGATAGGCCTTGAGTTTATTGAAATCCTTATGATTAATTTTTCTTAAGTTAAAAACCATGTGAGCTAAGTAACATAGATAAAGTTCAAGGAAAAGAAAAACTCAAGCTTTAGAGGTTTCTTTGAGATGAGCACAAAGTCATCATCTATAAACAGTCATCATCAAGCTATCATGATCAAAATGAGGCCTTGAGGCCAAAATGAAAAGAAAAGAAAAAGCAAGGAAAAACTTAAAAAGAATCTAAGAGAAACTTCAAGGAAATAACATTTTTGAGCAAAACAAAAACTAGAAAGCAACTCCCTGCCAATTTTGAAGATAAAAGGCTTGATCTTGAAAGGAAATGAGAAGAACAATCCTCCTCAAAGAGATGATGATGCTTTCGGCCAATAAGAGAGCAAAGAAAAGAGATGTGTTTTAAGTGAGCTTGTGTTTAAGAATGAGTGTTTAGAGGCTTTGATGATAATCTAAGGTGGTGGGATGGTGTTTTGTGGTGGTGCTATGGTGGCTCAAGGTGGAGTGTAACATCCCCTGTTGCTCTATGGATTGACGACTGTCCCCACAAACCAACACGGGTCCTTTCAGCATGCTTTGTCCTCACTCACACACTTCCTAGGAAAACTTCCCAGGAGGTCACCCATCCCAAAATTACCCCGGGTCAAGCACGCTTAACTGTGGAGTTCTTTTAGTTTGGGCTACCGAAAAGAAGATGCATCTTGTTGATATAGATAGTACGATTCAATTCATATAAGCCCTCCTCGACTGTATAGTCCCATACCTATATAGTCTTAGGATCCCTCTCATTCGGGTGTGTAATCGGTTCATTCATGTACCCCTCTGCTTAGAGGACCTTGAGAGGAGCCGCACCTTGTCCGTGCCCTCTTTGCACCGGCGATCACTCCTCGTCCTCGTCCCCGGGCGTTACATGCCCACCAGCTTCCGCCTGGTTCGTCCCCGAACCACACCGTACTGGGAGAGGTGCAGGCTCTGATACCATTTGTAACACCCTAATAGAACCTCATTGTGCTTAAGTTCACATTTGGATTCTATTAGTTATCACTTATGCCTTACATTTATTTTCTTTTGAACTTAACTTAGAAAAATAGTGGAAGTTTTTTTTTCTTTAAATAAATTAATTTTTTGAAAACTTAAACCTGTAACGAGAAGTGAAATACATAGCGCTTTTATAGATAATAATCAAGTTACATTGTGCACTTAATTAAATAAGCGGAATAAGAGACTAAGTGTAGAACTATTATCACATAAACTGGAATATAATCACTTAATACATAAGTCACAACAGGGCATATCATACTGATAAGTTATTACAAATAACAATATAAGTTTTACTATTACTAATTGTTTCTCACAAACTATAATGTAACTAAAGCTCAGAATGCTCCTACTTGAACGGTTTGAAATCTTCACATGCTACCTCCTTCCTCAGCTGACTGCTCCTTTAGGTGGACACGTCTGTCTCTGGTAACGACAACGGAAAATAAACATAGGAGTGAGAAATATATGATTTCTCAGTAGGAGTTCCTACTTATACTAAAAGTGTCATCGTTGTCGTCCCAGTCACTTCGGGTTTATTATAAAAAGGTGAACAGGTAAGGATTCAATTATCAAACTTTCACAAACGTGATTAGCCGAAGTGCAGTTACTTTTAAACTAATCCTGAACATTAGCAGAAATATCCATTCAGTATTTCATCAACCATACATATAAGCATATCACGTAAAACCAATAATAAGCAATAATCATTTAGGAGCTGCATGCATTTCATGATTACTCATCCTCAACATTCACTTGTTTAGTGATCAACATATTTCTTAATTACTCACGGATAAATGCATCAATGCCTTAGACCACCCTAAAAGGGTAATGAGCTCATACCATGGCCGTCGCCATAACCTTTTTGGTTTTCATTCCGTTGCCGTGATCTCAACGGTTTAGGGGGTTAAGCCGTGAGTTTAGCTCAAGTCCACTTTTCCAGACTTTCATTGCTACTTTTTCAAACTTTACTTTTATTATTTCTTTTGAAAATGAATGTATGCATATTATCATGTAATCACAATAAATCCTGGGCAATCAATCATTCATCCTCATCATTTCATAATTCATCACCATACATTCACATTACTATAAATCACTTCATCAAACATGGACAATATCATGTAAATCTCATAGTAAACACTTTCATAGATGATTCATATTAACCAACCAAAGTTATCAAGTTGAGTTCCTAGTGTTCGTAAGAGGTAATGGATGTCTTAATATTATCTTTTTCTCTTAGTGTTCTTTGTACTCTTAGCATTCCATTAATACATTAATGCACTTCAAAATATTATTATAGGTTCTTTATATATTTTTATTATGACTTTCATATAACTCTTGAAGATTATTATTCTACTTAAATTCTTAAAATTCTCTCTTTACAAGACTTGATTCTTTTATTTATAGTTTTGACATCTTTTAGAAGAAAGTTTATAATTCTCTGTATACTTGTTATCTCAGCTTAGTAAAGGTAGTTCCAAATTCCTAACTCATCAAATTTTAGCATTTACATCTTTGGAATAGTGTAAATCAACTGTAAACCATGCATAGGAGGGTTCCCAGGAAAGAGAGGTGGGTCACAATGGACATGCTTAAATACCAAGTCTTTACTTAGCCAGAACCTTTCCAAACTGCACTTTCACAGTACACTATCCCGAAATTTATTTCTTATTCTGTATTTACGTGGTACAAAGCTTTATACATAACATACATGGGTGTATTCCTATATGTGTTAGCTCTCCAACAAAGTTGAAATCAGTCCATTTGCATTTTTCTAGAGTGAGTTACATCTATTTTACTACTACAAGGTCAGATTTAAAGTTTCAGTCTTAGGCTCTACTTTAAAAATTTATATCTTGAGCTAGAAAACTCCGTTTTAGGTGATTCTTTTTGGAGAGTGTTCTATAATGAGTCTAGTTTATAGTAAATTTATTTTAATTTCGAGCTACTTGATATTTTATGAACAGTAGCTTTCGAAGTACCTGCTGCCAGAAACAACTAGAAATTCCAGCACCTACCATTTTCATGTCTTAAGTTACCTTTATTAAATCAGGTTTCACATACAATCTTTTCAAGTTATATTTGAGTTTGATAACATCATAAAGGTACTCATAACAAAATAGAACATGTCATATTTCTAAAAATATATTTTTCAAATAATCATTTAAAACTTTTGATAATAACTCAAACTTGAGGCATTCTATCAAGGTTAGAAGCCAACAATGCTTGAACAATTAAAGATGAAGCTCCTACCTCTTGTGTAGGGTCTAAAAAGGGTCCTTCTCTTCTTCCTTAAGCTTTGAACAAGAGTCTTTGGAGTGGATGACCCTCCTTGAATCTTGGCTCTAGAACTTGAGTGCTTAAGAAAATATTTCTCACTAGAGTTAAAGATTGTAACTTTTGTGAGGGCTAGTGAAAGTTTGGACTTAGGATTTAAGTGTTTGGATGAAGTTTAGAGGATCAAGAGAAGTCTTTAAAGAACATAAGAAGAATGATAGAATAAGAAAGAAAGAACACTTAGGGAGTTTTTGAATTGAAGAGAGTTTGAGGAGTATTTATAGTGGAAAGATTAGAAAAAAAACAGAAGAAGGAAAGCATTTGGAGCATGATTTATGGAAACATGTTGGCTGAATTTTGGGATGAAAAAGCTCCTTGTTTTGTGCAAACATGTTTCCATGTTTTGTGCAAACACGTTTCCATGTTTTGTGCAAACACGTTGAATGAAAATGCTCCATGTTTTATGCAAACATGTTTCCATGTTTTATGCAAACATGTTTCCATGTTTTGTGCAAAGATGTTAGTGGAGATTTTCTAACCTTTAGTGCATGTATATGATTCAGAAATGTGTATGATGTATGTGGTTAAATTATTGTGTTATCATCTTAATCCAATGGCTTAGATTCATTCTTGTCTAAAGACAAGTCTAGGGATTTGTCTAAATGGCGTTGTAGTAATTTCTTTGACTAAGACAAGGATATTTTTGTAATTAGACAATGATAGTGCTATTCTTGTAATTCCATTCATAGAGTAAGGGTATCTTTGTCATTTAATAAGGCAAGGGTAGTTTGGTAATTTCCTTTACATAGCAAGGGCATTTTCGTAATTTCCACGAAGTGATGGCATTTTCGTAATTATTTGCATTTTTCTCTAGAGATACTTAAGTAGACTATTTGTTGTGTTTCATAACGTTTGTCCAGATTCTCTTGGTTTTGCTATCGCTAATTAATATTTATCTTAGTTATAAAATTGGGGATGTTACATTTCTCCCCTTCTTATTAAAAATTTTGCCCTCAAAATTTGATACCTGTGAATAGGTTCGGAAATTCTTTTCGCATAGCTTCCTCGAGCTCCCATGTGTGCTCTTCCATTCCATCTTGTCCCCAGGCTACTCGGACCAGAGATATAGATTTGTTTCTCAGCTGCTTGATGCCATGATCCACGATCCTCATCGGTGGTAATTCAAAAGTTAAGTCATCTTTTAATTGTATAGTTTCTGGCTCAAACACATGACTGGGGTCTGACTGATACTTTCTCAATTAGGACACATGAAAAACATTGTGTAGGTTAGACAAATTTGGAGGTAATGCAATTTGGTAGGCGGAGGGACCTACCTTTTTGAGGATTTGAAAGGGTCCTAAGAATCTAGTGCTTAGCTTTTTGACCTTCATTGCACGACCTATACCTGTGGTAGGAGTAATTCGCAAGAATATGTGTTCTCCTTCTTGAAATTCGAGAGGTTTCCTTCTCTTGTCAGCATAGCTCTTCTGCCTACTCTGAGCAGTAAGAATTCTTTCCCTAATTCTCCTTATTTGTTTGGTTGTCTCTTCTACCAAATCAGGGCCCAAAATACTTTGCTCTCCCGGGTCACACCAACAAAGTGGTGATTGACACTTTCTATCATACAAAGCCTCATAGGGTGCCATCCCAATGCTAGTGTGGTAACTATTTTATATGCAAACTCAATCAATGGAAGCTGTTTGTCCCAACTTTTTGGCTGGTCTAAGACACATGCTCTTAGCATATCCTCAAGGGTTTGAATTGTTCTTTCTGATTGTCCATCAGTCTGAGGGTGATAGGCAGTGCTTAGACACAACTTTGAACCAAATGCCTTTTGCAAAGCTCCCCAAAATCTTGAGGTGAACCTTGGATCCCTATCTAAGATAATGGTTTTGGGTACTCCATGGAGCCTTATTATCTCTTGGATGTATAGCTGAGCTAACTTTTCCAAATGGTAATTTGCTCGAATGGGTAAAAAGTGAGCAGATCTGGCCAATCTATCTACAATTACCCATATGGAGTCATGTCCGGTAGGCGTTCTTGGCAATCCCATCACGAAATCCATGGATATTCCTTCCCACTTCCATTCGGGGATTTCGAGAGGTTGCAGCACTCCGGAGGGTTTTTGATGCTCTATCTTCACTTTTTGGCATACCAAACATTTTTGCACTATATTTGTTATATCTGCTTTCATCTTTGGCCACCAGAACATCTTTTTTAGGTCATGGTACATCTTGGTTATACCGGGGTGTACACTAAATTGACTCTTGTGGGCTTCTTCCAAAATGCTAGCTCTCAATCCTTCTTTTGCAGGTACACAGATTCTCCCTTGGTATCTCCACACTCCTTCCTTATCCTGGACAAACTCTTTCAACTTTCCTGCTTCGACAAGGGTTAAGGTTCTAAGGAAATCCTCATCTTCCCTTTGGGCTTGAATTATTTGATCCTTAAAGCTACTGGTTACACTTAGTTGGCTTAACCGAATTTGTTCTGAAGTCCCCCTATATCCTAAGTTGAGGTTCCTAAAATCTTCTATCAGCTCATTTTCTTTCACCATGAGCCAAGCAGCATGCAAGGACTTACGACTCAAAGCGTTTGCTACCACATTTGCCTTTCCTGGGTGGTAGTTCAACCCAAGGTCATAGTCCTTGAGAAACTCCATCCAACGCCTTTGTCTCATATTGAGTTCCTTTTGGTTGAAGAGGTATTTCAGACTTTTGTGGTCAGAAAAGACTTCAAACCTTACACCATAAAGATGATGTCTCCAGATTTTTAAGGCAAAGACAATAGCTGCTAGCTCTAAGTCATGGGTTGGGTAATTTACTTCATGGGGTTTGAGCTGTCTAGAGGCATAGGCTACTACATTCCTATTTTGCATCAAAACACATCCTAGTCCTCTTCCCGAGGCATCACAATACACCTCAAATTTTTCTTTTGGGTCAGGTAGGATTAGGACAGGGGTAGTGGTCAACTTCTTTTTTAGTTCTTGGAAACTCTCTTCACATTCTGGGCTCCATATAAAAGCTGAATTCTTCCTTGTTAGCTTGGTGAGGGGTAAGGCAATTTGGGAAAAACCTCTAATGAACCTTCAGTAGTAACCGGCTAGCCCTAGAAAACTCCTAATCTCCTTCACAGTGGTAGGGGTTTCCCATTGTTGCACCGCTTCTATCTTACTTGGGTCTACTGCTATTCCCCCATGTGACACTACATGACCTAAGAACTTAACTTCCTTCGTCCAAAATTCACACTTGGACAACTTTGCATAAAGTTTCTTATTTCTCAACACCTCCAACACTACTCGTAAGTGTTCTTCGTGCTCTTCTTCAGTTCTAGAGTAAACTAGAATGTCATCGATGAACACTATTACAAACTTGTCCAAGTATGGTCTAAATATCCTATTCATGTAGTCCATAAACACTGCCGGTGCATTGGTTAACCCAAACGACATCACATTAAACTCATAATGTCCATATCTAGTCCTAAAGGCTGTCTTTGGTATGTCCTCCTCCTTCACTCGAATCTGGTGGTATCCTGATCGCAGATCTATCTTGGAAAACACTTGGGCTCCTCTTAATTGGTCCATGAGGTCATCTATTCTAGGCAAAGGGTATTTATTCTTTATGGTCACTTGGTTTAGCTGCCTATAATCCACACATAACCGCAAGCTCCCATCCTTCTTCTTGACAAATAGCACGGAGCTCCCCATGGTGAAGCACTAGGCCTAATGAATTTCTTCTCTAGTAGCTCCTCTAATTGCTTCTTCAATTACATTAACTCGGCCAGTGGCATCCTATAAGGAGCTATAGATATGGGTCCTGCTTCTGCACCAAATCTATAGAAAACTCAATCTCCCTTTTTGGAGGAAATTCAGGTATGTCATCAGGAAAAACATCTGAGAATTCCTTTACTACAAGGATCTTTTCTAGAGCTTGCTCCACTTCCCTCTCACTTGTCATCGTGAAAACATATCCTCCCTCTTCATTCCTACTATGCCCCATGATAATGGAGTTTAGGTATAGTCGTACCTTTCTATCAAGTTTAGAGGGATTGGGTAAAGATGGTTTGGGAAGAAATACTAGTGACTTATTTGCACAATGTAGTAACACATGGTTAGCCGAAAGCCAATCCATGCCCAAGATTACATCAAAACTAGACAAGGGTAGACAAACTAAATCATGATGAAAAATCCTATCAGCTACCTCAAATTCACAATTTAGGCAGGCTTGATCAGTTCTAACAGTATTTATAGTGGGTGTAGAGACAACTAAGATGATTTTTAAGTCAGATATATACAACCTCAACTTATTACCACAATCATATGAAATGAATGAATGTGTTGCGCCAGAATCAAACAATACAATTAAGGATTTTCCATTAATTATACACTTACCTTGAATCAGATCATCAGATTCTGAGGGCATCTCAGCAGTGATAGCAAACACGCGTCCCTGTGCCTTAGGCTTAAGTGTAGAGGACTGATTGAACTTTAGGCAATCTCTAGAATAGTGTCCTGCCTGTCCACACCGATAACAAACATTCTTACCAAATCTGCATTCCCCTCCATGTATCTTTCCACAAGTGGCACAAGAGGGTCTACTCATAGGTTCAGGGACAGCAGCCATCCTAGGTCGATTAACGACTTGTGTCTTAGGTTGATTCATCATAGGGTGTTGGGGTTGTTTCCCTTTAAATCCACCTCCTTGGTAGGGTTTCTTGTAAGGGGGTGGGAACCCTCGGTGACCTCGTTGAGCAGACCTCTTCCTATTCTCTTCAACTCGGTGGGCAACTAGCTGGCGATTGCAACTCTCACCACTTGGCTTTTGGCCGACTAAAGATGCATAGTCGGTGACCTCCAGTGGAGCCACAGATGCCAAAATGTCCGCCTCAAACCACTCTCATATTTCATGCATTTCCAAGCCTCGTTGGGATTACTTTGGTAGCTAGTTGAGTGTTTGATCAGTTCTTCAAACTTAGCCGTGTACTCACCACACTTCAATTTCCCTGTGTCGAAGAATGTAAATTCTACTTCCTTTGCCTTCTTAACCGGATCTGGAAAATATTTCTTATGGAATGTAGCATAGAAAACCTCCCACGTAATCGTATGTCGGTACTTTCAAGCAAGCCCTTTGCACCCTTCCACCACGCTGCTGCCTCCTTTCAAAGATATAAGTAGAGAATGCCACCTTTTGTTCATCGAGCATTCTACCACCGAAAACCTTCTCCATCTCTTGAATCCATATGTCGGCTATTTCGGGTTAGTTGTCCCTTTGAATTCGGAGGTCCAAAGCCCTCTTGAATTCTGAGAATTTTCCATGTTCTTGGTTCCCAACTGATTCCTCTGACATCCTATTCATCTGCTCCATCATCACTGTTGCTTGTGCTTGCATAGCCCTAGCCATCTCCTGGAGTGCATTTGCCAGTTCATCACGATTACCTCCACCGCGTGCCCCATGCGTCACATTTCTTGTCGCCATTAGTTCCTAGACACACCAAACAACAGTCATCGAGTTGATCAGGCTCAATACTATAGCTAAGCATGGTAGCAACTATGGCAGTATCACAAGACGATCATGCATTTCTAAATCCTATATCCCATCATACAGATAATATTAATAGCATGATATCATAGATGAAGCATAGTCACCCATTCCTCGTGCTTAAATAGGATGACCTGCTCTGATACCATTTGTAACATCCCCTACTGCTTTATGGATTGACGACTATCCCCACAAACCAACACGGGTCTTTTCAGCATGCTTTGTCCTCACTCACACGCTTCCTAGGAAAACTTCCCAGGAGGTCACCCATCCCAAAATTACCCCAGGTCAAGCACGCTTAACTGTGGAGTTCTTTCAGTTTGGGCTACCGAAAAGAAGATGCATCTTGTTGGTATAAGTAGTGCAAATCAATTCATATAAGCCCTCCTCAACTGTATAGTCCCATACCTATACAATCTTAGGATCCCTCTCATTCGGGTGTGTAATCGGTTCATTCATGTACCCCTCCGCTTAGAGGGCCTTGCGAGGAGCCGCTCCTTGTCCGTGCCCTCTTTGCACCGGCGATCACTCCTCACCCTCGCCCCCAAGCGTTACATGCCCACCGACTTCACTTTGGTTCGTCCCCGAACCACACCGTACTGGGAGAGGTGCAGGCTCTGATACCATAATGTAACACCCTAATAGAACCCCACTGTGCTTAAGTTCACATTTGGATTCTATTAGTTGTCACTTATGCCTTGTATTAATTTTCTTTTGAAATTAACTTAGAAAAATAATGGAAGTTTTTTTTTCTTTAAATAAATTAATTTTTTTGAAAACTTAAGCCTGTAACGAGAAGTGAAATACATAGCGCTTTTATAGATAATAATCAAGTTACATTGCGCACTTAATTAAATAAGCGGAATAAAAGACTAAGTGTAGAACAATTATCACATAAACTGGAATATAATCACTTAATACATAAGTCACAACAGGGCATATATCATACTGATAAGTTATTACAAATAACAATATAAGTTCTACTATTACTAATTGTTTCTCACAAACTATAATGTAACTAAAGCTCGGAATGCTCCTACTTGAACGGTTTGAAATCTTCACGTGCTACCTCCTTCCTCAGCTACGGCCTCGTTGCTTTAGATGGACACGTTTGTCTCTAGTAACGACAACGGAAAATAAACATAGGAGTGAGAAATACAAGATTTCTCAGTAGGAGTTCCTACTTGTACTAAAAGTGTCATCGTTGTCGTCCCAGTCACTTCGGGTTTATTATAAAAAGGTGAACAGGTAAGGATTCAATTATCAAACTTTCACAAACGTGATTAGCCAAAGTGCAGTTACTTTTAAACTAATCTTGAACATTAGCAGAAATATTCATTCAGTATTTCATCAAGCATACATATAAGCATATCATGTAAAACCACTAATAAGCAGTAATCATTTAGGAGCTGCATGCATTTCATGATTACTCACGGGATGAATGCATCAATGCCTTAGACCACCCTAAAAGGGTAATGAGCTCATACCATGGCCGTCGCCATAACCTTTTTGGTTTTCATTCCGTTGCCGTGATCTCAACGGTTTAGGGGGTTAAGCCGTGAGTTTAGCTCAAGTCCACTTTTCCAGACTTTCATTGCTACTTTTTCAAACTTTACTTTTATTTTTTCCTTTGAAAATGAATGTATGCATATCATCATGTAATCACAATAAATCATGGGCAATCAATCATTCATCTTCATCATTTCATAACTCATCACCATACATTCACTTTACTATAATTCACTTCATGAAACATGGATAATATCATGTAAATCTCATAGTAAACATTTTCATAAATGATTCATTTTAAGCAACCAAAGTTATCAAGTTGAGTTCCTAGTGTTCCTAAGAGGTAATGGATGTCTTAGTATTATCTTTTTCTCTTAGTGTTCTTTGTACTCTTAGAATTCCATTAATACATTAATGCATTTCAAAATATTATTATAGGTTCTTTATATATTCTTATTATGGTTTTTCGTATAACTCTTGAAGATTATTATTCTACTTAAATTCTTAAAATTCTCTTTTTACAAGACTTGATTCTTTTATTTATAGTTTTGACATCTTTTAGAAGAAAGTTTATAATTCTCTGTATACTTGTTATCTCAGCTTAGTAAAGGTAGTTCCAAATTCCTAACTCATCAAATTTTAGCATTTACATCTTTGGAATAGTGTAAATCCATTGTAAACCATGCATATGAGGGTTCCCAGGAAAGAGAGGTGGGTCACAATGGACATGCTTAAATACCAAGTCTTTCCTTAGCCGTAACCTTTCCAAACTGCACTTTCACAGTACACTATCCCGAAATTTATTTCTCATTCTGTATTTACGTGGTACAAAGCTTTATACATAACATACATGGGTGTATTCCTATATGTGTTAGCTCTCCAACAAAGTTGAAATCAGTCCATTTGCATTTTTCTAGAGTGAGTTACACCTATTTTACTACTACAAGGTCAGATTTAAAGTTTCAGTCTTAGGCTCTAATTTAAAAATTTATATCTTGAGCTAGAAAACTCCGTTTTGGGTGATTCTTTTTGGAGAGTGTTCTATAATGAGTCTAGTTTATAGTAAAATTATTTTAATTTCGAGATACTTGATATTTTATAAACAGTAGCTTTCCAGTACCTGCTGCCAGAAACAACTAGAAATTCCAGCACCTACCATTTTCATGTCTTAAGTTACCTTTATTAAATCAGTTTTCACATACAATCTTTTCAAGTTATATTTGAGTTTGATAACATCATAAGGGTACTCATAACAGAATAGAACATGTCATATTTCTAAAAATATATTTTTCAAATAATCATTTAAAACTTTTGACAATAACTCAAACTTGAGGCATTCTATCAAGGTTAGAAGCCAACAATGCTTGAACAATTAAAGATGAAGCTCCTACCTCTTGTGTAGGGTCTAAAAAGGGTCCTTCTCTTCTTCCTTAAGCTTTGAACAAGAGTCTTTGGAGTGAATGACCCTCCTTGAATCTTGGCTCTAGAACTTGAATGCTTAAGAAAATATTTCTCACTAGAGTTAAAGATTGTAACTCTTGTGAGGGCTAGTGAAAGTTTGGACTTAGGATTGAAGTGTTTGGATGAAGTTTAGAGGATCAAGAGAAGTCTTTGAAGAACATAAGAAAAATGATAGAATAAGAAAGAAAGAACACTTAGGGAGTTTTTGAATTGAAGGGAGTTTGAGGAGTATTTATAGTGGAAAGATTAGAGAAAAAACAGAAGAAGGAAAGCACTTGGAGCATGATTTATGGAAACATGTTGGCTGAATTTTGGGATGAAAATGCTCCTTGTTTTGTGCAAACATGTTTCCATGTTTTGTGCAAACACGTTTCCATGTTTTGTGCAAACACGTTTCCATGTTTTATGCAAACATGTTGGATGAAAATGCTCCATGTTTTATGCAAACATGTTTCCATGTTTTATGCAAACATGTTTCCATGTTTTGTGCAAAGATGTTAGTGGAGATTTTCTAACCTTTAGTGCATGTATGTGATTCAGAAATGTGTATGATGTATGTGGTTAAATTATTGTGTTATCATCTTAATCCAATGGCTTAGATTCATTCTTGTCTAAAGACAAGTCTAGGGATTTGTGTAAATGGCGTTGTAGTAATTTCTTTAACTAAGACAAGGATATTTTTGTAATTAGACAATGATAGTGGTATTCTTGTAATTCCATTCATAGAGTAAGGGTATCTTTGTCATTTAATAAGGCAAGGGTAGTTTGGTAATTTCCTTTACATAGCAAGGGCATTTTCGTAATTTCTACTAAGTGATGGCATTTTCGTAATTCTTTGCATTTTTCTCTAGACATACTTAAGTAGACTATTTGTTGTGTTTCATAACATTTGTCCAGATTCTCTTGGTTTTGCTATCGCTAATTAACATTTATCTTAGTTATAAATTTGGGGATGTTACATTTCTCTCCTCCTTATTAAAAATTTTGCCCTCAAAATTTGATACCTGTGAATAGGTTCGGAAATTCTTTTCGCATATCTTCCTCGAGCTCCCATGTGTGCTCTTCCATTCCATCTTGTCCCCGGGCTACTCGGACTAGAGATACAGATTTGTTTCTCAGCTGCTTGATGCCATGATCCACGATCCTCATCGGTGGTAATTCAAAAGTTAAGTCATCTTTTAATTGTATAGTTTCTGGCTCAAACACATGACTGGGGTCTGACTGATAATTTCTCAATTGGGACACATGAAAAACATTGTGTAGGTTAGACAAATTTGGAGGCAATGCAATTTGGTAGGCGGAGGGACCTACCTTTTTGAGGATTTGGAAGGGTCCTAAGAATCTAGGGCTTAGCTTTTTTACTTTCATTGCACGACCTATACCTGTGGTAGGAGTAATTCGCAAGAATATGTGTTCTCCTTCTTGAAATTCGAGAGGTTTCCTTCTCTTGTCAGCATAGCTCTTCTGCCTACTCGGCGGGAGGATTCTTTCCCTAATTCTCCTTATTTGTTTGGTTGTCTCTTCTACCAAATCAGGGCCCAAAATACTTTGCTCTCCCGGGTCACACCAACAAAGTGGTGATTGACACTTTCTACCATACAAAGCCTCATATGGTGCCATCCCAATGCTAGTGTGGTAACTATTATTATATGCAAACTCAATCAATGGAAGTTGTTTGTCCCAACTTTTTGGCTGGTCTAAGACACATGCTCTTAGCATATCCTCAAGGGTTTTAATTGTTCTTTCTAATTGTCCGTCAGTCTGAGGGTGATAGGCAGTGCTTAGACACAACTTTGAACCAAATGCCTTTTGCAAAGCTCCCCAAAATCTTGAGGTGAACCTTCGATCCCTATCTGAGACAATGGTTTTGGGTACTCCATGGAGCCTTATTATCTCTTGGATGTATAGCTGAGCTAACTTTTCCAAAGGGTAATTCGCTCTAATGGGTAAAAAGTGAGCAGATTTGGTCAATCTATATACAATTACCCATATGGAGTCATGTCCGGTAGGCGTTCTTGGCAATCCCATCACGAAATCCATGGATATTCCTTCCCACTTCCATTCGGGGATTTCGAGAGGTTGTAGCACTCCGAAGGGTTTTTGATGCTCTATCTTCACTTTTTGGCATACCAAACATTTTTGCACTATATTTGCTATATCTACTTTCATCTTTGGCCACCAGAACATCTTTTTTAGGTCATGGTACATCTTGGTTATACCGGGGTGTACACTAAATTGACTATTGTGGGCTTCTTCCAAAATGCTAGCTCTCAATCCTTCTTTTGCAGGTACACAGATTCTCCCTTGGTATCTCCACACTCCTTCCTTATCCTGGACAAACTCTTTCAACTTTCCTGCTTCGACAAGGGTTAAGGTTCTAAGGAAATCCTCATCTTCCCTTTGGGCTTGAATTATTTGATCCTTAAAGCTACTGGTTACACTTAGTTGGCTTAACCGAATTTGTTCTGAAGTCCCCCAATATCCTAAGTTGAGGTTCCTAAAATCTTCTATCAGCTCATTTTCTTTCACCATAAGCCAAGCAGCATGCAAGGACTTACGACTCAAAGCGTCTGCTACCACATTTGCCTTTCCTGGGTGGTAGTTCAACCCAAAGTCATAGTCCTTGAGAAACTCCATCCAACGCCTTTGTCTCATATTGAGTTCCTTTTGGTTGAAGAGGTATTTCAGACTTTTGTGGTCAGAAAAGACTTCAAACCTTACACCATAAAGATGATGGCTCCAAATTTTTAAGGCAAAGACAATAGCTGCTAGCTCTAAGTCATGGGTTGGGTAATTTACTTCATGGGGTTTGAGCTGTCTACAGGAATAGGCTACTACATTCCTATTTTGCATCAAAACACATCCTAGTCCTCTTCCCGAGGCATCACAATACACCTCAAATTTTTCTTTTGGGTCAGGTAGGATTAGGACAGGGGTAGTGGTCAACTTCTTTTTTAGTTCTTGGAAACTCTCTTCACATTCTGGGCTCCATATAAAAGCTGAATTCTTCCTTGTTAGCTTGGTGAGGGGTAAGGCAATTTGGGAAAAACCTCTAATGAACCTTCGGTAGTAACCGGCTAGCCCTAGAAAACTCCTAATCTCTTTCACAGTGGTAGGGGTTTCCCATTGTTGCACCGCTTCTATCTTACTTGGGTCTACTGCTATTCCCCCATGTGACACTACATGACCTAAGAACTTAACTTCCTTCGTCCAAAATTCACACTTGGACAACTTTGCATAAAGTTTCTTGTTTCTCAACACCTCCAACACTACTCGTAAGTGTTCTTCGTGCTCTTCTTCAGTTCTAGAGTAAACTAGAATGTCATCGATGAACACTATTACAAACTTGTCCAAGTATGGTCTAAATATCCTATTCATGTTGTCCATAAACACTGCCGGTGCATTGGTTAACCCAAACGACATCACATTAAACTCATAATGTCCATATCTAGTCCTAAAGGCTGTCTTTGGTATGTCCTCCTCCTTCACTCGAATCTGGTGGTATCCTCGATCGCAGATCTATCTTGGAAAACACTTGGGCTCCTCTTAATTGGTCCATGAGGTCATCTATTCTAGGCAAAGGGTATTTATTCTTTATGGTCACTTGGTTTAGCTGCCTATAATCCACACATAACCGCAAGCTCCCATCCTTCTTCTTGACAAATAGCACTGGAGCTCCCCATGGTGAAGCACTAGGCCTAATGAATTTCTTCTCTAGTAGCTCCTCTAATTGCTTCTTCAATTACATTAACTCGGCCGGTGGCATCCTATAAGGAGCTATAGATATGGGTCCTGCTCTGCACCAAATCTATAGAAAACTCAATCTCCCTTTTTGGAGGAAATTCGGGTATGTCATCGTGAAAACATCCGAGAATTCCTTTACTACAAGCGTCTTTTCTAGAGCTTGCTCCACTTCCCTCTCACTTGTCATCAGAAAACATATCCTCGCTCTTCATTCCTACTATCCCCCATGATAATGGAGTTTAGGTATAGTCGTACCTTTCTATCAAGTTTAGAGGGATTGGGTAAAGATGGTTTGGGAAGAAATACTAGTGACTTATTTGCACAATGTAGTAACACATGGTTAGCCGAAAGCCAATCCATGCCCAAGATTACATCAAAACTAGACAAGGGTAGACAAACTAAATCATGATGAAAAATCCTATCAGCTACCTCAAATTCACAATTTAGGCAGCTTGATCAGTTCTAACAAGATTTATAGTGGGTGTAGAGACAACTAAGATGATTTTTAAGTCAGATATATACAACCTCAACTTATTACCACAATCATATGAAATGAATGAATGTGTTGCGCCAGAATCAAACAATACAATTAAGGATTTTCCATTAATTATACACTTACCTTGAATCAGATCATCAGATTCTCGAGGGCATCTCAAAGTGATAGCAAACACGCGTCCCTGTGCCTTAGGCTTGAGTGTAGAGGACTGATTGAACTTTAGGCACTCTCTAGAATAGTGTCCTGCTGTCCACACCGATAACAAACATTCTTACCAAATCTGCATTCCCTCCATGTATCTTTCCACAAGTGGCACAAGGGGGTCTACTCATAGGTTCAGGGACAAAGCTCATCCTAGGTCGATTAACGACTTGTGTCTTAGGTTGATTCATCATAGGGTGTTGGGGTTGTTTCCTTTAAATCCACCTCCTTGGTAGGGTTTCTTGTAAGGGGGTGGGAACCCTCGGTGACCTTGTTGAGTAGACCTCTTCCTATTCTCTTCAACTCGGTGGGCA
This sequence comes from Dalbergia cultrata, assembly GCA_031216105.1. Lineage (NCBI taxonomy): Eukaryota > Viridiplantae > Streptophyta > Magnoliopsida > Fabales > Fabaceae > Dalbergia > Dalbergia cultrata. The sequence continues at coordinate 39,228,666 of CM062346.1, read as the reverse complement.
ACTAGCTGGCGATTGCAACTCTCAGCCACTTGGCTTTCTTGGCGACTAAAGATGCATAGTCAGTGACCTCCAGTGGAGCCACAGATGCCAAAATGTCTGGCCTCAAACCACTCTCATATTTCATGCATTTCCAAGCCTCGTTGGGATTACTTTGGTAGCTAGTTGAGTGTTTGATCAGTTCTTCAAACTTAGTGTGTACTCACCACACTTCGATTTCCTTGTGTCAAAGAATGTAAATTCTACTTCCTTTGCCTTCTTAACCGGATCTGGAAAATATTTCTTATGGAATGTAGCATAGAAAACCTCCCACGTAATCTGTATGTCAGCACTTTCAAGCAAGCCCTTTGCACTCTTCCACCACGCGGCTGCCTCCCCTTTCAAAGATATAAGTAGAGAATGCCACCTTTTGTTCATCGAGCATTCTACCACCGAGAAAACCTTCTCCATCTCTTGAATCCATATGTCGGCTATTTCGGTTAGTTGTCCCTTTGAATTCGGAGGTCCAGCCCTCTTGAATTCGAGAATTTTCCATGTTCTTGGTTCCCAACCGATTCCTCCGACATCCTATTCATCCGCTCCATCATCACCGTTGCTTGTGCTTGCATAGCCCTAGCCATCTCCTGGAGTGCATTTGCCGGTTCATCACGATTACCTCCACCTGCGTGCCCCATGCAGACGTCATTTTGTTTGCCATTAGTTCCTAGACACACCAAACAACAGTCATCGAGTTGATCGTGCTCAATACTATAGCTAAGCATGGTAGCAACTATGGCGATATCACAAGACGATCATGCATTTCTAAATCCTATATCCCATCATACGTATAAGATTAATAGCATGATATCATAGACGAAGCATAGTCACCCATTCCTCAGGCTTAAATAGGATGAAGCGCTCGATACCATAATGTAACACCCTAATAGAACCCCACTGTGCTTAAGTTCACATTTGGATTCTATTAGTTGTCACTTATGCCTTGTATTAATTTTCTTTTGAAATTAACTTAGAAAAATAATGGAAGTTTTTTTTTTTAAATAAATTAATTTTTTGAAAACTTAAGCTCAGAATTAGAAGTGAAATACATACCGCTTTTATAGATAATAATCAAGTTACATTGCGCACTTAATTAAATAAGCGGAATAAAAGACTAAGTGTAGAACAATTATCACATAAACTGGAATATAATCACTTAATACATAAGTCACAACAGGGCATATATCATATTGATAAGTTATTACAAATAACAATATAAGTTCTACTATTACTAATTGTTTCTCACAAACTATAATGTAACTAAAGCTCGGAATGCTCCTACTTGAACGGTTTGAAATCTTCACGTGCTACCTCCTTCCTCAGCTACGGCCTCGTTGCTTTAGGTGGACACGTTTGTCTCTGGTAACGACAACGGAAAATAAACATAGGAGTGAGAAATACATGATTTCTCAATAGGAGTTCCTACTTGTACTAAAAGTGTCATCGTTGTCGTCCCAGTCACTTCGGGTTTATTATAAAAAGGTGAACATGTAAGGATTCAATTATCAAACTTTCACAAACGTGATTAGCCGAAGTGCGGTTACTTTTAAACTAATCTTGAACATTAGCGTAAATATTCATTCAAGATTTCATCAAGCATACATATAAGCATATCATGTAAAACCACTAATAAGCAAGTAATCATTTAGGAGCTGCATGCATTTCATGATTACTCATCCTCAACATTCACTTGTTTAGTGATCATCATCTTTCATTTATTTCATCAACATATTTCTTAATTACTCACGGGATGAATGCATCAATGCCTTAGACCACCCTAAAAGGGTAATGAGCTCATACCATGGCCGTCGCCATAACCTTTTTGGTTTTCATTCCGTTGCCGTGATCTCAACGGTTTAGGGGGTTAAGCCGTGAGTTTAGCTCAAGTCCACTTTTCCAGACTTTCATTGCTACTTTTTCAAACTTTACTTTTATTTTTTCCTTTGAAAATGAATGTATGCATATCATCATGTAATCACAATAAATCATGGGCAATCAATCATTCATCTTCATCATTTCATAACTCATCACCATACATTCACTTTACTATAATTCACTTCATGAAACATGGATAATATCATGTAAATCTCATAGTAAACATTTTCATAAATGATTCATTTTAAGCAACCAAAGTTATCAAGTTGAGTTCCTAGTGTTCCTAAGAGGTAATGGATGTCTTAGTATTATCTTTTTCTCTTAGTGTTCTTTGTACTCTTAGAATTCCATTAATACATTAATGCATTTCAAAATATTATTATAGGTTCTTTATATATTCTTATTATGGTTTTCGTATAACTCTTGAAGATTATTATTCTACTTAAATTCTTAAAATTCTCTTTTTACAAGACTTGATTCTTTTATTTATAGTTTTGACATCTTTTAGAAGAAAGTTTATAATTCTCTGTATACTTGTTATCTCAGCTTAGTAAAGGTAGTTCCAAATTCCTAACTCATCAAATTTTAGCATTTACATCTTTGGAATAGTGTAAATCCATTGTAAATCATGCATAGGAGGGTTCCCAGGAAAGAGAGGTGGGTCACAATGGACATGCTTAAATACCAAGTCTTTCCTTAGCCAGAACCTTTCCAAACTGCACTTTCACAGTACACTATCCCAAAATTTATTTCTCATTCTGTATTTACGTGGTACAAAGCTTTATACATAACATACATGGGTGTATTCCTATATGTGTTAGCTCTCCAACAAAGTTGAAATCAGTCCATTTGCATTTTTCTAGAGTGAGTTACACCTATTTTACTACTACAAGGTCAGATTTAAAGTTTCAGTCGTAGGCTCTACTTTAAAAATTTATATCTTGAGCTAGAAAACTCCGTTTTGGGTGATTCTTTTTGGAGAGTGTTCTATAATGAGTCTAGTTTGTAGTAAAATTATTTTAATTTCGAGATACTTGATATTTTATGAACAGTAGCTTTCCAAGTACCTGCTGCCAGAAACAACTAGAAATTCCAGCACCTACCATTTTCATGTCTTAAGTTACCTTTATTAAATCAGGTTTCACATACAATCTTTTCAAGTTATATTTGAGTTTGATAACATCATAAGGGTACTCATAACAGAATAGAACATGTCATATTTCTAAAAATATATTTTTCAAATAATCATTTAAAACTTTTGACAATAACTCAAACTTGAGGCATTCTATCAAGGTTAGAAGCCAACAATGCTTGAACAATTAAAGATGAAGCTCCTACCTCTTGTGTAGGGTCTAAAAAGGGTCCTTCTCTTCTTCCTTAAGCTTTGAACAAGAGTCTTTGGAGTGAATGACCCTCCTTGAATCTTGGCTCTAGAACTTGAATGCTTAAGAAAATATTTCTCACTAGAGTTAAAGATTGTAACTCTTGTGAGGGCTAGTGAAAGTTTGGACTTAGGATTGAAGTGTTTGGATGAAGTTTAGAGGATCAAGAGAAGTCTTTGAAGAACATAAGAAGAATGATAGAATAAGAAAGAAAGAACACTTAAGGAGTTTTTGAATTGAAGAAAGTTTGAGGAGTATTTATAGTGGAAAGATTAGAGAAAAAACAGAAGAAGGAAAGCACTTGGAGCATGATTTATGGAAACATGTTGGCTGAATTTTGGGATGAAAATGCTCCTTGTTTTGTGCAAACATGTTTCCATGTTTTGTGCAAACACGTTTCCATGTTTTATGCAAACATGTTGGATGAAAATGCTCCATGTTTTATGCAAACATGTTTCCATGTTTTATGCAAACATGTTTCCATGTTTTATGCAAACATGTTGGATGAAAATGCTCCATGTTTTATGCAAACATGTTTCCATGTTTTATGCAAACATGTTTCCATGTTTTGTGCAAAGATGTTAGTGGATATTTTCTAACCTTTAGTGCATGTATGTGATTCAGAAATGTGTATGATGTATGTGGTTAAATTATTGTGTTATCATCTTAATCCAATGGCTTAGATTCATTCTTGTCTAAAGACAAGTCTAAGGATTTGTGTAAATGGCGTTGTAGTAATTTCTTTAACTAAGACAAGGATATTTTTGTAATTAGACAATGATAGTGGTATTCTTGTAATTCCATTCATAGAGTAAGGGTATCTTTGTCATTTAATAAGGCAAGGGTAGTTTGGTAATTTCCTTTACATAGCAAGGGCATTTTCATAATTTCCACTAAGTGATGGCATTTTCGTAATTCTTTGCATTTTTCTCTAGACATACTTAAGTAGACTATTTGTTGTGTTTCATAACGTTTGTCCAGATTCTCTTGGTTTTGCTATCGCTAATTAATATTTATCTTAGTTATAAAATTGGGGATGTTACATGGAGGATGAAGAAGATGAACAAGAAAAAGAGAGCTTCTTTGAAACTTCGAGAGAAAAGGAAAGAACTCACATGAATGCTAAAATGCTCAAACTTGCCAAATGAACAAACGTAACACAAGTTCATCTAAGGTACCTATTTATAGAAAACAAAACAATGAAGACTCACAAAGGGGAGAGCTTGCCCGTAGCTTTTGGGGCATGGGAGGAGGGAAAATATCTCTTACAACTTGTCATTCAAAGCATGGTTGAAGGTATGACAAGCATGGTGCAAAGCATGGTCTAAGCATGGCTTGGTGTGGATTTGAAAATGCATTTGAATTTCAAATAATTGAGGCATGGAGGGGGGAAGTGGCCGTGGACTTCTAGAAGGGAGGGGAGAGGTTTCTTTTGTTTAATTGTGTGCTAATCATGTGTTTAGGTGCGTATTAGGTTAGGTTTGGGGTTAAGAGTCACTAAGTAAGTGTTTAGGTAACTAGGAATGTAATTAGGAATTTTATGACATGGTTAAGGAGTGCTCATACACAATTAGAGGATTTTAAACTCATTTTATAAATAAACAATTGTGAACACAATTCCATGATTTAAGGAATTGGAGAGAGAAAATACTATTCAAGATTCCATGACTAGGAATCTTGAATTTAAAATAAGATTTGAGTTTAAATTAAGTAATCTTAGGTTCTAATTAACTCTAATAAATTATTTTGACTCTAGATTAATTAAGGAAATTAATTAATCTTCGATTAGAGTCTAATATTGCTTAGGTTTGCTTAATCATGTGATTAAGCTTAAAAACACAATGCTTAGGGGAAAAATCGTAATTTTGCACAAAAATTGTCCGGGATCACCAGGACCTAAACTGAGGTCAATAATATATAAAAACACCTTTTAAAACCATCTGGAGAAGTTTCGGGTCCATCCGGCACTCGTACCCGTGTCAAACACAAAAGGGGTATTTTGGTCATTTTGACCTGAAATCTCAGAAAACGAGCTTTTCGCTCCCGGAAGGATTCACAAGTCAACTAATCCCCATCAAACATTAAGTTAGCCCCTCGAGGACTCTTTGGCCTGGCTTATCCTCGAGTTCTCGAAAAATGACCTCAGGGGCATTTCGGTCATTTTTACTAGAATAGAAAATCGAGGCGTTACAAAATACATGCTATATACTTTAAAGTTTGGTTTATGAGAAATGAATAAGAATCACATGTGATTGATTATTTATATGTAAGTCAATCATGCATTGGTAAAGAGAAAGGTGATAAATGAATGATACATATATATATATATATATGTTTGAAGCATTATGAAATTCAAAAATTTATGCTAATGCATGCCTGTATATGTGAGCTTGAGGATGATATATATGCTATGTAGAGAATGAAAAGTCCCCTTTATTGTGTGAAGGGCACAGGAAGTCCCTTTTAGTGTGTAAAGGGCACGGGAAAGTTTCCTTTAGATTGTAAAGGGCACGGGAAAGTCCCCTTTAATATGTAAAGGCACAGGCAAGTCCCCTTTAATGGGTTAAGGGCAAGAAAAGTCCCCTTTATTAGGACAAAGGCAAGAAAAGACAGGGATAATATTTTTGAGATTCTCTTTGATGTACCGAGTGTATGTAAAGTTGTAAATAAAGTATCATAATGTTAAGTAGTATGCTATGTGTATATCAAGTGATTGGTTAAAAGAGACCCATTTCGAAAATATCATTTAGAACTTTAAAAATGAACCTTTGACATATGTTGCATGCGCACATTTTTCTACTAAACCGAAGTGGCTGGGACGATAACGATGACATGAGTTTCATTTTATGTGTTTGGGGATGCCTTACTGAGAATTTTAGAATTCTCACCCCTATGTGTTTGTTTCCGTGTCGTCTCCAGGTTGAATTAGAGGATTATGAGGCTGCTCTGCAAAAGAAATCAAAACTACAATAGTGTAGTAGTTAATGCTTTTATTAAGTTGTACTTAATAGGATGGATATGTATATAAAGGTAACATAGAACGGATATGTATTAAAGTTCATAGTAGAGCTTCCTTTTGTACTTAACTATGTATTAAATAAAGATTGTGTTTCCTTATCGTATATTGTAATAGATTACGCTTAGTTATTACACGCTTTAGTCAAGCTCGCTATAAATAACTAAGAAAAGTCTGCTAATTAATAAGTAACAACTCTCAAGTACGATATCATGACTTAAGGATGACGTTGTACTCGGGAGGGTGTTACAGCACACATACCTCTTGGAAGACCGTGGCAATTTGACCGCAAGGTGATCCACAATGGATACACCAACCAGTTTTCACTTGTACACAATAAGAAGAAATTCACTTTTGCACCTTTGTCTTCAAGACAAGTTTTGAGGATTATGTAAAAATAAGATAGTCTAGAGAGTGTGAGGCATCCAATAAAAAAAGAGTGAAAAGAAACTTTTGAGTGAAAAAATAAAGATAAACTCCAAGAGAATGGTGAGCAAGAAAAAGAAAGTAAACACACGAGTGTCACTACAAAATAAAGTGATATCAAGATAGTTTATTTTTCTTATGAACCTATGCTTGTATTTTTGTACAAGGAGTGTGAATACCTAATTTTATTCAACCCATATAATAAACTCAAGTGTTCTTTCAAGGCAATGAGTACCAGGTTCATCTTATTGTTCATGAAAAATTCCCAGCCCATTTTATTTTTATTTTATTTTATTTTATTTATTGATTAAGTTTAAGCACATTTCATATTAAAAAAAAGGAGAAGAGTACGCCCATTTCATTTGATTATATATAAAAAAAAATTGTTGTCAATCCATGTCTTTTCATTTCATTTTTATTTTAGTTAAATAAAACAAAACAAAACAAAAAGAGAAAAAAAAATGGAAGAGGTTGGTGCACCAAAAAGAAAAGAAAATGAAATTAAAGGAGGAGCGCCTGCCAAATATCACCAAAGGAAGAACAATAAGTAGAAAAATGTGCACTATTTTGACCATAAAGTACAAAAGAGTCGGATAGGTGGAGCAAAGTTAGAAAAATTGGCAGAAAGAGTATACAAAGTCAGAAAAATTGGCAAAGAACGTGTACAAAGTCAGAAATAATCAGCTGTCCCATGAAATCAGCAATCAGATCATATGAAGACCAAAGAAATCAATTCATAGGTGTATAAATGGGATCAAAATTCACATATTCAGGAATCGCGGATCACCAATTTCTTTTTTGAACCTTCTTCCCAAACTGAAAATTTCTCACCACCATTTTCTCATTCGAAAACAATTTGCAATAAACGCAGAGAAAAAGAGAATCAGGAAGATAGAGCCACAGGTAAACCATTTTGCAAATCTTATTTATTTCTTTCAAGTGTCTATTTTCTGTTGTCAAGCCAGACCATATTCCCAGCAAACCCATACCCCTGTCAGCAGTCAAAATAAAACCAATAGCAACACAAATCAAACCATAAACCAATACAGACCCAACTCATCATTCTCCAACACAAAACCATAACCAAAAACCAATTCCCATCACATCGCCACACCCTCACTGCCTTTTTCCCTTCAGATCAAACAGCTGCCAACCATCTCCGTCGCAAGCAAAACAGCCGCGCACCCCACTGCTGAGCGCTTGGTGTAGCACCGCGCGCTTCACTTCCCCGCATAGACTTCCTCCGCGGCAGATCTGCCCCATCGCCGCCGCGACCTCGATTTCCTTCCCCAGCCACCGTGCGATCGCGGTCAGCAGCCTCCCATCACTGCCGCGACCGCGAACCTCCTCCATGTCACCATCACCGTCCGCTCACTGTGGAGGAATAGCCCACCGCCGCTTGAGGATGAGAGTTGCCTCCCTTTCTCCTCAGCTATCTCCACCACCATGGCTCCTTCTCCTTCGCGCATAACAGCCCCTTTCTTTTCCCTCTATGCTTCTGCATGAACACAACTCTCTCCCTTTCCCTTCCCTTGTGCTTGCAAACGAAATCCACAAATCTAAATTCCCAACCCACACTCTAGTTTAGTCAGAGAGAGAATGCAACCCCAATCCTTGTGTCTTTGCTTTACAAGACCATGTTAAAAGCAAACCCCTTGTCTTCAAAGTCACGAGAACGTTCTCTGTTATTATCACTTACTGATTTTTGTTCTTTATTTATTTATTTTTATTTTTAGCTAGCCTGGGCTGTTTTGCGTTTGGGCTTATGGTGTCATTTAGGAGTCATCTTGGCTCTACTAATTGCCAAACTATGATGATTTTTGGGTTATTTCAAGAGAATTTTGGACCAATTCAGTTAAAAAAAAAATTGCATGTTTGGTTTAGTTCCAAAAAAGAGGATGAAATGTTTGGGTTGTCTAGTCTAAAAAATAAATAGTGAGAGTGTGAGTGTTTGGGCTATTTCAATAAAAGGGAAGTTATATGATGAAAATTTGGTTTTAATAAAAAGAATTAATTTTGTGATTAATAAATTTTTCTCCCTTGAGAATAAAATTAATTTAGCCGTGACGATTTATTAATTATATCTTCCAGAATATTTTAGTTGCGACAGTTTGATGTTCTAAAAATTATTTTTAAAAAATAAAATTAACCAACCAACACTCACTTTCTTTTTTAAAGAATTATGTGACTTTGAATTCCCTATTGCACCAAGGGATACGTAGGAGCAGGTATCCCTGTCAAGTCAAAATTAAATTTTCATAATTTTTGTTTTACTTGCAAATATTTTTTTATGAACTTTATTCTTTAAAGTTTAAATTAATCAATTATTTGTCAAATATTTTATTTTGAATAAAATGTTAATTTAGCCGAGATAGCTTGTTAACTGAGTATTTTCGACATTTTTGTTGTGACAACTTGATGTTTCAATTTTTCAAGCTAAAACTAAATTTTTATGATATTATTTTATTTTTTTTACATGTAAATATTTTTATCTATTATTATTATTATTATTATTATTATTATCATTATTGTAAATATTTATTATTAATTTTTTCTCTTCTTCTTTATTATATTAATTTGAGTTAATAATTGAAATGTAAATACTTTGATTCCAATAAAGATGTTAATTTAGCCGAGACGGCTTATTAACTCGACATCTCATGATATCTGAGTTGTGACAGCTTAGTGTCCTCCTTTCTTTATTTTTTTTTATAAAAATATAAATAAATATTTTGAAAGGTTATTAATAATTTGCACAATTCAATTAAAGTAATCATAGTAATATAGATGTTTCAGGGGTGCTGCAAAAATAAACTTTTGCCCTTTCTTGTGCATAATCGACTCCCCAATTCAAAATCTGGTTTCAAAGATCATTTTCTTTAAATTAAATGGGTTTTGCATATTTTTCCCAATTAAACAAAAATTTGGTGGCGACTCCATTTCAATCAATTCTTTTTCGTCGTTCCGCCGCGATCCCGGTTGCGACAAGGAGGCTTGTTTCAACAATAACATTGATCAAACTTCTTTGCTTAGTTCTTTTATATCTCTTTTGCAGGAATTTGAGGATGTGTTCTCGAATGAAGTTCCAAGTGGTTTGTCATACTTGAGAGGAATTGAGCATCAAATTGATCTTATTCTTGAGGCTATACTCCCTAACAGGCCACTGTGTAGAACTAATTTTGTGGAAGCAAAGAACTTCAAAAACAAGTTGGAGAGCTGATGGAAAAAGGATGGGTGAGGGAAAGCATGAGTCATTGTGTTGTAACCATTATTCTTGCACTAAAGAAAAATGGATCGTGGAGTTATAGAGCCATTAACAAAATCACTGTAAAGTATAGACATCCAATTCCTAGATTAGATGATATGCTTGATGAATTGCATGGTTCTTTCTATTTTTCCAAAATTGATTTGAAAAATGGTTATCATCAAATTGGGATGAAAGAAGGGGATGAATGGAAAATAGTTTTCAAAAATAAATATGGGTTGCATGAATGGTTAGTAATGCCTTTTGGTTTAACTAATGCTCTTAGTACATTCATGCGCCTCATGAATTATGTTTTCCGTGCTTTTCTTGGAAAATTTGTAGTTGTTTACTTTGATGATATCCTTATCTATAGCAAGAGCTTAGGTGAACATCTTGAGCATTTGAAGTTTGTCTTACTTGCATTGAGAGAAGAGAGATTGTATGCTACTATGAAAAAATGTTATTTTTGCACTCAGCAAGTAAATTTTCTTAGATTCATTGTTAGTTCAACACGTGTACAAGTGGATGAAGAGAAAGTAATGGCAATTAAAAAATGGCCTGCACCTAAAAAGTTGAGTGATGTAAGAAGTTTTCATGGGTTACCTAGTTTCTATAGGAGGTTTGTCAAAGACTTCAGTACATTAGTTGCACCCTTAAATGAAGTTGTCAAGAAAAATGTGGGATTCAAATAGGAAAAAGAGTAAGAGGTGGCTCTCATTACTTTTGAAGAGAGGTTGAGTAATGCACCATTACTTGTTTTGCCTGATTTCTCTAAATCTTTTGAAATTGAATGTGATGCTTCCGGTGTAGGTATTGATGTTGTTTTGATGCAAGAAGGGCAACATGTTGCTTATTTCAATGAGAAATTAAATGGCGCTAAGCTTAATTACTCCACATATGACAAAGAATTGTATGCCTTAGTGAGAACCTTACAGACATGGCAACACTATCTTTTTCCAAAAGGGTTCGTGGTGCATACTAATTATGAATTTTTGAAGCATTTGAAAGGGCAAGGAAAGGTAAACAATAGGCATGGGAAGTGGATTGAATTTCTAGAACAATTTCCATATGTGATCAAACACAAGCAAGGAAAGGAGAATGCAGTTGCTAATGCACTTTATAGGAGGTATGCAAGGTTTTGACCATTTGAAAGACTTGTACATAAATTATTCTGATTTTGTACATCACTTGTGAAAAAGGGGCAGAAAAGGATTTCTTTGGACATGATGGTTACTTGTTCAAGGGTAATAGACTTTGTGTGCCTATTGCTCTTTACATGAATTGCTTGGTAGAGAGGCTCATAGAGGGGGTTTGATGGGTCATTTTGGGGCTATTAAGACTTTGAGTATCTTGGTTGAATATTTCTTTAGGCTTTAAATGCAAAAGCAAGAAGAAAAAGTTTGCGGTAATTGTGTTACTTGCAAAAAGGCCAAATCCAAGATTATGCCTCATGGATTGTATACTCCATTACCTATTCCTGATTCCCCTTGGATTGATTTGTCTATAGACTTTGTATTAAGTTTGCCTCGAACTAAGAAGGCCAAAGATTGTGTGTTTGTTGTTGTAGACAGGTTTTCAAATATGGCACACTTAAGAGCTTGCCACAAAATGGATGATGCGATTCAAATTGCTGAATTGTTTTTCAAAGAAGTGATGAGATTGCATGGCATGCCAAGAAGCATTGTCTCCGACCATGACACTAAATTCTAAAGTCACTTTTGGAGGACCTTATGGAACAAGTTAGGAACCAAGCTCCTTTTCTCTACAACTTGTCATCCACAAACTGATGGATAGACTGAGGTAGTGAATAGAACTCTCTTAACCTTGTTAAGAGCTGTGATTAGTAAGAATCTAAAGTCTTGGGAAGAATGTCTACCTCATGTAGAATGTGCTTGCAATAAAGGTAACACACTCTACTACTAATCACTCCCCTTTTGAAATGGTCTATGGTTTTAGTCCTTTGACTCCATTAGATTTAATCCCTTTGCCAATGAGAAAGCAAGGTAATCTTGATGGAAAAAAAGAAGGTTGAATTTGTCCAGCAATTCCATGAGAAGGTGAAACAACAAATTGAGAAGAAAATGTGGCAGTATGTTTATCAAGCTAACAAAGGGTGGAAGAATGTGACTTTTGAGCTGGGAGATTGGGTTTGGCTTCATATGAGGAAAGAAAGGTTTTTTGCTCAAAGACATTACAAATTGCAACCAAGAGGCAATGGTTCTTTCTAGGGGATTAAGAAAATCAATGATAATAGCTACTAACTTGATCTTCCAAGTGAGTATCAAGTTAGTGCTACTTTTAATGTAACCGATTTGTCTTTGTTTGATGTAGATGATGAGCTTGATTCGAGGACGAATCCTTTTCAAGAGGGAGGGAATAATGAGAATTCAACCAGGGCAAACAAAGTTCAAGATCAATTACAATGCATGGATGAACCAATAACTAGAGTTAGAGCAAAAAAACTAAAAGAAGCTTTGCAAGGCTTAATCATGGAAGCAAAGACCAAGAGTAATCTAGTTGAGCATGAGCTCCCAAAATGGACCACCCTTATTCAGTTTGAAGAATAGTTGAGTCCAACATAAAGAAGTCATTTGAAGACCTAAAAATGAAGCCCAATTCAAGTGATCAAGTTGCAAACAGATTAGGCTGGAATAATTAGTTTAAATTAGGTGTAATTTGTCTTATTTTCTTGTAAGTTTGATGCACCTTTTAATATGTACAATTTCCGAAGCTTTTTAGTTGTTTTCAAAGTCAGTTTTAAGTTTTTTTAAGAGTTCCTACGCAATTATCATAAATAGTGGGTCAATTACTTGTGTTTTCAATGATAGTGAGAATTTAATACTTAGTGGATTGTGTAGAGGCTGCAACTCAATGTTTCTACATTCCACTTTAGATTATAAATAGGAACATAACGTAAAACACAAGGCAGATTATGAATAGATTTCTTTTGAATTTTCTCCCACTATGAGAACTTCCCTTTTGTTCTTGGGCAAAGAACTAAATCTGATTTTATCAAGGCAACTTGTGACAATCAAACCAAGACTTATCACTCACCTTCTCATCTTCTCTTGAGTGTGGCATCTACATCTTTCTGATTAAACACGAACAAACTCAAACACAACCATAAACTCCAACTTGAAAGAGCAAGGCGATCTAGGTTTTACTAGCTGATTCAAGCCATTCAACTCAAATAAAGCTGAATCATATCAACAATTGAGTAGTATTTAACCAGCCTCTCCAAGCTAACATTATGGCTAATAGTTCATTCCTACTGTCAAGATATAAATAGTCTTTGCTTTGCCTCTCTAAGCTAACTAGAAATGATCATTACTGGATCAAGGTTACAAAGATTTGTGTTTGGGTTTGTAACACTCAATACTAACCAACACTCAAGTTGTTGTAAGATGAACAATAACAGGCCTGAAAAACTTGAATGACTTCTTTATATGATTCTTCTTAGGAAGAATGTAACACCCTAAAAATTATATAAAAATTAATTTGAACTTTTCTACTCATAATTTCAAAAATCTGACAAACATAGAAATGATGAGGACGATCCAACGAATTTGTTAAAAATATATATATATGAATAGTAACTTGTGGGTCCCGCAGACTCGCTAGGACAGCTGAAACCCTAGAATTAGGGTCCGGAGATGCCCAAAAGTGAGAAATTATAGGATTAAAATTAGAAATTGGTAGAAATAAATATTTTACATATAGAATTAATTTTCAGGCAATATTTGATTACCCAGGTACACTATTTTTCTCGTTCGGTAAAATTTCAATTTGTGATTTTTAACATCGAAAGCTAATTTAATCTCTACAAACTATTAGTTTATCCATCCATATCAAATGAATGGCTAAGATTCAATCTTGAATTACAAGATTGAATCTTGCCATCCATTTCACTTGAGTACATTAAAGATCATTTAAGTATAATGTATAATATTCATTCTTTATGGTATGAGATAACAACAGCAAAAGCTTGTCCAAGAAGCCACAAAACCTCATCATTTTCAGCTTCATTCTTGGCCATACATAGAAGAAACAACCATTCTCCATTTTTACTTCCTCTAAGATCTTGAAACATAATTTAAACTTCCAAACTCCTAACCTACACTTACTAAAATCACAAATTCCAATCTAACCAATTGAAATTTCAATCCTCACCTTGATACCTCATACCTCACTGATTAAGGAAGGGCTTGGGGCTGTTTTGGTGGCTCAAAGTGAGCAAGATCACTCTTGGTGCTAAGATCACTAAAAGCCATCAAAGCAAGGCTTTACTCATCCACTTTTCTTTCTAATTTTACTCTGAGTTTTGCTAAATGATTGAGGCTAAAATTTTTAGTTTTACTTGATGATTATACATGAATATTGATGTATTAATTTTGGTAGAGGGTTTGGATTAAGTTAGATAACCTATTTTCTTAAAACATGTTCTGAGCTTGTTGCTGGAAATCTCATTTTTAAGTATGCAGCTGAAAAACATTGATTTTTCTCACTAATTTAGAGATATGATTATGAGCTAAAATTTTTATATGATGAAGCTAACATATGGAAGAGTTTCCACTAATTTTATTGGCTCATATTAAGCATTTTTTCTATTTTAAAAAAATGGAAAACCGAACAGGTCAGGGTTTCTGCCTATGCAGTCCATTTTGTAGCACTGAAATTGTCTAATTTTATTACCCTAGCAAATGAACGAATTTTTGTAGGAGGTTGAAGACATCTTGAAGTTGAACCCTAAATTTTTGTATGAATTTTTTAGCTCATTTGATAGGGTAGAAAATTTGAGACTTCTGGCTGTTGGCTAAAATTGAGCAATTCTGACCTCCAAATTTGTGAAATTTTATAAATATAGTTAGAGACCTTATCATGCTTTGAAAATTTTTTAGGAGCTCATTGATACATTGAATTATCCTTGAAAATTATTTTTGTTTTGTTCTAATGATGTTTACTAATTTAATCAAAATTTTCTTGACTGAAATTCTGACATCATGCTGAATTAGAAAAAAAGGATGATAAGAAATTGATGACTTGATCTCATTCATGTTATATGAACTCATTGATGAAATAATGGTACTTGGTGCTAGTTTGACATGAGTATATGAATATGAATGATTGAGCATGTGAGCTTATTGATGAGGTTAGGCACACATAGATATGAAAATGTTTCTTACAATTGTGTATATGCGAAAGAAAAGCATAAAATTGTATTTCTTGGGTTGGAGAAAATAAATCTGGTTTGTCAGGGAAAGTAAACCTGACCACCAAGAAAAACATGAGATTATCTATCTTGGGCTGGAGAAAGTAAATCCAGTTTGTCAGGGAAAGTAAACCTAACTACCCTTGAATTAAGTCGGAAAAAGTAAACCTGGCTAGAAACAGGTCTGTGTGAGAATTGGAGAAAGTAAATACAATTATCATGTATAGGAATGAGCTTAGCCCTAAAAAGCAGTCTATTACCCATTATTGCCATGCTGGGGATGACAATACGTAATGCCCAGACGTGACAAGATCAGTTAAGGGCCAAGACGAGCTGAGATAGCAGTTGTTACAAGTAGTTCTTCATCTTATGTATCAAGTAGATCTTGAAGCTAATATCTTTAAGTTGTGATTTATCAGTATATGCTTTTATTTGATGTTGAGTAGTATGATATGCGTATATTAAGTGACTGAATTATAAAAGAAACCCACTTTGGAATAATAGTTTTTGAACTTTAAAATAAGCCTTGAAATATGTTGCATGCTCACATTTTCTTAATAAATCAAAGTGGCTAGGATGATGATGATAACATTAATTTCAGTGTATGCTTTTGGGGAATGCCCTACTGAGAATGGTATAATTCTCACCCCTACTTGTTTGTGTTCCCGTGTCGTTTCCAAGTTGATCCCTATGCCAAGGAAGCTGTTGCATGAAAGAAATCTACTCTGCAATAGTTTAGTAGAGAAGACTTGTAGATTTTTGTAGTTAGTTATATATATATATATATATATATATACATTTAAAAGATAATCAAATGTACTGTAAAGCTCTTAACATAGCTTCCTTTTATATTTGATTTTGTATTTAAATAACTACTTTGTGTATTTGATATATATTTTGATAGAACCTCGCGTTAGTTACTACACGATTTAGCCGACCCTTATTCTAGATATTTAAGAAAGGTTCACTAAATTATAAGTAACAACCCTTGAGTATAATGTGTAATGCCCCGATTTTCTGTTAGAGTAAAAATGACCAAAATGCCTCTAAGGTCGTTTTCTGCTCGGAACTCGAGGATAACCAACCCGGCAGTCCTTGAGGGGCTAACTCAATGTTTGAAGGCAATTAGTTGACTTGTGAATCTTTCTGGGATTGAAAATCTCGTTTCCTGAGGTTTTGGGTCAAAATGACCAAAATACCTATGTTGTGTTTGACATAGGTACAAGTGCCGGATGAGCCCGAAACTTCTCTAGATGATTTTAAAAGGTGTTTTTATGTGTTCTGTGACCTCAGTTTTAGTCCCGGACAGTTTTTGTGCAAAATTATGATTTTGCCCCTACACATTGTGCTTTTGAGCTTAATCACGTAATTAAGCAAACCTAAGCAATATTAGGCTTTAATTGAAGATTAATTAAATTAATTAATCTAGAGTCAAAATAATTTATTAGAGTTAATTAGAACCTAAGATTGCTTAATTTAAACTCAAATCTTATTTTAAATTCAAGATTCCTAGTCATGGAATCTTGAATAGTGTTTTCTCTCTCCAATTCCTTAAATCATAGAATTATGTTCACAATTGTTTATTCATAAAATGAGTTTAAATTCCTCTAATTGTGTATGAGCACTCCTTAACCATGTCATAAAATTCCTAATTACATCCATAGTTATCTAAACATTTTCTTAGTGACTCATAACCTCAAACCTAACCTAATACACACCTAAACACATGATTAGCACATAATTAAACAAAAGAAACCTCTCCCCTCTCTTCTAGAAGCCCACAGCCACACCCCCCTCCATGCCTCAAATATTTGAAATTCAAATGCATTTTCAAGTCCACACCAAGCCATGCTTAGACCATACTTTGCACCACGCTTGTCATACCTTCAACTATGCTTTAAATAACATTGTGTAAGAGATATTTCCTCTCCCTCCCTTCATGAAACCACATGGCCAGCCCCTCCCCCTTTCTGAGCCTTTGTAACGCCCCAATTTTTCTATTAGAGTGAAATTGACCAAAATGCCCCTGAGGTCATTTTCAGCCCGGAATTCAAGGAAACCCGGATCGGCAGTACTCAAAGGGCAAAATCAATGTTGGAAGGGGATTAGATGGCTTGTGTACCTTCCCGGGATCGAAAATCTCGTTTTTCGAGTTTTCGGGTCAAAATGACCAAAAACACCCCTGCGGTGTTTTACCCATTTGCAAGTGCCGGATGAACCCAGAACTTCTCCAGATGATTTTAAAAGGCGTTTTTATGTAGAGTGTGACTTTAGTTTTGCACCCGGAGGTCCCGGCCAAAATTAGTGCAAAATTACAGTTTTGCCCCTAGTTTCGTGTTTTTACGCTTAATCGCGTGATTAAGCAAACCTAAGCAATATTAGGCTCTAATCGAAGGTTAATTAATTTCCTTAATTAATCTTGAGTCAAAATAATTTATTAAAGTTGATTAGAACCTAAAAGTGCTTAATTACAACTTAAAAACATATTTTAATTTCAAGACTCCTAGTCATGGAATCTTGAATAGTATTTTCTCTTTCCAATTCCTTAAATCATGGAATTGTGTTACACATTGTTTATTCATAAATGAGTTTAAAATTCTTTAATGATGTATGAGCACTCCTAATCTTGTCATAAAATCCTTAAATCACATTCTTAGTCACCTAAACTTAAGCTTAATTATTCCTAACCTTGTACCTAAACTAATACACACTTAAACCTATCATTAACACACAATTACATGGATCAAACCTCACTCCCCCCATGCTACCAGGTCTGGCCGTGAGCCCTCCCTCCCCATATGCATCACATGTTCAATTTTTCAACATTCCAAGGCCATACCTCAAGTCACATACACTATACCTTGTCATAACTTTCAATCAAGCTTGAATTTCCACATGAATAAATAATTAAAACAATCCATTTTTCCCATTTATTTGTGGCTGGAAAAGTTCCAGCCATGTCAAGTTTCTAGAAGCCTAATTTCACCAAAAATTGATAGGAAATTAACTCACATCAAGCCATACTTTGTAGCATAGCTTCCATACTTCAAACCATGCTTCTATGACATAATCAAAGAGATATTTTCCTCTCCCTTTTCCCTCCAAGATCACACGGCCACTCCCTCCCTTGGTGAGCCCATGGTTTTGTTTTTCTATAAATAGGATGCTTGTGATAGCTTAGTTGCACTTTGAAGCATTTGCTAAGTTTAGAATTTTAGAGTTGTCTTGCTAGTTCTTTCTTTTTCTCTCAAGTTTCAAGAGAGTTCTTCCTTTCTTTTCATCTTCATCTTCATCCTCTCTTCATCTCTTCATCATCTCTCAACCTTGAAACACCACCCCATAGCCTTGAATCATCTCCTAACCTCTCAAACACCTCACCTCAAACACAACCTCACTCAAACACATTTTCCTCTCCATTGTTCTCACAAGGACGAAGCCATATCCACCTCAAGGAGGAGCTCATCATCTTGTTTTCCTTTTTAAAGTTCAAGCTTTGTGTCCTCACTCTAGGTAGGGATTTGCTTTTCAAACTTGTTTAGCTCAAGAATATGTTTTTCTCTAGTTTCCTCTTGGATTCTTTTGAACTTTCCTTTGTTTTCTTTTTTTTCTTGCATTTCGGCCATGAGGCCTTGAGGAGCACATGATAGCTCAATGATGAGGACTCCTAGAGAATGACTATGTGTTCATCTCAAAGGAACATCTAGAGCTTGAGTTTTTCTTTTCCTTTAACTTCATCTATACTATACTTAGCTCACATGGTTTTTCAACTTAAGAAAATTAATCTAAGGATTTCTAAAAGCCCAAGTGTAACACCCTAATAGAACACCACTGTGCTTAAGTTCACATTTGGATTCTATTAGTTGTCACTTATGCCTTGTATTAATTTTCTTTTGAAATTAACTTAGAAAAATAATGGAAGTTTTTTTTTTTTTCTTTAAATAAATTAATTTTTTTGAAAACTTAAGCCTGTAACGAGAAGTGAAATACATAGCGCTTTTATAGATAATAATCAAGTTACATTGCGCACTTAATTAAATAAGCGGAATAAAAGACTAAGTGTAGAACAATTATCACATAAACTGGAATATAATCACTTAATACATAAGTCACAACAGGGCATATATCATACTGATAAGTTATTACAAATAACAATATAAGTTCTACTATTACTAATTGTTTCCCACAAACTATAATGTAACTAAAGCTCGGAATGCTCCTACTTGAACGGTTTGAAATCTTCACGTGCTACCTCCTTCCTCAGCTACGACCTCGTTGCTTTAGGTGGACACGTCTGTCTCTGGTAACGACAACGGAAAATAAACATAGGAGTGAGAAATACATGATTTCTCAGTAGGAGTTCCTACTTGTACTAAAAGTGTCATCGTTGTCGCCCCAGTCACTTCGGGTTTATTATAAAAAGGTGAACAGATAAGGATTCAATTATCAAATTTTCACAAACGTGATTAGTCAAGTACAGTTACTTTTAAACTAATCTTGAACATTAGCATAAATATTCATTCAGTATTTCATCAAGCATACATATAAGCATATCATGTAAAACCACTAATAAGCAGTAATCATTTAGGAGCTGCATGCATTTCATGACTACTCATCCTCAACATTCACTTGTTTAGTGATCATCATCTTTCATTTATTTCATCAACATATTTCTTAATTACTCACGGGATGAATGCATCAATGCCTTAGACCACCCTAAAAGGGTAATGAGCTCATACCATGGCCGTCGCCATAACCTTTTTGGTTTTCATTCCGTTGGCGTGATCTCAACGGTTTAGGGGGTTAAGCCGTGATTTTAGCTCAAGTCCACTTTTCCAGACTTTCATTGCTACTTTTTCAAACTTTACTTTTATTATTTCCTTTGAAAATGAATGTATGCATATCATCATGTAATCACAATAAATCATGGGCAATCAATCATTCATCTTCATCATTTCATAACTCATCACCATACATTCACTTTACTATAATTCACTTCATGAAACATGGACAATATCATGTAAATCTCATAGTAAACATTTTCATAAATGATTCATTTTAAGCAACCAAAGTTATCAAGTTGAGTTCCTAGTGTTCCTAAGAGGTAATGGATGTCTTAGTATTATCTTTTTCTCTTAGTGTTCTTTGTACTCTTAGAATTCCATTAATACATTAATGCATTTCAAAATATTATTATAGGTTCTTTATATATTCTTATTATGGTTTTCAGATAACTCTTGAAGATTATTATTCTACTTAAATTCTTAAAATTATCTTTTACAAGACTTGATTTTTTTATTTATAGTTTTTACATCTTTTAGAAGAAAGTATATAATTCTCTGTATACTTGTTATCTCACCTTAGTAAAGGTAGTTCCAAATTCCTAACACATCAAATTTTAGCATTTACATCTTTGGAATAGTGTAAATCCATTGTAAACCATGCATAGGAGGGTTCCCAGGAAAGAGAGGTGGGTCACAATGGACATGCTTAAATACCAAGTCTTTCCTTAGCCAGAACCTTTCCAAACTGCACTTTCACAGTACACTATCCCGAAATTTATTTCTCATTCTGTATTTACGTGGTACAAAGCTTTATACATAACATACATGGGTGTATTCCTATATGTGTTAGCTCTCCAAAAAAAGTTGAAATCAGTCCATTTACATTTTTCTAGAGTGAGTTACATCTATTCTACTACTACAAGGTCAGATTTAAAGTTTCAGTCTTAGGCTCTACTTTAAAAATTTATATCTTGAGCTAGAAAACTCCGCTTTAGGTGATTCTTTTTGGAGAGTGTTCTATAATGAGTCTAGTTTATAGTAAAATTATTTTAATTTCGAGATACTTAATATTTTATGAACAGTAGCTTTCAAGTACCTGCTGCCAGAAACAACTAGAATTTCCAGCACCTACCATTTTCATGTCTTAAGTTACCTTTATTAAATCAGGTTTCACATACAATCTTTTCAAGTTATATTTGAGTTTGATAACATCATAAAGGTACTCATAACAAAATAGAACATGTCATATTTCTAAAAATATATTTTTCAAATAATCATTTAAAACTTTTGACAATAACTCAAACTTGAGGCATTCTATCAAGGTTAGAAGCCAACAATGCTTGAACAATTAAAGATGAAGCTCCTACCTCTTGTGTAGGGTCTAAAAAGGGTCCTTCTCTTCTTCCTTAAGCTTCGAACAAGAGTCTTTGGAGTGGATGACCCTCCTTGAATCTTGGCTCTAGAACTTGAATGCTTAAGAAAATATTTCTCACTAGAGTTAAAGATTGTAACTCTTGTGAGGGCTAGTGAAAATTTGGACTTAGGATTGAAGTGTTTGGATGAAGTTTAGAGGATCAAGAGAAGTTTTTGAAGAACATAAGAAGAATGATAGAATAAGAAAGAAAGAACACTTAGGGAGTTTCTGAATTGAAGAGAGTTTAAGGAGTATTTATAGTGGAAAGATTAGAGAAAAAAACAGAAGAAGGAAAGCACTTGGAGCATGATTTATGGAAACATGTTGGCTGAATTTTGGGATGAAAATGCTCCTTGTTTTGTGCAAACATGTTTCCATGTTTTGTGCAAACACGTTTCCATATTTTGTGCAAACAGGTTTTCATGTTTTGTGCAAACAAGTTTCCATGTTTTGTGCAAACACGTTTCCATGTTTTATGCAAACACGTTTCCATATTTTATGCAAACATGTTTCCTTGTTTTGTGCAAAGATGTTAGTGGATATTTTTGTAATTAGACAATGATAGTGGTATTCTTGTAATTCCATTCATAGAGTAAGGGTATCTTTGTCATTTAATAAGGCAAGGGTAGTTTGGTAATTTCCTTTACATAGCAAGGGCATTTTCGTAATTTCCACTAAGTGATGGCATATTCGTAATTCTTTGCATTTTCTCTAGACATACTTAAGTAGACTATTTGTTGTGTTTCATAACATTTGTCCCGATTCTCTTGGTTTTGCTATCGCTAATTAATATTTATCTTAGTTATAAATTTGGGGATGTTACATTTACCATAATGTAACACCCTAATAGAACACCACTGTGCTTAAGTTCACATTTGGATTCTATTAGTTGTCACTTATGCCTTGTATTAATTTTCTTTTGAAATTAACTTAGAAAAATAATGGAAGTTTTTTTTTTTTCTTTAAATAAATTAATTTTTTTGAAAACTTAAGCCTCAGAATTAGAAGTGAAATACATAGCGCTTTTATAGATAATAATCAAGTTACATTGCGCACTTAATTAAATAAGCGGAATAAAAGACTAAGTGTAAAACAATTATCACATAAACTGGAATATAATCACTTAATACATAAGTCACAACAGGGCATATATCATACTGATAAGTTATTACAAATAACAATATAAGTTCTACTATTACTAATTGTTTCCCACAAACTATAATGTAACTAAAGCTCGGAATGCTCCTACTTGAACGGTTTGAAATCTTCACGTGCTACCTCCTTCCTCAGCTACGACCTCGTTGCTTTAGGTGGACACGCCTGCCTCTGCAACGACAACGGAAAATAAACATAGGAGTGAGAAATACATGATTTCTCAGAGGAGTTCCTACTTGTACTAAAAGTGTCATCGTTGTCGCCCCAAATACTTCGGGTTTATTATAAAAAGGTGAACAGTAAGGATTCAATTATCAAATTTTCACAAACGTGATTAGTCAAGTACGCTTACTTTTAAACTAATCTTGAACATTAGCGTAAATATTCATTCAAGATTTCATCAAGCATACATATAAGCATATCATGTAAAACCACTAATAAGCAGAAGTCATTTAGGAGCTGCATGCATTTCATGACTACTCATCCTCAACATTCACTTGTTTAGTGATCATCATCTTTCATTTATTTCATCAACATATTTCTTAATTACTCACGGGATGAATGCATCAATGCCTTAGACCACCCTAAAAGGGTAATGAGCTCATACCATGGCCGTCGCCATAACCTTTTTGGTTTTCATTCCGTTGCCGTGATCTCAACGGTTTAGGGGGTTAAGCCGTGATTTTAGCTCAAGTCCACTTTTCCAGACTTTCATTGCTACTTTTTCAAACTTTACTTTTATTATTTCCTTTGAAAATGAATGTATGCATATCATCATGTAATCACAATAAATCATGGGCAATCAATCATTCATCTTCATCATTTCATAACTCATCACCATACATTCACTTTACTATAATTCACTTCATGAAACATGGACAATATCATGTAAATCTCATAGTAAACATTTTCATAAATGATTCATTTTAAGCAACCAAAGTTATCAAGTTGAGTTCCTAGTGTTCCTAAGAGGTAATGGATGTCTTAGTATTATCTTTTTCTCTTAGTGTTCTTTGTACTCTTAGAATTCCATTAATACATTAATGCATTTCAAAATATTATTATAGGTTCTTTATATATTCTTATTATGGTTTTCGTATAACTCTTGAAGATTATTATTCTACTTAAATTCTTAAAATTATCTTTTTACAAGACTTGATTCTTTTATTTATAGTTTTGACATCTTTTAGAAGAAAGTTTATAATTCTCTGTATACTTGTTATCTCAGCTTAGTAAAGGTAGTTCCAAATTCCTAACACATCAAATTTTAGCATTTACATCTTTGGAATAGTGTAAATCCATTGTAAACCATGCATAGGAGGGTTCCCAGGAAAGAGAGGTGGGTCACAATGGACATGCTTAAATACCAAGTCTTTCCTTAGCTTAACCTTTCCAAACTGCACTTTCACAGTACACTATCCCGAAATTTATTTCTCATTCTGTATTTACGTGGTACAAAGCTTTATACATAACATACATGGGTGTATTCCTATATGTGTTAGCTCTCCAAAAAAAGTTGAAATCAGTCCATTTACATTTTTCTAGAGTGAGTTACATCTATTCTACTACTACAAGGTCAGATTTAAAGTTTCAGTCTTAGGCTCTACTTTAAAAATTTATATCTTGAGCTAGAAAACTCCGTTTTAGGTGATTCTTTTTGGAGAGTGTTCTATAATGAGTCTAGTTTATAGTAAAATTATTTTAATTTCGAGATACTTAATATTTTATGAACAGTAGCTTTCGAAGTACCTGCTGCCAGAAACAACTAGAATTTCCAGCACCTACCATTTTCATGTCTTAAGTTACCTTTATTAAATCAGGTTTCACATACAATCTTTTCAAGTTATATTTGAGTTTGATAACATCATAAAGGTACTCATAACAAAATAGAACATGTCATATTTCTAAAAATATATTTTTCAAATAATCATTTAAAACTTTTGACAATAACTCAAACTTGAGGCATTCTATCAAGGTTAGAAGCCAACAATGCTTGAACAATTAAAGATGAAGCTCCTACCTCTTGTGTAGGGTCTAAAAAGGGTCCTTCTCTTCTTCCTTAAGCTTCGAACAAGAGTCTTTGGAGTGGATGACCCTCCTTGAATCTTGGCTCTAGAACTTGAATGCTTAAGAAAATATTTCTCACTAGAGTTAAAGATTGTAACTCTTGTGAGGGCTAGTGAAAATTTGGACTTAGGATTGAAGTGTTTGGATGAAGTTTAGAGGATCAAGAGAAGTTTTTGAAGAACATAAGAAGAATGATAGAATAAGAAAGAAAGAACACTTAGGGAGTTTCTGAATTGAAGAGAGTTTAAGGAGTATTTATAGTGGAAAGATTAGAGAAAAACAGAAGAAGGAAAGCACTTGGAGCATGATTTATGGAAACATGTTGGCTGAATTTTGGGATGAAAATGCTCCTTGTTTTGTGCAAACATGTTTCCATGTTTTGTGCAAACACGTTTCCATATTTTGTGCAAACAGGTTTTCATGTTTTGTGCAAACAAGTTTCCATGTTTTGTGCAAACACGTTTCCATGTTTTATGCAAACACGTTTCCATATTTTATGCAAACATGTTTCCTTGTTTTGTGCAAAGATGTTAGTGGATATTTTTGTAATTAGACAATGATAGTGGTATTCTTGTAATTCCATTCATAGAGTAAGGGTATCTTTGTCATTTAATAAGGCAAGGGTAGTTTGGTAATTTCCTTTACATAGCAAGGGCATTTTCGTAATTTCCACTAAGTGATGGCATTTTCGTAATTCTTTGCATTTTCTCTAGACATACTTAAGTAGACTATTTGTTGTGTTTCATAACATTTGTCCCGATTCTCTTGGTTTTGCTATCGCTAATTAATATTTATCTTAGTTATAAATTTGGGGATGTTACATTTACCATAATGTAACACCCTAATAGAACACCACTGTGCTTAAGTTCACATTTGGATTCTATTAGTTGTCACTTATGCCTTGTATTAATTTTCTTTTGAAATTAACTTAGAAAAATAATGGAAGTTTTTTTTTTCTTTAAATAAATTAATTATTTTGAAAACTTAAGCCTCAGAATTAGAAGTGAAATACATAGCGCTTTTATAGATAATAATCAAGTTACATTGCGCACTTAATTAAATAAGCGGAATAAAAGACTAAGTGTAAAACAATTATCACATAAACTGGAATATAATCACTTAATACAGTTGAGAAGGGCATATATGAATTGATTTGCACTACCTATACCAACAAGATGCATCTTCTTTTCGGTAGCCCAAACTGAAAGAACTCCACAGTTAAGCGTGCTTGACCTGGGGTAATTTTGGGATGGGTGACCTCCTGGGAAGTTTTCCTAGGAAGCGTACGAGTGAGGACAAAGCATGCTGAAAAGACCCGTGTTAGTTTGTGGGGACAGTCGTCAATCCATAAAGCAGTAGGGGATGTTACACCAAGCCTACCCTTGTCAACCATAAACTTGGCCGGCACGTTCTAGAGATTTTTCTCTAAATAGGGGTTTTGGGTATTTAATAAAGAACTTGACTTAGTTTCACTTTCTTTTTCTTTTGTAAGACTTTCGATTTTGGTATTTTGATCTTTGAGATATTGTATTAAGGTTGTTATCTTGTTAAAGTATTGAATGAGCTCTAGCTAACCATAAAATGAAACTTTGCATCATGTTTACTTTTATGCTATGCACATCATGTCTACTTTCCTTGCTATCACTAAGTATCAAGATAATAAGTGAACCTTGCATTATCATGTTTATATTTCAAGCTATGCATTATCATGTTTATATTTCAAGTTCTCACTTAATACCAAGATAATAATGAGTTGCATTCATATTTACTTTGTGCTATCACTTTACTTTCTAATGGAACCTAAAATAAGTCCATGAGCATGTTTATTTTTATGTCATCACCTAAATAAACCTAGAGCTCAAAGACTTTCCCATTATTGTCTCAACAAGGTCTAAAAATATTTATTTCCTTTGGTTCATATTTCGGCCCCAAGGGGTCTTGAAGTTTCTAAGTATTTAAGACTATGTTATATAATTTTTCCAAGCTTATATGAGTTTAAGGAATGCATAGAACTAAGTTTTATGAATTTAGGACCTCTTGAGACAAAGATAAATTGGTCACTATCCTCTTAAACATTCTCATGATTTTGGATGCTAAAAATGTTTATGAATGAGTTTTGGAAAGTTTTAAAATGGTTCCAAGAGAAACTAGTATTTTATGTGCCTTAGAAATTGTGTTTTATGCCATTATGGAGAATGTATGTTTTGGTTCTGCCTTGCTACCTATTTGTCACTGTATGTGCTGTTTTAATGATGATAATATGCTTATGTTTGAGTAAAAATAATGTTAAAACTCTTATGTGGAAGATAAGATAAGTTAGAGACTAGAAAAGAATTAATTTGAGAGTTCTAGATCCTTTGATGTTTGAATTTTCTGGATTCTGTCCAGCAAGGTTTAGTAATGTTAATCATGGATTTAAATTAGTATATATGTGTAGGAATGACTCATAAATGGTTTAGGACTTGATCTTGATGCCTTAGGAGCAAACCGGACTTAGAAAGGGTCATTGTTGTGACTCCTAGGTACCCGTAAAGTTAGGATTATAAATTCTACATCCTTGAGGTTTAGAGATGTTCTTGGTCATAGTGTGAGGTGAGAAATACTTAGTTATAACCTCATAGGTACCCAAGAGATTAGGTTTGATGATTAATAACTTAGAACGTGAGCTAAGGACCCTAAGGGTCAATGCATAAGACATTAAAACGTCTTGAGCTTTTATGATGCTTAATTTATAATATATGATGCATGAGTTTTGTCTATGATAAGTTGATATGTGCTATAATGAAGTTTTACATGATGATATGCTATACCCCATAAGAAATGTTTGTGTATGTCCTATATGTTTTCATGGCATAAGCAAAATTTGAGGAAATTCGGTCTACAGCCGTCATGCTGCCGAATTTCGATCAAATTTGAGGAACTTAGAAAATGGTCTTTTTGAAAATCATGAGAACTTAAATGTGACACAACACTGAGACGCCTTCTTGGGTGACACCGGTTTAGCCGAGCACCCCCAAGAAAACAAATCCGTGAGGGTATTGACATAGAGCTTGCCAAAGCGGACAATGCTACGATGCACTAGTTGCTAGTAGAGCGTTTCAAAGAGGAAATGACCCTAAGAGGTGATCCTTAAATTGCCCCCTAGCCCATACTTTATGTCGGGATTATGTTACGCTTATCATAGGATAAGTAAGAGCTAGTGACGACTAGTTAACGTATGAGCTCATAACCTAGAGATGTTTTAGGGTGGCCCCATGAGATGAAAGTTAAAGTTTAAAATGTCACATGTGCTATAACTATCACCTTATGCCAATGTTATAATGTCTTTTAGTTATTCTATTGATTGGCTTACTTTTATGATGCATTCATGTCATTAGTATGTTCCATGCTTAGTCATAAGATGCATTGTAAAATATAATGGACCTTGGATAATTAATACTTTAGAAAATTAAAAGAAGTTTAAATGCATGCACACTTTTTAGAAATAAAACCCAAGGTTCCTGAGGATGTGATGATGTCACTTAGTTAGGGATTGCCCTACTGAGAATTCTTTTAGAAGATTCTCATTCCCTCTCTCTTTTCTTCCGTCACATCTTCAGATGGTGACTTTCGTACTCTTCATCGACACCCCAACATGGGAGCTGCACCATGACCCAGTACTCGGGTCATATCATTTTGAGGGTCGCTGCACTGTCAGAGTATTTATGTTTATGGGACGACCCTTCGCGTACCCAGTACGGAGCTACCGCTTCACCCCGACTGCCTCCTACCATCATAACACGATTTTTGAGCGAGCCAGACCACGCGACGAGCAGATCCTCCGTATGCAGCCCGAGGCGTCAACCGTATGTGACTACCCGGAGTACGTGCCCCGGACTCAATACTCGGAGACGGATCCATCAGAGGACCCACCCTCGCACATGTACAGTTGGAGCTCCAGCCCCGCTCCCCCACTGATGAGAGCCGGGAGTGAGGAGACAGTAGTTCAGCCGAGGTTGGCTCGTCGGCCATCCATGCACCCTCGCCGCGGTGGACACGCTCTGATGATCCGCACGACCACTCCCGCCGAGATCTGCCAGTGGATCGATTCCACCCTCAAGACTGCACTGCCAGGAGTAGGTGCATAGGATGGGTAGTAGCTAGTGCACACACGCCACATAGTTGAAGACAAACCTTCTTTTGTATATGAGGTTGTCTACTCTAGGTGCACATGGGTATGGGTGTTGCTTTCATGGTTTCCTTGTACTTTCTTTTATGATTTACTTGTATTCGCATTTCAGTTGTATTTCATTTTACTATGTACCGAATAGTCCTGCCCCTTTTGGTAGGCACATTATCTATATATATAATCAGTTGACGTGTCCATGTTATTTATGTGTTTTGTTATGAATGCTCATATGACTTGTATGAATTTCTGTTCAAAAATCATATGCGGCTCTCACTTTGGTTTTAATTCCAAAAAGAAAAATTTTACCCATATTTCCGCTAAGTATTTTCAAGTAAAGAATAAGACCAAGAGGTAATATTCTAAAGATTAACCTAAATACATACTAGTAGTATTAGGTTAAGATTTAGGGTGTTACATTATGGTATCAGAGCAGTTCGATTCTCATGGAACCTGAGGATTGGACTGATTATGCTTTATAAGCATGATGCGATAGTTATGTCATGTGTAGCGCTTGATAGAGATAAGCTGTAGGACTAGAAATGCATGACTTCTGTTGCTTGCAAGTGCCATGGTAACTAGCTCATTTTGCATGGATATTGAGCCTGATCAACTTGATGTTCATTGTTTCATGTGTTTAGGGACCAATGGTACCGCGACGACGGCCTAGGACTACGCCCGATGCTGACCAAGACAATGCAACTGCTGCTGCTGTCCGTCGTATGGCGCAAGCCATGGAACGAATGTTCGACCGGATGGATCAACAAGTGAATGTTGCCTGCTCCCCTCCTCCCCCTGCTGCTGAGACGGTGGAACAAGCCCGCTTTGGCGAGTTCCGCAAGGTGAACCTGCCGGTATTCTGAGGGGTAATGGACCCCGACAAAGCTGATGAGTGGATTAAGGACATGGAGAAGATCTATTTTGTGGTTGCTTGCTCAGAGGAACAGAAGGTCACCTTTGCTGCTTTCATGATGAAGTCGGATGCCGAATTCTAGTGGAATGGCACGAAGCGTTTGCTAGAGGCTTCTGGAACTCCTATTGACTGGGAGCTGTTCAAGACTTACTTCTACGAGAAGTACTTCTACGAGAAGTACTTCCCAGAGTCCGTGAGAATGCAAAGGACATCGAGTTCATGCAGTTGACCCAGGGAGGGTCTATTGTTGCCCAGTACACTGCTAAGTTCGAGGAGCTAATCAAGTTCTCTCGGGTGTTTCAAGGAAACCCCGATGAGGTTTGGAAATGCGTCAAGTATGAGGCCGGTTTGAAGGCAGAGATGAACTACGCTATGGCCCACATGGAGATCAGAGACTTCCCAACTCTGGTCAACAAGTGCCGAATTCTTGAAGAAGGACAGAGAAAGATGCAAGCCACAAGGGCGGAACGTGCTAAGGGACTTGGACCTCAAGCCCTGAAGTTCAAACCGCAGTACCCTTCAAGGAATCACTACAATCCCTACCAGGCCAACCAGTTCCGACAACAACAACAACAACCACCAAGAGCTCCTACACACCAACAATCCAAGCAACACCAAAGGTCGCCGTTTCAACATCAAGGCCCGAGGAACTTCAACAACAATCAACCCTGTGGACCGGGTGGACCCCGAAGCCACAATGGAGGACCAAGTGGGGCCAAGAACAAGGCACCACAAACCCTGGCCGCTACTCCCTGAGCAAAGATTCACGACATCTGCCCACAATGCGGGAAGAATCACGGGAATCGCCCATGCTTAGCCGGTCAGAATGTGTGCTTCAAGTGCGGCAAGCCTAGTCATTATGCAAAGGACTGTGCCAGCCAAGGGATACCAAACCAGAACCCCTGACCACAACACCGAGGAAGAGTCTTTACCCTTAATGCGGAAGACGCCAAGAAGTCCAATGATCTCATTGAAGGTATGTGCGAAGTAAACGGTAAACCCTTAACTGTACTATATGACTCTGGTGCTACTCATTATTTTATTTCACTTGCTAGTGTCGAATCCTTAAATCTAAGAGTCTCTAAACTCCCCTTTGATCTTATTGTTTCTACTCCTACAAATCGCCCTGTTAATACTTGCCGTTGTTGTTTAAACTGTCATCTTGTTGTAGAAAATAAGTCTTTTATCATAGATTTGATTTGTTTACCCTTGAAAGACATAGGCATTATCTTAGGTATGAATTGGCTTCACGCTAACCGTGTGTTGTTAGATTGTCGAACCCAAACCGTAGTTATCCCTTCTCCTCCCGAAAACATCACTCAACCCATTAGGTTGTACTTAAATTCCGTAGAGGTCTTCTATAGTGGGGAGAAAGCTAAGGGATATGTTCTCCTAGCCGCCTGCGATGTAGACTTTGAGCAGAACCTAGGTGAGATACCTGTGGTGAGAGACTATCCCGAGGTATTTCCAGACGAAATACCCAAGTTCCCTCCCGAGAGAGAAGTTGAATTCTCCATAGAATTGGTTCCTGGAACAGGGCCAATCTCTATAGCCCCGTATAGGATGTCACCCTCGGAGTTGGCAGAATTGAAAACCCAGTTAGAAGAGCTGTTGGAAAAGAGTTTTATAAGGCCGAGTGCTTCGCCTTGGGGCGCCCCGGTCTTATTTGTGAAGAAGAAAGACGGAAGTATGAGGATGTGTATAGACTATAGGCAGTTGAACCAAGTAACCATAAAGAATAAGTACCCGTTGCCTAGGATTGATGATCTTATGGACCAGTTAAAAGGAGCAGTAGTGTTTTCTAAGATTGATTTAAGGTCCGGTTACCATCAGATTAGGGTTAGAGATTTGGACATTCCTAAAACCGCCTTTCGAACTCGGTACGGACACTTTGAGTTCAACGTGATGTCGTTCGGATTGACGAATGCTCCCGCAGTTTTCATGGAATACATGAATAGGATCTTTAGACCCTATTTAGATCAATTCGCGGTTATGTTCATAGATGATATTCTCATCTATTCGAAGACCCACGAGGAGCATGAGCTTCATTGGAGGCTGGTTTTAGAGGTGCTGAAAGAAAAGAAGTTATATGCAAAGCTTTCTAAGTGTGAATTTTGGTTAGAGGAGGTAAAGTTCTTAGGACCTGTTGTGTCAAAGGGTGGCATAGTTGTCGACCTAAGTAAGATAGAAGCTGTGATGAATTGGGATAGACCAACCTCTGTGATTGAGATTAGAAGCTTTTTGGGTTTAGCTGGATATTACCGTAGGTTTATTAAAGGATTTTCCCAGTTAGCCCTACCCTTAACCAAGCTCACTAGGAAGAATGCCCCATTTGAGTGGAGCCCCGAATGTAAAAAGAGTTTCCTAGAGCTTAAGGGAAAGCTCACCTCAACCCCGGATTTAGTTTTACCTGACCCCAATGTACCCTTCGAGGTATATTGCGATGCTTCTGGCAAAGGTTTAGGTTGTGCGTTGATGCAGAACAGGCAAGTGGTAGCCTATGCGTCCAGACAACTCAAACCTCACGAGGTAACCTACCCCACCCATGACCTAGAATTAGCAGCCATTGTGTTCGCTCTAAAGATGTGGAGACACCATTTGTATGGTGTAAGGTTTGAAGTTTTCTCCGATCATAAGAGTCTCAAGCATCTCTTTGATTAAAAGGAGTTGAATATGAGGCAAAGAAGATGGATGGAATTCCTCAAGGACTACGATTTTGCCTTAAGTTACCACCCCGGCAAGGCTAATGTAGTAGCCAACGCCTTGAGCCGAAACTCATTACGTCTGTCAAGTATGATGGTTAATGAAGTTGGGTTAATAGAACAGTTTAGGGATATGAATCTGGGGATGTCAATAACGGAGAATGGCATCGTGATGAGTCATCTCACGGTGACCAGTGGGTTTAAGCAAAGGATTATGCTTACCCAAAGAGAAAATGAGGACTTTATGGAGACAATCGAGGCAGTTAAGGCCGAAAAGTTGAAAGGTTTTGTACGAGGCCCCGACTGGTTATGGAGGTTCGAGGGATGAATCTGTGTGCCACAAGACGGCGACCTTCGAGAGAAGATCTTGGAGGAGGCTCACAAGAGCCACTTCGCCGTACATCCTGGTACTACCAAGATGTACCAAGATTTGAAGAAGATGTTTTGGTGGCCCGGATTAAAGAAAGATGTGGTCGCTTGAGTGAGTAAGTGTTTGGTCTGCCAAAAGGTCAAGATCAAACACCAAAAACCTTCTGGCATGTTGCAACCCCTGTCAATCCCCGAGTGGAAGTGAGAGAGTATATCAATGGATTTCGTGATGGGATTGCCAAGGACCCAAGCTGGCCACGATGCCGTATGGGTAATCGTGGATCGACTGACTAAGTTGGCTCACTTTCTACCTATTCGAGTCACATAGTCGTTAGATAAGTTGGCTCAGCTTTACATCCAAGAAGTAGTAAGGTTGCACGGAGTACTATCGACGATAATCTCGGATCGAGATCCGCGGTTTACATCACGTTTTTGGGGAGCCTTTCAAAAGGCGTTTGGTTCTAAGTTGTGCTTGAGCACTGCTTACCACCCACAAACGGATGGTCAATCTGAGAGGACAATCCAAACCCTGGAAGATATGCTAAGAGCCTGTGTCCTGGACCAAAAAAGAAGTTGGGATAAGTACATGCCTTTGATCGAGTTTGCGTATAACAACAGTTATCACGCGAGCATCGGTATGGCACCGTACGAGGCATTATATGGAAGGAAGTACCAATCACCTTTCTGTTGGTACGAGCCCGGAGAACAAAGTGTCTTAGGACCTGAAGTAGTGAGGGAAACGACGGAGCAGATCAAGAAGATCAAGGATAGAATCTTAACAACTCAAAGTCGACAGAAAAGCTACGCGGACAAAAGGCGTAAGCCCTTGGAGTTCCAAGAGGGAGAACATGTATTTCTAAGAATCACCCCCACTACAGGAATAGGAAGAGCCATGAAAGTTAAAAAGTTGAGTCCCCGATTTCTCGGTCCTTTTGAAATTCTTCAGAGAATCGGATCTGTAGCTTATAAAATAGCCTTACCGCCTAACCTGTCAAACCTTCATGATGTCTTTCATGTCTCTCAGTTACGTAAATATGAGTCCGACCCTAGCCATGTCCTAGAACCAGAGCATGTACAGTTAAGGGAGGACCTCACTTTCAATCTACCGCCTACGAGAATAGTGGATCACGGAGTCAAGCAGTTAAGGAACAAGTCTGTTCCTTTGGTGAAAGTGGCGTGGGGACGAGACAAGTCAGAAGAATACACGTGGGAACTAGAATCAGAGATGAAGTCCAAATAACCAGAGCTTTTCTAAGGTATGAATTTCGAGGGCGAAATTCTTTTTAAGGAGAGGAGTAATGTAACGCCTCGATTTTTCTGTTAGAGTGAAATTGACCAAAATGCCCCTGAGGTCATTTTCAGCCCGGAATTCGAGGAAAGCCAGATCGACATTACTCGAAGGGCAAACTCAATGTTGGAAGGGGATTAGATGGCTTGTGTACCTTCTCGGGATCGAAAATCTCGTTTTTCGAGTTTTTGGGTCAAAATAACCAAAATGCCCCTGCGGTGTTTTACCCGTTTGCAAGTGCCGGATGAACCCGAAACTTCTCCAGATGATTTTAAAAGGCGTTTTTATGTAGAATGTGACTTTAGTTTTGGACCTGGAGGTCCCGGGCAAAATTAGTGCAAAATTACGGTTTTGCCCCTAGTTTCGTGTTTTTACGCTTAATTGCGTGATTAAGCAAACCTAAGCAATATTAGGCTCTAATCGAAGGTTAATTAATTTCCTTAATTAATCTTGAGTCAAAATAATTTATTAAAGTTGATTAGAACCTAAAAGTGCTTAATTACAACTTAAAAACATATTTTAATTTCAAGACTCCTAGTCATGAAATCTTGAATAGTATTTTCTCTTTCCAATTCCTTAAATCATGGAATTGTGTTACACATTGTTTATTCATAAATGAGTTTAAAATTCTTTAATGATGTATGAGCACTCCTAATCTTGTATAAAATCCTTAAATCACATTCTTAGTCACCTAAACTTAAGCTTAATTATTCCTAACTTTGTACCTAAACTAATACACACTTAAACCTATCATTAACACACAATTACATGGATCAAACCTCACTCCCCCCATGCTGCCAGGTCTGGCCGTGAGCCCTCCCTCCCCATATGCATCACATGTTCAATTTTTCAACACTCCAAGGCCATACCTCAAGTCACATACACTATACCTTGTCATAACTTTCAATTAAGCTTGGATTTCCACAAGAATAAATAATTAAAACAACCCATTTTTCCCATTTATTTGTGGCTGGAAAAGTTCCAGCCATGTCAAGTTTCTAGAAGCCTAATTTCACCAAAAATTGATAGGAAATTAACTCATATCAAGCCATACTTTGTAGCATAGCTTCCATACTTCAAACCATGCTTCTATGACACAATCAAAGAGATATTTTCCTCTCCCTTTTCCCTCCAAGACCACACGGCCACTCCCTCCCTTGGTGAGCCCATGATTTTGTTTTTCTATAAATAGGATGCTTGTGATAGCTTAGTTGCACTTTGAAGCATTTGCTAAGTTTAGAATTTTAGAGTTGTCTTGCTAGTTCTTTCTTTTTCTCCCAAGTTTCAAGAGAGTTCTTCCTTTCTTTTCATCTTCATCTTCATCCTCTCTTCATCTCTTCATCATCTCTCAACCTTGAAACACCACCCCATAGCCTTGAATCATCTCCTAACCTCTCAAACACCTCACCTCAAACACAACCTCACTCAAACACATTTTCCTCTCCATTGTTCTCACAAGGCCGAAGCCATATCCACCTCAAGGAGGAGCTCATCATCTTGTTTTCCTTTTTAAAGTTCAAGCTTTGTGTCCTCATTCTAGGTAGGGATTTGCTTTTCAAACTTGTTTTGCTCAAGAATATGTTTTTCTCTAGTTTCCTCTTGGATTCTTTTGAACTTTCCTTTGTTTTCTTTTTTTTCTTGCATTTCGGCCATGAGGCCTTGAGGAGCACATGATAGCTCAATGATGAGGACTCCTAGAAAATGACTATGTATTCATCTCAAAGGAACCTCTAGAGCTTGAGTTTTTCTTTTCCTTTAACTTCATCTATACTATACTTAGCTCACATGGTTTTTCAACTTAAGAAAATTAATCTTAGGATTTCTAAAAGCCCAAGCCTACCCTTGTCAACCTTAAAGTTAGCCGGCACGTTCTAGAGATTTTCTCTAGATAGGGGTTTTGGGTATTTAATAAAGAACTTGATTTAGTTTCACTTTCTTTTTCTTTTGTAAGACTTTCGGTTTTGGTATTTTGATCTTTGAGATATTGTATTAAGGTTGTTATCTTGTTAAAGTCTTGAATGAGCTCTAGCTAACCATAAAATGAAACTTGCATCATGTTTACTTTTATGCTATGCACATCATGTCTACTTTCCTTACTATCACTAAGTATCAAAATAATAAGTGAACCTTGCATTATCATGTTTATATTTCAAGCTATGCATTATCATGTTTATATTTTAAGTTCTCACTTAATACCAAGATAATAATGAGTTGCATTCATATTTACTTTGTGCTATCACTTTACTTTCTAATGGAACCTAAAATAAGTCCATGAGCATGTTTATTTTTATGTCATCACCTAAATAAACCTAGAGCTCAAAGACTTTCCCATTATTGTCTCAACAAGGTCTAAAAATATTTATTTCCTTTGGTTCATATTTCGGCCCCAAGGGGTCTTGAAGTTTCTAAGTATTTAAGACTATGTTATATAATTTTTCCAAGCTTATATGAGTTTAAGGAATGCATAGAACTAAGTTTTATGAATTTAGGACCTCTTGAGACAAAGATAAATTGGTCACTGTCCTCTTAAACATTCTTATGATTTTGGATGTTAAAAATGTTTATGAATGAGTTTTGGAAAGTTTTAAAAAGGTTCCAAGAGAAACTAGTATTTTATGTGCCTTAGAAATTGTGTTTTATGCCATTATGGAGAATGTATGTTTCGGTTCTGCCTTGCTACCTATTTGTCACTGTATGTGCTGTTTTAATGATGATAATATGCTTATGTTTGAGTAAAAATAATGTTAAAATTCTTATGTGGAAGATAAGATAAGTTAGGGACTAGAAAAGAATTAATTTGAGAGTTCTAGATCCTTTGATGTTTGAATTTTCTGGATTCTGTCCAGCAAGGTTTAGTAATATTAATCATGGATTTAAATTAGTTTAAATGTGTAGGAATGACTCATAAATGGTTTAGGACTTGATCTTGATGCCTTAGGAGCAAACCGGACTTAGAAAGGGTCATTGTTGTGACTCCTAGGTACCCGTAAAGTTAGGATTAAATTCTGCATCCTTGAGGTTTAGAGATATTCTTGGTCATAGTGTGAGGTAAGAAATACTTAGTTATAACCTCATAGGTACCCAAGAGATTAGGTTTGATGATTAATAACTTAGAACGTGAGCTAAGGACCCTAAGGGTCAATGCATAAGACATTAAAACGTCTTGAGCTTTTATGATGCTTAATTTATAATATATGATGCATGAGTTTTGTCTATGATAAGTTGATATGTGCTATAACGAAGTTTTACATGATGATATGCTATACCCCATAAGAAATGTTTGTGTATGTCCTATATGTTTTCATAGCATAAGCAAATTTGAGGAAATTTGGTCTACAGCCGTCATGCTGCCGAATTTCGATCAAATTTGAGGAACTTAGAAAATGGTCTTTTTGAAAATCATGAGAACTTAAATGTGACACAACACTGAGACGCCTTCATGGGTGACACCGGTTTAGCCGAGCACCCCCAAGAAAACAAATCCGTGAGGGTATTGACATAGAGCTTGCCAAAGCGGACAATGCTACGATGCACTAGTTGCTAGTAGAGCGTTTCAAAGAGGAAATGACCCTAAGAGATGATCCTTAAATTGCCCCCTAGCCCATACTTTATGTCGGGATTATGTTACACTTATCATAGGATAAGTAAGAGCTAGTGACGACTAGTTAAGGTATGAGCTCATAACCTAGAGATGTTTTAGGGTGGCCCCATGAGATGAAAGTTAAAGTTTAAAATGTCACATGTGCTATAACTATCACCTTATGCCAATGTTATAATGTCTTTTAGTTATTCTATTGATTGGCTTACTTTTATGATGCATTTATGTCATTAGTATGTTCCATGCTATGTCATAAGACGCATTGTAAAATATAACGGACCTTGGATAATTAATACTTTAGAAAATTAAAAGAAGTTTAAATGCATGCACACTTTTTAGAAATAAAACCCAAGGTTCCTGAGGATGTGATGATGTCACTTAGTTAGGGATTGCCCTACTGAGAATTCTTTTAGAAGATTCTCATTCCCTCTCTCTTTTCTTCCGTCACATTTCAGATGGCGACTTTCGTACTCTTCATCGACACCCCGACATGGGAGCTGCACCATGACCCAGCACTCGGGTCATATCATTTTGAGGGTCGCTGCACTGTCAGAGTATTTATGTTTATGGGACGACTCTTCGCGCACCCAGTACAGAGCTACCGCTTCATCCCGACTGCCTCCTACCATCATAACACGATTTTTGAGCGAGCCAGACCACGCGACGAGCAGATCCTCCGTATGCAGCCCCGAGGCATCAGCCGTATGTGACTACCCGGAGTACGTGCCCCGGACTCAGTACTCGGAGACGGATCCATCACAGGACCCGCCCTCACACATGTACAGTTGGAGCTCCAGCCTCGCTCCCCCACCAATGAGAGCCGGGACTGAGGAGACAGTAGTTCAGCCGAGGTTGGCTCGTCGGCCATCCATGCGCCCTCGCCGCGGTGGACACGCTCTGATGATCCGCACGACAACTCCCGCCGAGATCTGCCAGTGGATCGATTCCACCCCTCAATACTCGGACCAGCAGGAGTAGGTGCATAGGATGGGTAGTAGCTAGTGCACACACGCCACATAGTTGAAGATGTAACACCCTAATAGAACTCCACTGTGCTTAAGTTCACATTTGGATTCTATTAGTTGTCACTTATGCCTTGTATTAATTTTCTTTTGAAATTAACTTAGAAAAATAATGGAAGTTTTTTTTTTTTAAATAAATTAATTTTTTTTTGAAAACTTAAGCCTGTAACGAGAAGTGAAATACATAGCGCTTTTATAGATAATAATCAAGTTACATTGCGCACTTAATTAAATAAGCGGAATAAAAGACTAAGTGTAGAACAATTATCACATAAACTGGAATATAATCACTTAATACATAAGTCACAACAGGGCATATATCATACTGATAAGTTATTACAAATAACAATATAAGTTCTACTATTACTAATTGTTTCTCACAAACTATAATGTAACTAAAGCTCGGAATGCTCCTACTTGAACGGTTTGAAATCTTCACGTGCTACGTCCTTCCTCAGCTACAACCTCGTTGCTTTAGGTGGACACGTCTGTCTCTAGTAACGACAACGGAAAATAAACATAGGAGTGAGAAATACATGATTTCTCAGTAGGAGTTCCTACTTGTACTAAAAGTGTCATCGTTGTCGCCCCAGTCACTTCGGGTTTATTATAAAAAGGTGAACAAGTAAGGATTCAATTATCAAACTTTCACAAACGTGATTAGCAAGTGCAGTTACTTTTAAACTAATCTTGAACATTAGCAGAAATATTCATTCAGTATTTCATCAAGCATACATATAAGCATATCATGTAAAACCACTAATAAGCAGTAATCATTTAGGAGCTGCATGCATTTCATGATTACTCATCCTCAACATTCACTTGTTTAGTGATCATCATCTTTCATTTATTTCATCAACATATTTCTTAATTACTCACGGGATGAATGCATCAATGCCTTAGACCACCCTAAAAGGGTAATGAGCTCATACCATGGCCGCCGCCATAACCTTTTTGGTTTTCATTCCGTTGCCGTGATCTCAACGGTTTAGGGGGTTAAGCCGTGAGTTTAGCTCAAGTCCACTTTTCCAGACTTTCATTGCTACTTTTTCAAACTTTACTTTTATTATTTCTTTTGGAAAATGAATGTATGCATATTATCATGTAATCACAATAAACTCTGGGCAATCAATCATTCATCCTTATCATTTCATAATTCATCACCATACATTCACATTACTATAAATCACTTCATAAAACATGGACAATATCATGTAAATCTCATAGTAAACACTTTCATAGATAATTCATATTAACTAACCAAAGTTATCAAGTTGAGTACCTAGTGTCTGTAAGAGGTAATGGATGTCTTAGTATTATCTTTTTCTCTTAGTGTTCTTTGTACTCTTAGCATTCCATTAATACATTAATGCACTTCAAAATATTATTATAGGTTCCTTATATATTTTTATTATGACTTTCATATAACTCTTAAAGATTATTATTCTACTTAAATTCTTAAAATTCTCTCTTTACAAGACTTGATTCTTTTATTTATAGTTTTGACATCTTTTAGAAGAAAGTTTATAGTTCTCTGTATACTTGTTATCTAAGCTTAGTAAAGGTAGTTCCAAATTCCTAACTCATCAAATTTTAGCATTTACATCTTTGGAATAGTGTAAATCAACTGTAAACCATGCATAGGAGGGTTCCCAGGAAAGAGAGGTGGGTCACAATGGACATGCTTAAATACCAAGTCTTTCCTTAGCCGGAACCTTTCCAAACTGCACTTTCACAGTACACTATCCCGAAATTTATTTCTCATTCTGTATTTACGTGGTACAAAGCTTTATACATAACATACATGGGTGTATTGCTATATGTGTTAGCTCTCCAACAAAGTTGAAATCAGTCCATTTGCATTTTTCTAGAGTGAGTTACATCTATTTTACTACTACAAGGTCAGATTTAAAGTTTCAGTCTTAGGCTCTACTTTAAAAATTTATATCTTGAGCTAGAAAACTCCGTTTTAGGTGATTCTTTTTGGAGAGTGTTCTATAATGAGTCTAGTTTATAGTAAAATTATTTTAATTTCGAGATACTTAATATTTTATGAACAGTAGCTTTCGAAGTACCTGCTGCCAGAAACAACTAGAATTCCCAGCACCTACCATTTTCATGTCTTAAGTTACCTTTATTAAATCAGGTTTCACATACAATCTTTTCAAGTTATATTTGAGTTTGATAACATCATAAAGGTACTCATAACAAAATAGAACATGTCATATTTCTAAAAATATATTTTTCAAATAATCATTTAAAACTTTTGACAATAACTCAAACTTGAGGCATTCTATCAAGGTTAGAAGCCA
This sequence comes from Dalbergia cultrata, assembly GCA_031216105.1. Taxonomy (NCBI): domain Eukaryota; kingdom Viridiplantae; phylum Streptophyta; class Magnoliopsida; order Fabales; family Fabaceae; genus Dalbergia; species Dalbergia cultrata. The sequence goes on along the minus strand of CM062346.1, from coordinate 39,187,695 downwards.
ACAATGCTTGAACAATTAAAGATGAAGCTCCTACCTCTTGTGTAGGGTCTAAAAGGGTCCTTCTCTTCTTCCTTAAGCTTCGAACAAGAGTCTTTGGAGTGGATGACCCTCCTTGAATCTTGGCTCTAGAACTTGAATACTTAAGAAAATATTTCTCACTAGAGTTAAAGATTGTAACTCTTGTGAGGGCTAGTGAAAGTTTGGACTTAGGATTGAAGTGTTTGGATGAAGTTTAGAGGATCAAGAGAAGTTTTTGAAGAACATAAGAAGAATGATAGAATAAGAAAGAAAGAACACTTAGGAGTTTTTGAATTGAAGAGAGTTTGAGGAGTATTTATAGTGGAAAGATTAGAGAAAAAACAGAAGATGGAAAGCACTTGGAGCATGATTTATGGAAACATGTTGGCTGAATTTTGGGATGAAAATGCTCCTTGTTTTGTGCAAACATGTTTCCATGTTTTGTGCAAACACGCTTTCCATGTTTTGTGCAAACATGTTGGATGAAAATGCTCCATGTTTTATGCAAACATGTTTCCATGTTTTATGCAAACACGCTTCCATGTTTTGTGCAAAGATGTTAGTGGTATTCTTGTAATTCCATTCATAGAGTAAGGGTATCTTTGCCATTTAATAAGGCAAGGGTAGTTTGGTAATTTCCTTTACATAGCAAGGGCATTTTCGTAATTTCCACTAAGTGATGGCATTTTCGTAATTCTTTGCATTTTTCTCTAGACATACTTAAGTAGTCTATTTGTTGTGTTTCATAACATTTGTCCAAATTCTCTTGGTTTTGCTATCGATAATTAAGATTCTTAGTTATAAATTTGGGGATGTTACATTTCTCCCCTTCTTATTAAAAATTTTGCCCTCAAAATTTGATACCTGTGAATAGGTTCGGAAATTCTTTTCGCATATCTTCCTCGAGCTCCCATGTGTGCTCTTCCATTCCATCTTGTCCCTGTGCTACTCGGACTGCAGATACAGATTTGTTTCTCAGCTGCTTGATGCCATGATCCACGATCCTCATCGGTGGTAATTCAAAAGCTAAGTCATCTTTTAATTGTATAGTTTCTGGCTCAAACACATGACTGGGGTCTGACTGATACTTTCTCAATTGGGACACATGAAAAACATTGTGTAGGTTAGACAAATTTGGAGGTAATGCAATTTGGTAGGCGGAGGGACCTACCTTTTTGAGGATTTGGAAGGGTCCTAAGAATCTAGGGCTTAGCTTTTTGACTTTCATTGCACGACCTATGTAACATCCCTTACTGCTTTATGGATTAACGACTGTCCCCACAAACCAACACGGGTCTTTTCAGCATGCTTTGTCCTCACTCACACGCTTCCTAGGAAAACTTCCCAGGAGGTCACCCATCCCAAAATTACCCCAAGTCAAGCACGCTTAACTGTGGAGTTCTTTCAGTTTAGGCTACCGAAAAGAAGATGCATCTTGTTTTCGGTAACCTAAACTGAAAGAACTCCACAGTTAAGCGTGCTTGACCTGGGGTAATTTTGGGATGGGTGACCTCCTGGGAAGTTTTCCCAGGAAGCATGTGAGTGAGGACAAAGCATGTTGAAAAGACTGTATAGGTATGGGAGTGATCGCCGGTGAGTGAGGAACTGTTTCAATCCTAGGCAATGGGTACTTATTCTTTATGGTCACTTGGTTCAACTGCCTATAATCTATACACATCCTCATACTTCCATCCTTCTTCTTCACAAATAAGACCGGAGCACCCCAAGGTGAAGCACTCGGCCTTATAAAACTTTTCTCCAACAGTTCCTCCAATTGGGTTTTTAGTTCTGCTAGCTCCATGGGTGACATCCTATATGGGGCAATAGAGATTGGTCCTGTTCCAGGAACCAATTCTATGGAGAACTCAACTTCTTTTTCCTTTTGAAACATCATCACACAACCTTGAAACACCACCCCACCACCTTGGATCATCATACAAACACCTAAACTTCCATTCTCAAACACAAGCTCACCAAGAACACATTTCCTTCCTTTTTCTTTCATCAAGGCCGAATCATCATCACCATCCTAGGAGGAGTTGCTCGTATCATTTTCATCTTCAAGTCCAAGCTTTTTGTCTTCACTCTAGGTAGGAGTGTTTTCTAAACTTTGTCTTCTTGAAAATGAGTTCTTTCTAGCTTTCTCTTGGGTTTTCTTTTTGAAACTTTCTTTGGTTTCCTTTTCTTGTATTTTCGGCCTCTTGGCCTTGATGAGTACATGATAGCTCAATAATGAGGACTCCTAGATAATGACTATGTGTTCATCTCAAAGGAAACTCTAGAGCTTGAGGTTTTATTTTCTTTGAGTTCCAACATTATTTTCTAACTCAAAAATGATTTTTACTCAAGAATACCTTTACTTTTCTTGCTATTATGATTTCGATTTCTTTGTTCCTTTCTTTAACATTTCGGTTACCATTTTCCTTTTTGATCTTTGAAGTTTTATTTGTTCAAAAAGTTTTGCTTTCTTTGAGCTTGATGATGATGTTCAAGAACCTCATAATTCCTTTGAGAACTTAGTTCAAGAACTCTAAAGCTCTCTTTGTAATGAGATATGTATTGGGTTATTATGTTGTTAAAGTCTTGGATGAGCTTTAGATCACCTTAAAATGAACCTTGCATCATGTTTATTTTATGCTTTTGTAACATCCCCTGCTGCTTTATGGATTGACAACTGCCCCCACAAACTAACACGGGTCTTTTCAACATGCTTTGTCCTCACTCACACGCTTCCTAGGAAAACTTCCCAGGAGGTCACCCATCCCAAAATTACCCCAAGTCAAGCACGCTTAACTATGGAGTTCTTTCAGTTTAGGCTACCGAAAAGAAGATGCATCTTGTTGGTATAGGTAGTGCAAATCAATTCATATAAGCCCTCCTCAACTGTATAGTCCCATACCTATACAGTCTTAGGATCCCTCTCATTCGGGTGTGTAATCGGTTCATTCATGTACCCCTCCGCTTAGAGGACCTTGCGAGGAGCCGCTCCTTGTCCGTGCCCTCTTTGCACCGGCGATCACTCCTCATCCTCGTCCTCGGGCGTTACAACCTATACCTGTGGTAGGAGTAATTCGCAAGAATACGTGTTCTCCTTCTTGAAATTCGAGAGGTTTCCTTCTCTTGTCAGCATAGCTCTTCTGCCTACTCTGAGCAGTGAGGATTCTTTCCCTAATTCTCTTTATTTGTTTGGTTGTCTCTCCTACCAAATCAGGGCCCAAAATACTTTGCTCTCCCGGGTCACACCAACAAAGTGGTGATTGACACTTTCTACCATACAAAGCCTCATAGGGTGCCATCCCAATGCTAGTGTGGTAACTATTATTATACGCAAACTCAATCAATGGAAGTTGTTTGTCCCAACTTTTTGGTTGGTCTAAGACACATGCTCTTAGCATATCCTCAAGGGTTTGAATTGTTCTTTCTGATTGTCCATCAGTTTGAGGGTGATAGGCAGTGCTTAGACACAACCTTGAACCAAACGCCTTTTGCAAAGCTCCCCAAAATCTTGAGGTGAACCTTGGATCCCTATCTGAGACAATGGTTTTGGGTACTCCATGGAGCCTTATTATCTCTTGGATGTATAGCTGAGCTAACTTTTCCAAAGGGTAATTTGCTCGAATGGGTAAAAAGTGAGCAGATTTGGTCAATCTATCCACAATTACCCATATGGAGTCATGTCCGGTAGGCGTTCTTGGCAATCCCATCACAAAATCCATGGATATTCTTTCCCACTTCCATTCGGGGATTTCGAGAGGTTGCAGCACTCCGGAGGGTTTTTGATGCTCTATCTTCACTTTTTGGCATACCAAACATTTTTGCACTATATTTGCTATATCCGCTTTCATCTTTGGCCACTGTAACATCTTTTTAGGTCATGGTACATCTTGGTTATACCTGGTGTACACTAAATTGACTCTTGTGGGCTTGGCCCAAAATGCTAGCTCTCAATCCTTCTTTGCAGGTACACAGATTCTCCCTTGGTATCTCCACACTCCTTCCTTATCCTGGTCAAACTCTTTCAACTTTCCTACTTGACAAGGGTTAAGGTTCTAAGGAAATCCTCATCTTCCCTTTGGGCTTGAATTATTTGATCCTTAAAGCTACCGGGTTACACTTAGTCAAGCTTAACCAAATTTGTTCTCAAGTCCCCTATAACCTTAGTTGAGGGTCCTAAAATCTTCTATCAGCTCATTTTCTTTCACCATCAGCCAAGCGGCATGCATGGACTTATAACTCAATGCGCCTGCTACCACATTTGCCTTTCCTGGGTGGTAGTTCAACCCAAAGTCATAGTCCTTGAGAAACTCCATCCAACGCCTTTGTCTCATATTGAGTTCCTTTTGGTTGAAGAGGTATTTCAGACTTTTGTGGTCGAAAAGACTTCAAACCTTACACCATAAAGATGATGTCTCCAGATTTTTAAGGCAAAGACAATAGCCGCTAGCTCTAAGTCATGGGTTGGGTAATTAACTTCATGGGGTTTGAGCTGTCTAGAGGCATAGGCTACTACATTCCTATTTTGCATCAAAACACATCCTAGTCCTCTTCCCGAGGCATCACAATACACCTCAAATTTTTCTTTGGGTCGTAGGATTAGGACAGGGTAGTAGTCAACTTCTTCTTTAGTTCTTGGAAACTCTCTTCACATTCTGGGCTCCATATAAAAGCTGAATTCTTCCTTGTTAGCTTGGTGAGGGGTAAGGTAATTTGGGAAAAACCTCTAATGAACCTTTCGGTAGTAACCGGCCAGCCCTAGAAAACTCCTAATCTCCTTTACAAAGGGTAGGGGTTTCCCATTGTTGCACCGCTTCTATCTTACTTGGGTCTACTGCTATTCCCCATGTGACACTACATGACCTAAGAACTTAACTTCCTTCGTCCAAAATTCACACTTGGACAACTTTGCATAAAGTTTCTTGTTCCTCAACACCTCCAACACCACTGTAAGTGTTCTTCGTGCTCTTCTTCAGTTCTAGAGTAAACTAGAATGTCATCGATGAACACTATTACAAACTTGTCCAAGTATGGTCTAAATATCCTATTCATGTAGTCCATAAACACCGCCGGTGCATTGGTTAACCCAAACGACATCACATTAAACTCATAATGTCCATATCTAGTCCTAAAGGCTGTCTTTGGTATGTCCTCCTCCTTCACTCGAATCTGGTGGTATCCTCGATCGCAGATCTATCTTGGAAAACACTTGGGCTCCTCTTAATTGGTCCATGAGGTCATCTATTCTAGGCAAAGGGTATTTATTCTTTATGGTCACTTGGTTTAGCTGCCTATAATCCACACATAACCGCAAGCTCCCATCCTTCTTCTTGACAAATAGCACTGGAGCTCCCCATGGTGAAGCACTAGGCCTAATGAATTTCTTCTCTAGTAGCTCCTCTAATTGCTTCTTCAATTTGCTAACTCGCCAAGGGCATCCTATAAGGAGCTATAGATATGGGTCCCTGCTCCCTGCACTCAAATCTATAGAAAACTCAATCTCCCTTTTTGGAGGAAATTCAGGTATGTCATCGGAAAAACATCCGAGAATTCCTTTACTACAAGGATCTTTTCTAGAGCTTGCTCCACTTCCCTCTCACTTGTCATCGTGAAAACATATCCTCGCTCTTCATTCATACTAACCCCCACGATAATGGAGTTTAGGTATAGTCGTATCTTTCTATCAAGTTTAGAGGGATTGGGTAAAGATGGTTTGGGAAGAAATACTAGTGACTTATTTGCACAATGTAGTAACACACGGTTAGCCAAAAGCCAATCCATGCCCAAGATTACATCAAAACTAGACAAGGGTAGACAAACTAAATCATGATGAAAATCCTATCGCCTACCTCAAATTCACAATTTAGGCAGCTTGATCAGTTCTAACAAAGATTTATAGTGGGTGTAGAGACAACTAAGATGATTTTTAAGTCGATATATACAACCTCAACTTATTAGCACAATCATATGAAATGAATGAATGTGTTCCGTAATCAAACAATACAATTAAGGGTTTTCCATTAATTATACACTTACCTTGAATCAGATCATCGGATTCTCGAGGGCATCTCAAAGATGATAGCAAACACGCGTCCCTGTGCCTTAGGCTTAAGTGTAGAGGACTGATTGAGCTTTAGGCACTCTCTAGAATAGTGTCTTGTCTGTCCACACCGATAACAAACATTCTTACCAAATCTGCATTCCTCCATGTATCTTTCCACAAGTGGCACAAGGGGGTCTAGTCATAGGTTCAGGGACGCAGCCCATCCTAGGTCGACAATGTTTTGTGTCTTAGGTTGATTCATCATAGGGTGTTGGGGTTGTTTCCTTTAAATCCACCTCCTTGGTAGGGTTTCTTGTAAGGGGTGGGAACCCTCGGTGACCTTATTGAGCAGACCTCTTCCTATTCTCTTCAACTCGGTGGGCAACTAGTTGGCGATTGCAACTCTCAGCCACTTGGCTTTTGCTGACTAAAGATGCATAGTCAGTGACCTCCAAGGAGCCACAGATGCCAAAATGTCCGGCCTCAAACCACTCTCATATTTCATGCATTTCCAAGCCTCGTTGGGATTACTTTGGTAGCTAGTTGAGTGTTTGATCGCTTCTTCAAACTTAGCTGTACTCACCACACTTCGATTTCTGTGTCAAGAATGTAAATTCTACTTCCTTTGCCTTCTTAACCGGATATGGAAAATATTTCTTATGGAATGTAGCATAGAAAACCTCCCACATAATCTGTATGTCAGCACTTTCAAGCAAGCCCTTTGCACCCTTCCACCACGCGGCAGCCTCTCCTTTCAGCATATAAGTAGAGAATGCCACCTTTTGTTCATCAGAGCATTCTACCACTGAGAAAACCTTCTCCATCTCTTGAATCCATATGTCAGCTATTTCGGGGTTAGTTGTCCCTTTGAATTCTGGAGGTCCAAATTTCTCTTGAATTCTGAGAATTTTCCATGTTCTTGGTTCCCAACTGATTCCTCTGACATCCTATTCATCTGCTCCATCATCACTGTTGCTTGTGCTTGCATAGTCTTAGCCATCTCCTGGAGTGCATTTGCCAGTTCATCACGATTACCTCCATCGCGTGCCCCATGCGTACGTCTGTTTGCTGCCATTAGTTCCTAGACACACCAAACAACAGTCATCGAGTTGATCAGGCTCAATACTATAGCTAAGCATGGTAGCAACTATGACAGTATCACAAGACGATCATGCATTTCTAAATCCTATATCCCATCATACAGATAAGATTAATAGCATGATATCATAGACAGAAGCATAGTCAGTCCATTCCTCAGGCTTAAATAGGATGAATCGCCTCTGATACCATAATGTAACACCCTAATAGAACTCCACTGTGCTTAAGTTCACATTTGGATTCTATTAGTTGTCACTTATGCCTTGTATTAATTTTCTTTTGAAATTAACTTAGAAAAATAATGGAAGTTTTTTTTTTCTTTAAATAAATTATTTTTTTTTTTTGAAAACTTAAGCTCAGAATTAGAAGTGAAATACATAGCGCTTTTATAGATAATAATCAAGTTACATTGCGCACTTAATTAAATAAGCGGAATAAAAGACTAAGTGTAGAACAATTATCACATAAACTGGAATATAATCACTTAATACATAAGTCACAACAGGGCATATATCATAATCGATAAGTTATTACAAATAACAATATAAGTTCTACTATTACTAATTGTTTCTCACAAACTATAATGTAACTAAAGCTCGGAATGCTCCTACTTGTACGGTTTGAAATCTTCACGTGCTACCTCCTTCCTCATTTCTGACCTCGTTGCTTTAGGTGGACACGCCTGTCTCTCGTAACGACAACGGAAAATAAACATAGGAGTGAGAAATACATGATTTCTCAAGAGGAGTTTCTACTTGTACTAAAAGTGTCATCGTTGTCGTCCCAAATACTTCGGGTTTATTATAAAAAGGTGAACAAGTAAGGATTCAATTATCAAACTTTCACAAACGTGATTAGTCAAGTGCAGTTACTTTTAAACTAATCTTGAACATTAGCGTAAATATTCATTCAAGATTTCATCAAGCATACATATAAGCATATCATGTAAAACCACTAATAAGCAGGAATCATTTAGGAGCTGCATGCATTTCATGATTACTCATCCTCAACATTCACTTGTTTAGTGATCATCATCTTTCATTTATTTCATCAACATATTTCTTAATTACTCACGGATGAATGCATCAATGCCTTAGACCACCCTAAAAGGGTAATGAGCTCATACCATGGCCGTCGCCATAACTTTTTGGTTTTCATTCCGCTGCCGTGATCTCAACGGTTTAGGGGGTTAAGCCGTGAGTTTAGCTCAAGTCCACTTTTCCAGACTTTCATTGCTACTTTTTCAAACTTTACTTTTATTATTTCTTTTGGAAAATGAATGTATGCATATTATCATGTAATCACAATAAACCCTGGGCAATCAATCATTCATCCTTATCATTTCATAATTCATCACCATACATTCACATTACTATAAATCACTTCATAAAACATGGACAATATCATGTAAATCTCATAGTAAACACTTTCATAGATAATTCATATTAACTAACCAAAGTTATCAAGTTGAGTTCCTAGTGTTCGTAAGAGGTAATGGATGTCTTAGTATTATCTTTTTCTCTTAGTGTTCTTTGTACTCTTAGCATTCCATTAATACATTAATGCACTTCAAAATATTATTATAGGTTCCTTATATATTTTTATTATGACTTTCATATAACTCTTAAAGATTATTATTCTACTTAAATTCTTAAAATTCTCTCTTTACAAGACTTGATTCTTTTATTTATAGTTTTGACATCTTTTAGAAGAAAGTTTATAGTTCTCTGTATACTTGTTATCTAAGCTTAGTAAAGGTAGTTCCAAATTCCTAACTCATCAAATTTTAGCATTTACATCTTTGAAATAGTGTAAATCAACTGTAAATCATGCATAGGAGGGTTCCCAGGAAAGAGAGGTGGGTCACAATGGACATGCTTAAATACCAAGTCTTTCCTTAGCCGTAACCTTTCCAAACTGCACTTTCACAGTACACTATCCCGAAATTTATTTCTCATTCTGTATTTACGTGGTACAAAGCTTTATACATAACATACATGGGTGTATTGCTATATGTGTTAGCTCTCCAACAAAGTTGAAATCAGTCCATTTGCATTTTTCTAGAGTGAGTTACATCTATTTTACTACTACAAGGTCAGATTTAAAGTTTCAGTCTTAGGCTCTACTTTAAAAATTTATATCTTGAGCTAGAAAACTCCGTTTTAGGTGATTCTTTTTGGAGAGTGTTCTATAATGAGTCTAGTTTATAGTAAAATTATTTTAATTTCGAGATACTTAATATTTTATGAACAGTAGCTTTCGAAGTACCTGCTGCCAGAAACAACTAGAATTTCCAGTACCTACCATTTTCATGTCTTAAGTTACCTTTATTAAATCAGGTTTCACATACAATCTTTTCAAGTTATATTTGAGTTTGATAACATCATAAAGGTACTCATAACAAAATAGAACATGTCATATTTCTAAAAATATATTTTTCAAATAATCATTTAAAACTTTTGACAATAACTCAAACTTGAGGCATTCTATCAAGGTTAGAAGCCAACAATGCTTGAAAAATTAAAGATGAAGCTCCTACCTCTTGTGTAGGGTCTAAAAAGGGTCCTTCTCTTCTTCCTTAAGCTTCGAACAAGAGTCTTTGGAGTGGATGACCCTCCTTGAATCTTGGCTCTAGAACTTGAATACTTAAGAAAATATTTCTCACTAGAGTTAAAGATTGTAACTCTTGTGAGGGCTAGTGAAAGTTTGGACTTAGGATTGAAGTGTTTGGATGAAGTTTAGAGGATCAAGAGAAGTTTTTGAAGAACATAAGAAGAATGATAGAATAAGAAAGAAAGAACACTTAGGGAGTTTCTGAATTGAAGAGAGTTTGAGGAGTATTTATAGTGGAAAGATTAGAGAAAAAAATAGAAGATGGAAAGCACTTGGAGCATGATTTATGGAAACATGTTGGCTGAATTTTGGGATGAAAATGCTCCTTGTTTTGTGCAAACATGTTTCCATGTTTTGTGCAAACACGTTTCCATGTTTTGTGCAAACATGTTGGATGAAAATGCTCCATGTTTTATGCAAACATGTTTCCATGTTTTATGCAAACACGTTTCCATGTTTTGTGCAAAGATGTTAGTGGTATTCTTGTAATTCCATTCATAGAGTAAGGGTATCTTTGCCATTTAATAAGGCAAGGGTAGTTTGGTAATTTCCTTTACATAGCAAGGGCATTTTCGTAATTTCCACTAAGTGATGGCATTTTCGTAATTCTTTGCATTTTTCTCTAGACATACTTAAGTAGTCTATTTGTTGTGTTTCATAACATTTGTCCAAATTCTCTTGGTTTTGCTATCGATAATTAAGATTCTTAGTTATAAATTTGGGGATGTTACATTTCTCCCCTTCTTATTAAAAATTTTGCCCTCAAAATTTGATACCGTGAATAGGTTCGAAATTCTTTTCAGATATCTTCCTCGAGCTCCCATGTGTGCTCTTCCATTCCATCTTGTCCCTGTGCTACTCGGACCAGAGATACAGATTTGTTTCTCAGCTGCTTGATGCCATGATCCACGATCCTCATCGGTGGTAATTCAAAAGCTAAGTCATCTTTTAATTGTATAGTTTCTGGCTCAAACACATGACTGGGGTCTGACTGATACTTTCTCAATTGGGACACATGAAAAACATTGTGTAGGTTAGACAAATTTGGAGGTAATGCAATTTGGTAGGCGGAGGGACCTACCTTTTTGAGGATTTGGAAGGGTCCTAAGAATCTAGGGCTTAGCTTTTTGACTTTCATTGCACGACCTATACCTGTGGTAGGAGTAATTCGCAAGAATACGTGTTCTCCTTCTTGAAATTCGAGAGGTTTCCTTCTCTTGTCAGCATAGCTCTTCTACCTACTCTGAGCAGTGAGGATTCTTTCCCTAATTCTCTTTATTTGTTTGGTTGTCTCTCCTACCAAATCAGGGCCCAAAATACTTTGCTCTCCGGTCACACCAACAAAGTGGTGATTGACACTTTCTACCATACAAAGCCTCATAGGGTGCCATCCCAATGCTAGTGTGGTAACTATTATTATACGCAAACTCAATCAATGGAAGTTGTTTGTCCCAACTTTTTGGCTGGTCTAAGACACATGCTCTTAGCATATCCTCAAGGGTTTGAATTGTTCTTTCGATTGTCCATCGCTTGAGGGTGATAGGCAAGGCTTAGACACAACCTTGAACCAAACGCCTTTTGCAAAGCTCCCCAAAATCTTGAGGTGAACCTTGGATCCCTATCTGAGACAATGGTTTTGGGTACTCCATGGAGCCTTATTATCTCTTGGATGTATAGCTGAGCTAACTTTTCCAAAGGGTAATTTGCTCGAATGGGTAAAAAGTGAGCAGATTTGGTCAATCTATCCACAATTACCCATATGGAGTCATGTCCGGTAGGCGTTCTTGGCAATCCCATCACAAAATCCATGGATATTCTTTCCCACTTCCATTCGGGGATTTCGAGAGGTTGCAGCACTCCGGAGGGTTTTTGATGCTCTATCTTCACTTTTTGGCATACCAAACATTTTTGCACTATATTTGCTATATCTGCTTTCATCTTTGGCCACCAGAACATCTTTTTTTAGGTCATGGTACATCTTGGTTATACCGGGGTGTACACTAAATTGACTCTTGTGGGCTTGGCCCAAAATGCTAGCTCTCAATCCTTCTTTGTGTACACAGATTCTCCCTTGGTATCTCCACACTCCTTCCTTATCCTGGACAAACTCTTTCAACTTTCCTACTTCGACAAGGGTTAAGGTTCTAAGGAAATCCTCATCTTCCCTTTGGGCTTGAATTATTTGATCCTTAAAGCTACTGGTTACACTTAGTTGGCTTAACCAAATTTGTTCTGAAGTCCCCCTATATCCTAAGTTGAGGTTCCTAAAATCTTCTATCAGCTCATTTTCTTTCACCATGAGCCAAGCGGCATGCAAGGACTTACGACTCAAAGCTGCCTGCTACCACATTTGCCTTTCCCGGGTGGTAGTTCAACCCAAAGTCATAGTCCTTGAGAAACTCCATCCAACGCCTTTGTCTCATATTGAGTTCCTTTTGGTTGAAGAGGTATTTCAGACTTTTGTGGTCGAAGACTTCAAACCTTACACCATAAAGATGATGTCTCCAGATTTTTAAGGCAAAGACAATAGCCGCTAGCTCTAAGTCATGGGTTGGGTAATTAACTTCATGGGGTTTGAGCTGTCTAGAGGCATAGGCTACTACATTCCTATTTTGCATCAAAACACATCCTAGTCCTCTTCCCGAGGCATCACAATACACCTCAAATTTTTCTTTGGGTCGTAGGATTAGGACAGGGGTAGTAGTCAACTTCTTCTTTAGTTCTTGGAAACTCTCTTCACATTCTGGGCTCCATATAAAAGCTGAATTCTTCCTTGTTAGCTTGGTGAGGGGTAAGGTAATTTGGGAAAACCTCTAATGAACCTTCGGTAGTAACCGGCTAGCCCTAGAAAACTCCTAATCTCCTTTACAAAGGGTAGGGGTTTCCCATTGTTGCACCGCTTCTATCTTACTTGGGTCTACTGCTATTCCCCATGTGACACTACATGACCTAAGAACTTAACTTCCTTCGTCCAAAATTCACACTTGGACAACTTTGCATAAAGTTTCTTGTTCCTCAACACCTCCAACACCACTGTAAGTGTTCTTCGTGCTCTTCTTCAGTTCTAGAGTAAACTAGAATGTCATCGATGAACACTATTACAAACTTGTCCAAGTATGGTCTAAATATCCTATTCATGTAGTCCATAAACACTGCCGGTGCATTGGTTAACCCAAACGACATCACATTAAACTCATAATGTCCATATCTAGTCCTAAAGGCTGTCTTTGGTATGTCCTCCTCCTTCACTCGAATCTGGTGGTATCCTGATCGCAGATCTATCTTGGAAAACACTTGGGCTCCTCTTAATTGGTCCATGAGGTCATCTATTCTAGGCAAAGGGTATTTACTCTTTATGGTCACTTGGTTTAGCTGCCTATAATCCACACATAACCGCAAGCTCCCATCCTTCTTCTTGACAAATAGCACTGGAGCTCCCCATGGTGAAGCACTAGGCCTAATGAATTTCTTCTCTAGTAGCTCGTCTAATTGCTTCTTCAATTCATAACTCGGCCGGTGGCATCCTATAAGGAGCTATAGATATGGGTCCTGCTCCTGCACCAAATCTATAGAAAACTCAATCTCCCTTTTGGAGGAAATTCGTATGTCATCGTGAAAACATCTGAGAATTCCTTTACTACAAGGATCTTTTCTAGAGCTTGCTCCACTTCCCTCTCACTTGTCATAAGGAAAACATATCCTCGCTCTTCATTCCTACTATCCCCCACGATAATGGAGTTTAGGTATAGTCGTACCTTTCTATCAAGTTTAGAGGGATTGGGTAAAGATGGTTTGGGAAGAAATACTAGTGACTTATTTGCACAATGTAGTAACACACGGTTAGCCGAAAGCCAATCCATGCCCAAGATTACATCAAAACTAGACAAGGGTAGACAAACTAAATCATGATGAATAATCCTATTAGCTACCTCAAATTCACAATTTAGACAGGCTTGACTGGCTTCTAACGATTTATAGTGGGTGTAGAGACAACTAAGATGATTTTTAAGTCAGATATATACAACCTCAACTTATTAGCACAATCATATGAAATGAATGAATGTGTTGCGCCAGAATCAAACAATACAATTAAGGGTTTTCCATTAATTATACACTTACCTTGAATCACATCATCGGATTCTGAGGGCATCTCAGCAGTGATAGCAAACACGCGTCCCTGTGCCTTAGGCTTAAGTGTAGAGGACTGATTGAGCTTTAGGCACTCTCTAGAATAGTGTCCTGTCTGGCCCACACCGATAACAAACATTCTTACCAAATCTGCATTCCTCCATGTATCTTTCCACAAGTGGCACAAGGGGGTCTAGTCATAGGTTCAGGGACAAAGAGCCATCCTAGGTCGACAATGTACTTGTGTCTTAGGTTGATTCATCATAGGGTGTTGGGGTTGTTTCCTTTAAATCCACCTCCTTGGTAGGGTTTCTTGTAAGGGGTGGGAACCCTCGGTGAACTTGTTGAGCACACCTCTTCCTATTCTCTTCAACTCGGTGGGCAACTAGCTGGCGATTGCAACTCTCAGCCACTTGGCTTTTGCTGACTAAAGATGCATAGTCAGTGACCTCCAGTGGAGCCACAGATGCCAAAATGTCTGGCCTCAAACCACTCTCATATTTCATGCATTTCCAAGCCTCGTTGGGATTACTTTGGTAGTCTGGTTGAGTGTTTGATCAGTTCTTCAAACTTAGCCGTACTCACCACACTTCGATTTCCTGTGTCAAAGAATGTAAATTCTACTTCCTTTGCCTTCTTAACCGGATATGGAAAATATTTCTTATGGAATGTAGCATAGAAAACCTCCCACATAATCTGTATGTCAGCACTTTCAAGCAAGCCCTTTGCACCCTTCCACCACGCGGCAGCCTCTCCTTTCAGCATATAAGTAGAGAATGCCACCTTGTGTTCATCGTAGCATTCTACCACCGAGAAAACCTTCTCCATCTCTTGAATCCATATGTCGCCTATTTCGGGTTAGTTGTCCCTTTGAATTCCTGGAGGTCCAAATTCTCTTGAATTCTCGAGAATTTTCCATGTTCTTGGTTCCCAACTGATTCCTCTGACATCCTATTCATCTGCTCCATCATCACTGTTGCTTGTGCTTGCATAGTCTTAGCCATCTCCTGGAGTGCATTTGCCAGTTCATCACGATTACCTCCATCGCGTGCCCCATGCGTACGTCTGTTTGCTGCCATTAGTTCCTAGACACACCAAACAACAGTCATCGAGTTGATCAGGCTCAATACTATAGCTAAGCATGGTAGCAACTATGACAAGATCACAAGACGATCATGCATTTCTAAATCCTATATCCCATCATACAGATAAGATTAATAGCATGATATCATAGACAGAAGCATAGTCAGTCCATTCCTCAGGCTTAAATAGGATGAACTGCTCTGATACCATAATGTAACACCCTAATAGAACTCCACTGTGCTTAAGTTCACATTTGGATTCTATTAGTTGTCACTTATGCCTTGTATTAATTTTCTTTTGAAATTAACTTAGAAAAATAATGGAAGTTTTTTTTTTCTTTAAATAAATTATTTTTTTGAAAACTTAAGCTCAGAACGAGAAGTGAAATACATAGCGCTTTTATAGATAATAATCAAGTTACATTGCGCACTTAATTAAATAAGCGGAATAAAAGACTAAGTGTAGAACAATTATCACATAAACTGGAATATAATCACTTAATACATAAGTCACAACAGGGCATATATCATAATCGATAAGTTATTACAAATAACAATATAAGTTCTACTATTACTAATTGTTTCTCACAAACTATAATGTAACTAAAGCTCGGAATGCTCCTACTTGAACGGTTTGAAATCTTCACGTGCTACCTCCTTCCTCGCCTACACCCTCGTTGCTTTAGGTGGACACGCCTGCCTCTCGTAACGACAACGGAAAATAAACATAGGAGTGAGAAATACATGATTTCTCAAGAGGAGTTCCTACTTGTACTAAAAGTGTCATCGTTGTCGCCCCAAATACTTCGGGTTTATTATAAAAAGGTGAACAAGTAAGGATTCAATTATCAAACTTTCACAAACGTGATTAGTCAAGTGCGTTACTTTTAAACTAATCTTGAACATTAGCGTAAATATTCATTCAAGATTTCATCAAGCATACATATAAGCATATCATGTAAAACCACTAATAAGCAGTAATCATTTAGGAGCTGCATGCATTTCATGATTACTCATCCTCAACATTCACTTGTTTAGTGATCATCATCTTTCATTTATTTCATCAACATATTTCTTAATTACTCACGGGATGAATGCATCAATGCCTTAGACCACCCTAAAAGGGTAATGAGCTCATACCATGGCCGCGCCATAACCTTTTTGGTTTTCATTTCGTTGCTGTGATCTCAACGGTTTAGGGGGTTAAGCCGTGAGTTTAGCGCAAGTCCACTTTTCCAGACTTTCATTGCTACTTTTTCAAACTTTACTTTTATTATTTCTTTTGGAAAATGAATGTATGCATATTATCATGTAATCACAATAAACTCTGGGCAATCAATCATTCATCCTTATCATTTCATAATTCATCACCATACATTCACATTACTATAAATCACTTCATAAAACATGGACAATATCATGTAAATCTCATAGTAAACACTTTCATAGATAATTCATATTAACTAACCAAAGTTATCAAGTTGAGTTCCTAGTGTTCGTAAGAGGTAATGGATGTCTTAGTATTATCTTTTTCTCTTAGTGTTCTTTGTACTCTTAGCATTCCATTAATACATTAATGCACTTCAAAATATTATTATAGGTTCCTTATATATTTTTATTATGACTTTCATATAACTCTTAAAGATTATTATTCTACTTAAATTCTTAAAATTCTCTCTTTACAAGACTTGATTCTTTTATTTATAGTTTTGACATCTTTTAGAAGAAAGTTTATAGTTCTCAGATACTTGTTATCTAAGCTTAGTAAAGGTAGTTCCAAATTCCTAACTCATCAAATTTTAGCATTTACATCTTTGGAATAGTGTAAATCAACTGTAAACCATGCATAGGAGGGTTCCCAGAAAGAGAGGTGGGTCACAATGGACATGCTTAAATACCAAGTCTTTCCTTAGCCGTAACCTTTCCAAACTGCACTTTCACAGTACACTATCCTGAAATTTATTTCTCATTCTGTATTTACGTGGTACAAAGCTTTATACATAACATACATGGGTGTATTGCTATATGTGTTAGCTCTCCAACAAAGTTGAAATCAGTCCATTTGCATTTTTCTAGAGTGAGTTACATCTATTTTACTACTACAAGGTCAGATTTAAAGTTTCAGTCTTAGGCTCTACTTTAAAAATTTATATCTTGAGCTAGAAAACTCCGTTTTAGGTGATTCTTTTTGGAGAGTGTTCTATAATGAGTCTAGTTTATAGTAAAATTATTTTAATTTCTGAGATACTTAATATTTTATGAACAGTAGCTTTCGAAGTACCTGCTGCCAGAAACAACTAGAATTTCCAGTACCTACCATTTTCATGTCTTAAGTTACCTTTATTAAATCAGGTTTCACATACAATCTTTTCAAGTTATATTTGAGTTTGATAACATCATAAAGGTACTCATAACAAAATAGAACATGTCATATTTCTAAAAATATATTTTTCAAATAATCATTTAAAACTTTTGACAATAACTCAAACTTGAGGCATTCTATCAAGGTTAGAAGCCAACAATGCTTGAACAATTAAAGATGAAGCTCCTACCTCTTGTGTAGGGTCTAAAAAGGGTCCTTCTCTTCTTCCTTAAGCTTCGAACAAGAGTCTTTGGAGTGGATGACCCTCCTTGAATCTTGGCTCTAGAACTTGAATACTTAAGAAAATATTTCTCACTAGAGTTAAAGATTGTAACTCTTGTGAGGGCTAGTGAAAGTTTGGACTTAGGATTGAAGTGTTTGGATGAAGTTTAGAGGATCAAGAGAAGTTTTTGAAGAACATAAGAAGAATGATAGAATAAGAAAGAAAGAACACTTAGGGAGTTTCTGAATTGAAGAGAGTTTGAGGAGTATTTATAGTGGAAAGATTAGAGAAAAAAATAGAAGATGGAAAGCACTTAGAGCATGATTTATGGAAACATGTTGGCTGAATTTTGGGATGAAAATGCTCCTTGTTTTGTGCAAACATGTTTCCATGTTTTGTGCAAACACGCTTCCATGTTTTGTGCAAACATGTTGGATGAAAATGCTCCATGTTTTATGCAAACATGTTTCCATGTTTTATGCAAACACGTTTCCATGTTTTGTGCAAAGATGTTAGTGGTATTCTTGTAATTCCATTCATAGAGTAAGGGTATCTTTGCCATTTAATAAGGCAAGGGTAGTTTGGTAATTTCCTTTACATAGCAAGGGCATTTTCGTAATTTCCACTAAGTGATGGCATTTTCGTAATTCTTTGCATTTTTCTCTAGACATACTTAAGTAGTCTATTTGTTGTGTTTCATAACATTTGTCCAAATTCTCTTGGTTTTGCTATCGATAATTAAGATTCTTAGTTATAAATTTGGGGATGTTACATTTCTCCCCTTCTTATTAAAAATTTTGCCCTCAAAATTTGATACCTGTGAATAGGTTCGGAAATTCTTTTCACATATCTTCCTCGAGCTCCCATGTGTGTTCTTCCATTCCATCTTCTCCCAGGCTACTCGGACCCAGATACAGATTTGTTTCTCAGCTGCTTGATGCCATGATCCACGATCCTCATCGGTGGTAATTCAAAAGCTAAGTCATCTTTTAATTGTATAGTTTCTGGCTCAAACACATGACTGGGGTCTGACTGATACTTTCTCAATTGGGACACATGAAAAACATTGTGTAGGTTAGACAAATTTGGAGGTAATGCAATTTGGTAGGCGGAGGGACCTACCTTTTTGAGGATTTGGAAGGGTCCTAAGAATCTAGGGCTTAGCTTTTTGACTTTCATTGCACGACCTATACCTGTGGTAGGAGTAATTCGCAAGAATACGTGTTCTCCTTCTTGAAATTCGAGAGGTTTCCTTCTCTTGTCAGCATAGCTCTTCTGCCTACTCTGAGCAGTGAGGATTCTTTCCCTAATTCTCTTTATTTGTTTGGTTGTCTCTCCTACCAAATCAGGGCCCAAAATACTTTGCTCTCCCGGGTCACACCAACAAAGTGGTGATTGACACTTTCTACCATACAAAGCCTCATAGGGTGCCATCCCAATGCTAGTGTGGTAACTATTATTATACGCAAACTCAATCAATGGAAGTTGTTTGTCCCAACTTTTTGGCTGGTCTAAGACACATGCTCTTAGCATATCCTCAAGGGTTTGAATTGTTCTTTCTGATTGTCCATCAGTTTGAGGGTGATAGGCAGTGCTTAGACACAACCTTGAACCAAACGCCTTTTGCAAAGCTCCCCAAAATCTTGAGGTGAACCTTGGATCCCTATCTGAGACAATGGTTTTGGGTACTCCATGGAGCCTTATTATCTCTTGGATGTATAGCTGAGCTAACTTTTCCAAAGGGTAATTTGCTCGAATGGGTAAAAAGTGAGCAGATTTGGTCAATCTATCCACAATTACCCATATGGAGTCATGTCCGGTAGGCGTTCTTGGCAATCCCATCACAAAATCCATGGATATTCTTTCCCACTTCCATTCGGGGATTTCGAGAGGTTGCAGCATTCCGGAGGGTTTTTGATGCTCTATTTTCACTTTTTGGCATACCAAACATTTTTGCACTATATTTGCTATATCTGCTTTCATCTTTGGCCACCAGAACATCTTTTTTAGGTCATGGTACATCTTGGTTATACCGGGTGTACACTAAATTGACTCTTGTGGGCTTCTGGCCCAAAATGCTAGCTCTCAATCCTTCTTTTGCAGGTACACAGATTCTCCCTTGGTATCTCCACACTCCTTCCTTATCCTGGACAAACTCTTTCAACTTTCCTACTTCGACAAGGGTTAAGGTTCTAAGGAAATCCTCATCTTCCCTTTGGGCTTGAATTATTTGATCCTTAAAGCTCTTGGTTACACTTAGTGCTTAACCAAATTTGTTCTGAAGTCCCCCTATATCCTAAGTTGAGGTTCCTAAAATCTTCTATCAGCTCATTTTCTTTCACCATGAGCCAAGCGGCATGCAAGGACTTACGACTCAAAGCGTCTGCTACCACATTTGCCTTTCCTGGGTGGTAGTTCAACCCAAAGTCATAGTCCTTGAGAAACTCCATCCAACGCCTTTGTCTCATATTGAGTTCCTTTTGGTTGAAGAGGTATTTCAGACTTTTGTGGTCGAAAAGACTTCAAACCTTACACCATAAAGATGATGTCTCCAGATTTTTAAGGCAAAGACAATAGCCGCTAGCTCTAAGTCATGGGTTGGGTAATTAACTTCATGGGGTTTGAGCTGTCTAGAGGCATAGGCTACTACATTCCTATTTTGCATCAAAACACATCCTAGTCCTCTTCCCGAGGCATCACAATACACCTCAAATTTTCTTTTGGGTCAGGTAGGATTAGGACAGGGGTAGTAGTCAACTTCTTCTTTAGTTCTTGGAAACTCTCTTCACATTCTGGGCTCCATATAAAAGCTGAATTCTTCCTTGTTAGCTTGGTGAGGGGTAAGGTAATTTGGGAAAAACCTCTAATGAACCTTCGGTAGTAACCGGCTAGCCCTAGAAAACTCCTAATCTCCTTTACAGTGATAGGGGTTTCCCATTGTTGCACCGCTTCTATCTTACTTGGGTCTCATGCTATTCCCCATGTGACACTACATGACCTAAGAACTTAACTTCCTTCGTCCAAAATTCACACTTGGACAACTTTGCATAAAGTTTCTTATTCCTCAACACCTCCAACACCACTCGTAAGTGTTCTTCGTGCTCTTCTTCAGTTCTAGAGTAAACTAGAATGTCATCGATGAACACTATTACAAACTTGTCCAAGTATGGTCTAAATATCCTATTCATGTAGTCCATAAACACTGCCGGTGCATTGGTTAACCCAAACGACATCACATTAAACTCATAATGTCCATATCTAGTCCTAAAGGCTGTCTTTGGTATGTCCTCCTCCTTCACTCGAATCATGTGGTATCCTGATCGCAGATCTATCTTGGAAAACACTTGGGCTCCTCTTAATTGGTCCATGAGGTCATCTATTCTAGGCAAAGGGTATTTACTCTTTATGGTCACTTGGTTTAGCTGCCTATAATCCACACATAACCGCAAGCTCCCATCCTTCTTCTTGACAAATAGCACCGAGCTCCCCATGGTGAAGCACTAGGCCTAATGAATTTCTTCTCTAGTAGCTCCTCTAATTGCTTCTTCAATTACATTAACTCGGCGGTGGCATCCTATAAGGAGCTATAGATATGGGTCCCTGCTCGGTACCAAATCTATACAAAACTCAATCTCCCTTTTTGGAGGAAATTCAGGTATGTCATCAGGAAAGACATCTGAGAATTCCTTTACTACAAGGATCTTTTCTAGAGCTTGCTCCACTTCCCTCTCACTTGTCATAAGGAAAACATATCCTCGCTCTTCATTCCTACTATCCCCACGATAATGGAGTTTAGGTATAGTCGTACCTTTCTATCAAGTTTAGAGGGATTGGGTAAAGATGGTTTGGGAAGAAATACTAGTGACTTATTTGCACAATGTAGTAACACACGGTTAGTGAAAGCCAATCCATGCCCAAGATTACATCAAAACTAGACAAGGGTAGACAAACTAAATCATGATGAAAAATCCTATCGCCTACCTCAAATTCACAATTTAGGCAGGCTTGATCAGTTCTAACAGTATTTATAGTGGGTGTAGAGACAACTAAGATGATTTTTAAGTCGATATATACAACCTCAACTTATTAGCACAATCATATGAAATGAATGAATGTGTTGCGCCAGAATCAAACAATACAATTAAGGGTTTTCCATTAATTATACACTTACCTTGAATCGGATCATCGGATTACGAGGGCATCTCAAAGAAGTTGATAGCAAACACGCGTCCCCTCGTGCCTTAGGCTTAAGTGTAGAGGACTGATTGAGCTTTAGGCACTCTCTAGAATAGTGTCCTGTCTGGTCCACACCGATAACAAACATTCTTACCAAATCTGCATTCCCTCCATGTATCTTTCCACAAGTGGCACAAGGGGTCTAGTCATAGGTTCAGGGACAAAGACCATCCTAGGTCGATTAATGACTTGTGTCTTAGGTTGATTCATCATAGGGTGTTGGGGTTGTTTCCTTTAAATCCACCTCCTTGGTAGGGTTTCTTGTAAGGGGGTGGGAACCCTCGGTGACCTTGTTGAGCAGACCTCTTCCTATTCTCTTCAACTCGGTGGGCAACTAGTTGGCGATTGCAACTCTCAGCCACTTGGCTTTTGCTGACTAAAGATGCATAGTCAGTGACCTCCAGTGGAGCCACAGATGCCAAAATGTCTGGCCTCAAACCACTCTCATATTTCATGCATTTCCAAGCCTCGTTGGGATTACTTTGGTAGCTGGTTGAGTGTTTGATCAGTTCTTCAAACTTAGCCGTACTCACCACACTTCGATTTCCTGTGTCGACCAATGTAAATTCTACTTCCTTTGCCTTCTTAACCGGATATGGAAAATATTTCTTATGGAATGTAGCATAGAAAACCTCCCACATAATCTGTATGTCAGCACTTTCAAGCAAGCCCTTTGCACCCTTCCACCACGCGGCAAATTTCTCCTTTCAAAGATATAAGTAGAGAATGCCACCTTTTGTTCATCGAGCATTCTACCACCGAGAAAACCTTCTCCATCTCTTGAATCCATATGTCGGCTATTTCGGGTTAGTTGTCCCTTTGAATTCGGAGGTCCAGCCCTCTTGAATTCTCGAGAATTTTCCATGTTCTTGGTTCCCAACCGATTCCTCCGACATCCTATTCATCTGCTCCATCATCACTGTTGCTTGTGCTTGCATAGTCTTAGCCATCTCCTGGAGTGCATTTGCCAGTTCATCACGATTACCTCCATCGCGTGCCCCATGCGTACGTCTGTTTGCTGCCATTAGTTCCTAGACACACCAAACAACAGTCATCGAGTTGATCAGGCTCAATACTATAGCTAAGCATGGTAGCAACTATGACAGTATCACAAGACGATCATGCATTTCTAAATCCTATATCCCATCATACAGATAAGATTAATAGCATGATATCATAGACAGAAGCATAGTCACCCATTCCTCAGGCTTAAATAGGATGAATCAAGCTCGATACCATAATGTAACACCCTAATAGAACTCCACTGTGCTTAAGTTCACATTTGGATTCTATTAGTTGTCACTTATGCCTTGTATTAATTTTCTTTTGAAATTAACTTAGAAAAATAATGGAAGTTTTTTTTTTCTTTAAATAAATTATTATTTTTTTTGAAAACTTAAGCCTGTAACGAGAAGTGAAATACATAGCGCTTTTATAGATAATAATCAAGTTACATTGCGCACTTAATTAAATAAGCGGAATAAAAGACTAAGTGTAGAACAATTATCACATAAACTGGAATATAATCACTTAATACATAAGTCACAACAGGGCATATATCATACTGATAAGTTATTACAAATAACAATATAAGTTCTACTATTACTAATTGTTTCTCACAAACTATAATGTAACTAAAGCTCGGAATGCTCCTACTTGAACGGTTTGAAATCTTCACGTGCTACCTCCTTCCTCGCCACACCTCGTTGCTTTAGGTGGACACGTCTGTCTCAGTAACGACAACGGAAAATAAACATAGGAGTGAGAAATACATGATTTCTCAGGAGTTCCTCTTGTACTAAAAGTGTCATCGTTGTCGTCCCAGTCACTTCGGGTTTATTATAAAAGGTGAACAAGTAAGGATTCAATTATCAAACTTTCACAAACGTGATTAGCGAAGTGCGATTACTTTTAAACTAATCTTGAACATTAGCGAAATATTCATTCAAGATTTCATCAAGCATACATATAAGCATATCATGTAAAACCACTAATAAGCAAGAATCATTTAGGAGCTGCATGCATTTCATGATTACTCATCCTCAACATTCACTTGTTTAGTGATCATCATCTTTCATTTATTTCATCAACATATTTCTTAATTACTCACGGGATGAATGCATCAATGCCTTAGACCACCCTAAAAGGGTAATGAGCTCATACCATGGCCGTCGCCATAACCTTTTGGTTTTCATTCCGTTGCTGTGATCTCAACGGTTTAGGGGGTTAAGCCGTGAGTTTAGCTCAAGTCCACTTTTCCAGACTTTCATTGCTACTTTTTCAAACTTTACTTTTATTATTTCTTTTGGAAAATGAATGTATGCATATTATCATGTAATCACAATAAACCCTGGGCAATCAATCATTCATCCTTATCATTTCATAATTCATCACCATACATTCACATTACTATAAATCACTTCATAAAACATGGACAATATCATGTAAATCTCATAGTAAACACTTTCATAGATAATTCATATTAACTAACCAAAGTTATCAAGTTGAGTTCCTAGTGTTCGTAAGAGGTAATGGATGTCTTAGTATTATCTTTTTCTCTTAGTGTTCTTTGTACTCTTAGCATTCCATTAATACATTAATGCACTTCAAAATATTATTATAGGTTCCTTATATATTTTTATTATGACTTTCATATAACTCTTAAAGATTATTATTCTACTTAAATTCTTAAAATTCTCTCTTTACAAGACTTGATTCTTTTATTTATAGTTTTGACATCTTTTAGAAGAAAGTTTATAGTTCTCTGTATACTTGTTATCTAAGCTTAGTAAAGGTAGTTCCAAATTCCTAACTCATCAAATTTTAGCATTTACATCTTTGGAATAGTGTAAATCAACTGTAAACCATGCATAGGAGGGTTCCCAGGAAAGAGAGGTGGGTCACAATGGACATGCTTAAATACCAAGTCTTTCCTTAGCCAGAACCTTTCCAAACTGCACTTTCACAGTACACTATCCCGAAATTTATTTCTCATTCTGTATTTACGTGGTACAAAGCTTTATACATAACATACATGGGTGTATTGCTATATGTGTTAGCTCTCCAACAAAGTTGAAATCAGTCCATTTGCATTTTTCTAGAGTGAGTTACATCTATTTTACTACTACAAGGTCAGATTTAAAGTTTCAGTCTTAGGCTCTACTTTAAAAATTTATATCTTGAGCTAGAAAACTCCGTTTTAGGTGATTCTTTTTGGAGAGTGTTCTATAATGAGTCTAGTTTATAGTAAAATTATTTTAATTTCGAGATACTTAATATTTTATGAACAGTAGCTTTCAGTACCTGCTGCCAGAAACAACTAGAATTTCCAGCACCTACCATTTTCATGTCTTAAGTTACCTTTATTAAATCAGGTTTCACATACAATCTTTTCAAGTTATATTTGAGTTTGATAACATCATAAAGGTACTCATAACAAAATAGAACATGTCATATTTCTAAAAATATATTTTTCAAATAATCATTTAAAACTTTTGACAATAACTCAAACTTGAGGCATTCTATCAAGGTTAGAAGCCAACAATGCTTGAACAATTAAAGATGAAGCTCCTACCTCTTGTGTAGGGTCTAAAAAGGGTCCTTCTCTTCTTCCTTAAGCTTCGAACAAGAGTCTTTGGAGTGGATGACCCTCCTTGAATCTTGGCTCTAGAACTTGAATACTTAAGAAAATATTTCTCACTAGAGTTAAAGATTGTAACTCTTGTGAGGGCTAGTGAAAGTTTGGACTTAGGATTGAAGTGTTTGGATGAAGTTTAGAGGATCAAGAGAAGTTTTTGAAGAACATAAGAAGAATGATAGAATAAGAAAGAAAGAACACTTAGGGAGTTTCTGAATTGAAGAGAGTTTGAGGAGTATTTATAGTGGAAAGATTAGAGAAAAAACAGAAGATGGAAAGCACTTGGAGCATGATTTATGGAAACATGTTGGCTGAATTTTGGGATGAAAATGCTCCTTGTTTTGTGCAAACATGTTTCCATGTTTTGTGCAAACACGTTTCCATGTTTTGTGCAAACATGTTGGATGAAAATGCTCCATGTTTTATGCAAACATGTTTCCATGTTTTATGCAAACACGTTTCCATGTTTTGTGCAAAGATGTTAGTGGTATTCTTGTAATTCCATTCATAGAGTAAGGGTATCTTTGCCATTTAATAAGGCAAGGGTAGTTTGGTAATTTCCTTTACATAGCAAGGGCATTTTCGTAATTTCCACTAAGTGATGGCATTTTCGTAATTCTTTGCATTTTTCTCTAGACATACTTAAGTAGTCTATTTGTTGTGTTTCATAACATTTGTCCAAATTCTCTTGGTTTTGCTATCGATAATTAAGATTCTTAGTTATAAATTTGGGGATGTTACAGAAGACAAACCTTCTTTTGTATATGAGGTTTTCTACTCTAGGTGCACATGGGTATGGGTGTTGCTTTCATGGTTTCCTTGTACTTTCTTTTATGATTTACTTGTATTCGCATTTCAGTTGTATTTCGTTTTACTATGTATCGAATAATCCTGCCCCTTTTGGTAGGCACATTATCTATATATATAATCAGTTGACGTGTCCATGTTATTTATGTGTTTTGTTATGAATGCTCATATGACTTGTATGAATTTCCGTTCAAAAATCATACGCGGCTCTCACTTTGGTTTTAATTCCAAAAAGAAAAATTTTACCCATATTTTCGCTAAGTATTTTCAAGTAAAGAATGAGACCAAGAGGTAATATTCTAAAGATTAACCTAAATACATACTAGGTCTATTAGGTTAAGATTTAGGGTGTTACAGCCTTCATTGTTTTTGTTGTTTATAAATACATGTGTTAAAGAACTTGTGTGAACCTTTAGAGCATTTGCCAAGTTTTAGTTTTAAGCTTTCTTATGTGTTCTTTTCTTTTTCTCTCAAAGTTATAAGAAGCTCTCTTCTTCTTCTTTTTCTTCTTCATCTTCTTCTTCCTCTACCTCGAGCCACTATATCATAACCACAAACCACCAGCCCACCACCTTAGATCACCATCAAAGCACGTAAACTCTCATTCCTAAACACAAGTTCACTCAAAAACACTTTCCTTTCCTTTTTCCTCTTAGTGGCCGAAACATCATCACCACTCTAAGAGGAGTTGTTCTTCTCATTTTCATCTTCAAACTTGGTAGGGAGTTGCTCTCAAGTTTTGTTTTACTCAAAAATGTTATTTTTATTGAAGTTTCTCTTGGATTCTTTTTAAGTTTTTCCTTGCTTTTCCTTTTCTTGTCATTTCAGACTCAAGGCCTCATTTTGATAATGAGAGCTTGATGATGCGTATCTCTAGAGGATGACTCTATGTTCATCTCAAAGAGACCTCTAGAGCTTGAGTTTTTCCTTTTCTTGAACTTTATCTATGCTACTTAGCTCACATGGTTTTCAACTTAAAAAAAAATAATCAATGATTTCCAAAAGCTCAAGCCTACTCTTGTCAACCTTAAAGTTAGCCGGCACGTTTTAGAGTTCTCTCTAGATAGGGGTTTTGAGTACATAATAAAGACATGGTGTATATTCCTTCTTTTTATGATTTCGATTCCTTGTTTCTTTTCCTTTATGGTTATGTTTTCTTTTAAGCTTATATCCTTGAAGCTTGATGATGATGTTCAAAGGCCATGTGGTTTCCTTGAAACCTTGGTTCAAGAACTCTAAAGCTTACTTTGTTTGTTGGAGATAAACTTTGGGTTGAGGCTATGTTTCTTTAAAAGTCTTGCATGAGCTCTAAGTTAAGATAAAAGAAACTTGCGTCCATATTTATCTTTATGTCATCACTAAACTCTTAAGATAAAAGAATGAACTTGCATCTCCATGTTTATGTCCTCACTAAATCTCTAAGATAATAGTGGGTTTGCATACCATATTTATTTCTATGCTCTCACCTCCTAATAAAGAGTAAAATAAAGTGCATTGCATGTTTATGTTTATGTCATCACTTAAGAGATTTAAAGCTCATGGACTTGTCCATTATGATCTCAAACAAAGTTTGGAAATGTGAGTGTATATTCACATGAATTTGGCCATGTGATGATGATGAACTTAGAGTAAGATTCATCTAGTCACAAGTGCTAAAACTTGTATTTCATGATTTTCCTAAGCTTTAATGATCTCAAGAAATGTTTTGAGTAAAGTTTTATGATTTAAATCCCTCTTGAGATTAATTTGAAATAGCTACTGCCCTTATGTGATTTATGATGGTCTTAACGAAATAAAATGTTTCCTAATGAGTTTCATAAGTTCTAAAAAGATTCCAAGAGAAACTAGCAATTTATGTGTTTTAAAAATGAAATTTTATGCACTATATGATGATGATATCCACAGTTCTATTTGAGTGTTTTGCTCTCTGTATGATGCTGTGATGATGATAAAATGAGTATGTTCATGTATATTTGATGTTAGAATTAATTTGAGAAAGTTAAGACGAGTTAGTAACTAGAAAAGAATTAAAAT
Source organism: Dalbergia cultrata (assembly GCA_031216105.1). NCBI lineage: Eukaryota > Viridiplantae > Streptophyta > Magnoliopsida > Fabales > Fabaceae > Dalbergia > Dalbergia cultrata. The sequence goes on along the minus strand of CM062346.1, from coordinate 39,159,420 downwards.
GAGACTTTTAGATCCGTTAGAAATTGAATTTTCTGGATTCTGTCTAGCACGGATAAAAATTAGAATTAATGGATTATGATTAGTTTAAATGTGTGGGAACTACTCATATTTGGTTTAGGAATTGATCTTGATACTATAGGAGAAAAGCGAACTTAGAAAGGGTCAAAGTTGTGACTCCTAAGTACCTATAATTAGTGAAATATGGATTTTGCACTCTTGATGTAACACCCTCCCAAGTACAACACCATCCTTAAGTTATGAAATCATACTCGAGAGTTGTTACTTATTAATTAGTGGACCTTTCTTAAATAGCTATAGCAAATTTGATGGGTTCGTGTAATAACTAGCGCAATTCGATCAAAATATATAGCAAAGAGGCAAAACATTTATTAAATATAAAGTCAATTACATAAGGAAGCTCTTCTATGAGCTTTAATACACATATGTTCTCTGTTAAATTTACACACTTATACATACATCTAAGTACATATGATACAATTTCAGACACCCGACCACTGCCAACCCGACTTCTTTCGGTGTAACAGCCCATAGTTCCTTGAATCAACCTGGAGACGACACGAGAACACAAATAAGTAGGGGTGAGAATTATGCAATTCTCAGTAGGGCAATTCCCCAATTACACAATCATAATGTCATCGTCATCGCCCCAGCCACTTCGGTTTATTAGGAAAAAGTGAGCATGCAACATATATCAATGGTTCAATTTTAAAGTTCAAATGATACTTCTGAAGTGGATAGCTTTTAATAATCAATCACTTGGTGCACGTATATTATAAAGCTCAAGCACATAGTAAGTAATTCTAATCAACCATTTACATATAACATGATTATCCATATGCTAAGTGTAATGGACTTATTTGTAATTGTCCCTGATAAGTCGAAGAGAACCTCATATATCTTTATTTGCCCTTGACAAGTCAAAAGGATCATATCTCACTCTATTTGCCCTCGATACAGTCGAAAGGATCATTTATTTCTCCCTCGACAAGTCGAAAGGATCACATGTCACTCTATTTGCCCTCGACAAAGTTGAAAGGATCATATATCACTCTATTTGCCATCGACAAAGTCGAAAGGATCGTATATCACTCTACTTGCCATTGACAAAGTCGAAAGGATCATATGTCTTTACTTATGGTTATACAACTTAATTAAATGCATCATTCACTTTACTACTTATGAATGCATGCATAGGATGCATATAGGCATTATTCCCAATATGATTCCAATCATGCCTCATAAAAAAATTCTTTAAAGTAGCTAGCATGCATTCATATAACATATACTTGGACTAAATGTCATTTTATCATTAGTTTAAGACATTCTCATCTTTTTAGCACCTTGGCAGATTTATCATTCCAATGACAATATTTAATTTCTCTATCAAATAACCAATTCAAGAGCCACAAAAATTACCTGTGATACCTTCATATGTCTAAAATACCCTGCAAAATTTTCATATCAATTGGAGTTCTCTAACCATGTTAACTAAATTATACAAGTTTAGTGGTCAGGGACCACTTTTTCACAGCTCAAAACAGGGTTCCCATAATTTTTAAATTTAGCAAATGATGGAATTAACTCAAAATAAAAATCACAGTTACACTTCAAGATGTTATTAACAAGCTGGAAAAATTTCAGGTGATAATTAAATCGTTTACTATGGTAAAACAATTATACAAAATTAGAGCTTCAGTTCCCACAATCCAGGCAGCATAGTTAGAGTCTTGGTTTATGATTTTTCTCAGGCAGTAAAGCTCCTTATCATGAACCACGAAAATTATCAAAGTTTCTTTATGATGTTAGCTTTAACATATAATTTTTATAGCTAATAAAAATGACTAGAAATGAGCCATAAAATTTGTGAACAAATTATATTCTGTTGAAATCCGAAAATCCAGCAGCATGTGTCAAATTCTCTTTTGACAAAAAATCATTTTATATAACATCCAAACACTCTACCAAAATTAATACATCAATATCAACATAATAACAACAAATAACATCAGAAATTTCGGAATAACCCACCTCAAAAAGTCTCAGAAAAATTTTGAAAGAAAAAGGCCAAAGAAAACCCTACACTTGAGAGCTAGTGTGTCCTTGTCTCTAGTTTGCTCCAAGATGGAAATCCTTCACTCCAAAGCTCTCAAATCACACCCAAACCCTTCCTTATGCAGTGAAGAATGATCTCTCAAGGTGAGAAAAGGTGATGAATTCAAATTCTGATCGGTTAGTTTGGTAGATATCGATGTGTAGAACAAGTTTAGAGAAGGGGATTTGGGGTTTTGGTGACTTAAAACTAAGGTTTTGGGCATTTGAAGTTAATTTTTGTGGAAAAACACCATGGAACTTGAGCTTTCTGGTTCATGGCCGAGAATGGAAGCAAATGGAGTGATAACAAAGCTTTGTTTTGTATTTATCATGTAATTATAATTTAGATAGTATATAATGTAAATATATAATTCTTTAAAGAAAAGAAAAATAAATGGATGGCTAGGATTTGTTTTGAAAGTCAATGAATGAATCTTGGCCATCCAATTGGCTCAAAATAATTGACTCCCTTTACTTGGCCACCGAGTAGGTTTTTACGGTGTTAAAAACCGCACACCATAATTCTACCGAACGGGTAAAATAGTATACCCGGGAAATCAACTATTGCTCGAAAAATAGTTCTAAGTATAAACTTTTTATTTCTAACTATTTCTAGCCTTATCCTTGTATTTTCTCAATTTCGGGTATCTCCGGGCCCGAATTCTAGGGTTTCGGCTGTCCTGGCAGGCCTGCGGGACCTGCAAGTTACTATTCATATTATTTTTTTTACAGATTCGTTGGATTGTCTTTATCATTTCTGTATTCATCAGAGTATTGAATTTATGAACAGAAAAGCTCAAATTAATTTTTGAATAATTTTTTTAGGGTGTTACACTTGAGGTTTTAAAATTGTTTATGATCGTAGAATTGAGTGAGGATTACTTAGATATAAACCCATAGGTACCCGAGAGGTTAAGTTGTGATGGTAGACAACTTAGATTTCAAGTAAAAGGACCCTAAGGGTCAAAGCATAAGACATTAACACAATTTTAATGCTTGAGTTTGATGATGCATGTGCTTTGATGAGTATGATTATGTGAATGGAAGTTTGCTATGATGATAGAGATTGAATATGATAGTTTATCCATCATGAGTTATTGTGGCATAAAGTAGATCTGAAAGGAATTCGGTTTATAGCTGTTATGCTGCTGAATTTCCATCAAATCAATACTTGAGAATGTTTTTGAGAATCATATGAGAAAAGAAAACCTTGGGTGACACCGGTTCGGTCGAGCACCCCTAGGAGATTTTTATATGACAAAGCACTGAGACACGCTTTCCTGGGTGACACCAGTTCGGGCGAGCACCCCCAGGAAAGACAAATCCGTGAGGGTATGAGTAGATGCAGCCTACCAAAGCGGACAAATTGCTATGCACTAGGTGCAACTAAAGCGTTTCAAAGAAAGTATATCTTAAGAGAGGTGATCCTTAGCCTTCTAACTCGTACTCAAGGAGTCGGGATTTTATTATGATTTTTGCTTATCCAGATGATAAGTAAGAAATAGTGATGACTAGTTAAGGTATGAGTTCATAACCTATGTAACACCCTAATTTTTAACCTAACTCTCTAGAACTCATTAGGTTAATCATTAGGTTATTACTTCTTAGTCTCATTCTTTTAATAAAATACTTAGTGAAAATTACGGTAAATTTTTTTTTGAAAAACATAAAACCAAAGTGAGAGCCACGTACATCGTAAGGCAGAAAAATAAAGCACAAATATCAAAGCATAAAGAACACAGTAAATGAAGCATGTAGCAATGGAACATCGATTAACACAACAAATGATACTTTTCATTAATATCATATTTAGAATACATAGATAGTCACGCCCTTATAGAATCGGGCTGAGCTTGCAATACATAAGAAAATGAAAATACAACAGAAATACAAAAGTAAGAAAAGCATAGATAAACCACGACTACCCGAGTGCACCTAGAGTGGATAACCTCAAGACAAAAGAAGGTTTATCTTATCTATGTGTGAGTGTGTGCACTAAACCTCCCCTACGATGTCGACTACTGGAACCTGGGATAAGGCGGAATATAACCGATCCACGGACACAGCACATCAGGAGTAGGCACACGCGATAACTGAGCATGAGCTCCTCGGTAGGGGCGCCTCTTGGCTTGCCTAGCCAGTCTGGGCTACATGACTGTCTCCTCGCTCTCGCCTCGCATGAACTGAGGAGTGGAAGCGGAGCTCTCGCTGTACATATGCATCGGCGGGTCCTCAGAAGGGTCGTCCTTCGAACCGGGAGACCAGGGCACGTAGTCCTGGAAGTCATGGGGCATCGATCCTCTGGTGTAGGTTCGAAGAATCCTCTCGTCATGTGTCCGGGCACGCTCAAAAACCATAGCGTCGTCATAGGGTGACATCTGGGAGAAGCGATAACTCTATATAGGCTGTGCGAAAGGACGTCCAACAAACATGAAGACTCGTACTGTGCACTGTCCCTAAAAAATGATAGGATCCGTGGTCCGGATCAAAATGCACCTCCCACGTCGGAGTGTCGATAAAGACCACAAACGTTGCCATCGAGCTCTGAAGATGTGATGGAAGAAAGAGAAGGAAGAGAAAAGAGTGAGAATCTTACTAAAGAATCTCAGTAGGGATCTCTTATCTAGGGTTACATCGTTCACATCCTCAGGAGCCTTGGGTTTCTTTATAAAAGGTGTGCATGCATATAAGATTCATTATTAGGGTTTATAAAACTGATTATCCAAGGTTCATTCCTTTTAACATGAATCTTAATGTCATGGATGCAACATATTAAAGCATGAATGCATGGCAATACTTAAGCATATAAGTCAGATAACTCATAACATCAAGAAACATCCATGTGGCATAAAGGGTAATAACTTTCAAGTGGAACTTTCCTCAACTTGTGTGACATCAATCATGGTACTTTAGCAATATAAGGCCACCCTAAAAATCTAGGCTATGAGCTCATACCTCAACTAGTTGTCACTAGCTCTTGCTTATTATCTGAATAAGCGAAACATATCATAAAAATAATCCCGACTCCTTGAGTACGGGCTAGGGAGCTAGAGATCACCTCTCTTAGGATATACCCTCTTTGAAACGCTTTGCGGGCATTTTGCCACAGCAATTTGTCCGCTTTGGTAGGCTACATCTACTCATACCCTCAAGGATTTGTCTCCCCTGGGGGTGCTCGGCTAAACCAGTGTCCCCCAGGAAAGCGCGTCTCAGTGCTTTGTCACATAAAAAATCTCCTAGGGGTGCTTGGTCGAACTGGTGTCACCCAGGGTTTTCAATCTCATATCGTACTTCAAAAACATTCTCAAGTCCTTTAAGTTTGACATAAATTTGGCAGCATAACGGCTGTAAACCGAATTTCTTTCAAACCGTCTTTATGCCACAAGCTCGTAACACAAACATATTTCTCATTCAATTCTCATGCTTATAATACACTTAACATGTCAATAATTCATTCCATCATAGCTCATGCATCACCACATCATACTTGCATAAATAACTCATAGCATTAAAGATTTCTTAATGTCTTATGTTTTGACCCTTAAGGTCCTTTAACTTAAAATCTAAGTTGTATCAGATCAAAACTTAAGCTCTCGGGTACCTATAGGCTTATATCTAAGTATTCCTCACTTAATTCTATGATCATAAATATTTCTAAACCTTAAGAAGGCAGAATCCATAATTCTTACTTTACGGGTACCTAGGAGTCACAACACTGACCCTTTCTAAGTTCGGTTTGCTCCTAATGTATCAATATCAAGTCCTAAACCAATTATAAGTAATTCCTACATATTTAGACTAATTATAAGCCATGATTTTCAATTCTAAACCTTGCTAGACAGAATCCAGAAAAATCCATTACTAAGGTGTAACGCCCCGATTTTTCTGTTAGAGTGAAAATGACTAAAATGCCCCTGAGGTCATTTTCAGCCCGGAATTCGAGGAAAGCCCGGTGCAGCAGTACTCGAAGGGCAAACTCAATGTTGGAAGGGGATTAGATAATTTGTGTACCTTCCCAGGATCAAAAATCTCGTTTTTCGAGTTTTCGGGTCAAAATGACCAAAACGCCCCTGCGGTGTTTTACCCGTTTGCAAGTGCCAGATGAACCCGAAACTTCTCCAGATGATTTTAAAAGGCGTTTTTATGTAGACTGTGACTTTAGTTTTGGTCCCGGAGGTCCCGAGCGAAATTAGTGCAAAATTATGGTTTTGCCCCTAGTTTCGTGTTTTTACGCTTAATCACGTGATTAAGCAAACCTAAGCAATATTAGGCTCTAATCGAAGGTTAATTAATTTCCTTAATTAATCTTGAGTCAAAATAATTTATTAAAGGTGATTAGAACCAAAAAGTGCTTAATTACAACCTAAAATCATATTTTAATTTCAAGACACCTAGTCATAGAATCTTGAATAGTATTTTCTCTTTCCAATTCCTTAAATCATGGAATTGTGTTACACATTGTTTATTCACAAATGATTTTTAAATTCTTTAATGATGTGTGAGCACTCCTAAACTTGTCATAAACTCCCTAAATCACATTCTTAGTTACCTAAACTTAAGCTTAATCATTCCTAACCTTGTACCTAAGCTAATACACATCTAAACCTACCATTAACACACAATTAAATGGTCAAAACTCACCTCTTCCTTGCTGTACCAGACCTGGCCATGAGCTTCCTTCCCCATTATGCATCACATGTTCAATTTTTCAACACTCCAAGGCCATACCTCAAGTCACATACACTATACCTTGTCATAACTTTCAATCAAGCTTGAATTTCCACATGAATAAATAATCAAAACAACCCATTTTTCCCATTTAATTGTGGCTGGAAAAGTTCCATCCATGTCAAGTTTCTAGAAGCCTAATTTCATAAAATTTGATAGGAAATTAACTCACATCAAGCCATACTTTGTAGCATAGCTTCCATACTTCAAACCATGCTTGAATGACCTTGTGTAAGAGATATTTTCCTCTCCCTTTTCCCTCCAATACCACACGGCCACTCCTCCCTTTGATGAGCTCCATGGCTTTGTTTTTCTATAAATAGGATGCTTGTGATAGCCTTGTTGCACCTTGAAGCATTTGCTAAGTTTAGAGTTTTAGAGTTGTCTTGCTAGTTCTTTTCTTTTTTCTCAAAATTCCAAGAGAGTTCTTCCTTTCTTTTCATCTTCATCTTCTTCATCTCTTCATCTCATCATCATCTCTTAACCATCAAACACCACCCCAAAGCCTTGAACCATCATCAAACCTCTCAAACACAACTTCACTTGAAACACATTTCCTTCCTTTTTCTTTCATCAAGGCCGAATCATCATCACCATCCTAGGAGGTGTTGCTCATCTCATTTCATCTTCAAGTTCAAGCTCTTACCTTCATCACAAGGTAGGGATTTGTTTTCAAACTTTGTTTTGCTCAAGAAAGTGTTTTTCTCTAGTTTCCTCTTGGATTCTTTTTGAACTTTCCTTTGTTTTTCCTTTTCTTTTCATTTCGGCCTCTAGGCCCTATTATGAGCATGATAGCTTGATGATGAGAGTTTCTAGATGATAACATTGTGTTCATCTCAAAGAAACCTCTAAAGCTTGAGTTTTCCTTTTCTTGTAACTTCATCTATATGATATCTACCTCACATGGTTTTTCAACTTAAGAAATTTAATCTAAGGATTTCAAAATGCCCAAGCCTACCCTTGTCAACCTTAAAGTTGGCCGGCACGTTCTAGAGATTTTTCTCTAGATAGGGGTTTTGGATATTTAATAAAGAACTTGACGTAGTTTCACTTTCTTTCTCTTTTATATGACTTTCATTTTTTTGTGTTGTGATCTTTGAGATATTGTATTGGGTTATTGTCTTGTTAAAGTCTTGTATGAGCTCTAGTCAACCATAAAATGAACCTTGCATCATGTTTACTTTATGCTTTGCATATCATGTTTACTTCCTTGCTATCACTAAGTTTCAAGATAATAAGTGAACCTTGCATTATCATGTTTATATTTCAAGCTATGCATTATCATGTTTATATTTCAAGTCTCACTTAATACCAAGATAATAATGAGTTGCATTCATATGTACTTTGTGCTATCACTTTAATTTCTAATGGAACCTAAAATAAGTGCATAAGCATGTTTATTTTTATGCTATCACCTAAATGAACCTAGAGCTCAAAGACTTGCCCATTGTTGTCTCAACAAAGGTCTAACAATATGTATTTTCCTTGGTTCATATTTCGGCCCCAAGAGGTCTTGAAGTTTCTAAGTATTTGAGACTATGATTTATAATTTTTTCTAAGCTTACATGAGTTTAAGGAATGCATAGAACTAAGTTTTATGAACTTAGGACCTCTTGAGATAAAGATAAAATTGGTCACTGCCCTCTTAAATACTCTTATGATTTTAGATGTTAAAAACGTTTATAAATGAGTTTCAAAAGTTTTAAAAAGGTTCCAAGAGAAACTAGTATTTTATGAGCTTTAGAAATTATGTTTTATGCCTTTTATGGAGAAGTATATTTTTGGTTCTTCCTTGCTCTTTACTGCCACTGTATGTGCTATTTTAATGATGATAATGTGCCTATGTTTGAGTAAAAATAATGTTAAGACTCACATGTGAAAGATAGGATAAGTTAGGAGCTAGAAAAGAATTAAATTGAGAGTTCTAGATCCTTTAATTATGGAATTTTCTGGATTCTATCCAGCAAGGTTTAGATTTAATAATCATGGTTTTAAATTAGTTTAAATGTGTAGGAATGATTCATAATTGGTTTAGGACTTAATCTTGAAGCCTTAGGAGCAAACTAAACTTAGAAAGGGTCATTGTTGTGACTTCTAGGTACCCGTAAAGTTAGGATTTCAATTTCTGCATCCTTGAGATTTAGAGATGTTCGTGACCATAGTGTGAGGTGAGAAATACTTAGTTATAACCTCATAGGTTCCCAAAAGACTAGGTTTTGATGATCAATAACTTAGAATGTGAGTTAAAGACTTTGAGGGTCTAAACCGTAATTTCTAGAATCCCGTAACCACACAAATATAAAGCTGTCTAAAATCTGCATAGTGCTATTTGGATAGGTCCTTGAGCATAAAAATTAGTAAAACTTATTAATTGTGAACCTATAGGTGTGTGAGAGGTTAAGAATAATACTAGAACAATTAGTTTACAAGTTTAAGACTCAAAAGAACCAAAGCATAACATACTATAGGTTTATAACATAATAAGCTTGGGAGTTTATATGTATGATTGTCTAAGGTGTGATTATGTGATAATGTATATGCTATAGTTTTATGTGTACACTATGAAGAAGTTTCATGTGATGATGTATATGCTATGAAAAAGATTTATATGATGAATAAGATGTATCTATGAATTAACACTTTATGAGAACTTAAATGTGACACAACACTGAGACGCCTTCTTGGGTGACACCGGTTTAGCCGAGCACCCCCAAGAAAACAAATCCGTGAGGGTATTGACATAGAGCTTGCCAAAGCGGACAAAACTACAATGCACTAGTTGCTAGTAGAGCGTTTCAAAGAGGAAATGACCCTAAGAGAGGTGATCCTTAATTGCCCCCTAGCCCGCACTATTAAGTCGGGATTATGTATATGTTACGCTTATCATAGGATAAGTAAGAACTAGTGACGACTAGTTAAGGTATGAGTTCATAACCTAGAGATGTTTTAGGGCGGCCCCATGAGATGAAAGTTAAAGTTAACAATGTCACATATACTATACTTATGCCAATGTCATAATGTTTCTTAGTTGTTCTATTGTTTGGTTTACCTTTATGATGCATTCATATCATTAGTATATTTTATGCTTAGCTATAAGACGCATTGTAAAATATGATGGACTTTGGATAAATAACACTTTGGAAAAATAACTTAAAAGGAATTTATATGCATGCACACCTTTTTAGAAATAAACCCAAGGTTCCTGAGGATGTGACGATGTCACCTAGGTAGGGATAACCCTACTGAGAATTCTTTTAGAAAGATTCTCATTCCCTCTCTCTTTTCTTCCATCATATCTTCAGATGGCGACATTCGTACTCTTCATCGACACCCCGGTATGGGAGCTGCACCATGACCCGGCACTCGGGTCATACCATTTTGAGGGTCGCTGCACGGTTAGAGTATTCATGTTTATGGGACGACCCTTCGCGCATCCAGTCCCGAATTACCGTTTCACCCCGACTGCTCCTTACCATTATAATGGGATTTTTGAGCGAGCTAGACCACGTGATGAGCAGATTCTCCATATGGAGCCCGAGACATCAGCGGTACGCGACTATCCAGAGTATGTGCCTCGTACCCAGTACTCGGAGACGGACCCATCCGAGGACCCACCATCACACATGTACAGTTGGAGCTCCAGTCCCGCTCCCCCACCGATGAGGGCCGGGAGTGAGGAGACGGTGGTCCAGCCGAGGTTGGCTCGTCGGCCATCTATGCGCCCTCGCCGCGGTGGACATGCCCCGATGATGCGCTCGACCACTCCAGATTTGTCAGTGGATCGACTCGACCCCACAGTACTCGGACTAGTAGGAGTAGACCTAGGAGGGGTAGCGGTTAGTGCACACACACAACATAGTTGAGGACAAACCTTCTTTTGTATATGAGGTTGTCTACTCTAGGTGCACATGGGTATGGGTGTTGTTTGTAACATCCCCAAATTTATAACTAAGATAAATATTAATCTTAATTATCGATAGCAAAACCAAGAGAATCTGGACAAATGTTATGAAACACAACAAATAGACTACTTAAGTATGTCTAGAGAAAAATGCAAAGAATTACGAAAATGCCATCACTTAGTGGAAATTACGAAAATGCCCTTGCTATGTAAAGGAAATTACCAAACTACCCTTGCCTTATTAAATGACAAAGATACCCTTACTCTATGAATGGAATTACAAGAATACCACTATCATTGTCTAATTACAAAAATATCCTTGTCTTAGTTAAAGAAATTACTACAATGCCATTTGCACAAATCCCTAGACTTGTCTTTAGACAAGAATGAATCTAAGCCATTGGATTAAGATGGTAACACAATAATTTAACCACATACATCATACACATTTCTGAATCACATACATGCACTAAAGGTTAGAAATCTCCACTAACATCTTTGCACAAAACATGGAGCATTTTCATCCAACATGTTTGCATAAAACATGGAAACATGTTTGCACAAAACATGGAGCATTTTTATCCAACATGTTTGCATAAAACATGGAAACATGTTTGCACAAAATAAGGAGCATTTTTATCCCAAAATTCAGCCAACATGTTTCCATAAATCATGCTCCAAGTGCTTTCCTTCTTCTGTTTTTTCTCTAATCTTTCCACTATAAATACTCCTCAAACTCTCTTCAATTCAGAAACTCCCTAAGTGTTCTTTCTTTCTTATTCTATCATTCTTCTTATGTTCTTCAAAGACTTCTCTTGATCCTCTAAACTTCATCCAAACACTTAAATCCTAAGTCCAAACTTTCACTAGCCCTCACAAGAGTTACAATCTTTAACTCTAGTGAGAAATATTTTCTTAAGCACTCAAGTTCTAGAGCCAAGATTCAAGGAGGGTCATCCACTCCAAAGACTCTTGTTCAAAGCTTAAGGAAGAAGAGAAGGACCCTTTTTAGACCCTACACAAGAGGTAGGAGTTTCTTCTTTATTTGTTCAAGTATTGTTGGCTTCTAACTTTGCTCATGGATAGAATGCCTCAAACTTGAGTTATTGTCAAAAGTTTTGAATAATTATATTTTTAGAAAACACAACATATTCTATTCTGCTATGAGTACTTTTATGATGTTATCAAACTCAAATATAACTTAAAAGATTGTATGTGAAACTTGAGTTAATAAAGATAACTTAAGACATGAACATGGCAGGTGCTGGAATTTCTAGTTATTTATGGCAGTAGTTACTTCAAAACTTAGTGTTCATAAAATATGAAGGATCTCAAAATGAAAATATTTTTATTATAAACTAGACTCATTGTAGAACACTCTCCAAAAAGAATCACCTAAAACGGAGTTTCCCAGCCCAAGATATAAATTTTTAAAGTAGAGCCTAAGACTGAAACTCTTAATCTGACCTTGTAGTAGTAAAATAGGTGTAACTCACTCTAGAAAAATGCAAATGGACTGATTTCAACTTTGTAGAAAAGCTAACACATCTACAAACACACTTATGTATGCTATGCATAAATTTTTATACCACGAAAATACAGAATGAGAGATATATTTTTGGGACAGTGTGCTGAGAAAGTCTTGAAGGTAGCGTGATACTGTGAGAGTGCAATTTGGAAAGGTTCTGGCTAAGGAAAGACTTGGTATTTAAGCGTGTCCATTGTGACCCACCTCTCTTTCCTGGGAATCCTACTATGCACAATTTACAGTTGATTTACACTAATCTAAGATGTTAGTGCTACAAATTTTATTCTAAAAGATGTCAGAACTCTAAATAAAAGATTCAAGTCTTGTAAAGAGATAATTTTAAGGATTTAAGTAGAATAATAATCTTCAGGAGATATATATAAAAGTCATAATAAAAATATATAAAGAACCTCTAAAAATATCTTAAAGGGTATTAATGTATTAATGGAAATACTAAGAGTACAAAGAAGACTAAGAGAAAAAGATAATACCAAGATATCCATAACCTATTAGGAACACTAGAGACCTAACTTGATAACTTTGGTTGCTTAATATGAATTATCTATGAGAATGTTTACTATGAGATTTACATGATATTGTCTATGTTACATGAAGTGATATACAGAAATGTGAATGTATTGATGAGATATGAAATGATAATGATAAAATGATTTACTGTGCCATGATTTATTAATGTGCATACATTCATGTTTCAAATGAAATAATAAATAGACCAACTCACTGCTTAATCGTCTTTGAGGATTAAGGTATTGATGATTTCACTCAGTGAGAATAAAAGAAAAACCTGAAAAAGTAGCAATGATAGTCTGGAAAAGTGGACTTGAGCTAAACTCACGGCTTAACCCCCTAAACCGTTGAGATCATGGCAACGGAAAGAAAACCAAAAGGTTGTGGTGACGGCCACGGTATGAGCTCATTACCCTTTTAGGGTGGTCTAAGGCATTGATGTATTCATCCCGTGAGTAATTAAGAAATATGTTGATGAAATAAATGAAAGATAATGTTCACTAAACAAGTGAATGATTATTGCTTATTAGTGGTTTTACATGATATGCTTATATGTATGCTTGATGAAATACTGAATGGATATTTCTGGTAATGTTCAAGATTAGTTTAAAAGTAACTGCACTTCGGCTAATCACGTTTGTGAAAGTTTGATAATTGAATCCTTACCTGTTCACCTTTTTTATAATAAACCCGAAGTGACTGGGACGACAACGATGACACTTTTAGTCCAAGTAGGAACTCCTACTGAGAAATCATGTATTTCTCACTCCTATGTTTATTTTCCATTGTCGGTACCAGAGACAGACGTGTCCACCTAAAGCAACGGTCAGAAATGAGGAAGGAGGTAGCGCGTGAAGATTTCAAACCTTTTAAGTAGGAGCATTCCGAGCTTTAGTTACATTATAGATTGTGAGAAACAATTAGTAATAGTAGAACTTATATTGTTATTTGTAATAACTTATCAGTATGATATATGCCCTGTTGTGACTTATGTATTAAGTGATTATATTCCAGTTTATGTAATAATAGTTCTACACTTAGTCTCTTATTCCGCTTATTTAATTAAGTGCGCAATGTAACTTGATTATTATCTATAAAAGTGCTATGTATTTCACTTCTCATTACAGGCTTAAGTTTTCAAAAAATTAATTTATTTAAAGAAAAAAAAAACTTCCACTATTTTTCTAAGTTAATTTCAAAAGAAAATAAATGCAAGGCATAAGTGACAACTAATAGAATCCAAATGTGAACTTAAGCATAGTGGGGTTCTATTAGGGTGTTACATTGTTTCTCTTGTATTTGCTTTTTATGATTTCCTTGTATTGCATTTCAGTTGTATTCCGCTTCCCGATGTATTGAATAGTCCTGCCCTTTTGGGTAGGCATAGTATATATATATATATATATATGATTCAGTTGATGTTCCCATGATATAACGTGTTTCTTTATGCTTTGCTTATATGTTTCGTTATGCTTCCCTTTAAAGATTCGTGCGTGGCTCTCACTTTGATTTTAATTCCAAAAAGAAAAATTTTACCCATATTTCCGCTAAGTATTTTCTAAGCAAAAGATGAGACCAAAAGGTAATATTCTAAAGATTAACCTAAGTACATACTAGTAGTCTTGGGTTAAGATTTAGGGTGTTACATAAGGGATCTAAAAGTCTCAAATTAATTCTTTTCTAGTTACTAACTTCTCTTAGCTTTCACATATTAGCTTTTGCATCAAATATACATGAACATACTCATATTATCATCATCGTAATAGCATAAAACAGTGAGCATTCATAGCAAGGCAGAACCAAAAATCATCTCCAACAAACGAGGCATAAAACTTGATTTATAAAACACATAAAATGCTAGTTTCTCTTGGAACCTTTCTAAAATCTTCAAAACTCATTAGTAAATATTTTTATTATATAAAAGTCATTAAAATACTTCCAAGGGCAGTAGCTATTTCGAATGAGCCATAGAGGTTTTAAAATCATAGAACTTTGTTCAAAACATTTCTTATGCTCATATAAACTTAGAAAAAGTTACAAAACATAGATTTCAATATTTGAAACTACTCAAACCACTCAAGGCCGAAATCATAGGAACTGAGAAACATATTATTTCAAGCCTTTGTTTGAGATAGTAATGGGCAAGTCTTTCAGCTCTAGGTTCTCTTAGATGATGACATAAACTTAAACATGCTTATGCACTTATTTTATCTTTCATTAGAAAATAAAGTGAGAGCACAAAATAAATATGAGATGCAACTTGTTATTATCTTTAGTATTTAAGTGAGGACTTGAAAATATAAACATGATAATGCAAAACTTGAAATATAAATATGATAATGCAAGTTCATTTATTATTCTTGATATTTAGTGATAGCAAGGAAAATAAACATGATGTGCAAAGCATAAACATAAACATGAATGCAAGGTTCATTTTAATCTTAGCTAGAGCTCTTACAAGGCTTTAAAATCCATCATAACCCAACACTTATCTCATCAACGAAGAGAGCTTTAGAGTTCTTGAACCAAGTTCTCAAAGGAACTACATGGTTCTAGAACATCATCATCAAGCTCAAAAAAGTAAACTTTTAAAAGAAATGAAACTTTAAGAGAGTAAAAACTAAAACAACATTCTTACACGATATAAAATAGGTATAGAGGTACTTAAAATTTTTAACAAAAACCTTTGAAGGAAATCTATGGAGGTCGAAACATATAGGAGAAAGAAAAAGAAAGAAAAACCAAAACTTCGCTAGATTAAGAACAAAACTCAAGCTTTAGAGGTCTCTTGGAGATGAACACATGGCCATTCTCTAGAGGCACTCATCATCAATCCATCATGCTAACATCAAAGCCTCATAGCCAAAATAAAGAAAAAAGAAACCAAAGGAAGGTTAAAAAAGAAACTAAGAGAAAACTAGAGAAAAACACATTTTCAAGCAAAACAAAGTTTTGAAAGCAACTCCTACCAAGTGGTGAAGATGAAAGGTTGAACTTTTGAAAAGAAATGAGAAGAGCAACTCCTCCAAGGGTGGTGATGTAGCTTCGGCCTTGAGGGAGAGAAAGGAAAGGAGATGTGTTCTTGGTGGTTTAGTGTTTGAGGTTAAGTGTTTAAGTGTTTAGGAGGTGATTTGAGGTTGTGAGGTGGTGGTTTGAGACTATGTGATGATGATATGGAGAGAGGATGAAGAAGATGAAGATGAACAAGAGGAACTCTTTGAGAGAAAAGAAAAGAACTCAAGAAAGCTTGGAAACTAAAACTTTGCAAATGATCTAAAGTGTTTGCAAGCTCAAGTAAGCAAGGTATTTATAGAAAAATGAAACAAATGAAGTCTCATGGAGGGAAAGATGAAACCGTGGGCTTGCCTCATGTTTCATGAGGTGAGAGATTGAATTTTGAAGCATGGAGGAGTAAAGTTGAAAGTATGGGAGGTATGGCTTCAAGCATGGGTTCAAGCATGATGTTTGAAGTGATTTTCCTTCATATTTTGAAATGAAATAATTCATCAAAGGGGAAAGAAAAGCTAGTGGTTTCTAGGACAGCAAAATGAGGAAAAATATCTTCTAGAAATTGTCCTATGAAGCATGGATGAAAGTATGGAGTTTATGACTCAAAGCATGGTTTATGGTGAGGTGGAAGCATGGTCCTTTGAGTGTGGAAATTCACACATGTGATGGAAATGAGGGGTATGGGTTTCGGCTAGATTGCTACAGCCAAGGGGGAAGGAAAATTGTTCACGTAATTGTGTGTTAATGATATGTTTAAGTGTGTATTAGTTTAGGTACAAGGTTAGGAATCATTAAGCACAAGTTTAGGTAACTAAGAAAGTTATTAGGAATTTTTATGACAAGATTAAGGAGTGCTCATACACATTTAGAGGATTTAAAAGTTCATTTGTGAATAAACTGTAATGCCCTAATTTTTACTGCTATGTAAAATTACCAAAATGCCCCTAGGTAAATTTTTGCATAAGAATTGAAGGTGAACAATCCTTAATAAGGAATTTAACATTAGAACAACATTATATGAGGCCTGAGTAGCAATCGGTGCAAAAATTACAAATCCCGATTTTTCTGAGCACAAATGACCAAATTGCTCCTGAGGTCACTTTTGCCCGAAAATCAAAGATAACCAATCCCGGTTATCATCAAGGGGATAATCTTATGTTTGAAGGGGATTATTTGTGTTATGTTGATGTCATGGTAAAAATCTCAACTCCCAATTTTTACTGTACGTAAAAAATTACCAAATTACCCCTGTGGTAACTTAGTGCAAAATTGAGTAATCCGTGAACCCAGTTACCACCCGAAAAGTTTAAAAATGTTTATTACAAGTATAACTTGATATTTAGAAGTGTCCAGATAATTCTGGAAAGTATTTACATGAAATTACCTTTTTACCCCTACTTGAGCTAAATAAGATTTCTTGTGTAATTGAAGATATGTTAAAGCCCAAATTGGACTCAAATTGATTTCATTCATTAACCTTAAGTTAAAAATTAATTATCTAAGGTTAAAAATAATTACTAGAGGTAATTAAACCTAAAATTACCTATGGTCAAAAAAATAAATCACCTTTTCCCTTAATTACAAGAACTCATAGAATTAGCGAAACGTTAAGATCAAAAGTTAAGAATTACGGTTTGGGTAACATCTAGCTTAGAGATTTACGTTACTAATTTATTTTTACTTATTTGAAATTAAATTCAATTACTAGTATATGATTATTCTTTTACCTTGCTTTGATTAGTCCTAAATGCTTAACCTTTTACCATTTTCACTAATCTATCAATTTCTAATCTTTTACCTAAGTAATTATACATCTAATACATGTTTTACCACTTATTAAAGAACACAAATCTGATCCTATAATGACCAAAAACCAGTGGCCACATGCTTCCTTGTGCATCATGATTTATTGATTTTCCAACATAAAAACATATCCAACAATGACACCACACCTTTAGCTTTCTTTTGCATTATTTATGGTTATGTTTAATCAAAAGAAAACCCACCCATTTTAGCCATAATGTAAGCAGCCAAGATGTCTCCCACCTGCATCATATTTTAGCATTTCCATCCATTATACATGTGCAAAATCATTACAACACCATAAGCTTTCTTTTTCTAAAGTTTTCTTTAACCAAAAAATGAAATAAATCCTTCATTTTTCCAGCCTTTAGGCCACGGCCAAACAGCCCTCATGGAGCTATAAATACATGCTCTTCCATTGCTAAAATGTTCACACAAACACTCTTGGCCTTAGCATTTTCTTACTTGATAGTTTTCTTACTCAAAGTGTGCTCAAAGTTCTCTAATTCTCTCAAGAATTCAAGCTTTCTTTTCCTTCCTTATTCTTACTCAAGAGACTCCATTTCCAACCTTTAACTAAGCTATAAACCTCAAGCATACATATTCCAACCATAAACCAACTCATAAACACCTAAACTTTCCATTTCTAAGCACTAGAACACAAGAAAAATCCATCCTCCACTCCAACCTTCTTGGCTGAAATATCACAAGCATTAGGACAATAATTTTGGTTCTTGATTTATCATAGAAGATCAAGCTTTCTTTATTTAACAAGAAACAACTTGGTAGGGACTTTATTTCATATTCTTTCTCAAGTTCTTCTTCTTTAATTCTTTGAATTTTTATGATGACCATGGCTTGATAATAAATTTAAGAAATAAGGTTCTTGGAACCTTGGTAATAAAGGACTCTAATGCTTACTAATGTTTAAGATATATTAGGGACAAGAATTTAATCTTGTGAAGTTTTTGAGCTTTAAGTGAGCAAGATATAAAATGGACTTGCACTCATGTTTAAATTTCAAGCTCGTGCATCTCATGTTTATGTTTCAATGCATTGCATATCATATTTATTTTTCAAGCCATCACCTTATTTTAAAGACTTGCATATCATATTTATTTCAAGTCATCACTAAATTTTAAAGACTTAATAATGAATGTGCATCTCATATTTATAATTCAAGCCTTGCACATTATATTTATATTTTCAAGTCATCACCTTATAATGTTAAAGATTAAAAAATGAGGTTGCATAGCATGTTTACTTTTGCTTATCACCTAAGATCTTAAAGCTCAAAAATTGTCCTTGGATCTTAAATAAAAATTTTATTTCTTGGCTATGCTAATGGATATGTATTTTCGGCCATGATATGATGGTGAGGTTGAGATAACTTTTATTTCATTTTATAGTTCAAATCTTGTGTTTTGGAATTTTAGTAAGATGTGCTTTAGAAGTTTTACAAGTCTTGAAACTTAAAAGATAGTAAAAATAGCATTTTCATGAGCAAAAGGATTTATTATTAAACCTTGTGATTTGCTCTCTATTTGGTATTAATATTTGATCATGCTAAGTGGTAAAAATAATTTTTAAGTGTTTCCTAAGTCTTAAATCAAGTAACAAGGAAAAATAGTATCTAGAAAGGATCAAAATTGTAATTTTAGGAAGATTTAGAAAAATAATTTTCTGGTACTATTCATTACTGTCTCGAACTGTTCATCACTGTAGGGTACTGTTTATAGGCATAATAATCATTAATAATTGTTGTAAAAATTATTTTTGGTATCTTAGATGTATAAAAGAATAATTACAAGTTCTAGTTTGGGCCATTTTGCAAAATATAGAAAGTTGTGTTTTGAACTATCAATTATGTGATTTCAACCAAATGACTTTAATTCGAGTTATTAATGATGTTAAATGTATCCATGTATTCAAAATACCATTTACGATGTTTAGAAAAAAGTTTTAGAAGTTTCGGTAATTGTTAAGGGTAAAAAAATAAGTGATTTTGCACTTTGACCCCTAAAGTATAGCAAAATTTGGTTTATGACCATAGATGGTTTTTACGATGAATTGAAATGAGTTCTAGTTGTTATGGATCTTTTAAAAGTATAGAGAAATTTTGAGGATCATTGGTTTGAGGAAATATGTTAAAAAGAAAAAATTACGTTTTGACCGCAATCTTTGAGAAATTGCAGTTTAGACCCTCTTTTGGGCTTAAGTGTAAATATTGATAACTTGAGGAGGTTAGCATAAATCGATATCTTATGGAAGCCATATTCATGTGTTTTAGTCGAAATTTATATGACTTATGATATTTGTGCTTTGTTACTAATTAAGGATTATGCATGCTTAATTCTTGTTTTATGCAATTGGCGATCATTAATATATGGCATCTATCCTGTTAAGTATGTTCACTTTCATGAGATATTTGATAATAGCATGCTTATATATTGTATATATGCATACTTATATGATAATTACTTGATGAATTGTAGCATGCTATGTGTATGATTGATTGATTGAGATGCATATTTAAGAGTTCTATAAGCATGATATATTAAAGGATAAGCTATGATTATATGTTCGTGCTTGCATCTATGAATAACATACTAAAATGAAAAGGTGACATAAGACATATGGAAATGATCCTCTAGACTCCCCGAATTAAAGGTTATGAGAGGTGATCCAATGGGGTAATCCTCAAGACTCCCTGAATTAAAGGTTATAAGAGGAGATTCAATAAGGACCCTTTAGACTCCAAGAATTAATGGTTATGAAAGGTGTTCCTAAACCCCCTAACCCGCACTCTGGGAGTCAGGAATTAACTTATCGAGAGGATAAGTGAATACTAGTGACGACTAGTGAGGTATGAGCTCATAACCTAGAACTCTCAAGAGGAGAGAAATTATAGGGTGGTTTCCCCAAGGAAAAAGATTGAGAAATTTAAGTCACCTAAAAACATATTAAGGAAAAGTGATATCAAAGGAATTTATGTTCTTTATGTCATGATGCATTTATATATGAACTCTTATGTTATAATGTATATGGCATTGACATGCATTCATGATAATAGTATGATGCATACATGACATCAAGACTCATGTTAAAAGATACGGGCCTCGGCTAATGGTATTTGGAACTTAATAAATAAACCTTATGTATGCCCACATTTTCATAATGAAACCCGAGGTTCTTGGGGACGATGATGATGACACTCATATTAGGAGGCGGAGGCCCTACTGAGATTCTTTTATAAGATTCTCACTCCCTCTTTATTTCTTTCCATCTCGTCTTCAGAGGTAGATGGCACGTTCGTGATTTATGTTGATGCCCCCTCATGGGAAATGCATTTCAACCCGGCTAACCTATCATACTATTTTATGGGTCGCTGTGCCGTTCGTTTGTATGTGTTCATGGATTGTCCTTTTGCATACCCTGTTTTTAGTATGTGGTTTTCTCCTACCGCCCCTTTTCCGGATGACCTTGCTTTCGAGCATGCACAACCACGACCTTGCCAGTTTTCTCGACCTTCTGCATCAGCAGTTCGAGATTTTCCTGATTATATACCGAGGTCACCACATCGCTTTACTGGTTCGTGGTCGGACCCATCCGAGGATACACCTTCTGGTCACTTTTCAGGTGAATTTGCTCCTATTGCCTCTATGGAACGGGAGTACGATAGCAATGGAGAAGCTACTGTCACGCAACCAGTGAGAGGAGCCACCCGTCCACGTCAAGGTGCTCATGTTCTACCTATGAGACGTCTTGCCTCTCGTGATGAGCCGACTCGTAGAACCCATTCAAGGCGCTCCGAGTAGGAAACGTGGGAGAAAAATCTTATGCTAGTTTGTTAAGTTTTTATTTGCATGATAATTTTTGTTGGACTAATGTATTTGTCTTGATCTATGTCAGTGATGTGCTGCTTTGTTTCCTGTAAGTATTGGGTATTCAGTAAGGAATTATCATTATTTATAATGGTGTCATTATATTAATTGAGTGAGGTATTTCATATTTATATGTGACTCGATGTTATCTTTTTACTTTTATAGGTAAGGTGGTTGATACAAATTAGTTAGTATGCGCGGCTCACGTTTTGTATTTTAAAAAAAAAAAATTTACCATATTTTTGCTAAAGTATTTTCAATGGTTTAAGTTAAAGACTGGAACAAAAGAGTAATAACTAATAATTAACTTAAATGCGTCCTAAGCGTGTTGAGTTAAATATTAGGGTGTTACATAAACAATTAAAAACACAATTCCATGATTTAGGGAATTGGAGAGAGAAAACACTATTCAAGATTCCATGACTAGGAATCTTGAATTTAAAATAAAGTTTTAAGTTGAAATTAAGCATTCTTAGGTTCTAATAAACTTTAATAAATTATTTTGACTCTAGATTAATTATGAAAATTGATTAATCTTCAATTAGAGCCTAATATTGCTTAGGTTTGCTTAATCACACGATTAAGCTTGAAAACACAAAGTTAGGGGCAAAACTGTAATTTTACACTAATTTTGCCCGAGACCACCGGAACTAAAACTGAGGTCATAGAATACATAAAAACATCTTTTAAAACCATTTGGAGAAGTTTCGGTTCATCTGGCACTTGTAAACGGGTCAAACACCACAGGGGTATTTTGGTCATTTTGACCTGAAAACTCAGAAAATGAGATTTTTGATCCCGAAAAGGCATACATGTCAATTAATCCCCTTCCAACATTGAGTTTGCCCTTCAAGGACTACCGGATCGGCTCTCCTTGAATTTCAGGCCGAAAATGACCTCAGGGGCATTTTGGTTATTTCACTCTATCAGAAAATTGGGTGTTACAACCTAGATGATGTTTTAGAGTGGCCCTATAATACTAAAGCATGATATTCTAAGTCACAATGTTGAGGAAAGTTCCACTTGAAAGTTATGTGCCACTTTATGCCACTTGTATGCTTCTTGATGTTATGATTTGCTGAGTTGTTTGTTTAAGGTATTACTATGCATTCATGCTTTTATATTGCATTCATGACATTAAGAAGCATTCTAAAAGGAATGAACCTTAGATAACTTAGTTTTATTAACCTAAAGAAGGAATTTTTATGCATGCTCACCTTTTAATGATAAACCCAAGGTTCCTGAGGATGTGAATGATGTAACCCTAGATAGGAGATCTCTACTGAGTTTCTTTAGCAAGATTCTCACTCCCTTCTCTTTCTCTCATCCTTCTTATCATATCTTCAGAGCTCGATGGTGACATTCGTTGTCTTTATCGACACTCCAACGTGGGAGGTACACTATGATCCGGAGCATGGGTCGTATCATTTTGAGGGATGTTGTGCTGTTCATGTCTTCATGTTCGTGGGACGTCCTTTCGCACACCCTGTACATAGCTACTGCTTCTCCCCTATGTCTCCCTATGACGATGCTACGGTTTTTGAGTGAGCTCGGACGCGTGACGAGAGGATTCTTTAGACATACTCAGGAGGGTCGGTTGCTCGCGACTTCTAGGATTACGTGCCCTGATCTCCAGGCTTGGAGGACGACCCCTCGGAAGATCCGCCGACTCACATGTATAGCGAGAGCTCCACCCCCACTCCTCAGTTCACGAGAAGCAAGAGTGAGGAGACAGTTACACAGTCGAGGTTGGCCCGGCAAGCCGAGATGTGCCCCTACTGAGGAGCACATGACCAGCCACTATGTGTGCTTACTCTTGCCGCCCTATGTCCGTGGATCGGTTTCATTCCGCCATACCTCGGGTTCCAGTAGTAGGTGTTTTAGGGGAGGTCTAGTGCACATACTCACTCGTAGAATAGGATAAACCTTCTTTTGTCTGAGGTTATCCACCTTAGGTGCACTAGAGTATGGGTGTCGTTTAGCATGATTTCCTTGTATTTTTCTATTTCCGTTGTATCTACTTTCCTTGTGATTTACTTTCCTTTGTACTAAACTAAGCCCCACCACTTGGTAGGCATATGGTAATATTATTGAAAGTATTTCTTTTGATGTGTCAATGATTTCTCAATTGTTATATGTTCATTTACTTGTGTTTATTCCTTATGAATTGCAAATGTATGTTTAGTTCATGATTATGACAAATGTGGCTCTCACTTTGTTTTTATATTTCAAAAAAAAAAAATTCTCGTATTTTCCGCTAAGTATTTTTAACAAAGAATGAGACTAAGAAGTAATAACCTAATAATTAACCTAAATATGTTCTAGAGTATTGGGTTAAAAATTAGGATGTTACATTTTGGTATCAGAGCAGTTCGATTCTCACGGAGCTTGAGGATTGGACTAACCATGCTTTAGAAGCATGATGCGATAGTTATGTCATGTATAGTGCTTGATAGAGATAAGCTATAGGACTAGAAATGCATGACCTCTGTTGATTGCACGTGCCATAGTAACTAGCTCATTTCGCATGGAATGTTGAGCCTGATCAACTTGATGTTCACTGTCTCATGTGTTTAGGGACCAATGGCACCGTGACGACAGCCTAGGAATACGCCTGAAGGTGATCAAGACAATGCGACTGCTGCTGCTATCCATCAGATGGCGAGAGCCATGGAATAGATGTTCGACCGTATGAACCAACAAGAGAATGTTGCTCCTACTCCCCCTGCTGCTGAGGTGGTTGAGCAAGCCAGCTTCGGCGAGTTCCGCAAAGCGAATTCGCCTATGTTTAGAGGGGTATTGGAGCCCGACAAAGCTGATGAGTGGATCAAGGACATAGAGAATATCTACTCCATCGTTACCTGCTCGGAGGAGCAGAAGGTTACATTTACTGCCTTCATGATGAAGTCTGATGCTGAATTCTGGTGGAACGGCACGAAGTGACTGCTAGAGGCTTCTAGTACTCCCATTAATTAGGAACTGTTCAAGACCTACTTCTACGAGAAGTATTTCCTGGAGTCTGTAAGGAACGCAAAGACATTAAGTTCATGCAGTTGACCCAGGGAGGGTCTACTGTGGCCCAGTACACGGCCAAGTTCGAGGATCTAATTAAGTTCTCTCGGGTGTTCCAAGGGAACCTCGATGAGGTATGGAAGTGTGTGAAATATGAGGCCGGTCTGAAGGTGGAGTTGAACTACGCCGTGGCCCATATGGAGATTAGGGACTTCCCGACCTTAGTCAACAAGTGCCGGATTTTGGAGAAGTGATAATGGAAGCTCCACGCCACGAGGGCAGAGTGAGCTAAGGGGCTAAGTCTGTAAGCCCCGAAGTTCAAGCCACAATACCCATCAAGGAACTACTACAATCCGTACCACGCCAACCAGTTCAAGCAACAACAAGAACAACAACAACAACCAAGAGCACCCACATATCAATAATCCAAACAACAACAAAGGCTACTATTCCAACAAAACGGCCCAAGGAACTTCAATAACAATCAACAACGAGGATCAAGCAGTCCTCGGAATAACCAAGCAGGGTCCAGCGGGGCCAAGAACAAGGCACCGCAAGGAGCCCCTGTTACTTGCCCTGGAGCCGCACCTGCTGATGTCTGTCCCCAGTGTGGGAAGAATCATGGAAATCGCCCTTGCATGGTAGAGTAGAGGGTCTGCTTCAAGTGTGGCAAGCCCGGCCACTTCGCCAACAATTGCACCAACGGAGGGCCATCAAATCAGAACCCCCGACCATAACACCAAGGATGGGTCTTTGCCCTCAATGCGAAAGATGCGCAGAAGCCCAACAACCTCATTGAAGGTAAGTGCAAACTTAACAGTAAAACCTTTACTGTACTTTATGATTCTGGCACTACCTATTCTTTTGTTTCACATGCTAGTGTCGAGTCTTTAAATTTGCAAGTTTCTAAGCTTCCTTTTGATCTCATTGTTTCTACTCCCACAAATCACCCCGTTAATACTTGCAAATGTTGTTTAAAATGTCATCTTGTTGTAGAAAATAGGTGTTTTTATCATATATTTGATTTGTTTACCCCTAAAAGGCATAGATATCATTCTAGGCATGGATTGGCTTCACGCCAACCGTGTGTTATTAGAGTGTGGAACCCAAACTATTGCTTTTCCCTCTCCTCCTAGCTCAGTTAGTCAACCTTTGAGACTGTACCTAAACTCCATAGAGGTCTACTGTAGTAGGGAAAAGACTAAGGGATATGTTCTCCTAGTCGCTTGTGATGTAGACTTTGAGCAAAACCTAGGTGATATACCTATGGTGAGAGCCTATCCCGAGGTGTTTTCGGAAGAAATACCCGAGATTCCTCCCGAAAGAGAAGTAGATTTTTCCATAGAGCTGGTTCCTGGAACGGGACCGATCTCTATAGCCTCGTATCGGATGTCACCCTTAGAGTTAGTGGAGTTGAAAACCCAATTGGAAGAGCTGTTGGAGAAAAGTTTTATAAGGCCGAGTGCTTCTCCTTGGGGCGCTCCGGTCTTATTTGTGAAGAAGAAGGATGGAAGTATGAGGTTGTGCATAGATTATAGGCAGTTGAACCAAGTTACCGTGAAAAACAAATACCCGTTACCTAGGATTGATGATTTTATAGACCGATTGAAAGGAGCAGTAGTATTTTCTAAGATTGATTTGAGATCGAGATACCACCAGATTAGGGTTAGAGATCAAGACATTCCTAAAACCACCTTTAGAACTCGATATGGACACTTTGAGTTCAATGTGATGTCGTTTGGTTTGACGAATGCTCCCACAGTTTTTATTGATTACATGAATATGATCTTTAGACCCTATTTAGATAAGTTCGTGGTTGTGTTCATATATGATATACTCATATATTCGAGAACCCACGAGCAGCATAAGCGTTCTAAAGCTTAGCATATAACTTCTTCTCATAGATGCTAAGCTTTCTAAGTGTGAATTTTGGTTGGATAAGGTGAAGTTTTTAGGACATGTTATGTCAAAAGGTGGCATAGCTATTGACCCCAGTAAGATTGAGGCTGTAATGAATTGGGAAAGACCAACCTCTGTGACTGAAATGAGGAGCTTTTTGGGTTTAGCAGGCTATTTGTAACACCCTAATAGAACCCCACTATGCTTAAGTTTACATTTGGATTCTATTAGTTGTCACTTATGCCTTGCATTTATTTTCTTTTGAAATTAACTTAGAAAAATAGTGGAAGTTTTTTTTTTAAATAAATTAGTTTTTTTAAAACTTAAGCATGTAACGAGAAGTGAAATACATAGCGCTTTTATAGATAATAATCAAGTTACATTGCGCACTTAATTAAATAAGCGGAATAAGAGACTAAGTGTAGAACTATTATCAGATAAACTGAAATATAATCACTTAATACATAAGTCACAATAAGGCATATATCATACTTATAAGTTATTACAAATAACAATATAAGTTCTACTATTACTAATTGTTTCTCACAAACTATAATGTAACTAAAGCTCGGAATGCTCCTACTTGAAAGGTTTGAAATCTTCACTGCTACCCGCTCCTCGCCTACACTTTGCTTTAGGTGGACACGTCTATCTCTGGTAACGACAACGGAAAATAAACATAGGAGTGAGAAATACATGATTTCTCAATAGGAGTTCCTACTTGTACTAAAAGTGTCATCGTTGTCGTCCTAGTCACTTCGGGTTTATTATAAAAAGGTGAATAGGTAAGGATTCAATTATCAAACTTTCACAAACGTGATTAGCCGAAGTGCAGTTACTTTTAAACAAATCTTGAACATTAGCAGAAATATCCATTCAGTATTTCATCAAACATACATATAAGCATATCATGTAAAACCACTAATAAGCAATAATCATTTAGGAGCTGCATGCATTTCATGATTGCTCATCCTCAACATTCACTTGTTTAGTGATCATCATCTTTCATTTATTTCATCAACATATTTCTTAATTACTCACGGGATGAATGCATCAATGCCTTAGACCACCCTAAAGGGTAATGAGCTCATACCGTGGCCGTCGCCACAACCTTTTGGTTTTCTTTCCGTTGCCATGATCTCAACGGTTTAGGGGGTTAAGCCGTGAGTTTAGCTCAAGTCCACTTTTCCAGATTATCATTGCTACTTTTTCAGGTTTTACTTTTATTCTCACTGAGTGAAATCATCAATACCTTAATCCTCAAAGAGAATTAAGCAGTGAGTTGGTCTATTTATTATTTCATTTGAAACATGAATGTATACACATTAATAAATCATGGCACAGTCAATCATTTTATCATTATCATTTCATATCTCATCAATACATTCACATTTCTATATATATCATTTCATGTAACATAGACAATATCATGTAAATCTCATAGTAAACATTCTCATAGATAATTCATATTAAGCAACCTAAGTTATTAAGTTAGGTCTCTAGTGTTCCTAATAGGTTATGGATATCTTGGTATTATCTTTTTCTCTTAGTCTTCTTTGTACTCCTAGTATTTCCATTAATACATTAATACCCTTTAAGATATTTTTAGAGGTTCTTTATATATTTTTATTATGACTTTTATATATATCTCCTAAAGATTATTATTCTACTTAAATCCTTAAAATTATCTCTTTACAAGACTTGAATCTTTTATTTAGAGTTCTGACATCTTTTAGAATAAAATTTGTAGCACTAACATCTTAGATTAGTGTAAATCAACTGTAAATTGTGCATAGTAGGATTCCCAGGAAAGAGAGGTGGGTCACAATGGACACGCTTAAATACCAAGTATTTCCTTAGCCAGAACCTTACCAAATTGCACTCTCATAGTATCACGTTACCTTCAAGACTTTCTCAGCACACTGTCCCGAAACTATATCTCTCATTATGTATTTTCGTGGTGTAAAACTTTATGCATAGCATACATATGTGTTTTTAGATGTGTTAGCTTTTCTACAAAGTTGATATCAGTCCATTTGCATTTTTCTAGAGTGAGTTACACCTATTTTACTACTACAAGGTGAGATTAAGAGTTTCAGTCTTAGGCTCTACTTTAAAAATTTATATCTTGGGCTAGGAAACTCCGTTTTAGGTGATTCTTTTTGGAGAGTGTTCTACAATGAGTCTAGTTTATAATAAAAATATTTTCATTTCGAGATCCTTCATACTTTATGAACACTAATTTTCGAAGTAACTACTGCCAGAAATAACTAGAAATTCCAGCACCTGCCATGTTCCTGTCTTAAGTTATCTTTATTAACTCAAGTTTCACATACAATCTTTTAAGTTATATTTGAGTTTGATAACATCATAAAAGTACTCATAGCAGAATAGAACATGTTGTGTTTTCTAAAAATATAATTATTCAAAACTTTTGATAATAACTCAAGTTTGAGGCATTCTATCCATGAGCAAAGTTAGAAGCCAACAATACTTGAACAAATAAAGAAGAAACTCCTACCTCTTGTGTAAGGTCTAAAAAGGGTCCTTCTCTTCTTCCTTAAGCTTTGAACAAGAGTCTTTGGAGTGGATGACCCTCCTTGAATCTTGGCTCTAGAACTTGAGTGGTTAAGAAATTATTTCTCACTAGAGTTAAATATTGTAACTCTTGTGAGGGCTAGTGAAAGTTTGGACTTAGGATTTAAGTGTTTGGATGAAGTTTAGAGGATCAAGAGAAGTCTTTGAAGAACATAAGAAGAATGATAGAATAAGAAAGAAAGAACACTTAGGGAGTTTTCTGAATTGAAGAGAGTTTAAGGAGTATTTATAGTGGAAAGATTAGAGAAAAAACAGAAGAAGGAAAGCACTTGGAGCATGATTTATGGAAACATGTTGGCTGAATTTTGGGATGAAAATGCTCCTTATTTTATGCAAACATATTTCCATGTTTTATGCAAACATGTTGGATGAAAATGCTCCATGTTTTGTGCAAAGATGTTAGTGGAGATTTTCTAACCTTTAGTTTATGTATGTGATTCAGAAATGTGTATAATGTATGTGGTTAAATTTTTGTGTTATCATCTTAATCCAATGGCTTAGATTCATTCTTGTCTAAAGACAAGTCTAGGGATTTGTGCAAATGGCATTGTAGTAATTTCTTTAACTAAGACAAGGATATTTTTTAATTAGACAATGCTAGTGGTATTCTTGTAATTCCATTCATAGAGTAAGGGTATCTTCGTCATTTAATAAGGCAAGGGTAGTTTGGTAATTTCCTTTACATAGCAAGGGCATTTTCGTAATTTCCACTAAGTGATGACATTTTCATAATTCTTTGCATTTTTCTCTAGACATACTTAAGTAGTCTATTTGTTGTGTTTCATAACATTTGTCCAGATTTTCTTAGTTTTGCTATCGCTAATTAAGATTAATATTTATCTTAGTTATAAATTTGGGGATGTTACATTTCTCCCCTTCTTATTAAAAATTTTGCCCTCAAAATTTGATACCTGTGAATAGGTTCGAAAATTCTTTTTGCATATCTTCCTCGAGCTCCCATGTGTGCTCTTCCATTCCATCTTGTCCCCAGGCTACTCGAACCAGAGATACAGATTTGTTTCTCTGCTGCTTGATGCCATGATCCACGATCCTCATCGGTGGTAATTCAAAAGTTAAGTTATCTTTTAATTGTATAGTTTCTGGCTCAAACACATGATTGGGGTCTGACTGATACTTTCTCAATTGGGACACATGAAAAACATTGTGTAGGTTAGACAAATTTGGAGGTAATGCAATTTGGTAGGCGGAGGGACCTACTTTTTTGAGGATTTGGAAGGGTCCTAAGAATCTAGGGCTTAACTTTTTGACTTTCATTGCACGATCTATACCTGTTGTAGTAGTAATTCGCAAGAATATGTGTTCTCCTTCTTGAAATTCGAGAGGTTTCCTTCTCTTGTCAGAATAGCTCTTCGCTTACTCGAGCAAAGGAGGATTCTTTCCTAATTCTCCTTATTTGTTTGGTTGTCTCTTCTACCAAATCAGGGCCCAAAATACTTTGCTCTCCCGGGTCACACCAACAAAGTGGTGATTGACACTTTCAACCATACAAAGCCTCATAGGGTGCCATCCCAATGCTAGTGTGGTAACTATTATTATATGCAAACTCAATCAATGGAAGTTGTTTGTCCCAACTTTTTGGCTGGTCTAAGACACATGCTCTTAGCATATCCTCAAGAGTTTGAATTGTTCTTTCTGATTGTCCATCAGTTTGAGGGTGATAGGCAGTGCTTAGACACAACCTTGAACCAAACGCCTTTTGCAAAGCTCCCTAAAATCTTGAGTTGAACCTTGGATCCCTATCTGAGACAATGGTTTTGGGTACTCCATGGAGCCTTATTATCACTTGGATGTATAACTGAGCTAACTTTTCCAAAGGGTAATTTGCTCGAATGGGTAAAAAGTGAGCAGATTTGGTCAATCTATCCACAATTACCCATATGGAGTCATGTCCGGTAGGCGTTCTTGGCAATCCCATCACGAAATCCATGGATATTCCTTCCCACTTCCATTCGGGGATTTTGAGAGGTTGCAGCACTCCGGAGGGTTTTTGATGTTCTATCTTCACTTTTTGGCATACCAAACATTTTTGCACTATATTTGCTATATCTACTTTCATCTTTGGCCACCAGAACATCTTTTTTAGGTCATGGTACATCTTGGTTATACCGGGGTGTACACTAAATTGACTCTTGTGGGCTTCTTCCAAAATGCTAGCTCTCAATCCTTCTTTTGCAGGTACACAGATTCTCCCTTGGTATCTCCACACTCTTTCCTTATCCTGGACAAACTTTTTCAACTTTCCTGCTTCGACAAGGGTTAAGGTTCTAAGGAAATCCTCATCTTCCCTTTGGGCTTGAATTATTTGATCCTTAAAGCTACTGGTTACACTTAGTTGGCTTAACCGAATTTGTTCTGAAGTCCCCCTATATCCTAAGTTGAGGTTCCTAAAATCTTCTATCAGCTCATTTTCTTTCACCATGAGCCAAGCGGCATGCAAGGACTTACGACTCAAAGCGTCTGCTACCACATTTGCCATTCCTGGGTGGTAGTTCAACCCAAAGTCATAGTCCTTGAGAAACTCCATCCAACGCCTTTGTCTCATATTGAGTTCCTTTTGGTTGAAGAGGTATTTCAGACTTTTGTGGTCAGAAAAGACTTCAAACCTTACACCATAAAGATGATGTCTCCAGATTTTTAAGGCAAAGACAATAGCCGCTAGCTCTAAGTCATAGGTTGGGTAATTAACTTCATGGGGTTTGAGCTATCTAGAGGCATAGGCTACTACATTCCTATTTTGTATCAAAACACATCCTAGTCCTCTTCCCGAGGCATCACAATACACCTCAAATTTTTCTTTTGGGTCAGGTAGGATTAGGACAGGGGTAGTGGTCAACTTCTTCTTTAGTTCTTGGAAACTCTCTTCACATTCTGGGCTCCATATAAAAGCTGAATTCTTCCTTGTTAGCTTGGCGTAAGGTAATTTGGGAAAACCCTCTAATGAACCTTCGGTAGTAACCGGCTAGCCCTAGAAAACTCCTAATCTCCTTCACAGTGGTAGGGGTTTCCCATTGTTGCACCGCTTCTATCTTACTTGTCTACTGCTATTCCCCCATGTGACACTACATGACCTAAGAACTTAACTTCCTTCATCCAAAATTCACACTTGGACAACTTTGCATAAAGTTTCTTGTTCCTCAACACCTCCAACACCACTCGTAAGTGTTCTTCGTGCTCTTCTTCAGTTCTAGAGTAAACTAGAATGTCATCGATGAACACTATTACAAACTTGTCCAAGTATGGTCTAAATATCCTATTCATGTAGTCCATAAACACTTCCGGTGCATTGGTTAACCCAAACGACATCACATTAAACTCATAATGTCCATATCTAGTCCTAAAGGCTGTCTTTGGTATGTCCTCCTCCTTCACTCGAATCTGGTGGTATCCTGATCGCAAATCTATCTTGGAAAACACTTAGGCTCCTCTTAATTGGTCCATGAGGTCATCTATTCTAGGCAAATGGTATTTATTTTTTATAGTCACTTTGTTTAGCTGCCTATAATCCACACATAATCGCATACTCCTATTCTTCTTCTTGACAAACAGCACTGGGGCTCCCCATGGTGAAGCACTGGGCCTAACGAATTTCTTTTGTAGTAGTTCCTCTAATTGCTTCTTCAACTCTGTTAACTCGGCCAATGGCATCCTATAAGGAGCTATAGATAGGGGTCCTTTTCCTGGTACCAAATCTATAGAAAACTCAATCTCCCTTTTTGGAGGAAATTCAGGTATGTCATCAGGAAAAACATCTGAGAATTCCTTTACTACAAGGATCTTTTCTAGAGCTTGCTCCACTTCTTTCTCACTTGTCATTAGGAAGACATATCCTCGCTTTTCATTCCTACTATCCCCCATGATAATGGAGTTTAGGTATAGTCGTACCTTTTTATCAAGTTTAGAGGGATTGGGTAAAGATGGTTTGGGAAGAAATACTAGTGACTTATTTGCACAATGTAGTAACACATGGTTAGCCGAAAGCCAATCTATGCCCAAGATTACATCAAAACCAGACAAGGGTAGACAAACTAAATCATGATGAAAAATCCTATCAGCTACCTCAAATTCACAATTTAGGCAAGCTTGATCAGTTCTAACAGTATTTATAGTGGGTGTAGAGACAACTAAGATGACTTTTAAGTCAGATATATACAACCTCAACTTATTAGCACAATCATATGAAATGAATGAATGTGTTGCGCCAGAATCAAACAATACAATTAAGGGTTTTCCATTAATTATACACTTACCTTGAATCAGATCATCGGATTCTGAGGGCATCTCAAAGTGATAGCAAACACGCATCCCTGTGCCTTAGGCTTGAGTGTAGAGGACTGATTGAACTTTAGGCACTCTCTAGAATAGTGTCCTGCCTGTCCACATCGATAACAAACATTTTTACCAAATCTGCATTCCCCTCCATGTATCTTTCCACAAGTGGCATAAGGGGGTCTAGTCATAGGTTCAGGGACAGCAGCCATCCTAGGTCGATTAACAGCTTGTATCCTAGGTTGAGTCATCATAGGGTGTTGGGGTTGTTTCCCTTTAAATCCACCTCCTTGGTAGGGTTTCTTGTAAGGGGGTGGGAACCCTTGGTGACCTTGTTGAGCAGACCTCTTCCTATTCTCTTCAACTCGGTGGGCAACTAGCTGGCGATTGCAACTCTCAACCACTTGGCTTTTGCTGACTAAAGACGCATAGTCAGTGACCTCCAGTGGAACCACAGATGCCAAAATGTCTGGCCTTAAACCACTCTCATATTTCATGCATTTCCAAGCCTCGTTGGGATCCCTTTGGTAGCTAGCTGAGTGTTTGATCAGTTCTTCAAACTTAGCTGTGTACTCAGCCACACTTCGATTTCCCTATGTCAAAGAATGTAAATTCTACTTCCTTTGCCTTCTTAACCAGATCTGGAAAATATTTCTTATGGAACGTAGCATAGAAAACCTCCCACGTAATCTGTATGTCAGCACTTTCGAGCAAGCCCTTTGCACCCTTCCACCACACGACAGCCTCTCCTTTCAGCATATAAGTAGAGAATGCCACCTTTTGTTCATCAAAGCATTCTACCACTGAGAAAACCTTCTCCATATCTTGAATCCATCTATCAGCTATTTCGGGGTTAGTTGTCCATTTGAATTCTGGAGGTCCAGCCCTCTTGAATTCTGAGAATTTTCCATGTTCTTGGTTCCCAGCTGACTCCTCTGAACTCCTATTCATCTGCTCCATCATCACTGTTGCTTGTGCTTGCATAGCCCTAGCCATCTCCTGGAGTGCATTTGCCAGTTCATCACGATTACCTCCACCGCGTGCCCTATGCATACGTCTGTTTGCTGCCATTAGTTCCTAGACACACTAAACAACAGTCATCAAGTTGATCAGGCTCAATACTATAGCTAAGCATGGTAGCAACTATGGCAGTATCACAAGACGATCATGCATTTCTAAATCCTATATCCCATCATACAGATAAGATTAATAGCATGATATCATAAACAGAAGCATAGTCAGTCCATTCCTCAGGCTTAAATAGGATGAACTTCTCTGATACCATAATGTAACACCCTAATAGAACCCCACTATGCTTAAGTTCACATTTGGATTCTATTAATTGTCACTTATGCCTTGCATTTATTTTCTTTTGAAATTAACTTAGAAAAATAGTGGAAGTTTTTTTTTTAAATAAATTAGTTTTTTTAAAACTTAAGCTCAGAATTTAGAAGTGAAATACATAGCGCTTTTATAGATAATAATCAAGTTACATTGCGCACTTAATTAAATAAGCAGAATAAGAGACTAAGTGTAGAACTATTATCACATAAACTGGAATATAATCACTTAATACATAAGTCACAACAGGGCATATATCATACTGATAAGTTATTACAAATAACAATATAAGTTCTACTATTACTAATTGTTTGTCACAAACTATAATGTAACTAAAGCTCGGAATGCTCCTACTTGAAAGGTTTGAAATCTTCACGCGCTACCTCCTTCCTCAGCTACAGCTTCGTTGCTTTAAGTGGACACGTCTGTCTCTTGTAACGACAACGGAAAATAAACATAGGAGTGAGAAATACATGATTTCTCAGTAGATGTTCCTACTTGTACTAAAAGTGTCATCGTTGTCGTCCCAGTCACTTCGGGTTTATTATAAACAGGTGAACAGGTAAGGATTCAATTATCAAACTTTCACAAACGTGATTAGCCGAAGTGCAGTTACTTTTAAACTAATCTTGAACATTAGCAGAAATATCCATTCAGTATTTCATCAAGCATACATATAAGCATATCATGTAAAACCACTAATAAGCAATAATCATTTAGGAGCTGCATGCATTTCATGATTACTCATCCTCAACATTCACTTGTTTAGTGATCATCATCTTTCATTTATTTCATCAACATATTTCTTAATTACTCACGGGATGAATGCATCAATGCCTTAGACCACCCTAAAGGGTAATGAGCTCATACCGTGGCCGTCGCCACAACCTTTTGGTTTTCTTTCCGTTGCCATGATCTCAACGGTTTAGAGGGTTAAGCCGTGAGTTTAGCTCAAGTCTACTTTTCCAGACTATCATTGCTACTTTTTCAGGTTTTACTTTTATTCTCACTGAGTGAAATCATCAATACCTTAATCCTCAAAGAGGATTAAGCAGTGAGTTGGTCTATTTATTATTTCATTTGAAACATGAATGTATGCACATTAATAAATCATGGCACAATTAATCATTTTATCATTATCATTTCATATCTCATCAATACATTCACATTTCTATATATATCATTTCATGTAACATAGACAATATCATGTAAATCTTATAATAAACATTCTCATAGATAATTCATATTAAGCAACCTAAGTTATCAAGTTAGGTCTCTAGTGTTCCTAATAGGTTATGGATATCTTGGTATTATCTTTTTCTCTTAGTCTTCTTTGTACTCTTAGTATTTCCATTAATACATTAATACCCTTTAAGATATTTTTAGAGATTCTTTTTATATTTTTATTATGACTTTTATATATATCTCCTAAAGATTATTATTCTACTTAAATCCTTAAAATTATCTCTTTACAAGACTTGAATATTTTATTTAGAGTTCTGACATCTTTTAGAATAAAATTTGTAACACTAACATATTAGATTAGTGTAAATCAACTGTAAATTGTGCATAGTAGGATTTCCAGGAAAGAGAGGTGGGTCACAATGGACACGCTTAAATACCAAGTCTTTCCTTAGCTAGAACCTTTCCAAATTGCACTCTCACAGTATCACGCTACCTTCAAGACTTTCTCAGCACACTATCCTGAAACTATATCTCTCATTCTGTATTTTCGTGGTGTAAAACTTTATGCATAGCATACATAAGTGTGTTAATAGATGTGTTAGCTTTTCGACAAAGTTGAAATCAGTCCATTTGCATTTTTCTAGAGTGAGTTACACCTATTTTACTACTACAAGATGAGATTAAGAGTTTCAGTCTTAGGCTCTACTTTAAAAATTTATATCTTGGGCTAGGAAACTCCGTTTTAGGTGATTCTTTTTGGAGAGTGTTCTACAATGAGTCTAGTTTATAATAAAAATATTTTCATTTCGAGATCCTTCATATTGTATGAACACTAATTTTCGAAGTAACTACTGCCAGAAATAACTAGAAATTCCAGCACCTGCCATGTTCCTGTCTTAAGTTATCTTTATTAACTCAAGTTTCACATACAATCTTTTAAGTTATATTTGAGTTTGATAACATCATAAAAGTACTCATAGCAGAATAGAACATGTTGTGTTTTCTAAAAATATAATTATTCAAAACTTTTGACAATAACTCAAGTTTGAGGCATTCTATCCATGAGCAAAGTTAGAAGCCAACAATACTTGAACAAATAAAGAAGAAACTCCTACCTCTTGTGTAGGGTCTAAAAAGGGTCCTTCTCTTCTTCCTTAAGCTTTGAACAAGAGTCTTTGGAGTGGATGACCCTCCTTGAATCTTGGCTCTAGAACTTGAGTGGTTAAGAAATTATTTCTCACTAGAGTTAAAGATTGTAACTCTTGTGAGGGCTAGTGAAAGTTTGGACTTAGGATTTAAGTGTTTGGATGAAGTTTAGAGGATCAAGAGAAGTCTTTGAAGAACATAAGAAGAATGATAGAATAAGAAAGAAAGAACACTTAGGGAGTTTTCTGAATTGAAGAGAGTTTAAGGAGTATTTATAGTGGAAAGATTAGAGAAAAAACAGAAGAAGGAAAGCACTTGGAGCATGATTTATGGAAACATGTTGGCTGAATTTTGGGATGAAAATGCTCCTTGTTTTATGCAAACATATTTCCATGTTTTATGCAAACATGTTGGATGAAAATGCTCCATGTTTTGTGCAAAGATGTTAGTGGAGATTTTCTAACCTTTAGTGTATGTATGTGATTCAGAAATGTGTATGATGTATGTGGTTAAATTATTGTGTTATCATCTTAATCCAATGGCTTAGATTCATTCTTATCTAAAGACAAGTCTAGGGATTTGTGCAAATGGCATTGTAGTAATTTCTTTAACTAAGACAAGGATATTTTTGTAATTAGACAATGATAGTGGTATTCTTGTAATTCCATTCATAGAGTAAGGGTATCTTCGTCATTTAATAAGGCAGGGGTAGTTTGATAATTTCCTTTACATAGCAAGGGCATTTTCATAATTTCTACTAAGTGATGGCATTTTCGTAATTCTTTGCATTTTTCTCTAGACATACTTAAGTAGTCTATTTGTTGTGTTTCATAACATTTGTCTAGATTCTCTTGGTTTTGCTATCGCTAATTAAGATTAATATTTATATTAGTTATAAATTTGGGGATGTTACACTATCGCTAATTAAGATTAATATTTATCTTAGTTATAAATTTGGGGATGTTACACTATTACCGTAGGTTCGTCAAAGGATTTTCCCAAATCACTCTACCTTTAACCAAGCTCACTAGAAAGAACACCCCGTTTGTGTGGAACCCCGAGTGTGAGAAGAGTTTCCTAGAATTAAAGGAGAAGCTAACCTCGACCTAGGTATTAGTGTTACTCAACCCCAATATACCTTTCGAGGTGTATTGTGATGCTTCGAGCAAAGGTTTAGGTTGTGTGTTGATGCAAAATTGACAAGTGGTAGCCTATGCTTCTCAACAACTCAAGCCCCATGAAGTAAGTTTCCCCACCTATGACCTAGAGTTAGCGGCCATAGTGTTTGCCCTAAAGATGTGGAGACACCATTTAGATGGTGTAAAATTTGAAGTTTTCTCTAATCGTAAGAGTCCCAAGCATCTCTTTGATTAAAAGGAGTTAAACATGAGGCAGAGAAGATGGATGGAGTTCCTTAAGGACTATGATTTCGACTTAAGTTACCACCCCGGGAAGGCTAATGTAGTCGCCGATGCCTTGAGTCGAAAGTCGTTACATCTGTCTCATATGATGGTGAAGGAAGTTGGGTTGATAGAGAAGTTTAGAGACATGAATTTGGGGATGCTATTGACCAAGGAAGAGATAGAGATGTGTCACTTTCGAGTGACCAGTGGATTTAAACAGAGTGTTATGCTCACACAAAGGGAGAATGAAGACTTTAGGGAGACAATAGAAGCCGTTAAGGTTAGTAAACTGAAGGGTTTAGAGCAAGGTCCCGATGACGTGTGAAAGTTTGAGGAACGAATCTGTGTGCTACAAGATGGTGACCTCCGAGAAAAGATCTTAGAGGAGGCTCATAAGAGCCATTTCGCCATTCATCCCAGTACAACAAGATGTATCAGGATTTGAAGAAGATGTTCTGGTGACCTGGATCGAAAAAGGATGTGGTCGCCTGGGTGAGTAAGTGCCTAGTCTGTCAAAAGGTGAAGATCGAGCACCAAAAACCTTCAGGCATGTTGCAACCCCAGTCGATCCCCTTATGGAAGTGGGAGAGCATATCGATGGATTTCGTGACAGGATTGCCAAGGACCCAAGCTGGCCATGATGCCGTGTGGGTAATCGTAGATCAACTGACCAAGTTGGCCCACTTCCTGCCTATTAGAGTTAAGTACTCGTTGGATAAATTGGCACAGCTGTACATCCAAGAGATTGTAAGGTTGCATGGAATGCCATCGACGATAATCTCAGACGGAGATCCGCGGTTTACGTCGCATTTTTGGGGAGCCTTTCAAAAGGCTTTTAGTTCAAAATTATGCTTCAGCACTGCTTACCACCCTCAAACAGATGGCCAAT
The DNA here is from genome assembly GCA_031216105.1 of Dalbergia cultrata. Taxonomy (NCBI): domain Eukaryota; kingdom Viridiplantae; phylum Streptophyta; class Magnoliopsida; order Fabales; family Fabaceae; genus Dalbergia; species Dalbergia cultrata. The sequence goes on along the minus strand of CM062346.1, from coordinate 39,120,167 downwards.
CAGAGAGAACAATCCAAACCCTAGAAGATGTGTTGAGAGCCTGTGTCATGGACCAAAAAGGAAGTTGGGATAAGTATATGCCATTGATTGAGTTTGCGTATAACAACAGTTATCTCGCAAGCATCAGTATGGCGCCGTACGAGGCACTGTATGGGAAGAAGTGTCAATCACCCTTGTGTTGGTACGAACCCGAAGAACAAAGTATGTTGGGACTCGAAGTAGTGAGGGAAACGACAGTGCAAATCAAGAGAATCAAGGATAGAATATTCACTGCTCAAAGTCGACAGAAAAGCTATGCGGACAAAAGGCGTAAGCCCTTGGAATTCCAAGAAGGCAAGCATGTATTTCTAAGGATTACCCCCATTACAGGCATAGGGAGAGCCATGAAAATTAAAAAGTTGAGTCCTCGATTTCTCGGTCCCTTTGAAATTCTTCAGAGAGTCGAGTCTGTAGCTTATAAAATAGCCCTACCACCAAATCTTTCCAATCTCCATGAAGTCTTCCATGTCTCTCAGTTGAGAAAATATGAGTCCGACCCTAGCCATGTTTTAGAGCCAGAGCACGTACAGTTAAGGGATGACCTGACTTTCAATCTGTTGCCTACGAGGATCTCGGATCACGGCGTCAAGCAGTTGAGGAATAAATCTGTTCCTTTGGTGAAAATGGCATGGGGACGAGGCAAGACCAAAGAGTTCACGTGGGAGTTAGAGTTAGAGTCTGAGATAAGGTCGAAGTACCCTGAGTTGTTCTGAGGTAACGAATTTCGAGGGCGACATTCTTTTTAAGGAGGGGAGTAATGTAATGCCCTGATTTTCTGTTAGAATGAAAATGACCAAAATGCCCCTAAGGTCGTTTTCTGCCCGGAACTCGAGGATAACCGACCCGGTAGTCCTTGAGGGGCTAACTTAATGTTTGAAGGGGATTAGTTGACTTGTGAATCTTTCCAGGAATGAAAATCTCGTTTCCTGAGGTTTCGGGTCAAAATGACCAAAATATCACTGTTGTGTTTGACACGGGTACGAGTGCTAGATGAGCTTGAAACTTCTCTAGATGGTTTTAAAAGGTGTTTTTATGTATTCTGTGACCTCAGTTTTAGTCCTGGGCAGTTTTTGTGCAAAATTATGATTTTGCCCCTAAGCATTGTGCTTTTGAGCTTAATCGTGTAATTAAGCAAACCTAAGCAATATTAGGCTCTAATCAAAGATTAATTAATTTCCTTAATTAATCTAGAGTCAAAATAGTTTATTATAGTTAATTAGAACCTAAGATTGCTTAATTTAAACTCAAATCTTATTTTGAATTCAAGATTCCTAGTCATGGAATCTTAAATTGTGTTTTCTCTCTCCAATTCCTTAGATCATGAAATTATTTTCACAATTGTTTATTTATAAAATGAGTTTAAATTCCTCTAATTGTGTATGAGCACTCCTTAACCATGTCATAAAATTCCTAATTACATCCTTAGTTACCTAAACATTTGCTTAGTGACTCCTAAACATTAAACCTAACCTAATACACACCTAAACACATGATTAGCACACAATTAAACAAAAGAAACCTTTCCCCTCTCTTCTAGAAGTCCATGGCCACACCCCCCCTCCATGCCTCAAATATTTGAAATTCAAATGCATGTTCAAGTCCACACCAAACCATGCTTAGACCATACTTTGCACTATGCTTGTCATACCTTCAACCATGCTTTAAATGAAAATGTGTATGAGATATTTTCTCTCCCTCCCTTCATGAAACCACACGGCCAGCCCCTCCCCCTTTGTGAGCCTTCATTGTTTTTGTTGTCTATAAATACATGTGTTAAAGAACTTGTATGAACCTTTAAAGCATTTGCCAAGTTTTAGTTTTAAGCTTTCTTGTGTGTTTTTTTCTTTTTCTCTCAAAGTTCCAAGAAGCTCTCTTCATCTTCTTCTTCCTTTACCTTGAGCCATCATATCACAACCACAAACCACCACCCCCACCACCTTAGATCACCATCAAAGCACCTAAACTCTCATTCCTAAACACAAGCTCACTCAAAAACACCTTCCTTTCCTTTTTCCTCTTAGTGGCCAAAACATCATCACCACCCTAGGAGCAGTTGTTTTTCTCATTTTCATCTTCAAGACCAAGCTTTCATCTTCAAACTTGGTAAAGAGTTGCTCTCAAGTTTTGTTTTACTCAAAAATGTTATTTTTGTTGAAGTTTCTCTTGGATTCTTTTTAAGTTTTTCCTTGCTTTTCCTTTTCTTGTCATTTCGGCCTCGAGGCCTCATTTTGATCATGATAGCTTGATGATGAGTGTCTCTAGAGGATGACTCTATGTTCATCTCAAAGAGACCTCTAGAGCTTGAGTTTTTCCTTTTCTTGAACTTTATCTATGCTACTTAGCTCACATGGTTTTCAACTTAAAGAAAAATAATCAATGATTTCCAAAAGCTCAAGCCTACCCTTGTCAATCTTAAAGTTGGCCAGCACATTCTAGAGTTCTGTCTAGATAAGGGTTTTGAGTACATAACAAAGAACATGGTGTATATTCCTTCTTTTTATGATTTCAGTTCCTTATTTCTTTTCCTTTATGCTTATGTTTTCTTTTAAGCTTATTTCCTTGAAGCTTGATGATGATGTTCAAAGGCCATGTGGTTTCCTTGAAACCTTGGTTCAAGAACTCTAAAGCTTACTTTGTTTGTTGGAGACAAACTTTGGGTTGAGACTATGTTTCTTTAAAAGTCTTGCATGAGCTCTAAGTTGAGATAAAAGAAATTTGCTTCCATATTTATCTTTATGTCATCACTAAACTCTCAGGATAAAAGAATGAACTTGCATCTCCATGTTTATGTTCATGTCCTCACTAAATCTCTAAGATAATAATGGATTTGCATAGCCTATTTATTTTTATGCTCTTACCTCCTAATAAAGAGTAAAATAAAGTGCATTGCATGTTTATGTTTATGTCATCACTTAAGAGATTTGGAGCTCATGAACTTGCCCATTATTATCTCAAACAAAGTTTGGAAATGTGTGTGTTTATTCACATGAATTCGGCCATGTGATGATGATGAACTTAGAGTAAGATTCATCTAGTCACAAGTGCTAAAACTTGTATTTCATGATTTTCCTAAGCTTTAATGATCTCAAGAAATGTTTTGAGAAAAGTTTTATGATTTAAATCCCTCTTGAGATTAATTTGAAATAGCTACTACCCTTATGTGATTTATGATGGTTTTAATGAAATAAAATATTTTCTAATGAGTTTCATAAGTTCTAAAAAGGTTCCAGGAGAAACTAGCAATTTATGTATGTTAAAAATGAAATTTTCTGCACTATATGATGATGATGTCCACGGTTCTATTTGAGTGTTTTGCTCTATGCATGATGCTGTTTTAATGATGATAAAATGAGTATGTTCATGTATATTTGATGTTAGAATTAATTTGAGAAAGTTAAGACAAGTTAGTAACTAGAAAAGAATTAAAATGAAACTTTTAGATCCGTTGGAAATTGAATTTTCTGGATTCCGTCCAGCAAGGATAAAAATTAGAATTAATGGTTTATAATTAGTTTAAATGTGTGGGAACTACTCATAATTGGTTTAGGAATTGATCTTGGTACTATAGGAGAAAACCGAACTTAGAATGGGTCAAAGTTGTAACTCCGAGACACCCGTAATTATTGAAATATGGATTCTGCACTCTTAAGGTTTTAAAATTGTTTATGATCATAGAATTGAGTGAGGTCTACTTAGATATGAACACATAGGTACCTGAGGGGTTAAGTTGTGATGGTAAACAACTTAAATTTCAAGTAAAAGGACCATAAGGGTCAAAGCATAAGACATTAACACAATTTTAATGCTTGAGTTTGATGATGCTAGTATGATATGATGATGCATGTGCTTTGATGAGTATGATTATGTGAATGCAAGTTTGCTATGATGATAGAGATTGAATATGATAGTTTATGCATCATGAGTTATTGTGGCATAAAGTAGATCTGAAAGGAATTCGGTTTACAACTGTTATGCTGCCGAATTTCCGTCAAATCAATACTTGAGAATGTTTTTGAGAATCATATGAGAAAAGAAAACCCTGGGTGACACCAGTTCGGTCGAGCACCCCCAGGAAAGACAAATTCGTGAGGGTATGAGTAGATGTAGCCTACCAAAGCGGACAAACTACTATGCACTAGGTGCAAGTAAAGCGTTTCAAAGAAGGTATAGCCTAAGACAGATGATCCTTCGCCTCCTAACCCATACTCGAGGAGTCGGGATTTTATTATGATTTTCGCTTATCCAGATGATAAGTAAGAACTAGTGACGACTAGTTAAGGCATGAGTTCATAACCTAGATGATGTTTTAGGGTGGCCCTATAATGCTAAAGCATAATGTTCTAAGTCACAATATTGAGGAAAGTTCCACTTGAAAGTTATGTGCCACTTTATGCCACTTGTATGCTTCTTGATGTTATGAATTGCTAAGTTGTTTGTTTAAGGTATTACCATGCATTCATGACATTAAAATACATTCTAAAAGGAATTAACCTTGGATAACTTAGTTTTATAAACCTAAAGAAGGAATTTATATGCATGCTCACCTTTTAATGATAAACCCAAGGTTCCTGAAGATGTGAACGATGTAACCCTAGATAGGAGATCCCTACTGAGTTTCTTTAGCAAGATTCTCAATCCCATCTCTTTCTCTCTTCCTTCCCGTCACATCATCAGAGCTCGATGGCAACATTCGTGGTCTTTATCGACATTTCAACGTGGGAGGTACATTATGATCCGGAGCACGGGTCGTATCATTTTAAGGGACGTTGTGCTGTTCGCGTCTTCATGTTCGTGGGACGTCCCTTCGCACACCCTATACATAGCTACCGCTTCTCCTCTATGTCTTCCTATGATGATGCTATGGTTTTTGAGTGAGCCTGGATGCATGATGAGAGGATTCTTCGGACATACTCCAGAGGGTTGGCTGCCCACAACTTCCAGGATTACGTACCCCAATCTCCAAGCTCGGAGGATGACCCCTCGGAGGATCCGCCAACTCACATTCATGAGAGGCGAGAGTAAGGAGACAGTTACGTTGCCGAGGTTGGCTCGACAAGCCGAGATGCATCCCTGCCGAGGAGCACATGACCAGCCACTACGCGTGCCTACTCTTGCCACACTACGTCCGTGGATCGGTTTCATTTTGCCATACCCCAGGTTCCAGTAATAGGTGTTTTAGGGGAGGTCTAGTGCACACACTCACTCGTAGAATAGGATAAACCTTCTTTTGTCTGAGGTTATCTGTCACAACATACCCAGAGGTTATCGCGACGAGGATGACAATCAATTTAAAAATAAAATGGGAGTCGCCACCAATTTTAATTCTGGAAAAATTGGAAAACCTTTGATTTGATAAACTGGTCTTTTCAAAGAGATTTTCAGGTTCGGGAGTCTGATTATGATTAGGGAATGGTGGAAACTTAATCCCACTACACCCCTAATACATTCGTAGAAATGCGGTTACCCTAGAGTTTATTATGCAAATTAATTATGACTTTAAAATATTTATGTTTCCCCATAAGATAATAATTATGTAAATAAAATAAAATAAAATAAACTAATAAACTAAAAGAATATTAAATTAAAAGGGAACACAATTTAATGAAAAATTAATTTTGACTTGACAGTTGTTGACTACGCCAATGTATCCTCTGGTGCAATGAGGAACTCAAAGTCACGTCATTCTGTAGAAAATGATTATGTGTTGATGGATTTTAATTAAGAAATAAGATAAAAATGTGCTTGGTTGATTTTAATTTAGATTGCGAAAGGAGTATCAACTCCTCAATCGCGATATTTGATAATTGCACGGATTAAAATATTTTTTGATTTTTCATTATTTTGATTTTTTATTTTCATTTTCGTGTGAAGAGATCCAAGAAACCAAAAACATATTTATTTAATTTTTATTATTATTTTTTCATTTTTTATTATATTTTTTATTTTTTATCATATTTTTTATTTTTTGAAAAAAGAAATTTTAAACTTTAACAAAAATTCCTAAACCTATCAAAAACTGAACGAACCAGCACCCCAAATATCTAAAACCCAAAAAAGAAACAGTCCAAAAACAATCCTAGCCCATTATCAAGCCCACGCCCAAACCAAACAATGACAGCTGAAACTGACACAAAAAAAAAATTTAAACGAAGAAAAAGAAAAGCCTAGTTCTAGAACCTAAATGAAACTACAACACCTCAAGCCCAAGATTTCAAAAGATAGTAAACCCAATAATAAAAATATGACCGTGAGCCCAGGTGGAAACAAAGTAAGACAACAAAATTTAAAAACCAAATACACTCTGAACTCCAAATCCCCATTTTATTTCAACACATAAAAAACATAAACAAGGATTACGCACAGAAGCAAGGAGAACACGCAAAAGGTTCTGGCTCATGCAAGCTGTTTGGTGTGCGAGATGGAGGAGCTGGAGTGTGTGGCGAAGCAAGGGGCTAGAGTGTGTGGCGGAGCAAGGGGCTAGAGTGTGTGGCGGAGCAAGGGGCATGCTGCGATGGCGGTGGATGTCGACGCAGCTGGCTCACGCGGTTGAAGGGGAGAGGGACATCGGGTTCTGCAGTTGCAAGTGGCTGGCGAAGCGTGCAAAGGGGAGGAAGGTATGGTGGCGTGGTAAGCTCGCAGAGAGGAGCTGTGGTGGTTCGCGGTACTTGCTGGGCTAAGGGATTGATAGGGGTGGCGTTGTTGCAGAGAAGCTGGCAAGGCTGCGCAGATCTGGACGGAGACTGCAGCAACACAAGGAGCAAGGCGATGCTGGACCGGTGATGTTTTGAGGGTGGTGGCTAGAGCGGCAGTGTGGAAGCAGAGCTGAAGTGGTCCGATGTGGAGTGCTGTTCGCGGAGCTCTTGCTGGGGTGGTGCGGCTGAGAGAAGAAAATTGGTGATGATGATCCTTTTTTTTATTTTTAGCTTTTCTCCTTTGTTTAAAATGGTTTTGGATATATGCTTAGTTATGATTTTGTTAAGATTTTTGGTGGATTGAAATGATGGTGGCAGGGGTTTGTGTTTGCAAAAGAGATTTTTGGTATTTATCTTATTTTTACAGGTTTGGGTCTTGTGATTTTGAATGATAATGGTGGATTTAGTGATGATAGTGGGTGATGGTTGAAGATGAGTATGGTTTGATGACGATAATGATGGTGTTGTTAGATGAAAGATTTTGAGATTAGGCTATGGTGGTATGAGGGTGGGTCTGTGATTTTGGTTGTTTAAGGTGGTTTGTGAGTGAGGTTGGGTGATGATGGAAATTGTGTAATAATGGCAATGAACTTGTGAGAATGGTTAGCCCGTCTATGTGTATCTATTGCTCCGAAATTAGCTCCCTCAGTCCTCCGTGCTTGCTAAAAAATTGGCTTTCTCTATGTGTGCCTTTCCTCAATCCCTCTGTGTCCTTTTTTGTTGTTTCTAATTTCTTTATTTATACAGCTGAAGAATTCCTCTCTTGATGCTTAGCTGTTGATGCCTTGATTCTTGGGATTTTTATTTTTCATAGATTGTACGCATAGATCCTTGACAGATTTTCAAGATGTGAATTTCAACTCAATATGCGTGAACCGTTTTTCACAGCATGCGTTTTTTGACATTATTATTCACTTCACTGATGGAGATATCTATTTTATCTGACGGAAGCTTAAATGCATTGTTTCTTTTTACTGTTGGCTCTTTGAATAAGCTGAATTGCATTAAATGCTTTGCTTTGTAGTTAAGATTATATCTCCTTACTGTTGGAACGTTGAGATTTTGTGATGCAGCTATCAAATCATCATTACATGCATTGCTAACACTGTACCCTTTTGCATTTTTTATTTTGATCACCATCAGGGAGAAGCTTTTGGGTTTTAATTGAAATTAAAATAAAAAAAAGAGGACCAAGTATGATGTAGGCTAAAAGGCTAAAATGGGCTGGCTTGATTGATTTTTTTTTTTTTTACAACTGGGCCAAAAAACCAAAATAGGATAGGTTGACACAAAAAAAATGGAAGAAGCAAAATAATGAAACAAAAAATGAAGATAAAATGTCCGGAAAAAATATGGTGTTCACATTATCCACCTTAGGTGCACTAGGGTATGGGTATCGTTTAGCATGATTTCCTTGTATTTTTCTATTTCCGTTGTATCTGCTTTCCTTGTGATTTACTATCCTTTGTACTAAACTAAGCCCCACCACTTGGTAGGCATATGGTAATATTAATGAAAGTATTTCCTTTGATGTGTCAATGATTTCTCAATTGTTATATGTTCATTTACTTGTGTTTATTCCTTATGAATTGCAAATGTACGTTTAGTTCATGATTATGACAAATGCAGCTCTCACTTTGTTTTTATATTTCAAAAAACAAAAAATTTCCCATATTTTTTGCTAAGTATTTTTAACAAAGAATGAGACTAAGAAGTAATAACCTAATACTTAACCTAAATATATTCTAGAGTATTGGGTTAAAAATTAGGATGTTACATAATGTCATGACTTAAAGATAATGTTGTACATGGAAGGATGTTACAAAGAACATAAGATCTACTAAGAACATAGAAAGAATATTTTTACGAGTATGAAATTGATTATAAGCAGTAATTTCTATACTGAAAAGATAAGGAGAAAATTCTTCAGCATTTTAGCACTTCTTCTTCGCAAAAGTCTTTTCCATTGTGAGCACAACATCTCTATTTATAGATAATTTGTATTTATGACCATTGCCCTTGATCTGTTGTCCAAGTGACATGTGTTAATGATCGATTTATGTCTTGGAAATGCAGTCTAGAGGAGTAGCTCGACATTATCAGAGCGGTTACATAAGCCATTGTGAAATAGAGGTTTTTGAGGTCACCTTTAGAAACTACTTTTTACTTTCTGAATGAGGTTTCTAAACTTTTCCTTCTAGTACCTAGGGCAGTTGACCAAGTTAGCAAAAAAGATGTCACGTTAATCTATGACTGGGTTTGACCTTAAATTTGAATTTCAAATTTCCCTTATTTTCTTGTGAAGTGCATCGTTTCACTGTGAAACGTGCTTTTTGAAGAGCGACATTAGTTTCTTGATTTTTGTTTGATCATCCAGTCTTCAATAAGAGCTTGTAGATGATGATGTGATTGCAATGATGATGATGTGATTGCAATCATGATGATTGAAGGTTGTAGTACACACTTGCTTTAAAGTTGGATTGAAATCTTCACTTGAAATGTACTTTTTGAAGTCCCGTACTACTTTCTAAAAATCTGAGCCTTGGTTCCTTGTTGTTGAGAATTTTCTTTAATGTGTTGAGCATTTATTTGTTCGTTCTATGATATAATTTTCACTTTCATTAAGTTCCCATATTTTTAAATGAGATTAAACATGTTTGCACATGTCATGTGAACATTTTTTGCTATAAAAATCGTGTTATGCTAACGTAACGACTTGTTTGTTGCTTCACGAAACTTAAGGGAAATATTAGCCCTTCTTTAAAATATTTTCTCCAAATTTGGTTGTGTTATCACTCAAAACATTTTGTATTAAGGCTTTTCGAAGGATTCTGGACCTAACACCTTTGAGTTTTGAATTATCTCACAGTTATAATGAACAACCATAAAATATCTCCCTGCCATTTTTTGTTTTGGCACTCACTTTGCAAAAAAGATTAAAAAAAGAAAATCCTCACACATGCTTCTCACCCCGTGTTCATTTGAGAGTGGTTTTATAGGCAACTCGTGGAAGTTAATACGTTGGGCTGTAGGTCGTATAACATAAAATGTTTAGCTACTCAACGTGTCATTGTACATAATTCGGCTAGAAGCTAGCTGATTTGTCCCTGAGATCACGTGGCATGTGTTGCATGAATTTGTTGCACTGCTAAATGTGTAATTGGTTAAAACATTTTACAGTCAAATGTTTTATATGTTATATTTCGTTTACTTGTAAGCCGTTTTGCTATAATTCAAAATCCGATGTATATTGGTAAATAATATCAAGATGGACATCCATAATTAGCCCTTTTTTGGGTGAAAAAAGCTTGTATATAATGGTGGGCTATTGATGGCCCTTATTAGTACTTTAGATTGCCAAAACTAAGTCTATTTTACTTTATTTTTCTATGCCATGTGACTAGTATGCACCATAGAGGACTATTTTAGATTATAATGGAAACAATTTAGTGTAAGATAAGCAATGTAAGTGACACACTTATAATTGTTGTGTTAATACTCGAGTAATACACTATAGTTAGGAGGGTGTTTCACTTGAGTTGATTTAAATCATAAGATTCATTCTCTTCAAGGAAAGATCTTTTGAAATATTTAGTATTGGGAATATGTAAATCCCCTTAAATAGAAAGATAATTTTTATAATTGAGATGCATTTGCTAGGAATATTTATCCTTTGTTTTAAGTATAATTATCATCCACTCAGGGAATGATATTTGATAGGATTGTAGAGGAGGATTAAAAAGAATATTGCTTTATGCAATTCTTTGAGTAGGGAGTGATATCAACCCATCAAATTATATGCATATCAAATACTTATTTTGAGCAAACTCTTAAGTGGGGAGCCATCACAACCCATAAAGTGTATATCTCAAATTAGGGCCTAACCTGATAATATCTCGAGATCAGGGTACTTTCACTTATACCAAAATTGAATGCAATGTGCACAAAAGCCGGTCTATCTCATCACTATAGTTAGCAGTGTCATTATATTTTCTCACTATAACCAGTGATATCGTTACATTGTTTTGTTAAGAGTGAATGATATTATAACCATAATAACCCATTTTGAATTTCTTATTTCATGGTGTCTTTAGGACCTGATAAATCAAGATGAATTTTAATACATAAGATTCAATTCAATATATATTGAAAAGAATTGACATAATAAGAATTTCTTGCTTCAAGCTTTCTTAGATGGTAGAACTTAACAATAATAAATTAATTGAGGGAGAATGGATGTTGTTTCAAGGAGCTTTCCTACATATGCTATCTTTACATGCATTGGTGCTCTTACCATTTGAACAGTAAAGTTTTATCATTATGATTAAGAGAACAAATAATGGAGGAGAAAAGAGAACTATACTATCGATAGTTTCAACAAATGTGTTATATGGAGTGTACAAAAAGCTATTTAAATTAATTAGTGAGAAATATAATATTATATCAAATTATAATAGTATATATCTAATTTAACCATATCTTAACCAAATCACCAAAGATAGGAGATCCATAATCAAATAATATTTCATAATAGATTGTTACATTTTAGAGTTTAATTTTGATGGACTGACTGTATAAAACTTATTTTCATGTTTATCTAATCAAATCATCCTATTTCTTTATTTTTTTAACTAATAAATTTAAGGGGCCTTGGACCTAGCCTATATTCGGCATAACTTAGTCTAGCATATTTAATAAACAAGTTAGACTTAGAATTTTCAAAAGGTTTTTGTAGCTAAATAGGTGAGGCTCTACGTAATAAAACTAGCATATTATGCCTAACAGGCTGGCCTACTTATACTATTATTATTAATATTTAAAAATATATTTCAAAATAATTTATATATATATTTAAAAATCCTTTAACTTATTTAAGAGTTAAATGTTTTGTCTTTTTAAAAAAATTGAATAAATTACACTGACTTTTCCTGAATTTGTAAAATAATTACATTGATTTCTCTTTTATTGTATATGAACCATATATCTGAAGGAGGTCAATATTACCCGGATAAAGAAAAGGGATTTAAGATTAATATCACCAAACCTCAATAGAGATAAGTGTAACTTGACCACAAATTTTATAATCAAAGAGATATTTAAACAGGCTTGTTGGCTTGGCTAAACTTTTAAAAAAACCAATTTAAGGCCACGAAAAATATCTATATAAGGTGATAGATCCAAGCCTACCCTAGCATACTTCCACTTCCACCTGTAGGAGTAGTATATGATTGGGATGAGAAAGCTGTACTTCGTTTATCTGATCGTCTTACCGACTCTGGAGCAAAAGTAGTTTTGAAAGCGAAGGAAATTCAACACACGCATAGCATTAACTAGTAAGTCGTAATCCAGCGGCAGCCCACAAGACAGGGATTGTTATCCAACGTTTATCCTCTCTGTCAGCATTGCAACGCAACCTCTGCAGTTTGCTGTCGGCAGAGGACATCGATGGCGGTGGTGGTCCGTTGCCCATGCTTCCTCTCACGCCCTCGCTTCCTACAACGTCAATTCTCAGCTGCCAAGTCCCACTTTCCCGGTCAGTTTTATGTACTGTCTTCTTGCTATGAAATGGAACTCAAAATGACAACTTTCAAGTCTCAAAGTAGTTGAGATTTCGAAACAACTTTTGTTCTCTGTCGCACATGTCTTCTCGGTAATTGGGCATCTGTGATTAATTGAATTTGTATCCTAATTAACAAGCTTGACATTTTAAGTTGTTTATAATACTGCATGATTGATTAGGCATGGATCAACTTTCTAATGATGTGGAAAGGTTTTTTCTTAAAATAATTTATGATGTAAAATTTAGATAATGAGCCAAGCACTGTATCTTAATTTCCGACATCTTACAATTTAAATATACGGCGCATATTTATGAGATAGTGATTCTCACACGGAGTCAAACTTTTTGGATGAATCAGGGAAATTCGCTTCCCTTTCTTTTAAAGTGGAAAAGTTTGCCCCATTTCTCAAAGTTGCCTTTGATGGGTCTTATGAAATTCCGAATTTGCTGCATTGCTCAAAGGGTAAGGTATGATGGTGAGTCACGGCATTCTTGCCGCTATGCGTGATTTCATCTGCATTTTTATTGCATATTGGGCAACATGAAAATCTTCTTGTGCTCCAAATTTACTTTCATGTGTGCAAAAGTCTCTTCCCCTTGTAATGTTCAGAATTTCTCTTCACAGTTGTTTTTCTGGCATATGATTGAAATTGTTTACCTTGCCAGGAAGACATACACAAAAGGTTCCCATATCTAATATTTCTGGCTAGCAATATTTTGATGTTCTCTACTCCTTCCAAAGCTGTGGCTGAAACCTGTCTGTCAGATAACTCTGGTTTCAATATGCCAATACTTTTAGCAGTAGCCCTCATTGGAGCTACTGTAGGAGGTAAGGCTATATGACTCGCCTGTACAGTTGTATCAGCAAATGGATGTTTCTATGCCGTAGGGCCTCTAGTGTGGAAATTCATATTGTTTCAAGATTGTCATGCACTTGATTTTTATTTGTTGGTTTAGTTCATCACTTATATTATGTACAAAGAACTAGAATATTACTTAAATATATTTTGTCAACAATCAGAATATTAAAATAAATGAGGGTAGTTTAGGAGTTAAGAGGTTTGGCTATATAAAGCATGAATACCTCTTGAAATAGATAGGGGGAGGGGGGATATTCCTCAAAGAAGAAAAGACAGTAACCAAACCAAGGGGAAAGAAATAGATAGAAGAAATCATCAATGCAAGAGATATCTGCATAAATTCATATTCTTTAGAGAGACAAAAATGAGTTGGTGAAAATTTTAGAGAAAATAGAAGTGGAAAAAATTAAGATGGCTTACATCCTTTATTACCTTATTTCTTTACATAACAAGTTATAATAACTCGTGCTTCTGCTAAACTGCAGCAGATGCATTTCTAATAGGAACACACAAATAATATAGATAGTTGCAAAGAACAATACTCAAGATAAGTATTATTTTGTGAATGGAAACTGTTATAGCTGAATGCAAATCACAAGAAAAGAGTAGAGCACTAAGTAGCTCACTCACTCCAAAGCCCAAAGATAAATAACTCCAAAAACTGACTCTTCTAATCTTCTACTTAACATTAAATAAAGACTCTCATACTGAAAATACATAACTACTCCTAAAATCTCTCATAACAGAAAATATGTAAATTATTCCTAAAATCTTCTACTCCCAAAACTGCTAATATCCTCTTCCTAAAATCTTTCACTAAGGATCTCATTTGAATCTTCTTCAATAACTGAATTAGTCTCAACTAACCCCCCCAATTCCTTTGAATCTCTTCCTTTTATAAACCTTTCCAGAAAACTTATTCCTATCAATACCCCCTTCTTTAAGTACCACCTTGTCCCCAAGGTGGAATTGAGGAAAATGTAACTGCATGTCCGTAACCATCTCCCAAGTATTTTCAAACTCAGGTAAGTCCTTCCATTGAATTAGCACTTCTTCTTCTCCTTGGTCATTGACATGAGTTGCTATGACTTTGACTGGTTCAATTTTTAACTCCCACTCCTCAGTAAGACTTGGAGGCAAGGGCTGACACTGCACATCCGGACTTAGGCATTTTTTCAGCAGTGATACATGAAAAACTGGATGCACTAATGATCCTTCAGGGAGGAGTAACTTGTAGGCAACCTTTCCAACTCTTTCAATGATCTCAAAGGGACCATAGAAACGGGGGCTTAACTTTTGATTAGCACGCTTGGCCAAAGACTTCAATCTGTACAGCTGTATCTTCAAGTACACCTTATCTCCCACCTCATATTCAACCTCTCTTCTTTTCTGATTTGCTTGTGCCTTCATCCTGGCTTGAGCATTATTTAATTTTTATTTTAATTCATCCAAAATGGAATTTCTTTTGGCTAAAAGCTGGTTGACTTCTTCAACTGCTGATGATGTCACATCTCCTTTAATCACTGTTGGTGGTTTCCCTTCCATAAAGAATTTGAAAGGGAGTAGTATTGGCAGCAGAATGGAAGGTGGTATTAAACCATAATTCAGCCCAAGAGAGCCATGTGCTCCATTGCTTAGGTTTAGTACTGGAAAAACACCTGAGATAGGTTTCCAAACACCTATTTACAACCTCAGTTTGTCCATCCGCTTGTGGATGATATGCTGAACTGTACTTCAGTTTGGTTCCCGCTTGTTTAAATAATTCTATCTAGAAAGAACTCATGAATATCTTGTCTCTATCTGTCACTATAGAGGAGGGAAATCCATGCAATCGTACAATCTCTTTAATGAAGAGACTAGCCACATCTTTGGCTGAATAAGGGTGGCTCAATCCCAAAAAATGGACGTACTTGGAAAGTCTATCTACAACTACTAAGATAGTATCCTTGCCTTGGCTTTTTGGGAGCCCCCCGATGAAATCCATTGAGATGTCTTCCCATACCTTTGAAGTAATGGGTAGAGGTTGGAGGAGGCCTGTTGGAGATAAAGTTTGATACTTATTTCTGTTGCAAACTTCACATTCTTGAATGTACTTCTGAATTTTCTGTCGCATACCTTCCCACCAAACTAGCCCGGAGATTCGTTTGTAGGTTCTGAAAAATCCAGAGTGCCCTCCTAAAACTGAATCGTGAAATTCTTGGAGAATGATTGGAATCCTATGTGAATTCCTAGGAATGACTACTCGCCCTTTGTAGTATAACCTCCCCTTTTTGATTTCATAGCCTTCATGCATTTCTGTTCCTTGAATAAGGTCTTGTAGTATGCCCCTTAACTTTGCATCAGCCTGGATCTCATCTTCCAGTCCTTCCCAATTTTGAAATGTCACTGAAGAAATGGCAGCGAGGCTGGTTCTTCGGGATAAGGCATCGGCAGCCCCATTCTCCTTTCCAGCCTTATACCTCCTACCCAAAAGGTAATGTCTCCATTTCTGCACCGCCAAAACTATAGCCATGAGTTCCCTCTCATAGACTGACTTCTATTGGGCTCTTTCGGACAACTTTTGACTTAAGAAAGCTATGGGTCTGCCCTCCTGCATTAAAACCGCCCCCAGCCCCTTGCTTGATGCATCGGTTTCAACCACAAAAGTTTTTTCAAAGTCTGGAACTGCTAGAACAGGAAGGGTGGTCATAGCTTCCTTTAAGCAGTCAAATGCCTCTTGTGCTTCTGTATTCCACTTGAAACAGTCACCCTTGAGGAGTTGGGTTAAGGGCCAAGCAATTTTTCCATAATCCTGCACAAATCTTCTGTAGTAACCTGTAATTCTCAGAAATCCTCTTAGCCCTTTTAAATCATGAGGAACAGGCCAAGCTATCATGGCTTCAATTTTTTTTATGTCTGCTGCCACTCCCTTCCTAGAAATCACATGCCCCAAGTATTCAATTTTAGGCTGGGCAAAAGAACATTTCTTTCTGTTGATATAAAGCTGGTGCTGTCTTAGCAATTCCAGCACTTTCATCAAATTCTCTCTATGCTCCTCTTTAGTTTTGCTATAAATTAGAATGTCGTCAAAGAATACTAAGGCAAATTGCCTCAGATATGGCTTCAAAACCAAATTCATCAGTGCTTGGAATGTAGAAGGGGTGTTGGTGAGCCCAAATGGCATAACCAGGAATTCATAGTGCCCCTCGTGTGTTCTAAAAGCTGTTTTCTCCACATCTCGATCTTGCATTCTGATTTGATGATAACCGGACTTCAAGTCCAGCTTTGAGAAAATGTTGGTTCCTCCTAATTCGTCCAATAGCTCATCTATAATAGGAATTGGAAATCTATCTGGAATAGTTACCTTATTCAAGGCACGATAGTCCACACAGAAGCGCCATCCCCCATCCTTCTTACGTACCAAGATGACTAGACTAGAATACGAGCTTATACTGGTTCTGATTATTCCCGAGGCTAACATTTCCCCAATAATCTTCTCAATTTCATTCTTCTGGAAATATGGATACCTGTAGGGCCTGATGTTGGGCATAATTGCACCCTCCTTCAGATTAATAGAGTGGTCATGAGCACATGCAGTAGGTAGTCCTTCTGGGAGGTGATAGACATCGTCATAATACTTGAGTAGTTCTTCAATTTCTTCAGGAATTTCCTCTATAGGCCTTCCTGGTGGTTCAGTTTCCCCTTCTGATTTGTGCAAGCATGAGGTAACATAATAACCCCTCCATCAGCTTTCAATGTTTTTAGCGTAGTACGCCATGAAACACTTGTGGTTCCTAGTGTCGGGTCACCCTGAATGCCCTTCCAGTCTTCCCCTACCTTCCTTTGGAGACATGATTTCTGGAAGTTCCCCTTTATGTCCCCTAAGCTCGCTATCCACCCATATCCCAGGACCACATCCGTGCTTCCCAAGCCTAGGACAAAAAAAGATTGAGTGATAGAAATTCCTTGGATCTCGATTTCCAGATCCGCACAAATACTTGATCCTTTATGGATATCGCCAGTACCTACCTCCACTGTGAATGGTAAATCTTGTGTAGGAAGCTGGAGTGTAGAGACCAAAGGGGCTGAAATAAGATTAGCTTCAGCTCCCGTGTCCACTAAGACAATGACTTCAGACCCTCCAATCCTTCCTTTAACCTTGAAAGACTTGTTGAAAGTTATAAAATCTTGCAAACTGTTAAGAGTGAGTCGAAGGGATTTCATAGCCAGTTCGGGCCCCAACTCCTCCATCTCAGAGTTGTCGTCCGCTGCGGATTCCTCCTCCTTCTCTGAGTCCGCCACCAAAACGAGGTGATAGTGTCGAAGTTTACGGACATGCTCACGACCCCAACGTTCTCCGCACTTGAAGCATAGCCCTTTGCGACTGCATTCTTGGAGCTCTTCCTGAGAAAGGCGTCGAATATCTCCTTTGTTCGTGTCTTTAGAAGGCTTGGCAGGAACATTTAGGACAGGTTTGTGACTCATATTGCTTCTGGAAGATGTGTACTGGGGCTTGTACATGAGTGGGTTTTTAGTTTGGCCCAAACCACGTTCAAGAGGCCCAACACTCCCTCTCAGTTCTCTGTTTCTTTCTTCAAGCATGAGGGCCTTGTCCTTCGTTTCAGCCAATGAGCCCAATTCCAAGCTCTTGATCTCAGCCCGTAATTCCCCATTCAGCCCATTAACGAATATTCCCTTCAGCATCTCTCTATCCACTTGACGCATAGGCCCCGATATCCTCTCAAACTCCTCAACATAATCCAGCACTGTACCTGTTTGCTTCAAACGTAGTAGCGGACCGTAGGGGTCTTTAATCACCCCTGGCTGGAATCGGCGCGTGATTGCTTCGCGAAACCCCCTCCATGATGGAAACGGGGTTTGCTTCTCCCACACTTGATACCAATACAGAGCCTTCCCTTCAAGAGCTAACATCACAACCTCAAATTTCTCTTCTGCCTCAATGTCGTTGATGCGAAAGTAGCGCTCAATTTTCACGAGCCATCCCAAAACATCGTCGCCCATGAGGGACCTCCATTTTCCGATCAAGAGTTTGACGTCATGGAGGCCTGTCGTAGTCGTAATTGCGTTGCCGATTGGGCCACGGGGTATGCTCCCAGTGACGAGAATGGCCAACGAGGGATTGGGGGGAGCCCCGATCATCGCGGTCCTGAGACCTTGAGTTACGGTGCTCGTTGCGAGGTGGGGAAGGGGAATGGTGTTGCCCTTCACCTCCTCTGGAACCCCCATTCCAGCGGTCATCCCTATTCACCCGAGGAGACCATCGTCGTGGCGGCGGTGATTGGCCACGATCATGACATCGTCGGTCGTCCTTCTTCTCTAGCAACTGCACCACCTGATCCAGTTTCGTTCGCAACTCCACAACTTGAGCTTCCATCTTTGCAGCGTTGGTGATCAAAAGGGCCCACACAGCTCCCAGGGTGAGAGCTCTAATACCAGTTAATAGGAACACACACAAATAATATAGATAGTTGCAAAGAACAATACTCAAGATAAGTATTATTTTGTGAATGGAAACTGTTACAGCTGAATGCAAATCACAAGAAAAGAGTAGAGCACTAAGTAGCTCACTCACTCCAAAGCCCAAAGATAAATAACTCCAAAAACTGACTCTTCTAATCTTCTACTTAACATTAAATAAAGACTCTCATACTGAAAATACGTAACTACTCCTAAAATCTCTCATAACAGAAAATATGTAAATTATTCCTAAAATCTTCTACTCCCAAAACTGCTAATATCCTCTTCCTAAAATCTTTCACTAAGGATCTCATTTGAATCTTCTTCAATAACTGAATTAGTCTCAACTAACCCCCCCAATTCCTTTGAATCTCTTCCTTTTATAAACCTTCCCAGAAAACTTATTCCTATCAATTTCATATGCACTTTTATACCTAGTTGATATACTTCCCTATTCTTGATTTCATTGATCATATCGCAGGGTTGCTTGCACGGCAAAGGAGAGGAGAATTACAAAGGGTAAATGAGCAATTACTCCAGATCAATGCAGCTTTAAGGAAGCAAGCCAAAATTGAATCCTATGCCCCTAGCTTGAGTTATGCTCCCATTGGTAGTAGGATCCCTGACAATGAGGTTATTATTGACACAAAGAAGCAGGAGCTAATTTCAAAGTTAAAAAATGGAAAGAACTTTCTAAGGAATCAACTTCCAGATAAAGCATTCATGGAATTTAAGATCGCACTTGAGCTTGCCCAGAATCTGAAGGATCCTATTGAGGAGAAAAAAGCTGCTAGAGGTCTAGGTTGGTTGTCTTTCCAACTTGGCTTATAAATGTGCTGTGACTTTGCCTTTTTTTGTTTGGTTGGGTGTGTATGTGTGTTGCATGTATTAAATGAGTGAAGAATTTTACAAGCAGCTCCGTGAATACAATGTATATATTGCAAATTTCAGGAGCATCACTCCAAAGGCAGGGAAAGTACCGGGATGCTATTCGATATCATTCCATGGTTTTGGCCATCTCTGAAAGAGAAGGAGAAGACTCTGGGAACACAGAAGCTTTTGGGGCAATTGCTGATTGTTACACTGAGCTTGGAGACCTTGAAAGAGCTGGGCAATTCTATGACAAGTATATTGCAAGGCTTGAAAAGGACTAATCAGTCGTCCTGATTATGATGTATATTGAAAGGCTTGTCACCACCTGTTTCCTAAGGATCTTATTTTTCCAAACTCGGGTTCCCTTTATTCAGAATTCACATGTTACAACTGTTACTGTGAATGTCAAGTCGATATATTACGCCTTATCAGGGAGAATTAAATTATAGATAATTCTAGCTTGATTCTCTGCTTTGCACAAAAGGGGCATTGCTAATTTTAACTTCTGCTGGCAACTCACGGCTAGGTCGACTAGATTTTACACCATATTAGGATCTGGAAATTGCGGTCTTCATCAAGCGCTATCTTTCAGTTTGGATCCTTCCCACTTTCGCATGAAATTGTGTTGTGAAGGAGACTAATATTCTTAGCTGTCTGAATTTTATTTAAATTGAAGGCAATTTCATGAATTATTATATGAATAGACGTGTTTTGATTCATATATTTATTTTTTAAAAATCTTACAGTAAAAGTACATGATTAGATGAAAATATAAACTTTTCATTGCCAATGTACCAAAATTAGTTTCTATTTCATATTATATTGTGCTGGAATTTTTATTGGACTAAATATAATACTCCAAGAGACCAAAAGTGCATAATAAACATCCCATCCCATAAATTCATTGAATAACTATTTATTGCCTTCTATGTCTGACTCAATTGCGCTTGGAACATGAAATTTCTTTGTAAAAATGCGTTTGGAAAATGAATTTTTGTGTAAAAATATTAATTCCTAATGATGTTCCCCTTTTCTCCGCACTATCTTAAAAACAGATTTCCGATGAGAAACTACAAGAAACTCGTGAACTACCGATGAGGCGACAACCCTTGCCGACATTCGTATTTTTCATTGGTATTTCTAATGGTTTTTGCGATGGAATGGCGAAAATATCGCGTAAAATGGAATACTGAAAAACTAGATGACATTTTTGTTTTTGAAGATCAGCGACGGACCTTTAGTCGGTAATTTGTTATCATTATATTTTAATACTATCAATGTATTTTTTCGCAGAAAATTGAATTTCAGAATGTTGGCGTGTGTCTTTTGGTATTCTAGATATTTTCAGTATCCATCAATAATTTTTTTGGTAATAAACAAAATAATGCAACCCACTGTTTTATTTAGTTACTAGTGTTTTACCTGTGCGATGCACAGGATTTTATGTTTATAAATTTTAAAAAATTGGTTAAAGATATATTATAAAATTAAATTAAATTATAATATATTAATTTTATATAATTTATTATGAAAATAATTTATCATGACTTTTTTTCTAAGATAAATATGTTTTATTTTTAAGATAAATAATTAACCAAAATTTTATGTTTATATATCAATATGTGGGTGTATTTATTTCTTTGTAACTTAGGACTAACTTTAATTTAGCATAAATTGATATTAATCAGGTTGTAACTAAATTATTACGCATTTAATGTATATTCTTATTAGAACTTATGTAATATATGAATTTGATATATATATGGTACACTAATTGTTACATGTGTAATTCATGTTTTCATTACCCATAAAAGATATATTCATCATTACTTGTATTGTAGATTGTTTGAGCTAGGAAAAAAATGTCATTATCTTTTTGTTATTAAAAAATGACAAAATCGGTGAAATTGTATGTATATTTAATTTCAATTGATGCTAAGATTATTATTATAATTTTTGCATTTATTATAAATAATAGATATGTTTTGTATACTAAGCAAATGAATTATTTTTGTATTTATGATAAAAATGATTTATCCTATAACCATTTACCATTTGTAATTGATTGAAAGGAATTATCATTTGTAATTAAATCTCTTAGACATGATATTATAATCAATATTAGATTAAAATAATATCAATTAAAAATAATATCAAAATATCAGTATCAAATAACATGATAATAACAAATTTACATGGATGCAAATATCAATAATTTTTTATTTAAAAATTAAATTATATATTAAATTTAAATATTGAAATTGATATCGAGATTGATATTTAAGATATGAGTTATATATAGAATATCTTTAGTTTACATAGTAATTATTAGAAATCATTTATTGAAAATCAAGAAAGAGAAATATTTAAGAATTAAATTAATATGAAAAAAATATAATTAATGGAAATATGATTTTCTAATATTGTAAAAGACAGATATGATTTAATAATTAAGAATTATTTGACTAAAATGAAAAAATTTAATATTTAATGTGAATATTTATAAATTTATAAATTACTGGTCGATATGCCAATTAAAAGAATAAGTGAATATTTAATTAAAATAGTTCAAATCATAATTAAAAATAGATAATTGTTTAATTGATTTGATCCTTTTAAAATCAAATAAAACAAAAATTGAGTTAGCCCCTCAAACATTGAGTTAGCCCCTCAAGGACTGTCAGGTCAACTATCCTCGAGTTCCGGGCTGAAAATGACTTTAGGGGTATTTTAGTCATTTTCACTATGACAGAAAATCGGGGTGTTACAGGGGCCACCCTGAAAACATTACCTAGGTTATGAGCTCATACCTTAACTAGTCGTCACTAGCTCTTACTTATCTTATGATAAGTGTAAACATAAAATCCCGAGTTCTAGAGTACGGGTTAAGGGGCTTAAGGATCACCTATCATAACCTTTAATTCGGGGAGTCCATAGGAATATTTCCTTCTTTGAAACGCTCTACTTGCATCTAGTGCATAGCGAATTGTCCGCTTTGGCAGACTGCATCTACCATACCCTCACGGATTTGCCTCATCCCCACCGGAGCGGGAGAAATGCGTCTCAGTGCTACGTCACATCAAAACTCATTTCTTGGGGGTGCTTGGCCAAACCGGTGACCCCCGGGACTTATTTCATATTGTTTTCAAAAACATTCTCATGTTCTTAATTTGACGGAAATTCGGCAGCATAACAGCTGTAAATTGAATTTCTTTCAAATTTGGCTTTATGCCCCAATAACACATAATGCATGTTCATTCCTCATTTAACTTCTATAATCATGATAAACTTAAAATCACATAAAAATACTCATCATAGCACATACATCATCACAACATACTTGGATTAATCAACTTATTGCATCAAAGAACCTATGGTGTCTTATGCTTTGACCCTTAGGGTTTTAAACTTGAAATCTAAGTTCTCTAGTATTCGATTCTAACCTCTTATGTACCTATAGGTTCACAACTAATTATTCTCACTAACTATCATGATCATAACCTATTCTAAACATCAGTAGTGCAGAATCTATATTTTTACAATTATGGGTACCTAGGAGTCACAACTTTGACCATTTCTAAGTTTGGTTTTCTCCTAAAAAGATCAATTCCTAAACCAATTATGAGGGATTCCTACACATTTGCACTAATTATACAACATGATTACTGCCTCTAAAGGTTGCTGGACAGAAACAATATTATTTGTGTTCTAAGTGTTCTAGAATTCTTACTTTCAATCATTTCTAGTTACTAACTATCTTAGCTTTCTCAAATTAATTCTAACATTAAATATACATGAAACCACTCACTCTAACATAATAAAATCATCATCATACAATGTGTAACATCCCCAAATTTATAACTAAGATAAATATTAATCTTAATTATCGATAGCAAAACCAAGAGAATCTGGACAAATGTTATGAAACACAACAAATAGACTACTTAAGTATGTCTAGAGAAAAATGCAAAGAATTACGAAAATGCCATCACTTAGTGGAAATTACGAAAATGCCCTTGCTATGTAAAGGAAATTACCAAACTACCCTTGCCTTATTAAATGACAAAGATACCCTTACTCTATGAATGGAATTACAAGAATACCACTATCATTGTCTAATTACAAAAATATCCTTGTCTTAGTTAAAGAAATTACTACAACGCCATTTACACAAATCCCTAGACTTGTCTTTAGACAAGAATGAATCTAAGCCATTGGATTAAGATGATAACACAATAATTTAACCACATACATCATACACATTTCTGAATCACATACATGCACTAAAGGTTAGAAAATATCCACTAACATCTTTGCACAAAACATGGAAACGTGTTTGCATAAAACATGGAGCATTTTCATCCAACATGTTTGCACAAAACATGGAAACGTGTTTGCACAAAACATGGAAACATGTTTGCACAAAACAAGGAGCATTTTCATCCCAAAATTCAGCCAACATGTTTCCATAAATCATGCTCCAAGTGCTTTCCATCTTCTGTTTTTTTTTTCTAATCTTTCCACTATAAATACTCCTCAAACTCTCTTCAATTCAAAAACTCCCTAAGTGTTCTTTCTTTCTTATTCTATCATTCTTCTTATGTTCTTCAAAAACTTCTCTTGATCCTCTAAACTTCATCCAAACACTTCAATCCTAAGTCCAAACTTTCACTAGCCCTCACAAGAGTTACAATCTTTAACTCTAGTGAGAAATATTTTCTTAAGCATTCAAGTTCTAGAGCCAAGATTCAAGGAGGGTCATCCACTCCAAAGACTCTTGTTCGGAGCTTAAGGAAGAAGAGAAGGACCCTTTTTAGACCCTACACAAGAGGTAGGAGCTTCATCTTTAATTGTTCAAGCATTGTTGGCTTCTAACCTTGATAGAATGCCTCAAGTTTGAGTTATTGTCAAAAGTTTTAAATGATTATTTGAAAAATATATTTTTAGAAATATGACATGTTCTATTTTGTTATGAATACCTTTATGATGTTATCAAACTCAAATATAACTTGAAAAGATTGTATGTGAAACCTGATTTAATAAAGGTAACTTAAGACATGAAAATGGTAGGTGCTGGAAATTCTAGTTGTTTCTGGCAGCAGGTACTTCGAAAGCTACTGTTCATAAAATATTAAGTATCTCGAAATTAAAATAATTTTACTATAAACTAGACTCATTATAGAACACTCTCTAAAACGAATCACCTAAAACGGAGTTTTCTAGCTCAAGATATAAATTTTTAAAGTAGAGCCTAAGATTGAAACTTTAAATCTGACCTTGTAGTAGTAAAATAGATATAACTCACTCTAGAAAAATGCAAATGGACTGATTTCAACTTTGTTGGAGAACTAACACATATAGGAATACACCCATGTATGTTATGTATAAAGCTTTGTACCACGTAAATACAGAATGAGAAATAAATTTCGGGATAGTGTACTGTGAAAGTGCAGTTTGGAAAGGTTCTGGCTAAGGAAAGACTTGGTATTTAAGCATGTCCATTGTGACCCACCTCTCTTTCCTGGGAACCCTCCTATGCATGGTAGACAGTTGATTTACACTATTCCAAAGATGTAAATGCTAAAATTTGATGAGTTAGGAATTTGGAACTACCTTTACTAAGCTGAGATAACAAGTATACAGAGAATTATAAACTTTCTTCTAAAAGATGTCAAAACTATAAATAAAAGAATCAAGTCTTGTAAAGAGAGAATTTTAAGAATTTAAGTAGAATAATAATCTTCAAGAGTTATATGAAAGTCATAATAAAAATATATAAGGAACCTATAATAATATTTTGAAGTGCATTAATGTATTAATGGAATGCTAAGAGTACAAAGAACACTAAGAGAAAAAGATAATACTAAGACATCCATTACCTCTTACGAACGCTAGGAACTCAACTTGATAACTTTGGTTAGTTAATATGAATTATCTATGAAAGTGTTTACTATGAGATTTACATGATATTGTCCATGTTTTATGAAGTGATTTATAGTAATGTGAATGTATGGTGATGAATTATGAAATGATGAGGATGAATGATTGATTGCCCAGGATTTATTGTGATTACATGATAATATGCATACATTCATTTTCCAAAAGAAATAATAAAAGTAAAGTTTGAAAAAGTAGCAATGAAAGTCTGGAAAAGTGGACTTGAGCTAAACTCACGGCTTAACCCCCTAAACCGTTGAGATCACGGCAACGGAAAGGAAAGCAAAAAAAGGTTGTGGCGACGGCCACGGTATGAGCTCATTACCCTTTTAGGGTGGTCTAAGGCATTGATGCATTCATCCCGTGAGTAATTAAGAAATATGTTGATGAAATAAATGAAAGATGATGATCACTAAACAAGTGAATGTTGAGGATGAGTAATCATGAAATGCATGCAGCTCCTAAATGATTACTGCTTATTAGTGGTTTTACATGATATGCTTATATGTATGCTTGATGAAATACTGAATGAATATTTCTGCTAATGTTCAAGATTAGTTTAAAAGTAACTGCACTTCGGCTAATCATGTTTGTGAAAGTTTGATAATTGAATCCTTACCTGTTCACCTTTTTATAATAAACCCGAAGTGACAGGGACGACAACGATGACACTTTTAGTACAAGTAGGAACTCCTACTGAGAAATCATGTATTTCTCACTCCTATGTTTATTTTCCGTTATCGTTACCAGAGACAGACGTGTCCACCTAAAGCAACGAGGTCGTAGCTAAGGAAGGCAGTAGCACGTGAAGATTTCAAACCGTTCAAGTAGGAGCATTCCGAGCTTTAGTTACATTATAGTTTGTGAGAAACAATTAGTAATAGTAGAACTTATATTGTTATTTGTAATAACTTATCAGTATGATATATGCCCTGTTGTGACTTATGTATTAAGTGATTATATTCCAGTTTATGTGATAATTGTTCTACACTTAGTCTTTTATTCCGCTTATTTAATTAAGTGCGCAATGTAACTTGATTATTATCTATAAAAGCGCTATGTATTTCACTTCTCGTTCTGAGGCTTAAGTTTTCAAAAAATTAATTTATTTAAAGAAAAATTAAACTTCCATTATTTTTCTAAGTTAATTTCAAAAGAAAATTAATACAAGGCATAAGTGACAACTAATAGAATCCAAATGTGAACTTAAGCACAGTGGGGTTCTATTAGGGTGTTACATTATGGTATCAGGCTTGATTCATCCTATTTAAGCCTGAGGAATGGACTGACTATGCTTCCGTCTATGATATCATGCTATTAATCTTATCTGTATGATGGGATATAGGATTTAGAAATGCATGATC
Organism: Dalbergia cultrata; assembly: GCA_031216105.1. NCBI lineage: Eukaryota > Viridiplantae > Streptophyta > Magnoliopsida > Fabales > Fabaceae > Dalbergia > Dalbergia cultrata. Next base: position 39,093,385 of record CM062346.1, on the reverse strand, counting down.
GTCTTGTGATACGCCATAGTTGCTACCATGCTTAGCTATAGTATTGAGCCCGATCAACTCGATGGCTGTTGTTTGGTGTGTCTAGGAACTAATGGCAGCAAGCAGGCGTGACGCATGGGGCACGCTGGTGGAGGTAATCGTGATGAACCGGCAAATGCACTCCAGGAGATGGCTAGGGCTTTGCAAGCACAAGCAACTTGATGATGATGGAGCGGATGAATAGGATGTCGAGGAATCGGTTGGGAACCAAGAACATGGAAAATTCTCGAATTCAAGAGGGCTGGACCTCCGTAATTCAAAGGGACAACTAACCCCAAATAGCCGACATATGGATTCAAGAGATGGAGAAGGTTTTCTCAGTGGTAGAATGCTCTGATGAACAAAAGGTGGCATTCTCTACTTATATGCTGAAAGGAGAGGCTGCCGCGTAGTGGAAGGGTGCAAAGGGCTTGCTTGAAAGTGCTGACATACAGATTACGTGGGAGGTTTTCTATGCTACATTCCATAAGAAATATTTTCCAGATCCGGTTAAGAAGGCAAAGGAAGTAGAATTTACATTGCCGACACAGGGAAATCGAAGTGTGGCTGAGTACACAGCTAAGTTTGAAGAACTGATCAAACACTCAACTAGCTACCAAAGGGATCCTAATGAGGCTTGGAAATGCATGAAATATGAGAGTGGTTTGAGGCCAGACATTTTGGCATCTGTGGCTCCACCGAGGTCACCGACTATGCATCTTTAGTCGGCCAAAAGCCAAGTGGCTGAGAGTTGCAATCGCCAGCTAGTTGCCCACCGAGTTGAAGAGAATAGGAAGAGGTCTGCTCAACAAGGTCACCGAGGGTTCCCACCCCCTTACAAGAAACCCTACCAAGGAGGTGGATTTAAAGGGAAACAACCCCAACACCCTATGATGAATCAACCTAAGACACAAGCTGTTAATCGACCTAGGATGGCTGCTGTCCCTGAACCTATGACTAGACCCCCTTGTGCCACTTGTGGAAAGATACATGGAGGGGAATGCAGATTTGGTAAGAATGTTTGTTATCGGTGTGGACAGACAGGACACTATTCTAGAGAGTGCCTAAAGCTCAATCAGACCTCTACACTTAAGCCTAAGGCACAGGGACGCGTGTTTGCTATCATCTTTGAGATGCCCTCGTAATCCGATGATCTGATTCAAGGTAAGTGTATAATTAATGGAAAACCCTTAATTGTATTGTTTGATTCTGGCGCAACACATTCATTCATTTCATATGATTGTGCTAATAAGTTGAGGTTGTATATATCGACTTAAAAATCATCTTAGTTGTCTCTACACCCACTATAAATACTGTTAGAACTGATCAAGCCTGCCTAAATTGTGAATTTGAGGTAGCTGATAGGATTTTTCATCATGATTTAGTTTATCTACCCTTGTCTAGTTTTGATGTAATCTTGGGCATGGATTGGCTTTCGGCTAACCGTGTGTTACTATATTGTGCAAATAAGTCACTAGTATTTCTTCCCAAACCATCTTTACCCAATCCCTCTAAACTTGATAGAAAGGTACGACTATACCTAAACTCCATTATCGTGGGGGATAGTAGGAATGAAGAGTGAGGATATGTTTTCCTGATGACAAGTGAGAGGGAAGTGGAGCAAGCTCTAGAAAAGATCCTTGTAGTAAAGGAATTCTCAGATGTTTTTCCTGATGACATACCTGAATTTCCTCCAAAAAGGGAGATTGAGTTTTCAATAGATTTGGTACCGGGAACGGGACCCATATCTATAGCTCCTTATAGGATGCCACTGGCCGAGTTAACAGAATTGAAGAAGCAATTAGAGGAGCTACAAGAGAAGAAATTCATTAGGCCTAGTGCTTCACCATGGGGAGCTCCAGTGCTATTTGTCAAGAAGAAGGATGGGAGCTTGCGGTTATGTGTGGATTATAGGCAGCTAAACCAAGTGGCCATAAAGAATAAATACCCTTTGCCTAGAATAGATGACCTCATGGACCAATTAAGAGGAGCCCAAGTGTTTTCCAAGATAGATCTGCGATCAGGATACCACCAGATTCGAGTGAAGGAGGAGGACATACCAAAGACAGCCTTTAGGACTAGATATGGACATTATGAGTTTAATGTGATGTCGTTTGGGTTAACCAATGCACCGGCAGTGTTTATGGACTACATGAATAGGATATTTAGACCATACTTGGACAAGTTTGTAATAGTGTTCATCGATGACATTCTAGTTTACTCTAGAACTGAAGAAGAGCACGAAGAACACTTACGAGTGGTGTTGGAGGTGTTGAGGAACAAGAAACTTTATGCAAAGTTGTCCAAATGTGAATTTTGGACGAAGGAAGTTAAGTTCTTAGGTCATGTAGTGTCACATGGGGGAATAGCAGTAGACCCAAGTAAGATAGAAGCGGTGCAACAATGGGAAACCCCTACCATTGTAAAGGAGATTAGGAGTTTTCTAGGGCTAGCCGGTTACTACCGAAGGTTCATTAGAGGTTTTTCCCAAATTACCTTACCCCTCACCAAGCTAACAAGGAAGAATTCAGCTTTTATATGGAGCCCAGAATGTGAAGAGAGTTTCCAAGAACTAAAGAAGAAGTTGACTACTACCCCTGTCCTAATCCTACCTGACCCAAAAGAAAAATTTGAGGTGTATTGTGATGCCTCGGGAAGAGGACTAGGATGTGTTTTGATGCAAAATAGGAATGTAGTAGCCTATGCTTCTAGACAGCTCAAACCCCATGAAGTTAATTACCCAACCCATGACTTAGAGCTAGCGGCTATTGTCTTTGCCTTAAAAATCTGGAGACATCATCTTTATGGTGTAAGGTTTGAAGTCTTTTCTGACCACAAAAGTCTGAAATACCTCTTCAACCAAAAGGAACTCAATATGAGACAAAGGCGTTGGATGGAGTTTCTCAAGGACTATGACTTTGGGTTGAACTACCACCCAGGAAAGGTAAATGTGGTAGCAGACGCTTTGAGTCGTAAGTCCTTGCATGCCGCTTGGCTCATGGTGAAAGAAAATGAGCTGATAGAAGATTTTAGGAACCTCAACTTAGGATGTAGGGGGACTTCAGAACAAATTTGGTTAAGCCAGCTCAGTGTAACCAGTAGCTTTAAGGATCAAATAATTCAAGCCCAAAGGGAAGATGAGGATTTCCTTAGAACCTTAACCCTTGTCGAAGTAGGAAAGTTGAAAGAGTTTGTCCAGGATAAGGAAGGAGTGTGGAGATACCAAGGGAGAATCTGTACCTACAAAGAAGGATTGAGAGCTAGCATTTTGGAAGAAGCCCACAAGAGTCAATTTAGTGTACACCCCGGTATAACCAAGATGTACCATGACCTAAAAAAGATGTTCTGGTGGCCAAAGATGAAAGCAGATATAGCAAATATAGTGCAAAAATGTTTGGTATGCCAAAAAGTGAAGATAGAGCATCAAAAACCCTCCGGAGTGCTGCAACCTCTCGAAATCCCCGAATGGAAGTGGGAAGGAATATCCATGGATTTCGTGATGGGATTGCCAAGAACGCCACGGACATGACTCCATATGGGTAATTGTGGATAGATTGACCAAATCTGCTCACTTTTTACCCATTCGAGCAAATTACCCTTTGGAAAAGTTAGCTCAGCTATACATCCAAGAGATAATAAGGCTCCATGGAGTACCCAAAACCATTGTCTCAGATAGGGATCCAAGGTTCACCTCAAGATTTTGCGGAGCTTTGCAAAAGGCGTTTGGTTCAAGGTTGTGTCTAAGCACTGCCTATCACCCTCAAACTGATGGACAATCAGAAAGAACAATTCAAACCCTTGAGGATATGCTAAGAGCATGTGTCTTAGACCAGCCAAAAAGTTGGGACAAACAACTTCCATTGATTGAGTTTGCATATAATAATAGTTACCACACTAGCATTGGGATGGCACCCTATGAGGCTTTGTATGGTAGAAAGTGTCAATCACCACTTTGTTGGTGTGACCCGGGAGAGCAAAGTATTTTGGGCCCTGATTTGGTAGAAGAGACAACCAAACAAATAAGGAGAATTAGGGAAAGAATCCTCACTGCTCAGAGTAGGCAGAAGAGCTATGCTGACAAGAGAAGGAAACCTCTAGAATTTCAAGAAGGAGAACACATATTCTTGCGAATTACTCTTACCACAGGTATAGGTCGTGCAATGAAAGTCAAAAAGCTAAGCCCTAGATTCTTAGGACCCTTCCAAATCCTCAAAAAGGTAGGTTGTAACACCCTAATAGAACCCCACTGTGCTTAAGTTCACATTTGGATTCTATTAGTTGTCACTTATGCCTTGTATTAATTTTCTTTTGAAATTAACTTAGAAAAATAATGGAAGTTTTTTTTTTCTTTAAATAAATTAATTTTTTTGAAAACTTAAGCCTGTAACGAGAAGTGAAATACATAGCGCTTTTATAGATAATAATCAAGTTACATTGCGCACTTAATTAAATAAGCGGAATAAAAGACTAAGTGTAGAACAATTATCACATAAACTGGAATATAATCACTTAATACATAAGTCACAACAGGGCATATATCATACTGATAAGTTATTACAAATAACAATATAAGTTCTACTATTACTAATTGTTTCTCACAAACTATAATGTAACTAAAGCTCGGAATGCTCCTATTTGAACGGTTTGAAATCTTCACGTGCTACCTCCTTCCTCGCCACGGCCTCGTTGCTTTAGGTGGACACGTCTGTCTCTGCAACGACAACGGAAAATAAACATAGGAGTGAGAAATACATGATTTCTCAGTAGGAGTTCCTACTTGTACTAAAAGTGTCATCGTTGTCGTCCCAGTCATTTCGGTTTATTATAAAAAGGTGAACAGTAAGGATTCAATTATCAAACTTTCCCAAACGTGATTAGGCGAAGTGCAGTTACTTTTAAACTAATCTTGAACATTAGCGAAATATTCATTCAGTATTTCATCAAGCATACATATAAGCATATCATGTAAAACCACTAATAAGCGATAATCATTTAGAGCTGCATGCATTTCATGATTACTCATCCTCAACATTCACTTGTTTAGTGATCATCATCTTTCATTTATTTCATCAACATATTTCTTAATTACTCACGGGATGAATGCATCAATGCCTTAGACCACCCTAAAAGGGTAATGAGCTCATACCATGGCCGTCGCCATAACCTTTTTGGTTTTCATCCCGTTGCCGTGATCTCAACGGTTTAGGGGGTTAAGCCGTGAGTTTAGCTCAAGTCCACTTTTCCAGACTTTCATTGCTACTTTTTCAAACTTTACTTTTATTATTTCCTTTGAAAATGAATGTATGCATATCATCATGTAATCACAATAAATCATGGGCAATCAATCATTCATCTTCATCATTTCATAACTCATCACCATACATTCACTTTACTATAATTCACTTCATGAAACATGGATAATATCATGTAAATCTCATAATAAACATTTTCATAAATGATTCATTTTAAGCAACCAAAGTTATCAAGTTGAGTTCCTAGTGTTCCTAAGAGGTAATGGATGTCTTATTATTATCTTTTTCTCTTAGTGTTCTTTGTACTCATAGAATTCCATTAATACATTAATGCATTTCAAAATATTATTATAGGTTCTTTACATATTCTTATTATGGTTTTCGTATAACTCTTGAAGATTATTATTCTACTTAAATTCTTAAAATTCTCTTTTTACAAGACTTGATTCTTTTATTTATAGTTTTGACATCTTTTAGAAGAAAGTTTATAATTCTCTGTATACTTGTTATCTCAGCTTAGTAAAGGTAGTTCCAAATTCCTAACTCATCAAATTTTAGCATTTACATCTTTGGAATAGTGTAAATCCATTGTAAACCATGCATAGGAGGGTTCCCAGGAAAGAGAGGTGGGTCACAATGGACATGCTTAAATACCAAGTCTTTCCTTAGCTAGAACCTTTCCAAACTGCACTTTCACAGTACACTATCCCGAAATTTATTTCTCATTCTGTATTTACGTGGTGCAAAGCTTTATACATAACATACATGGGTGTATTCCTATATGTGTTAGCTCTCCAACAAAGTTGAAATCAGTCCATTTGCATTTTTTTAAAGTGAGTTACACCTATTTTACTACTACAAGGTCAGATTTAAAGTTTCAGTCTTAGGCTCTACTTTAAAAATTTATATCTTGAGCTAGAAAACTCCGTTTTGGGTGATTCTTTTTGGAGAGTGTTCTATAATGAGTCTAGTTTATAGTAAAATTATTTTAATTGCGAGATACTTGATATTTTATGAACAGTAGCTTTCAAAGTACCTGCTGCCAGAAACAACTAGAAATTCCAGCACCTACCATTTTCATGTCTTAACTTACCTTTATTAAATCAGGTTTCACATATAATCTTTTCAAGTTATATTTGAGTTTGATAACATCATAAGGGCACTCATAACAAAATAGAACATGTCATATTTCTAAAAATATATTTTTCAAATAATCATTTAAAACTTTTGACAATAACTCAAACTTGAGGCATTCTATCAAGGTTAGAAGCCAACAATACTTGAACAATTAAAGATGAAGCTCCTACCTCTTGTATAGGGTCTAAAAAGGGTCCTTCTCTTCTTCCTTAAGCTTCGAACAAGAGTCTTTGGAGTGGATGACCCTCCTTGAATCTTGGCTCTAGAACTTGAATGCTTAAGAAAATATTTCTCACTAGAGTTAAAGATTGTAACTCTTGTGAGGGCTAGTGAAAGTTTGGACTTAGGATTTAAGTGTTTGGATGAAGTTTAGAGGATCAAGAGAAGTCTTTGAAGAACATAAGAAGAATGATAGAATAAGAAAGAAAGAACACTTAGGGAGTTTTTGAATTGAAGAGAGTTTGAGGAGTATTTATAGTGGAAAGATTAGAGAAAAAACAGAAGAAGGAAAGCACTTGGAGCATGATTTATGGAAACATGTTGGCTGAATTTTGGGATGAAAATGCTCCTTGTTTTGTGCAAACATGTTTCCATGTTTTGTGCAAACATGTTTCCATGTTTTGTGCAAACACGTTTCCATGTTTTGTGCAAACACGTTTCCATCTTTTATGCAAACATGTTGGATGAAAATGCTCCATGTTTTATGCAAACATGTTTCCATGTTTTGTGCAAAGATGTTAGTGGATATTTTTGTAATTAGACAATGATAGTGGTATTCTTGTAATTCCATTCATAGAGTAAGGGTATCTTTGTTATTTAATAAGGCAAGGGTAGTTTGGTAATTTCCTTTACATAGCAAGGGCATTTTCGTAATTTCCACTAAGTGATGGCATTTTCGTAATTCTTTGCATTTTTCTCTAGACATACTTAAGTAGACTATTTGTTGTGTTTCATAACATTTCGTAATTCCACTAACATCTTTGCACAAAACATGGAAACGTGTTTGCATAAAACATGGAGCATTTTCATCCAACATGTTTGCATAAAACATGGAAACGTGTTTGCACAAAACATGGAAACGTGTTTGCACAAAACATGGAAACATGTTTGCACAAAACAAGGAGCATTTTCATCCCAAAATTCAGCCAACATGTTTCCATAAATCATGCTCCAAGTGCTTTCCATCTTCTGTTTTTTTTTTCTAATCTTTCCACTATAAATACTCCTCAAACTCTCTTCAATTCAAAAACTCCCTAAGTGTTCTTTCTTTCTTATTCTATCATTCTTCTTATGTTCTTCAAAAACTTCTCTTGATCCTCTAAACTTCATCCAAACACTTCAATCCTAAGTCCAAACTTTCACTAGCCCTCACAAGAGTTACAATCTTTAACTCTAGTGAGAAATATTTTCTTAAGCATTCAAGTTCTAGAGCCAAGATTCAAGGAGGGTCATCCACTCCAAAGACTCTTGTTCGAAGCTTAAGGAAGAAGAGAAGGACCCTTTTTAGACCCTACACAAGAGGTAGGAGCTTCATCTTTAATTGTTCAAGCATTGTTGGCTTCTAACCTTGATAGAATGCCTCAAGTTTGAGTCATTGTCAAAAGTTTTAAATGATTATTTGAAAAATATATTTTTAGAAATATGACATGTTCTATTTTGTTATGAATACCTTTATGATGTTATCAAACTCAAATATAACTTGAAAAGATTGTATGTGAAACCTGATTTAATAAAGGTAACTTAAGACATGAAAATGGTAGGTGCTGGAAATTCTAGTTGTTTCTGGCAGCAGGTACTTCGAAAGATGCTGTTCATAAAATATTAAGTATCTCGAAATTAAAATAATTTTACTATAAACTAGACTCATTATAGAACACTCTCTAAAAAGAATCACCTAAAACGGAGTTTTCTAGCTCAAGATATAAATTTTTAAAGTAGAGCCTAAGATTGAAACTTTAAATCTGACCTTGTAGTAGTAAAATAGATGTAACTCACTCTAGAAAAATGCAAATGGACTGATTTCAACTTTGTTGGAGAACTAACACATATAGGAATACACCCATGTATGTTATGTATAAAGCTTTGTACCACGTAAATACAGAATGAGAAATAAATTTCGGGATAGTGTACTGTGAAAGTGCAGTTTGGAAAGGTTCTGGCTAAGGAAAGACTTGGTATTTAAGCATATCCATTGTGACCCACCTCTCTTTCCTGGGAACCCTCCTATGCATGGTTTACAATGGATTTACACTATTCCAAAGATGTAAATGCTAAAATTTGATGAGTTAGGAATTTGGAACTACCTTTACTAAGCTGAGATAACAAGTATACAGAGAATTATAAACTTTCTTCTAAAAGATGTCAAAACTATAAATAAAAGAATCAAGTCTTGTAAAGAGAGAATTTTAAGAATTTAAGTAGAATAATAATCTTCAAGAGTTATATGAAAGTCATAATAAAAATATATAAGGAACCTATAATAATATTTTGAAGTGCATTAATGTATTAATGGAATGCTAAGAGTACAAAGAACACTAAGAGAAAATGATAATACTAAGACATCCATTACCTCTTACGAACACTGGGAACTCAACTTGATAACTTTGGTTAGTTAATATGAATTATCTATGAAAGTGTTTACTATGAGATTTACATGATATTGTCCATGTTTTATGAAGTGATTTATAGTAATGTGAATGTATGGTGATGAATTATGAAATGATGAGGATGAATGATTGATTGCCCAGGGTTTATTGTGATTACATGATAATATGCATACATTCATTTTCCAAAAGAAATAATAAAAGTAAAGTTTGAAAAAGTAGCAATGAAAGTCTGGAAAAGTGGACTTGAGCTAAACTCACGGCTTAACCCCCTAAACCGTTGAGATCACGGCAACAGAATGAAAACCAAAAAGGTTATGGCGACGGCCATGGTATGAGCTCATTACCCTTTTAGGGTGGTCTAAGGCATTGATGCATTCATCCCGTGAGTAATTAAGAAATATGTTGATGAAATAAATGAAAGATGATGATCACTAAACAAGTGAATGTTGAGGATGAGTAATCATGAAATGCATGCAGCTCCTAAATGATTACTGCTTATTAGTGGTTTTACATGATATGCTTATATGTATGCTTGATGAAATACTGAATGAATATTTCTGCTAATGTTCAAGATTAGTTTAAAAGTAACTGCACTTCGGCTAATTACGTTTGTGAAAGTTTGATAATTGAATCCTTACCTGTTCACCTTTTTATAATAAACCCGAAGTGACTGGGACGACAACGATGACACTTTTAGTACAAGTAGGAACTCCTACTGAGAAATCATGTATTTCTCACTCCTATGTTTATTTTCCGTTATCGTTACCACAGACAGACGTGTCCACCTAAAGCAACGAGGCCGTAGCTGAGGAAGGAAGTAGCACGTGAAGATTTCAAACCGTTCAAGTAGGAGCATTCCGAGCTTTAGTTACATTATAGTTTGTGAGAAACAATTAGTAATAGTAGAACTTATATTGTTATTTGTAAATAACTTATCAGTATGATATATGCCCTGTTGTGACTTATGTATTAAGTGATTATATTCCAGTTTATGTGATAATTGTTCTACACTTAGTCTTTTATTCCGCTTATTTAATTAAGTGCGCAATGTAACTTGATTATTATCTATAAAAGCGCTATGTATTTCACTTCTCGTTACAGGCTTAAGTTTTCAAAAAAATTAATTTATTTAAAGAAAAAAAAAAACTTCCATTATTTTTCTAAGTTAATTTCAAAAGAAAATTAATACAAGGCATAAGTGACAACTAATAGAATCCAAATGTGAACTTAAGCACAATGGGGTTCTATTAGGGTGTTACACAGTGAGCAAAATAACATTGCTGAACCGTGAACATCATCATCATATCATGCATAGAATCACATAAAATTTCATCTCAAGTGCACATAAATTACTAGTTTTCTCTTGGAACCTTTTTAGCACCTCAAAACTATTTTAGAAACTATTTTATTTCATTGAAATCATAAAAATATGAACAAGGGCAGTAGCTAATTTATTTTTCTCCTAGATGAGATTTAGAACATAAAAACATCTTTATATCATATGCTAAGTTCATCTAAACTTAAGAAAATTCTTAAATCATAGCTTGTTGGTCCTTGTGAGTAGATGAAACTCATACTAAGCTCATCCTCATCACATGGCCAAACTCATACTCATAAAACATTTCCATTTCCAAACTTTAATTGAGATAACAAGGGACAAGTCTTTGAGCTCTAATGTCTTTAAGTGATAACAAGAATATAAACATGCTATGCACTTCATTTTATCTTCATTAGGAAAGTAAAGTGAAGGCTTAGATTAAATATGGGATGCAACTCATTTTTATCTTTAAGATTAAGTGATGACTTGAAAAGTAAACATGGAATGCAAAGCTTGAAATTAAACATGATAATGCAAGTTCATTTCTTTATTCTTGAGAGCTTAATGATGACATAGAAAAATAAATATGCTATTCAATGCATAAATTTAAACATGAATGCTAGTCCATTTTTATATATCATTAGAGCTCATACAAGAGTTTAAAGAACCAACATCTCAATCCTAAACATAATCTCACCAAGATAAAGTAAGCTCTAGAGTTCTATGTACCAAGGCTTCAAAGAAACCTCATGGTTCTTTAAACATCATCATTAAGCTCAAGGAAATGAATTCAAAATGAAACTTCAAAGGAAAAGGAAAGGCCGAAAGCTAAAAGGAAGGAAAAATACACCATATTCTTTATTATGTACCCAAAAATCTCATGTACTGGCAAACTTTAAGATTGACAAGGGTAAGCTTTGGGCTTTTTGAAATCGTTGTAATTATTTTCTTACGATGAAATCATTAGTGAACTAAGTAACATAAATAGAACTTGAAGAAAGAAAAACTCAAGCTTTAGAGGTCTCATTGAGATGAACACAAGGTCATCATCTAGAGACACTCATCATCAAGCTATCATGAGGAGTAAACTTAGGCCTTGAGGCCGAAAATAAAAAGGAAATAACAAAGGAAAACCAAAAAGGGGAAATCCAAGAGAAGCTCATGGAAACAACATTTTTCTTCAAGAACAAAACATATTTGAGTAAAAGAAATATTTTAGAACAACTCCCTACCAAGTATGAAGATGAAAAGCTTGGTCTTTGAAATGAGAATGAGAAGAAAAGCTCCTCTCAAGATGATGATGATGATTTGGCCTTGGTGAGGAAAAAGGAAAGGAATGTGCTTTTGTGTAAGCTTGTGCTTGAGGGTGAGAGCTTTGGTGTTTGGGTGATGATTCAAGGTGGTGGGGTAGTGTTTTGAGGTTGTGATATGGTGGCTCAAAGTGGAGGATAAAGAAGATGAAGAAGAAGAAAGCTCTTTGAAACTTTGAGAGAAAAGCAAGAACTTTGCAAGAATGCTTGAAACTTAAACTTGACAAATGATCCAAAGGTTCTTTCAAGCTCCTTAGCATATGTATTTATAGAAAAACAAAACAATGAAAGATGAATGGAGGAGGAGGTAGTCGTGCGGTTTCATGGAGGGAGGGAGAGAAAATATCTCTTTATTGTGGTCATTCAAAGGCATAGTTGAAAGTATGGTGAGTATGGGCTCAAACATGGTACAAGTATGGTGTAAGCATGGCCATTGTGTGTAAAATAAATTCATCATGTGGGAAATGAAGGGGATGTGGCCGGCGGCCTTGAGGAGTGAGGGGGAAGAGGTTTCTTTGATTTAATCAAGGTTTAGTGATGTGTTTAGATGTGTATTATATTAGGTTTAAGATTAGGAATTGCTAAGTAAGTGTTTAGGTAACTAAGAAAGTAATTAAGGATCTCAAGACATGATTTGGGAGTTCTCATACATTATTAGAGGGATTTAAACTCATTTTTATGCATAAACAAATGTAAACACAATTCCTTAATTCCTTAATTTAAGGAATTGGAGAGAGAAAACACTATTCAAGATTCCATGATTAGGAATCCTGAATTTAAAAAGAGATTTAGGTTTAATCTAAGCAATTTTAAGTTCTAATTAACTTTAATAAATTATTTTGACTCTAGATTAATTATGGAAATTAATTAATCTTCGATTAGAGCCTAATATTGCTTAGGTTTGCTTAATTACATCATTAACTTAAAAACACTATGCAAGGGGCAAAATTGTAATTTTGCACAAAAACTACCAGGGACCACTGGGACTTAAACAGATGTTATGAAATACATAAAAACATCATTTAAAACCATCTGGACAAGTTTCGGGCTCAAACGATACTTGTACCTGCGTGAAAACGCTATAGGGGTATTTTGGTCATTTTGACCAGAAACTTCAGAAAAGGAGATTTTCGTTCCTGAAACCATTCAAAAGTTATCTAATCCCCTTTAAACATTGAGTTGGCCCTTCGAGGACTGCCGGGTGGCTATCCTCGAATTCCAGATGGAAAATGACCTTAGGGGCATTTTGGTCATTTTCGCTCAGATAGAAAAATCGGGGCATTACAGAAGGCCGTGGACATGCAACCATGGGGGAGAGAAAATATCTCCTCCAAATTATCATTCAAAGGTAAGGTTGAATGTATGGCTAGGTAAGGGTCAAAGCATGGCTCAAAGCATGGTCCAAAGCATGGTTCTTTGTGTGTAAAATAATTCAACATGTGACGAATGTGGGGGAGAAGTGGCTTCGGGTCTTATGCAGCCAAGAGGGAAGGAATTGTTAAATCTAATTGTGGTTTAAAGGTGTGTTTAGGTGTATCTTTGATTAGGAGTTTGTAAGTAAGTGTTTAGGTAAAGTAATGGGTAACTAGAGGTGTTAAGACATGATTAGGGGGTGCTGTTACTTCATTAGTGAAATCAAAACTCATTTTATAATGTACTCATACACAAATATAATTCCTTAATTTAAGGAATTGGAGAGAAAAAACACTATTCAAGATTCCATGACATGGAATCTTGACTTCAAGAAAGAGTTTTGAGTTTATCTAAGCAATCTTAGGTTTTAATTAATCTTAATAAATTATTTTGACTCCAGATTAATTATCAAAATTAATTAATCTTTGATTAGAACCTAATATTGTTTAGATTTCTTTAATTACGTCATCAGGCCCGCAAAGCACTATTTCAGGAGCAAAATGGTAATTTTGCACAAACATTGCCCGGGACCACCCGGAAATAAACAATTATCATCAAACACATATAATTATCATTTCGGGCTTTCGGGAAAGATTTCAGGCTCAAACAACACTCATACCCACATAAAACGCTATAAGGCTATTTTGGTCGTTTTGAGTCGAGAGTTCAGAAAATGAGATTTTCATCTCTGTTATCAATCACAACACGTTTAGTCCCTTTTAAACATTGAGTTGACCCTTCAAGCACCGCCGGGTCAGCCATCCTCGAATTTCGGGTGAAAATAACCTCAGGGGCATTTTGGTCATTTTTGCTCAAACAGAAAAATCAAGGCGTTACATTACTCCGCTCCTTAAAAAGAATTCCGCCCTCGAAATTCGTTACCTAGAAATGTGAGAGCCGCGCTTGATAATATAGTTAAAGCGAGTAACAATAGAACAATGGTCATCACAACAAGGGAACATTTCATTAATAATATAGTTAAGGTACATAAGTAGTCACACCCTTATAGAAACGGGCTGAACTTGCAATACATAAAGGATAACAAGAAAGCAGTAAAGTACATGGTACGACGGCAAAATAAAACCAACTACACAACCCTCCTACCAAGCTATGAGTACTAAGCTAAAACCCCCTCCAAAAAGATACCGTCAAAGGGGAGATCCTCGTGACTGCTCGGGCACTCGAATAGCTCTCCGGTGAGGTCTAGTGATGACGGGGATCCTCGGGTGATGGAGGTAGGTAACCGGGGAACCGCTCGATCTCCTCCTGAGTAGGCCAGTGAAGTGGTAAAGGAGCGCATGTCAGTCGGACGTGAACTTCTCGGCACGGGTGCATCTCGGCTCTCCTCGCCAAGTGTGGCTGCATCACTGTATCCTCGCTCCCCTCTCGCCTAAACGGGGGAAAGAGAGCAGAATTCTCCGAATAAACGTGCATCGGTGAGTCCTCGGACAGATTCATCTCCGACCTCCTCGAGTGAGGCACATACTCCGCGTGGTCACGAACAGCTGAGGCGGATAAGCAGGCACGATGCAACTGCTCGTCGCGACGGCGGGTGCGCTCGAAGATCAAGTCGTCGCCACCAAAAGGAGCGGTAGGAGTGAACTGGTAGCTGGACACTGGATAAGCAAAAAGTCGACCCATGTACACAAAAACACGAACAACACAGTGACCTTCAAAGTGATAGGAACGATGCTCCGGGTCGTAGTGCACCTCCCAGACGGGTGTATCAATGAAGACCACGAATGTTGCCATCGATCTCTGAAGATGTGATGGAAGAAAGAGAAGGAGGAGAAAGAAGTGAGAATTCTTACTAAAGATTCTCAGTAGGAGTCTCCTATCCTAGGGTTACATTGTTCACATCCTTAGGAACCTTGGGTTTATTTGTAAAAGGTGTGCATGCATATAAGATTCATTATTAGGGTTTATAAAACTAATTATCCAAGGTTCATTCCTTTTAGCATGCATCTTGATGTCATGAATGCAACATATCAAAACATGAATGCATGGCAATACTTGAGCATATAAATCAACAAATCAAATCATATAGAAACAATCCATGTGGCATAAAGGCAATAACTCTCAAATGAAACTTTTATCAATATGTGTGACATCATTCATGGAATCTTTAGTAATGTAGAGGCCACCCTAATAATAAAAACTAGGCTATGAGCTCGTACTTTAGCTGGTCGTCATTAGCTCTTGCTTATTGTAACATCCCCAAATTTATAACTAAGATAAATATTAATCTTAATTAGCGATAGTAAAACCAAGAGAATCTGGACAAATGTTATGAAACACAACAAATAGACTACTTAAGCATGTCTAGAGAAAAATGCAAAGAATTACGAAAATGCCATCACTTAGTGGAAATTACGAAAATGCCCTTGCTATGTAAAGGAAATTACCAAACTACCCTTGCCTTATTAAATGACGAAGATACCCTTACTCTATGAATGGAATTACAAGAATAGCACTATCATTGTATAATTACAAAAATATCCTTGTCTTAGTTAAAGAAATTACTACAATGCCATTTGCACAAATCCATAGACTTGTCTTTAGACAAGAATGAATCTAAGCCATTGGATTAAGATGATAACACAATAATTTAACCACATACATCATACACATTTCTGAATCACATACATGCACTAAAGGTTAGAAAATCTCCACTAACATGTTTGCACAAAACATGGAGCATTTTCATCCCAAAATTCAGCCAACATGTTTCCATAAATCGTGCTCCAAGTGCTTTCCTTCTTCTGTTTTTTCTCTAATCTTTCCATTATAAATACTTCTCAAACTCTCTTCAATTCAGAAACTCCCTGAGTGTTCTTTCTTTCTTATTCTATCATTCTTCTTATGTTCTTCAAAGACTTCTCTTGATCCTCTAAACTTCATCCAAACACTTAAATCCTAAGTCCAAACTTTCACTAGCCCTCACAAGAGTTACAATCTTTAACTCTAGTGAGAAATATTTTCTTAAGCACTCCAGTTCTAGAGCCAAGATTCAAGGAGGGTCATCCACTCCAAAGCTTAAGGAAGAAGAGAAGGACCCTTTTTAGACCCTACACAAGAGGTAGGAGTTTCTTCTTTATTTGTTCAAGTATTGTTGGCTTCTAACTTTGCTCATGGATAGAATGCCTCAAACTTGAGTTATTGTCAAAAGTTTTGAGTAATTATATTTTTAGAAAACACAACATGTTCTATTCTGCTATGAGTACTTTTATGATGTTATCAAACTCAAATATAACTTAAAAGATTGTATGTGAAACTAGAGTTAACAAAGATAACTTAAGACATAAACATGGCAGGTGCTGGAATTTCTAGTTATTTCTGGCAGTAGTTACTTCGAAAATTAGTGTTCATAAAATATGAAGGATCTCGAAATGCAAAATATTTTTATTATAAACTAGACTCATTTTAGAACACTCTACAAAAAGAATCACCTAAAATGGAGTTTCCTAGCCCAAGATATAAATTTTTAAAGTAGAGCCTAAGACTGAAACTCTTAATCTGACCTTGTAGTAGTAAAATGGGTGTAACTCACTCTAGAAAAATGTAAATGGACTGATTTCAACTTTGTGGAAAAGCTAACACATCTACAAACATACTTATGTGTGCTATGCATAAATGTTACACCACGAAAATACAGAATGAGAGATAACATTTCGGGACAGTGTGCTGAGAAAGTCTTGAAGGTAGCATGATACTGTGAGAGTGCAATTTGGAAAGGTTCTGGCTAAGGAAAGACTTGGTATTTAAGTGTGTCCATTGTGACCCACCTCTCTTTCCTGAGAATCCTACTATGCACAATTTACATTTGATTTACACTAATCTAAGATGATAATGCTGCAAATTTTATTCTAAAAGATGTCAGAACTCTAAATAAAAGATTCAAGTCTTGTAAAGAGATAATTTTAAGGATTTAAGTAGAATAATAATCTTCAGGAGATATATATAAAAGTCATAATAAAAATATATAAAGAACCTCTAAAAATATCTTAAAGGGTATTAATGTATTAATGGAAATACTAAGAGTACAAAGAAGACTAAGAGAAAAAGATAATACCAAGATATTCATAACCTATTAGGAACACTAGAGACCTAACTTGATAACTTAGGTTGCTTAATATGAATTATCTATGAGAATGTTTACTATGAGATTTACATGATATTGTCTATGTTACATGAAGTGATATACAGAAATGTGAATGTATTAATGAGATATGAAATGATAATGATAAAATGATTGACTGTGCCATGATTTATTAATGTGCATACATTCATGTTTCAAATGAAATAATAAATAGACCAACTCACTGCTTAATCCTCTTTGAGGATTAAGGTATTGATGATTTCACTCAGTGAGAATAAAAGTAAAACCTGAAAAAGTAGCAATGATAGTCTGGAAAAGTGGACTTGAGCTAAACTCACGACTTAACCCCCTAAACCGTTGAGATCATGGCAATGGAAAGAAAACTAAAAGGTTGTGGCGACGGCCACTGTATGAGCTCATTACCCTTTTAGGGTGGTCTAAGGCATTGATGCATTCATCCCGTGAGTAATTAAGAAATATGTTGATGAAATAAATGAAAGATGATGATCACTAAACAAGTGAATGTTGAGGATGAGTAATCATGAAATGCATGCAGCTCCTAAATGATTATTGCTTATTAGTAGTTTTTCATAATATGCTTATATGTATGCTTGATGAAATACTGAATGGATATTTCTGCTAATGTTCAAGAGTAGTTTAAAAGTAACTGCACTTCGGCTAATCACGTTTGTGAAAGTTTGATAATTGAATCCTTACCTGTTCACCTTTTTATAATAAACCCGAAGTGACTGGGACGACAACGATGACACTTTTAGTACAAGTAGGAACTCCTACTGAGAAATCATGTATTTCTCATTCCTATGTTTATTTGCCGTTGTCGTTACCAGAGACAGACGTGTCCACCTAAAGGAACGAAGCTGTAGCTGAGGAAGGAGGTAGCGCGTGAAGATTTAAAACCTTTCAAGTAGGAGCATTCCGAGCTTTAGTTACATTATAGTTTGTGAGAAACAATTAGTAACAGTAGAACTTATATTGTTATTTGTAATAACTTATCAGTATGATATATGCCCTGTTGTGACTTATGTATTAAGTGATTATATTCCAGTTTATGTGATAATAGTTCTACACTTAGTCTCTTATTCCGCTTATTTAATTAAGTGCGCAATGTAACTTGATTATTATCTATAAAAGCGCTATGTATTTCACTTCTCGTTACAGGCTTAAGTTTTCAAAAAAATTACTTGATTTAAAGAATTAAAAAACTTCCACTATTTTTCTAAGTTAATTTCAAAAGAAAATAAATACAAGGCATAAGTGACAACTAATAGAATCCAAATGTGAACTTAAGCACAGTGGGGTTCTAATAGAATCCAAATGCTTTCCACTATAAATACTCCTCAAACTCTCTTCAATTCAGAAACTCCCTAAGTGTTCTTTCTTTCTTATTCTATCATTCTTCTTATGTTCTTCAAAAACTTCTCTTGATCCTCTAAACTTCATCCAAACACTTCAATCCTAAGTCCAAACTTTCACTAGCCCTCACAAGAGTTACAATCTTTAACTCTAGTGAGAAAATATTTTCTTAAGCATTCAAGTTCTAGAGCCAAGATTCAAGGAGGGTCATCCACTCCAAAGACTCTTGTTCGAAGCTTAAGGAAGAAGAGAAGGACCCTTTTTAGACCCTACACAAGAGGTAGGAGCTTCATCTTTAATTGTTCAAGCATTGTTGGCTTCTAACCTTGATAGAATGCCTCAAGTTTGAGTTATTGTCAAAAGTTTTAAATGATTATTTGAAAAATATATTTTTAGAAATATGACATGTTCTATTTTGTTATGAGTAACTTTATGATGTTATCAAACTCAAATATAACTTGAAAAGATTGTATGTGAAACCTGATTTAATAAAGGTAACTTAAGACATGAAAATGGTAGGTGCTGGAAATTCTAGTTGTTTCTGGCAGCAGGTACTTCGAAAGCTACTGTTCATAAAATATTAAGTATCTCGAAATTAAAATAATTTTACTATAAACTAGACTCATTATAGAACACTCTCCAAAAAGAATCACCTAAAACGGAGTTTTCTAGCTCAAGAAATAAATTTTTAAAGTAGAGCCTAAGACTGAAACTTTAAATCTGACCTTGTAGTAGTAAAATAGATGTAACTCACTCTAGAAAAATGCAAATGGACTGATTTCAACTTTGTTGGAGAGCTAACACATATAGGAATACACCCATGTATGTTATGTATAAAGCTTTGTACCACGTAAATACAGAATGAGAAATAAATTTCGGGATAGTGTACTGTGAAAGTGCAGTTTGGAAAGGTTCAGGCTAAGGAAAGACTTGGTATTTAAGTATGTCCATTGTGACCCACCTCTCTTTCCTGGGAACCCTCCTATGCATGGTTTACAGTTGATTTGCACTATTCCAAAGATGTAAATGCTAAAATTTGATGAGTTAGGAGTTTGGAACTACCTTTACTAAGCTGAGATAACAAGTATACAGAGAATTATAAACTTTCTTCTAAAAGATGTCAAAACTATAAATAAAAGAATCAAGTCTTGTAAAGAGAGAATTTTAAGAATTTAAGTAGAATAATAATCTTCAAGAGTTATATGAAAGTCATAATAAAAATATATAAGGAACCTATAATAATATTTTGAAGTGCATTAATGTATTAATGGAATGCTAAGAGTACAAAGAACACTAAGAGAAAAAGATAATACTAAGACATCCATTACCTCTTACGAACACTAGGAACTCAACTTGATAACTTTGGTTAGTTAATATGAATTATCTATGAAAGTGTTTACTATGAGATTTACATGATATTGTCCATGTTTTATGAAGTGATTTATAGTAATGTGAATGTATGGTGATGAATTATGAAATGATGAGGATGAATGATTGATTGCCCAAGGTTTATTGTGATTACATGATAATATGCATACATTCATTTTCCAAAAGAAATAATAAAAGTAAAGTTTGAAAAAGTAGCAATGAAAGTCTGGAAAAGTGGACTTGAGCTAAACTCACGGCTTAACCCCCTAAACCGTTGAGATCACGGCAACGGAATGAAAACCAAAAAGGTTATGGTGACAGCCATGGTATGAGCTCATTACCCTTTTAGGGTGGTCTAAGGCATTGATGCATTCATCCCGTGAATAATTAAGAAATATGTTGATGAAATAAATGAAAGATGATGATCACTAAACAAGTGAATGTTGAGGATGAGTAATCATGAAATGCATGCAGCTCCTAAATGATTACTGCTTATTAGTGGTTTTACATGATATGCTTATATGTATGCTTGATGAAATATTGAATGAATATTTCTGCTAATGTTCAAGATTAGTTTAAAAGTAACTGCACTTCGGCTAATCACGTTTGTGAAAGTTTGATAATTGAATCCTTACCTGTTCACCTTTTTATAATAAACCCGAAGTGACTGGGACGACAACGATGACACTTTTAGTACAAGTAGGAACTCCTACTGAGAAATCATGTATTTCTCACTCCTATGTTTATTTTCTGTTGTCGTTACCAGAGACACACGTGTCCACCTAAAGCAACGAGGTCGTAGCTGAGGAAGGAGGTAGCACGTGAAGATTTCAAACCGTTCAAGTAGGAGCATTCCGAGCTTTAGTTACATTATAGTTTGTGAGAAACAATTAGTAATAGTAGAACTTATATTGTTATTTGTAATAATTTATCAGTATGATATATGCCCTGTTGTGACTTATGTATTAAGTGATTATATTCTAGTTTATGTGATAATTGTTCTACACTTAGTCTTTTATTCCGCTTATTAAATTAAGTGCGCAATGTAACTTGATTATTATCTATAAAAGCGCAATGTATTTCACTTCGTTCACAAGCTTAAGTTTTCAAAAAATTAATTTATTTAAAGAAAAAATACTTCCATTATTTTTCTAAGTTAATTTCGAAAGAAAATTAATACAAGGCATAAGTGACAACTAATAGAATCCAAATGTGAACTTAAGCACAGTGGGGTTCTATTAGGGTGTTACATTATGGTATCAGAGCAGTTCATCCTATTTAAGCCTGAGGAATGGACTGACTATGCTTCTGTCTATGATATCATGCTATTAATCTTATCTGTATGATGGGATATAGGATTTAGAAATGCATGATCGTCTTGTGATACTGCCATAGTTGCTACCATGCTTAGCTATAGTATTGAGCCTGATCAACTCGATGACTGTTGTTTGGTGTGTCTAGGAACTAATGGCAAGAAATGACGCATTTACGCATGGGGCACGCGGTGGAGGTAATCGTGATGAACTGGCAAATGCACTCCAGGAGATGGCTAGGGCTATGCAAGCACAAGCAACAATGATGATGGAGCAGATGAATAGGATGTCAGAGGAATCGGTTGGGAACCAAGAACATGGAAAATTCTCGAATTCAAGAGAATTTGGACCTCCGTAATTCAAAGGGACAACTAACCCCGAAATAGCTGACATATGGATTTAAGAGATGGAGAAGGTTTTCTCAGTGGTAGAATGCTCTGATGAACAAAAGGTGGCATTCTCTACTTATATGCTGAAAGGAGAGGCAGCCGCGTGGTGGAAGGGTGCAAAGGGCTTGCTTGAAAGTGCTGACATACTGATTACATGGGAGGTTTTCTATGCTACATTCCATAAGAAATATTTTCCAGATCCGGTTAAGAAGGCAAAGGAAGTGGAATTTCAAGGTCGACACAGGAAATCAAGTGTGGTGAGTACAGCTAAGTTTGAAGAACTGATCAAACACTCAACTAGCTACCAAAGTAATCCCAACGAGGCTTGGAAATGCATGACATATGAGAGTGGTTTGAGGCCAGACATTTTGGCATCTGTGGCTCCCTTTGGAGGTCACTGACTATGCATCTTTAGTCAGCAAAAGCCAAGTGGCTGAGAGTTGCAATCGCCAGCTAGTTGCCCACCGAGTTGAAGAGAATAGGAAGAGGTCTGCTCAACAAGGTCACCGAGGGTTCCCACCCCCTTACAAGAAACCCTACCAAGGAGGTGGATTTAAAGGGAAACAACCCCAACACCCTATGATGAATTAACCTAAGACACAAGCTGTTAATCGACCTAGGATGGCTGCTGTCCTTGAACCTATGACTAGACCCCCTTATGCCACTTGTGGAAAGATACATGGAGGGGAATGCAGATTTGGTAAGAATGTTTGTTATCGGTGTGGACAGACAGGACACTATTCTAGAGAGTGCCTAAAGCTCAATCAGTCCTCTACACTTAAGCCTAAGGCACAGGGACGCGTGTTTGCTATCACTGTTGAGATGCCCTCAGAATCCGATGATCTGATTCAAGGTAAGTGTATAATTAATGGAAAACCCTTAATTGTATTGTTTGATTCTGGCGCAACACATTCATTCATTTCATATGATTGTGCTAATAAGTTGAGGTTGTATATATCTGACTTAAAAATCATCTTAGTTGTCTCTACACCCACTATAAATACTGTTAGAACTGATCAAGCCTGCCTAAATTGTGAATTTGAGGTAGCTGATAGGATTTTTCATCATGATTTAGTTTGTCTACCCTTGTCTAGTTTTGATGTAATCTTGGGCATGGATTGGCTTTCGGCTAACCGTGTGTTACTACATTGTGCAAATAAGGCACTAGTATTTCTTCCCAAACCATCTTTACCCAATCCCTCTAAACTTGATAGAAAGGTACGACTATACCTAAACTCCATTATCGTGGGGGATAGTAGGAATGAAGAGCGAGGATATGTTTTCCTGATGACAAGTGAGAGGGAAGTGGAGCAAGCTCTAGAAAAGATCCTTGTAGTAAAGGAATTCTCATATGTTTTTCCTGATGACATACCTGAATTTCCTCCAAAAAGGGAGATTGAGTTTTCTATAGATTTGGTACCGAACGGACCCATATCTATAGCTCCTTATAGGATGCCACCGTCGAGTTAACAGAATTGAAGAAGCAATTAGAGGAGCTACTAGAGAAGAAATTCATTAGGCCCAGTGCTTCACCATGGGGAGCTCCAGTGCTATTTGTCAAGAAGAAGGATGGGAGCTTGCGGTTATGTGTGGATTATAGGCAGCTAAACCAAATGACCATAAAGAATAAATACCCTTTGCCTAGAATAGATGACCTCATGGACCAATTAAGAGGAGCCCAAGTGTTTTCCAAGATAGATCTGCGATCGTGATACCACCAGATTCGAGTGAAGGAGGAGGACATACCAAAGACAGCCTTTAGGACTAGATATGGACATTATGAGTTTAATGTGATGTCGTTTGGATTAACCAATGCACCGGCAGTGTTTATGGACTACATGAATAGGATATTTAGACCATACTTGGACAAGTTTGTAATAGTGTTCATCGATGACATTCTAGTTTACTCTAGAACTGAAGAAGAGCACGAAGAACACTTACGAGTGGTGTTGGAGGTGTTGAGGAACAAGAAACTTTATGCAAAGTTGTCCAAGTGTGAATTTTGGACGAAGGAAGTTAAGTTCTTAGGTCATGTAGTGTCACATGGGGGAATAGCAGTAGACCCAAGTAAGATAGAAGCGGTGCAACAATGGGAAACCCCTACCACTGTAAAGGAGATTAGGAGATTTTTAGGGCTAGCCGGTTACTACCGAAGGTTCATTAAAGGTTTTTCCCAAATTACCTTACCCCTCACCAAGCTAACAAGGAAGAATTCAGCTTTTATATGGAGCCCAGAATGTGAAGAGAGTTTCCAAGCACTAAAGAAGAAGTTGACTACTACCCCTGTCCTAATCCTACCTGACCCAAAAGAAAAATTTGAGGTGTATTGTGATGCCTCGGGAAGAGGACTAGGATGTGTTTTGATGCAAAATAGGAATGTAGTAGCCTATGCCTCTAGACAGCTCAAACCCCATGAAGTTAATTACCCAACCCATGACTTAGAGCTAGCGGCTATTGTCTTTGCCTTAAAAATCTGGAGACATCATCTTTATGGTGTAAGGTTTGAAGTCTTTTCTGACCACAAAAGTCTGAAATACCTCTTCAACCAAAAGGAACTCAATATGAGACAAAGGCGTTGGATGGAGTTTCTCAAGGACTATGACTTTGGGTTGAACTACCACCCAGGAAAGGCAAATGTGGTAGCAAACGCTTTGAGTCGTAAGTCCTTGCATGCCGCTTGGCTCATGGTGAAAGAAAATGAGCTGATAGAAGATTTTAGGAACCTCAACTTAGGATATAGGGGACTTGAGAACAAATTTGGTTAAGCCACTAAGTGTAACCCGGTAGCTTTAAGGATCAAATAATTCAAGCCCAAAGGGAAGATGAGGATTTCCTTAGAACCTTAACCCTTGTCAAGTAGGAAAGTTGAAAGAGTTTGTCCAGGATAAGGAAGGAGTGTGGAGATACCAAGGGAGAATCTGTGTACCTGCAAAAGAAGGATTGAGAGCTAGCATTTTGGAAGAAGCCCACAAGAGTCAATTTAGTGTACACCTTATAACCAAGATGTACCATGACCTAAAAAGATGTTCGGTGGCCAAAGATGAAAGCAGATATAGCAAATATAGTGCAAAAATGTTTGGTATGCCAAAAGTGAAGATAGAGCATCAAAAACCCTCCTGAGTGCTGCAACCTCTCAAATCCCGAATGGAAGTGGGAAGGAATATCCATGGATTTCGTGATGGGATTGCCAAGAACGCCACCTGACATGACTCCATATGGGTAATTGTGGATAGATTGACCAAATCTGCACACTTTTTACCCATTCGAGCAAATTACCCTTTGGAAAAGTTAGCTCAGCTATACATCCAAGAGATAATAAGGCTCCATGGAGTACCCAAAACCATTGTCTCGGATAGAGATCCTAGCTTCACCTCAAGATTTTGGGAGCTTTGCAAAAGGCGTTTGGTTCAAGGTTGTGTCTAAGCACCGCTTATCACCCTCAAACCGATGGACAATCGAAAGAACAATTCAAACCCTTGAGGATATGCTAAGAGCATGTGTCTTAGACCAGCCAAAAAGTTGGGACAAACAACTTCCATTGATTGAGTTTGCATATAATAATAGTTACCACACTAGCATTAGGATGGCACCCTATGAGGCTTTGTATGGTAGAAAGTGTCAATCACCACTTTGTTGGTGTGACCCGGGAGAGCAAAGTATTTTGGGCCCTGATTTGGTAGAAGAGACAACCAAACAAATAAGGAGAATTAGGGAAAGAATCCTCACTGCTCAGAGTAGGCAGAAGAGCTATGCTGACAAGAGAAGGAAACCTCTCAAATTTCAAGAAGGAGAACACATATTCTTGCGAATTACTCCTACCACAGGTATAGGTCGTGCAATGAAAGTCAAAAAGCTCAGCCCTAGATTCTTAGGACCCTTCCAAATCCTCAAAAAGGTAGGTCCCTCCGCCGACCAAATTGCATTACCTCCAAATTTGTCTAACCTACACAATGTTTTTCATGTGTCCCAATTGAGAAAGTATCAGTCAGACTTACCATGTGTTTGAGCCAGAAACTATACAATTAAAAGATGACTTAACTTTTGAATTACCACCGATGAGGATCGTGGATCATGGCATCAAGTAGCTGAGAAACAAATCTGTATCTCTGGTCCGAGTAGCCTGGGGACAAGATGGAATGGAAGAGCACACATGGGAGCTCGAGGAACATATGCGAAAAGAATTTCCGAACCTATTCACAGGTATCAAATTTTGAGGGCAAAATTTTTAATAAGAAGGGGAGAAATGTAACATCCCCAAATTTATAACTAAGAATCTTAATTATCGATAGCAAAACCAAGAGAATCTGGACAAATGTTATGAAACACAACAAATAGACTACTTAAGTATGTCTAGAGAAAAATGCAAAGAATTACGAAAATGTCATCACTTAGTGGAAATTACGAAAATGCCCTTGCTATGTAAAGGAAATTACCAAACTACCCTTGCCTTATTAAATGACAAAGATACCCTTACTCTATGAATGGAATTACAAGAATACCACTAACATCTTTGCACAAAACATGGAAACGTGTTTGCATAAAACATGGAAACATGTTTGCATAAAACATGGAGCATTTTCATCCAACATGTTTGCATAAAACATGGAAACGTGTTTACATAAAACATGGAAACGTGTTTGCACAAAACATGGAAACGTGTTTGCACAAAACAAGGAGCATTTTCATCCCAAAATTCAGCCAACATGTTTCCATAAATCATGCTCCAAGTGCTTTCCATCTTCTGTTTTTTTTCTCTAATCTTTCCACTATAAATACTCCTCAAACTCTCTTCAATTCAGAAACTCCCTAAGTGTTCTTTCTTTCTTATTATATCATTCTTCTTATGTTCTTCAAAAACTTCTCTTGATCCTCTAAACTTCATCCAAACACTTCAATCCTAAGTCCAAACTTTCACTAGCCCTCACAAGAGTTACAATCTTTAACTCTAGTGAGAAAATATTTTCTTAAGCATTCAAGTTCTAGAGCCAAGATTCAAGGAGGGTCATCCACTCCAAAGACTCTTGTTTGAAGCTTAAGGAAGAAGAGAAGGACCCTTTTTAGACCCTACACAAGAGGTAGGAGCTTCATCTTTAATTGTTCAAGCATTGTTGGCTTCTAACCTTGATAGAATGCCTCAAGTTTGAGTTATTGTCAAAAGTTTTAAATGATTATTTGAAAATATATTTTTAGAAATATGACATGTTCTATTTTGTTATGAGTAACTTTATGATGTTATCAAACTCAAATATAACTTGAAAAGATTGTATGTGAAACCTGATTTAATAAAGGTAACTTAAGACATGAAAATGGTAGGTGCTGGAAATTCTAGTTGTTTCTGGCAGCAGGTACTTCAAAGCTACTGTTCATAAAATATTAAGTATCTCGAAATTAAAATAATTTTACTATAAACTAGACTCATTATAGAACACTCTCCAAAAAGAATCACCTAAAACGGAGTTTTCTAGCTCAAGAAATAAATTTTTAAAGTAGAGCCTAAGACTGAAACTTTAAATCTGACCTTGTAGTAGTAAAATAGATGTAACTCACTCTAGAAAAATGCAAATGGACTGATTTCAACTTTGTTGGAGAGCTAACACATATAGGAATACACCCATGTATGTTATGTATAAAGCTTTGTACCACGTAAATACAGAATGAGAAATAAATTTCGGGATAGTGTACTGTGAAAGTGCAGTTTGGAAAGGTTCTGACTAAGGAAAGACTTGGTATTTAAGCATGTCCATTGTGACCCACCTCTCTTTCCTGGGAACCCTCCTATGCATGGTTTACAGTTGATTTACACTATTCCAAAGATGTAAATGCTAAAATTTGATGAGTTAGGAGTTTGGAACTACCTTTACTAAGCTGAGATAACAAGTATACAGAGAATTATAAACTTTCTTCTAAAAGATGTCAAAACTATAAATAAAAGAATCAAGTCTTGTAAAGAGAGAATTTTAAGAATTTAAGTAGAATAATAATCTTCAAGAGTTATATGAAAGTCATAATAAAAATATATAAGGAACCTATAATAATATTTTGAAGTGCATTAATGTATTAATGGTATGCTAAGAGTACAAAGAACACTAAGAGAAAAAGATAATACTAAGACATCCATTACCTCTTACGAACACTAGGAACTCAACTTGATAACTTTGGTTAGTTAATATGAATTATCTATGAAAGTGTTTACTATGAGATTTACATGATATTGTCCATGTTTTATGAAGTGATTTATAGTAATGTGAATGTATGGTGATGAATTATGAAATGATGAGGATGAATGATTGATTGCCTAGGATTTATTGTGATTACATGATAATATGCATACATTCATTTTCCAAAAGAAATAATAAAAATAAAGTTTGAAAAAGTAGCAATGAAAGTCTGGAAAAGTGGACTTGAGCTAAACTCATGGCTTAACTCCCTAAACCGTTGAGATCACGGCAACGGAAAGGAAACCAAAAAAAGGTTGTGCCGACGGCCACGGTATGAGCTCATTACCCTTTTAGGGTGGTCTAAGGCATTTATGCATTCATCCCATGAGTAATTAAGAAATATGTTGATGAAATAAATGAAAGATGATGATCACTAAACAAGTGAATGTTGAGGATGAGTAATCATGAAATGCATGCAGCTCCTAAATGATTACTGCTTATTAGTGGTTTTACATGATATGCTTATATGTATGCTTGATGAAATATTGAATGAATATTTCTGCTAATGTTCAAGATTAGTTTAAAAGTAACTGCACTTCGGCTAATCACGTTTGTGAAAGTTTGATAATTGAATCCTTACCTGTTCACCTTTTTATAATAAACCCGAAGTGACTGGGACGACAACGATGACGCTTTTAGTACAAGTAGGAACTCCTACTGAGAAATCATGTATTTCTCACTCCTATGTTTATTTTCCGTTGTCGCTACTGAGAGAGACGTGTCCACCTAAAGCAACGAGGTCGTAATCGAGGAAGGAGGAAGCAGGTGAAGATTTCAAACCGCTCAAGTAGGAGCATTCCGAGCTTTAGTTACATTATAGTTTGTGAGAAACAATTAGTAATAGTAGAACTTATATTGTTATTTGTAATAACTTATCAGTATGATATATGCCCTGTTGTGACTTATGTATTAAGTGATTATATTCCAGTTTATGTGATAATTGTTCTACACTTAGTCTTTTATTCCGCTTATTTAATTAAGTGCGCAATGTAACTTGATTATTATCTATAAAAGCGCTATGTATTTCACTTCTCAAATTCTGTGCTTAAGTTTTCAAAAAAATTAATTTATTTAAAGAAAAAAAAACTTTCATTATTTTTCTAAGTTAATTTCAAAAGAAAATTAATACAAGGCATAAGTGACAACTAATAGAATCCAAATGTGAACTTAAGCACAGTGGGGTTCTATTAGGGTGTTACACTAAGCACTGCCTATCACCCTCAAACTGATGGACAATCAGAAAGAACAATTCAAACCCTTGAGGATATGCTAAGAGCATGTGTCTTAGACCAGCCAAAAAGTTGGGACAAACAGGTTCCATTGATTGAGTTTGCATATAATAATAGTTACCATACTAGCATTGGGATGGCACCCTATGAGGCTTTGTATGGTAGAAAGTGTCAATCACCACTTTGTTGGTGTGACCCGGGAGAGCAAAGTATTTTGGGCCCTGATTTGGTGGAAGAGACAACCAAACAAATAAGGAGAATTAGGGAAAGAATACTCACTACTCAGAGTAGGCAGAAGAGCTATGCTGATAAGAGAAGAAAACCTCTCGAATTTCAAGAAGGAGAACACATATTCTTGCGAATTACTCCTACCACAGGTATAGGTCGTGCAATGAAAGTCAAAAAGCTAAGCTCTAGATTCTTAGGACCCTTCCAAATCCTCAAAATGGAAGGTCCCTCCGCCTACCAAATTGCATTACCTCTAAATTTGTCTAACCTATACAATGTTTTTCTTGTGTCCCAATTGAGAAAGTATCAGTCAGACCCCAGTCATGTGTTTGAGCCAGAAACTATACAATTAAAAGATGACTTAACTTTTGAATTATCACCGATAAGGATTGTGGATCATGGCATCAAGCAGCTGAGAAACAAATCTATATCTCTGGTCCAAGTAGCCTGGGGACAAGATGGAATGGAAGAGCACACATGGGAGCTCGAGGAAGATATGCGAAAAGAATTTCCGAACCTATTCACAGGTATCAAATTTTGAGGGCAAAATTTTTAATAAGAAGGGGAGAAATGTAACATCCCCAAATTTATAACTAAGATCAATATTAATCTTAATTAGCGATAGCAAAACCAAGAGAATCTGGACAAATGTTATGAAACACAACAAATAGACTACTTAAGTATGTCTAGAGAAAAATGCAAAGAATTACGAAAATGCCATCACTTAGTGAAAATTACGAAAATGCCCTTGCTATGTAAAGGAAATTACCAAACTACCCTTGCCTTATTAAATGACAAAGATACCCTTACTCTATGAATGGAATTACAAGAATACCACTATCATTGTCTAATTACAAAAATATCCTTGTCTTAGTTAAAGAAATTACTACAATGCCATTTGCACAAATCCCTAGACTTGTCTTTAGACAAGAATGAATCTAAGCCATTGGATTAAGATGATAACACAATAATTTAACCACATACATCATACACATTTATGAATCACATACATGCACTAAAGGTTAGAAAATCTCCACTAACATCTTTGCACAAAACATGGAGCATTTTCATCCCAAAATTCAGCCAACATGTTTCCATAAATCATGGTCCAAGTGCTTTCCTTCTTCTGTTTTTTCTCTAATCTTTCCATTATAAATACTCCTCAAACTCTCTTCAATTCAGAAACTCCCTAAGTGTTCTTTCTTTCTTATTCTATCATTCTTCTTATATTATTCAAAGACTTCTCTTGATCCTCTAAACTTCATCCAAACACTTAAATCCTAAGTCCAAACTTTCACTAGCCCTCACAAGAATTACAATCTTTAACTCTAGTGAGAAATATTTTCTTAAGCACTCAAGTTCTAGAGCCAAGATTCAAGGAGGGTCATCCACTCCAAAGACTCTTGTTCAAAGCTTAAGGAAGAAGAGAATGACCCTTTTTAGACCCTACACAAGAGGTAGGAGCATTCTGAGCTTTAGTTACATTATAGTTTGTGAGAAACAATTAGTAATAGTAGAACTTATATTGTTATTTGTAATAACTTATCAGTATGACATATGCCCTGTTGTGACTTATGTATTAAGTGATTATATTCCAGTTTATGTGATAGTAGTTCTACACTTAGTTCTACATTTAGTATCAGTCAGACCCTAGTCATGTGTTTGAGCCAAAAACTATACAATTAAAAGATGACTTAACTTTTGAATTATCACCGATGAGAATCGTGGATCATGGCATCAAGCAGCTGAGAAACAAATCTGTATCTCTGGTCCGAGTAGCCTGGGGACAAGATGGAATGGAAGAGCACACATGGGAGCTCGAGGAAGATATGCGTAAAGAATTTCCGAACCTATTCACAGGTATCAAATTTTGAGGGCAAAACTTTTAATAAGAAGGGGAGAAATGTAACATCCCCAAATTTATAACTAAGATAAATATTAATTAGCGATAGCAAAAACCAAGAGAATCTGGACAAATGTTATGAAACACAACAAATAGACTACTTAAGTATGTCCAGAGAAAAATGCAAAGAATAATGAAAATGCCATCACTTAGTAGAAATTACGAAAATGCCCTTGCTATGTAAAGGAAATTACCAAACTACCCTTGCCTTATTAAATGACAAAGATACCCTTACTCTATGAATGGAATTACAAGAATACCACTATCATTGTCTAATTACAAAAATATCCTTGTTTTAGTTAAAGAAATTACTACAATGCCATTTGCACAAATCCCTAGACTTGTCTTTAGACAAGAATGAATCTAAGCCATTAGATTAAGATGATAACACAATAATTTAACCACATACATCATACACATTTATGAATCACCTACATGCACTAAAGGTTAGAAAATCTCCACTAACATCTTTGCTCAAAACATGGAGCATTTTCATCCAACATGTTTGCATAAAACTAGGAAACATGTTTGCACAAAACAAGGAGCATTTTCATCCCAAAATTCAGCCAACATGTTTCCATAAATCATGGTCCAAGTGCTTTCCTTCTTCTGTTTTTTCTCTAATCTTTCCATTATAAATACTCCTTAAACTCTCTTCAATTCAGAAACTCCCTAAGTGTTCTTTCTTTCTTATTCTATCATTCTTCTTATATTATTCAAAGACTTCTCTTGATCCTCTAAACTTCATCCAAACACTTAAATCCTAAGTCCAAACTTTCACTAGCCCTCACAAGAATTACAATCTTTAACTCTAGTGAGAAATATTTTCTTAAGCACTCAAGTTCTAGAGCCAAGATTCAAGGAGGGTCATCCACTCCAAAGACTCTTGTTCAAAGCTTAAGGAAGAAGAGAATGACCCTTTTTAGACTCTACACAAGAGGTAGGAGCATTCTGAGCTTTAGTTACTTTATAGTTTGTGAGAAACAATTAGTAATAGTAGAACTTATATTGTTATTTGTAATAACTTATCAGTATGACATATGCCCTGTTGTGACTTATGTATTAAGTGATTATATTCTAGTTTATGTGATAATAGTTCTACACTTAGTATCAGTCAGACCCTAGTCATGTGTTTGAGCCAAAAACTATACAATTAAAAGATGACTTAACTTTTGAATTACCACCGATGAGAATCGTGGATCATGGCAGCAAGCAGCTGAGAAACAAATCTGTATCTCTGGTCCGAGTAGCCTGGGGACAAGATGGAATGGAAGAGCACACATGGGAGCTCGAGGAAGATATTCGAAAAGAATTTCCGAACCTATTCACAGGTATCAAATTTTGAGGGCAAAATTTTTAATAAGAAGGGGAGAAATGTAACATCCCCAAATTTATAACTAAGATAAATATTAATTAGCGATAGCAAAAACCAAGAGAATCTGGACAAATGTTATGAAACACAACAAATAGACTACTTAAGTATGTCTAGAGAAAAATGCAAAGAATAACGAAAATGCCATCACTTAGTAGAAATTACGAAAATGCCCTTGCTATGTAAAGGAAATTACCAAACTACCCTTGCCTTATTAAATGACAAAGATACCCTTACTCTATGAATGGAATTACAAGAATAGCACTATCATTGTCTAATTACAAAAATATCCTTGTCTTAGTTAAAGAAATTACTACAATGCCATTTGCACAAATCCCTAGACTTGTCTTTAGACAAGAATGAATCTAAGCCATTGGATTAAGATGATAACACAATACTTTAACCACATACATCATACACATTTTTGAATCACATACATTCACTAAAGGTTAGAAAATCTCCACTAACATCTTTGCACAAAACATGGAGCATTTTCATCCAACATGTTTGCATAAAACATGGAAACATGTTTGCACAAAACAAGGAGCATTTTTATCCCAAAATTCAGCCAACATGTTTCCATAAATCATGCTCCAAGTGCTTTCCTTCTTCTGTTTTTTTCTCTGATCTTTCCACTATAAAACTCCTCAAACTCTCTTCAATTCAGAAACTCCCTAAGTGTTCTTTCTTTCTTATTCTATCATTCTTCTTATGTTCTTCGAAGACTTCTCTTGATCCTCTAAACTTCATCCAAACACTTAAATCCTAAGTTCAAACTTTCACTAGCCCTCACAAGAGTTACAATCTTTAACTCTAGTGAGAAATATTTTCTTAAGCACTCAAGTTTAATAGCCAAGATTCAAGGAGGGTCATCCACTCCAAAGACTCTTGTTCAAAGCTTAAGGAAGAAGAGAAGGACCCTTTTTAGACCCTACACAAGAGGTAGGAGTTTCTTCTTTATTTGTTCAAGTATTGTTGGCTTCTAACTTTACTCATGGATAGAATGCCTCAAACTTGAGTTATTGTAAAAATTTTGAGTAATTATATTTTTAGAAAATACAACATGTTCTATTCTGCTATGATTACTTTTATGATGTTATCAAACTCAAATATAACTTAAAAGATTGTATGTGAAACTTGAGTTAATAAAGATAACTTAAGACATGAACATGGCAGGTGCTGGAATTTCTAGTTATTTCTGCCAGTAGTTACTTCGAAAATTAGTGTTCATAAAATATAAAGGATCTCGAAATGAAAATATTTTTATTATAAACTAGAGTCATTGTAGAACACTCTCCAAAAAGAATCACCTAAAACAGAGTTTCCTAGCCCAAGATATAAATTTTTAAAGTAGAGCATAAGACTGAAACTCTTAATCTAACCTTATAGTAGTAAAATAGGTGTAACTCACTCTAAAAAAATGCAAATGGACTGATTTCAACTTTGTGGAAAGCTAACACATCTACAAACACACTTATGTATGCTATGATTAAATTTGTACACCACGAAAATACAGAATGAGAGATATAATTTCGGGACAGTGTGCTGAGAAAGTCTTGAAGGTAGCGTGATACTGTGAGAGTGGAATTTGGAAAGGTTCTGGCTAAGGAAAGACTTGGTATTTAAGTGTGTCCATTGTGACCTACCTCTCTTTCCTGGGAATCCTACTATGCACAATTTACAGTTGATTTACACTAATCTAAGATGATAGTGCTACAAATTTTATTCTAAAAGATGTCAGAACTCTAAATAAAAGATTCAAGTCTTGTAAAGAGATAATTTTAAGGATTTAAGTAGAATAATAATCTTCAGGAGATATATATAAAAGTCATAATAAAAATATATAAAGAACCTCTAAAAATATCTTAAAGGGTATTAATGTATTAATGGAAATACTAAGAGTACAAAGAAGACAAAGAGAAAAAGATAATACCAAGATATTCATAACCTATTAGGAACACTAGAGACCTAACTTGATAACTTAGGTTGCTTAATATGAATTATCTATGAGAATGTTTACTATGAGATTTACATGATATTGTCTATGTTACATGAAGTGATATACAGAAATGTGAATGTATTGATGAGATATGAAATGATAATGATAAAATGATTGACTGTGCCATGATTTATTAATGTGCATACATTCATGTTTCAAATGAAATAATAAATAGACCAACTCACTGCTTAATCCTCTTTGAGGATTAAGGTATTGATGATTTCACTCAGTGAGAATAAAAGTAAAACCTGAAAAAGTAGCAATGATAGTCTGAAAAAGTGGACTTGAGCTAAACTCACGGCTTAACCCCCTAAACCATTGAGATCATGGCAACGGAAAGAAAACCAAAAGGTTGTGGCGACGGCCACGGTATGAGCTCATTACCCTTTTAGGGTG
Source organism: Dalbergia cultrata (assembly GCA_031216105.1). Lineage (NCBI taxonomy): Eukaryota > Viridiplantae > Streptophyta > Magnoliopsida > Fabales > Fabaceae > Dalbergia > Dalbergia cultrata. The sequence goes on along the minus strand of CM062346.1, from coordinate 39,058,443 downwards.
GTCTAAGGCATTGATGCATTCATCCCGTGAGTAATTATGAAATATGTTGATGAAATAAATGAAAGATGATGATCACTAAACAAGTGAATGTTGAGGATGAGTAATCATGAAATGCATGCAGCTCCTAAATGATTATTGCTTATTAGTGGTTTTATATGATATGCTTATATGTATGCTTGATGAAATACTGAATGGATATTTCTGCTAATGTTCAAGATTAGTTTAAAAGTAACTGCACTTCGGCTAATCACGTTTGTGAAAGTTTGATAATTGAATCCTTACTGCTCACCTTTTTATAATAAACCCGAAGTGACTGGGACGACAATGATGACACTTTTAGTACAAGTAGGAACTCCTACTGAGAAATCATGTATTTCTCACTCCTATGTTTATTTTCCGTTGTCGTTACCAGAGACAGACGTGTCCACCTAAAGCAACGAAGCTGTAGCTGAGGAAGGAGGTAGCGCGTGAAGATTTCAAACTTTTCAAGTAGGAGCATTCCGAGCTTTAGTTACATTATAGTTTGTGAGAAACAATTAGTAATAGTAGAACTTATATTGTTATTTGTAATAACTTATCAGTATGATATATGCCCTGTTGTGACTTATGTATTAAGTGATTATATTCCAGTTTATGTGATAATAGTTCTACACTTAGTCTCTTATTCCGCTTATTTAATTAAGTGCGCAATGTAACTTGATTATTATCTATAAAAGTACTATGTATTTCACTTCTCGTTACAGGCTTAAGTTTTCAAAAAATTAATTTATTTAAAGAAAAAAAAACTTCCACTATTTTTCTAAGTTAATTTCAAAAGAAAATAAATGCAAGGCATAAGTGACAACTAATAGAATCCAAATGTGAACTTAAGCACAGTGGGGTTCTATTAGGGTGTTACAGATTTGCCTCCTCCTCACCGTAGCAGGAGAAGTACGTCTCAGTGCTTGTCACATAAAAATCTCCTGGAGGTGCCCGGCTCAACCATGTCACCCAGGGTTTTCAACTCATGTGCTACTTTGAAAACATTTTTCAACCCTTTTGGGTTTGACGGAAATTTGGCAGCATAACAGCTGTTAAACCGAATTTCCTTCAAACCGACATTTATGCCACAAGCTAAACACACAACATATTTCTCACGCAATTCTCATGTTCATAATAAACTTAGCATCTTAAACAATCATTTCCGTATGCATCATATACATCTCAATATCTTATTATATCATCATAAAATTCAAGACTTCTTAGTATCTTATGCATTGACCCTTAAGGTCATTAACTCACAATCTAAGTTATAAATCATTACAACTTAAAATCTCGGGTACATATAGGCTCATATATAAGTATTCCTCACTCATTTCTATGATCATAAACATCTCTAAACCTCAAGAGTGCAGAATCTAAAATTCTAACTTTACGGGTACCTAGGAGTCAGAACAATGACCCTTTCTAAGTTCAGTTTGCTCCTAAGGCATCAAGATCAAGTCCTGAACCAATTATGAGTCATTCCTACACATTTAAACTAATTTAATTCCATCATTATCATTTCTAAACCATGCTGGACAGAATCCAGAAAAATCAATTATTAAAGGATCTAGAACTCTCAAATTAATTCTTTTCTAGTTACTAATTTCTCTAATCTTTCACATATGAATTTTAACATTTATTATACATAAACATGCTCATATTATCCTCAATAAAACAGCACAAACAGTGAGCATATGAAGGCAAGGCAGAACCAAAAATCCATCTCCATAAGAAGGCATAAAACTTGATTTCTAAAGCACATAAAATGCTAGTTTCTCTTGGAACCTTTTTAAAACTTTCAAAACTCATTTGTAAAGCACATAAGAAGGTTTTCTCAGTGGTAGAATGCTCTGATGAACAAAAGGTGGCATTCTCTACTTATATGCTGAAAGGAGAGGCTGCCGCGTGGTGGAAGGGTGCAAAAGGCTTGCTTGAAAGTGTTGACATACAGATTACGTGGGAGGTTTTCTATGCTACATTCCATAAGAAATATTTTCCAGATCCGGTTAAGAAGGCAAAGGAAGTAGAATTTTTGTTGTTTGACACGAAATCGAAGTGTGGCTGAGTACACAGCTAAGTTTGAAGAACTGATCAAACACTCAACTAGCTACCAAAGTAATCCCAACGAGGCTTGGAAATGCATGAAATATGAGAGTGGTTTGAGGCCAGACATTTTGGCATCTGTGGCTCCACTGGAAGTCACTGACTATGCATCTTTAGTCAGCAAAAGCCAAGTGGCTGAGAGTTGCAATCGCCAGCTAGTTGCCCACCGAGTTGAAGAGAATAGGAAGAGGTCTGCTCAACAAGGTCACCGAGGGTTCCCACCCCTTACAAGAAACCCTACCAAGGAGGTGGATTTAAAGGAAACAACCCCAACACCCTATGATGAATCAACCTAAGACACAAGCCGTTAATCGACCTAGGATGGTCTTTGTCCCTGAACCTATGACTAGACCCCCTTGTGCCACTTGTGGAAAGATACATGGAGGGGAATGTAGATTTGGTAAGAATGTTTGTTATCGGTGTGGACAGACAGGACACTATTCTAGAGAGTGCCTAAAGCTCAATCAGTCCTCTACACTTAAGCCTAAGGCACGAGTGGACGCGTGTTTGCTATCACTGCTGAGATGCCCTCAGAATCCGATGATCTGATTCAAGGTAAGTGTATAATTAATGGAAAACCCTTAATTGTATTGTTTGATTCTGGCGCAACACATTCATTCATTTCATATGATTGTGCTAATAAGTTGAGGTTGTATATATCTGACTTAAAAATCATCTTAGTTGTCTCTACACCCACTATAAATATCATAGAACTGATCAAGCCTGCCTAAATTGTGAATTTGAGGTAGCTGATAGGAGTTTTCATCATGATTTAGTTTGTCTACCTTTGTCTAGTTTTGATGTAATCTTGGGCATGGATTGGCTTTTGCCAACCGTGTGTTACTACATTGTGCAAATAAGTCACTAGTATTTCTTCCCAAACCATCTTTACCCAATCCCTCTAAACTTGATAGAAAGGTACGACTATACCTAAACTCCATTATCGTGGGGATAGTAGGAATGAAGAGCGAGGATATGTTTTCCTGATGACAAGTGAGAGGGAAGTGGAGCAAGCTCTAGAAAGGATCCTTGTAGTAAAGGAATTCTCATATGTTTTTCCTCATGACATACCTGAATTTCCTCCAAAAGGGAGATTGAGTTTTCTATAGATTTGGTACCGAACAGGACCCATATCTATAGCTCCTTATAGGATGCCACTGGCCGAGTTAATGCACGAATTGAAGAAGCAATTAGAGGAGCTACTAGAGAAGAAATTCATTAGGCCTAGTGCTTCATCATGGGGAGCTCGGTGCTATTTGTCAAGAAGAAGGATGGGAGCTATGCGGTTATGTGTGGATTATAGGCAGCTAAACCAAGTGACCATAAAGAATAAATACCCTTTGCCTAGAATAGATGACCTCATGGACCAATTAAGAGGAGCCCAAGTGTTTTCCAAGATAGATCTGCGATCAGGATACCACCAGATTCGAGTGAAGGAGGAGGACATACCAAAGACAGCCTTTAGGACTAGATATGGACATTATGAGTTTAATGTGATGTCGTGTGGGTTAACCAATGCACCGGCAGTGTTTATGGACTACATGAATAGGATATTTAGACCATACTTGGACAAGTTTGTAATAGTGTTCATCGATGACATTCTAGTTTACTCTAGAACTCAAGAAGAGCACGAAGAACACTTACGAGTGGTGTTGGAGGTGTTGAGGAACAAGAAACTTTATGCAAAGTTGTCCAAGTGTGAATTTTGGACGAAGGAAGTTAAGTTCTTAGGTCATGTAGTGTCACATGGGGGAATAGCAGTAGACCCAAGTAAGATAGAAGCGGTGCAACAATGGGAAACCCCTACCACTGTGAAGGAGATTAGGAGTTTTCTAGGGCTAGCCAGGTTACTACCAAGGTTCATTAGAGGTTTTTCCCAAATTACCTTACCCCTCACCAAGCTAACAAGGAAGAATTCAGCTTTTATATGGAGCCCAAAATGTGAAGAGAGTTTCCAAGAACTAAAGAAGAAGTTGACTACTACCCCTGTCCTAATCCTACCTGACCCAAAAGAAAAATTTGAGGTGTATTGTGATGCCTCGGGAAGAGGACTAGGATGTGTTTTGATGCAAAATAGGAATGTAGTAGCCTATGCCTCTAGACAGCTCAAACCCCATGAAGTTAATTACCCAACCCATGACTTAGAGCTAGCGGCTATTGTCTTTGCCTTAAAAATCTGGAGACATCATCTTTATGGTGTAAAGTTTGAAGTCTTTTCGACCACAAAAGTCTGAAATACCTCTTCAACCAAAAGGAACTCAATATGAGACAAAGGCGTTGGATGGAGTTTCTCAAGGACTATGACTTTGGGTTGAACTACCACCCAGCAAAGGCAAATGTGGTAGCAGACGCTTTGAGTCGTAAGTCCTTGCATGCCGCTTGGCTCATGGTGAAAGAAAATGAGTCGATAGAAGATTTTAGGAACCTCAACTTAGGATATAGGGGACTTGAACAAATTTGGTTAAGCAAGCTAAGTGTAACCAGTAGCTTTAAGGATCAAATAATTCAAGCCCAAAGGGAAGATGAGGATTTCCTTAGAACCTTAACCCTTGTCCAAGTAGGAAAGTTGAAAGAGTTTGTCCAGGATAAGGAAGGAGTGTGGAGATACCAAGGGAGAATCTGTGTACCAGCAAAGGAAGGATTGAGAGCTAGCATTTTGGAAGAAGCCCACAAGAGTCAATTTAGTGTACACCCCGGTATAACCAAGATGTACCATGACCTAAAAAGATGTTCTGGTGGCCAAAGATGAAAGCAGATATAGCAAATATAGTGCAAAAATGTTTGGTATGCCAAAAAGTGAAGATAGAGCATCAAAAACCCTCCGGAGTGGTGCAACCTCTCGAAATCCCCGAATGGAAGTGGGAAGGAATATCCATGGATTTCGTGATGGGATTGCCAAGAACGCCTACCGGACATGACTCCATATGGGTAATTGTGGATAGATTGACCAAATCTGCTCACTTTTTACCCATTCGAGCAAATTACCCTTTGGAAAAGTTAGCTCACTATACATCCAAGAGATAATAAGGCTCCATGGAGTACCCAAAACCATTGTCTCAGATAGGGATCCAAGGTTCACCTCAAGATTTTGGGGAGCTTTGCAAAAGGCGTTTGGTTCAAGGTTGTGTCTAAGCACTGCCTATCACCCTCAAACTGATGGACAATCAGAAAGAACAATTCAAACCCTTGAGGATATGCTAAGAGCATGTGTCTTAGACCAGCCAAAAAGTTGGGACAAACAACTTCCATTGATTGAGTTTGCATATAATAATAGTTACCACACTAGCATTGGGATGGCACCCTATGAGGCTTTGTATGGTAGAAAGTGTCAATCACCACTTTGTTGGTGTGACCCGGGAGAGCAAAGTATTTTGGGCCCTGATTTGGTAGAAAAGACAACCAAACAAATAAGGAGAATTAGGGAAAAAATCCTCCTTTGCTCAGAGTAGGCGAGAAGAGCTATCTTTGACAAGAGAAGGAAACCTCTCAATTTCAAGAAGGAGAACACATATTCTTGCGAATTACTCCTACCAGGTATAGGTCGTGCAATGAAAGTCAAAAAGCTAAGCCCTAGATTCTTAGGACCCTTTCAAATCCTCAAAAAGGTAGGTCCCTCCGCCTACCAAATTGCATTACCTCCAAATTTGTCTAACCTACACAATGTTTTTCATGTGTCCCAATTGAGAAAGTATCAGTCAGACCCCAGTCATGTGTTTGAGCCAAAAACTATACAATTAAAAGATGACTTAACTTTTGAATTACCACCGATGAGGATCGTGGATCATGGCATCAAGCAGCTGAGAAACAAATCTGTATCTCTGGTCCGAGTAGCCTGGGGACAAGATGGAATGGAAGAGCACACATGGGAGCTCGAGGAAGATATGCGAAAAGAATTTCCGAACCTATTCACAGGTATCAAATTTTGAGGGCAAAATTTTTAATAAGAAGGGGAGAAATGTAACATCCCCAAATTTATAACTAAGAATCTTAATTATCGATAGCAAAACCAAGAGAATCTGGACAAATGTTATGAAACACAACAAATAGACTACTTAAGTATGTCTAGAGAAAAATGCAAAGAATTACGAAAATGCCATCACTTAGTGGAAATTACGAAAATGCCCTTGCTATGTAAAGGAAATTACCAAACTACCCTTGCCTTATTAAATGACAAAGATACCCTTACTCTATGAATGGAATTACAAGAATATCCACTAACATCTTTGCACAAAACATGGAAACGTGTTTGCATAAAACATGGAAACATGTTTGCATAAAACATGGAGCATTTTCATCCAACATGTTTGCATAAAACATGGAAACGTGTTTGCACAAAACATGGAAACGTGTTTGCACAAAACAAGGAGCATTTTCATCCCAAAATTCAGCCAACATGTTTCCATAAATCATGCTCCAAGTGCTTTCCATCTTCTGTTTTTTTTCTCTAATCTTTCCACTATAAATACTCCTCAAACTCTCTTCAATTCAGAACCTCCCTAAGTGTTCTTTCTTTCTTATTCTATCATTCTTCTTATGTTCTTCAAAAACTTCTCTTGATCCTCTAAACTTCATCCAAACACTTCAATCCTAAGTCCAAACTTTCACTAGCCCTCACAAGAGTTACAATCTTTAACTCTAGTGAGAAATATTTTCTTAAGCATTCAAGTTCTAGAGCCAAGATTCAAGGAGGGTCATCCACTCCAAAGACTCTTGTTCGAAGCTTAAGGAAGAAGAGAAGGACCCTTTTTAGACCCTATACAAGAGGTAGGAGCTTCATCTTTAATTGTTCAAGCATTGTTGGCTTCTAACCTTGATAGAATGCCTCAAGTTTGAGTTATTGTCAAAAGTTTTAAATGATTATTTGAAAAATATATTTTTAGAAATATGACATGTTCTATTTTGTTATGAGTACCTTTATGATGTTATCAAACTCAAATATAACTTGAAAAGATTGTATGTGAAACCTGATTTAATAAAGGTAACTTAAGACATGAAAATGGTAGGTGCTGGAAATTCTAGTTGTTTCTGGCAGCAGGTACTTGAAAGCTACTGTTCATAAAATATTAAGTATCTCGAAATTAAAATAATTTTACTATAAACTAGACTCATTATAGAACACTCTCCAAAAAGAATCACCTAAAACGGAGTTTTCTAGCTCAAGATATAAATTTTTAAAGTAGAGCCTAAGACTGAAACTTTAAATCTGACCTTGTAGTAGTAAAATAGATGTAACTCACTCTAGAAAAATGTAAATGGACTGATTTCAACTTTGTTGGAGAGCTAACACATATAGGAATACACCCATGTATGTTATGTATAAAGCTTTGTACCACGTAAATACAGAATGAGAAATAAATTTCGGGATAGTGTACTGTGAAAGTGCAGTTTGGAAAGGTTCTGGCTAAGGAAAGACTTGGTATTTAAGCATGTCCATTGTGACCCACCTCTCTTTCCAGGAACCCTCCTATGCATGGTTTACAGTTGATTTACACTATTCCAAAGATGTAAATGCTAAAATTTGATGAGTTAGGAATTTGGAACTACCTTTACTAACAAGTATACAGAGAATTATAAACTTTCTTCTAAAAGATGTCAAAACTATAAATAAAAGAATCAAGTCTTGTAAAGAGAGAATTTTAAGAATTTAAGTAGAATAATAATCTTCAAGAGTTATATGAAAGTCATAATAAAAATATATAAGGAACCTATAATAATATTTTGAAGTGCATCAATGTATTAATGGAATGCTAAGAGTACAAAGAACACTAAGAGAAAAGATAATACTAAGACATCCATTACCTCTTACGAACACTAGGAACTCAACTTGATAACTTTGGTTAGTTAATATGAATTATCTATGAAAGTGTTTACTATGAGATTTACATGATATTGTCCATGTTTTATGAAGTGATTTATAGTAATGTGAATGTATGGTGATGAATTATGAAATGATGAGGATGAATGATTGATTGCCCAAGGTTTATTGTGATTACATGATAATATGCATACATTCATTTTCCAAAAGAAATAATAAAAGTAAAGTTTGAAAAAGTAGCAATGAAAGTCTGGAAAAGTGGACTTGAGCTAAACTCATGGCTTAACCCCCTAAACCGTTGAGATCACGGCAACGGAATGAAAACCAAAAAGGTTATGGCGACGGCCATGGTATGAGCTCATTACCCTTTTAGGGTGGTCTAAGGCATTGATGCATTCATCCCGTGAATAATTAAGAAATATGTTGATGAAATAAATGAAAGATGATGATCACTAAACAAGTGAATGTTGAGGATGAGTAATCATGAAATGCATGCAGCTCCTAAATGATTACTGCTTATTAGTGGTTTTACATGATATGCTTATATGTATGCTTGATGAAATCTTGAATGAATATTTCGCTAATATTCAAGATTAGTTTAAAAGTAAGTGCTCTTCGCTAATCACGTTTGTGAAAGTTTGATAATTGAATCCTTACCTGCTCACCTTTTATAATAAACCCGAAGTGACCGGGACGACAACGATGACACTTTTAGTACAAGTAGGAACTCCTCTTGAGAAATCATGTATTTCTCACTCCTATGTTTATTTTCCGTTGTCGTTACAGAGACAGACGTGTCCACCTAAAGCAACGAGGCCGTAATGAGGAAGGAGGTAGCACGTGAAGATTTCAAACCGTTCAAGTAGGAGCATTCCGAGCTTTAGTTACATTATAGTTTGTGAGAAACAATTAGTAATAGTAGAACTAATATTGTTATTTGATATGCCCTGTTGTGACTTATGTATTAAGTGATTATATTCCAGTTTATGTGATAATTGTTCTACACTTATTCTTTTATTCCGCTTATTTAATTAAGTGCGCAATGTAATTTGATTATTATCTATAAAAGCACTATGTATTTCACTTCTCGTTCTGAGTGCTTAAGTTTTCAAAAAAATTAATTTATTTAAAGAAAAAAAAAACTTTCATTATTTTTCTAAGTTAATTTCAAAAGAAAATTAATACAAGGCATAAGTGACAACTAATAGAATCCAAATGTGAACTTAAGCACAGTGGGGTTCTATTAGGGTGTTACATTATGGTATCGAGCATTCATCCTATTTAAGCCTGAGGAATGGACTGACTATGCTTCTGTCTATGATATCATGCTATTAATCTTATCTGTATGATGGGATATAGGATTTAGAAATGCATGATCGTCTTGTGATACTGCCATAGTTGCTACCATGCTTAGCTATAGTATTGAGCCTGATCAACTCGATGACTGTTGTTTGGTGTGTCTAGGAACTAATGGCAGCAAACAGACGTACGCATGGGGCACGCAGTGGAGGTAATCGTGATGAACTGGCAAATGCACTCCAGGAGATGGCTAGGGCTATGCAAGCACAAGCAACAGTGATGAGGGAGCAAATGAATAGGATGTCAGAGGAATCAGTTGGGAACCAAGAACATGGAAAATTCTCAGAATTCAAGAGGGCTGGACCTCTAGAATTCAAAGGGACAACTAACCTAAATAGGTGACATATGGATTCAAGAGATGGAGAAGGTTTTCTCGGTGGTAGAATGCTCGATGAACAAAAGGTGGCATTCTCTACTTATATCTTTGAAAGGAGAGGCTGCGTGGTGGAAGGGTGCAAAGGGCTTGCTTGAAAGTGCTGACATACAGATTACGTGGGAGGTTTTCTATGCTACATTCCATAAGAAATATTTTCCAGATTCGGTTAAGAAGGCAAAGGAAGTAGAATTTCTGTTGCTGACACAGGGAAATCGAAGTGTGGCTGAGTACACAGCTAAGTTTGAAGAACTGATCAAACACTCAACTAGCTACCAAAGTAATCCCAACGAGGCTTGGAAATGCATGAAATATGAGAGTGGTTTGAGGACGTACATTTTGGCATCTGTGGCTCCACCGAGGTCACCGACTATGCATCTTTAGTCGCAAAAGCCAAGTGGTGAGAGTTGCAATCGCCATGACTAGTTGCCCACCGAGTTGAAGAGAATAGGAAGAGGTCTGCTCAACAAGGTCACCAAGGGTTCCCACCCCTTACAAGAAACCCTACCAAGGAGGTGGATTTAAAGGAAACAACCCCAACACCCTATGATGAATCAACCTAAGACACAAGTCGTTAATCGACCTAGGATGGTCAGCTGTCCTGAACCTATGACTAGACCCCCTTGTGCCACTTGTGGAAAGATACATGGAGGGAATGCAGATTTGGTAAGAATGTTTGTTATCGGTGTGACAGACAGGACACTATTCTAGAGAGTGCCTAAAGCTCAATCAGTCCTCTACACTTAAGCCTAAGGCACGAGGGACGCGTGTTTGCTATCATCACGAGATGCCCTCAAAATCCGATGATCTGATTCAAGGTAAGTGTATAATTAATGGAAAACCCTTAATTGTATTGTTTGATTCTGGCGCAACACATTCATTCATTTCATATGATTGTGCTAATAAGTTGAGGTTGTATATATCGACTTAAAAATCATCTTAGTTGTCTCTACACCCACTATAAATCTTGTTAGAACTGATCAAGCCTGCCTAAATTGTGAATTTGAGGTAGCTGATAGGATTTTTCATCATGATTTAGTTTGTCTACCCTTGTCTAGTTTTGATGTAATCTTGGGCATGGATTGGCTTTCGGCTAACCATGTGTTACTACATTGTGCAAATAAGTCACTAGTATTTCTTCCCAAACCATCTTTACCCAATCCCTCTAAACTTGATAGAAAGGTACGACTATACCTAAACTCCATTATCGTGGGGGATAGTAGGAATGAAGAGCGAGGATATGTTTTCCTGATGACAAGTGAGAGGGAAGTGGAGCAAGCTCTAGAAAAGATCCTTGTAGTAAAGGAATTCTCAGATGTTTTTCCTGATGACATACCTGAATTTCCTCCAAAAAGGGAGATTGAGTTTTCTATAGATTTGAGTGCAGGGAACAGGACCCATATCTATAGCTCCTTATAGGATGCCACCGTCGAGTTAATGTAATTGAAGAAGCAATTAGAGGAGCTACTAGAGAAGAAATTCATTAGGCCTAGTGCTTCACCATGGGGAGCTCCAGTGCTATTTGTCAAGAAGAAGGATGGGAGCTTGCGGTTATGTGTGGATTATGTAACACCCTAAATCTTAACCCAAGACTACTAGTATGTCCTTAGGTTAATTTTTAGAATATTACCTCTTGGTCTCATCCTTTGGAAAATACTTAGCGGAAATACGGGTAAAATTTTTCTTTTTTTTTTTAAAATCAAAGTGAGAGCCACGCGCGAAACTTTAAGGGGCAACATAGCGAAACATATAAGCAAAGCATAAGAAACACATCATGTCATGGAAGCATCAACTGAAACATAGATATATATATATATAACTTGCCTACCCAAAGAGGCAGGACTATTTGATACATCATGAAGCAAAATACAACTGAAATGCAATACAAGGAAGTCATAAAAAGCGAATACAAGAGAAACTACCCCCATACCCATGTGCACCTAAAGGAGACAACCTCATATACAAAAGAAGGTTTGTCCTCTACTATGTGGCGTGTGTGTGCACTAACTACTACCCTTCCTATGACTACTCCTGTGGGTTCGAGTACTGCGGGGTCGAGTCGATCCACTGGCGAATCTCGGCGGGAGTGGTCGAGTGCATCATCGGGGCATGTCCACCGCGGCGGCGCATAGATGGCCGTCGAGCCAACCTCGGCCGACCACCGTCTCCTCACTCCCAGCCCTCATCGGTGGAGGAGCGGGACCGAGCTCAACTGTACATGTGGGATGGCGGGTCCTCGGATGGGTCCGCCTCCAGAAGTACCGGGACGCGGCACATACTGGTACTCGCGTACTGCTGATGTCTCGGGCTCCATGCGGAGGATCTGCTCATCGCGTGGTCTCGCTCGCTCAAAAATCCCGTTATGACGGTGAAGCGATCGGGGTGAAGCGGTAGCTCGGGGCGGGAAGTGCGAAGGGTCGTCCCATGAACATGTATACTCCGACGGTGCAGCGACCCTCAAAATGGTATGACCCGAGTCTTGGGTCATGGTGCAGCTCCCATACCGGGTGTCGACGAAGAGTACAAACGCGTCGCCATCTGAAGATATGACGGAAGAAAAGAGAGAGGGAATGAGAATCTTTCTAAAAGAATTCTCAGTAGGGTTATCCCTACCTAGGTGTCATCGTCACATCCTCAGGAACCTTGGGTTTATTTCTAAAAGGTGTGCATGCATATAAGTTCCTTTTAAGTGGGTTTCCTAAAGAGGTATTTTATCCAAGGTCCATCATATTTTATAATGCGTCTTTATAACTTAAGCAGAAATATACTAATGATATGAATGCATCATAAGGTAAACCAAACAATAGAATAACTAGGAAACATTATAACATTGACATAAGTAAAGTTTATGTGACATTGTCAACTTTAACTTTCATCTCATGGGGCCGCCCTAAAACTTCTCTAGGTTATGAGCTCATACCTTAACTAGTCGTCACTAGCTCTTACTTATCCTATGATAAGCGTAACATAATCCCGACTTAAAGTACGGGCTAGGGGGCAAATTAAGGATCTCCTTTCTAGGATCATTTCCTCTTTGAAACGCTTTGCTAGCCACGTGGGCCTCGCAATTTGTCCGCTTTGGCAGGCTGCATCTACACATACCCTCACGGATTTGTCTCCTCCTTGGGGTGCTCGGCGAACCGGTGTCACCCAGAGAAGCTGCGTCTCAGTGTTGTGTCACATTTATATTTTCATAAGTATTACATCACAATTACCTCATCATTCATCATATTCATTTTTATCATGCATTCTCATGTAGCTTTTTCATAACATATATATCATCACATGAAACTTTCTCATAACATTCGTCACATAAAACTTTCACACAAACATCATCACATAGTCATTTTTAACAATCATCCCCATAGGCTCATAGACATGTTATGTTATATCTCATAGTGCTTTAAACTTCGATTATTATGAGTCTTAAACTTGCAAATTAATTATTCTTAACTTCTTTATACACCTATAGTTTGACAATTTATGAGTTATACAAATCTCATGCTTAAGAACTAATCCAAATAGCACTAAGCGGAATTTGGACAACTTTATGTTTAAGTGATTACGGAGTTCTAGAAATTACGGTTTAGATCTTTATCTCACTTTCTAAGTTATTGATCATCAACACCTAGTCTCTCGGGAACCTACAAGGTTATAACTAAGTATTTCTCACCTCACCCTATGGTCAAGAACATCTCTAAACCTCAAGAGTGCAGAAATCAAAATACTAACTTTACGGGTACCTAGAAGTCACAATAATGACCCTTTCTAAGTTCGGTTTGCTCCTAAGGTTTCAAGATTAAGTCCTAAACCAATTATGAGTCATTCCTACACATATAAACTAATTTAAAACCATGATTATTGAATCTAAACCTTGCTGGACAGAATCCAGAAAAATAAATCTTTAAGGGATCTAGAACTCTCAAATTAATTCTTTTCTAGTTCCTAACTTATCCTATCTTTCACATATGAGTCTTAACATAATTATTACCCAAACATAAGCATATTAACATCATTAACACAGCTCATACAGTGGCCAAACATAGCAAGGCAGAACCTAAACAACAACTCCATTTAAAGGCATTGAATCATAGTTTCTAAAGCACATAAAATACTAGTTTCTCTTGGAACCTTATTAAAACCTTCAAAACTCTTTTATGAACACTTTTATTATCTAAACTCATGAAAATACTTAATAGGGCAGTGGCTATATTATTTTCATCTCAAGAGGTCCTAAATTCATAATACTTAGTTCTACACATTCCTTATACTCATATAAGTTTAGAAAAGTATAAAACATAGTTTTCAATACTTGAAGACATTAAGGCCTCATAGGGCCGAAATATGGACCATAGGAAATAAATGTTTTAGACCTTTGTTTGAGATATCATTGGGCAAGTCTTTGAGCTCTAGAATCATTAAAGTGATGACATAAAAATAAACATGCTCATGCACTTATTTTAGTTATTGCTAGAAAGTAAAGTGAGAGCATAAAATAAACATGTGGTGCAATATATCATTATCTTTGATATTTAGGTGAGGACTTGAAATATAAATATGATAATGCCAAGCTTGAAACATAAACATGATAATGCAAGTTCATTCATTATCTTGGGATTTAGTGATAGCAAAGAAATAAACATGATATGCATAGCTTAAAGTAAACATGATGCAAGTTTCATTTTTATGTTTAACTAGAGCTCATATAAGACTTTAACAAGATAATAACCCTATACCATATCTCAAAGATCACAACACAAGAATCGAAAATCATATAAAAGAGAAATAAGGTGAAACTACATCAAGTTCTTTATTAAGTACCCAAACCCCTATCTAGAGACAAATCTCTAGAACGTGCCGCCAACTTTAAGGTTGACAAGGGTAGGCTTGGGCTTTTAGAAATCCTTAGATTAATTTTCTTAAGTTGGAAAACCATGTGAGCTAGATAACATATAGATGAAGTTGTAAGAAAAGGAAAACTCAAGCTTTAGAGGTTTCTTTGAGATGAACACAATGTCATCATCTAGAAACTCTCATCATCAAGCTATCATGCTCAAATCAAGGCCTCATGGCCGAAAATGAAAGGAAAGGAAAAACAAAGGGAAGTTCAAAAGAATCCAAGAGAAAACTAGAGAAAAACACTTTCTTGAGCAAAATAAAGTTTGAAAACAAATCCCTACCTAGTGATGAAGATAAAAGCTTGATCTTGAAGATGGAAATGAGATGAGCAACACCTCCTAGGATGGTGATGATGATTCGGCCTTGATGAGAGAAAAGAAAGAAAATGTGTTTCAAGTGGAGTTGTGTTTGAGGTGTGGTGTTTGAGAGGTTTGATGATGGTTCAAGGTTTTGGGGTGGTGTTTGATGGTTGAGAGGTGATGATGAGATGAAGAGATGAAGAAGATAAAGATGAAAAGAAAGGAAGAACACTCTTGGAACTTTGAGAGAAAAAGGAAAGACTAGCAAGACAACTCTAAAACTCTAAACTTTGCAAATGCTTCAAAGTGTAACAAGGCTAACACAAGCATCCTATTTATAGAAAAACAAAACCATGGAGGAGTGAATGGGGAGGGAGTGGCCGTGTGGTTTGGAGGGAAAAGGAAGAGAAAAATATCTCTTACACAAGGTCATTCAAGCATGGTTGAAGTATGGAAGCTATGCTACAAAGTATGGCTTGATGTGAGTTAATTTCCTATCACATTTTTATGAAATTAGGCTTCTAGAAATAATGCATGGCTGGAACTTTTCCAGCCACAATTAAATGGGAAAAATGGGTTGTTTTAATTATTTATTCATGTGGAAATTCAAGCTTGATTGAAAGTTATGACAAGGTATAGTGTATGTGACTTGAGGTATGGCCTTGGAGTGTTGAAAAATTGAACATGTGATGCATAATGGAGGAGGGCAGCTTCGGCCAAGGCTGGACAGCAGAGTGGGAGGATGATTTGACCATTTAATTGTGTGTTAATGGTAGGTTTAGATGTGTATTAGCTTAGGTACAAGGTTAGGAATGATTAAGCTTAAGTTTAGGTAACTAAGAATGTGATTTAGGGAGTTTATGACAAGTTTAGGAGTGCTCATACATCATTAAAGAATTTAAAACTCATTTATGAATAAACAATGTGTAACACAATTCCATGATTTAAGGAATTGGAAAGAGAAAACACTATTCAAGATTCTATGACTAGGTGTCATAAAATTAAAATATGATTTTAGGTTGTAATTAAGTACTTTTTGGTTCTAATCAACTTTAATAAATTATTTTGGCTCTAGATTAATTAAGGAAATTAATTAACCTTCGATTAGAGCCTAATATTGCTTAGGTTTGCTTAATCGAGTGATTAAGCGTAAAAATACGAAACTAGGGGCAAAACCGTAATTTTGCACTAATTTTGCCCGGGACTTCAAAAATTAAAACTGAGGTCATAGAATACATAAAAACGCCTTTTAAAACCATCTGGAGAAGTTTCGGGTTCATCCGGCTCTTGCAAACGGGTAAAACACCGCAGGGGCGTTTTGGTCATTTTGACCCGAAAACTCGAAAAACGTGATTTTCGATCCCGGGAAGGTACATAAGTTTTCTAATCCCCTTCCAACATTGAGTTTGCCCTTCGAGTACTGCCGCACTGGTTTTCCTCGAATTCCGGGCTGAAAATGACCTTAGGGGCATTGTGGTCATTTTCACTCTAACAGAAAATCGGGGCGTTACATTACTCCCCTCCTTAAAAAGAATTTCGCCCTCGAAATTCGTACCTTAGAAAAGCTCTGGATATTTGGACTTCATCTCTGACTCTAGTTCCCACGTGTGTTCTTCCGACTTGCCTTGTCCCCACGCCACTTTTACCAAAGGAACAGACTTGTTCCTTAATCGCTGACTCCGTGATCCACTATTCCCGTAGGCGGTACATTGAAAGTGAGGTCCTCCCTTAACTGTACATGCTCTGGTTCTAGGACATGACTAGGGTCGGACTCATATTTACGTGGCGGGAGACGTGAAAGACATCATGAAGGTTTGATAGATTGGGTGGTAAGGCTATTTTGTAAGCTACGGATCCGACTCTTTGAAGAATTTCAAAAGGACCGAGAAATCGGGGACTCAACTTTTTAACTTTCATGGCTCTCCCTATTCCTGTAGTGGTGGTGATTCTTAGAAATACATGTTCTCCCTCTTGGAACTCCAAGGGCTTGCGCCTTTTGTCCGCGTAGCTTTTCTGTCGACTTTGAGCGGTTAAGATTCTATCCTTGATCTTCTTGATTTGCTCCGTCGTTTCCCTCACTACCTCAGGTCCTAAGACACTTTGCTCTCCGGGCTCGTACCAACACAAGGGTGATTGGCACTTCCTTCCGTATAATGCCTCAAATGCGGTGCCATACCGATGCTTGCGTGATAACTGTTGTTATACGCAAACTCGATCAAAGGCATGTACTTATCCCAACTTCCTTTTTGGTCTAAGACACAAGCTCTCAGCATATCCTCTAGGGTTTGGATTGTCCTCTCGGACTGACCATCCGTTTGTGGGTGGTAAGCAGTGCTTAGGCACAACTTGGAACCAAACGCCTTTTGAAAGGCTCCCTAAAACGTGACGTAAACCGGGGATCTCGATCCGAGATTATCGTCGATGGTACTCCATGCAACCTTACTATTTCTTGGATGTAAAGCTGGGCCAACTTATCCAACGAGTACGTGACTCGAATAGGTAGAAAGTGAGCCGACTTAGTTAGTCGATCCACGATTACCCATACGGCATCGTGGCGGCTTGGGTCTTTGGCAATCTGTCCACGAAGTCCATTGATATACTCTCCCACTTCCACTCGGGGATCGACAGGGGTTGCAACATGCCAGAAGGTTTTTGGTGTTCGATCTTGACCTTTTGGCAGACCAAACACTTACTCACCCAGGCGACCACATCCTTCTTTAATCCGGGCCACCAAAACATCCTCTTCAAGTCCTGATACATCTTCGTAGTACCAGGATGGATGGCAAAATGGCTTTTGTGAGCCTCCTCCAAGATCTTTTCTCGGAGGTCACCATCTTGTGGCACACAGATTCGCCCCTCGAACCTCCATAACCAGTCGGGGTCTCGTACAAAACCTTTCAACTTTCCAGCCTTTACTGCCTCGATTGTCTCCATAAAGTCCTCATTTTCTCTTTGGGCAAGCATAATCCTTTGCTTAAACCCACTGGTCACCGTGAGATGACTCATCACGATGCCATTCTCCGTTATAGACATTCCAAGATTCATATTCCTAAATTGCTCTATTAACCTAACTTCATTAACCATCATACTTGACAGACGTAACGAGTTTCGGCTCAAGGCGTCGGCTACTACATTAGCCTTGCCTGGTGGTAACTTAAACCAAAATCGTAGTCCTTGAGGAATTCCATCCATCTCCTTTGCCTCATATTCAACTCCTTTTGATCAAAGAGATGCTTGAGACTCTTATGATCGGAGAAAACTTCAAACCTCACACCATACAAGTGGTGTCTCCACATCTTTAGAGCGAACACGATGGTCGCTAGTTCAAGGTCATGGGTGGGGTAGGTTACCTCATGAGGCTTGAGTTGTGCGGGCGCATAGGCTACCACTTGCCTGCTTTGCATCAACACACAACCTAAACCTTTGCCGAAGCATCGCAATATACCTCGAAGGGTACATTGGGGTCAGTAAAACTAAAAGCTGGGGTTGAGGTGAGCTTTTCCTTAAGCTCTAGGAAACTCTTTTCACACTCGGGGCTCCACTCAAACGGGGCATTCTTCCTAGTGAGCTTGGTTAAGGGTAGGGCTAACTGGGAAAATCCTTTAATGAACCTACGGTAATATCCATTAAACCCAAAAAGCTTCTAATCTCGATTCTGAGGTTGGTCTATCCCAATTCATCACAGCCTCTATCTTACTTGGGTCGATGACTATGCCACCTTTTGACACAACATGTCCTAAGAATTTTACCTCCTCTAACCAAAATTCACACTTAGACAACTTAGCGTATAACTTCTTCTCCTTTAATACCTCTAAAACCAACCTTAAATGACGTTCATGCTCCTCGTGGGTTTTCGAATAGATGAGAATATCATCTATGAACACAACCACGAACTGATCTAAATAGGGTCTAAAGATCCTATTCATGTAATCCATAAAAAACTGCGGGAGCATTCGTCAAACCAAGCGACATTACATTGAACTCAAAGTGTCCATACCGAGTTCGAAGGCGGTTTTAGGAATATCCGAATCTCTCACCCTAACTGATGGTAACCTGACCTTAAATCAATCTTAGAAAACACTCTTTGCTCCTTTCAATTGGTCCATAAGATCGTCAATCCTAGGCAATGGGTATTTATTCTTTATGGTTACTTGGTTCAACTGCCTATAGTCTATACACATCCTCATGCTTCCGTCCTTTTTCTTCACAAATAAGACCGGAGCGCCCCAAGGTGAAGCACTCGGCCTTATAAAACTCTTTTCTAACAACTCCTCTAACTGGGTTTTCAACTCTGCTAACTCCGAGGGTGACATCCTATACGGCTATAGAGATTGGTCCTGTCCCAGAACCAACTCTATGGAGAACTCCACTTCTCTTTCGGGAGGGAACTCGGGTATTTCATCCTGGAAACACCTCGGGATAGTCTCTCACCACAGGTATCTCACCTAGGTTTTGCTCCAAGTCTACATCACAAGCGGCTAGGAGAACATATCCCTTAGTTTTCTTCCCACTACAGAAGACCTCTACGGAATTTAGGTACAGCCTAATGGGTTGAGTGATGTTTTCGGGAGGAGAAGGGAAAACTACGGTTTGGGTTCCACAATCTAACATCACACGATTGGGGTGAAGCTTGATTCATGCCTAAGATAATGCCTATGTCTTTCAAGGGTAAACAAATTAAATCTATGATAAAAGACCTATTTTCTACAACAAGATGACAGTTTAAACAACAACGGCAAGTATTAACAGGGCGATTTGTAGGAGTAGAAACAATGAGATCAAAGGGGAGTTTAGAGACTTTTAGATTTAAGGACTCGACACTAGCAAGTGAAATGAAAGAATGAGTAGCACCAGAGTCATATAGTACAGTTAAGGCTTTACCGTTTACTTCGCACATACCTTCGATGAGATCTTTGGACTTCTTAGCGTCTTCTGCGTTAAGGGTAAAGACCCTTCCTCGGTATTGTGGTCGGGGGTTTTGGTTCGATGTCCCTTGTCCGGTGCAGTCCTTTGCATAGTGGCCAGGCTTGCCACACTTGAAGCACGCATTCTGACCGGCTAAGCATGGGCGATTCCCGTGGTTCTTTCCGCATTGTGGGCAAACATCCGCAGTCGTTGCTCCGGGGTAAGCAGCAGGGGTTTGTGGCGCCTTGTTCTTGGCTCCACTTGGTCCTCCATTGTGGTTTCGGGGTCCACCCGGTCCACGGGGTTGATTATTGAAATTCCTTGGGCCTTGATGTTGAAATGGCGGCCTTTGGTGTTGCTTGGATTGTTGGTGAGCAGGAGCTCTTGGCGGTTGTTGTTGTTGTCGGGCCGTTGGGTGGTAGGGGTTGTAGTGATTCCTCGATGGGTACTGCGGTTTGAACCAGGGCTTGAGGTCCGAGCCCTTAGCTCGCTCCGCCTTGTGATTTGAATCTTTCTCTGTCCTTCTTCAAGTATCCGGCACTTGTTGACCAGGGTCGGAAGTCTCTCGATCTCCATATGGGCCACAGCGTAGTTCATCTCTCGCCTTCAGACCGGCCTCATATTTCACACACTTCCAAACTTCATCGGGGTTCCCTTGGAACACCCGAGAGAACTTGATTAGCTCCTCAAACTTCGCAGTGTATTGAGCTACAGAGACCCTCCTTGGGTTAATCGCATGAACTCAACGCCCTTCGTTCCTCACGGACTCGGAAAGTACTTCTCATAGAAGTAAGTCTTGAACAGCTCGATCAATGGGAGTTCCAGAGGCTTCTAGCAGATGCCTCGTCTTGCTCCACCGTAACTTCGGCGTCGGACTTGAGATGAAAGCAAAGAATGTGACCTTCGCTCCTCCGAAAGGTGTAACAACAGAGTAGATCTTCTCCATGTCTTTGATCCACTCATCGGCCTTGTCGGGTCCATTACCCCTCGGAACAGTGGCGGTTTCACCTTGCGGAACTTGCCGAAGAGGACTTGTTCAAACATCTCTGCACCAGGGGGAGGAGGGGGAACAGAGCAGCATTCGCTTGTTGATCCATTCGGTCGAACATTCGCTCCATGGCTTGCGCCATGCGACGGACAGCAGCAGCTTGTATCATCTTGTTCAACATCGGGTGTAGTCCTAGGTCGTCGACGTGGTGCCATTGGTCCCTATACACATGAAACAATGAACATCAAGTTGATCAGGCTCAATATCCATGCAAAATGAGCTAGTTACCATGGCACTTGCAACCAACAGAAGTCATGCATCTCTAGTCCTACAGCTTATCTCCATCAAGCACTATACATGACATAACTATCGTATTATGCTTATAAAGCATAGTCAGTCCAATCCTCGAGCTCCATGAGAATCGAATCAAGCCTGATACCATAATGTAACACCCTAAATCTTAACCCAAGACTACTAGTATGTCCTTAGGTTAATTTTTAGAATATTACCTCTTGGTCTCATCCTTTGGAAAATACTTAGCGGAAATACGGGTAAAATTTTTCTTTTTTTTTTTAAAATCAAAGTGAGAGCCACGCGCGAAACTTTAAGGGGCAACATAGCGAAACATATAAGCAAAGCATAAGAAACACATCATGTCATGGAAGCATCAATGAAACATAGATATATATATATAACGTGCCTACCCAAAGAGGCAGACTATTTGATACATCATGAAGCAAAATACAACTGAAATGCAATACAAGGAAGTCATAAAAGCGAATACAAGAGAAACTACCCCATACCCATGTGCACCTAAAGGAGACAACCTCATATACAAAAGAAGGTTTGTCCTCTACTATGTGGCGTGTGTGTGCACTAACTACTACCCTTCCTATGACTACTCCTGTGGGTCCGAGTATGCGGGTCGAGTCGATCCACTGGCGAATCTCGGCGGTAGTGGTCGAGCGCATCATCGGGGCATGACCACCGCGGCGAGGGCGCATAGATGGCCGTCGAGCCAACCTCGGCTGGACCACCGTCTCCTCACTCCCAGCCCTCATCGGTGGAGGAGCGGACCGAGCTCCAACTGTACATGTGGGATGGCGGGTCCTCGGATGGGTCCGTCTCCGAGTACTGGGGACGCGGCACATACTCGGCGTACTCGCGTACTGCTGATGTCTCGGGCTCCATGCGGAGGATCTGCTCATCGCGTGGTCTCGCTCGCTCAAAAATCCCGTTATGACGGTAAGGAGCAGTCGGGGTGAAGCGGTAGCTCGGGACGGGGTACGCGAAGGGTCGTCCCATGAACATGTATACTCTGACAGTGCAGCGACCCTCAAAATGGTATGACCCGAGTGCCGGGTCATGGTGCAGCTCCCATACCGGGGTGTCGACGAAGAGTACAAACGCCGCCATCTGAAGATATGACGGAAGAAAAGAGAGAGGGAATGAGAATCTTTCTAAAAGAATTCTCAGTAGGGTTATCCCTACCTAGGTGTCATCGTCACATCCTCAGGAACCTTGGGTTTATTTCTAAAAGGTGTGCATGCATATAAGTTCCTTTTAAGTGGGTTTCCTAAAGAGGTATTTTATCCAAGGTCCATCATATTTTATAATGCGTCTTTATAACTTAAGCAGAAATATACTAATGATATGAATGCATCATAAGGTAAACCAAACAATAGAATAACTAGGAAACATTATAACATTGACATAAGTAAAGTTTATGTGACATTGTCAACTTTAACTTTCATCTCATGGGGCCGCCCTAAAACTTCTCTAGGTTATGAGCTCATACCTTAACTAGTCGTCACTAGCTCTTACTTATCCTATGATAAGCGTAACATAATCCCGACTTAAAGTACGGGCTAGGGGGCAAATTAAGGATCTCCTTTCTAGGATCATTTCCTCTTTGAAACGCTTTGCTAGCCACGTGGGCCTCGCAATTTGTCCGCTTTGGCAGGCTGCATCTACACATACCCTCACGGATTTGTCTCCTCCTGGGGGTGCTCGGCTGAACCGGTGTCACCCAGGAGAAGCGCATCGTTGTTGTGTCACATTTATATTTTCATAAGTATTACATCACAATTACCTCATCATTCATCATATTCATTTTTATCATGCATTCTCATGTAGCTTTTTCATAACATATATATCATCACATGAAACTTTCTCATAACATTCGTCACATAAAACTTTCACACAAACATCATCACATAGTCATTTTTAACAATCATCCCCATAGGCTCATAGACATGTTATGTTATATCTCATAGTGCTTTAAACTTGATTATTATGAGTCTTAAACTTGCAAATTAATTATTCTTAACTTCTTTATACACCTATAGTTTGACAATTTATGAGTTATACAAATCTCATGCTTAAGAACTAATCCAAATAGCACTAAGCGGAATTTGGACAACTTTATGTTTAAGTGATTACGGAGTTCTAGAAATTACGGTTTAGATCTTTATCTCACTTTCTAAGTTATTGATCATCAACACCTAGTCTCTCGGGAACCTACAAGGTTATAACTAAGTATTTCTCACCTCACCCTATGGTCAAGAACATCTCTAAACCTCAAGAGTGCAGAAATCAAAATACTAACTTTACGGGTACCTAGAAGTCACAATAATGACCCTTTCTAAGTTCGGTTTGCTCCTAAGGTTTCAAGATTAAGTCCTAAACCAATTATGAGTCATTCCTACACATATAAACTAATTTAAAACCATGATTATTGAATCTAAACCTTGCTGGACAGAATCCAGAAAAATAAATCTTTAAGGGATCTAGAACTCTCAAATTAATTCTTTTCTAGTTCCTAACTTATCCTATCTTTCACATATGAGTCTTAACATAATTATTACCCAAACATAAGCATATTAACATCATTAACACAGCTCATACAGTGGCCAAACATAGCAAGGCAGAACCGAAACAACAACTCCATTTAAAGGCATTGAATCATAGTTTCTAAAGCACATAAAATACTAGTTTCTCTTGGAACCTTATTAAAACCTTCAAAACTCTTTTATGAACACTTTTATTATCTAAACTCATGAAAATACTTAATAGGGCAGTGGCTATATTATTTTCATCTCAAGAGGTCCTAAATTCATAATACTTAGTTCTACACATTCCTTATACTCATATAAGTTTAGAAAAGTATAAAACATAGTTTTCAATACTTGAAGACATTAAGGCCTCATAGGGCCGAAATATGGACCATAGGAAATAAATGTTTTAGACCTTTGTTTGAGATATCATTGGGCAAGTCTTTGAGCTCTAGAATCATTAAAGTGATGACATAAAAATAAACATGCTCATGCACTTATTTTAGTTATTGCTAGAAAGTAAAGTGAGAGCATAAAATAAACATGTGGTGCAATATATCATTATCTTTGATATTTAGGTGAGGACTTGAAATATAAATATGATAATGCGAAGCTTGAAACATAAACATGATAATGCAAGTTCATTCATTATCTTGGGATTTAGTGATAGCAAAGAAATAAACATGATATGCATAGCTTAAAGTAAACATGATGCAAGTTTCATTTTTATGTTTAACTAGAGCTCATATAAGACTTTAACAAGATAATAACCCTATACCATATCTCAAAGATCACAACACAAGAATCGAAAATCATATAAAAGAGAAATAAGGTGAAACTACATCAAGTTCTTTATTAAGTACCCAAAACCCCTATCTAGAGACAAATCTCTAGAACGTGCCGCCAACTTTAAGGTTGACAAGGGTAGGCTTGGGCTTTTAGAAATCCTTAGATTAATTTTCTTAAGTTGGAAAACCATGTGAGCTAGATAACATATAGATGAAGTTGTAAGAAAAGGAAAACTCAAGCTTTAGAGGTTTCTTTGAGATGAACACAATGTCATCATCTAGAAACTCTCATCATCAAGCTATCATGCTCAAATCAAGGCCTCATGGCCGAAAATGAAAGGAAAGGAAAAACAAAGGGAAGTTCAAAAGAATCCAAGAGAAAACTAGAGAAAAACACTTTCTTGAGCAAAATAAAGTTTGAAAACAAATCCCTACCTAGTGATGAAGATAAAAGCTTGATCTTGAAGATGGAAATGAGATGAGCAACACCTCCTAGGATGGTGATGATGATTCGGCCTTGATGAGAGAAAAAGAAAGAAAATGTGTTTCAAGTGGAGTTGTGTTTGAGGTGTGGTGTTTGAGAGGTTTGATGATGGTTCAAGGTTTTGGGGTGGTGTTTGATGGTTGAGAGGTGATGATGAGATGAAGAGATGAAGAAGATAAAGATGAAAAGAAAGGAAGAACACTCTTGGAACTTTGAGAGAAAAAGGAAAGACTAGCAAGACAACTCTAAAACTCTAAACTTTGCAAATGCTTCAAAGTGTAACAAGGCTAACACAAGCATCCTATTTATAGAAAAACAAAACCATGGAGGAGTGAATGGGGAGGGAGTGGCCGTGTGGTTTGGAGGGAAAAGGAAGAGAAAATATCTCTTACACAAGGTCATTCAAGCATGGTTGAAGTATGGAAGCTATGCTACAAAGTATGGCTTGATGTGAGTTAATTTCCTATCACATTTTTATGAAATTAGGCTTCTAGAAATAATGCATGGCTGGAACTTTTCCAGCCACAATTAAATGGGAAAAATGGGTTGTTTTAATTATTTATTCATGTGGAAATTCAAGCTTGATTGAAAGTTATGACAAGGTATAGTGTATGTGACTTGAGGTATGGCCTTGGAGTGTTGAAAAATTGAACATGTGATGCATAATGGAGGAGGGCAGCTTGGCCAAGGCTGGACAGCAGAGTGGGAGGATGATTTGACCATTTAATTGTGTGTTAATGGTAGGTTTAGATGTGTATTAGCTTAGGTACAAGGTTAGGAATGATTAAGCTTAAGTTTAGGTAACTAAGAATGTGATTTAGGGAGTTTATGACAAGTTTAGGAGTGCTCATACATCATTAAAGAATTTAAAACTCATTTATGAATAAACAATGTGTAACACAATTCCATGATTTAAGGAATTGGAAAGAGAAAACACTATTCAAGATTCTATGACTAGGTGTCATAAAATTAAAATATGATTTTAGGTTGTAATTAAGTACTTTTTGGTTCTAATCAACTTTAATAAATTATTTTGGCTCTAGATTAATTAAGGAAATTAATTAACCTTCGATTAGAGCCTAATATTGCTTAGGTTTGCTTAATCGAGTGATTAAGCGTAAAAATACGAAACTAGGGGCAAAACCGTAATTTTGCACTAATTTTGCCCGGGACTTCAAAAATTAAAACTGAGGTCATAGAATACATAAAAACGCCTTTTAAAACCATCTGGAGAAGTTTCGGGTTCATCCGGCACTTGCAAACGGGTAAAACACCACAGGGGCGTTTTGGTCATTTTGACCTGAAAACTCAAAAAACGAGATTTTCGATCCCGGGAAGGTACATAAGTTTTCTAATCCCCTTCCAACATTGAGTTTGCCCTTCGAGTACTGCCGCACTGGTTTTCCTCGAATTCCGGGCTGAAAATGACCTTAGGGGCATTTTGGTCATTTTCACTCTAACAGAAAATCGGGGCGTTACAGATTATAGGCAGCTAAACCAAGTGACCATAAAGAATAAATACCCTTTGCCTAGAATAGATTACCTCATGGACCAATTAAGAGGAGCCCAAGTGTTTTCCAAGATAGATCTGTGATCAGGATACCACCAGATTCGAGTGAAGGAGGAGGACATACCAAAGACAGCCTTTAGGACTAGATATGGACATTATGAGTTTAATGTGATGTCGTTTGGGTTAACCAATGCACCGGCAGTGTTTATGGACTACATGAATAGGATATTTAGACCATACTTGGACAAGTTTGTAATAGTGTTCATCGATGACATTCTAGTTTACTCTAGAAGCAAGAAGAGCACGAAGAACACTTACGAGTGGTGTTGGAGGTGTTGAGGAACAAGAAACTTTATGCAAAGTTGTCCAAGTGTGAATTTTGGACGAAGGAAGTTAAGTTCTTAGGTCATGTAGTGTCACATGGGGGAATAGCAGTAGACCCAAGTAAGATAGAAGCGGTGCAACAATGGGAAACCCCTACCCTTTGTAAAGGAGATTAGGAGTTTTCTAGGGCTGGCAGTTACTACCGAAGGTTCATTAGAGGTTTTTCCCAAATTACCTTACCCTCACCAAGCTAACAAGGAAGAATTCAGCTTTATTATGGAGCCCAAAATGTGAAGAGAGTTTCCAAGAACTAAAGAAGAAGTTGACTACTACCCTGTCCTAATCCTACCCGACCCAAAAGAAAAATTTGAGGTGTATTGTGATGCCTCGGGAAGAGGACTAGGATGTGTTTTGATGCAAAATAGGAATGTAGTAGCCTATGCCTCTAGACAGCTCAAACCCCATGAAGTTAATTACCCAACCCATGACTTAGAGCTAGCGGCTATTGTCTTTGCCTTAAAAATCTGGAGACATCATCTTTATGGTGTAAAGTTTGAAGTCTTTTCGACCACAAAAGTCTGAAATACCTCTTCAACCAAAAGGAACTCAATATGAGACAAAGGCGTTGGATGGAGTTTCTCAAGGACTATGACTTTGGGTTGAACTACCACCCAGGAAAGGCAAATGTGGTAGCAGACGCTTTGAGTCGTAAGTCCTTGCATGCCGCTTGGCTCATGGTGAAAGAAAATGAGCTGATAGAAGATTTTAGGAACCTCAACTTAGGATATAGGGGACTTGAACAAATTTGGTTAAGCCAGCTAAGTGTAACCAGTAGCTTTAAGGATCAAATAATTCAAGCCCAAAGGGAAGATGAGGATTTCCTTAGAACCTTAACCCTTGTCGAAGTAGGAAAGTTGAAAGAGTTTGTCCAGGATAAGGAAGGAGTGTGGAGATACCAAGGGAGAATCTGTGTACCTGCAAAAGAAGGATTGAGAGCTAGCATTTTGGAAGAAGCCCACAAGAGTCAATTTAGTGTACACCCCGGTATAACCAAGATGTACCATGACCTAAAAAGATGTTCTGGTGGCCAAAGATGAAAGCAGATATAGCAAATATAGTGCAAAAATGTTTGGTATGCCAAAAAGTGAAGATAGAGCATCAAAAACCCTCCGGAGTGCTGCAACCTCTCGAAATCCCCGAATGGAAGTGGGAAGGAATATCCATGGATTTCGTGATGGGATTGCCAAGAACGCCTACCGGACATGACTCCATATGGGTAATTGTGGATAGATTGACCAAATCTGCTCACTTTTTACCCATTCGAGCAAATTACCTTTTGGAAAAGTTAGCTCAGCTATACATCCAAGAGATAATAAGGCTCCATGGAGTACCCAAAACCATTGTCTCAGATAGGGATCCAAGGTTCACCTCAAGATTTTGGGAGCTTTGCAAAGGCGTTTGGTTCAAGGTTGTGTCTAAGCACTGCCTATCACCCTCAAACTGATGGACAATCAGAAAGAACAATTCAAACCCTTGAGGATATGCTAAGAGCATGTGTCTTAGACCAGCCAAAAAGTTGGGACAAACAACTTCCATTGATTGAGTTTGCATATAATAATAGTTACCACACTAGCATTGGGATGGCACCCTATGAGGCTTTGTATGGTAGAAAGTGTCAATCACCACTTTGTTGGTGTGACCCGGGAGAGCAAAGTATTTTGGGCCCTGATTTGGTAGAAGAGACAACCAAACAAATAAGGAGAATTAGGGAAAAAATCCTCACTTTGCTCGTGAGTAGGCAGAAGAGCTATGCTGACAAGAGAAGGAAACCTCTCGAATTTCAAGAAGGAGAACACATATTCTTGCGAATTACTCCTACCACAGGTATAGTTCGTGCAATGAAAGTCAAAAAGCTAAGCCCTAGATTCTTAGGACCCTTTCAAATCCTCAAAAAGGTAGGTCCCTCCGCCTACCAAATTGCATTACCTCCAAATTTGTCTAACCTACACAATGTTTTTCATGTGTCCCAATTGAGAAAGTATCAGTCAGACCCCAGTCATGTGTTTGAGCCAGAAACTATACAATTAAAAGATGACTTAACTTTTGAATTACCACCGATGAGGATCGTGGATCATGGCATCAAGCAGCTGAGAAACAAATCTGTATCTCTGGTCCGAGTAGCCTGGGGACAAGATGGAATGGAAGAGCATGTAACGCCCCGATTTTTCTGTTAGAGTGAAAATGACCAAAATGCCCCTGAGGTCATTTTCAGCCCGGAATTCGAGGAAAGCCAGTGCGGCAGTACACGAAGGGCAAACTCAATGTTGGAAGGGGATTAGAAAACTTATGTACCTTCCCAGGATCGAAAATCTCGTTTTTCGAGTTTTCAGGTCAAAATGACCAAAACACCCCTGTGGTGTTTTACCCGTTTGCAAGTGCCGGATGAACCCGAAACTTCTCCAGATGGTTTTAAAAGGCGTTTTTATGTATTCTATGACCTCAGTTTTAATTTTTGAAGTCCCGGGCAAAATTAGTGCAAAATTACGGTTTTGCCCCTAGTTTCGTATTTTTACGCTTAATCACGCGATTAAGCAAACCTAAGCAATATTAGGCTCTAATCGAAGGTTAATTAATTTCCTTAATTAATCTAGAGTCAAAATAATTTATTAAAGTTGATTAGAACCAAAAAGTACTTAATTACAACCTAAAATCATATTTTAATTTTATGACACCTAGTCATAGAATCTTGAATAGTGTTTTCTCTTTCCAATTCCTTAAATCATGGAATTGTGTTACACATTGTTTATTCATAAATGAGTTTTAAATTCTTTAATGATGTATGAGCACTCCTAAACTTGTCATAAACTCCCTAAATCACATTCTTAGTTACCTAAACTTAAGCTTAATCATTCCTAACCTTGTACCTAAGCTAATACACATCTAAACCTACCATTAACACACAATTAAATGGTCAAACTCACCTCCTCCCTTGCTGAACCAGACCAGGCCGTGAACCTCCTCCCTCCATATGCATCACATGTTCAATTTTTCAACACTCCAAGGCCATACCTCAAGTCACATACACTATACCTTGTCATAACTTTCAATCAAGCTTGAATTTCCACATGAATAAATAATTAAAACAACCCATTTCTCCCATTTAATTGTGGCTGGAAAAGTTCCAGCCATGCATTATTTCTAGAAGCATAAATTCATAAAAATGTGATAGGAAATTAACTCACCTCAAGCCATACTTTGTAGCATAGCTTCCATACTTCAAACCATGCTTGAATGACCTTGTGTAAGAGATATTTTCTCTTCCTTCCTCCCTCAAGAGCTACTGCCAAAGCCCTCCCCATTCACTCCTCCATGGTTTTGTTTTTCTATAAATAGGATGCTTGTGTTAGCCTTGTTACACTTTGAAGCATTTGCAAAGTTTAGAGTTTTAGAGTTATCTTGCTAGTCTTTCCTTTTTCTCTCAAAATTCCAAGAGTGTTCTTCCTTTCTTTTCATCTTTATCTTCTTTATCTCTTCATCTCATCATCACCTCTCAACCATCAAACACCACCCCAAAACCTTGAACCATCATCAAACCTCTCAAACACCACACCTCAAACACAACTCCACTTGAAACACATTTTCTTTCTTTTCTCTCATCAAGGCCGAATCATCATCACCATCCTAGGAGGTGTTGCTCATCTCATTTCCATCTTCAAGATCAAGCTTTTATCTTCATCACTAGGTAGGGATTTGTTTTCAAACTTTATTTTGCTCAAGAAAGTGTTTTTCTCTAGTTTTCTCTTGGATTCTTTTTGAACTTTCCTTTGTCTTTCCTTTCCTTTCATTTTCGGCCATGAGGCCTTGATTTGAGCATGATAGCTTGATGATGAGAGTTTCTAGATGATGACATTGTGTTCATCTCAAAGAAACCTCTAAAGCTTGAGTTTTCCTTTTCTTACAACTTCATCTATATGTTATCTAGCTCACATGGTTTTCCAACTTAAGAAAATTAATCTAAGGATTTCTAAAAGCCCAAGCCTACCCTTGTCAACCTTAAAGTTGGTCGGCACGTTCTAGAGATTTGTCTCTAGATAGGGGTTTTGGGTACTTAATAAAGAACTTGATGTAGCTTCACTTTCTTTCTCTTTTATATGATTTTCGATTCTTGTGTTGTGATCTTTGAGATATTGTATGGGGTTATTATCTTGTTAAAGTCTTAAATGAGCTCTAGTTAAACATAAAAATGAAACTTGCATCATGTTTACTTTAAGCTTTGCATATCATGTTTATTTCCTTGCTATCACTAAATCCCAAGATAATGAATAAACTTGCATTATCATGTTTATGTTTCAAGCTTTGCATTATCATATTTATATTTCAAGTCCTCACCTAAATATCAAAGATAATAATATATTGCACCACATATTTATTTTATGCTCTCACTTTACTTTCTAGCAATAACTAAAATAAGTGCATGAGCATGTTTATTTTTATGTCATCACTTTAATGATTCTAGAGCTCAAAGACTTGCCCAAGGATATCTCAAACAAAGGTCTAAAACATTTATTTCCTATGGTTCATATTTCGGCCCTATGGGGCCTTAATGTTTTCAAGTATTGAAAACTATGTTTTATAATTTTTCTAAACTTATATGAGCATAAGGAATGTGTAGAACTAAGTGTTATGAATTTAGGACCTCTTGAGATGAAAATAATATAGCCACTGCCCTATTAAGTATTTTCATGAGTTTAGATGATAAAAGTGTTCATAAAAGAGTTTTGAAGGTTTTGATAAGGTTCCAAGAGAAACTAGTATTTTATGTGCTTTAGAAACTATGATTCAATGCCTTTAAATGGAGTTGTTGTTTCGGTTCTGCCTTGCTATGTTTGGCCACTGTATGAGCTGTGATAATGATGTTAATATGCTTATGTTTGGGTAATAATTATGTTAAGAACTCATATGTGAAAGATAGGATAAGTTAGGAACTAGAAAAGAATTAATTTGAGAGTTTTAGATCCCTTAAAGATTTATTTTTCTGGATTCTTTCCAGCAAGGTTTAGAGTCAATAACCATGGCTTTAAATTAGTTTATATGTGTAGGAATGACTCATAATTGGTTTAGGACTTAATCTTGAAACCTTAGGAGCAAACCGGACTTAGAAAGGGTCATTATTGTGACTTCTAGGTACCCGTAAAGTTAGTATTTTGATTTCTGCACTCTTGAGATTTAGAGATGTTCTTGACCATAGGGTAAGGTGAGAAATACTTAGTTATAACCTTATAGGTCCCAAGAGACTAGGTGTTGATGATCAATAACTTAGAATGTGAGATAAAGATCTAAACCGTAATTTCTAGAACTCCGTAATCACATAAACATAAAGCTGTCCAAATTCTACTTAGTGCTATTTGGATTAGTTCTTGAGCATAAAATTTGTATAACTCATTAATTGTCAAACTATAGGTGTATAAAGAAGTTAAGAATAATTAATTTGCAAGTTTAAGACTCATAATAATCCAAGTTTAAAGCACTATGAGATATAACATAACATGTCTATGAGCTTATGGGGATGATTGTTAAATATGACTATGTGATGATGTTTGTGTGAAAGTTTTATGTGACGAATGTTATGAGAAAGTTTCATGTGATGATATATATGTTATGAAAAAGCTACATGAGAATGCATGATAAAAATGAATATGATAAATGATGAGGTAATTGTGATTTAATGCTTATGAAAATATAAATGTGACGCAACACTGAGACGCGCTTCTCCTGGGTGACACCGGTTCCCGAGCACCCCGAGGAGGAGACAAATCCGTGAGGGTATGTGTAGATGCAGCCTGCCAAAGCGGACAAATTGCGAGGCCCACGTGGCTAGCAAAGCGTTTCAAAGAGGAAATGATCCTAGAAAGGAGATCCTTAATTTGCCCCTAGCCCGTACTTTAAGTCGGGATTATGTTACGCTTATCATAGGATAAGTAAGAGCTAGTGACGACTAGTTAAGGTATGAGCTCACAACCTAGAGAAGTTTTAGGGCGGCCCCATGAGATGAAAGTTAAAGTTGACAATGTCACATAAACTTTACTTATGTCAATGTTATAATGTTTCCTAGTTATTCTATTGTTTGGTTTACCTTATGATGCATTCATATCATTAGTATATTTCGCTAAGTTATAAAGACGCATTATAAAATATGATGGACCTTGGATAAAATACCTCTCTGGGAAACCCACTTAAAAGGAAATTATATGCATGCACACCTTTTAGAAATAAACCCAAGGTTCCTGAGGATGTGACGATGACACCTAGGTAGGGATAACCCTCTTGAGAATTCTTTCAGAAAGATTCTCATTCCCTCTCTCTTTTCTTCCATCATATCTTCAGATAGCGACGTTTGTACTCTTCATCGACACCCGGTATGGGAGCTGCACCATGACCGGCACTCGGGTCATATCATTTTGAGGGTCGCTGCCGTCGGAGTATTCATGTTCATGGGACGACCCTTCGCAGCTCCGTCCCGAGCTACCGCTTCACCCCGATCGCTCCTTACCGCCATAACTTGGGATTTTTGAGCGGCGAGGCCACGCGATGAGCAGATCCTCCGCATGGAGCCCGAGACGTCAGCTGTACGCGAGTACCCCGAGTATGTACCGCGTCCCCGATTTCTGAGATCGGACCCATCCGACGACCCGCCATCCCACATGTACGATTGGAGCTCGGTCCCACTCCTCCACCGATGAGGGCTGGGAGTGAGGAGGCGGTGGTCCAGTAGAGGTTGGCTCGGCGGCCATCTATGCGCCCTCGCCCGCGGTGGACATGCCCGATGATGCACTCGACCACTCCCGCCGAGATTCGCGATGGATCGACTCGACCCGCGATGCTCGGACCCGCAGAGTAGTCATAGGAGGGGTAGTAGTTAGTGCACACACACGCCACATAGTAGAGGACAAACCTTCTTTTGTATATGAGGTTGTCTCCTTTAGGTGCACATGGGTATGGGGGTAGTTTCGTTTGTATTTGCTTTTTATGATTTCCTTGTATTGCATTTCAGTTGTATTTCGCTTCATGATGTATCAAATAGTCCTGCCTCTTTGGGTAGGCACGTTATATATATATATATCTATGATTCAGTTGATGCTTCCATGACATGATGTGTTTCTTATGCTGTGCTTATATGTTTCGCTATGTTTCCCCTTTAAGTTTCGTGCGTAGCTCTCACTTTGATTTTAAAAAGAAAAATTTTACCCGTATTTCCGCTAAGTATTTTAAAAAAGGATGAGACCAAGAGGTAATATTCTAAAAATTAACCTAAGGACATACTAGTAGTCTTGGGTTAAGATTTAGGGTGTTACAGAGCACACATGGGAGCTCGAGGAAGATATGCGAAAAGAATTTCCGAACCTATTCACAGGTATCAAATTTTGAGGGCAAAATTTTTAATAAGAAGGGGAGAAATGTAACATCCCTAAATTTATAACTTAGAATTTTAATTATCGATAGCAAAACCAAGAGAATCTGGACAAATGTTATGAAACACAACAAATAGACTACTTAAGTATGTCTAGAGAAAAATGCAAAGAATTACGAAAATGCCATCACTTAGTGGAAATTATGAAAATGCCCTTGCTATGTAAAGGAAATTACCAAACTACCCTTGCCTTATTAAATGACAAAGATACCCTTACTCTATGAATGGAATTACAAGAATATCCACTAACATCTTTGCACAAAACATGGAAACGTGTTTGCATAAAACATGGAAACATGTTTGCATAAAACATGGAGCATTTTCATCCAACATGTTTGCATAAAACATGGAAACGTGTTTGCATAAAACATGGAAACGTGTTTGCACAAAACATGGAAACGTGTTTGCACAAAACATGGAAACGTGTTTGCACAAAACAATGAGCATTTTCATCCCAAAATTCAGCCAACATGTTTCCATAAATCATGCTCCAAGTGCTTTCCATCTTCTGTTTTTTCTCTAATCTTTCCACTATAAATACTCCTCAAACTCTCTTCAATTCAGAAACTCCCTAAGTGTTCTTTCTTTCTTATTCTATCATTCTTCTTATGTTCTTCAAAAACTTCTCTTGATCCTCTAAACTTCATCCAAGCACTTCAATCCTAAGTCCAAACTTTCACTAGCCCTCACAAGAGTTACAATCTTTAACTCTAGTGAGAAATATTTTCTTAAGCATTCAAGTTCTAGAGCCAAGATTCAAGGAGGGTCATCCACTCCAAAGACTCTTGTTCGAAGCTTAAGGAAGAAGAGAAGGACCCTTTTTAGACCCTACACAAGAGGTAGGAGCTTCATCTTTAATTGTTCAAGCATTGTTGGCTTCTAACCTTGATAGAATGCCTCAAGTTTGAGTTATTGTCAAAAGTTTTAAATGATTATTTGAAAAATATATTTTTAGAAATATGACATGTTCTATTTTGTTATGAGTACCTTTATGATGTTATCAAACTCAAATATAACTTGAAAAGATTGTATGTGAAACCTGATTTAATAAAGGTAACTTAAGACATGAAAATGGTAGGTGCTGGAAATTCTAGTTGTTTCTGGCAGCAGGTACTTCAAGCTACTGTTCATAAAATATTAAGTATCTCGAAATTAAAATAATTTTACTATAAACTAGACTCATTATAGAACACTCTCCAAAAAGAATCACCTAAAACGGAGTTTTCTAGCTCAAGATATAAATTTTTAAAGTAGAGCCTAAGACTGAAACTTTAAATCTGACCTTGTAGTAGTAAAATAGATGTAACTCACTCTAGAAAAATGTAAATGGACTGATTTCAACTTTGTTGGAGAGCTAACACATATAGGAATACACCCATGTATGTTATGTATAAAGCTTTGTACCACGTAAATACAGAATGAGAAATAAATTTCGGGATAGTGTACTGTGAAAGTGCAGTTTGGAAAGGTTCTGGCTAAGGAAAGACTTGGTATTTAAGCATGTCCATTGTGACCCACCTCTCTTTCCTGGGAACCCTCCTATGCATGGTTTACAGTTGATTTACACTATCCCAAAGATGTAAATGCTAAAATTTGATGAGTTAGGAATTTGGAACTACCTTTACTAACAAGTATACAGAGAATTATAAACTTTCTTCTAAAAGATGTCAAAACTATAAATAAAAGAATCAAGTCTTGTAAAGAGAGAATTTTAAGAATTTAAGTAGAATAATAATCTTCAAGAGTTATATGAAAGTCATAATAAAAATATATAAGGAACCTATAATAATATTTTGAAGTGCATTAATGTATTAATGGAATGCTAAGAGTACAAAGAACACTAAGAGAAAAAGATAATACTAAGACATCCATTACCTCTTACGAACACTAGGAACTCAACTTGATAACTTTGGTTAGTTAATATGAATTATCTATGAAAGTGTTTACTATGAGATTTACATGATATTGTCCATGTTTTATGAAGTGATTTATAGTAATGTGAATGTATGGTGATGAATTATGAAATGATGAGGATGAATGATTGATTGCCCAAGGTTTATTGTGATTACATGATAATATGCATACATTCATTTTCCAAAAGAAATAATAAAAGTAAAGTTTGAAAAAGTAGCAATGAAAGTCTGGAAAAGTGGACTTGAGCTAAACTCACGGCTTAACCCCCTAAACCGTTGAGATCACGGCAGCGGAATGTAAACCATCAAGGTTATGGCGACGGCCATGGTATGAGCTCATTACCCTTTTAGGGTGGTCTAAGGCATTGATGCATTCATCCCGTGAATAATTAAGAAATATGTTGATGAAATAAATGAAAGATGATGATCACTAAACAAGTGAATGTTGAGGATGAGTAATCATGAAATGCATGCAGCTCCTAAATGATTACTGCTTATTAGTGGTTTTACATGATATGCTTATATGTATGCTTGATGAAATCTTGAATGAATATTTATGCTAATGTTCAAGATTAGTTTAAAAGTAACTGCACTTCGACTAATCACGTTTGTGAAAGTTTGATAATTGAATCCTTACCTGTTCACCTTTTATAATAAACCCGAAGTAGTGGGACGACAACGATGACACTTTTAGTACAAGTAGGAACTCCTACTGAGAAATCATGTATTTCTCACTCCTATGTTTATTTTTCGTTGTCGTTACCAGAGACAGACGTGTCCACCTAAAGCAACGAGGCCGTAGCTGAGGAAGGAGGTAGCACGTGAAGATTTCAAACCGTTCAAGTAGGAGCATTCCGAGCTTTAGTTACATTATAGTTTGTGAGAAACAATTAGTAATAGTAGAACTTATATTGTTATTTGTAATAACTTATCAGTATGATATATGCCCTGTTGTGACTTATGTATTAAGTGATTATATTCCAGTTTATGTGATAATTGTTCTACACTTATTCTTTTATTCCGCTTATTTAATTAAGTGCGCAATGTAATTTGATTATTATCTATAAAAGCGCTATGTATTTCACTTCTAGATTCTGAGGCTTAAGTTTTCAAAAAAATTAATTTATTTAAAGAAAAAAAAAACTTCCATTATTTTTCTAAGTTAATTTCAAAAGAAAATTAATACAAGGCATAAGTGACAACTAATAGAATCCAAATGTGAACTTAAGCACAGTGGGGTTCTATTAGGGTGTTACAGCATAAACATAAATATGAATGCAATATTCATTTTAATCTTATCTAGAGCTCTTACAAGACTTTAGAGATCAACATAACCCAACACTTATCTCATCACAAAGAGAGCTTTAGAGTTCTTGAACCAAGTTCTCAGGGAACTACAAGGTTCTTGAACATCATCATCAAGCTCTAAAAAAACAAACTTTTCAAAGAAAGCAAAACTTTAAGAAGATAGGAACCAAAACAACATTGTTTCATGACATAAAATAGAAATAGAGGTGCCTTAAAAATTTTAACAAAAACCTTTGAGGAAGAGCTATGAAGGCTGAATGTGTAGGAAAGGAAAAAGAAAGAAAAACCAAAACTTTACTAGATAAAGAACAAGACTTAAGCTTTAGAGATTCCTTTGAGATGAACACAAGGTCATCATCTATGAACACTCATCATCAAACCATCATAGTCATAAACAAGGCCTCATGGCCGAAATAGAGAAAAAGAAAAACAAAGGAAAGTTCAGAAAGAAACCAAGAGAAAACTAGAGGAAAATCATATTTTCAAACAAAACAAAGTTTAGAAAACCACTCCTACCTAGAGTGAAGATGAAAACTTGAACTTGAAATGAAAAACAAGAAGAAGAACTCCTCCAAGGATGGCAAGATGGCTTCGGCCTTGTGAAGGAAAAAGAAGAGAAAATGTGTTTTGGGTGAGGTTGTGTTTGAGGGTTTAGGAGGTGATTTAAGGTTGTGAGGTGGTGTTTAGAGGTTATGAGATGATTATGTGAGGGAGAGATGAAGAGGATGAAGATGAAGAGGAAAGGAAGCTCTCTTGAAACTTGAGAGAAAACAAAGAACTCAAAGAAAGCTTTGGAAACTTGAAACTTTGCAAATGATCTAAAGTGTTTGCAGGCTCAAGTAAGCAAGGTATTTATAGAAAATGAAAACAAATGAGAGCTCAATGGGAGGAGGGGCTAGCTGTAGCAATGAGGCAAGAGGGGAGAGAAAAATATCTCTTACAAGTGGTCATTCAAGCATGGTTTGAAGTATGGAAGACATGGTGCAAGGTGTGGCTCAAAGTATGGTAATTTCCCTTTGTTTGAAATTAAAACAATTCTTCTAGAAGCCAAAGAGGGCTGGCAGATTTTGAGCCATAAAAATGAGAGAAAAAGTCTTCTAGAAGTGGTCATATGAAGCATGGATGAAAGCATGTTGTTTGTATGACAAAGTATGGTTTTATGGTGAGGTGGAAGCATGGTTCTTTGACTGTAAAAATTTGAGCATGTGATAGAAAATGAGAGAGTATGTTTCGGCCAGACTTGGATAGCAAGGAGGGAGGAAAAATCTTCCATGTAATTGTGTGTTAATGATAGGTTTGAGTGTAGATTAGTTTAGGTGCAAGGTTAGGAATCATTAAGCATAAGTTTAGGTAACTAAGAATGAGGTTTAGGAATTTTATGACAAGATTAGGAGTGCTCATACATCATTAGAGAATTTAAAACTCATTTATGAATAAACAATTGAATACAAAATTCCATGATTTAAGGAATTAGAGAGAGAATTTACTATTCAAGATTTCATGACTAGAAATCTTGAATTTAAAATAAGATTTCAAGTTGTAATTAAACATTCTTAGGTTCTAATCAACTTTAATAAATTATTTTGACTCAAGATTAATTATGGAAATTAATTAATCTTCGATTAGAGCCTAATATCGCTTAGGTTTGCTTAATCACATGATTAAGCTCGAAAACATAAAACTAGGGGCAAAATCGTAATTTTACACTAATTTTGCCCGGGACCTCTGGGACTAAAACTAAAGTCATAGAATACATAAAAATGCCTTTTAAAACGATCTGGAGAAGTTTCGGGTTCATCTGGCACTTGCAAATGGGTAAAACACCACAGAGGCATTTTGGTCATTTTGACCCGAAAACTCGAAAAATGAGATTTTCGATCCCGGGAAGGTACACAAGCCAACTAATCCCCTTCCAACATTGAGTTTGCCCTTCGAGTACTGCCAGATCGGCCTTCCTTGAATTCTAGCCTGAGAATGACCGTAGGAGCATTTTGGTCATTTTCACTATAACAGAAAATCGGGGCGTTACAGGAAAGAGCTTGGGGTACTTCGTCCTCATATCCGATTCTAACTCCGACGTGAATTATGCTGCCCTCCCTTGCCCTCATGCTACTTTCACCAAGGGTACCATCTTGTTTCTCAACTATTTGACCCCCTTGTCCATAATCCTTGTAGGTGGCAGGTTAAAGGTCAAGTCCTCCCTTAATTGTACTTGTTCCGGCTCTAACACATGACTAGGGTCAAACTAGTATTTTCTTAGTTGTGAGACATGGAAGACATTGTGGAGGTTATACAGATTGGGTGGTAAGGCTATTTTGTACGCCACTGGTCCTACTCTATTGAGAATTTCAAAAGGGCCAAGGAATCTAGGACTCCACTTTTTGGCTTTCATGGCTCGTCCTATGCCGGTTGTAGGAGTGATCCTAAGGAAAACATGTTCTTTCTCTTGAAATTCCAACGGCTTTTGCCATTTGTCCACATAGCTTTACTGTCGACTTTGACCAATTAGGATCTTATTCTTAATTCTCTTCATTTGCTCCGTTATCTCTATTACCACTTTAGGTCCCAACATGCTTTGCTCTCCAGGTTCATATCAACACAAAGGTGATTGACACTTTCTCCCATACAATGCCTTGTACGGTGCCATATCGATGCTTGCATGATAACTATTGTTATATGCAAACTCGATCAATGGTAGGTACCTATCCCAACTACCCTTCTTGTCCAAAACATACACCTGTAATATATCTTCCAGGGTTTGTATAGTTCTTTCTGACTGGTCATCTATTTGAGGGTGGTAAGCCATGCTTAGGCACAGCCTGTAACATCCTAATTTTAACCCAATATCCCTAGAACATATTTAGGTTAATCATTAGGTTATTACCTCATAGTCTCATTCTTTGAAATCTATCTTTAAATTCTTAGCAAAAAATACGGATAAATATTTTTAAAAAAATATAAAAGTAAAGTGAGAGCCGCGTATATCGTAAGACAGGAAAATAAAACACAAGATAACAAGGCATAATAGAACATGGAGCAATCAGTAACACATCAAAAGAAATACTTCATTAATATTCATAATATGCCCATCTAGAGGCGGGACTTAGTTTGATACAAGATGATGCAAATACAACAGAAAAGGAAATACAACAGAAGCGGAAATACAAGGAAAGTGTGAATATAAACACTCCTACCCTAGTGCACCCAAGGTGGATAACCTCATAACAAAAGAAGGTTTATCCCTATCACGTGTGGTGTGTGTGGACTAGCTCTCCTCAAGACGCTTTACTGCTGGCGATGACGATCCTCGGGGGATGGCGGTATGTAATTTGGGAACTGCTTAAGCTCCTCAGACGGCTGCATGTGCGCTCCATGGCACGGGCGCTTCTTGGCTCTCCTTGCCAACCTTGGCTGAGTCACCGTTGCCTCACTCCCCTCTTGCACGAACTGGGGAGTGGGGGCAGAACTCTAGCTGTACATGTGCGTTGGTGGATCCTCCGAGGGGTCATCCTCCGAATGCTGAGAACGAGACACGTAATCTGGGTGGCCGCGGGTGACAGATCTAGCAGTGTAGGTATGCATAACCCGCTCGTTGTGCGTCCGTGCGCGCTCGAAGACCATATCGTCGCCATAAGGAGGTGTCGGGGAGAAGTGGTAGCTATGTATAGGGTGCGTGAAGGGACGTCCTACATACATGAAGACTCATACTACGCATCATCCCTCAAAATGGTATGATCCATGCTCGGGATCAAAGTGCACCTCCCATATGGGAGTGTCAATGAACACCATGAGCGTCGCCATGATATGAAGATGTAAAAGGAGAGAAAGAGAGAAAGAAAAAGAGTAAGAATCTCGCTAAATAATCTCAGTAGAGTATCTCCTATCTAGGGTTACATCATCAACATCCTTAGGAACCTTGGGTTTATTGTGAAGAGGTGAGCATACATATAAGTTTCATATTAAGTTTGTAAATATAATTATCCAAGGTTCATTACTTTTAGTATGGATCTTAATGCATGAATGCAACATAGTAAATCATGAATGCATGGATATACCTTATGCGACAAGCAATCAACTTAACATCAGGAAACACATAAGTGGCATAAAGTGGCAATATATAAATCTTCAAGTGAAACTTTTCTCTTTTTTCAACTCGTGACTTAAGAACTTCGTACTTAAGCCTCATGGGGCCACCCTAAAACATCATCTAGGTTATGAGATCATACCTTAACTAGTCGTCACTAGTTCTTACTTATGCTCTTGATAAGCGAAATCATAAAAATAATCCCAACTACCAGAGTACGAGCTATGGGGCTTAAAGATCACCTCTCATAGGAATATTTCCTTCTTTGAAACGCTCTACTGGCATCTATTGCACAGCAAATTGTCTGCTTTGGTAGGCTGCATCCACTCATACCCTCACGGATTTGCCTCTTCTCCACCAGAGAGGGAGAAGTACGTCTCAGTGCTACGTCACATTAGGACTCAGTTCTTGGGGGTGCTCGGCTGAACCGATGTCACCCAGGACTTTGTCCTATATTCTTTTCAAAAACATTCTCAAATCCTTAATTTGACGAAAATTCGGTAGCATAACAGTTGTATACCGAATTTCTTTCAAATTTCCTTTATGCCATGATAACTCATAATACATGTACTTTCGCATTCAACTTCTATATTCATAACAGACTTAAAATCACATAAGCACACTCATCATAGCACATGCATCATCACAAACATACTTCAAATCAGTGTATTAAAAACCAAACCGGACCGGCCGGTTCAACCAGTTTTCCGGTTGAACCGGCCACTTGGCTGGTCCGGTTCTCTTATTGGACCGGTTTTGCATTTGACCTGGTCAAACTCAGTTTGACTCGGGTTGAACCGGCCGGGTTTGGGTTGAACCAGGCTACCAAACTGGACCGGGTTTTAAGGAAAAATTAAATTTTCAGAAAAGCTAGCTGTGAGGTTCGAACATGTTACCTCTTGGTACAAGGCATGCGCACAAACCACCAAGCTAACTTGCTTCTTATTATATTGTGTGCCAATAATTATATATATTATATATCTAATACATTTTTATATATAAATGAATGCTAATATTCCCTTCCCAAGAGTCGAACTAGTAACACCAAAATAAATGTCAGTGCACATACCACCAAGCCAACTTGCTTTTTGCTTATTAAGTACCAATATATATATATATATTACATACTTAATATATTTTAATATATTTATTTAATTAAATCTGGTTCAATGAGTTCGACCAGTGACCCATCGGTTGAACCAGTGACCTAGTGACCTGGTACCTTGACCGAGTCGATCACCAGTCCATTTTTTAAAACTATGCTTCAAATAATAGACTCAAGTTATCAAAGATTATAATGTCTTATGCTTTGACCCTTAGGGCATTTAAACTCGAAATCTAAGTTCTCTATCATCATGACTTAATCTCTCGGGCACCTAGAGGTCCACAACTAAGTAATCCTCACTCAATTCCATGATCATAACTAATTCTAAACCTTAATAGTGCAGAATCTATATTTTGCTAAATACGGGTACTTAGGAGTCACAACTTTGATCCTTTCGAAGTTCGGTTTTTTCCTATAGCATCAAGATCAATTCCTAAGCCAATTGTGAGTGATTCCTACATATTTACACTAATTATAAACCATTATTACTAATATTATCCTTGCTGGAACAAAATCCAGAATTTCCATTTCTTAGGGATCTCGAATTCTCAGTTTAATTCTTTTCTAGTTACTAACTTGTCTTAGCTTTCTCAAATTAATTCCAACATCAAATATACTTGACTATACATATTCTAACATGATTAAATCATCATCATACAGTGAGCAAGTAGACAAGGCAGAACCGTGGGCATCATCATCATACAAAGCATAAAATTTTCATTTCAAGCACATATAAATTACCAGTTTCTCTTGGAACCTTTTCAAAGCTTCTAAAACTCATTTGAGAACAATTTACTTCATTAAAATCATCATAGAACACACAAGGGCAGTGGCTATTTCAAATTACTCTCAAGAGAGATTTAAATCATAAAACCATACTTGGAACATTTCTTGAGATCATCTAAACTTAAGAAAATTATAAAACATAGTTTTTGACACTTGTGACTAGATGAAACTCACACCAAGTTCAACATCATCACATGGCCGAAAATCAAGAGAGTAAAATACATTCATTTCCAAACTTTGTTTGAGATAATAATGGGCAAGTCTTTGAGCTCCAAATTTCTTAGGTCATGACATAAACTAAAATATTCAATGCACTTTGTTTTATGCTTTATTATGAGGTGAGAGCATAAAATAAATATGCTATGCAAGCTCATTATTATGTTAGAAGTTTAGTGATGACTTAAACATAAACATGAGAATGCAAGTTCATTCTTTAGTCTTGAAAGTTTAGTGATGACATAAAGATAAATATGGATGCAAGTTCTTTTTACTTAACTTAGAGCTCATACAAGACTTTTAGAGAAACGTAATCTCAACCCAACATTCATCTCATCCACACAAAGTGAGCTTTAGAGTTTTTGAACCATAGCTTCAAAGAAACTTCATGGCTCTTAAACATCATCATTAAGCTCAAGGAAAATAAACTCAAAACAACACTTTAAAGGAAAAAGGAAAGAAAGGAACCAAAACTTAAACTAAATAAAAGAGAAGGAAAATACATCATATTCTTTATTATGTACCCAAAACTCCTACCTAGAGCAAAACTCTAGAACGTGCTGGCCAACTTTAAGGTTGGCAAGGGTAGGCTTTGGGCTTATAGAAATCTTTATAATTATTTTCTAAAGTTGAAATCTTTAGTGAGCTAAGTAACATAAGTAACATAAATAGAACTTAAAGAAAGAAAACTCAAGCTTTAGAGATCTCATGGAGATGAACACAAGTCATCATCTAGAGACACTCATCATCAAGCTATCATGAGGGATACACAAGGCCTTGAGGCCAAAAACCAAAAGGAAAAGATAAAGAGGAAAACCGAAAAGAAGAACCAAGAGAAACAACATTTTACTTCAAGAACAAAACACTTTTGAGTAAGAGAAATATTTTAGAACAACTCCCTACCAAGTATGAAGACAAAGGCTTGGTCTTTGAGATGAGAATGAGAAGAAAAGTTATCCTTAAAGTGGTGATGGTGGTTCAACCTTGAGAGAAAGAAAAGGAAATGATGAGTTTTTGTGTGAGCTTGTGTTTGAGGATGAAAGTTTTGGTGCTTAGATGA
This sequence comes from Dalbergia cultrata, assembly GCA_031216105.1. Classification (NCBI taxonomy): domain Eukaryota; kingdom Viridiplantae; phylum Streptophyta; class Magnoliopsida; order Fabales; family Fabaceae; genus Dalbergia; species Dalbergia cultrata. The sequence goes on along the minus strand of CM062346.1, from coordinate 39,013,798 downwards.
TGATCTAAGGTGGTGGTGTGGTGGTTTGAGGTGGTGATATGGTGGCTCAAGGTGGAGGATGAAGAAGATGAAGAAGAAGAAAAGCTCTTGGAAACTTAGAGAGAAAAGGAAAGAACTTGCAAGAAAGCTTGAAACCAAAACTTAGTAAATGAACAAAAGTTATTCAAGTTCTTCCAAGCAATCTATTTATAGAAAAACAAAACAATGGAGGCTCATGGAGGGGGGTAATCGTGTGGCCTTGCCTCATGTTCCATGAGGTGAGAGATTGAATTCTTGAAGCATGGTGAAGCATGATTGAAAGTATAGAGAGTATGGCTCAAGGTAAGGCTTCAAGCATGGCTCAAAGTATGGCCATTGTGTGCAAACAAATTCAACATGTGGAAAATGGGGGAAGAGTGGCCATGTACTTCTTCAAGCCATGGGGGAGAGATTTGTTCTTTGAATTATGTGCTAATGATGTGTTTAGGTGTGTATTAGGTTAGGTAACTAAGAATGTAATTAGGAATTTCATGACATGATTAGAGAGTGCTCATACATAATTAGAGAGATTTAAATTCATTTTATGCAAAAATAATTGTAGACACAATTCCTTAATTTAAGGAATTGGAGAGAGAAAACACTATTCAAGATTCTATGACTAGGAATCTTGAATTTAAAAAGGGATATAGGTTTAAACTAAGCAATTTTAGGTTCTAATTAACTTTAATAAATTATGGAAATTAATTAATCTTCATTTAGAGCCTAATATTGCTTAGGTTTGCTTAATTATGCGATTAAGCTAAAAAACACTATACTAGGGGCAAAATCGTAATTTTGCACAAAAACTGCCCGAGACCACCGGGACTTAAATTGATGTTGGGAAATACATAAAAATATCATTTAAAACCATCTGGAGAAGTTTCAGGCTCATTTGGCACTTATACCCATGTAACATCCTAATTTTTAACCCAATATTTCTAGAACATATTTAGGTTAATCACTAGGTTATTACTTCTTAGTCTCATTCTTTGCAAAATCTTTTAAAATATTTAGCGGAAACTATGGGCAAATTTTTTTTTAAAACATAAAGCAAAGTGAGAGCCGCGTTCATTGTAAGATAGAAATATAAATCACATATTAATAGAGCATGAAAGGACATGAAACAATCAATAACTCATCAAGAAACATCCTATTCACATCATAATATGCCCATCCAAAGGCGGGGCTTAGTTGAGTACATGATAATACAAATACAAACGAAAGGAAAATACATCAAAAACCGAAATGCATAAAAGCATAACTAAACACACCTCTACGCTAGTGCACCTAAGGTGGATAACCTCATAACAAAAAAAGGAATATCCTAATCACGATGATATGTGTGCACTGGCTCTCCCCAAAGGATCCTACTGATGACGGTGAATCCTCGGATAGATGCGTACGACACAGCGCCCCTCAAAAAGGTATGATCCGTGCTCCGAATCATAGTGCGCCTCCCACGTCGGGGTGTCGATAAAAGCATGAACTTCGCCATCGAGCTCTGAAGATGTGACGGGAAAGAAAGGGAGTGAGAATCTTACTCAAGAAAGTAGGGACCTCCTATCTAAGGTTACATCGTTCACATCCTCAGGAACCTTAGGTTTATTTATAAAAAGGTGTACATGCATATAAAGTTCATTATTTAATTTCGTAAACGTAATTATCCAAGGTTCGTTCCTTTTAACATGGATCTTAATGCATGAATACAATATAGCAAGGCATGGAATGCATGAATATGCCTTATGCAATCAAGCAAGCAACATATGATCAAAAAAACATAATCAGTGGCATAGTGTGGCATATGAACATTCCAATAAACTTTTCTCTTATTCTCAACTTGTGACTTAAGAACTCATGCTTGAGCATTATGGGCCACCCTAAAACATCTAGGTTATGAGCTCATACCTCAGCTAGTCATCACTAGCTCTTGCTTATTATCTGAATAAGCAAATCATAAAATAACATAATCCCGACTACTTAAGAGTATGGGCTAGGGGGCTAGGGATCACCTCTCTTAGGATATACCCTCTTTGAAATGCTTTCCGGGCATCTAGCCACAACAATTTGTCCGCTTTGGTAGGCTGCATCTACTCATACCCTCACGGATTTGTCTTTCCTAAGGGTGCTCTGTAACATCCCCAAATTTATAACTAAGATAAATATTAATTAGCGATAGCAAAAACCAAGAGAATCTGGACAAATGTTATGAAACACAACAAATAGACTACTTAAGTATGTCTAGAGAAAAATGCAAAGAATTACGAAAATGCCATCACTTAGTGGAAATTACGAAAATGCCCTTGCTATGTAAAGGAAATTACCAAACTACCCTTGCCTTATTAAATGACAAAGATACCCTTACTCTATGAATGGAATTACAAAAATACCACTATCATTGTCTAATTACAAAAATATCCTTGTCTTAGTTAAAGAAATTACTACAATGCCATTTGCACAAATCCCTAGACTTGTCTTTAGACAAGAATGAATCTAAGCCATTGGATTAAGATGATAACACAATAATTTAACCAGATACATCATACACATTTCTGAATCACATACATGCACTAAAGGTTAGAAAATCTCCACTAACATCTTTGCACAAAACATGGAGCATTTTCATCCAACATGTTTGCATAAAACATGGAAACATGTTTGCACAAAACAAGGAGCATTTTTATCCCAAAATTCAGCCAACATGTTTCCATAAATCATGCTCCAAGTGCTTTCCTTCTTATGTTTTTTTCTCTAATCTTTCCACTATAAATACTCCTCAAACTCTCTTCAATTCAAAAACTCCCTGAGTGTTCTTTCTTTCTTATTCTATCATTCTTCTTATGTTCTTCAAAGACTTCTCTTGATCCTCTAAACTTCATCCAAACACTTAAATCCTAAGTTCAAACTTTCACTAGCCCTCACAAGAGTTACAATCTTTAACTCTAGTGAGAAATATTTTCTTAAGCACTCAAGTTCTAGAGCCAAGATTCAAGGAGGGTCATCCACTCCAAAGACTCTTGTTCAAAGCTTAAGGAAGAAGAGAAGGACCCTTTTTAGACCCTACACAAGAGGTAGGAGCTTCATCTTTAATTGTTCAAGCATTGTTGGCATCTAACCTTGATAGAATGCCTCAAGTTTGAGTTATTGTCAAAAGTTTTGAATGATTTGAAAAATATATTTTTAGAAATATGACATGTTCTATTCTGTTATGAGTACTCTTATGATGTTATCAAACTCAAATATAACTTGAAAAGATTGTATGTGAAACCTGATTTAATAAAGGTAACTTAAGACATGAAAATGGTAGGTGCTGGAATTTCTAGTTGTTTCTGGCAGCAGGTACTTCGAAAACTACCGTTCATAAAATATCAAGCATCTCGAAGTTAAAATAATTTTACTATAAACTAAACACATTATAGAACATTCTCCAAAAAGAATCACCTAAAACGGAGTTTTCCAGCTCAAGATATAATTTTTTAAAGTAGAGCCTAAGACTAAAACTTTAAATTTGACCTTGTAGTAGTAAAATAGGTGTAACTCACTCTAGAGAAATGCAAATGGACTGATTTCAACTTTGTTGGAGAGCTAACATATATAGGAATACACCCATTTATGTTATGTATAAAGCTTTGTACCTTGTAAATACAGAATGAGAAATAAATTTCGGGATAGTGTACTGTGAAAGTGCAGTTGGAAAGGTTCTGGCTAAGGAAAGACTTGGTATTTAAGCGTGTCCATTGTGACCCACCTCTCTTTCCTGGGAACCCTCCTATGCATGGTTTACAATTGATTTACACTATTCCAAAGATGTAAATGATAAAATTTGATGAGTTAGGAATTTGGAACTACCTTTACTAAGCTGAGATAACAAGTATACAGAGAATTATAAACTTTCTTCTAAAAGATGTCAAAACTATAAATAAAAGAATCAAGTCTAGTAAAGAGAGAATTTTAAGAATTTAAGTAGAATAATAATTTTCAAGAGTTATATGAAAACCATAATAAAAATATATAAAGAACCTATAATAATATTTTGAAGTGCATTAATGTATTAATGGATTTCTAAGAGTACAAAGAACACTAAGAGAAAAAGATAATACTAAGACATCCATTACCTCTTAGGAACACTAGGAACTCAACTTGATAACTTTGGTTGCTTAAAATGAATCATTTATGAAAATGTTTACTATGAGATTTACATGATATTATCCATGTTTCATGAAGTGAATTATAGTAAAGTGAATGTATGGTGATGAGTTATGAAATGATGAGGATGAATGATTGATTGCCCATGATTTATTGTGATTACATGATGATATGCATACATTCATTTTCAAAGGAAATAATAAAAGTAAAAGCCTGTGAAATTAGCAATGAAAGTCTGGAAAAGTGGACTCGAGCTAAGCTCACGCTTAACCGTTGAGATTACGGTAACAAAAAGAAAATAAAAGTAAAGTTTGAAAAAGTAACAATCAAAGTCTGGAAAAGTGGACTTGAGCTAAACTCACGGCTTAACCCCCTAAACCATTGAGATCATGGCAACGGAACGGAAACCAAAAAGGTTGTGGCGACGGCCACGGTATGAGCTCATTACCCTTTAGGGTGGTCTAAGGCATTGATGCATTCATCCCGTGAGTAATTAAGAAATATGTTGATGAAATAAATGAAAGATGATGATCACTAAATAGGTGAATGTTGGGGATGAGTAATCATGAAATGCATGCAGCTCCTAAATGATTATTGCTTATTAGTGGTTTTTCATGATATGCTTATATGTATGCTTGATGAAATACTGAATGGATATTTCTACTAATGTTCAAGATTAGTTTAAAAGTAACTGCACTTCGGCTAATCACGTTTGTGAAAGTTTGATAATTGAATCCTTACCTGATCACCTTTTTATAATAAACCTGAAGTGACTGGGACGACAACGATGACACTTTTAGTACAAGTAGGAACTCCTACTGAGAAATCATGTATTTCTCACTCCTATGTTTATTTTTCGTTGTCGTTACCAGAGACAGATGTGTCCACCTAAAGCAACAAAGCTGTAGTTGAGGAAAAAGGTAGCGCGTGAAGATTTCAAACCTTTCAAGTAGGAGCATTCCGAGCTTTAGTTACATTATAGTTTGTGAGAAACAATTAGTAATAGTAGAACTTATATTGTTATTTGTAATAACTTATCAGTATGATATATGCCCTGTTGTGACTTATGTATTAAGTGATTTTATTCCAGTTTATGTGATAATAGTTCTACACTTAGTCTCTTATTCCGCTTATTTAATTAAGTGCGCAATGTAACTTGATTATTATCTATAAAAGCGTTATGTATTTCACTTCTCGTTACAGGCTTAAGTTTTCAAAAAATTAATTTATTTAAAGAAAAAAAAAACTTCCACTATTTTTCTAAGTTAATTTCAAAAGAAAATAAATACAAGGCATAAGTGACAACTAATAGAATCCAAATGTGAACTTAAGCACAGTGGGGTTCTATTAGGGTGTTACATGCTTGGCCAAACCGGTGTCACCTAGGAAAGCGTGTCTCAGTGCTTCGTCACATAAAAATCTCCTGGGGGTGCTCGGCCAAACCGGTGTCACCCAGGGTTTTCTTTTCTCATATGATTCTCAAAAACATTCTCAAGTTCCTTGGATTTGACGGAAAGTCGGCAGCATAACGGCTGTATATCGAATTTCCTTCAAATCTACTTTATGCCACGATATTCATATCACATATACTTTAACTTCTCAATCATAATGCCACATTAAGACACTCATCAAACACATATGAATCAATACTTCATACTTGCATTGTCAAACTCAAAGCATCAAAGTTTCTTAATATCTTATGCTTTGACCCTTAGGGTCCTTTAACTTGAAATCTAAGTTGTCCATCATCACGACTTAAGCTCTCGGGTACCTATAGGGTCATACTTAAGTATTCCTCACTCAATTCTATGATCATCATTAATTCTAAACCTCAAGAGTGTAGAATCCATAATTTACACTTTATGGGTACCTAGGAGTCACAACTTTGACCCTTTCTAAGTTCGGTTCGCTCCTAAGGCGTCAAGATCAATTCCTAAACCAATTATGAGTAGTTCCTATACATTTAAACTAATTACAAACCATCATTACTAATATTTACCCTTGCTGGACAGAATCCAGAAAATTGCATTTCTAAGGGATCTAAAAGTCTCACTTTAATTCTTTTCTAGTGACTAACTTGTCTTAACTTTCTCAAATTAATTCTAACATCAAAAGTACATGAATATACTCATTTTATCACCATCAAAACAGCATCATACAGAGAGAAAAATACTCAAACAGAACCGAATTCATAATCATCATATAATGCACATAGTTTCATTTCTAAAACACATAAATCGCTAGTTTCTCTTGGAAACTTTTCAAGATTTTAAAAACTCATTAGAGCACATTTTATTTCATTAAAATCATCCTAAATAGCATGAAGGCAGTGGCCAATAAAAAATTATTTCAAGAGGGTTTTAAAACATAAAACTTTGCTCAAAACATTTCTTGAGATCATCTAAACTTAGAAAAATCATAAAACATAAACTTTAGCTCTTGTAACTAGTTGAATCCCATTCTAGGACCCAACATCATCACTAGGCCGAAAACAAGGAGGTAAACAATATATATTATAAACTTTGTTTGAGATAACAATGGGTAAGTTCATGAGCTCTAAATCTCTTTAGTTATGACATAAACATAAATATGTAATGCACTTTGTTTTACTCTTTATTAAGAGGTGAGAGTATAAAATAAATACGCTATGCAAATCCATTATTATCGTAGAGATTTAGTGAGAGCATAAACATAAATATGGAGATGCAAGTTTATTCTTTAATCTTGAGCTCATATGAGACTTTTATAGAGAATCAAAAATCTCAACCCAACACTTATCTCACAAACAAAGTGAGCTTTAGAGTTCTTGAACTAAGTTCTCAAAGGAACTACATAGTTCTTGAACATCATCATCAAGCTCAAAAAGAAGTAAACTTAGAGGAAAACAAAATCTCAAGGAAGCAAAAACCAAAGCAACATTCTTTCTTGATAATAAATAACTATAGAGACACTTTAAAATTTTTTAACAAAATCTTTAAAGGAAACCTAGAGGAGCCGAAATCATGTAGGAAAGAACAAGGAAAGAAAGACCAAAAATTTGCTAGATCAAGGAACAAAACTCAAGCTTTAGAGGTCTCTTTGAGATGAAAACAAGGTCATCATCTTGAAAATTCATCATCAAGCTATCATGGGAATGAAATAAGGCCATTGAGGCCGAAAATGGAAAAGGAAATAAGAAAGGAAAACCGAAACTCTAGGAAAGAAAAGGAAAGGAAAAACTAAAGTGCTTCAAGATCAAAAGAAAGTTTCAAGCTTTAGAGGTCTTTCAAATGAGAATCATAAAACCATTATTTTGAAACCTCATCATCAAGCTCAAGATTTTCCTTTCAAAAACCAAGTCTCATGACTAAAAACAAAAAGAGAGAAAAAGAGTTGAACCAAGAGAAAACTAGCATTTTTATGTCATAAACAACATCACAAGAAAAACATTTTGAAAACAAAACCCCTACCTAGTGGAAATTTCTTTGGAAGGAAAAGAGCTTGGTTCTTGGAACTAAAATGAGGAGACAAAAACCTCCTCTTTGTGGCTTGGTGATTTCGGCCAAGGGGTGAAGACAAGCAAAGGAGGAGTTTTTCTTGAGAGTTTAAGTTGAAGGTGGAAAGGTTGAGTGCTAGGGAGGTGGCTTGAGGTGGTGGTGTGGTGTTTCAAGGTGGTTTATGGTGGTTTGTGGTGATTTGTGGTGGTGGAGAGGAATTTGAGGTTGAGAGAAAGTAAGAGAGATTTTTTGTCACAAGCTTAAAAAAAGGCAAATGGCAAAAGTGTGAAATTTCTCTACACTTTGCTATATATATCATGGTCTGAATTTTGAAATGTGGAGGTGGATTTTTGGGGGGAAAAATGGAGCCATTTTTTTTCAGCCTTGGGGGAGGGAAAATATCTTCTCAAATGTGTCTTCCAAGGCATGTGCAAAGCATTGGTAAGCGCGAATACTATTCCTAGATTCCTTTTTCAAAGAATTAAGACTAGAAAAGGATTTTGAGTTCCCTTAAGCAATTTTAGGTTCTAATTAACTTTAATAAATTATTTTGACTCAAGATTAATTATGGAAATTAATTAATCTCCGATTAGAGCCTAATATTGCTTAGGTTTGCTTAATCACGCGATTAAGTTTAAAAACACAAAACTAGGGGCAAAATCGTAATTTTGCACTAATTTTGCTCAGGACCTCCGGGACCAAAACTAAAGTTACAGAATACATAAAAATGCCTTTTAAAACCATCTAGAAAAGTTTCGGGTTTATCCGGCACTTGTAAAGAAGTAAAACGCCACAGGGGTATTTTGGTCATTTTGACTCAAAAACTCGAAAAACGATATTTTCGATCCCGAAAAGGTAGACAAGTCAACTAATCCCCTTCCAACATTGAGTTTGCCCTTTGAGTACTGCCAGACCGGCTTTCCTCGAATTCCGGGCCGAAAATGACCTCAGGAGCATTTTGGTCATTTTCACTCTAACAGAAAATCGGGGCGTTACAACCCGCATCAAACCTATAGGGGTATTTTGGTCATTTTGAACCGAAACCTCAGAAAATGAGATTTTTGATCCCGAAACCACTTGAAAGTCATCTAATCCCCTTCAAACTTTGAGTTATCCCTTCGAGGGCTACCAGGTCGGCTACCCTCGAATTCCGGGCAGAAAATGACCTTAGGGGCATTTTGGTCATTTTCACTCAGACAGGAAATCTGTAACACCCTAATAGAACCCCACTGTGCTTAAGTTCACATTTGGATTCTATTAGTTGTCACTTTTGCCTTGTATTTATTTTCTTTTGAAATTAACTTAGAAAAATAGTGGAAGTTTTTTTTTTCTTTAAATAAATTAATTTTTTGAAAACTTAAGCCTGTAACGAGAAGTGAAATACATAGCGCTTTTATAGATAATAATCAAGTTACATTGCGCACTTAATTAAATAAGCGGAATAAGAGACTAAGTGTAGAACTATTATCACATAAACTGGAATATAATCACATAAGTCACAACAGGGCATATATCATACTGATAAGTTATTACAAATAACAATATAAGTTCTACTATTACTAATTGTTTCTCACAAACTATAATGTAACTAAAGCTCGGAATGCTCCTACTTGAACGGTTTGAAATCTTCACGTGCTACCTCCTTCCTCAGCTGACCGTTGCTTTAGGTGGACACATCTGTCTCTGGTAACGACAACGGAAAATAAACATAGGAGTGAGAAATACACGATTTCTCAGTAGGAGTTCCTACTTGTACTAAAAGTGTCATCGTTGTCGTCCCAGTCACTTCGGGTTTATTATAAAAAGGTGAACAGATAAGGATTCAATTATCAAACTTTCACAAACGTGATTAGCCGAAGTGCAGTTACTTTTAAACTAATCTTGAACATTAGCAGAAATATCCATTCAGTATTTCATCAAGCATATATATAAGCATATCATGTAAAACCACTAATAAGCAATAATCATTTAGGAGCTGCATGCATTTCATGATTACTCATCCTCAACATTCACTTGTTTAGTGATCAACATATTTCTTAATTACTCACGGGATGAATGCATCAATGCTTTAGACCACCCTAAAAAGGTAATGAGCTCATACCGTGGCCATCGCCACAACCTTTTTGGTTTCCTTTACATTCTTAGTGATCTCAACGGTTTAGGGGGTTAAGCCGTGAGTTTAGCTCAAGTCCACTTTTCCAGACTTTCATTGCTACTTTTTCAAACTTTACTTTTATTATTTCCTTTGAAAATGAATGTATGCATATCATCATGTAATCACAATAAATCATGGGCAATCAATCATTCATCTTCATCATTTCATAACTCATCTCCATACATTCACTTTACTATAATTCACTTCATGAAATATGGATAATATCATGTAAATCTCATAGTAAACATTTTCATAAATGATTCATTTTAAGCAACCAAAGTTATCAAGTTGAGTTCCTAGTGTTCCTAAGAGGTAATGGATGTCTTCGTATTATCTTTTTTCTCTTAGTGTTCTTTGTACTCTTAGAATTCTATTAATACATTAATGCACTTCAAAATATTATTATAGGTTTTTTATATATTTTTATTATGGTTTTCATATAACTCTTGAAGATTATTATTCTACTTAAAATCTTAAAATTCTCTTTTTACAAGACTTGATTTTTATTTATAGTTTTGACATCTTTTAGAAGAAAGTTTATAATTCTCTGTATACTTGTTATCTCAATTTAGTAAAGGTAGTTCCACATTCCTAACTCATCAAATTTTAGCATTTACATCTTTGGAATAGTGTAAATCAATTGTAAACCATGCATAGGAGGGTTCCCAGGAAAGAGAGGTGGGTCACAATGGACACGCTTAAATACCAAGTCTTTCCTTAGCCAGAACCTTTCCAAATTGCACTTTCACAGTACACTATCCTGAAATTTATTTCCCATTCTGTATTTACGTGGTACAAAGCTTTATACATAACATACATGAGTGTATTCCAATATGTGTTAGCTCTCCAACAAAGTTGAAATCAGTCCATTTGCATTTTTCTAGAGTGAGTTACGCCTATTTTACTACTACAAGGTCAGATTTAAAGTTTCAGTCTTAGGCTATACTTTAAAAATTTATATCTTGAGCTAGAAAACTCCATTTTTGGTGATTCTTTTTGGAGAGTGTTTTATGATGCGTCTAGTTTATGGTAAAAATATTTTTATTTCAAGATACTTCATATTTTATAAGTATTAAATTTCGGAACACCTCCAAAAATCCAGCACTTACCATTTTCATGTTTTATGTCACTTATTTTAACACAAGGATCACACAACATATTTCAAGCATCATTTGAGCATGAAAGCAACATAATATCACTTTGGAAGCAGAATGGAACAAGGGGTTTCACAAAATATTTATACAATATCCCCTTGAAACATTTTTATCAACAAACATAAGCTTGATGGCATCCTAACCATGAGCAAGGTTAGATGTCATCATGGCTTACACAACCAAAGTGAGGGCTCCTACCTCTTGTGTAGGGTCTAAAAAAGGGTCCTTCTCTTCTTCCTTAAGCTTGAACAAGAGTCCTTGGAGTGGATGACCCTCCTTGAAATCTTGGCTCTAGAACTTGAGTGCTTAAGAAATTATTTCTCACTAGAGTTAAAGATTGTAACTCTTGTGAGGGCTAGTGAAAGTTTGGACTTAGGATTTAAGTTTTTGGATGAAGTTTAGAGGATCAAGAGAAGTCTAAGAAGAATGATAGAATAAGAAAGAAAGAACACTTAGGGAGTTTCTGAATTGAAGAGAGTTTGAGGAGTATTTATAGTGGAAAGATTAGAGAAAAAAATAGAAGAAGGAAAGCACTTGGAGCATGATTTATGGAAACATGTTGGCTGAATTTTGGGATGAAAATGCTCCTTGTTTTGTGCAAACATGTTGGATGAAAATGCTCCATGTTTTGTGCAAACATGTTTCCATGTTTTGTGCAAAGATGTTAGTGGAGATTTTCTAACCTTTAGTGCATGTATGTGATTCAGAAATGTGTATGATGTATATGATTAAATTATTGTGTTATCATCTTAATCCAATGGCTTAGATTCATTCTTGTCTAAAGACAAGTGTAGGGATTTGTGCAAATGGCATTGTAGTAATTTCTTTAACTAAGACAAGGATATTTTTGTAATTAGACAATGATAGTGGTATTCTTGTAATTCCATTCATAGAGTAAGGGTATCTTTGTCATTTAATAAGGCAAGGGTAGTTTGGTAATTTCTTTTACATAGCAAGGGCATTTTCATAATTTCCACTAAGGGATGGCATTTTCGTAATTCTTTGCATTTTTCTCTAGACATACTTAAGTAGTCTATTTGTTGTGTTTCATAACATTTGTCCAGATTCTCTTGGTTTTGCTATCGATAATTAAGATTAATATTTATCTTAGTTATAAATTTGGGGATGTTACAAAATCGGGGTGTTACATTACTCCCGTCCTTAAAAAGAATTTCGTCCTCGAAATTTGTTACCTTAGAACAGCTCGGGGTACCTCGTTCTCATCTTTGACTCTAGTTCCCATGTAAACTCTTCGGTGTTGCCTCATTCCCATGCCACTTTGACCAAAGGAACAGACTTATTCCTCAACTGCTTGACATCATGGTCCACAATCCTCGTAGGTGGCATATTGAATGTCAGGTCCTCCGTTAACTGTACATACTCTGACTCTAAGACATGACTAGGGTCGGATTCATACTTCCTTAACTAAGATACATGAAAGACATCATGGAGATTGGAAAGGTTTGGGGGCAAAGCTATTTTGTAGGCTACTGTCCTGACACTCTGAAGAATTTCAAAAGGACCAAGAAATCAGGGACTCAACTTTTGACTCTCATAGCTCTCTCTATGCCTGTAGTGGGGCTAATCCTTAGAAATACATGTTCGCCTTCTTGGAATTCCAAGGGCTTTCGCCTTTTTTCGCATAACTTTTCTACCGACTTTGAGCGGTTAAGATTCTATCCTTAATCCTTTTGATTTGCTTCGTTGTTTCCCTCACAACATCGGGTCCTAGTAAACTCTGCTCTCTGGGTTCATACCAACATAGGGTGATAATTGTTGTTATATGCAAATTCGATCAGCGGCAGATACCTATCCCAACTTTCCCTTTGTCCAAGACACAGGCTCTCAACATATCTTCTAGAGTTTGGATCGTTCTCTCTGATTGACCATTTGTTTGTGGGTGGTATGCTGTGCTTAAGCACAATTTTGAACCAAATGCCTTTTGAAAGGCTCCTAAAAAATGTGACGTAAACCGCGGATCTCTATCCGAGATTATTGATGACGACACTCCATGTAACCTTACGATCTATTGGATGTACAGCTGCGCCAATTTATCCAAAGAGTATGTCACTCTAATAAGCAGAAAGTGGGCCGACTTGGTTAGCCAATCCATGATCACCCATATGGCATCATGGCCAGCTTGGGTCCTAGGCAATCCTGTCACAAAATCCATCAATATGCTCTCCCATTTCCACTCAGGGATTGACAAGGGTTGCAACATACCTGAAGGTTTTTGGTGCTCGATCTTAACCTTTTGGCAAACCAAGCACTTATTCACCCAGGCGACCACATCCTTATTTAATTCGAGCCACCAAAACATCCTCTTCAAGTCTTGATACATCTTGGTAGTACCAGGATAAATGGTGAAGTGGCTCTTGTGAGCCTCCTCCAAGATCTTCTCTCGGAGGTCACAGTCTCATGGTATGCAGATTCGCCCCTCAAACTTGCATAGACCATCGGGGCCTTGCTCAAAACCTTTCAACTTACCAGCCTTGACCGCCTCTAAGGTCTCCATAAACTCCTCATTCTCCCTTTGAGCTAGGATGACCCTCTGCTTAAACCCACTCGTCATACTAAGGTGACACATCTTTATTCCCTCTTTGGTCAAAGACATCCCCATATTCATGTCCCTAAACTTCTTTATTATATATGAGACATGCGTAATGATTTTCGACTCAAGGCATCGGCGACTACATTAGCCTTGCCGGGGTGGTAACTTAAGCCGAAATCATAGTCTTTTAAGAACTCCATCCAATTCTTCTGCCTCATATTTAACTCCTTTTGATCAAAGAGATGCTTGAGACTCTTATGATCAGAGAAAACTTCAAACCTAACACCATATAAATGGTGCCTCCACATTTTTAAGGCAAACACTATGGCTGCTAACTCTAGGTCATGGGTAGGGTAACTCACCTCTTGAGGCTTGAGTTGTCTAGATGCATAGGCTATCACTTGCCTATTTTGCATCAACACACAATCTAAACCCTTGCCCGAAGTATCACAATATACCTCAAAGGGTACATTGGGGTCAGGTAAAACTAAAATCGGGGTCGAGGTTAGCTTCTCTTTTAGCTATAGGAAACTTTTCTCACACTTGGGGTTCCACACAAACGGGGTGTTCTTCCCAGTGAGCTTAGTTAAAGGTAGGGCGATTTGGGAAAATCCTTTGATAAACCTACGGTAATAGCTTGCTAATCCTAAAAAGCTCCATATTTCCGTTATGGTGGTCAGCTTTTCCCAATTCATTACGGCCTCTATCTTACTAGGGTTAACAGTTATACCTCCTTTAGATACCACATGGCCTAAAAATTTTACCTCAGCCAACCATAATTCACACTTAGAAAGCTTGGCGTACAACTTCTTCTCTCTCAAAATTTCTAAAACCATCCTTAAGTGACGCTTATGCTCCTCGTGGGTTTTCGAATAGATGAGAATGTCATCTATGAACACAACCACGAACTTATCTAAATAGGGTCTAAAGATCCTATTCATATAATCCATAAAAACGGCGGGAGCATTCGTCAAACCAAACGACATAACATTGAACTCAAAGTGTCCGTACTGAGTTCTAAAAATGGTTTTAGGTATGTCTTGGTCTCTAACCCTAATCTGGTGGTATCCCAACCTCAAATCAATCTTAGAGAATACCACCACTCCTTTCAACTGGTCCATCAGATCATCAATCCTAGGCAAAGGGTACTTGTTTTTCACCATCACTCGATTCAATTGCCTATAATCTATACACAACCTCATACTCCCATCTTTCTTCTTTAAAAATAAGACCGGGGCTCCCCAAGGTGAAGCACTAGGTCTTATAAAACTCTTCTCTAGTAACTCCTCTAACTGGGTTTTCAACTCAGCTAATTCTAGGGGTGACATTCGATAAGGGGCCATAGAGATCGATCCCGTTCTAAGAACTAACTCTATAGAAAACTCCACTTTTCTTTCGGGAGGGAATTGGGTATTTCATCTGGAAATACCTCGGGATAGTCTCTTACCACAAGTATATCACCTAGCTTTTGCTCAAAGTCTACCTCACAAGCGGCTAGGAGAACATTTCCCTTAGTCTTCTCCCCACTATAGTAGACCTTTACAGAATTTAGGTACAGTCTCAAGGGTTGACTAACCTTGCTAGGGGGAGAGGGAAAAACAATAGACTAGGTACCACAATCGAACAACACACAGTTGGCATGAAGCCAATCCATGCCTAAAATGATATCCATGTCTTTCAAGGGTAAACAAATCAAACCTATGATAAAAGACATATTTTCTATGGTAAGATGACAATTTAAACAGCATTTGCAAGTATTAACAGGACAATTTGCGAGGGTAGAAACAATAAGATCAAAAGGAAGTTTGGAAACTTTCAAATTTAAAGACTCGACACTAGCATGTGAAACAAAAGAATAGGTTGCACGAGAGTCATAGAGTATATCTAAGGTTCTACCATTTAATTTGTACTTACCTTGAATGAGGTCACTGGACTTCTCTGCGTCCTCTGCGTTGAGGGCAAAGACTCGTCCTTGGTGTCATGACTAGGGGTTCTGGTCTGACGGCCCTCTATTTGTATAGTCTTTGGCATAGTGGTCGTGCTTGCCACATCGGAAGCAAACTCCCTGCCCAGCCATACCGGGGGCATACGTCGGCCAATGTGGGTCTGGGGAAAGCAGTGGGGGCTCCTTGTGGCATCTTGTTCTTGGCCCCGCTGGACCTTCCTTACTGGTTGTCGTTCCAAGGACCACCCGTTCCTCGTTGTTGATTGTTGAAACTCCTCAGGCCGTTATATTGGAATGGCGGCCTCTGGGGTGGTTTGGATTGCTGGTATGCGG
Organism: Dalbergia cultrata; assembly: GCA_031216105.1. NCBI lineage: Eukaryota > Viridiplantae > Streptophyta > Magnoliopsida > Fabales > Fabaceae > Dalbergia > Dalbergia cultrata. The sequence goes on along the minus strand of CM062346.1, from coordinate 38,998,023 downwards.
GTGCTCTTAGTTGTTATTGTTGTGGTCTCTGTTGTTGTTGCTGCTATCTGAACTGTTTGTTTTGGTACGGGTTGTAGTGGTTCCTCGACTGGTGTTGTGGTTTGAACCTCGGGGCTCGAGGTCCTAGCCCCTTAGCTCGTTCTGCTCTCGTGGCGTTGAGCTTCCTCTACCCTTCTTCCAAGATCCGACACTTGTTGACTAGGGTTGGGAAGTCCTTGATCTCCATGTGCGCCATTGCAAAGTTCAACTCCGCCTTCAGACTAGCCTCGTATTTGGTGCACTTCCATACCTCATCGGGGTTCCCTTGGAACACTTGAGAGAACTTGATTAGCTCCTTGAACTTTGCCGTATACTGGGCGACAGAAGACCCACCCTAGGTCAGCTGCATGAACTCTATGTCCTTTATATTTCTCACAGACTTCGGGAAGTACTTCTCATAGAAATAGGTCTTGAACAGCTCCCAGTCGATGGGAGTTCCAGCAGCTTCTAGCAACCTTCGAGTCTCGGTCCACCAAAACTTGTCATCGGAGTTCATCATAAAAGCAGCGAACGTGACCTTCTGTTTCTCCGAGTAGGCAACCACAAAGTAGATCTTCTCCATGTCCTTGATCCACTCGTCAGCTTTGTCGAGGTCCATCCCTCTAAACATAGGCGGGTTCACCTTGCGAAACTCACTGAAGCGAGTCTGCTCCAACAGCAGGGGGACCATGAGCAGGTTCTTCTTGATTCATCTGTTCAAACATACGTTCCATGGCCTGTGCCATGTCACGAACAGCAGCAATAGTCGCATTGTCTTGATTCTCGTCGGCCGGGGTCCTAGGTTGTCGTCGCGGTGCCATTGGTTCCTAAACACATAAGACAATGAACACCAAGTTGATTAGGCTCAACATTCTATGCGAAATGAGCTAGTTACCATGGCACACGCAAGCAACAAAAGTCATGCATCCCTAATCCTATAGCATATCTCTAGCAAGCACTACACATGACATAGCCATCGCATCATGCTTCTAAAGCATGGTCAGTCTAATCCTTAGGCTCTGTGAGAATCAAACTGCTCTGATACCAAAATGTAACATCCTAATTTTAACCCAATATCCCTAGAACATATTTAGGTTAATCATTAGGTTATTACCTCTTAGTCCCATTCTTTGAAATCTATCTTTAAATTACTTAGCGAAAAATACGGATACTTTTTTTTAAATATAAAAGCAAAGTGAGAGCCGTGTATATCGTAAGATAGGAAAATAAAACACAAGATAACAAGGCATAATAGAACATGGAGAAATCAGTAACACATCAAAAGAAATACTTCATTAATATTCATAATATACCCACCTAGAGGTGGGACTTAGTTTGATACAAGATGATGAAAATACAACAGAAAAGGAAATACAACAGAAGTGGAAATATAAGGAAAGTGTGAATATAAACACTCCTACCCTAGCGCACCTAAGATGGATAACCTCATAACAAAAGAAGGTTTATCCCTACTACGTGTGGTATGTGTGTACTAGCTCTCCTCAAGATGATCTACTGCTGGAGACGGCCGGGGAACTGCTCGACCTTCTCGAGCATAGGCCAGTGGAGTAGGGATTGGATATGTGACAGCTACACGTCTACTCCACGGTGGGGGTGCCTCTCGGCTCTCCTCGCCAACCTTGGTTGCGTCATCGTCGCCTCACTCCCCTATCGCGCAAACCGGGAAGTGGGGGGCAGAACTCTCGTTGTACATGTGGGTCGGCGGATCCTCCGAGGGGTTGTCCTACGAATGTTGAGAATGAGGCACATAATCTGGGTGGCCGCGGGCAACGGATCCAGCAGTGTAGGTACGCATAACCCACTTGTTATGCATCCGTGTGCGCTCGAAGACCATATTGTCGTCATATGGAGATGTCGGGGAGAAGTGGTAGCTATGTACAGGGTATGTGAAGGGACATCCTACATACATGAAGACTCGTACTGTGCATCATCCCTCAAAATGGTATGATCCATGCTTGGGATCAAAGTGCACCTGCCATATGGGAGTGTCGATGAAAAACCACGAACGTCGCCATGATCTGAAGATGTGACGGGAGAGAAAGAGAGAAAGAAAAGAAGTGAGAATCTTGCTAAACAATCTCAGTAAGGTATCTCCTATCTAGGGTTACATTGTTAACAACCTCAAGAACCTTGGGTTTATTATGAAGAGGTGAGCATACATATAAGTTTCATTTTTAAGTTCATAAATATAATTATCCAAGGTTCATTACTTTTAGTATGGATCTTAATGCATGAATGCAACATAGCAAATCATGAAAGCATGGATATACCTTATGCGACAAGCAATCAACTTAACATCAGGAAACACATAAGCGGCAAAAAGTGGCAATATATAAACTTTCAAGTGAAACTTTTCTCTTTTCTCAACTTGTGACTTGTAACGCCCCGATTTTCTGTTAGAGTGAAAATAACCAAAATGCCCTTGAGGTCATTTTTTGGCCCGAAATTCGAGGAAAGCCAATCCGACAGTACTCGAAGGGCAAACTCAATGTTGGAAGGGGATTAGTTGACTTGTGTACCTTTCCGGGATCGAAAATCTCATTTTTCGAGTTTTCGGGTCAAAATGACCGAAATACCCCTGTGGTGTTTTACCCGTTTGCAAGTGCCAGATGAACCTGAAACTTCTTCAGATGGTTTTAAAAGACTTTTTATGTATTCTATGGCTTTAGTTTTGGTCCCGGAGGTCCCGAGCAAAATTAGTACAAAATTACAATTTTGCCCCTAGCTTTGTGTTTTCAAGCTTAATCGTTTGATTAAGCAAACTTAAGCAATATTAGGCTCTAATCGAAGATTAATTAATTTTCATAATTAATCTTGAGTCAAAATAATTTATTAAAGTTGATTAGAACCTAAGAATGCTTAATTACAACTTGAAATCTTATTTTAAATTCAAGATTGCTAGTCATGGAATCTTAAATAGTGTTTTCTCTTTCCAATTCCTTAAATCATGGAAATTTGTTTACCTTGTTTACTCATAAAATGAATTTTTAACTATCTAAATGTGTATGAGCACTCCTTAACCTTGTCATAAAACTCTTAAACCCCATTCTTAGTTACCTAAACTTATGCTTAATAACTCCTAACCTTATACCTAAACTAATACACACTTAAACCTATCATTAACACCCAATTACATGAGAGATTTTTCTTCCTCTCTCTTGCTGCCCAATCTGGCCGAAGCATGCCCTCCCCCATATTCATCACATGCTCAAATTTTTGACACTCCAAAGCCATACCTCAAGTCATACTCACCATACTTTATCATACTTTCCACCATGCTTGATTTTTCAAGTGAATGACTAAATGAATTAAGCTATTTTCCTCATTTATTTGTGGCCCAAAAACAGCTAGCCATGCCTAGCTTCTAGAAGAATTATTTCATTCAAATTTGAAAGGAAAATTCACTCAAATCACCTTACTTGTAACCATGCTTTGCATCATAACCTCCATACTTCAAACCATGCTTGAATGACACATTGTAAGAGATATTTTTCTCTTCCTTTCCCTCCCTTTTTGCTACGGCCAAGGCTTGGCCTTCTTGAGTGAGCCCTAATTGTTTTGTTTTTCTATAAATAGGTGCATTAGAAGAACTTGCAAACACTTTAGCTCATTTGCAAACTTTTAGTTTTCTAAGCTTTCTTGAGTTTCCTTTCTTTTTCTCTCAAGTTTCAAGAGAGTTCTTCTTTTCTCTTCATCTTCATCCTCTTCATCCTCTCATCACATAATCATCTTATAACCTCTAAACACCACCTCACAACCTTGAACCACCATCAAAACTCTCAAACACTTGACCTTAAACACAACCTCACTCAAAACACATCTCCAACCTCTTCATCCCCCTTTGGCCAAATCATTATCAACCCCCAAGGAGGAGTTGTTCATCTCATTTCCTTTCCAAAGTTCAAGCTTTTTATCTCCACTCTAGGTAGGAGTGTTTTCTAAACTTATTTTTCTTGAAAATGAGTTTTTCTCTAGCTTTCTCTTGGATTTCTTTTGAAACTTTTCTTTGTTTTTCTTCCTCATAGTTTCAGCCATGAGGCCTTGTTGGATTGATGATAGCTTAATGATGAGAACTCCTAGATGATGACTATGTGTTCATCTCAAAGGAACCTCTAGAGCTTGAGTTTTTACTTTGTTTAAGTTTCATCTTTATTTTCTAGTTCAAAATGATTTTAGCTCAAGACTACCTTCACTTTTCCTTGCTATTGATTTCAGTTTCCTTATTTCTTTGGCCTTGAGGTTTCGGTTTTGATTTCCTTTTCCTTGAGGTTTTATTTTCTTTTACAAGTTTGTTTCTTTTGAGCTTGATGATGATGTTCAAGGACCCCATAGTTCCTTGAGAACTTGGTTCAAGAACTCTAAAGCTCTCTTTGTAATGAGATGAGTGTTGGGTTGTTTGATCTCTAAAGTCTTGTAAGAGCTCTAGATAACATTAAAATGAACCTTACATTCATATTTATGTTTATGCCTTGCACATTATATTTACTTTCCTTGCTATCACTAAGTATCAAGACAATGAATGAACTTGCATTATCATATTTATATTTCAAGCTTTGCATTATCATGTTTATATTTCAAGTCATCACTTAACTATCAAAGATAATAATAAGTTGCATCTCATGTTTACTTTATGCTTCCACTTTATTTTCTAATGAAAGCTAAAAATAAGTGCATGAGCATGTTTATTTTATGTCATCACTTAAGAGAACCTAGAGCTCAAAGATTTGCTCATTATTGTCTCAAACAAAGGCTTGAAAACCATATGTTGTTTAGCTCTTTGATTTCAGCCCTAAGGAGTTATATTTGTTACAAGTATTAAAATCTATGTTTCATAATTTTTCTAAGCTTATATGAGTTCAAGAAATGTCTAAAATAAGGTTTTATGAATTTAGGACCTCTTGAGATAAATTTAATTTAGCTACTGCCCTTGAGATTATTTTTAGGATTTTAAATGATAAAAATGTTTATAAATGAGTTTTGATAGTTTTAAAAGGGTTCCAAGAGAAACTAGTATTTTATGTGCTTTAGAAACCAAGTTTTATGCCTTTGTATGGAGATGTATTTTCGGTTCTGCCTTGCCATGTTATGCTCACTGTTTATGCTGTTTGGATGATGATAACATGAGTATGTTTGTGTATAACTGATGCTAAAATTCATATGTGAAAGATTAGAGAAGTTAGTAACTAGAAAAGAATTAATTTGAGAGTTCTAGATCCCTTGGTAATTGATTTTTCTGGATTCTATCCAGCATGGTTTAGAAATGATAATCATGGATTTAAATTAGTTTAAATGTGTCGGAATGACTCATAATTGGTTTAGGACTTGATGTTGATGCCTTAGGAGCAAACCGGACTTAGAAAAGGTCAATGTTGTGACTCCTAGGTACCCGTAAAGTTAGAATTTTAGATTTTGTATTCTTGAGGTTTAGAGATATTTGTGATCATAGTGTTGAGTGAGGAATACTTAGATATGAGCCTATAGGTACCCGAGAGATTAAGTTGTGATGATTTATAACTTAGATTATGAGTTAAGGTCCTTAAGGGTTAATGCATAAGACATTAAGAAATCGTTAATGCTATGATGTTTATATGATGCAATTGCATGTTGAGATGTTTATGATGCATGAGGAAATGATTTTTTAAGATATGAAGTTTATCATAGCATGAGGTGTAAATGAGGAATATGTTGTGTGAATAGCTTGTGGCATAAGTGTCGGTTTGAAGGAAATTCGGTTTAACAGCTGTTATGCTGCCGAATTTCTGTCAAACCTAAAAGGGTTGAAGAAATGTTTTAAAGTACCACATGAGTTGAAAACCTTGGGTGACACTGGTTCAGCCGAGCACCCCAGGAGATTTTTATGTGACAAAGCACTGAGACGCACTTTCCTGGGTGACACCAATTCGGCTGAGCACCCCCAGGGGAGACAAATACGTGAGGGTATGAGTTGATGCAGCCTACCAAAGCGGACAAATTGCTGTGGTTTGATGCCCGCAAAGCGTTTCAAAGAGGTTATATCCTAATAGAGGTGATCCCTAGCCTTCTACTCGTACTTGCGTAGTCGGGATTATTTTATTATGTTTCGCTTATTCAGATAATAATTAAGAGCTAGTGATGACTAGCTGAGGTATGAGCTCATAACCTAGTTATTTTAGGGTGGCCTTATTATGCTGAAGTACCATGATTGATGTCATGAAGTTGAGGAAATATCCACTTGAAAGTTATATGCCCTTTATGCCTGTTGTGTGCTTTCTTGAAGTTGTGATTCATTGAGTTATTTGATTAATGTAACACCCTAAATCTTAACCTAATACTACTAGTATGTATTTAGGTTAATCCTTAGAATATTACCTCTTGGTCTCATTCTTTACTTTGAAAATACTTAGCGGAAATATGGGTAAAATTTTTCTTTTTGGAATTAACACCAAAGTGAGAGCCACACATGATTCTTTGAATGGGAATTCATACAAGTCATGTGAGCAAATCATAATAAAACACATAAATAACATGGATACATCAACTGAATATATATAGATAATGTGCCTACCAAAAGACAGGACTATTAGGTACATAGAAGAACGAAATACAACTAAAAAGAAAATACAAGGAAATCATAAAAGCAACACCCATACCCATGTGCACCTAGGGTGGACAACCTCATATACAAAAGAAGGTTTGTCCTCAACTGTATGGCATATGTGCACTAGCTACTACCCATCCTATGCACCTACTCCTGCTGGTCCGAGTACTGAGGGGTGGAATCGATCCATTGGTGGATCTCGGTGGGAGTGGTTGTGCAGATCATCGGAGCGTGTCCACCGCGGCGAGGGCGCATGGATGGCCTACGAGCCAACCTCGGCTGAACCACCGTCTCCTCACTCCTGGCTCTCATCGGTGGGGGAGCGGGGCTGGAGCTCCAAATGTACATGTGCGAGGGCGGGTCCTCTGATGGATCCATCTCCGAATACTGAGTCTGGGGCACATACTCCAGGTAGTCACGTACAGCTGACGCCTCGGGCTGCATGCGGAGGATCTGCTCGTCGCGTGGTCTAGCTCACTCGAAAATTGTGTTATGATGGTAGGGGGCAGTCGGGGTGAAGCGGTAGCTCCGTACTGGGTGTGTGAAGGGCCGTCCCATAAACATGAATACTCTGACTGTGCAGCAACCCTCAAAATGATATGACCCGAGTGCTGGGTTATGGTGCAGCTCCCACGTCGGGGTGTCGATGAAGATTACAAAAGTTGCCATCTGAAGATATGATGGAAGAAAAGAGAGAGGGAATGAGAATCTTCTAAAAGAATTCTCAGTAGGGCAATCCCTAACTAAGTGACGTCATCACATCCTCAGGAACCTTGGGTTTTATTTCTAAAAAGGTGTGTATGCATACACTACAAAAAAAATGGTAAATTATGGCGGTTCATTTTGCAAATTACGACGGTTTTTAACTGCCATTTTTCACAGTAACGGCGGTTTCGAAGACCGCCATAATTACCAACACCATTCGATTAATTACGGTGGTTTCTTTGTAACCACCACAATTTACACTTTAACCGCCACAATTAACTTGCTAGTTACGGCGGTTTCATTATGGTGGTTTCCAACCGCCATAATTTTCGATCAAATTAAACCGTATGTTGCTAATTATGGCAATTAAGAACCGCCGCAATTTTCAACCAAATTTTTTAAAAAATACTAATAACGGCGGTTTGAACCGCGATAATTTGCAGTGAAATTTTTTAAAAAATTAATAATGACGGTTTGAAACCGCCATAATTTGCATTCCAATTGATAAAAAAAAAAAATTCATTTCTTCAAATAATAATGGGACATAATTTAATAAAACCAACTTCGGCTTCATATTAATCTAGTAAGATAAAGTAAAAGAATTAAGCAGAGTTCAAGTTTCAAATTAAGCTAAATCCCATCACTAGAATACATAAATATACACTAGCTTCATGTTTGCATTCAGAAAAAATTGAGTTCTAAGTAAGCTCTTATTCCATGGGCAAAAGACAAATTTGTCATCTACAAAAAAATAGAATTGCTAAAAGCAACCTAATTTTGATCAAACCTTCAAGAGCATAACAGAATACAAAAGATATCCAGCTTTTTCCCTATCAGCTAATCTCAGAAGAAAAACTAACCAAAAATTAAGACAGAGTTCTAGCTAGGAAAACAGAAGGTATACAAGCTCATTGTATAAGATTTTGAGCTCTACATTAATACAGCTTGGTAACAAAAATTAAAAGTGTCCTTAAATATAACTAGACCTGCTTCTTAAAGGGAAAATCTTCCTCAGGAAGCTTCTGCACATCTTCCATGTTTTTGAGTATTCCTCTCATAAAATAAGGAGAATAGTTTCCTGTTGATAACCGGCAAAGCCCGAAATATTAGTAACAAGAAGCATACACCACGCTCCCATTTGAAGAACGAGATACATAATGACTTAAGTCAGAACAAAAAGCAAATTACAAAACCAGGAGAAAGTACTATTGCTGATAAAAAAAAGTACCATACCATTCTTACTGACTATACTTCAGCATTAAATCAGTGCTTCTAAATTTTTGAAAAAATGAAAAAACTATCAAGATTAAATATCCTACTATTTCTGCACTAATAAGTATAAAAAAGAAGTATACGAGTTTTTAGTATCCACATAGCTTATAGATATCATTGAAAGTTAGAAATAATCAAGTATTAGTAATTCTTTCCCATGAAAAAAATGCAATAGAGAAAGGAAAATTAATAATAATAATAACAATAATAACAACAACAATAATAATAACAATAAGAACAATGATGATAACAGAAGTGCAACCTCACTTCCAAGCCGTATATACATCACTGAATTTAAGGCCAATATACCCACTTCCTACAATTGCTATCCAATCAGGAATAGTCTGCAGTTTGAGTGCATGGTCACTGGTAATTATAGTCTTCCCTGGAGGCAATTACTTAGTGAATTTCATTACTATAATGATGCTAGATAAATCTTACGAGAAGAAATCAAAAGATGGAAACTAGAGGGATACTATCAACAGAGTACCGAACAAAGATCCCCTTAAGCACATTTCAGTAGAGTCTAATGCCCCATTACCAATATAGTTTCAGCTATCAAGTATCAATCAGAAAAATTTCCAATACTAAATTGATCACTTTTTTTTTCCATTGCATACAACTGCCTTTATAATTGATAGCAATCTACTACTTAAGTCGCCTAGGGCCTCACATAAAGGTTACCATAGACAGTAGTGCATGTCCCAATTTTTTGTAACTAGAAGACATGTCTCTAACTCCAAAATCCTTTCATTCAATAAAACTCAAAGTGATAGCATAAAATAATAATGCTGTGAAGAGAAAAGTTAAATATGTGGTCTGAGTTGTAAAATCAACTTCAATGCCCTTGGGAACAAAAGGAATAGAACCAGTAGCAATGATGATGTCTTTTGCAGTAACTACATTGTTCGAAGAGCCAATTTTCACCTTTTGAGGACCCTGCACAGTTTCACAAATAAGGTAGTAAGAGAGAATGTTAAGAACTCGATTAGCAGTTACATGAATCAAATTCATATTCAAGCCTTGGCTAATAAACAGAGAATTGAATAAGAGGTGATAATGCTATTTATCAGCAATACCCGAGACTCCACAGAGCACAATACATCACTTACCAAAATAGTTCCAAACCTTTTAGTTGTCCACTCCTAGTGCCTTTAATGAGTTGGTCAAGTTGCCACGGATTTTTGAAGCAAGATTATTAGCATGGTCAGATTAGTTAAGCATAAAAAAGTTAATAATAAAAATCCCAAGAAAGATGCACAGATCATTTTTACTTGGAAAAATGCCGCAGAGCTTCACCAAGCATAGTAAATATTGATAGTGGCCTTTGTCCTCTTTGACCTGATATATATTATTCTTAGAACATATCAATTAGCTGGTAGTATTCTCTCAAATCATGCAAGCATCTCAGTACCTACATTTCATATCACAAAGTTACCTTGTTTTTCCTATTGTCCCACCACTCCCCTAGGTTAGCAAAGAATGCTTGCCATAACTCTACCATTGAACCACTATTAGTTGCTGCATAACTCACTTTCTTACCTGAACTAATAGCAGAAAATAGCTAGTGTGTAGTATTAGTAAGAAAAAAAAACTGAAGAATTCAACATTATATTCCTAGAGTATAAGACTTGCCAACCATCATGTAATCAGTTTCTTGACCATGTGAGGAAATTGGTGAGAGGCTCAACGAAATTCAGTTGCTGACCAACCACCTGAATGAGATCCATAAGATAGTGATGCACTTGCAAAAGGGCCATAGGAAACAAAAGTAAATTATTTGGTGGAATTACAAAACCTCAGGTGATTTAGTTATATGAAGAATGGATTAAATAGAGGGTAGCTCACTAGTTAGAAGTTGAGAAAGACCAAGAGTAATTATAAGTGAAACCATTAAGAAAGAGTGAGATTTAAATAGCTAATCTATAAATATGGTTTGATAGAATACAATAACATTACTGGATCTAAGAAGCCAACCCCCTCCCCCCCTAAAAAAAATGAGAAAAGTCTAGATTATTTTTATTGGTATACACAACAAAAAAGAGAGACATATTATCCCAAAAAAAATTAGAGACATAATCTCATTGTTGTTTTCAAGCCAAAATGCAAACCCCAAAAAAGTAATCATAAGCATGACACCACAATATCACTAACCAATCACACAAATTTCACATCAATTGACACTTAAAAGCATCTGCAACACAAAACTTAATCAGAGGAAACAACCAAAACAAGACAAATAACCAGGAACGCAATGCAGTAGCTCAAAGGTGCTTGTCTAACAAAAGCAAAAAGCTTAGAAATCAACCTATCAAACAATAACATGATCAAATAACACCCTAAAATAGAAAGATAGCATCTCTTTTCTCAGATGACAATCTATCATCTCCTCGTTGTTGTTTACAACCCCAAAAAGAATATTAACCACACAACCAGATAAACCAAACCAAATTTCATACCATTTCATAGCTCACATAATCAGTTTCTCTTCAAATAAATTGCTTAATTCCTTAAACATGGTTTTCCTTGATTTTAAGAGCTCGGATACCTACACAAAGACCATCATTCCGCAATGTCAAAGAGTTGATTTTCCATATACTCAAGCTTAACACAGTGAGTGCATAATGTAACTTATAAATAAATAGCTACCTTCTGAGTAAAATTCCCAATCTTCTCAAGAATAAGAGAGATATTGAGTTCCATCAGCAACCCCTAAACAAACCCTAACAAATTGAAACAAAAGGTCAAAAAAATTTATGCAGACCGCAACTTGAGCTGAAGCAGAGCGCTTATTGGGGATCGCAGAGAAGCTCCTCCAATCCCGTGATCTGAACGGCTCCTTCGAGCTCTCCATCCTTCCACAGGAAACCGAGCCCCTTCTAGAAGGTTCTGACCAGATCCTCGCCGTCGTCCACGTCCTCCTTGCCGTCGCCGCCACTCATTACCACCACCAACAAACCGACTGGTATGTCGTCCTCCAAGTCGACCGCCGCACCAACGACCTCGACCTCATCAAGCACCACTACCACCGTTGTTGTTGTTGGTGGTGTTGTCGAGCTTGGGGCACTTCGGTCGAGGGAAGGGGGAGGAGCGTCGCTGACGAGGCGAGCGGCAACCTCCTAAGTGCATCGTGGAGCAGAGACAGCAGTATCGAGGTGCAAGGCCAGGTGCATTGAGGAACAGAGGCAGCGGCATTTGAGAAAAGATAAAATGAGAAGTGTGAAGGGAGAGAAGTCTCATAACCCTATTCCTCTTTTTTTAAAAAAAATTTTTTTAAAGGGCTAAAATCACCACCCGCCGTTATACACCATTCAACCGCCTTTTTTTCACCAAAATTGTGGCGGTTGACAAAACCGCTTTAATTCACGTACATTAAGAACCGCCCTAATCCAATAGCCACAATTTACCAATTTTTTTGTAGTGATATAAACTCCTTTTAAGTTAGTTTTCTAAGGCATTGGTTATCCAAGGTCCGTCATATTTTACAATGCGTCTTATGACTAAGCATGGAATATACTAAGACATGAATGCGTCATAAGGATAAACTAATCAACAAAATCACAAAAACATTATAATAGTGGCATAAGTTGACAAGTATAAATCTCATAATAACTTTCTTGGTTTTTCATAGCATATGTGACATTTCAACTTTAACTTTATCTCATGGGGCCACCCTAAAACATCTCTAGGTTATGAGCTCATACCTTAACTAGTCATCACTAGCTCTTCCTTATCCTGTGATAAGCGTAACATACATAATCCCGACTTAAAGTACGGGCTAGGGGGCAAATTAAGGATCACCTCTTAGGGTCATTTCCTCTTTGAAATGCTCTACTAGCAACTAGTGCATAATAGTATTGTCCGCTTTGGCAAGCTCTGTGTCAATACCCTCACGGATTTGTTTTCTTGGGGGTGCTCGGCTAAACCGGTGTCACCCAAGAAGGCGTCTCAGTATTGTGTCACATTTAAGTTCTCATGATTTTCAAAAAGACCCTTTTCCAAGTTCCTCAAATTTGATGGAAATTAAAAGCATGACTACAGAGACCGAATTTCCTCCAATTTGCTTATGCCATGAAAACATATAGGACATACACAAGCATTCTTCGTAAGGTGTTGAAATTATATAAAACTTCTTCATAACATATACATCATCACATAACAATTTATCATATAAAACTTCTTTATAGCATATCATCACATAATCATATTTAAACAAAACATTCACACAACTCATAAAGCTTATTATGTTATAAACCTATAGTGTCTTATGCCTCGATCCTTACGAGTCTTTGGACTTGTAAACTAATTGTTCTAGTATTCCTCCGTAACCTCTCACACACCTATAGGTTCACAACTAATAAGTTTTACTAATTTTATGCTTAAGAACCCATCCAAACAGCACTATGCAGATTTGGACAGTTTTATGTTCATGTGATTACGGGGTTCTAGAAATTACGTTTTAGGCCATCAAAGTCCTTAACTCACAACCTAGGTTATAAATCATCATAACTTAAGCTCTCGGGTATCTATAGGTTCATATCTAAGTATTCCTCACCTCACACTATGGTCAAGAACATCTCTTGTAACGCCCCGATTTTCTGTTAGAGTGAAAATGACCAAAATGCCCCTGAGGTCATTTTCAGCCCGGAATTCGAGGAAAGCCAGTGCGGCAGAAATCTTGGTTTAGGACTTAATCTTGAAACCTTAGGAGCAAACCGAACTTAGAAAGGGTCATTATTGTGACTTCTAGGTACCCGTAAAGTTAGTATTTTGATTTCTGCACTCTTGAGGTTTAGAGATGTTCTTGACCATAGGGTGAGGTGAGAAATACTTAGTTATAACCTTGTAGGTTCCCAAGAGACTAGGTGTTGATGATCAATAACTCAGAAAGTGAGATAAAGATCTAAACCGTAATTTCTAGAACTCCGTAATCACTTAAACATAAAGCTGTCCAAATTCCGCTTAGTGCTATTTGGATTAGTTCTTAAGCATGAGATTTTGTATAACTCATAAATTGTCAAACTATAGGTGTATAAAGAAGTTAAGAATAATTAATTTGCAAGTTTAAGACTCATAATAATCGAAGTTTAAAGCACTATGAGATATAACATAACATGTCTATGAGCCTATGGGGATAATTGTTAAATATGACTATGTGATGATGTTTGTGTGAAAGTTTTAGGTGACGAATGTTATGAGAAAGTTTCATGTGATGATATATATGTTATGAAAAAGCTACATGAGAATGCATGATAAAAATGAATATGATAAATGATGAGGTAATTGTGATGTAATACTTATGAAAATATAAATGTGACACAACACTGAGACGCGCTTCTCCTGGGTGACACCGGTTCGGCCGAGCACCCCCAGGAGGAGACAAATCCGTGAGGGTATGTGTAGATGCAGCCTGCCAAAGCGGACAAATTGCGAGGCCCACGTGGCTAGCAAAGCGTTTCAAAGAGGAAATGATCCTAGAAAGGAGATCCTTAATTTGCCCCCTAGCCCGTACTTTAAGTCGGGATTATGTTACGCTTATCATAGGATAAGTAAGAGCTAGTGACGACTAGTTAAGGTATGAGCTCATAACCTAGAGAAGTTTTTAGGGCGGCCCCATGAGATGAAAGTTAAAGTTGACAATGTCACATAAACTATACTTATGCCAATGTTACGATATTTCCAAGTTATTCTATTGTTTGGTTTACCTTATGATGCATCCATATCATTAGTATATTTTTGTTTAAGTTATAAAGACGCATTATAAAATATGATGGGCCTTGGATAAAATACCTCTTTGGAAAACAACTTAAAAGGGATTTATATGCATGCACACCTTTTAGAAATAAACCCAAGGTTCCTGAGGATGTGACGATGACACCTAGGTAGGGATAACCCTACTGAGAATTCTTTTAGAAAGATTCTCATTCCCTCTCTCTTTTCTTCCGTCATATCTTCAGATGGCGACGTTTGTACTCTTCATCGACACCCGGTATGGGAGTCGCACCATGACCCGGCACTCGGGTCATATCATTTTGAGGGTCGCTGCCCGCCGTGAGTATTCATGTTCATGGGACGACCCTTCGCGTAGCCCGTCCCGAGCTACCGCTTCACCCCGACTGCTCCTTACCGTCATAACGGGATTTTTGAGCGGCGAGACCACGCGACGAGCAGATCCTCCGCATGGAGCCCGAGACATCAGCCAGACGCGAGTACTCCCGAGTATGTGCCGCCCTCGATTTCCTGAGACGGATCCATCCGAGGACCCGCCATCACACATGTACAGTTGGAACTCCAGTCCTACTCCCCCACCGATGAGGGCTGGGAGTGAGGAGGCAGTGGTCCAGCCGAGATTGGCTCGACGGCCATCTATGCACCCTCGCCACGGTGGACATGCCCGATGATGCACTCGACCACTCCCGCCGAGATTCGCCCAGTGGATCGACTCGACCCCACGCACTCGGACCCTTGAGGAGTAGTCATAGGAGGGGTAGTAGTTAGTGCACACACACGCCACATAGTAGAGGACAAACCTTCTTTTGTATATGAGGTTGTCTCCTTTAGGTGCACATGGGTATGGGGGTAGTTTCTCTTGTATTTGCTTTTCATGATTTCCTTGTATTGCATTTCAGTTGTATTTTGCTTCATGATGTATCAAATAGTCCTGCCTCTTTGGGGTAGGCACGTTATATATATATATATCTATGATTCAGTTGATGTTTCCATGACATGATGTGTTTCTTATGCTTTGCTTATATGTTTCGCTATGATTCCCCTTAAAGTCTCGTGCGTGGCTCTCACTTTGATTTTAAATTTCAAAAAGAAAAAGTTTACCCGTATTTCCGCTAAGTATTTTCTAAAGGATGAGACCAAGAGGTAATATTCTAAAGATTAACCTAAGGACATACTAGTAGTCTTGGGTTAAGATTTAGGGTGTTACATCTCTAAACCTCAAGGATGTAGAATATATAATTCTAATTTTACGGGTACCTAGGAGTCACAACAATGACCCTTTCTAAGTCTAGTTTGCTCCTAAGACATCAAGATCAAGTCCTAAACCAATTATGAGCCATTCCTACACCTTTAAACTAATTTAGAGCCATGATTATCAAGTCTAAACCTTGCTGGACAGAATACAGAAAATTCAATAATTAAGGGATCTAGAACTCTCAAATTAATTCCTTTCTAGTCTCTAACTTATCTTATCTTTCACATATGAGCCTTAACATTATTTTTACTCAAACATAAGCATATTATCATCATTAAAACAGCACATACAGTGGCAAATAAATAGCAAGGCAGAACCAAAATGTGCATCTCCATAAAAGGCATAGAACACAATTTCTAAGGCACATAGAACACTAGTTTCTCTTGGAACCTTTTTAAAACTTTCAAAACTCATTTATAAACATCTTTATCCTTTAAAATCATAAAAATACTTAAGAGGGCAGTGGCTAAATCATTTTCATCTCAAGAGGTCCTAAATTCATAAAACTTAGTTCTACATATTTCTTATACTCATATAAGCTTAGGAAAATTTATGAAACATATTTTTAACACTTGGAAAACTTAAAAACCCCTTAGGGCCGAAATCTCAACTATGGAAAATAATTATTTTAGACCTTTGTTTGAGACAACAATGGGCAAGTCTTTGAGCTCTAGGTTCATTAAAGTGATGGCATAAAGATAAACATGCTTATGCACTTGTTTTAGCTTTTATTAGAAAGTAAAGTGAGAGCATAAAATAAATATGAGATGCATCATATTGTTATCTTTGATATTTAGGTGAGAACTTGAAATGTAAATATGATAATGCATAGCGTGAAATATAAACATGATAATGCAAGTTCCTTTATTATCTTGGTACTTAGTGATAGCAAGGAAAATAAACATGATGTGCAAGGCATGAAAGTAAACATGATGCAAGGTTCATTTTATGGTTAGCTAGAGCTCATTCAAGACTTTAACAAGATAACAACCCAACACATATCTCATTACAAAGAGAGCTTTAGAGTTCTTGAACCAAGTTCTCAAGGAACTATGAGGTTCTTGAACATCATCATCAAGCTCAAAAATAAATAAACTTCCAAAACCAAACAAAACCTCAAAGATTAAGGAACCAAAACCGAAACTTGGTAAATAGGAAAAGAGAATGAAACTAAGTCAAGTTCTTTATTAAGTACCCAAAACCCCTATCTAGAGAAAATCTCTAGAACGTGCCGGCCAACTTTAAGGTTGACAAGGGTAGGCTTGGGCTTTGGGAAATCCTTAGATTAATTTTCTTAAGTTGAAAAACCATATGAGCTAGATATCATATAGATGAAGTTTTAAGAAAAGAAATATACTCAAGCTTTAGAGGCTTCTTTGAGATGAACACAAGGTCATCATCTAGAAACTCTCATCATCAAGCTATCATGCTCATAAACAAGGCCAAGAGGCCGAAATGAAAAAGAAAAGGAAAACAAAGGAAAGTTCCAAAAAGAATCCAAGAGGAAACTAGAGAAAAACACATTCTTGAGCAAAACAAGTTTGAAAAGCAAATCCCTACCAAGTGATGAAGATGAAAACTTGAACTTGAAAAGGAAAATGAGAAGAGCAACTCCTCCTAAGGTGGTGTGATGGCTTTGGCCAAAGAGAAAGAAAAGGAAAGGAGATATGTTTTGAGGAAGCTTGTGTTTGAGGTTTAGTGTTTAAGAGATTTGATGATGATCTAAGGTTATGATATGGTGGATTGAAGTGGTGAGGTGATAATGTGAAAAGAGGATGAAGATGAAGAGAAAGAACTCTTGGAACTTTGAGAGAAAAGAAAAGAACTAGCAAGATAACTCTAGGATTCTAAACTTAGCAAATGCTTCAAGGTGCAACTAAGCTATCACAAGCATCCTATTTATAGAAAAACAAAACCATGGGCCAACCAAGGGGGGAGTGGCCGTAGCATTGGAGGAAAAAGGGAGAGGAAAATATCTCTTTGATTGTGTCATAGAAGCATGGTTTGAAGTATGGAGTTCATGACACAAAGTAAGGCTTGAAGCATGGGTTTTTGAGTGAGCTTTTATTTTAATTTTGCAAGAAATTAGTCTTCTAGAAACTCAACATGGCTGGAACATTTTCAGCCACAAATAAATGTGGGAAATGATTTATTTCAATTGGTTATTTACTTGGAAAATCAAGTGTGATGGAAAATATGACAAGGTATGGTGTATGTGACTTGAGGTATGGCTTTGGAGTGTTAGAAAATTGAACATGTGATGCATATGGAAGGAGGAGGGTACACGGCCAGACCTGGGCAGCATGGAGGGAGGGAGATTTGATCATCTAATTGTGTGTTAATGATAGGTTTAAGTGTGTATTAGCTTAGGTACAAGGTTAGGAATAATTAAGCTTAAGTTTAGGTAACTAAGAATGTGTTTTAAGGATTTTATGACAAGATTAGGAGTGCTCATACATCATTAGAGAATTAAAAACTCATTTATGAATAAACAATGTGTAACACAATTCCATGATTTAAGGAATTGGAAAGAGAAAACACTATTCAAGATTCCATGACTAGGAGTCTTGAAATTAAAATATGATTTTAAGTTGTAATTAAACACTTTTAGGTTCTAATCAACTTTAATAAATTATTTTGACTCAAGATTAATTAAGGAAATTAATTAACTTTCAATTAGAGCCTAATATTGCTTAGGTTTGCTTAATCACGCGATTAAGCGTAAAAACACGAAACTAGGGGCAAAACCATAATTTTGCATTAATTTCGCCCGGGACCTCCGGGACCAAAACTAAAGTCATAGTCTACATAAAAATGCCTTTTAAAACCATCTGGAGAAGTTTCGAGTTCATCCGGCACTTGCAAACGGGTAAAACACTGCAAGGGCATTTTGGTCATTTTGACCTGAAAACTCGAAAAACGAGATTTTTGATCCTGGAAAGGTACACAAGTCATCTAATCCCCTTTCAACATTGAGTTTGCCCTTCGAGTACTATCGGATCAGCTTTCCTCAAATTCCGGGTCGACAATGACCTCAGGGGCATTTTGGTCATTTTCACTCTTAACAGAAAAATTGGGGCGTTACAATTAAGGCATTGCCATGTATTCATGTTTTAATATGTTGCATTCATAACATCAAGATGCATGCTAAAAGAAATGAACCTTGGGTAATTGGTTTTATAAACCCTAATAATGAACCTTTTATGTATGCACACCTTTTATAATTAAACCCAAGGTTCCTGAGGATGTGAACGATGTAACCCTAGGATAGGAGACTCTTACTGAGATTCTTTAGTAAGAATTCTCACTCCTTTCTCTTCCTTCTCTTTCTTCTGTCACATCTTTAGAGATCGATGGTGACATTCGTGGTCTTCATTGATACGCCCGTTTGGGAAGTGCACTCCGACCTGGAGCATCGTTCCTACCACTTTGAGGGTCGCTGTGCCATTCGTGTTTTTGTGTACATGGGTCGACCTTTTGCTTATCCAGTGTCCAGCTACCAGTTCACTCCTACTGCTCTTTTTGTGATGACGACTTGATCTTCGAGCGTACCCACCCTCGCGATGAGCAGATGCGTCATGCCCGCTCGTCCACCTCAGCTGTTCGTGACTACCCGGAGTATGTGCCTCGCTCGAGGAGGTCGGAGACTGATCCGTCTGAGGACTCACCGATACACGTCTATTCGGAGAGTTCTGCTCCCTTTCCCCCGTTTAGGCGAAAAGGGAGAAAGGATACAGTGATGCAGCCACGCTTGGTGAGGAGAGCCGAGATGAGCCCGCGCTGAGGGGCTCACGTCTAGCCGACATGCGTTCCTTTCCCACTTCGATGGCCCACTCAGGAGGAGATCGAGCGGTTCCCCAATTACCTACCTCCATCACCCGAGGACCCCCGTCGTCACTAGATCTCATCGGAAAGCCATTCGAGTGCCTGAGCAGTCACGAGGATCTCCCCTTTGGTGGTATCTTTTGGGAAGAGGTTTTTGCTTAATACTCATAGCTTGGTAGGAGGGTAGTGTAGTTGGTTTTTATATCGCCGTTGCACCATGTACTTTACTGCTTTCTTGTTTCTGTTGTATCTCCTTCTGCTGTATCGCAAGCTCAGCCCACTTCTATAAGGGCGTGACTACTATGTATCGTAACTATGTTATTAATGAAATGTTTCCTTTGTTATGATGACCATTGTTCTATTATTATTTGCTTAGCTTTTGTGTTCCTTATGATTTATGTTTATGTCTCTCATTTAAATAAGAGCGCGGCTCTCACTTTAATTTATATTTTTTTCAAAAAAAAAATTTACCTGTAATTTCCGCTAAGTATTTTATTAAAATGATGAGACTAAGAGGTAATAACCTAATGATTAACCTAATGTGTTCTAGAAAGTTGGGTTAAGAATTAGGGTGTTACATGACTTAAGAACTTCGTACTTAAGCCTCATGGGGCCACCCTAAAACATCATCTAGGTTTTGAGCTCATACCTTAACTAGTCGTCACTAGTTCTTACTTATCGTCTTGATAAGAGAAATCATAAAAATAATCCTCTACTGGTATCTAGTGCACAGCGAATTGTCCGTTTTGGTAGGTTGCATCCACTCATACCTTCACGGATTTGCCTCCTCCCCACTAGAGTAGGAGAAGTACGTCTCAGTGCTATGTCACATTAGGACTCAGTTCTTGGGGGTGCTCGGCCGAACCAGTGTTACCTAGGACTTTGTCCCATATTATTTTCAAAAACATTCTCAAGTCCTTAATTTGATGGAAATTCAGCAACATAATAGCTATATACCGAATTTCTTTCAAATTTCCTTTATGCCACGATAACTCATAATACATGTACTTTCTCATTCAACTTCTATAATTATAATAGACTTAAAATCACATAAGCACACTCATCATAGCACATGTATCATCACAAATAGACTTCAAATAATAAACTCAAGTTATCAAAGATTATAATGTCTTATGCTTTTACCCTTAGGGCCTTTAAACTCGAAATCTAAGTTCTCTATCATTATGACTGAATCTCTCGGGCACCTAGAGGTCCACAACTAAGTAATCCTCACTCAATTCCATGATCATAACTTATTCTAAACCTCAATAGTGCAGAATCTATATTTTACTAAATACGGGTACCTAGGAGTCACAACTTTGACCCTTTCTAAGTTTGTTTTTCTCCTATAGCATCAAGATCAATTCCTAAACCAATTATGAGTGATTCCTACATATTTACACTAATTATAAACCATTATTACTAATATTATCCTTGCTGGAATAGAATCCAGAATTTCCATTTCTAAGGGATCTAGAATTCTCATTTTAATTCTTTTCTAGTTACTAACTTATCTTAGCTTTCTCAAATTAATTCCAACATCAAATATACTTGAATATACACATTCTAACATGATTAAATCATCATCATACAGTGAGCAGGTAGACAAGGTAGAACCGTGGGCATCATCATCATAAAAAGCATAAAATTTTCATTTCAAGCACATATAAATTACCAGTTTCTCTTGGAACCTTTTCAAAGCTTCTAAAACTCATTTGAGAACAATTTATTTCATTAAAATTATCATAGAACACACAAGGGCAGTGGCTATTTCAAATTACTCTCAAGAGGGATTTAAATCATAAAACCATACTTGGAACAGTTCTTGAGATCATCTAAACTTAAGAAAATTATAAACATTAGGTTTTGGCACCTGTGAGTAGATGAAACTCACACCAAGTTCAACATCATCACATGGCCGAAAATCAAGAGAGTAAAATACATTCATTTCCAAACTTTGTTTGAGATAATAATGGGCAAGTCTTTGAGCTCCAAATTTCTTAGGCCATGACAAACTAAAATATGCAATGCACTTTGTTTTATTCTTTATTATGAGGTCAGAGCATAAAATAAATAAGCTATGCAAGCTCATTATTATGTTAGAAGTTTAGTGATGACTTAAACATAAACATGAGAATGCAAGCTCATTCTTTAGTCTTGAAAGATTAGTGATGACATAAAGATAAATATGGATGCAAGTTCTTCTTACTTAACTTAGAGCTCATAGAAGACTTTTAGAGAAACATAATCTGAACCCAACATTCATCTCATCCACACAAAGTGAGCTTTAGAGTTCTTGAACCATAGCTTCAAAGAAACTTCATGGCTCTTAAACATCATCATCAAGCTCAACGAAAATAAACTCAAAAACAACACTTTAAAGGAAAAAGGAAAGAAAGGAACCGAAACTTAAACTAAACAAAAGAGAAGGAAAATACATCATATTCTTTATCATGTACCCAAAACCCTTATCTAGAGCAAAACTCTAGAACCTGTTGACCAACTTTAAGGTTGACAAGGGTAGACTTTGGGCTTATAGAAATCCTTGTAATTATTTTCTTAAGTTGAAATCATTAGTGAGCTAAGTAACATAAGTAACATAAATAGAACTTAAATAAAGAAAACTCAAGCTTTAGAGGTCTCATGGAGATGAACACAAGTCATCATCTAGAGACACTCATCATCAAGCTATCATGAAGAAGAAGAAAAGCTCTTGGAAACTTAGAGAGAAAAGGAAAAAATTTGCAAGAAAGCTTGAAACCAAAACTTAGCAAATGAACAAAAGTGATTCAAGTTCTTCCAAGCAATCTATTTATAGTAAAACAAAACAATGTAGGCTCATGGAGGGGGGGTAACCGTGTAGCCTTGCCTCATGTTCCATGAGGTGAGATGGAATTCTTGAAGCATGGTGAAGCATGGTTGAAAGTATGGAGAGTATGGCTCAAGGTAAGGCTTCAAGCATGGGTCAAAGTATGGCTATTGTGTGCAAACAAATTCAACATGTGGAAAATGGGGGAGGAGTGGCCGTGTACTTCCTCAAGCTATGGACGAGAGATTTTTTCTTTTAATTGTGTGCTAATAATGTGTTTAGGTGTTATTAGGTTAGGTTTAAGATTAGAACTTGTTAATCAAGGGTTTAGGTAACTAAGAATGTAATTAGGAATTTCATGACATGATTAGGAAGTGCTCATACATCATTAGAGAGATTTAAATTCATTTTATGCATAAACAATTGTAGACACAATTCCTTAATTTAAGGAATTGGAAAGAGAAAATACTATTTAAGATTCCATGACTATGAATCTTGAATTTAAAAAGTGATTTAGGTTCAATCTAACCAATTTTAGGTTCTAATTAAATTTAATAAATTATTTTGACTCTAGATTAATTTTGGAAATTAATTAATCTTCGTTTAGAGCCTAATATTGCTTATGTTTGTTTAATTACGCGATTAAGCTCAAAAACATTATATTAGGGGCAAAATCGTAATTTTGCACAAAAACTGCTCGGGACCACTAGGACTTAAACTGATGTTGGGAAATACATAAAAACACCATTTAAAACCATCTGGAGAAGTTTTAGGCTCATCTGGCACTTGTACCTGCGTCAAACGCTATAGGGGTTTTTTGGCCATTTTGACCCGAAACCTCAGAAAATGAGATTTTTGATACCGAAACCACTCGAAAGTCATCTAATCCCCTTCAAACATTGAGTTAGCCCTTCGAGGACTGCCGGGTAGGCTACCCTTGAATACATTTTGGTCATTTTCACTCAGACAGGAAATCGAGGCGTTACACAGCCTTGAACTGAAGGCCTTTTGAAAAGCTCCCTAAAAACGTTATGTAAATCAAGGATCTCGATCTGAGATTATCGTTGATAGTACTCCATGTAACCTTACGATCTCTTGAATGTACAACTGGGCTAACTTATCTATGGAGTAGGTTATCTTAATGGGTAAAAAGTGGGCTGACTTAGTCAGTCGATCCACTACCACCCATATGGCATCATGACCGGCTTGGGTCCTAGGTAGGCCGGTCACGAAGTCCATAGAGATGCTATCCCACTTCCACTCGGGGATAGACAACGATTGTAATATTCTAGAGGGCTTTTGGTGCTCAGTCTTCACCTTTTGACAGACTAAGCACTTACTTAGCCAAGCAACTACGTCCTTCTTTAATCTGTGCGACCAAAATATCTTCTTCAAGTCCTGGTACATCTTGGTTGTACCGGCGTGGATGGTAAAATGGCTTTTATGGGCCTCCTCCAAAATCTCCTTTCAGAGGTCACCACTCGCCAGCACACAGGTTTGGCCTTCAAACCTCCACATCCTATCTGCTCCTTGGGTGAAACCCTTTATCTTTCCAGCTCTTATTGCCTCCAAGATCTCCTTAAATTCCTATCTCCTTGCTAGACCCGAGTGATTCTCTCCTTAAAATCACTCATCACACTGAGGTGACATATTCTCATACTCTCAATGGTCAAGGCCATTCCTAGATTCATATCCCTAAACTTCTCAATCAGTTCTGCCTCCTTAACCATTGTAACACCCTAATATTCAACCCAATACTCCTAGAACATACTTGGCTAAATATTAGTCATTACTTCTTGTTTCAGTTCATTTATCTTTGAAAATACTTATTGAAAATACAAGCCAAAATTTTCTTTTTAAAACCTCGATAAAGTAAGAGCCGCGTGTAGCATATGCAAGTGATATAAAAGAATGCGGAAATCTAAACATCAAGAAGGCTCCTAAAAGAACATAACACATCATAACATATATCTATATATATATAAATTACCCGCCTAGAGGTGAGTTAAGTTTGGGAACATGAAGATGAAATGCGAATACATAGGAAATAAAATACATCGGAAATGAAATACAAAGCACAAACCTACATGGTGCACCTAAGGTAGATAACCTTTACAACAAAAGAAGGTCATCATGACTAGTGAGACGTGTGTCACTAAAACTCCAAGAGTTATCTACGGCCAATAGCCCGGGAACGAGGGGACATATCCAATCCATGGTCGAAGCTCGTTAGGGACAGGCACACCAAATGGTTGCACATGACCTCCACGTCTAGGGTGCATGGTTGGCCTCCGTGCCAACCGTGGCTGCGTGACTGTCTCCTCACTCCCCTCTCTCATAAGAACGGGAGTGTGGGCTGAACTCTCAGAATACACATGTGTAGGCTCATCCTCAGAGGGGTTCGTCTTAGAAAACCTCGAATGGGGTACGTAATTGGGGAAGTCTTGAACAACTGATCCGGAGGGGTGCGTGCAAAGCCTCAACTCGAAAGAAGGGCGTGCTCGCTCAAAAATTATCTCGTCTCTATAGAGGGAAGTAGGGGTGAAACGGTAGCTCGATACTGGATGGCTGAAGGGTCATCCAACAAATACAAAAACACAAACTGCATAACGACCCTCAAAATGATACGATCCGTGCTCTAGATCGTAGTGGAAATCCCTTGTGGGCATGTCAACGAACAGGATGAAGGTCACCATCTGAATCTGAAGACGTGACTGAAAGAAAAGGTAGGGGGAGTGAAAATCTTTACTTAAGAAACTCAGTAGGGTTTTCCTCCTATCTAGGTGATATCATCTACATCTCCAGGAACCTCGGGTTCTTATAAAAATAGTAGGCATGTAATAGTTCAATTATGAAGTTCAAAAACATTGATTATCGAGGCCTATTCCTTTTAACACATAGCTTGTATTTACATGGATGCATCATACTTCATTATGATATGCAAGATCTAACTTACTTATTAGCATACATGGTAAACATAGACATAGTTCATGGTACATAGATCATAGAGCATAGAGCATAAAACATAGAACTTGGTACATGGTATATGGTATCTTATCTTGGTTACTTAGGTGACATTAAGACATTTACTTAGCACATGGGGCCACCCTAATTCTTCTCCCTTTTGAGAAACCTCTAGGTTATGAGCTCATACCTCACTAATCGTCATTAGCACATGGTTCTTATCCCTTTTGATAAGTTTAAGATCCTGACTTAAAGTACGGGCTAGGGGGCTGAAATCACCTAATCCCCATCCCTAATTTGATGGTTCCAAGGATCATTTTCTCATAGTTTATGTCACTTTAAGTCTTAGCATGTTATAACAAGATGCCACATAATTCATGCATGTCACATATCTCATATAATTTAACATAGGCATCTCTAACGTTCAAAAAGAACAATAACATGCAATTGATAATTCTATCATCATATAGCATCACAAAAGTCATGAGACAGCACATTAATTCATCATTCATAGAGAGCACATAAACCATTCCCTTAAAGGTAAAAACCCCTAAATCGGGTAAACTCAAACTTCCAAATTATTTTCTTATGCCTCTAAGGGATTAATTAAACTCATTACCATAATTTATTAAGTCCTAAAACCTAATTAATTATGGCTGGGCAGCATAAGCAGTAAGTGTAACACCATCCCGAGTACAACATTATCCTTAAGTCATGACATCGTACTCGAGAGTTGTTACTTTTTAATTAGCGGACCTTTCTTAAATAACTATAGCAAATTCGATGGGTTCGTGTACTAACTAGCGTAATTCGATCAACATATATAGCAAGATACAAAACATTTATTTAATATAAAGTCGATTACATAGGAAAGCTCTTCTATGAGCTCTAATACACATATGTTCTCTGTTAAGTTTACACATCTATATATGCATCTAAGTACATCTGATACAATCTCAAACACCCGACTACTGCCAATCCGACCTCTTTCGGAGTAGCATCCCATAGTTCTCTGGTTCAACCTGGAGACGATACGGGAACACAAATACACATAGGGGTGAGAATTACACAATTCTCAAGGCATTCCCCAAAAGATGCATTGAAATTAATGTCATCGTCATCGTCCCAACCACTTCGATTTATTTAGAAACTGTAAGCATACAACCTAGATCAATGGTTCACTTATAAAGTTCTAAATCATACTTCCAAAGTGGGTCCCTTTTATTATTCAATCACTTGATATACACATAGCATACTACTTAATATTATATTGCTTTATTTACAACTTTTTGCACTCTTAGTACATCAAAAAGAGTCTTAGAAATATTATCCCTGTCTTCCCGTTCCCTTGACCTAATCAAGGGGACTTTTCCGTGCCCTTTACCCACTAAAGGGAACTTGCTCTTGCCCTTTACACATTAAAGGGGACTTTTCCGTGCCCTTTACACTCTAAAGAGGACTTTCCCATGCCCTTTACACGCTAAAGGGGAATTTGCTGTGCCCTTTACACATTAAAAGGGACTTTTCCTTCTTTACATAGCATATATCTCATCCTCAAGCTCACATATATAGGCATACATTAGCATAAATTTTTGAGTTTCATAATGCTTCAAACATATATGTATATATATAGCATTCATTTATCACGTTTCTCTTTACCAATGCATGCATTTATAATCATATAAACAATCAATCAAATGTGATTCTCATTCATTTCTCATAAACCAAACTTTAAAGTACATAGCATGCATCTAAATTCATCATAGTGGCATCAAAGGACATTTTACCTCCAAATCAAGAATTTAGCTCATTTCCAGCATATTGACAGATTTCTCATTCCAGTAACAACAATTAATTTCTCAATCAAAAGGCCAATTCAAGGATCACAAAAATTCCTCATGACATCTCAATGTGTCTAAGAGACTCTATTAAATTTTCATAGCAGTCAGAACTCTCTAACCATGCTAAATAAATTATACAAATTTAGTGGTCAGAGGCTACTTTTTCATAACTTAGAATAGGGTTCTCACAATTTTTAAATTTAGCAAATGGTGGAATCTACTCAAAATAAAAATCACAGTTACACCTTTGGGATGTTATTAAATCCCTGTAAACATTTCAAATGATAATCCAATCATTTGCTATGGTAACAAAATTATACAAAATCAAAGCTTCAGTTCCCACAATCCAGATAGCATAGTTATATTCTCAGTTCTTCATTTTTTTAAAGCCGTATAAGTAAAAATCATAACACAAGAAAATGGGACTAACTCCACATGTTGGCTTCAACATATATTTTTTATAGCTCATGAAAACATGCACAAAAAACTCAGAAAATTCGTGACCATCTGCTGTCTAGAACAAAACTGAATTTATAGCAAACTAGTCAAAACTTCTTTTGACAAAAATAATTTTCTAACCTCATCCAAACACTCCACAAAAATTAATACATCAATATTCATGCATAAATATTGAATAAAATTCAAAATTTCAGAATTATTCAATCATAATATTTCATAGAAAAATCAGAAAGAAAATAGGATGAAACAAGCCCTACTTGGTGGCATTAGTGATCTTGGCTCCAATGATGATTTCCTTTACTTCCAAGCCTTCAAACCCACTCCAAACCCTTCCTTACACAGCTGATAATGAGCTCTCAAAGTAGGAAAAGTTGATGGATTCAAATTCTAATTGGTTAGATTGGAAGATCTTGATGAGTGGAATAAGTTTAGTGAAGAGAGTTTAGTGTTTTATCAAGTGTAGGTTAGGAAAATGGAGGTTTGAAATCAAGTATTGAAGCTCTTTGAGGACAACAATGGTGGCTGTGTGAGCAGCAAGTTTCAGCCGAGAATGCATTCCAAAATGGTAAGATTTTGTATTTCTTTAATATATAAAAGTTAGATACATTAATTATGTAGTCAAAGATGTATACTTTTCTAATAATAAAAAGAAATCAATGGCTAGGATTTAATCTTGTAAAGCAAGATTAAATCTTAGCCTTACACTTGACATTAAAAGAATAAACATTGTCCTTTTGTAGAGATCAAACTATTTTTCGGTGTCAAAAATTGCACACCGAAATCTTACCGAACGGGTAAAATAGTGTACTTGGTAATCAACTATTGCTCGAAAATTAATTCTAAGTATAAAATATTTATTCCTACCTATTTCTAACCTTGATCCTATAATTTCTCACTTTCGGGCATCTCCAGGCCCTAATTCTAAGGTTTCGGCTGTCCCGGCGGTCCTGCGAGGCTCGCAAGTTACTATTTATATTTTTTTTTTTTAACAAATTCGTTAAATTGCCCTGATCATTGCTATATCTGTCAGATTTTTGAAATTATGACTAGAAAAACTCAAATAAATTTTTATACAATATTTAGGGTGTTACATTACCACCTACCTTAAAAAGAATTTTGCCCTCAAAATTAATTTGAAAACAATTTCAAAAGAAAAGTTTAATATATCAAACAAATAATTCACACACAATTCAAGTCAAATTGTTAACGTTCCTACCTTAAATTCACTTCTTGGGTAGTGACGTCCCTTCAGCACTTACGATGAAGACTCTACTCTGTGGTTGGGGCTTTGCAACTGGCTTTGGATTCCTATTAGGACACTCCCTCATTATATGTCCTGGCTTTCCACAACGATAGCATGCATTCTGTCCAGCCAAGCAAGGTCTACCCCCATGGTTCTTCCCACATTTTGGACAATCTTGGCTCATGGTTGACCGTTGTTGTTGTTTATCTCCATGCAGATTAGACTGAAACGGTTTCCTCTGGGGCCGAGCCTCCTCATAATCTTGTTCTTCAGGTGCCAGTCTCTTATTAGAAGTGTTCTTAGCAGATTGTATGATTGCCAACTTCTTATTGGAGTCCTCTGCACGACGGCACTTGTTTACCAAGGTTGTATAATCTCGGATCTCTAAGAGTCCTATAGTAGCTTCAATGTCCTCGCGTAACCCTCCTTCATACTTCATGCACTTCCAAGCTTCATCAGGATTACGTTGATAGATGGTGGAAAATTTGCAGAGCTCTTCGAACTTTGCTGTGTACTCTGCTACACTCATGGACCCTTGCTTGAGTGCCATGAACTCCAATTCCTTTGCATTTCTCACTGAAGCAGGGAAGTACTTGTGGTAGAAAGCTTCCTTGAAGATCTCCCATGTGACTTCAATTTGAGAAGCTTCGAACAATCCCTTAGTGCCAACCCACCAAAAGTCTGCATCTACCTTTAGCATGTAAGTAGCAAAAGCCACTTTCTGGATCTCAGTGCAAGGAAGAACTGAGAAAATCTTCTCCATAGCTTTGATCCATTCCTCTGCTTTATTTGGATTAAAGGCTCCTCGAAATGGCAGGGGATTTGACTTCCTAAATTCAGCAAATTTCTAATACTCCACATCCACTTTGTTTCCTCCAAGGTTCCCTACTGGATTGCTTTTGGCATATCGGTCCAACCCTTCCATCATTCTATTGGCTGCTGCAGCTTGTTCTCTCACGGCAGCCGCCATTTCATGGAAAGTGACCATCATACTCGCTTCATCTCCGGCACCGTTCCTAGTACGCCGATTGGAAGTCATCGGTTCCTATCACACCAAACAAGAATTATTGAGTTGATCAGGCTCAATACCAAGCTAAGTGTGGCAACAACCAACAACATTCCCAACCAGCAGTTGTAACGCCCCGATTTTTCTACTAGAGTGAAAATGACCAAAATGCCCCTAAGGTCATTTTCCTGAAATTCGAGGAAAGCCGGTCTGGCAGTATTCGAAGGGCAAACTCAATTTTGGAAGGGGATTAAATGACTTGTGTATCTTCCCAGGATCGAAAATCTCGTTTTTCGAGTTTTCGGGTCAAAATGACCAAAACGCCCCTGCGGTGTTTTACCCGTTTGCACGTGCCGGATGAACCCGAAACTTCTCCAGATGGTTTTAAAAGGCATTTGTATGTAGACTGTGACTTTAATTTTGGTCCCGGAGGTCCCGGGCGAAATTAGTGCAAAATTACAGTTTTGCCCATAGTTTCGTGTTTTTACGCTTAATTGCATGATTAAGCAAACCTAAGCAATATTAGGCTCTAATTGAAGGTTAATTAATTTCCATAATTAAACTTGGGTCAAAATAATTTATTAAAGTTGATTAGAACCTAAAAGTGCTTAATTACAACTTAAAATCCTATTTTAAATTCAAGACTCCTAGTTATGGAATCTTGAATAGTGTTTTCTCTTTCCAATTCCTTAAATCATGGAATTGTGTTACACATTGTTTATTCACAAATGAGTTTTTAATTCTCTAATGATGTGTGAGCACTCCTAATCTTGTCATAAAATCCTTCAATCACATTCTTAGTCACCTAAACTTAAGCTTAATTATTCCTAACCTTGTACCTAAACTAATACACACTTAAACCTACCATTAACACACAATTACATGAAACAAATCCTCCTCCCCCATGCTGTCCAGGTCTGGTCGTGCACCTCTCCCCCTCCATATGCATCACATGTTCAATTTTTCAACACTCCAAGGCCATACCTCAAGTCATATACACCATGCCTTGTCATATTTTCAATCAAGATTGATTTTCCAAATGAATAACTAATTAAAATAACCCATTTTCCTCAATTATGGGTGGCTGAAAAACTTCCAGCCATGTCCCACTTCTAGAAGGATTATTTCTTTCAAAATTAAAAGAAAAGCTCACTCAAATCACCATACTTGAAGCCATACCTCTCATACTTTCAAACCATGCTTGAATGACCTTACGTAAGAGATATTTTCTCTTCCTTCTCCCCCCTCAATGCTACGGCCAAGGCTTCCTCTTGGAGGGCCTCAATGTTTTGTTTTTCTATAAATAGGTGCCTTAGATGAACTTGTGTCACTTTTAGTCTTTTGGTAAGTTTCAAGTTTCTAAGCTTTCTTGAGTTTCCTTTCTTTTTCTCTCAAGTTTCAAGAGAGTTCTTCTTTTCTTTTCATCTTCATCCTCTTCATCCCCTCATCACATAATCATCTCATAACCTTCAAACACCACCCCATAGCCTTGAACCATCATCAAACCTCTCAAACACCACACCTCAAACACAACCTCACTTGAAACACAACTCCAACCTTCTTGTTCTTCCTTGGCCGAAACCATCTAGCCCCAAGGAGGAGCTCATCATCTTGTTTTCCTTTTCAAAAGTTCAAGATTTTTGTCTTCACTCTAGGTAGGAGTGTTTTCTAAACTTTTTTTTTTCATGAAAATGAGTTTTTCTAGCTTTCTCTTGGATTTTCTTTTTGAAACTTTCTTTGTTTTTTCTTCTTGTATTTTCGGCCTCTTGGTCCTTTTGGCTACATGATAGCTCAATGATGAGAGCTCCCAGATGATGACTTTGTGTTCATCTCAAAGGAACCTCTAGAGCTTGAGTTTTTGCTTTCATTGAGTTTCAACTTTATTTACCAACTCAAGATGATTTTTACTCAAGAACACCTTTACTTCCCTTGCTATTTTTGGTTTCGGTTTTCTTGTTCCTTTTCCTTTAATATTTCGGTTTTGGTCCCTTGACCTTTGAGGTTTTGTTTGGTTTTGAAAGTTTATTTATTTTGAGCTTGATGATGATGTTCAAGAACCTCATAGTTCAGTTGAGGTTCAAGAACTTTAAAGCTCTCTTTGTGATGAGATGAGTGTTGGGTTGCTATTTGTTAAAGGCTTGTAAGAGCTTTAGACTATCATAAAATGAACCTTGCATCCATGTTTACTGTTATGCTTTGCACATTATATTTACTTTCCTTGCTATCAGTAAGTATCAAGATAATGAATGAACTTGCATTATCATATTTATATTTCAAGCTATGCATTATCATGTTTATGTTTCAAGTTCTCACTTAATATCAACATAATAATGAGTTGCATCTCATGTTTATTTCATGCTATCACTTTACTTTCTAATGGAACCTAAAATGAGTGCATGAGCATGTTTATTTTTATGTCATCACTTAAATGAACCTAGAGCTCAAAGACTTGCCCATTGTTGTCTCAAGCAAAGGCTTGAAAATCTATGTTTTTGGTCTTCATGTTTTCGGCCTCAATAAGGTTTATTGTTTACAAGTATTGAAAACTATGTTTTATAATTTTTCTAAGGTCTTATGAGTTAAAGGAATATATAGAACCAAGTTTTATGAATTTAGGACCTCTTGAGACAAAATTTATTTAGCTACTGCGTATTTGAATGATTTTAGATGTTAAAAATGTTTATAAATGAGTTATGAAAGTTTGAAAAAGGTTCCAAGAGAAACTAGTATTTTATGTGCTTTAGAAATTGTGTTTGATGCCTTTGTATGGAGATGTTGGTTTTGGTTCTACCTTGCCTTGTATGACCACTGTATGAGCTGTTTTAATGATGGTCATATGCTTATGTTTGAGTATAATTAATGTTAAAACTCATATGTGAAAGATAAGAGAAGTTAGAAACTAGAAAAGAATTAATTTGAGAGTTTTAGATCCCTTAATGTTTGAATTTTCTGGATTCTGTCCAGCAAGGTTTAGTAATGATAATCATGGTTCTAAATTAGTTTAAATGTGTAGGAATGACTCATAATTCATTTAGGACTTGATCTTGATGCCTTAGGAACAAACTGGACTTAGAAAGGGTCATTGTTGTGACTCCTAGGTACTCGTAAAGTTAAGATTATGAATTCTGCATCCTTGAGGTTTAGAGATGTTCTTGACCATAGTGTGAGGTGAGAAATACTTGGTTATAACCTAGAATCTTAAGGGCAAATGCATAAGACACTAAGAAATTTGTTAATGCTATGATGTGTTATATGATTCAATGATATGATGAAATGTACTTGATGCATGAGAAAAGGTTTGATGAAAATATTTAAGTTTATCATAGCATGAGAGTTTATGAGAATATGATTGTGTGAATTAGCTTGTGGCAGTTTGAAGGAAATTTGGTTTACCAGCTGTTATGAGCTATTATGAGCTGTTATGCTGTCGAATTTTCGTCAAACCTAAAAGGGTTGAAAAGATGTTTAAGAAGTACCACATGAGTTGAAAACCTTGGGTGACACCGGTTCGGCTGAGCACCCCTAGGGGAGACAAATCCGTGAGGGTATGAGTAGATGCAGCCTTCCAAAGCGGACAAATTGCTGTGGCTTAATGCTCGCAAAGCGTTTCAAAGAGGGTATATCCTAAAAGAGGTGATCCCTGCCCCCTACCCGTACTTGCGAGTCGGGATTATTTTATTATGTTTCGCTTATTTAGATAATAAGCTAGAGCTAGTGATGACTAGCTGAGGTATGAGCTCATAACCTGGTTATTTTAGGGTGGCTTATTATGCTAAAGTACCATGATTGATGTCACGAAGTTGAGGAATGATTCACTTGAAAGTATATGCCCTTATGCCACATGGTTTATGCTTATATGCTTTGATGTGTTGTTGTATATGCTCAAGTATTGACATGCATCCATGATATAACCTGTTGTATTCATAACATCAAGATGCATGCTAAAAGGAATGGACCTTCGATAATTAGTTTGGAAAACTCTAAATTGAATCTTATATGCATGATCACTGTTTTATAATTAAACCCAAGGTTCCTGAGGATGTGAACGATGTAACCCTAGGATAGGAGACTCCTACTGAGATTTCTTTAGCAAGAATTCTCACTCATCTCTCTTCTTTCTCCTGTCACATCTTCAGCGAGTGATGGCGACGTTCGTGGTTTTCATTGACACACCTACTTGGGAGGTTCACTATGATCTAGACCATGGGTCATATCATTTTGAGGGGTAGTGCACCGTGCGAGTCTTCATGTTCATTGGACGCCCCTTTGCACATCCTGTATAAAGCTACCATTTTTCCCCGATGTCACCTTATGACGATGCGATGGTTTTTGAGTACGCCTGGACGCGAGACGAGAGGATTCTGCGGACGTATACTGGTGGTTTGATGCCTCAAGACTTCCAGGACTACGTGCCTCGGTCCCCGAGTTCGAAGGACGACCCATCCGAGGACCCGCCAACACACATGTATAGCGAGAGTTCTATGCCTACACCTCAGTTCGTGCGAGACGTGAGCGAGGAGACAGTTACGCAGCAGAGATTGGCTAGGCGAGCTGAGAGGCGTCCCTATCGAGGAGCTCACGCTCAGTCTTCATGTGTACCCACTCCTGCTGCTCTGCGTCCATGGATTGGTTACACTCCACCGTTTCCCAGGTTATAGTAGTTGACGTCGTAGGGGAGGCTTAATGCACACACCCACATGTAGAGTGGATAAACCTTCTTTTGTTTTTGAGGTTATTCACCATAGGTGCACTCGGTTAGTTATGATTTATTTATGCTTTCTTGTTTTATGTTGTATTTCATTTCCGCTGTATTACAAGCTCTGCCCATTCTTAGGGTATGACTAGCTATGTACTTCAACTATGTTATTATTAATGAAATGTTTCCTTGTTATCATGATTGTTGTTCTTTGGTTATATGCTCTACTTGATGATTTCTAATGATTGTTACGAGTGCTTTACATTTCTGTTGTTCGATTCGTTAAGCTCGCGGCTCTCACTTTGCTTTATGTTTTCAAAAAAAAAATTTACCCGTAATTTTCGCTAAGTATTTTATTAAAATGATGAGACTAAGAAGTAATAGCCTAATGTTTAACCTAATGTATTCTAGAGAGTTGGGTTAAAAATTAGGGTGTTACAACAATCATACACATATATAGAATTAAAATGCATGACATTTACTAAGGAAGCATAGCTAGTCCATTCCTCAAGGTCCTACTAGGATGAACTGCTCTGATACCATAATGTAACACCCTCTTGAGTACAACATTATCCTTAAGTCATGACATCGTACTCGAGAGTTGTTACTTTTTAATTAACGGACCTTTCTTAAATAACTATAGCAAATTCGATGGGTTCGTGTACTAACTAGCGTAATTCGATCAACATATATAGCCAGATACAAAACATTTATTTAATATAAAGTCGATTACATAGGGAAGCTCTTCTATGAGCTCTAATACACATATGTTCTCTGTTAAGTTTACACATATATATATATACATCTAAGCACATCTGATACAATCTCAAACACCCGACTACTGCCAATCCGACCTCTTTCGGTGTCGCATCCCACAGTTCTCTGGTTCAACCTGGAGATGACATGGGAACACAAATACACATAGGGGGTGAGAATTACACAATTCTCAGGGCATTACCCAAAACATGCACTGAAATTAATGTCATCGTCATCGTCCCAGCCACTTCGATTTATTTAGAAACTGTGAGCATACAACCTAGATCAATGGTTCACTTTTAAAGTTCTAAATCATACTTTCGAAGCGGGTCGCTTTTATTATTCAATGACTTGATATACACATAGCATACTACTTAATATTATAGTGCTTTATTTACAACTTACCGTACTCTCAGTACATCAAAAAGAGTCTTAGAAATATTATCCCTGTCTTCCCATGCCCTTGACCTAATCAAGGGGACTTTTCCGTGCCCTTTACCCACTAAAGGGGACTTGCTCGTGCCCTTTACACTCTAAAGGGGGCTTTCCCGTGCCCTTTACATGCTAAAGGGGACTTTCCCGTGCCCTTTACACATTAAAGGGGACTTTTCCTTCTTTACATAGCATATATCTCATCCTCAAGCTTACATATACAGGCATACATTAGCATAAAGTTTTGAGTTTCATAATGCTTCAAACATATATGTATATATATAGCATTCATTTATCACGTTTCTCTTTACCAATGCATGCATTTATAATCATATAAACAATCAATCACATGTGATTCTTATTCATTTCTCATAAACCAAACTTTAAAGTACATAGCATGCATCTAAATTCATCATAGTGGCATCAAAGGACATTTTACCTCCAAATCAAGAATTTAGCTCATTTCCAGCATATTGACAGATTTCTCATTCCAGTAACAACAATTAATTTCTCAATCAAAGGCCAATTCAAGGATCATAAAAATTCCTCATGACATCTCAATGTGTCTAAGAGACCCTGTAAAATTTTCATAGCAGTCGGAACTCTCTAACCATGCTAAATAAATTATACAAATTTAGTGGTCAGAGGCCACTTTTTCATAGCATAGAATAGGGTTCTCACAATTTTTAAATTTAGCAAATGGTGGAATATACTCAAAATAAAAATCACAGTTACACCTTTGGGATGTTATTAAATCCCTGTAAACATTTCAAATGATAATCCAATCATTTGCTATGGTAAAAAAATTATACAAAATCAAAGCTTTAGTTCCCACAATCCAGACAGCATAGTTATATTCTCAGTTCTTCATTTTTTTAAAGCCGTATAAGTAAAAATCATAACACAAGAAAATGGGACTAACTCCACATGTTGGCTTCAACATATATTTTTTATTGCTCATGAAAACATGCACAACAAACTCAGAAAATTCGTGACCATCTGCTGTCTAGAACAAAACTGAATTTCCAGCAAACTAGTCAAAACTTCTTTTGACAAAAATGATTTTCTAACCTCATCCAAACACTCCACTAAAATTAATACATCAATATTCATGCATAAAAATCCAATAAAACTCAGAATTTCGGAATTATTCAATCATAATATTTCAGAGCAAAATCAGAAAGAAAATAGGATGAAACAAGCCCTACTTGGTGGCTTTAGTGATCTTGGCTCCAAAGATGATTCCCTTTACTTCTAAGCCTTCAAACCCTCACCAAACCCTTCCTTGCACAGCTGATAATGAGCTCTCAAAGTAGAAAAAGTTGATGGATTCAAATTCTAATCGGTTAGATTGGAAGATCTTGATGAGTGGAATAAGTTTAGTGAAGAGAGTTTGGTGTTTTATCAAGTGTAGGTTAGGAAAATGGAGGTTTGAAATCAAGTATTGAAGCTCTTTGAGGACAACAATGGTGGCTATGTGAGCAGCAAGTTTCAGCCGAGAATGCATTCCAAAATGGTAAGATTTTGTATTTCTTTAATATATAAAAGTTAGATACATTAATTATGTAGTCAAAGATGTATACTTTTCTAATAATAAAAAGAAATCAATGGCTAGGATTTAATCTTGTAAAGCAAGATTAAATCTCAGCCTTACACTTGACATTAAAAGGATAAACATTATCCTTTTGTAGAGATCAAACTATTTTTCGGTGTCAAAAATCGCACACCGAAATCGTACCGAACAGGTAAAACAGTGTACCCGGTAATCAACTATTGCCCGAAAATTAATTCTAGGTATAAAATATTTATTCCTACCTATTTCTAACCTTGATCCTATAATTTCTCACTTTCGGGCATCTCCAGGCCCTAATTCTAGGGTTTCGGCTGTCCCGGCGGGCCTGTAGGGCCCACAAGTTACTATTCATATTTTTTTTTACAGATTCGTTGAATTGCCTTGATCATTGCTATGTCTGTCAGATTTTTGAAATTATGACTAGAAAAACTCAAATAAATTTTTATCAATTTTTAGGGTGTTACAGTAAGCATATTTTGATGAATTACGGTGTTCTAGAAGTTACGTTTTAGGTCTTTTCTCATTACCGACTTTTTCTATGATGCAATAATTAATACCTAAACCAATTATGCGTCATTCTCACCCATCTAAACATGTTGTAATGTGATTCTACAAACTCTATCAAGGTTGGAATAGAATGTACAATT
This sequence comes from Dalbergia cultrata, assembly GCA_031216105.1. Taxonomy (NCBI): domain Eukaryota; kingdom Viridiplantae; phylum Streptophyta; class Magnoliopsida; order Fabales; family Fabaceae; genus Dalbergia; species Dalbergia cultrata. The sequence goes on along the minus strand of CM062346.1, from coordinate 38,960,194 downwards.
TTGGTTCCTAAGGAGTTCTAGAAATCACATTTTCAAACTATTAGAGTTATTAAGCATGCCTAAGATGCCTAGATCAATTTTCATACAATTGGTAAGGTATTTAAACACATATAAACCACCCAAAACAGAATTTAAGGTGCTGGAATAAATAAGGCAGAACCGAAATCAAAGCCATCATATAATGCATGGATCTTTATTTCTAAAACACATACATTGCTAGTTTATCTTGGAACCTTTTCAAAGCTTCTAAAACTAATTTGAAAACAATTTATTTCATTAGAAATCCTTATAAAACATATAAGGGAAATAGCTATTTCAAGACAAGCTTGAAAGGGATTTAAATCATAAAATCATACTTGAAACATTTCTTGAGATCATCTAAACTTAGGAAAAATTGTAAACATAGGTTTTGGCACCTGTGACTAGATGAAACTCACACCAAGTTCATCATCATCACATGCCCGAAAATCAAAAGAGTAAAACACATTTATTCCCAAACTTTACTTGAGATACCAAGGGACAAGTCTTCGAGCTCTAATATTTTAAGTGATAACAAGAATGTAAACATGCTATGCACTTCATTTTATCTTTATTAGAAATAAAGTGAGGGCTCAAAATAAATATGAGATGCAACTCATTTTTATCTTAAGTTTAGGTGAGGACTTGAAAAGTAAACATGCAATGCAAAGCTTGAATTTAAACATGATAATGCAAGTTCATTTATTTATTCTTGAGAGTTTAGTGATAGCATAAAATAAATATGCTATGCAAGGCATAAATTTAAACATGAATGCTAGTCCATTATTATGTGTCATTAGAGCTCATACAAGACTTTAAAGGATCAATATCATAATCTCAATCCCAATCTCATCATCATAAAGCAAGCTCAAGAGTTCTAAGAACCAAGGTTATAAAGAAATCTCATGGTTCTTTGAACATCATCATCAAGCTTTAAATAAATAAACTCAAGAAAATAAAACTTCAAAAGGAAAATGAGCGAGAAACTGAATCCATAAAGAGAAGGAAAATACACTATGTTCTTTATTATGTACCCAAGACCCCTATCTAGAGCAAAACTCTAGAACATGCCGGCAAACTTTAAGGTTGACAAGGGTAGGCCTTGGGCTTATTGAAATCCTTAGAGTTATTTTCTTAAGTTGAAAACTTTAGTGAGCTAAGTAATATAGATATAACGTTGAAGAAAGAAAAGTATCAAGCTTTAGAGGTTCCATGAGAGATGAACACATAGTCACCTCTAGAGAACACTCATCATCAAGCCATCATGTTCAAGGCCTTGAGGCCGAAATCAAAAGGAAAAGGAAGGAAGAAACCGAAAATAAAACAACATAAAAGGTTAATCCATTCATCATATTTCAACAAGATCAAAGCATAAGAATCAAAGAAACATTTTTAGAAAAGCTCCCTACCAAATATATGTGTTCTTGAAGACAAGGAAAGGTTTGATCTTGAGAAAACAAGAAGAAATCTTCTTGAAACTTGGAGTGTAGCTTCGGCGTTGAAGAGAAATGAAGGAAGGAGATGTGTTGACTTGTGTTTGAGCTTGGTAATGTGTTTAGATAAGAACTAGATGAAGATTGAAAGGTAAAGGGATGGCGGTTTCTCTTGGAACAAGGAGGAGAAAAGAAACTTTGAGAGAACTAGCACTTTCTCTTAGAACATAAAACTTGGCAAATGATTCAAAGTGAAGCATGGTTTACCAAGACAAGGTATTTATAGAGTTTTGAAACATAAAGGAGTGAATGGGGAGGGGGTAACCGTGTGGCCTTCATGGCTTGGGGAAGAGAAAATATCTCTTACAAGTTGTCATTCAAAGAATGGTTGAAGATATGATAGGTATGGGCTTAAGCATGGCTCAAAGTAAGGTGATTTATTGTTGATTTGAGTTGAAATAAATCATCTAGAAGGGAGAGGGAGGGATGACGGTTTTGGATAGCAAGGGGAGGGAAAAATATTTCATTTATTTAGTCATTCAATTAGTCATTCAAAGCATGGCTTGGAGTGTGATCAAGTATGGTGCAAGGTGAGGTGCAAGCATAGTGTAAGGCATGGTTCTTGTAACGCGCCGATTTTCTCTAAACGTGTAAATGATTGAAATGCCCCTGAGGTCATTTTTACAAGGAACACGAGGATGGCCGGCCTTGACCATCCTCATAGGAGCTATGATCATGTGATAAGGGGATTTTATGTATATGAATGTTTAATAGAGCAGAAGAATCTCATTTCTAAGGTTTCTGCGTATAAATGACCAAAATACCCTTACAGTAATTTAAGGCAGATTTGAGTTTTGTTTTGACCCAGACTTGCCCTGTAACGCCCCGATTTTTCTATTAGAGTGAAATTGACCAAAATGCCCCTGAGATCATTTTCAGCCCGGAATTCGAGGAAAGCCGGATCGGCAGTACTCGAAGGGCAAACTCAATGTTGGAAGGGGATTAGATGGCTTGTGTACCTTCCCGAGATCGAAAATCTCGTTTTTCGAGTTTTCGGGTCAAAATAACCAAAATACCCCTGCGGTGTTTTACCCGTTTGCAAGTACCGGATGAACCCGAAACTTCTCCAGATGATTTTAAAAGGCATTTTTATGTAGACTGTGACTTTAGTTTTGGACCCGGAGGTCTCGGGCAAAATTAGTGCAAAATTACGGTTTTGCCCCTAGTTTCGTGTTTTTACGCTTAATCGCGTGATTAAGCAAACCTAAGCAATATTAGGCTCTAATCGAAGGTTAATTAATTTCCTTAATTAATCTTGAGTCAAAATAATTTATTAAAGTTGATTAGAACCTAAAAGTTCTTAATTACAACTTAAAAACATATTTTAATTTCAAGACTCCTAGTCATGGAATCTTGAATAGTATTTTCTCTTTCCAATTCCTTAAATCATGGAATTGTGTTACACATTGTTTATTCATAAATGAGTTTAAAATTCTTTAATGATGTATGAGCACTCCTAATCTTGTCATAAAATCCTTAAATCACATTCTTAGTCACCTAAACTTAAGCTTAATTATTCCTAACCTTGTGCCTAAACTAATACACACTTAAACCTATCATTAACACACAATTACATGGATCAAACCTCACTCCCCCCATGCTGCCAGGTATGGCCGTGAGCCCTCCCTCCCCATATGCATCACATGTTCAATTTTTCAACACTCCAAGGCCATATCTCAAGTCACATACACTATACCTTGTCATAACTTTCAATCAAGCTTGAATTTCCACATGAATAAATAATTAAAACAACCTATTTTTCCCATTTATTTGTGGCTGGAAAAGTTCCAGCCATGTCAAGTTTCTAGAAGCCTAATTTCACCAAAAATTGATAGGAAATTAACTCACATCAAGCCATATTTTGTAGCATAGCTTCCATACTTCAAACCATGCTTCTATGACACAATCAAAGAGATATTTTCCTCTCCCTTTTCCCTCCAAGACCACATGGCCACTCCCTCCCTTGGTGAGCCCATGGTTTTGTTTTTCTATAAATAGGATGCTTGTGATAGCTTAGTTGCATTTTGAAGCATTTGCTAAGTTTAGAATTTTAGAGTTGTCTTGCTAGTTCTTTCTTTTTCTCTCAAGTTTCAAGAGAGTTCTTCCTTTCTTTTCATCTTCATCTTCATCCTCTCTTCACCTCTTCATCATCTCTCAACCTTGAAATGTAACGCCCCGATTTTCTGTTAGAGTGAAAATGACCAAAATGCCCCTTAGGTCATTTTCAAATGACCGAGGAAAGCCAAGCATGGCAGACTCAAAGGGCAAACTCAATGTTGGAAGGGGATTAGAAAACTTATGTACCTTCCCGGATCGAAAATCTCGTTTTGAAGTTTTAGTCAAAATGACCAAAACGGCCCTGTGGTGTTTTACCCGTTTGCAAGTGCCGGATGAACCCGAAACTTCTCCAGATGGTTTTAAAAGGCGTTTTTATGTATTCTATGACCTCAGTTTTAATTTTTGAAGTCCCGGGCAAAATTAGTGCAAAATTACGGTTTTGCCCCTAGTTTCGTATTTTTACGCTTAATCACGTGATTAAGCAAACCTAAGCAATATTAGGCTCTAATCGAAGGTTAATTAATTTCCTTAATTAATCTAGAGTCAAAATAATTTATTAAAGTTGATTAGAACCAAAAAGTACTTAATTACAACCTAAAATCATATTTTAATTTTATGACACCTAGTCATAGAATCTTGAATAGTGTTTTCTCTTTCCAATTCCTTAAATCATGGAATTGTGTTACACATTGTTTATTCATAAATGAGTTTTAAATTCTTTAATGATGTATGAGCACTCCTAAACTTGTCATAAACTCTCTAAATCACATTCTTAGTTACCTAAACTTAAGCTTAATCATTCCTAACCTTGTACCTAAGCTAATACACATCTAAACCTACCATTAACACACAATTAAATGGTCAAATCATCCTCCCATTCTGCTGTCCCAAGCTGGCTGAAGCCTCACCTCCTCCATATGCATCACATGTTCAATTTTTCAACACTCCAAGGCCATACCTCAAGTCACATACACTATACCTTGTCATAACTTTCAATCAAGCTTGAATTTCCACATGAATAAATAACTAAAACAACCCATTTTTCCCATTTAATTGTGGCTGGAAAAGTTCCAGCCATGCATTATTTCTAGAAGCCTAATTTCATAAAAATGTGATAGGAAATTAACTCACATCAAGCCATGCTTTGTAGCATAGCTTCCATACTTCAAACCATGCTTGAATGACCTTGTGTAAGAGATATTTTCTCTTCCTTTTCCCTCCAAACCACACGGCCACTCCCTCCATTTGCAAGCTCCATGGTTTTGTTTTTCTATAAATAGGATGCTTGTGTTAGCCTTGTTGCACTTTGAAGCATTTGCAAAGTTTAGAGTTTTAGAGTTGTCTTGCTAGTCTTTCCTTTTTCTCTCAAAGTTCCAAGAGTGTTCTTCCTTTCTTTTCATCTTTATCTTCTTCATCTCTTTATCTCATCATCACCTCTCAACCATCAAACACCACCCCAAAACCTTGAACCATCATCAAACCTCTCAAACACCACACCTCAAACACAACTCCACTTGAAACACATTTTCTTTCTTTTTCTCTCATCAAGGCCGAATCATCATCACCATCCTAGGAGGTGTTGCTCATCTCATTTCCATCTTCAAGATCAAGCTTTTATCTCCATCACTAGGTAGGGATTTGTTTTCAAACTTTATTTTGCTCAAGAAAGTGTTTTTCTCTAGTTTTCTCTTGGATTCTTTTTTGAACTTCCCTTTGTCTTTCCTTTCCTTTCATTTTCGGCCATGAGGCCTTGATTTGAGCATGATAGCTTGATGATGAGAGTTTCTAGATGATGACATTGTGTTCATCTCAAAGAAACCTCTAAAGCTTGAGTTTTCCTTTTTCTTACAACTTCATCTATATGTTATCTAGCTCACATGGTTTTCCAACTTAAGAAAAATTAATCTAAGGATTTCTAAAAGCCCAAGCCTACCCTTGTCAACCTTAAAGTTGGCCGGCACGTTCTAGAGATTTGTCTCTAGATAGGGGTTTTGGGTACTTAATAAAGAACTTGATGTAGCTTCACTTTCTTTCTCTTTTATATGATTTTCGGTTCTTGTGTTGTGATCTTTGAGATATTGTATGGAGTTATGATCTTGTTAAAGTCTTAAATGAGCTCTAGTTAAACATAAAAATGAAACTTGCATCATGTTTACTTTAAGCTTTGCATATCATGTTTATTTCCTTGCTATCACTAAACCCCAAGATAATGAATGAACTTGCATTATCATGTTTATGTTTCAAGCTTTGCATTATCATATTTATATTTCAAGTCCTCACCTAAATATCAAAGATAATAATAGATTGCATCACATATTTATTTTATGCTCTCACTTTACTTTCTAGCAATAACTAAAATAAGTGCATGAGCATGTTTATTTTTATGTCATCACTTTAATGATTCTAGAGCTCAAAGACTTGCCCAATGATATCTCAAACAAAGGTCTAAAACATTTATTTCCTATGGTTCATATTTCGGCCCTATGAGGCCTTAATGTTTTCAAGTATTGAAAACTATGTTTTATAATTTTTCTAAACTTATATGAGTATAAGGAATGTGTAGAACTAAGTGTTATGAATTTAGGACCTCTTGAGATGAGAATAATATAGCCACTGCCCTATTAAGTATTTTCATGAGTTTAGATGATAAAAGTGTTCATAAAAAAAGTTTTGAAGGTTTTAATAAGGTTCCAAGAGAAACTAGTGTTTTATGTGCTTTAGAAACTATGATTCAATGCCTTTAAATGGAGTTTCTGTTTCGGTTCTGCCTTGCTATGTTTGGCCACTGTATGAGCTGTTTTAATGATGTTAATACGCTTATGTTTGGGTAATAATTATGTTAAGACTCATATGTGAAAGATAGGATAAGTTAGGAACTAGAAAGGAATTAATTTGAGAGTTCTAGATCCCTTAAAGATTCATTTTTCTGGATTCTGTCCAGCAAGGGTTAGATTCAATAATCATGGTTTTAAATTAGTTTATATGTGTAGGAATGACTCATAATTGGTTTAGGACTTAATCTTGAAACCTTAGGAGCAAACCGAACTTAGAAAGGGTCATTATTGTGACTTCTAGGTACCCGTAAAGTTAGTATTTTGATTTCTGCACTCTTGAGGTTTAGAGATGTTCTTGACCATAGGGTGAGGTGAGAAATACTTAGTTATAACCTTATAGGTTCCCAAGAGACTAGGTGTTGATGATCAATAACTTAGAATGTGAGATAAAGATCTAAACAGTAATTTCTAGAACTCCGTAATCACATAAACTTAAAGCTGTCCAAATTCTGCTTAGTGCTATTTGGATTAGTTCTTGAGCATAAAATTTGTATAACTCATTAATTGTCAAACTATAGGTGTATAAAGAAGTTAAGGATAATTACTTTGCAAGTTTAAGACTCATAAGAATCAAAGTTTAAAACACTATGAGTTATAACATAACATGTCTATGAGCTTATGGGGATGATTGTTAAATATGACTATGTGATGATGTTTGTGTGAAAGTTTTATGTGACGAATGTTATGAGAAAGTTTCATGTGATGATATATGTTATGAAAAAGCTACATGAGAATGCATGATAAAAATGAATATGATAAATGATGAGGTAATTGTGATTTAATACTTATGAGAATATAAATGTGACACAACATCGAGACGCCGCTTCTCCTGGGTGACACCGGTTCGCCGAGCACCCCCAGGAGGAGACAAATCCGTGAGGGTATGTGTAGATGCAGCCTGCCAAAGCGGACAAATTGCGAGGCCCACGTGGCTAGCAAAGCGTTTCAAAGAGGAAATGATCCTAGAAAGGAGATCCTTAATTTGCCCCCTAGCCCGTACTTTAAGTCGGGATTATGTTACGCTTATCATAGGATAAGTAAGAGCTAGTGACGACTAGTTAAGGTATGAGCTCATAACCTAGAGAAGTTTTAGGGCGGCCCCATGAGATGAAAGTTAAAGTTAACAATGTCACATAAACTATACTTATGCCAATGTTATAATGTTTCGTAGTCATTCTATTGTTTGTGTTACCTTATGATGCATTCATATCATTAGTATATTTCTGCTTAAGTTATAAAGACGCATTATAAAATATGACGGACCTTGGATAAAATACCTCTTTGGAAAACCAACTTAAAAGGAATTTATATGTATGCACACCTTTTAGAAATAAACCCGAGGTTCCTGAGGATGTGACGATGACACCTAGGTAGGGATAACCCTACTGAGAATTCTTTTAGAAAGATTCTCATTCCCTCTCTCTTTTCTTCCATCATATCTTCAGATGGCGACGTTTGTACTCTTCATCGACACCCCGGTATGGGAGCTGCACCATGACCCGGCACTCGGGTCATACCATTTTGAGGGTCAGCCTTTGTCGGAGTATTCATGTTCATGGGACGACCCTTCGCGCACTTCGTCCGAGCTACCGCTTCACCCCGATCGCTTCCTTACCGTCATAACGGGATTTTTGGGCGAGCGAGACCACGCGATGAGCTGTTCCTCCGCATGGCGCCCGAGACATCAGCAGTACGTGAGTACCCCGAGTACGTGCCGCATCCCCAGTACTCGGAGACGGACCCATCCGAGGACCCGCCATCCCACATGTACAGTTGGAGCTCCAGTCCCGCTCCTCCACCGATGAGGGCTGGGAGTGAGGAGACGGTGGTCCAGCCGAGGTTGGCTCGACGGCCATCTATGCGCCCTCGCCGCGGTGGACATGCCCCGATGATGCGGTCGACCACTCCCGCCGAGATTCGCCAGTGGATCGACTCGACCCCACAGTACTCAGACCCGCAGGAGTAGTCATAGGAGGGTTAGTAGTTAGTGCACACGCACGCCACATAGTAGAGGTCAAACCTTCTTTTGTATATGAGGTTGTCTCCTTTAGGTGCACATGGGTATGGGGGTAGTTTCTTTTGTATTTGCTTTTTATGATTTCCTTGTATTGCATTTCAGTTGTCTTTTGCTTCATGATGTATCAAATAGTCCTGCCTCTTTGGGTAGGCACGTTATATATATATATATCTATGATTCAGTTGATGTTCCCATGACATGATGTGTTTCTTATGCTTTGCTTATATGTTTCGCTATGATTCCCCTTAAAGTTTCGTGCGTGGCTCTCACTTTGATTTTAAATTCCAAAAAGAAAAATTTTACCCATATTTCCGCTAAGTATTTTCTATGTAAAAGATGAGACCAAGAGGTAATATTCTAAAGATTAACCTAAGAACATACTAGTAGTCTTGGGTTAAGATTTAGGGTGTTACATTATGGTATCAGAGCAGTTCGATTCTCATGGAGCCTGAGGATTGGACTGACTATGCTTTATAAGCATAATACGATAGTTATGTCATGTATAGTGCTTGATAGAGATAAGCTGTAGGACTAGAGATACATGACTTCTGTTGGTTGCAAGTGCCATGGTAACTAGCTCATTTTGCATGGATATTGAGCCTGATCAACTTGATGTTCATTGTTTCATGTGTATAGGGACCAATGGCACCGCGACGACGGCCTAGGACTACACCCGATGTTGAACAAGATGATACAACTGCTGCTGCTATCCGTCGCATGGCGCAAGCCATGGAACGGATGTTCGACCGAATGGATCAACAAGCGAATGCTGCTCCTGTTTCCCCTCCTCCCCCTGCTGCTGAGATGGTGGGACAAGCCCGCTTCGGCGAGTTCCGCAAGGTGAACCCGCCAGTGTTTCGAGGGGTGATGGACCCCGACAAGGCTGATGAATGGATCAAAGACATGGAGAAGATCTACTCTGTCGTTACCTTTCGGAGGAGCGAAGGTCACATTCTTTGCTTTCATCTTTGAAGTCCGACGCCGAGTTCTGGTGGAACGGCATGAGGCATCTGCTAGAAGCCTCTGGAACTCCCATTGACTGGGAGCTGTTCAAGACTTACTTCTATGAGAAGTACTTTCCGGAGTCCGTGAGGAACGCGAAGGACGTTGAGTTCATGCAATGACAAAGGAGGGTCTCAGAGCCCAATACACTGCAAAGTTTGAGGAGCTAATCAAGTTCTCTCGGGTGTTCCAAGGGAACCCCGATGAAGTTTGGAAGTGTGTGAAGTATGAGGCCGGTCTGAAGGCAGAGATGAACTACGCTGTGGCCCATATGGAGATCAGAGACTTCCCGACTCTGGTCAACAAGTGCCGGATACTTGAGGAAGGACAGAGAAAGATTCAAATCACAAGGGCGGAGCGAGCTAAGGGGCTCGGACCTCAAGCCCCGAAGTTCAAACTGCAGTACCCATCGAGGAATCACTACAACCCCTACCAGTCCAACCAGTTCCGACAACAACAACAACAACCGCCAAGAGCTCCTGCTCACCAACAATCCAAACAACACCAAAGGCCGCCATTTCAACATCAAGGCCCGAGGAATTTCAATAATCAACCCCGTGGACCGGGTGGACCCCGAAACCATAATGGAGGACCAAGTGGAGCCAAGAACAAGGCACCACAAACCCCTGCTGCTTACCCCGGGGCAACATCTGGCGACGTCACGCCCACAATGCGGGAAGAGCCACGGGAATCGCCCATGCTTAGCCGGTCAGAATGTATGCTTCAAGTGTGGCAAGCCTGGCCACTATGCAAAGGACTGCACCGGACAAGGGACATCGAACCAAAACCCCCGACCACAATACCGAGGAAGGGTCTTTACCCTTAACGCGGAAGACGCCAAGAAGTCCAAAGATCTCATCGAAGGTATGTGCGAAGTAAACGGTAAAGCCTTAACTGTACTATATGACTCTGGTGCTACTTATTCTTTCATTTCACTTGCTAGTGTCGAGTCCTTAAATCTAAAAGTCTCTAAACTTCCCTTCGATCTTATTGTTTCTACTCCTACAAATCGCCCTGTTAATACTTGCCGTTGTTGTTTAAACTGTCATCTTGTTGTAGAAAATAGGTCTTTTATCATAGATTTAATTTGTTTACCCTTGAAAGACATAGGCATTATCTTAGGCATGAACTGGCTTCACCCCAATTGTGTGATGTTAGATTATGGAACCCAAACCGTAGTTTTCCCTTCTCCTCCCGAAAACATCACTCAACCCATTAGGCTGTACCTAAATTCCGTAGAGGTCTTCTGTAGTGGGAAGAAAACTAAGGGATATGCTCTCCTAGCCGCCTGTGATGTAGACTTGGAGCAGAACCTAGGTGAGATACCTGTGGTGAGAGACTATCCCGAGGTGTTTCGGATGAAATACCCGAGTTCCCTCCCGAAGAGAAGTGGAGTTCTCCATAGAGTTGGTTCTGGGACAGGACCAATCTCTATAGCCCGTATAGGATGTCACCCTCGGAGTTAGCAGAGTTGAAAACCCGTTAGAGGAGTCATAGAAAAGAGTTTTATAAGGCCAAGTGCTTCACCTTGGGGCACTCCGGTCTTATTTGTAAAGAAAAAGGACGGAAGCATGAGGATGTGTATAGACTATAGGCAGTTGAACCAAGTAACCATAAAGAATAAATACCCATTGCCTAGGATTGACGATCTTATGGACCAATTGAAAGGAGCAGAGTGTTTTCTAAGATTGATTTAAGGTCAGGTTACCATCAGTTAGGGTGAGAAATTCGGATATTCCTAAAACCGCCTTCGAACTCGGTATGGACACTTTGAGTTCAATGTAATGTCGTTTGGTTTGTGAATGCTCCATGATTTTTATGGATTACATGAATAGGATCTTTAGACCCTATTTAGATCAATTCGTGGTTGTGTTCATAGATGATATTCTCATCTATTCGAAAACCCACGAGGAGCATGAGCGTCATTTAAGGTTGGTTTTAGAGGTATTAAAGGAGAAGAAGTTATACGCTAAGTTGTCTAAGTGTGAATTTTGGCTAGAGGAGGTAAAGTTCTTAGGACATGTTGTGTCAAAAGGCGGCATAGCTGTCGACCCAAGTAAGATAGAGGCTGTGATGAATTGGGATAGACCAACCTCAGAATCGAGATTAGAAGCTTTTTGGGTTTAGCTGGATATTACCGTAGGTTCATTAAAGGATTTTCCCAGTTAGCCCTACCCTTAACCAAGCTCACTAGGAAGAATGCCCCGTTTGAGTGGAGCCCCGAGTGTGAAAAGAGTTTCCTAGAGCTTAAGGAAAAGCTCACCTCAACCCCAGTTTTAGTTTTACCTGACCCCAATGTACCCTTCGAGGTATATTGCGATGCTTCAGCAAGGGTTTAGGTTGTGTGTTGATGCAAAACAGGCAAGTGGTAGCCTATGCGTCCAGGCAACTCAAGCCTCATGAGGTAACCTACCCCACCCATGACCTAGAACTAGCAGCCATCATGTTCGCTCTAAAGATGTGGAGACACCATTTGTATGGTGTGAGGTTTGAAGTTTTCTCCGATCATAAGAGTCTCAAGCATCTCTTTGATCAAAAGGAGTTGAATATGAGGCAAAGGAGATGGATGGAATTCCTCAAGGACTACGATTTTGGTTTAAGTTACCACCCGGCAAGGCTAATGTAGTAGCCGACGCCTTGAGCCAAACTCGTTACGTCATCAAGTATGATGGTGAATGAAGTTGGGTTAATAGAGCAATTTAGGGATATGAATCTTGGAATGTCTATAACGGAGAATGGCATCGTGATGAGTCATCTCACGGTGACCAGTGGGTTTAAGCAAAGGATTATGCTTGCCCAAAGAGAAAATGAGGACTTTATGGAGACAATCAAGGCAGTTAAGGCCGGAAAGTTGAAAGGTTTTGTACGAGGCCCCGACTGGTTATGGAGGTTCGAGGGGCGAATCTGTGTGCCACAAGATGGTGACCTCCGAGAGAAGATCTTGGAGGAGGCTCACAAGAGCCATTTTGCCATCCATCCTGGTACTACGAAGATGTATCAGACTTGAAGAGGATGTTTTGGTGGCCCGGATTAAAGAAGGATGTGGTCGCCTGGGTGAGTAAGTGTTTGGTCTGCCAAAAGGTCAAGATCGAACACCAAAAACCTTCTGGCATGTTGCAACCCCTGTCAATCCCCGAGTGGAAGTGGGAGAGTATATCAATGGACTTCGTGTGGGATTGCCAAAGACCCAAGTGCCACGATGCCGTATGGGTAATCGTGGGTCGACTGACTAAGTCGGCTCACTTTCTACCTATTCGAGTCACGTACTCGTTAGATAAGTTGGCCCAGCTTTACATCCAAGAAATAGTAAGGTTGCATGGAGTACCATCGACGATAATCTCGGATCGAGATCCGCGGTTTACGTCACGTTTTTGGGGAGCCTTCCAAAAGGCGTTTGGTTCCAAGTTGTGCCTAAGCACTGCTTACCACCCACAAACGGATGGTCAGTCCGAGAGGACAATCCAAACCCTGGAAGATATGCTGAGAGCCTGTGTCTTAGACCAAAAAGGAAGTTGGGATAAGTACATGCCTTTGATCGAGTTTGCATATAACAACAGTTATCACGCAAGCATCGGTATGGCACCGCATTTGAGGCATTATACGGAAGGAAGTGCCAATCACCCTTGTGTTGGTACGAGCCCGGAGAGCAAAGTGTCTTAGGACCTGAGGTAGTGAGGGAAACGACGGAGCAAATCAAGAAGATCAAGGATAGAATCTTAACCGCTCAAAGTCGACAGAAAAGTTACGCGGACAAAAGGCGCAAGCCCTTGGAGTTCCAAGAAGGAGAACATGTATTTCTAAGAATCACCCCCACTACAGGAATAGGGAGAGCCATGAAAGTTAAAAAGTTGAGTCCCCGATTTCTCGGTCCTTTTGAAATTCTTCAAAGAGTCGGATCCGTAGCTTACAAAATAGCCTTACCACCCAATCTATCAAACCTTCATGATGTCTTTCACGTCTCCCAGTTACGTAAATATGAGTCCGACCCTAGCCATGTCCTAGAACCAGAGCATGTACAGTTAAGGGAGGACCTCACTTTCAATGTACCGCCTACGGGAATAGTGGATCACGGAGTCAAGCAGTTAAGGAACAAGTCTGTTCCTTTGGTAAAAGTGGCGTGGGGACAAGGCAAGTCGGAAGAATACACGTGGGAACTAGAGTCAGAGATGAAGTCCAAATATCCAGAGCTTTTCTAAGGTACGAATTTCGAGGGCGAAATTCTTTTTAAGGAGGGGAGTAATGTGACGCCCCGATTTTTACATTAGAGTGAATATGACCAAAATGCCCCTTAGGTCATTTTCAAATTGACCGAGGAAAGCCAGCAAGGGCAAGACTCGAAGGGCAAACTCAATGTTGGAAGGGGATTAGAAAACTTATGTACCTTCCCGGGATCGAAAATCTCGTTTTTCGAGTTTTCGGGTCAAAATGACCAAAACGGCCCTGTGGTGTTTTACCCGTTTGCAAGTGCCGGATGAACCCGAAACTTCTCCAGATGGTTTTAAAAGGCGTTTTTATGTATTCTATGACCTCAGTTTTAATTTTTGAAGTCCCGGGCAAAATTAGTGCAAAATTACGGTTTTGCCCTTAGTTTCGTATTTTTACGCTTAATCACGTGATTAAGCAAACCTAAGCAATATTAGGCTCTAATCGAAGGTTAATTAATTTCCTTAATTAATCTAGAGTCAAAATAATTTATTAAAGTTGATTAGAACCAAATAGTACTTAATTACAACCTAAAATCATATTTTAATTTTATGACACCTAGTCATAGAATCTTGAATAGTGTTTTCTCTTTCCAATTCCTTAAATCATGGAATTGTGTTACACATTGTTTATTCATAAATGAGTTTTAAATTCTTTAATGATGTATGAGCACTCCTAAACTTGTCATAAACTCCCTAAATCACATTCTTAGTTACCTAAACTTAAGCTTAATCATTCCTAACCTTGTACCTAAGCTAATACACATCTAAACCTACCATTAACACACAATTAAATGGTCAAATCATCCTCCCATTCTGCTGTCCCAAGCTGGCCGAAGCCTCACCTCCTCCATATGCATCACATGTTCAATTTTTCAACACTCCAAGGCCATACCTCAAGTCACATACACTATACCTTGTCATAACTTTCAATCAAGCTTGAATTTCCACATGAATAAATAACTAAAACAACCCATTTTTCCCATTTAATTGTGGCTGGAAAAGTTCCAGCCATGCATTATTTCTAGAAGCCTAATTTCATAAAAATGTGATAGGAAATTAACTCACATCAAGCCATGCTTTGTAGCATAGCTTCCATACTTCAAACCATGCTTGAATGACCTTGTGTAAGAGATATTTTCTCTTCCTTTTCCCTCCAAACCACACGGCCACTCCCTCCATTTGCAAGCTCCATGGTTTTGTTTTTCTATAAATAGGATGCTTGTGTTAGCCTTGTTGCACTTTGAAGCATTTGCAAAGTTTAGAGTTTTAGAGTTGTCTTGCTAGTCTTTCCTTTTTCTCTCAAAGTTCCAAGAGTGTTCTTCCTTTCTTTTCATCTTTATCTTCTTCATCTCTTTATCTCATCATCACCTCTCAACCATCAAACACCACCCCAAAACCTTGAACCATCATCAAACCTCTCAAACACCACACCTCAAACACAACTCCACTTGAAACACATTTTCTTTCTTTTTCTCTCATCAAGGCCGAATCATCATCACCATCCTAGGAGGTGTTGCTCATCTCATTTCCATCTTCAAGATCAAGCTTTTATCTCCATCACTAGGTAGGGATTTGTTTTCAAACTTTATTTTGCTCAAGAAAGTGATTTCCTCTAGTTTTCTCTTGGATTCTTTTTGAACTTCCCTTTGTCTTTCCTTTCCTTTCATTTTCGGCCATGAGGCCTTGATTTGAGCATGATAGCTTGATGATGAGAGTTTCTAGATGATGACATTGTGTTCATCTCAAAGAAACCTCTAAAGCTTGAGTTTTCCTTTTTCTTACAACTTCATCTATATGTTATCTAGCTCACATGGTTTTCCAACTTAAGAAAAATTAATCTAAGGATTTCTAAAAGCCCAAGCCTACCCTTGTCAACCTTAAAGTTGGCCGGCACGTTCTAGAGATTTGTCTCTAGATAGGGGTTTGGGTACTTAATAAAGAACTTGATGTAGCTTCACTTTCTTTCTCTTTTATATGATTTTCGGTTCTTGTGTTGTGATCTTTGAGATATTGTATGGAGTTATGATCTTGTTAAAGTCTTAAATGAGCTCTAGTTAAACATAAAAATGAAACTTGCATCATGTTTACTTTAAGCTTTGCATATCATGTTTATTTCCTTGCTATCACTAAACCCCAAGATAATGAATGAACTTGCATTATCATGTTTATGTTTCAAGCTTTGCATTATCATATTTATATTTCAAGTCCTCACCTAAATATCAAAGATAATAATAGATTGCATCACATATTTATTTTATGCTCTCACTTTACTTTCTAGCAATAACTAAAATAAGTGCATGAGCATGTTTATTTTTATGTCATCACTTTAATGATTCTAGAGCTCAAAGACTTGCCCAATGATATCTCAAACAAAGGTCTAAAACATTTATTTCCTATGGTTCATATTTCGCCCTATGAGGCCTTAATGTTTTCAAGTATTGAAAACTATGTTTTATAATTTTTCTAAACTTATATGAGTATAAGGAATGTGTAGAACTAAGTGTTATGAATTTAGGACCTCTTGAGATGAGAATAATATAGCCACTGCCCTATTAAGTATTTTCATGAGTTTAGATGATAAAAGTGTTCATAAAAAAAGTTTTGAAGGTTTTAATAAGGTTCCAAGAGAAACTAGTGTTTTATGTGCTTTAGAAACTATGATTCAATGCCTTTAAATGGAGTTTCTGTTTCGGTTCTGCCTTGCTATGTTTGGCCACTGTATGAGCTGTGTTAATGATGTTAATACGCTTATGTTTGGGTAATAATTATGTTAAGACTCATATGTGAAAGATAGGATAAGTTAGGAACTAGAAAGGAATTAATTTGAGAGTTCTAGATCCCTTAAAGATTCATTTTTCTGGACTCTGTCCAGCAAGGGTTAGATTCAATAATCATGGTTTTAAATTAGTTTATATGTGTAGGAATGACTCATAATTGGTTTAGGACTTAATCTTGAAACCTTAGGAGCAAACCGAACTTAGAAAGGGTCATTATTGTGACTTCTAGGTACCCGTAAAGTTAGTATTTTGATTTCTGCACTCTTGAGGTTTAGAGATGTTCTTGACCATAGGGTGAGGTGAGAAATACTTAGTTATAACCTTATAGGTTCCCAAGAGACTAGGTGTTGATGATCAATAACTTAGAATGTGAGATAAAGATCTAAACCGTAATTTCTAGAACTCCGTAATCACATAAACATAAAGCTGTCCAAATTCTGCTTAGTGCTATTTGGATTAGTTCTTGAGCATAAAATTTGTATAACTCATTAATTGTCAAACTATAGGTGTATAAAGAAGTTAAGGATAATTAATTTGCAAGTTTAAGACTCATAAGAATCAAAGTTTAAAACACTATGAGTTATAACATAACATGTCTATGAGCTTATGGGGATGATTGTTAAATATGACTATGTGATGATGTTTGTGTGAAAGTTTTATGTGACGACTAGTTAAGGTATGAGCTCATAACCTAGAGAAGTTTTAGGGCGGCCCCATGAGATGAAAGTTAAAGTTAACAATGTCACATAAACTATACTTATGCCAATGTTATAATGTTTCCTAGTCATTCTATTGTTTGGGTTACCTTATGATGCATTCATATCATTAGTATATTTCTGCTTAAGTTATAAAGACGCATTATAAAATATGACGGACCTTGGATAAAATACCTCTTTGGAAAACCAACTTAAAAGGAATTTATATGTATGCACACCTTTTAGAAATAAACCCGAGGTTCCTGAGGATGTGACGATGACGCCTAGGTAGGGATAACCCTCATCGAGAATTCTTTAGAAAGATTCTCATTCCCTCTCTCTTTTCTTCCGTCATATCTTCAGATGGCGACGTTTGTACTCTTCATCGACACCCCGGTATGGGAGCTGCACCATGACCCGGCACTCGGGTCATACCATTTTGAGGGTCGCCTTGCCGTCGGAGTATTCATGTTCATGGGACGACCCTTCGCGCACCCGCCCCGAAGCTCGCTTCACCCCGACTGCTCCTTATCGTCATAACGGGATTTTTGAGCAAGCGAGACCACGCGATGAGCAGATCCTCCGCATGGAGCCCGAGACATCAGCGACGCGAGTACCAGAAATGCGTGCGCGTCCCGATGCTGAGACGGACCCATCCGAGGACCCGCCATCCCACATGTACAGCTGAGCTCGGTCCGCTCCTCCACCGATGAGGGCTGGGAGTGAGGAGACGGTGGTCCAGCCGAGGTTGGCTCGACTGGCCATCTATGCGCCCTCGCGCGGTGGACATGCCCGATGATGCGCTCGACCACTCCCGCCGAGATTCGTCGGTGGATCGACTCGACCCCACGATACTCGGACCGCAGAGTAGTCATAGGAGGGGTAGTAGCTAGTGCACACACACGCCACATAGTAGAGGTCAAACCTTCTTTTGTATATGAGGTTGTCTCCTTTAGGTGCACATGGGTATGGGGGTAGTTTCTTTTGTATTTGCTTTTTATGATTTCCTTGTATTGCATTTCAGTTGTATTTTGCTTCATGATGTATCAAATAGTCCTGCCTCTTTGGGTAGGCACGTTATATATATATATATCTATGATTCAGTTGATGTTCCCATGACATGATGTGTTTCTTATGCTTTGCTTATATGCTTCGCTATGATTCCCCTTAAAGTTTCGTGCGTGGCTCTCACTTTGATTTTAAATTCCAAAAAGAAAAATTTTACCCATATTTCCGCTAAGTATTTTCTAAGTAAAAGATGAGACCAAGAGGTAATATTCTAAAGATTAACCTAAGAACATACTAGTAGTCTTGGGTTAAGATTTAGGGTGTTACAAAGAACATGGTGTATTTTTCCTTTTCTTTATGATTTCGATTTCTTGCTTTTTTCCTTGTGAAGTTTTATTCTCTTGAGTTTATTTCCTTGGAGCTTGAAGATGATGTTCAAAGAACCATGAGATTTCTTTGAAGGCTTGGTTCTTAGAACTCTAGAGCTTGCTTTATGATGATGAGATTGGGATTGAGAATGTGACATTGACTCTTTAAAGTCTTGTATGAGCTCTAATGACATATAATAATGGACTAGCATTCATGTTTAAATTTATGCCTTGCATAGCATATTTATTTAATGCTATCACTAAACTCTCAAGAATAAATAAATGAACTTGCATTATCATGTTTAAATTCAAGCTTTGCGTTTCATGTTTACTTTTCAAGTCATCACCTAATCTTAAGATAAATATAAGTTGCATCTCATATTTATATTGAGCCCTCACTTTACTTTCTAACAAAGATGAAATGAAGTGCATAGCATGTTTATATTCTTGTTACCACTTAAAATATTAGAGCTCAAAGACTTATCCCTTGGTATCTCAAGTAAAGTTTGGAAATGTATGTGTTTTACTCTTTTGATTTTCGGGCATGTGATGATGATAAACTTAGTGTGAGTTTCATCTAGTCACAAGTGCCAAATGTAACACCCTAATAGAATCCCACTGTGTTTAAGTTCACATTTGGATTCTATTAGTTGTCACTTATGCCTTGTATTTATTTTCTTTTGAAATTAACTTAGAAAAATAGTGGAAGTTTTTTTTTTCTTTGAATAAATTAATTTTTTTGAAAACTTAAGCCTGTAACGAGAAGTGAAATACATAGCGCTTTTATAGATAATAATCCAGTTACATTACGCACTTAATTAAATAAGCGGAATAAGAGACTAAGTGTAAAACTATTATCACATAAACTGGAATATAATCACTTAATACATAAGTCACAACAGGGCATATATCATACTGATAAGTTATTACAAATAACAATATAAGTTCTACTATTACTAATTGTTTCTCACAAACTATAATGTAACTAAAGCTCAGAATGCTCCTACTTGAAAGGTTTGAAATCTTCACGCGCTACCTCCTTCCTCATTTCTACCGTTGCTTTAGGTGGACACGTCTGTCTCTAGTAACGACAACGAAAAATAAACATAGGAGTGAGAAATACATGATTTCTCAGTAGGAGTTCCTACTTGTACTAAAAGTGTCATTGTTGTCGTCCCAGTCACTTCGGGTTTATTATAAAAAGGTGAACAGGTAAGGATTCAATTATCAAACGTTCACAAACGTGATTAGCCGAAGTGCAGTTACTTTTAAACTAATCTTGAACATTAGCAGAAATATCCATTCAGTATTTCATCAAGCATACATATAAGCATATCATGAAAAACCACTAATAAGTAATAATCATTTAGGAGCTGCATGCATTTCATGATTACTCATCCTTAACATTCACTTGTTTAGTGATCATCATCTTTCATTTTTTTCATCAACATATTTCTTAATTACTCACGGGATGAATGCATCAATGCCTTAGACCACCCTAAAAGGGTAATGAGCTCATACCGTGGCCGTCGCCACAACCTTTTGGTTTTCTTTCCATTGCCATGATCTCAACGGTTCAGGGGGTTAAGCCGTGAGTTTAGCTCAAGTTTACTTTTCCAGACTATCATTGCTACTTTTTCAGGTTTTACTTTTATTCTCACTGAGTGAAATCATCAACACCTTAATTCTCAAAGAGGATTAAGCAGTGAGTTGGTCTATTTATTATTTCATTTGAAACATGAATGTATGCACATTTATAAATCATGGCACAGTCAATCATTTTATCATTATCATTTCATATCTCATCAATACATTCACATTTCTGTATATCACTTCATATAACATAGACAATATCATGTAAATCTCATAGTAAACATTCTCATAGATAATTCATATTAAACAACCTAAGTTATAAAGTTAGGTCTCTAGTGTTCCTAATAGGTTATAGATATCTTGGTATTATCTTTTTCTCTTAGCTTCTTTGTACTCTTAGTATTTCCATTAATACATTAATACCCTTTAAGATATTTTTAGAGGTTCTTTATATATTTTTATTATGATTTTTATATATATCTCCTGAAGATTATTATTCTATTTAAATCCTTAAAATTATCTCTTTACAAGACTTGAATCTTTTATGTAGAGTTCTGACATCTTTTAGAATAAAATTTGTAGCACTAACATTTTAGATTCGTGTAAATCAACTTTAAATTGTGCATAGTAGGATTCCCAGAAAAGAGAGGTGGGTCACAATGGACACGCTTAAATACCAAGTCTTTCCTTAGCCAGAACCTTTCCAAATTGCACTCTCACAGTATCATGCTACCTTCAAGACTTTCTCAGCACACTGTCCTGAAAATATATCTCTCATTCTGTATTTTCGTGGTGTAAAAATTTATGCATAGCATACATAAGTGTGTTTGTAGAGTGAGTTACACCTATTTTACTACTACAAGGTCAGATTAAGAGTTTCAGTCTTAGGCTCTACTTTAAAAATTTATATCTTGGGCTAGGAAACTCCGTTTTAGGTGATTCTTTTTGGAGGGTGTTATACAATGAGTCTAGTTTATAATAAAAATATTTTCATTTCGAGATCCTTCATATTTTATGAACACTAATTTTCAAAGTAACTACTGCCAGAAATAACTAGAAATTCCAGCACCTGCCAAGTTCATGTCTTAAGTTATCTTTATTAACTCAAGTTTCACATACAATCTTTTAAGTTATATTTGAGTTTGATAACATCATAAAAGTACTCATAGCAGAATAGAACATGTTGTGTTTTCTAAAAATATAATTATTCAAAACTTTTGACAATAACTCAAGTTTGAGGCATTCTATCCATGAGCAAAGTTAGAAGCCAACAATACTTGAACAAATAAAGAAGAAACTCCTACCTCTTGTGTAGGGTCTAAAAAGGGTCCTTCTCTTCTTCCTTAAGCTTTCAACAAGAGTCTTTGGAGTGGATGACCCTCCTTGAATCTTGGCTCTAGAACTTGAGTGCTTAAGAAAATATTTCTCACTAGAGTTAAAGATTGTAACTCTTGTGAGGGCTAGTGAAAGTTTGGACTTAGGATTTAAGTGTTTGGATGAAGTTTAGAGGATCAAGAGAAGCCTTTTAAGAACATAAGAAGAATGATAGAATAAGAAAGAAAGAACACTTAGGGAGTTTCTGAATTGAAGAGAGTTTGAGGAGTATTTATAGTGGAAAGATTAGAGAAAAAACAGAAGAAGGAAAGCACTTGGAGCATGATTTATGGAAACATGTTGGCTGAATTTTGGGATGAAAATGCTCCTTGTTTTGTGCAAACATGTTTCCATGTTTTATGCAAACATGTTGGATGAAAATGCTCCATGTTTTGTGCAAACATGTTTCCATGTTTTATGCAAACATATTGGATGAAAATGCTCCATGTTTTGTGCAAAGATGTTAGTGGAGATTTTCTAACCTTTAGTGCATGTATGTGATTCAGAAATGTGTATGATGTATATGGTTAAATTATTGTGTTATCATCTTAATCCAATGGCTTAGATTCATTCTTGTCTAAAGACAAGTCTAGGGATTTGTGCAAATGGCATTGTAGTAATTTCTTTAACTAAGACAAGGATATTTTTGTAATTAGACAATGATAGTGGTATTCTTGTAATTCCATTCATAGAGTAAGGGTATCTTTGTCATTTAATAAGGCAAGGGTAGTTTGGTAATTTCCTTTACATAGCAATGGCATTTTCATAATTTCCACTAAGTGATGGCATTTTCGTAATTCTTTGCATTTTTCTCTAGACATACTTAAGTAGTCTATTTGTTGTGTTTCATAACATTTGTCCAGATTCTCTTGGTTTTTTGCTATCACTAATTAATATTTATCTTAGTTATAAATTTGGGGATGTTACATTTCTCCCCTTTTTATTAAAAATTTTGCCCTCAAAATTTGATACCTGTGAATAGGTTCGAAAATTCTTTTCGCATATCTTCCTCGAGCTCCCATGTGTGCTCTTCCATTCCATCTTGTCCCCAGGCTACTCGGACCAGAGATACAGATTTGTTTCTCAGCTGCTTGATGCCATGATCCACGATCCTCATCGGTGGTAATTCAAAAGTTAAGTCATCTTTTAATTGTATAGTTTCTGGCTCAAACACATGACTGGGGTCTGACTGATACTTTCTCAATTGGGACACATGAAAAACATTGTGTAAGTTAGACAAATTTGGAGGTAATGCAATTTGGTAGGCGGAAGGACCTACCTTTTTGAGGATTTGGAAGGGTCCTAAGAATCTAGGGTTGAGCTTTTTGACTTTCATTGCACGACCTATACCTGTGGTAGGAGTAATTCGCAAGAATATGTGTTCTCCTTCTTGAAATTCGAGAGGTTTCCTTCTCTTGTCAGCATAGCTCTTCTGCCTACTCGAGCAAAGGAGGATTCTTTCCCTAATTCTCCTTATTTGTTTGGTTGTCTCTTCTACCAAATCAGGGCCCAAAATACTTTGCTCTCCCGGGTCACACCAACAAAGTGGTGATTGACACTTTCTACCATACAAAGCCTCATAGGGTGCCATCCCAATGCTAGTGTGGTAACTATTATTATATGCAAACTCAATCAATGGAAGCTGTTTGTCCCAACTTTTTGGCTGGTCTAAGACACATGCTCTTAGCATATCCTCAAGGGTTTGAATTGTTCTTTCTGATTGTCCATCAGTTTGAAGGTGATAGGCAGTGCTTAGACACAACCTTGAACCAAACGCTTTTTGCAAAGCTCCCCAAAATCTTGAGGTGAACCTTGGATCCCTATCTGAGACAATGGTTTTGGGTACTCCATGGAGCCTTATTATCTCTTGGATGTATAGTTGAGCTAACTTTTCCAAAGGGTAATTTGCTCGAATGGGTAAAAAGTGAGCAGATTTGGTCAATCTATCCACAATTACCCATATGGAGTCATGTCCGGTAGGCGTTCTTGGCAATCCCATCACGAAACTCCATCCAACGCCTTTGTCTCATATTGAGTTCCTTTTGGTTGAAGAGGTATTTCAGACTTTTATGGTCAGAAAAGACTTCAAACCTTACACCATAAAGATGATGTCTCCAGATTTTTAAGGCAAAGACAATAGCCGCTAGCTCTAATTCATGGGTTGGGTAATTAACTTCATGGGGTTTGAGCTGTCTAGAGGCATAGGCTACTACATTCCTATTTTGCATCAAAACACATCCTAGTCCTCTTCCCGAGGCATCACAATACCCCTCAAAATTTTCTTTTGGGTCAAGTAGGATTAGGACAGGGGTAGTGGTCAACTTCTTCTTTAGTTCTTAGAAACTCTCTTCACATTCTGGGCTCCATATAAAAGTTGAATTCTTCCTTGTTAGCTTGGTGAGGGGTAAGGTAATTTGGGAAAAACCTCTAATGAACCTTCGGTAGTAACCGGCTAGCCCTAGAAAACTCCTAACCTCCTTCACAGTGGTAAGGGTTTCCCATTGTTGCACCGCTTCTATCTTACTTGGGTCTACTGCTATTCCCCCATGTGACACTACATGACCTAAGAACTTAACTTCCTTCATCCAAAATTCACACTTGGACAACTTTGCATAAAGTTTCTTGTTCCTCAACACCTCCAACACCACTCGTAAGTGTTCTTCGTGCTTTTCTTCAGTTCTAGAGTAAACTAGAATGTCATCGATGAACACTATTACAAACTTGTCCAAGTATGGTCTAAATATCCTATTCATGTAGTCCATAAACACTGCTGGTGCATTGGTTAACCCAAACGACATCACATTAAACTCATAATGTCCATATCTAGTCCTAAAGGCTGTCTTTGGTATGTCTTCCTCCTTCACTCGAATCTGGTGGTATCCTGATCGCAGATCTATCTTGGAAAACACTTGGGCTCCTCTTAATTGGTCCATGAGGTCATCTATTCTAGGCAAAGGGTATTTATTTTTTATAGTCACTTTGTTTAGCTGCCTATAATCCACACATAATCACATACTCCCATCCTTCTTCTTGACAAACAGCACTGGGGCTCCCCATGGTAAAGCACTGGGCCTAATGAATTTCTTCTGTAGTAGTTCCTCTAATTGCTTCTTCAACTCTGTTAACTCGGCCAATGGCATCCTATAAGGAGCTATGGATATGGGTCCTGTTCCCGGTACCAAATCTATAGAAAACTCAATCTCCCTTTTTGGAGGAAATTCAGGTATGTCATCTGTAACATCCCCTGCTGCTTTATGGATTGATAACTGTCCCCACAAACCAACACGGGTTTTTTCAGCATGCTTTGTCCTCACTCACATGCTTCCTAGGAAAACTTCCCAGGAGGTCACCCATCCCAAAATTATCCCAAGTCAAGCACGCTTAACTGTGGAGTTCTTTCAGTTTAGGCTACCGAAAAGAAGATGCATCTTGTTGGTATAGGTAGTACGAATAAATTCATATAAGCCTTCCTCAACTGTATGGTCCCATACCTATACAGTCTCAGGATCCCTCTCATTCGGGTGTGTAATCGGTTCATTCATGTACCCCTCCGCTTAGAGGACCTTCGCGAGGAGCCGCTCCTTGTCCATTCTCTCTTTGCACCGGCAATCACTCCTCGTCCTCGTCCCCGGGCGTTACAAGTTGTCAATCCATAAAGCAGTAACGGATGTTACAAATGGTATCAGAGCCTGCACCTCTCCCAGTACGGTGTGGTTCGGGGACGAACCAGGTGGAAGCTGGTGGGCATGTAACGCCCGGGGATGAGGACGAGGAGTGATCGCCGGTGCAAAGAGAGCACGGACAAGGAGCGGCTCCTCGCGAAAGTCCTCTAAGCGGAGGGGTACATGAATGAACCGATTACACACCCGAATGAGAGGGATCCTGAGACTGTATAGGTATGGGACTATACAGTTGAGGAGGGCTTATATGAATTAATTCGTACTACCTATACCAACAAGATGCATCTTCTTTTTGGTAGCCCAAACTGAAAGAACTCTACAGTTAAGTGTAACACCCTAATAGAACCCCACTGTGCTTAAGTTCACATTTGGATTCTATTAGTTGTCACTTATGCCTTGTATTAATTTTCTTTTGAAATTAACTTAGAAAAATAATGGAAGTTTTTTTTTCTTTAAATAAATTAATTTTTTTTGAAAACTTAAGCCTGTAACGAGAAGTGAAATACAAGTTACATTGCGCACTTAATTTAATAAGCGGAATAAAAGACTAAGTGTAGAACAATTATCACATAAACTGGAATATAATCACTTAATACATAAGTCACAACAGGGCATATATCATACTGATAAGTTATTACAAATAACAATATAAGTTCTACTATTACTAATTGTTTCTCACAAACTATAATGTAACTAAAGCTCGGAATGCTCCTACTTGAACGGTTTGAAATCTTCACGTGCTACCTCCTTCCTCAGCTACGACCTCGTTGCTTTAGGTGGACACATCTGTCTCTGGTAACGACAACGGAAAATAAACATAGGAGTGAGAAATACATGATTTCTCAGTAGGAGTTCCTACTTGTACTAAAAGTGTCATCGTTGTCGTCCCAGTCACTTCGGGTTTATTATGAAAAGGTGAACAGGTAAGGATTCAATTATCAAACTTTCACAAACGTGATTAGCCGAAGTGCAGTTACTTTTAAACTAATCTTGAACATTAGCAGAAATATTCATTCAATATTTCATCAAGCATACATATAAGCATATCATGTAAAACCACTAATAAGCAGTAATCATTTAGGAGCTGCATGCATTTCATGATTACTCATCCTCAACATTCACTTGTTTAGTGATCATCATCTTTCATTTATTTCATCAACATATTTCTTAATTACTCACGGATGAATGCATCAATGCCTTAGACCACCCTAAAAGGGTAATGAGCTCATACCGTGGCCGTCGCCACAACCTTTTTTGGTTTCCTTTCCGTTGCCGTGATCCCAACGGTTTAGGGGGTTAAGCCGTGAGTTTAGCTCAAGTCCACTTTTCCAGACTTTCATTGCTACTTTTTCAAACTTTACTTTTATTATTTCTTTTGAAAATAAATGTATGCATATTATCATGTAATCACAATAAATCCTGGGCAATCAATCATTCATCCTCATCATTTCATAATTCATCACCATACATTCACATTACTATAAATCACTTCATAAAACATGGACAATATCATGTAAATCTCATAGTAAACACTTTCATAGATAATTCATATTAACTAACCAAAGTTATCAAGTTGAGTTCCTAGTGTTCGTAAGAGGTAATGGATGTCTTAGTATTATCTTTTTCTCTTAGTGTTCTTTGTACTCTTAGCATTCCATTAATACATTAATGCACTTCAAAATATTATTATAGGTTCCTTATATATTTTTATTATGACTTTCATATAACTCTTGAAGATTATTATTCTACTTAAATTCTTAAAATTCTCTCTTTACAAGACTTGATTCTTTTATTTATAGTTTTGACATCTTTTAGAAGAAAGTTTATAATTCTCTGTGTACTTGTTATCTCAGCTTAGTAAAGGTAGTTCCAAACTCCTAACTCATCAAATTTTAGCATTTACATCTTTGGAATAGTCTAAATCAACTGTAAACCATGCATAGGAGGGTTCCCAGGAAAGAGAGGTGGGTCACAATGGACATGCTTAAATACCAAGTCTTTCCTTAGCCAGAACCTTTCCAAACTGCACTTTCACAGTATACTATCCCGAAATTTATTTCTCATTCTGTATTTACGTGGTACAAAGCTTCATACATAACATACATGGGTGTATTCCTATATGTGTTAGCTCTCCAACAAAGTTGAAATCAGTCCATTTGCATTTTTCTAGAGTGAGTTACATCTATTTTACTACTACAAGGTCAGATTTAAAGTTTCAGTCTTAGGCTCTACTTTAAAAATTTATATCTTGAGCTAGAAAACTCCGTTTTAGGTGATTCTTTTTGGAGAGTGTTCTATAATGAGTCTAGTTTATAGTAAAATTATTTTAATTTCGAGATACTTAATATTTTATGAACAGTAGCTTTCGAAGTACCTACTTCCAGAAACAACTAGAATTTCCAGCACCTACCATTTTCATGTCTTAAGTTACCTATATTAAATCAGGTTTCACATACAATCTTTTCAAGTTATATTTGAGTTTGATAACATCATAAAGTTACTCATAACAAAATAGAATATGTCATATTTCTAAAAATATATTTTTCAAATAATCATTTAAAACTTTTGACAATAACTCAAACTTGAGGCATTCTATCAAGGTTAGAAGCCAACAATGCTTGAACAATTAAAGATGAAGCTCCTACCTCTTGTGTAGGGTCTAAAAAGGGTCCTTCTCTTCTTCCTTAAGCTTCGAACAAGAGTCTTTGGAGTGGATGACCCTCCTTGAATCTTGGCTCTAGAACTTGAATGCTTAAGAAAATATTTTCTCACTAGAGTTAAAGATTGTAACTCTTGTGAGGGCTAGTGAAAGTTTGGACTTAGGATTGAAGTGTTTGGATGAAGTTTAGAGGATCAAGAGAAGTTTTTGAAGAACATAAGAAGAATGATAGAATAAGAAAGAAAGAACACTTAGGGAGTTTCTGAATTGAAGAGAGTTTGAGGAGTATTTATAGTGGAAAGATTAGAGAAAAAAAAACAGAAGATGGAAAGCACTTGGAGCATGATTTATGGAAACATGTTGGCTGAATTTTGGGATGAAAATGCTCCTTGTTTTGTGCAAACATGTTTCCATGTTTTGTGCAAACACGTTTCCATGTTTTATGTAAACACGTTTCCAAGTTTTATGCAAACATGTTGGATGAAAATGCTCCATGTTTTATGCAAACATGTTTCCATGTTTTATGCAAAGATGTTAGTGGTATTCTTGTAATTCCATTCATAGAGTAAGGGTATCTTTGTCATTTAATAAGGCAAGGGTAGTTTGGTAATTTCCTTTACATAGCAAGGGCATTTTCGTAATTTCCACTAAGTGATGGCATTTTCGTAATTCTTTGCATTTTTCTCTAGACATACTTAAGTAGTCTATTTGTTGTGTTTCATAACATTTGTCCAGATTCTCTTGGTTTTGCTATCGATAATTAAGATTCTTAGTTATAAATTTGGGGATGTTACATTTCTCCCCTTCTTATTAAAAATTTTGCCCTCAAAATTTGATACCTGTGAATAGGTTCGGAAATTCTTTTCGCATATCTTCCTCGAGCTCCCATGTGTGCTCTTCCATTCCATCTTGTCCCAGCTACTCGGACCGTAGATACAGATTTGTTTCTCAGCTGCTTGATGCCATGATCCACGATCCTCATCGGTGGTAATTCAAAAGTTAAGTCATCTTTTAATTGTATAGTTTCTGGCTCAAACACATGACTGGGGACTGACTGATACTTTCTCAATTGGGACACATGAAAAACATTGTGTAGGTTAGACAAATTTGGAGGTAATGCAATTTGGTAGGCGGAGGGACCTACCTTTTTGAGGATTTGGAAGGGTCCTAAGAATCTAGGGTTGAGCTTTTTGACTTTCATTGCACGACCTATACCTGTGGTAGGAGTAATTCGCAAGAATATGTGTTCTCCTTCTTGAAATTCGAGAGGTTTCCTTCTCTTGTCAACATAGCTCTTCTGCCTACTCTGAGCAGTGAGGATTCTTTCCCTAATTCTCCTTATTTGTTTGGTTGTCTCTTCTACCAAATCAGGGTCAAAATACTTTGCTCTCCCGGGTCACACCAACAAAGTGGTGATTGACACTTTCTACCATACAAAGCCTCATAGGGTGCCATCCCAATGCTAGTGTGGTAACTATTATTATATGCAAACTCAATCAATGGAAGTTGTTTGTCCCAACTTTTTGGCTGGTCTAAGACACATGCTCTTAGCATATCCTCAAGGGTTTGAATTGTTCTTTCTGATTGTCCATCAGTTTGAGGGTGATAGGCAGTGCTTAGACACAACCTTGAACCAAACGCCTTTTGCAAAGCTCCCCAAAATCTTGAGGTGAACCTTGGATCCCTATCTGAGACAATGGTTTTGGGTACTCCATGGAGTCTTATTATCTCTTGGATGTATAGCTGAGCTAACTTTTCCAAAGGGCAATTTGCTCGAATGGGTAAAAAGTGAGCAGATTTGGTCAATCTATCCACAATTACCCATATGGAGTCATGTCCAGTAGGCGTTCTTGGCAATCCCATCACGAAATCCATGGATATTCCTTCCCACTTCCATTCGGGGATTTCGAGAGGTTGCAGCACTCCGGAGGGTTTTTGATGCTCTATCTTCACTTTTTGGCATACCAAACATTTTTGCACTATATTTGCTATATCTGCTTTCATCTTTGGCCACCAGAACATCTTTTTTAGGTCATGGTACATCTTGGTTATACCGGGGTGTACACTAAATTGACTCTTGTGGGCTTCTTCCAAAATGCTAACTCTCAATCCTTCTTTTGCAGGTACACAGATTCTCCCTTGGTATCTCCACACTCCTTCCTTATCCTGGACAAACTCTTTCAACTTTCCTACTTCGACAAGGGTTAAGGTTCTAAGGAAATCCTCATCTTCCCTTTGGGCTTGAATTATTTGATCCTTAAAGCTCTTTGGTTACACTTAGTGGCTTAACCAAATTTGTTCAAGTCCCCCTATATCCTAAGTTGAGGTTCCTAAAATCTTCTATCACCTCATTTTCTTTCACCATGAGCCAAGCGGCATGCAAGGACTTACGACTCAAAGCGTCTGCTACCACATTTGCCTTTCCTGGGTGGTAGTTCAACCCAAAGTCATAGTCCTTGAGAAACTCCATCCAACGCCTTTGTCTCATATTGAGTTCCTTTTGGTTGAAGAGGTATCTCAGACTTTTGTGGTCAGAAAAGACTTCAAACCTTACACCATAAAGATGATGTCTCCAGATTTTTAAGGCAAAGACAATAGCCGCTAGCTCTAAGTCATGGGTTGGGTAATTAACTTCATGGGGTTTGAGCTGTCTAGAGGCATAGGCTACTACATTCCTATTTTGCATCAAAACACATCCTAGTCCTCTTCCCGAGGCATCACAATACACCTCAAATTTTTCTTTTGGGTCAGGTAGGATTAGGACAGCGGTTGTAGTCAACTTCTTCTTTAGTTCTTGGAAACTCTCTTCACATTCTGGGCTCCATATAAAAGCTGAATTCTTCCTTGTTAGCTTGGTGAGGGGTAAGGTAATTTGGGAAAAACCTCTAATGAACCTTCGGTAGTAACCGGCTAGCCCTAAAAAACTCCTAATCTCCTTTACAGTGGTAGGGGTTTCCCATTGTTGCACCGCTTCTATCTTACTTGGGTCTACTGCTATTCCCCCATGTGACACTACATGACCTAAGAACTTAACTTCCTTCGTCCAAAATTCACACTTGGACAACTTTGCATAAAGTTTCTTGTTTCTCAACACCTCCAACACCACTCGTAAGTGTTCTTCGTGCTCTTCTTCAGTTCTAGAGTAAACTAGAATGTCATCGATGAACACTATTACAAACTTGTCCAAGTATGGTCTAAATATCCTATTCATGTAGTCCATAAACACACTGCCGGTGCATTGGTTAACCCAAACGACATCACATTAAACTCATAATGTCCATATCTAGTCCTAAAGGTTGTCTTTGGTATGTCCTCCTCCTTCACTCGAATCTGGTGGTATCCTGATCGCAGATCTATCTTGGAAAACACTTGGGCTCCTCTTAATTGGTCCATGAGGTCATCTATTCTAGGCAAAGGGTATTTATTCTTTATGGTCACTTGGTTTAGCTGCCTATAATCCACACATAACCGCATGCTCCCATCCTTCTTCTTGACAAATAACCTGGAGCTCCCCATGGTGAAGCACTAGGCCTAATGAATTTCTTCTCTAGTAGCTCCTCTAATTGCTTCTTCAATTCTGTTAACTCGGCCAGTGGCATCTTATAAGGAGCTATAGATATGGGTCCCGTTCCCGGTACCAAATCTATAGAAAACTCAATCTCCCTTTTTGGAGGAAATTCAGGTATGTCATCAGGAAAAACATCTGAGAATTCCTTTACTACAAGGATCTTTTCTAGAGCTTGCTCCACTTCCCTCTCACTTGTCATCAGGAAAACATATCCTCGCTTTTCATTCCTACTATCCCCCACGATAATGGAGTTTAGGTATAGTCGTACCTTTCTATCAAGTTTAGAGGGATTGGGTAAAGATGGTTTGGGAAGAAATACTAGTGATTTATTTGCACAATGTAGTAACACACGGTTAGCCGAAAGCCAATCCATGCCCAAGATTACATCAAAACTAGACAAGGGTAGACAAACTAAATCATGATGAAAAATCCTATCAGCTACCTCAAATTCACAATTTAGGCAGGCTTGATCAATTCTAACAGTATTTATAGTGGGTGTAGAGACAACTAAGATGATTTTTAAGTCGATATATACAACCTCAACTTATTAGCACAATCATATGAAATGAATGAATGTGTTGCGCCAGAATCAAACAATACAATTAAGGGTTTTCCATTAATTATACACTTACCTTGAATCAGATCATCTGATTCGAGGGCATCTCAAATAGATGATAGCAAACACGCGTCCTCGTGCCTTAGGCTTAAGTGTAGAGGACTGATTGAGCTTTAGGCACTCTCTAGAATAGTGTCCTGTCTGTCCATACCGATAACAAACATTCTTACCAAATCTGCATTCCCCTCCATGTATCTTTCCACAAGTGGCACAAGGGGGTCTAGTCATAGGTTCAGGGACGCAGCCATCCTAGGTCGATTAACGACTTGTGTCTTAGGTTGATACATCATAGGGTGTTGGGGTTGTTTCCCTTTAAATCCACCTCCTTGGTTGGGTTTCTTGTAAGGGGGTGGGAACCCTCGGTGACCTTGTTGAGCAGACCTCTTCCTATTCTCTTCAACTCGGTGGGCAACTAGTCAAGCGATTGCAACTCTCACCACTTGGCTTTTGGCCGACTAAAGATGCATAGTCGGTGACCTCCGGTGGAGCCACAGATGCCAAAATGTCCGCCTCAAACCACTCTCATATTTCATGCATTTCCAAGCCTCGTTGGGATTACTTTGGTAGCTAGTTGAGTGTTTGATCAGTTCTTCAAACTTAGCTGTACTCAACCACACTTGATTTCCACTGTGTCAAATAAATTCTACTTCCTTTGCCTTCTTAACCGGATCTGGAAAATATTTCTTATGGAATGTAGCATAGAAAACCTCCCACGTAATCTGTATGTCAGCACTTTCAAGCAAGCCCTTTGCACCCTTCCACCACGCGGCAGCCTCTCCTTTCGAGATATAAGTAGAGAATGCCACCTTTTGTTCATCGAGCATTCTACCACCGAAAACCTTCTCCATCTCTTGAATCCATATGTCAGCTATTTCGGGGTTAGTTGTCCCGTTGAATTCTGGAGGTCCAGCCCTCTTGAATTCTGAGAATTTTCCATGTTCTTGGTTCCCAACTGATTCCTCTGACATCCTATTGATCTGCTCCATCATCACTGTTGCTTGTGCTTGCATAGCCCTAGCCATCTCCTGGAGTGCATTTGCTAGTTCATCACGATTACCTCCACCGCGTGCCCCATGCGTACGTCTGTTTGCTGCCATTAGTTCCTAGACACACCAAACAACAGTCACAAGACGATAGCTAAGCATGGTAGCAACTATGGCAGTATCACAAGACGATCATGCATTTCTAAATCCTATATCCCATCATACAGATAAGATTAATAGCATGATATCATAGACAGAAGCATAGTCAGTCCATTCCTCAGGCTTAAATAGGATGAACTGCTCTGATACCATAATGTAACACCCTAATAGAATCCCACTGTGCTTAAGTTCACATTTGGATTCTATTAGTTGTCACTTATGCTTTGTATTTATTTTCTTTTGAAATTAACTTAGAAAAATAGTGGAAGTTTTTTTTTTCTTTGAATAACTTAATTTTTTTGAAAACTTAAGCTCAGAATTAGAAGTGAAATACATAGTGCTTTTATAGATAATAATCAAGTTACATTGCGCACTTAATTAAATAAGCGGAATAAGAGACTAAGTGTAGAATTATTATCACATAAACTGGAGTATAATCACTTAATACATAAGTCACAACAGGGCATATATCATACTGATAAGTTATTACAAATAACAATATAAAATCTACTATTACTAATTGTTTCTCACAAACTATAATGTAACTAAAGCTCGGAATGCTCCTACTTGAAAGGTTTGAAATCTTCACGCGCTACCTCCTTCCTCATTTCTGACCGTTGCTTTAGGTGGACACGTCTGTCTCTGGTAACGACAACAGAAAATAAACATAGGAGTGAGAAATACATGATTTCTCAGTAGGAGTTCCTACTTGTACTAAAAGTGTCATCGTTGTCGTCCCAGTCACTTCGGGTTTATTATAAAAGGTGAGCAGTAAGGATTCAATTATCAAACGCTCACAAACGTGATTAGCCAGTGCGATTACTTTTAAACTAATCTTGAACATTAGCAGAAATATCCATTCAGTATTTCATCAAGCATACATATAAGCATATCATGAAAAACCACTAATAAGTAATAATCATTTAGGAGCTGCATGCATTTCATGATTACTCATCCTCAACATTCACTTGTTTAGTTATCATCATCTTTCATTTATTTCATCAACATATTTCTTAATTACTCACGGGATGATTGCATCAATGCCTAGACCACCCTAAAAGGGTAATGAGCTCATACCGTGGCCGTCGCCACAGCCTTTTGGTTTTCTTTCCATTGCCATGATCTCAACGGTTTAGGGGGTTAAGCCGTGAGTTTAGCTCAAGTCCACTTTTCCAGACTATCATTGCTATTTTTTTCAGGTTTTACTTTTATTCTCACTGAGTGAAATCATCAATACCTTAATCTTCAAAGAGGATTAAGCAGTGAGTTGGTCTATTTATTATTTCATTTGAAACATGAATGTATGCACATTTATAAATCATGGCACAGTCAATTATTTTATCATTATCATTTCATATCTCATCAATACATTCACATTTCTGTATATCACTTCATGTAACATAGACAATATCATGAAAATCTCATAGTACACAGACAATATCATGTAAATCTCATAGTACACATTCTCATAGATAATTCATATTAAGCAACCTAAGTTATCAAGTTAGGTCTCTAGTGTTCCTAATAGGTTATGAATATCTTGGTATTATCTTTTTCTCTTAGTCTTCTTTGCACTCTTAGTATTTCCATTAATACATTAATACCCTTTAAGATATTTTTAGAGGTTCTTTATATATTTTTATTATGACTTTTATATATATCTCCTGAAGATTATTATTCTATTTAAATCTTTAAAATTATCTCTTTACAAGACATGAATCTTTTATTTACAGTTCTGACATCTTTTAGAATAAAATTTGTAGCACTAACATTTTAGATTCGTGTAAATCAACTATAAATTGTGCATAGTAGGATTCCCAGGAAAGAGAGGTGGGTCACAATGGACACGCTTAAATACCAAGTCTTTCCTTAGCCAGAACCTTTCCAAATTGCACTCTCACAGTATCACGCTACCTTCAAGACTTTCTCAGCACACTGTCCTGAAAATATATCTCTCATTTTGTATTTTCGTGGTGTAAAACTTTATTCATAGCATACATAAGTGTGTTTGTAGATGTGTTAGCGTTTCCACAAAGTTGAAATCAGTCCATTTGCATTTTTCTAGAGTGAGTTACACCTATTTTACTACTACAAGGTCAGATTAAGAGTTTCAGTCTAAGGCTCTACTTTAAAATTTTATATCTTGGGTTAGGAAACTCCGTTTTAGGTGATTCTTTTTGGAGAGTGTTATACAATGAGTCTAGTTTATAATAAAAATATTTTCATTTCGAGATCCTTCATATTTTATGAACACTAATTTTTGAAGTAACTACTGCCAGAAATAACTAGAAATTCCAGCACCTGCCATGTTCATGTCTTAAGTTATTTTTATTAACTCAAGTTTCACATACAATCTTTTAAGTTATATTTGAGTTTGATAACATCATAAAAGTACTCATAGCAGAATAGAACATGTTGTGTTTTCTAAAAATATAATTATTCAAAACTTTTGACAATAACTCAAGTTTGAGGCATTCTATCCATGAGCAAAGTTAGGAGCCAACAATACTTGAACAAATAAAGAAGAAACTCCTACCTTTTGTGTAGGGTCTAAAAAGGGTCCTTCTCTTCTTCCTTAAGCTTTGAACAAGAATCTTTAGAGTGGATGACCCTCCTTGAATCTTGGCTCTAGAACTTGAGTGCTTAAGAAAATATTTCTCACTAGAGTTAAAGATTGTAACTCTTGTGAGGGCTAGTGAAAGTTTGGACTTAGGATTTAAGTGTTTGGATGAAGTTTAGAGGATCAAGAGAAGTCTTTTAAGAACATAAAAAGAATGATAGAATAAGAAAGAAAGAACACTTAGGGAGTTTCTGAATTGAAGAGAGTTTGAGGAGTATTTATAGTGGAAAGATTAGAGAAAAAACAGAAGAAGGAAAGCACTTGGAGCATGATTTATGGAAACATGTTGGCTGAATTTTGGGATGAAAATGCTCCTTGTTTTGTGCAAACATGTTTCCATATTTTATGCAAACATGTTGGATGAAAATGCTCTATGTTTTGTGCAAACATGTTTCCATGTTTTATTTAAACATGTTGGATGAAAATGCTCCATGTTTTGTGCAAAGATGTTAGTGGAGATTTTCTAACCTTTAGTGCATGTATGTGATTCAGAAATGTGTATGATGTATATGGTTAAATTATTGTGTTATCATCTTAATCCAATGGCTTAGATTCATTCTTGTCTAAAGACAAGTCTAGGGATTTGTGCAAATGGCATTGTAGTAATTTCTTTAACTAAGACAAGGATATTTTTGTAATTAGACAATGATAGTGGTATTCTTGTAATTCCATTCATAGAGTAAGGGTATCTTTGTCATTTAATAAGGCAAGGGTAGTTTGGTAATTTCCTTTACATAGCAATGGCATTTTCGTAATTTCCACTAAGTGATGGCATTTTCGTAATTCTTTGCATTTTTCTCTAGACATACTTAAGTAGTCTATTTGTTGTGTTTCATAACATTTGTCCAGATTCTCTTGGTTTTTTGCTATCACTAATTAATATTTATCTTAGTTATAAATTTGGGGATGTTACACCAAAACCTATGTTTTATAATTTTCTTAAGTTTAGATGAACTCAAGAAATGTTTCAAGTATAGTTTTATGATTTAAATCCTTCTTGAGGTTGTCTTGAAATAGCTACTGCCCTTGTATGTTTTATGAGGATTCTTATGAAATAAGTTGTTTTCAAATGAGTTTTAGAAATTTTGAAAAGGTTCCAAGAGAAACTAGTAAGTTATGTGTATTTGAAATGAAAGTTCTATGCTTGATATGATGAGTATGTCTTCGGTTCCGCCTTATTTATTCCAGCACCTTAAATTCTGTTTTGGGTGGTCTATATGTGTTTAAATAGCTTGCCAATTGTATGATAATTGTTCTAGGCATCTTAGGCATGCTTAGTAACTCCAGTAGTTTGAAAATGTGATTTCTAGAACTCCTTAGGAACCGAAATTGTATATTCTGTTCCAGCCTTGGTAGAGTTTGTAGAATCATATTATAACATGTTTAGATGGGTGAGAATGACTCATAATTGGTTTAGGTATTAGTTATTGCATCATAGAAAAAGTCAGTAATGAGAAAGGACCTAAAACGTAACTTCTAGAACACCGTAATTCATCAAAATATGCTTACTGCCTATGCTGCCCAACCATAATTAATTAGGTTTTAGGACTTAATAAATTATGGTAATGAGGTTAATCAATCCCTTAGAGGTGTAAGAAAATAATTCGAAAGTTTGAGGTTACCCAATTTAGGGGTTTTTACTTTTAAAGGAATGGTTTGTGTGCCCTCTATGGATGATGAATTAATGTGTTGTCTCATGACTTATGTGATGCTATATGATAATAGAATTATCAATTGCATGTTATTGTTTTCTTACAACCTTAGAGATGCCTATGTTAGAATTATATGAGATATGTTACATGTATGTATTATGTGGCATCTTGTTATAACATGCTAAGATTAATGTGACATAAACTATGAGAAAATGATCCTTTGGAACCATCAAACTAGAGATGGGGATGAGGTGATTCTAGCCCCCTAGCCCGTACTTTAAGTCGGGACCTTAACTTATCAAAAGGGATAAGAATATGTGCTAGTGACAACTAGTGAGGTATGAGCTCATAACCTAGAGGTTTCTCAAAAGGGAGAACAAGTAGGGTGGCCCCATGTGCAAAGTAAATGTCTTAATGTCACCTAAGTAACCAAGATAAGATACCATGTACCATGTACCAAGTTCCATGATTTATATACCATGTACTATGTCTATATTTACCATGTATGCTAATAAGTTAGTTAGATCTCGCATATCATAATGAAGTATGATGCATCCATGTAAATATAAGCTATGTGTTAAAAAGAATGGGCCTCAGTAATCAATGTTTTCAAACTTCATAATTGAACTATTACATGCCCACTATCTTTATAAGAACCAGAGGTTCCTGGAGACGTAGATGATGTCACCCAGTTAGGAGGAAAACCCTACTGAGTTTCTTTAGTAAAGATTCTTACTCCCCCTACCTTTTCTTTCTGTCATGTCTTCATATTCAGATGGCGACTTTCGTCTTATTCGTTGACATGGCCACATAGGAGTTCCACTACAATCCGGAACACGGATCGTATCATTTTGAGGGACGTTGCGCGGTTCGAATTTTTGTGTTTGTTGGACGCCCCTTTAGCCATCCAGTACCGAGATACCGTTTCACCCCTACTTCCCCCTATGGAGATGAGATGATTTTTGAGCGAGCACGCTTGTCTTTCGAGCGGAGGCTTCGCACACCCCCTTCCGGATTGGCTGTTCAAGACTTCCCTAATTATGTTGCCCATTTGAGGTTTTCTGAGACGGACTCCTCCGAGGACGAGCCTACACATGTGTATTCTGAGAGTTCAGCCCCCACTCCCCTACCTATGGGAGAAGGGAGTGAGGAGACAGTCACGCAGCCACTGTTGGCATGGAGGCCAGCCATGCGCCCTAGACGTGGAGGTCATGTGTAACCATCTAGTGTGCTTGTCCTCGACAAGCTATGACCATGGATTGGATATGTCCCCCAGTTCCTGGGCCATCAGCTGTAGACGACTCTTGGAGTTTTAGTGCACACACGTTTCACTAATCATGATAACCTTCTTTCGTTGTAAAGGTTATCTACCTTAGGTGCATCATGTAGGTTTATGTCTTGTGTATTTCATTTCCTATGTATTTCATTTCTTATGTATTAGCATTTCATCTTCATGTACCCAAATTTAACTCACCTCTAGGTGGGTAGTTTATCTATATATGTGTGATGTATTATGTTCTTTAAGGAGCTTTCTTGATGTTTAGATTTTTGCATTCTTTTATATCGCTTAAATATGCTACACGTGGCTCTTACTTTATCGAGCTTTTAAAAAGAAAAAATTTGGCTCGTATTTTCAGTAAGTATTTTTCAATGGTAAATGAACTGAAATAAAAAGTAATGACTAATATTTAGCCTTAGTATGTTCTAGGAGTATTAGGTTGAATTCTATGGTGTTACAGCATTCATAGTATCAAGATTCATCCTAAAATGAATGGGCCTTGGATAATTATGTTTAAAACCTAATGATGAACCTTATGCATGCTCACCTTTTTAATAATAACCTAAGGTTCCTGGAGATGTAGACGATGACACTAGGATAGGAGCATTTCCCTACTGAGATTCTTTATTAAGATTCTCACTCCCTTTATCTTTCTTTCTTTCTTTCCATTACGTCTTCAGAGGCGATAGCTTCGTTCGTGATCTTTGTTGACACCTCAGTATGGGAGGTGCACTACGACCTGGACCACTGCTCGTATCACTTCGAGGGTCATTGTGCAATGCATATTTTTGCATACATGGGTGCATACCCCCTTCGCCGGAGGATCAAGATCGCCAATAGACTTTGTCAGAGGACCCGATAGAGTGCCAGAGCTGTCACACGAGGATCCCCTTTTTTATGCTGCATCTTTTGTTAGGGGTAACTTTAGTTTGAGCACTCATAGGACTAGTGGAGGAGCTCTAGTTGGCATATGGTATTTTTACATTCCATGTATTTTCTGCTTTCATGTATTTCTTTCTGTTGTTTGCTTATGTATTGAAAGCTCAGCCCACTATGTATGGGTGTGACTCTGCTTATTATATTTCCTAATGTATTATTAACCATGCTCTGTTGTGATATTTAATGTATTTGTGTTTCATGTTCATGAATGTTGTGTTTTAAACATGTGCACGTATGATCTATATTTCCTATTTACTTTGATAGTACTTAATGTTCGGATTATGATGGCACGCACGACTCACGTTTTGTTTTATGTTTCAAAAAAAAATTTACTCATATTTTCCGCTAAGTATTGTGATCAAGTAAAGTTAAAGAATGAAACAAAAGAGTAATAACTAATAATTAATCTCAATACATCCTAGGCATGTTAGGTTAAATATTAAGGTGTTACATTTTGGTATCAGAGCAGTTCAATTCTCATGGAGCTTGAGGATTGGACTGAAGCATGATGTGATAGTTATGTCATGTGTAATGCTTAGATAATAGAGATAATCTATAGGCTAGATATGCATGACCCCTATCTGTTTGCGTGTGCCATGGCAACTAGCTCATCTAGAATGAAATGTTGAGCCTGATCACCTCAGTATCTATTGTCTTGTGTGTTTAGGAACCAATGGCACCCAGACGACAAAATAGGGCTACAAACGAAGGGAATCAGGACAATCAGACCGCGATGGCTGTTAGGGAGATGGCAAGAGCCATGTAATGCATGTTCGATCAAATGAATCAACAAGGAGATGCTGGACGTGGTCCCCTTACTACCGAAGTGTTAGAGCAAGCTCAGTTTGGAGAGTTCCACAAGGCGAATCCACTAACATTTAGAGGAGACATGAACCTGGACAAAGCTGATGAATAGATCAAGAACCTAGAGAAGATTTACTGTAACACCCTAAATCTTAACCCAAGACTACTAGTATGTCCTTAGGTTAATCTTTAGAATATTACCTCTTGGTCTCATCTTTTAGAAAATACTTAGCGGAAATATGGGTAAAATTTTTCTTTTTGGAATTTAAAATCAAAGTGAGAGCCACGCACGAAACGTTAAGGAGAAACATAGCAAAACATATAAGCAAAGCATAAGAAACACATCATGTCATGGGAACATCAACTGAATCATAGATATATATATATATAACGTGCCTACCCAAAGAGGTAGGACTATTTGATACATCATGAAGCAAAATACAACTGAAAAGCAATACAAGGAAATCATAAAAAGCAAATACAAAAGAAACTACCCCCATACCCATGTGCACCTAAAGGAGACAACCTCATATACAAAAGAAGGTTTGTCCTCTACTATGTGGCGTGTGTGTGCACTAACTACTACCCCTCCTATGACTACTCCTGTGGGTCCGAGTACTGCGGGGTCGAGTCGATCCACTGGCGAATCTCGGCGGGAGTGGTCGAGTGCATCATCGGGGCATGTCCACCGCGCGGCGCATAGATGGCCGTCGAGCCAACCTCGGGACCACCGTCTCCTCACTCCCAGCCCTCATCGGTGGAGGAGCGGGACTGGAGCTCCAACTGTACATGTGGGATGGCGGGTCCTCGGATGGGTCCGTCTCCGAGTACGTACTGCTGATGTCTCGGGCTCCATGCGGAGGATCTGCTCATCGCGTGGTCTCGCTCGCTCAAAAATCCCGTTATGGCGGTAAGGAGCAGTCGGGGTGAAGCGGTAGCTCGGGACGGGGTACGCGAAGGGTCGTCCCATGAACATGTATACTCCGTGTGCAGCGACCCTCAAAATGATATGACCCGAGTGCCGGTCATGGTGCAGCTCCCATACCGGGTGTCGACGAAGAGTACAAACGCCGCCAACTGAAGATATGACGGAAGAAAAGAGAGAGGGAATGAGAATCTTTCTAAAAGAATTCTCAGTAGGGTTATCCCTACCTAGGTGTCATCGTCACATCCTCAGGAACCTTGGGTTTATTTCTAAAAGGTGTGCATGCATATAAGTTCCTTTTAAGTGGGTTTCCTAAAGAGGTATTTTATCCAAGGTCCATCATATTTTATAATGCGTCTTTATAACTTAAGCATAAATATACTAATGATATGAATGCATCATAAGGTAAACCAAACAATAGAATAACTAGGAAACATTATAACATTGACATAAGTAAAGTTTATGTGACATTGTCAACTTTAACTTTCATCTCATGGGGCCGCCTAAAACTTCTCTAGGTTATGAGCTCATACCTTAACTAGTCGTCACTAGCTCTTACTTATCCTATGATAAGCGTAACATAATCCCGACTTAAAGTACGGGCTAGGGGCAAATTAAGGATCTCCTTTCTAGGATCATTTCCTCTTTGAAACGCTTTGCTAGCCACGTGGGCCTCGCAATTTGTCCGCTTTGGCAGGCTGCATCTACACATACCCTCACGGATTTGTCTCCTCCTGGGGGTGCTCGGCCGAACCGGTGTCACCCAGAGAAGCGCGTCTCAGTGTTGTGTCACATTTATATTTTCATAAGTATTACATCACAATTACCTCATCATTTATCATATTCATTTTTATCATGCATTCTCATGTAGCTTTTTCATAACATATATATCATCACATGAAACTTTCTCATAACATTCGTCACATAAAACTCTCACACAAACATCATCACATAGTCATATTTAACAATCATCCAGAGGCTCATAGACATGTTATGTTATATCTCATAGTGCTTTAAACTTCGATTATTATGAGTCTTAAACTTGCAAATTATTCTTAACTTCTTTATACGCCTATAGTTTGACAATTAATGAGTTATATAAATTTTATGCTCAAGAACTAATCCAAATAGCACTAAGCGTAATTTGGACAGCTTTATGTTTATGTGATTACGGAGTTCTAGAAATTACGGTTTAGATCTTTATCTCACTTTCTAAGTTATTGATCATCAACACCTAGTCTCTTGGGAACCTATAAGGTTATAACTAAGTATTTCTCACCTCACCATATGGTCAAGAACATCTCTAAACCTCAAGAGTGCAGAAATCAAAATACTAACTTTACGGGTACCTAGAAGTCACAATATTGACCCTTTCTAAGTTCGGTTTGCTCCTAAGGTTTCAAGATTAAGTCCTAAACCAATTATGAGTCATTCCTACACATATAAACTAATTTAAAACCATGATTATTGAATCTAAACCTTGCTGGACAGAATCCAGAAAAATAAATCTTTAAGGGATCTAGAACTCTCAAATTAATTCTTTTCTAGTTCCTAACTTATCCTATCTTTCACATATGAGTCTTAACATAATTATTACCCAAACATAAGCATATTAACATCATTAACACAGCTCATACAGTGGCCAAACATAGCAAGGCAGAACCGAAACAAAACTCCATTTAAAGGCATTGAATCATAGTTTCTAAAGCACATAAAATACTAGTTTCTCTTGGAACCTTATTAAAACCTTCAAAACTCTTTTATGAACACTTTTATCATCTAAACTCATGAAAATACTTAATAGG
Organism: Dalbergia cultrata; assembly: GCA_031216105.1. Taxonomy (NCBI): domain Eukaryota; kingdom Viridiplantae; phylum Streptophyta; class Magnoliopsida; order Fabales; family Fabaceae; genus Dalbergia; species Dalbergia cultrata. The sequence goes on along the minus strand of CM062346.1, from coordinate 38,917,063 downwards.
GCAGTGGCTATATTATTTTCATCTCAAGAGGTCCTAAATTCATAATACTTAGTTCTACACATTCCTTATACTCATATAAGTTTAGAAAAAGTATAAAACATAGTTTTCAATACTTGAAGACATTAAGGCCTCATAGGGCCGAAATATGGACCATAGGAAATAAATGTTTTAGACCTTTGTTTGAGATATCATTGGGCAAGTCTTTGAGCTCTAGAATCATTAAAGTGATGACATAAAAATAAACATGCTCATGCACTTATTTTAGTTATTGCTAGAAAGTAAAGTGAGAGCATAAAATAAACATGTGGTGCAATATATTATTATCTTTGATATTTAGGTGAGGACTTGAAATATAAATATGATAATGCGAAGCTTGAAACATAAACATGATAATGCAAGTTCATTCATTATCTTGGGATTTAGTGATAGCAAAGAAATAAACATGATATGCATAGCTTAAAGTAAACATGATGCAAGTTTCATTTTTATGTTTAACTAGAGCTCATTTAAGACTTTAACAAGATAATAACCCTATACCATATCTCAAAGATCACAACACAAGAATCGAAAATCATATAAAAGAGAAATAAGGTGAAACTACATCAAGTTCTTTATTAAGTACCCAAAACCCCTATCTAGAGACAAATCTCTAGAACGTGCCGGCCAACTTTAAGGTTGACAAGGGTAGGCTTGGGCTTTTAGAAATCCTTAGATTAATTTTCTTAAGTTGGAAAACCATGTGAGCTAGATAACATATAGATGAAGTTGTAAGAAAAGGAAAACTCAAGCTTTAGAGGTTTCTTTGAGATGAACACAATGTCATCATCTAGAAACTCTCATCATCAAGCTATCATGCTCAAATCAAGGCCTCATGGCCGAAAATGAAAGGAAAGGAAAAACAAAGGGAAGTTCAAAAGAATCCAAGAGAAAACTAGAGAAAAACACTTTCTTGAGCAAAATAAAGTTTGAAAACAAATCCCTACCTTTTGATGAAGATAAAAGCTTGAACTTGAAGATGGAAATGAGATGAGCAACACCTCCTAGGATGGTGATGATGATTCGGCCTTGATGAGAGAAAAAGAAAGAAAATATGTTTCAAGTGGAGTTGTGTTTGAGGTGTGGTGTTTGAGAGGTTTGATGATGGTTCAAGGTTTTGGGGTGGTGTTTGATGGTTGAGAGGTGATGATGAGATGAAGAGATGAAGAAGATAAAGATGAAAAGAAAGGAAGAACACTCTTGGAACTTTGAGAGAAAAAGGAAAGACTAGCAAGACAACTCTAAAACTCTAAACTTTGCAAATGCTTCAAAGTGTAACAAGGCTAACACAAGCATCCTATTTATAGAAAATCAAAACCATGGAGGAGTGAATGGGGAGGGCTTGGCCGTAGCCTTTGAGGGAGGAAGGAAGAGAAAATATCTCTTACACAAGGTCATTCAAGCATGGTTTGAAGTATGGAAGCTATGCTACAAAGTATGGCTTGATGTGAGTTAATTTCCTATCATATTTTTATGAAATTAGGCTTCTAGAAATAATGCATGGCTGGAACTTTTCCAGCCACAATTAAATGGGGAAAATGGGTTGTTTTAATTATTTATTCATGTGGAAATTCAAGCTTGATTGAAAGTTATGACAAGGTATAGTGTATGTGACTTGAGGTATGGCCTTGGAGTGTTGAAAAATTGAACATGTGATGCATAATGGAGGGAGGAGGTTCACGGCCAGCTTGGGACAGCAGAATGGGAGGATGATTTGACCATTTAATTGTGTGTTAATGGTAGGTTTAGATGTGTATTAGCTTAGGTACAAGGTTAGGAATGATTAAGCTTAAGTTTAGGTAACTAAGAATGTGATTTAGGGAGTTTATGACAAGTTTAGGAGTGCTCATACATCATTAAAGAATTTAAAACTCATTTATGAATAAACAATGTGTAACACAATTCCATGATTTAAGGAATTGGAAAGAGAAAACACTATTCAAGATTCTATGACTAGGTGTCATAAAATTAAAATATGATTTTAGGTTGTAATTAAGTACTTTTTGGTTCTAATCAACTTTAATAAATTATTTTGACTCAAGATTAATTAAGGAAATTAATTAACCTTCGATTAGAGCCTAATATTGCTTAGGTTTGCTTAATCGTGTGATTAAGCGTAAAAGTACGAAACTAGGGGCAAAACCGTAATTTTGCACTAATTTTGCCCGGGACTTCACAAATTAAAACTGAGGTCATAGAATACATAAAAACGCCTTTTAAAACCATCTGGAGAAGTTTCGGGTTCATCCGGCACTTGCAAACGGGTAAAACACCACAGGTGCGTTTTGGTCATTTTGACCTGAAAACTTCAAACGAGATTTTCGATCCCGGGAAGGTACATAAGTTTTCTAATCCCCTTCCAACATTGAGTTTGCCCTTCGAGTACTGCCGCACTGGCTTTCCTCGAATTCCGGGCTGAAAATGACCTCAGGGGCATTTTGGTCATTTTCACTCTAACAGAAAAATCGGGGCGTTACATTTACACTATGGTCGCTTGTTCAGATGAGCAGAAGGTCATCTTTGCTGCTTACATGATGGAGTCAGATGTCGATTTCTGGTGGACTGACACCCGACGACTGTTAGAAGCTTCCTGTACTACAATTAACTGGGAGCTATTCAAGACATACTTCTACGAGAAGTACTTCCCTAAGTCAGTGAAGAACGTGAAAGATATTGAGTTCATTCAACTGACCTAGGGAGGGTCAACCATCGCTCAGTACATGACGAGATTTAAAGAACTGTTCAATTTCTCACGGGTTTTCTAAGGAAATCCCGATGACATCTGGAAGTACGTTAAGTATGAGGCCGGACTAAGGGCAAAGCTTAATATCGCTGTCGCACACATGGAGAGCAGTGATTTCCCTACGCTAGTCAACAAATGTCACATCCTTAAGGAAGGACACACAAAGCTAAGTGCCGCAAGGACGGAAAGCACCAGAGGGCTAGGACCTCAAACCCTGAGATTCAAGCCAACACCAGAATCAATCCAGAACCCACTTCAGCCTACAGTACAATTAGCAATTCAAGCCACAACATAACCATCAACAACAAAGGACGCACTTCAATCCGCAATCCAAGCCACAACCTCGATCAACCACTGTTCAAGCACAACGACCCTAGATACAACCACCAACAAAGAGGGTCAGGCGGACCTAGAAACAACCATCACCAAGGAGGATCAAATGGATCTAAAAACAAATCACCTCAAGGAGCCTCTGTCACTTTTCCCGGACCCGCACCTGCCGTTGAATGCCCAAAGTGTAGGAAACTGCATGGAGACCACCCCTGCTTGGCTAGGCAAGGAGTCTACTACAAATATAGGAAGCCCAGCCACTTCACTAAGGAGTGGATGGAGCAGAATCTAATAACCCTAAACCCCCGTCCATAACACCAAGGGAAGGTCTTTACCCTCAACACTGAAGACTCGACGAAGTCTAGAAGCCTCATAAAAGGTACGTGTAAGATAAATGGTAGGACCTTAATTGTACTATATGATTGCGGTGTAACTCATTCTTTCATATAACATGATAGTGTTAGGCCCCTACAATTGCATGTGACAGAACTTCCTTTTGACTTAACTATTTCCACACCCACTAGTAAACCTGTTAAGACTTTCAAATGTTGGTTGGACTGTCATCTTTTTGCTGAGGGTAGACTTTTATTTTTAGACTTGATTTGTTTGCCCATGAAAAATCTAGATGTGAGTCTTGGCATGGATTGGCTTTATGCCAACCGTTTAATGTTAGATTTTTATGCAAAATCTGTCATTTTCCTTCCAATCCGTAGGGAGCCCAGTAGATCTTTCAAACTTTATCTAAACACAGTAGAAGTTAACTGTCATGGGGAAAAGAGTAAGGCATATGTTCTCCTAGCTGCTAGTGATATAGACCTTGAGCAGAACATCGATGATATACTCATAGTGAGAGACTACCCTAAAGTGTTTCCTAATGAGATACCCAAATTCCCTCCAGAAAGGGAGGTTGAGTTCTCTATTGAGTTGGTTCTGGGAGCTAGGCTGATATCCATAGCACCCTATAAGATGTCGCCCCTAGAGCTGACCGAGTTGAAAACTCAGTTGGAGGAGCTATTAGAGAAAAGGTTTCTGAGGCCAAGTGCATCACTGTGGGGAGCCCCAGTTTTGTTTGTTAAGAAGAAATATAGGAGTATGAGGCTTTGCATAGATTATAGGTAGCTAAACCGAGTGATAGTAAAGAATACGTACCCTTTACCTAGGATTGACGATCTAATGGACTAGTTGAGAGGAGCGGTGGTATTCTCCAAGATTGATTTACGATCAGGATATCACTAGATCAGGGTTAAGGAGGAGGACATACCTAAGATCGCGTTTAGGTCTCGGTATGGCCACTTTGAGTTCACGGTCATGTCATGGTTTGACCAATGCTCCTACTGTGTTTATGGATTACATGAATAGGATCTTCATACCCTATTTAGATCAATTTGTGGTTGTTTTCATAGATGATGTACACATCTATTCGAAGACTCACGAGGAGCATGAGCAACACCTGAGGACGATTTTGGAGATTCTGAAGGAAAAGAAGTTGTATGCTAAGTTGTCTAAGTGTGACTTAAGATACCAAGGGACAAGTCTTTGAGCTCTAATATTTTAAGTGGTAATAAGAATATAAGCATGCTATGCACTTCATTTTATCTTTATTAGAAAGTAAAGCAAGGGCTCAAAATAAATATGACTTGAAAAGTAAATGTAACATCCCCAAATTTATAACTAAGATAAATATTAATCTTAATTATCGATAGCAAAACCAAGAGAATCTGGACAAATGTTATGAAACACAACAAATAGACTACTTAAGTATGTCTAGAGAAAAATGCAAAGAATTACGAAAATGCCATCACTTAGTGGAAATTACGAAAATGCCCTTGCTATGTAAACGAAATTACCAAACTACCCTTGCCTTATTAAATGACAAAGATACCCTTACTCTATGAATGGAATTACAACAATACCACTATCATTGTCTAATTACAAAAATATCATTGTCTTAGTTAAAGAAATTACTACAACGCCATTTACACAAATCCCTAGACTTGTCTTTAGACAAGAATGAATCTAAGCCATTGGATTAAGATGATAACACAATAATTTAACCACATACATCATACACATTTCTGAATCACATACATGCACTAAAGGTTAGAAAATATCCACTAACATCTTTGCACAAAACATGGAAACATGTTTGTATAAAACATGGAAACATGTATGCATAAAACATGGAAACATGTTTGCATAAAACATGGAGCATTTTCATCCAACGTGTTTGCATAAAACATGGAAACGTGTTTGCACAAAACATGGAAACGTGTTTGCACAAAACATGGAAACATGTTTGCACAAAACAAGGAGCATTTTCATCCCAAAATTCAGCCAACATGTTTCCATAAATCATGCTCCAAGTGCTTTCCTTCTTCTGTTTTTTTCTCTAATCTTTCCACTATAAATACTCCTCAAACTCTCTTCAATTCAGAAACTCCCTAAGTGTTCTTTCTTTCTTATTCTATCATTCTTCTTATGTTCTTCAAAAACTTCTCTTGATCCTCTAAACTTCATCCAAACACTTCAATCCTAAGTACAAACTTTCACTAGCCCTCACAAGAGTTACAATCTTTAACTCTAGTGAGAAATATTTTCTTAAGCATTCAAGTTCTAGAGCCAAGATTCAAGGAGGGTCATCCACTCCAAAGACTCTTGTTCAAAGCTTAAGGAAGAAGAGAAGGACCCTTTTTAGACCCTACACAAGAGGTAGGAGCTTCATCTTTAATTGTTCAAGCATTGTTGGCTTCTAACCTTGATAGAATGCCTCAAGTTTGAGTTATTGTCAAAAGTTTTAAATGATTATTTGAAAAATATATTTTTAGAAATATGACATGTTCTATTCTGTTATGAGTACCCTTATGATGTTATCAAACTCAAATATAACTTGAAAAGATTGTATGTGAAACCTGATTTAATAAAGGTAACTTAAGACATGAAAATGGTAGGTGCTGGAATTTCTAGTTGTTTCTGGCAGCAGATACTTCGAAAGCTACTGTTCATAAAATATCAAGTATCTCGAAATTAAAATAATTTTTATATAAACTAGACTCATTATAGAACACTCTCCAAAAAGAATCACCCAAAACGGAGTTTTCTAGCTCAAGATATAAATTTTTAAAGTAGAGCCTAAGACTGAAACTTTAAATCTGACCTTGTAGTAGTAAAATAGGTGTAACTCACTCTAGAAAAATGCAAATAGACTGATTTCAACTTTGTTGGAGAGCTAATACATATAGGAATACACCCATATATGTTATGTATAAAGCTTTGTACCACGTAAATACAGAATGAGAAATAAATTTCGGGATAGTGTACTGTGAAAGTGCAGTTTGGAAAGGTTCTGGCTAAGGAAAAACTTGGTATTTAAGCATGTCCATTGTGACCCACCTCTCTTTCCTGGGAACCCTCCTATGCATGGTTTACAATGGATTTACACTATTCCAAAGATGTAAATGCTAAAATTTGATGAGTTAGGAATTTGGAACTACCTTTACTAAGCTGAGATAACAAGTATACAGAGAATTATAAACTTTATTCTAAAAGATGTCAAAACTATAAATAAAAGAATCAAGTCTTGTAAAAAGAGAATTTTAAGAATTTAAGTAGAATAATAATCTTCAAGAGTTATACGAAAACCATAATAAGAATATATAAAGAACCTATAATAATATTTTGAAATGCATTAATGTATTAATGGAATTCTAAGAGTACAAAGAACACTAAGAGAAAAAGATAATACTAAGACATCCATTACCTCTTAGGAACACTAGGAACTCAACTTGATAACTTTGGTTGCTTAAAATGAACCATTTATGAAAATGTTTACTATGAGATTTACATGATATTATCCATGTTTCGTGAAGTAAATTATAGTAAAGTGAATGTATGGTGATGAGTTATGAAATGATGAAGATGAATGATTGATTGCCCATGATTTATTGTGATTACATGATGATATGCATACATTCATTTTCAAAGGAAATAATAAAAGTAAAGTTTGAAAAAGTAGCAATGAAAGTCTGGAAAAGTGGACTTGAGCTAAACTCACGGCTTAACCCCCTAAACCGTTGAGATCACGGCAACGGAAAGGAAACCAAAAAAGGTTGTGGCGACGGCCACGGTATGAGCTCATTACCCTTTTAGGGTGGTCTAAGGCATTGATGCATTCATCCCATGAGTAATTAAGAAATATGTTGATGAAATAAATGAAAGATGATGATCACTAAACAAGTGAATGTTGAGGATGAGTAATCATGAAATGCATGCAGCTCCTAAATGATTACTGCTTATTAGTGGTTTTACATGATATGCTTATATGTATGCTTGATGAAATACTGAATGAATATTTCTGCTAATGTTCAAGATTAGTTTAAAAGTAATCAGATTTGACTAATCACGTTTGTGAAAGTTTGATAATTGAATCCTTACCTGTTCACCTTTTTATAATAAACCCGAAGTGACTGGGACGACAACGATGACACTTTTAGTACAAGTAGGAACTCCTACTGAGAATCATGTATTTCTCACTCCTATGTTTATTTTCCGTTGTCGTTACCAGAGACAGACGTGTCCACCTAAAGCAACGAGGCCGTAGCTGAGGAATGAGGTAGCACGTGAAGATTTCAAACCATTCAAGTAGGAGTATTCCGAGCTTTAGTTACATTATAGTTTGTGAGAAACAATTAGTAATAGTAGAACTTATATTGTTATTTGTAATAACTTATCAGTATGATATATGCCCTGTTGTGACTTATGTATTAAGTGATTATATTCCAGTTTATGTGATAATTGTGCTACACTTAGTCTTTTATTCCGCTTATTTAATTAAGTGCGCAATGTAACTTGATTATTATCTATAAAAGCGCTATGTATTTCACTTCTCGTTCTGAGCTTAAGTTTTCAAAAAATTAATTTATTTAAAGAAAAAAAAAACTTCCATTATTTTTCTAAGTTAATTTCAAAAGAAAATTAATACAAGGCATAAGTGACAACTAATAGAATCCAAATGTGAACTTAAGCACAGTGGGGTTCTATTAGGGTGTTACAGTAAACATGAAATGCAAAGCTTGAATTTAAACTGATAATGCAAGTTCATTTATTTATTCTTGAGAGTTTAGTGATAGCATTAAATAAATATGCTATGCAAGGCATAAATTTAAACATGAATGCTAGTCCATTATTATATGTCATTAGAGCTCATAAAAGACTTTTAAAGAGTCAATATCACATCTCAATCCCAATCTCATCATCATAAAGCAAGCTCTAGAGTTCTAAGAACCAAGGCTTCAAGGAAATAAACTCAAGAGAACAAAACTTCACCAAGAAAAAGAGCAAGAAACTGAAATCATAAAGAGAAAGAAAAATTCACTATGTTATTTATTATGTACCCAAAACCCCTATCTAGAGTAAAACTCTAGAATGTGTCGGTCAGCTTTAAGGTTGACAAGGGTAGCCCAAGGCCTATTGAAGTTCTTGATTAATTTTCTTGAGTTGAAAACTTTAGTGAGCTAAGTAGTATAGGTAGAACTTTAAAGAAAGGAAAACCTCAAGCTTTAGAGGTTTCATGAGATGAACACATAGTCACCTCTAGAAAACACTCATCATCAAGCCATCATGTTCAAGGCCTTGAGGACGAAAAAGGAAAAATGGAATGAGAAGGAAAACCAAAAAGAAACCAAGAGAAACTTAAGGAAAATAATATTTTTCTTTAAGACAAAGCTCATTTGAGTAAAAAGAAATAATGTAAAACAACTCCCTACCAAATGTGGGTGTTCTTGAAGACAAGCGATGGTTTGATCTTGAGGAGACAATAAGAAGAAATCTCCTTATACCTTAGAGTATAGCTTCGGCCTTGAAGAGAAATGAAGGAAGAAGATGTGTTCGCTTGTGTTTGAGCTTGGTGATGTGTTTAGATGAGGACTAGATGAAGATTGAAAGGTGGAAGGGTGGTGGTTTCTCTTAAAATAAGGAGGAGAAAAGAAAGCTTCGAGAGAACTAGCACTTTCTTAAGACTTCAAACTTAGCAAATGATTCAAAGTAAAGCAAGACCAGGGCAAGGTATTTATAGAGTTTTGAATAATGAGGTAGTGAATGGGGAGGGGGTAACCGTGTGGCCTCTCATGGCTTAGGGAAGAGAAAATATCTCTTACATGTTGTCATTCAAGGCATGGTCGAAAGTAAGATAGGTATGGGCTTAAGCATGGCTCAAGGTGAGGTGATTTCTTGTTGATTTGAATTGAAATAAATCTTCTATAAGGGAGAGGGAGGGCAGACGGTTTTGGGACAGCTAAGAGGAGGGAAAAATATCTCATTTATTTAGTCATATCAAGCATGGTTAGAAGTATGATCAAGGATAGTGCAAAGTAAGGTGTTAAGCATGGTCTAAGGCATGGTTCTTTGAGTATTTGAATTTCAATCATGTGGAGAATGTGGGGGAGGGATTTTGGCCAGCCTTGATAGCCTATGGGGAGAGAAGATTATTTCATCTAAATTGTGTTAATGATGTGTTTAGGAGCAAACAAGATTAGGCCACTAATTAAGGTTTTATAACCAAGCGTTTAGGTAAACTAATTAGGCAATTAGGGCCATGAACAACTTAATTTGGAAGTAATTTTTTTAAATTAGTGGAGTCAAACTCCATTGACTAGAGATTAGAGAACAACACATTTTCTTGAATTAGGGAGATTGAATAGTAAAAACACTATTCTTAGATGCTTTATGGAAAAAATAAGACTAGAATTGGATTTTAAGTTTCCTTAAGCAATTTTAGGTCCTAATTAACCTCAAATAATTATTTTTGCTCTAGATTAATTATGGAAATTAATTAATCTTTAATTAGAGCCTAATATTGCTTAGGTTTTGTTTTAAAATCATCATTAAGCCTTAATATACATAAGCAGGGGCAAAATCATAATTTTCTAAAAAACTGTCCGGAACCACCGGGACTTAAGCAAACATAAATTATGCCTTAAAAACGTTGTTTTAGACCTCCGAGACAAGTTTGGGTCAAAACAAAACTCAAATCTGCCTTAAATTACTATAAGGGTATTTTGCTCATTTATGCGTAGAAACCTCATAATGAGATTCTTCTGCCCTATTAAACATTCATATACATAAAATCCCCTTATCACATAATCATAGCTCCTACATGGATGGCCAAGGCTGGCCGTCCTCGTGTTCCAGGTAAAAATGAACTTAGGGGCATTTCGGTCATTTATACGTTTAGAGAAAATCGGGGCGTTACAAATGCAGTATATCATAATATGGATGTATGACAGAAACATTATGCAATTATCAGTTGAGCATATCATAAAGAAACATACTTATGCAAGTCATACAGAAGCATATAACTTTTATATAAACTCATTCTCCTTTCTTTTGCTTAAGTGACATTACTTTCATCATTTGTTACCCTATGGGGCCACCCTAATAACTTCTATCCTTTGAGAATTTCTAGGTTATGAGCTCATACCTAACTAGTCGTCACTAGTTTCAGCTTATCCTAAGATAAGTATAAATATATCCCAACTCCCAGAGTGCAGGTTAGGGGACTTAAGGATCGCCTATCATAACCTTTAATTCAAGGAGTCTATAGGGTCATTTCCTTTCGTGAATCACCTCTCATAACCTTTAATTCGGGGAGTCTAGGGGTCATTTCTATATAGCTTATATAACCTTAAGTCTTTTAGTGGATCACCCCTCATAACCTTTAATTCGGAGAGTCTAGGGGATCATTTCCTCTTCTCATATCATGTAAGAACAAATGCATTTCAAATAACTTTCCAAGTCCACAAATTTGGCAGAAATTTGATAGCATCACGACTGTACACCGAATTTCTCCAAATTTGCTTTATGCCACATAAACACATAACTTATACACTTCATTGAGACTCAAGAACATGATAAGCTATTAAAGCCATATAAGCACTTCCTCATAGCACATACATCATCACATAAAGATCTCAATTTCTTTGTAAAATAAATATGCTCCTAACCAGTGCATAGGAATTAGGGACCGAGCTCAGCTAATGCACATGTTATGCTCACAACAACTCATAAATAAGCATACATTCACTTGAAATACTAGCTCTCATTACCTCTCCTATCTTATAGTATCTTATGCTTTTGACCTTTATGGGTTTTAAACTTACGGTCTAATTAACCCAGCATCCAATTTATGTCTTTTATGCACCTAAGGGATCACAACTAATAATTCTCCCTAATTTTTATGCTTATGAACAGTACCAAACAGCATTATGCAGTTTGGATAGAAATGTTATAATTCAATTATGGGGTTCTAGAAGCCACCTCTTTGACCCTTTCTAAGTTTCGGCTTTTCCTAAGGTACTAAAATTAATTATCACTACCTTTAGAGATTAATCCTACACTTCTAAACAATTCTAAAACAATTTTATCTTTGATTTAATCATCTTAATGCAGTAGCCAAATTTTTTATTTCTAAGGATTCTAAAACTTACATTCTTAGTCCTTTCTAGTTACTAGTTTTTCCTAACACTCCTAAAATAATTTCTACTTTAATTATACATAATTTTTGCACATTCTAACTCATCAAAACAGCATCATACAACAGCCAACATAGCAAGGCAGTAACCGAATTGTTTGATACAAAACAACACATAAAATCACATCTTTAATGGATATAAGTTACTAGTTTCTCTTGGAATCACTTTCGGACTTCAAAAATTCTTTTAAAAACCAATTTATTTCATTAAATCATAAAAATATGATGCTAAGGCAGTAGCTATTTTAAATCTTTCTTAGGTGAGGCTTAAATTATAAAATCATACTCATAGCATTCTTTGAGCTTTCCTATGCTTAAGAAAATCTTAAGACATAACTTATTGGCCCTTTTGATTAAATGAAACTTATGCTAAGTCCATCATCATCACATGGCCGAATTTTGTGTCCATGAAATGCTTCCATTTTCCAAACTTTACTTGAGATAAAAGGGCAAGTCTTTGAGCTCTAGAATCTTTAGGTGATGACAAAAATATAAACATGCTATGCACTTCATTTTATTCTTCATTATAAAAGCAAAGTGAGAGCTTTAAAGTAAATATGAGATGCAAGTTCATTTTTATCTTTAAAGTTTAGGTGATGACTTGAAATATAAATATGAAATGCAAAGCTTGAAATTTAAACATGAGAATGCAAGTTCATTTCTTTATTCTTGAGATTTTAGTGATGGCATTGGAAAATAAACATGATATGCAAAGTGTAACACCTCGATTTTTCTGTTTAAGCGAAAATGACCAAAATGCCCCCAAGGTCATTTTCCACCCGGAATTCGAGGATAGCCGACCCGGTAGTCCTCGAAGAGTCAACTCAATGTTAGAAAGGGATTGTATGTGAATGAATGATGATTAGAGCAAAAAATCTCATTTTCTGAGGTTTCAAGTCAAAATGATCAAAATACCCATACAGCGTTTTTACGCGGGTATAAGCGCTATTTGAGCCCAGAAACTTTCTAAAAGATTTAGAATGATGTTTTTATGTTTTTGGAGATATCTGTTAAAGTCTTGGTGGTCCCGAGCAATTTTTGTGCAAAATTACAATTTTACCCCTAGAATAGTGTTTTTGAACTTAATGATGTAATTAAGGAAACATAAGCAATATTAGGCTCTAATCGAAGATTAATTTATTTCGATAATTACTTTAGAGTCAAAATAATTTATTAAAGTTAATTAGAACCTACGATTGCTTAGTTACACCTTAATTGTAACACCCTAAATCTTAACCCAAGACTACTAGTATGTCCTTAGGTTAATTTTTAGAATATTACCTCTTGGTCTCATCCTTTGGAAAATACTTAGCGGAAATACGGGTAAAATTTTTCTTTTTTTTTTTTTTTAAAATCAAAGTGAGAGCCACGCGCGAAACTTTAAGGGGCAACATAGCGAAACATATAAGCAAAGCATAAGAAACACATCATGTCATGGAAGCATCAACTGAAACATAGATATATATATATATAACGTGCCTACCCAAAGAGGCAGGACTATTTGATACATCATGAAGCAAAATACAACTGAAATGCAATACAAGGAAGTCATAAAAAGCGAATACAAGAGAAACTACCCCCATACCCATGTGCACCTAAAGGAGACAACCTCATATACAAAAGAAGGTTTGTCCTCTACTATGTGGCGTGTGTGTGCACTAACTACTACCCTTCCTATGACTACTCCTGTGGGTCCGAGTACTGCGGGGTCGAGTCGATCCACTGGCGAATCTCGGCGGGAGTGGTCGAGTGCATCATCGGGCATGTCCACCGCGGCGAGGGCGCATAGATGGCCGTCGAGCCAACCTCGGCTGGACCACCGTCTCCTCACTCCCAGCCCTCATCGGCGGAGGAGCGGGACTGGAGCTCCAACTGTACATGTGGGATGGCGGGTCCTCGGATGGGTCCGTCTCCGAGTACTGGGGACGCGGCACATACTCGGGGTACTCGCGTACCGCTGATGTCTCGGGCTCCATGCGGAGGATCTGCTCATCGCGTGGTCTCGCTCGCTCAAAAATCCCGTTATGACGGTAAGGAGCAGTCGGGGTGAAGCGGTAGCTCGGGACGGGGTACGCGAAGGGTCGTCCCATGAACATGTATACTCTGACAGTGCAGCGACCCTCAAAATGGTATGACCCGAGTGCCGGGTCATGGTGCAGCTCCCATACCGGGGTGTCGACGAAGAGTACAAACGTCGCCATCTGAAGATATGACGGAAGAAAAGAGAGGGAATGAGAATCTTTCTAAAAGAATTCTCAGTAGGGTTATCCCTACCTAGGTGTCATCGTCACATCCTCAGGAACCTTGGGTTTATTTCTAAAAGGTGTGCATGCATATAAGTTCCTTTTAAGTGGGTTTCCCAAAGAGGTATTTTATCCAAGGTCCATCATATTTTATAATGCGTCTTTATAACTTAAGCAGAAATATACTAATGATATGAATGCATCATAAGGTAAACCAAACAATAGAATAACTAGGAAACATTATAACATTGACATAAGTAAAGTTTATGTGACATTGTCAACTTTAACTTTCATCTCATGGGGCCGCCCTAAAACTTCTCTAGGTTATGAGCTCATACCTTAACTAGTCGTCACTAGCTCTTACTTATCCTATGATAAGCGTAACATAATCCCGACTTAAAGTACGGGCTAGGGGCAAATTAAGGATCTCCTTTCTAGGATCATTTCCTCTTTGAAACGCTTTGCTAGCCACGTGGGCCTCGCAATTTGTCCGCTTTGGCGGTGCATCTACACATACCCTCACGGATTTGTCTCCTCCTCGGGGTGCTCGGCCGAACCGGTGTCACCCAGAGAAGCGCCTCAGTGTTGTGTCACATTTATATTTTCATAAGTATTACATCACAATTACCTCATCATTCATCATATTCATTTTTATCATGCATTCTCATGTAGCTTTTTCATAACATATATATCATCACATGAAACTTTCTCATAACATTCGTCACATAAAACTTTCACACAAACATCATCACATAGTCATTTTTAACAATCATCCCCATAGGCTCATAGACATGTTATGTTATATCTCATAGTGCTTTAAACTTCGATTATTATGAGTCTTAAACTTGCAAATTAATTATTCTTAACTTCTTTATACACCTATAGTTTGACAATTTATGAGTTATACAAATCTCATGCTTAAGAACTAATCCAAATAGCACTAAGCGGAATTTGGACAACTTTATGTTTAAGTGATTACGGAGTTCTAGAAATGACGGTTTAGATCTTTATCTCACTTTCTAAGTTATTGATCATCAACACCTAGTCTCTCGGGAACCTACAAGGTTATAACTAAGTATTTCTCACCTCACCCTATGGTCAAGAACATCTCTAAACCTCAAGAGTGCAGAAATCAAAATACTAACTTTACGGGTACCTAGAAGTCACAATAATGACCCTTTCTAAGTTCGGTTTGCTCCTAAGGTTTCAAGATTAAGTCCTAAACCAATTATGAGTCATTCCTACACATATAAACTAATTTAAAACCATGATTATTGAATCTAAACCTTGCTGGACAGAATCCAGAAAAATAAATCTTTAAGGGATCTAGAACTCTCAAATTAATTCTTTTCTAGTTCCTAACTTATCCTATCTTTCACATATGAGTCTTAACATAATTATTACCCAAACATAAGCATATTAACATCATTAACACAGTTCATACAGTGGCCAAACATAGCAAGGCAGAACCGAAACAACAACTCCATTTAAAGGCATTGAATCATAGTTTCTAAAGCACATAAAATACTAGTTTCTCTTGGAACCTTATTAAAACCTTCAAAACTCTTTTATGAACACTTTTATTATCTAAACTCATGAAAATACTTAATAGGGCATTGGCTATATTATTTTCATCTCAAGAGGTCCTAAATTCATAATACTTAGTTCTACACATTCCTTATACTCATATAAGTTTAGAAAAGTATAAAACATAGTTTTCAATACTTGAAGACATTAAGGCCTCATAGGGCCGAAATATGGACCATAGGAAATAAATGTTTTAGACCTTTGTTTGAGATATCATTGGGCAAGTCTTTGAGCTCTAGAATCATTAAAGTGATGACATAAAAATAAACATGCTCATGCACTTATTTTAGTTATTGCTAGAAAGTAAAGTGAGAGCATAAAATAAACATGTGGTGCAATATATCATTATCTTTGATATTTAGGTGAGGACTTGAAATATAAATATGATAATGCGAAGCTTGAAACATAAACATGATAATGCAAGTTCATTCATTATCTTGGGATTTAGTGATAGCAAAGAAATAAACATGATATGCATAGCTTAAAGTAAACATGATGCAAGTTTCATTTTTATGTTTAACTAGAGCTCATATAAGACTTTAACAAGATAATAACCCTATACCATATCTCAAAGATCACAACACAAGAATCGAAAATCATATAAAAGAGAAATAAGGTGAAACTACATCAAGTTCTTTATTAAGTACCCAAAACCCCTATCTAGAGACAAATCTCTAGAACGTGCCGGCCAACTTTAAGGTTGACAAGGGTAGGCTTGGGCTTTTAGAAATCCTTAGATTAATTTTCTTAAGTTGGAAAACCATGTGAGCTAGATAACATATAGATGAAGTTGTAAGAAAAGGAAAACTCAAGCTTTAGAGGTTTCTTTGAGATGAACACAATGTCATCATCTAGAAACTCTCATCATCAAGCTATCATGCTCAAATCAAGGCCTCATGGCCGAAAATGAAAGGAAAGGAAAAACAAAGGGAAGTTCAAAAGAATCCAAGAGAAAACTAGAGAAAAACACTTTCTTGAGCAAAATAAAGTTTGAAAACAAATCCCTACCTAGTGATGAAGATAAAAGCTTGATCTTGAAGATGGAAATGAGATGAGCAACACCTCCTAGGATGGTGATGATGATTCGGCCTTGATGAGAGAAAAAGAAAGAAAATGTGTTTCAAGTGGAGTTGTGTTTGAGGTGTGGTGTTTGAGAGGTTTGATGATGGTTCAAGGTTTTGGGGTGGTGTTTGATGGTTGAGAGGTGATGATGAGATGAAGAGATGAAGAAGATAAAGATGAAAAGAAAGGAAGAACACTCTTGGAACTTTGAGAGAAAAAGGAAAGACTAGCAAGACAACTCTAAAACTCTAAACTTTGCAAATGCTTCAAAGTGTAACAAGGCTAACACAAGCATCCTATTTATAGAAAAACAAAACCATGGAGGAGTGAATGGGGAGGGAGTGGCCGTGTGGTTTGGAGGGAAAAGGAAGAGAAAAATATCTCTTACACAAGGTCATTCAAGCATGGTTGAAGTATGGAAGCTATGCTACAAAGTATGGCTTGATGTGAGTTAATTTCCTATCACATTTTTATGAAATTAGGCTTCTAGAAATAATGCATGGCTGGAACTTTTCCAGCCACAATTAAATGGGAAAAATGGGTTGTTTTAATTATTTATTCATGTGGAAATTCAAGCTTGATTGAAAGTTATGACAAGGTATAGTGTATGTGACTTGAGGTATGGCCTTGGAGTGTTGAAAAATTGAACATGTGATGCATAATGGAGGAGGGCTGCTTCGGCCAAGGCTGGACAGCAGAGTGGGAGGATGATTTGACCATTTAATTGTGTGTTAATGGTAGGTTTAGATGTGTATTAGCTTAGGTACAAGGTTAGGAATGATTAAGCTTAAGTTTAGGTAACTAAGAATGTGATTTAGGGAGTTTATGACAAGTTTAGGAGTGCTCATACATCATTAAAGAATTTAAAACTCATTTATGAATAAACAATGTGTAACACAATTCCATGATTTAAGGAATTGGAAAGAGAAAACACTATTCAAGATTCTATGACTAGGTGTCATAAAATTAAAATATGATTTTAGGTTGTAATTAAGTACTTTTTGGTTCTAATCAACTTTAATAAATTATTTTGGCTCTAGATTAATTAAGGAAATTAATTAACCTTCGATTAGAGCCTAATATTGCTTAGGTTTGCTTAATCGAGTGATTAAGCGTAAAAATACGAAACTAGGGGCAAAACCGTAATTTTGCACTAATTTTGCCCGGGACTTCAAAAATTAAAACTGAGGTCATAGAATACATAAAAACGCCTTTTAAAACCATCTGGAGAAGTTTCGGGTTCATCCGGCACTTGCAAACGGGTAAAACACCACAGGGGCGTTTTGGTCATTTTGACCTGAAAACTTCAACGAGATTTTCGATCCCGGGAAGGTACATAAGTTTTCTAATCCCCTTCCAACATTGAGTTTGCCCTTCGAGTACTGCCGCACTGGTTTTCCTCGAATTCCGGGCTGAAAATGACCTTAGGGGCATTTTGGTCATTTTCACTCTAACAGAAAATCGGGGCGTTACATTAATCATTTCTAAAAATCAAGATTCTTTGTCATCAAATCTTAAATAGTGTTTTCTCTCTCCAATTCCTTAAATTACCTTAATTGTGTTTGTGCACAATCATATCATAAAATGAGTTTTAATTTAGCCAATGAAGCAAGACAACTCCTAATTATGTCTTAATATTCTTAATTACATGATTACCTCACCTAAACACTTCCTTACAAATTCTAATCAAAAGCTTAATCAAAGAAACACCTAAACACATCACTAAACCACAATTAGATGAACAAAATTCCTCCCCCATGGCTTGATGAGAATCGGCCACTCCTCCCCCTCATTTCCCACATGTTAAATTTTTTTTGCACTCTAAGGCCATGCTTGCACCATACTTAGCCCATACTTTGAGCCATGCTTGAGACTATATCGACCATACTTCAAACCACGCCTTTAAATGACCATAACAAAGAGATATTTTCTCTCCCCATGGACATGAAGTGAACGGCCAACACCCTCCTTTCATCCTCCATTGGTTTTTTTTCCTATAAATACACATGCAAATGAACTTGTAAGAACCTTTAGATCATTTGCTAAGTGTATGTTCCAAAGCATTCTTGTAAGTTCTTTCCTTTTCTCTCAAGTTCTAAGAGTTCTTTTCATCTTCATCTTCTTTATCCTCCTCCTTGAGCCACCATATCACAACCTCAAATCACCACACAACCACCATAAACCACCACCCAAACACCAAAGCATCATTTCTCAAACACAAGCCCATACAAAACACATTCCTTTCCTTCTCTTGAAGACTTGGCTGAAACCTCCTTTCCATCTTGGAGGAAGTTTTTCTTCTCATCCTCACTTCAAAGAACCAAGCTTTCATCTTCATACTTGGTAGGGGTTTTGTTTTCAAAAGGATTTTTCTTTTATATTGAAATCTTGATATGAAAAGTTTTAGTTTTCTCTTGGATTCAAACTCTTTTCTCTCCTTTTGATTTTGGTTGTGAGACTTGAGTTTTGAAAGGAAATCTTGAGCTTGATGATGAGGTTTCAAGATAATGATTTGTGATTTTCGTTTGAGAAACTTCTAAAGCTTGAAACATGGTTTTGGTTCTAAATCATTTTTGGTTTTTCCTTTATTTTCCTTGAACATGGTTTCGGTTTTCCTTTCCTTGTTCCCTTATGGTTTTATTTTTTATTTCCTTTTCTTAATAAAAATGATAGATAACTCATTAAAAATTTTACTTAAGAAAAGAACACCAATTGGTTTTCAAAAAGATCAAAACTTACCCTTATCAACCTTAAAGTTGGCCGGCACGTTCTAGAGTTTACTTTAGATAGGAGCTCTTGAGCATAAAATAAAGAATATGGTGTAGTTCTCTCTATGTTTTACTTCAAGAAATGTGTTGTTTATTTTGAACTCTTGTCTATTTTCCTTGAGCTTGATGATAATGTTTGTAATGCCCCGATTTTCTGTCTGAGCGAAAATGACCAAAATGCCCCTGAGGTCATTTTTTTGCTCGGAATTCGAGGATAGCCGACCCGGCAGTCCTCAAAGGGCCAACTCAATGTTTGAAGGGGACTAGATGACTTTTGAATGGTGTCAGGAGCAAAAATCTCGTTTTCTAAGGTTTCGGGTCAAAATGATCAAAATACCCTTATAGCATTTCTGCAGGGGTATGAGTGCCGTTTGTAACACCCTCCCAAGTACAACATTATCCTTAAGTCATGACATTGTACTCGAGAGTTGTTACTTTTTAATTAGCGGACCTTTCTTAAATAACTACAGCAAATTCGATGGGTTCGTGTACTAACTAGCGTAATTCAATCAACATATATAGCAAGATACAAAACATTTATTTAATATAAAGTCGATTACATAGGGAAGCTCTTATATGAGCTCTAATACACATGTTCTCTGTTAAGTTTACACATCTATACATACATCTAAGTACATCTGATACAATCTCAAACACCCGATTACTGCCAATCTGATCTCTTTTGGTGTAGCATCCCATAGTTCTCTAGTTCAACCTGGGGACGACACGGGAGCACAAAAACACATAGGGGTGAGAATTACACAATTCTTAGTAGGGCATTCCCAAAAACATGCACTGAAATTAATGTCATCGTCATCGTCCCAGCCACTTTGGTTTATTAAGAAACTATGACCATACAACCTAGATCAATGGTTCATTTTTAAAGTTCTAAATCATACTTCCAAAGTGGGTCTCTTTTATTATTCAATCATTTGATATACACATAGCATACTACTTAACATTATAGTGCTTTATTTGCAACTTTATGTACTCTCGGTACATCAAAAAGAATCTTAGAAATATTATCCCTGCCTTTTCGTGCCCTTGACCAAATAAAGGGGACTTTTCTGTGCCCTTTACACATTAAAGGCGACTTTTCCGTGCCCTTCACACATTAAAGGGGACTTTCCCGTGCCCTTTACATTCTAAAGGGGACTTTTCCTCCTTTACATAGCTTATATATCATCCTCAAGCTCACATATACAGGCATACATTAGCATCAACTTCTAACCTTCTTAATACTTCAACCACACACACACACACACACACACACACACACACATATATATATATATATATGTCACTCATTCTAATCCTCTCTTTGAATAGGAACGTATATCATGAGCACTCACATTTATATAGGTGTAGCATCATCTTTAAGCTCACATAGTATCAATGAAACCAAATCATATGCATTTCATCATCTTTTCAGCCAATCTAGTATTCTGCTAGAATTTCAGTTCTAAAGAAAATTATGGTTAAATTCGTAAACATCCTTAGAACAGAGCAAAACTAATTTTCAAAGACAATTCAATGTATCAATAAGTTCCTGTAAAAATTTCAATGTATAATAAGGTCTCTAACTATATTTATAAAATTTCTCAAATTCAGAGGTCAGAATTTCTTAGTTTCATACAAAAATTTGTGGTTCAACTTCAAGATGTCTTCAACCTCCTGTACAAATTTCAGTTCAAAATTCATTAATTTTCTTGGGTAATAAAATTAGAAAATTTCAGTGCTACAAACTGGACTATACAGGTAGAAACCCTGACCTGTTCAGTTTTCCAATTTTTAAAAATAGAAAAGTACTTAATATAAGCCAAGAAAATTAGTGGAAACTCTTCCATATGTTAGCTTCATCATATAAAATTTTAAGCTCATAATCATGTCTCTAAATCGGTGAGAAAAATCAAAACATTTCACCTGCTTGCTAAATTCGGGGTTTCTAGTAGCAAGGGTTAGAATATGTTTTAAGAAAATAACTTATTTAACTTGGTCAAAACCTTCTACCAAAATTAACACATAAATATTCATGTATTATCATCAAATAAATCTAAAAATTTCGGACTAAATCATTTAGTAAATCTCAAACCAAAATTTGAAAGAAAAGTGGATGAATAAAGCCCTACTTGTAAAGCTTGAGACTTCTAACTCCAAAAACACTTCCAAGAATGGTTTTTCCTCACTTCAACCTTCCAAAGAGCCTCCAAATCTTCCCTTAAACAGTGATGTATGATGGCTCAAAGTGAAAAAATAGTGATGGATTAAAATTTTAATCAGTTAGATTTGTAGGTGGTGATGTCTAGAACAAGTTTTGTGAAGGAAACTTTGTGTTTTAGTGACTTTGAGCTAGGGTTTGCAAGCTTTGAAGGTTGTCAATGGAGATTTGGAAGAAACAAACATGGAGGCTGTATTTTTGGAGTTTTGGACGAAAATGATGGAGTGGTGGTGATAAGATATTGATCTTGTGAGTTTAGGGCAAAATGCATAATGATTTCAAGTACAAAATGGTTTTTCTTAAAGATAAATATGGTAATTTTGTAATACTCTTATTGGTCCATTTGTAAAGGAAATGGTGTGGCTTCCTATGCCACATACTTGTCTACTTAGGTGTCTCATTTATACTGTCAGTCTCATGCGGTGTAAGAAAATACACACCATAATTATATCAAACAGGTAAAACAGTGTACCCAGGTAATCAACTATTGCCCAAAAATTAATTCTAGATATAAAATATTTATTCCTACCCATTTCTAATCTTATTCCTATAATTTCTAACTTTTGGGCATCTCCAGACCCCAATTCTAAGGTTTCAGCTGTCTCGACAAGCCTACGGGGCTCACAAATTACTATTCATTTTTTATTTTATAGATTCGTTGGATCGTCCTCATCATTTCTATATCTGTCAGATTTTTGAAATTATGACCATAAAAGCTCAAATTAATTTTTAAATAATTTTTTGAGGGTTTTACACCGTTTGAGCTCAGAACTTCTCCAGACGGTTTTAAATTATGTTTTTATGTATTTTGTAACATCTGTTTAAGTCTCGGTGGTCCCAGGCAGTTTTTGAATAAAATTATGATTTTGCCCCTAGCATAATGTTTTTGAGCTTAATGATGTAATTAAGCAAACCTAAGAATATTAGGCTCTAATTGAAAATTAATTAATTTCCATAATTAATCTAGAGTTAAAATAATTTATTAAAGTTAATTAGAACCTAAAATTGCTTAGATTAAACCTAAACCTCTTTTTAAATTCAAAATTCCTAGTCATGGAATCTTAAATAGTATTTTCTCTCTCCAATTCCTTAAATTAAGGAATTGTGTCTACAATTGTTTATGCATAAAATAAGTTTAAATTCCTCTAAATATATATGAGCAGTCCCTAATCATGTCTTGAGATTCCTAATTACTTTCTTAATTACCTAATCACTTGCTTAGCAATTCCTAATCTTAACCTTAACCTAAACCACATCTAAACATATCATTAACACACAATTAGATGAAACAATTTCTCCTCCCCATGGGCTGTCAAGGTTGGCTGAAAACCTCCCTCCCCCATGTTCTTCACATGTTGAAATTCAAACACTCAAAGAACCATGCCTTAGGCCATGTCTTGCACCATACTTGCTTATGCTTTGAACCATACTCCACTATACTCCAAGCCATGCTTTGAATGACTAAATGAATGAGATATTTTCCCTCCCTTTGCTGTCCAAAAATGGCCAGTCCTCCACCTCCATGTATGAAAATTGTTTCCTCACAATTTAAAAATAAAAATACTCAAAAGACCATGCTTAAAGCCTTACCTTGAACCATGCTCACCATACTTCCAACCATGCTTCACCATGCCTTCAAAGAACTCATCTCTCACCTTATGTTCCATGAGGACCACACGGGCAGCCCTCCCTCTTCATGAGCCTTCATTGTTTTGTTTCTCTATAAATACACATGCTTAGAAACTTGGAAGAACCTTTAGATCATTTGCTAAGTTCAAGTCTTAAGCATTCTTCCAAGTTCTTTATTTTCTCTCAAAGTTCCAAGAGCTTTCCTTCATCTTCTTTATCTTCCTCTTTGAATCACCACCTCACAACCTCAAACCACCACACCACTACCTTGAATCATCATCTAAACACCTAAGCCTCCACCCTCAAACACAAACTCACCCAAAACACATCTTCTATCCTTTTCTCTCCATTCAGCCAAATCATCATCATCTCCTAGAGAAGATTTTTGTCTTCTTATTTGCAAGCAAAGATCAAATTTTCTTTCTTCCTTCAAGATTTCATTGGTAGGGAGTTGTTCTAAAATCTTCCTTTTTCTTAAAAATGCTTTGTTCTTGAAAGAAAATGTTGTTTTCATGAGTTTTTATTGTCTTTCTTTTTCAGTTTTCTCTTGGACCTTTTCTTTTTATTTTTGGCCTCAAGGCCTTGCTTCATCCTCATGATAGCTTGATGATGAGTGTCTCTAGATGATGACCTTGTGTTCATTACAATGAGACCTCTAAAGCTTGAGTTTTTCTTTCTTTCTTTAAGTTTTACATATGTTACTTAGCTCACTAATGATTTTACTTTAAGAAAATAATTATAAGGATTTCAAAAAGCCCAAGGCCTACCCTTGTCAACCTTAAAGTTGGCTGGCACGTTCTAGAGTTTACTCTAGATAGGGGTTTTGGATACATAGTAATGAATGTGGTGTATTTTCCTTCTCTTTGTAATTTCAGTTCCTTCACTTCCTTTTCCTTTGACAGATTTGTTTTGAATCTATTTCCTCTCTCTTGATGATGATGTTCAAAAAATCATGAGGTTTCTTTGAAACCTTGGCACTTAGAACTTTAGAGCTTGCTTTATGTTGATGAGATTATGATTGGGATTGTGATCTTGATTCTTTTAAAGTCTTGTATGAGCTCTAATGACATATAATAATGGACTAGCATTCGTATTTAAATTTGTGCCTTGCATAGCATATTTATTCCTTATGTCATCACTAAACTCTCAAGAATAAATAAATGGACTTGCACTATCATGTTTAAATTCAAGCTTTGCATTTCACATTTACTTTTCAAGTCATCACCTAATCTTAAAGATAAAAAAATGAGTTGCATCTCATATTTATTTTAAGCCCTCACTTTACTTTCCTAATAAAGATAAAATAAAGTGCATAGCATGTTTATATTCTTGTCATCACCTAAATATATTAGAGATCAAACACTTGTCCCTTGTTATCTCAAGTAAAGATTGGAAATGGAAGAGTTTTGATGAACCTAAAATTCAGCCATGTGATGATGATGAGCTTGCTAGTCACAAGTGCCAAAACTTATGTTTTATAATTTTCTCAAGCTTAGATGATCTTAAAGAATATCTTAAGCATGATTTTATGATTTAAATCCCTCTTGAGATTGTTTTGAAATAGCTACTGCTCTCATTGGTTTTATGATGATTTTAATGAAATAAAATGTTTTCTATTGAGTTTTAGAAGTTCTAAAAAGGTTCCAAGAGAAACTAGCAAGTCTGTGTATGTTAGAAATGAAATTCTATGCATTATATGATGATGTTGGGTACGGTTTTGTTTTAATGGTTTGCTCACTATATGATGATGATTTTATTATATTATAATGTGTATATTCATGTATTTTTTATGCTAGAATTAAGTTGAAAAAGTTAAGATAAGTCAGTAACTAGAAAAGAATTTAAATGAGATTTCTATAACCCTTAGAAATGAGAATTTAGGATTCTGTTTCAGCATGGGTAAAATTAGTAATAATGGTTTATAATTAGTATAAATGTATAGGAATCACTCATAGTTGGTTTAGGAATTGATCTTTGTACTTTAGAAGAAAACTGAACTTAGAAAGGGTCAAAGTTGTGACTCCTAGGTACCCGTATTTGTAAAAATATAGATTCTGCACTAATGGGTTTTAGAATAGGTTATGATCATGATAATTAGTGAGAACAATTAGTTGTGAACCTATAGGTGCATGAGAGATTAAGATTGGATGACTAGAAAACTTGGGTTTCAAATTTAAGACCCTAAGGGTCAAAGCATAAGACATTATAGGTTCTTTGATGCTATGAGTTTATTAATTCAAGTATGATGTGATGATGCATGTGCTATGTTGACTGCAATTATGTGAGTTTAAGTTTATCATGATTAGAGGAATTGAATATGAAAGTGTATGCATCATAAGTTTTGTGGCATAAAGGAAATTTGAAAGAAATTCGGTATATAGCTGTTATGCTGCTGAATTTCCATCAAATTAAGGACTTGAGAATGTTTTTGAAAACCATATAAGATAAAACCCTGGGTGACATCGATTCGGTCGAGCACCCCCAGGAGATGAGTTTTTGTGTGACAAAGCACTAAGATGTACTTCTCTCACTCTGGTGGGGAAGAGGCAAATCTGTGAGGATATGAGTGGATGCAGCCTACCAAAGTGGACAATTCGCTGTGCACTAGATGCCAGTAGAGCGTTTCAAAAAAGGAAATATTCCTATAGACTCCCTGAATCAAAGGTTATGATAGGTGATCCTTAAGCCCCCTAACCCGTACTCTAAAAGTCGGGAATTTTATGTTTACGCTTATCATAGGATAAGTAAGAACTAGTGACGATTAGTTAAGGTATGAGCTCATAACCTAGATGATGTTTTATGGTGGCCCTAATGATGCTAGAATATGAGATTCTTAAGTCACAGAGTTGAGAAAAGAGATGAGTTTTACTTGAAAAGTTTATATGCCACTTTATGCCACTTATATGTTTCTTCATGTTATGTTTTAATGAATTGCTTGCAATGTATTGTCATGCATTCATGCCTCGATATGTTAAATTCATAACATTAAGATTCATTCTAAAAGGAATGAACTTTGGATAACTATATTTATAAACCTAAATAATGAACTTTACATGCATGCTCACCCTTTTATAATAAGCCCAAGGTTCCTGAGGATGTTGACGATGTAACCCTAGATAGGAGGTTTCCTACTGAGAATTTTTTAGCAAGATTCTCACTCCTTTTCTTTCTCTCTTTTTCTCCCATCATATCTTCAGATCATGGCGACGTTTGTAATATCCCCAAATTTATAACTAAGATAAATATTAATCTTAATTAGCGATAGCAAAACCAAGAGAATCTGGACAAATGTTATGAAACACAACAAATAGACTACTTAAGTATGTCTAGAGAAAAATGCAAAGAATTATGAAAATGCCATCACTTAGTGGAAATTACGAAAATGCCCTTGGTATGTAAAGGAAATTACCAAACTACCCTTGCCTTATTAAATGACGAAGATACCCTTACTCTATGAATGGAATTACAAGAATACCACTATCATTGTCTAATTACAAAAATATCCTTGTCTTAGCTAAAGATATTACTATGATGCCATTTGCACAAATCCCTAGACTTGTCTTTAGACAAGAATGAATCTAAGTCATTGGATTAAGATGATAACACAATAATTTAACCACATACATCATACACATTTCTGAATCACATACATGCACTAAAGGTTAGAAAATCTCCACTAACATCTTTGCACAAAACATGGAGCTTTTTCATCCAACATGTTTGCATAAAACATGGAAACATGTTTGCACAAAACAAGGAGCATTTTCATCCTAAAATTCAGCCAACATGTTTCCATAAATCATGCTCCAAGTGCTTTCCTTCTTCTGTTTTTTCTCTAATCTTTTCACTATAAATACTCCTCAAACTCTCTTCATTTCAGAAACTCCCTGAGTGTTCTTTCTTTCTTATTCTATCATTCTTCTTCTGTTCTTCAAAGACTTCTCTTGATCCTCTAAACTTCATCCAAACACTTAAATCCTAAGTCCACACTTTCACTAGCCCTCACAAGAGTTATAATCTTTAACTTTAGTGAGAAATATTTTCTTAAGCACTCAAGTTCTAGAGCCAAGATTCAAGGAGGGTCATCCACTCCAAAGACTCTTGTTCAAAGCTTAAGGAAGAAAAGAAGGACCCTTTTTAGACCCTACACAAGAGGTAGGAGTTTCTTCTTTATTTGTTCAAGTATTGTTGGCTTCTAACTTTGCTCATGGATAGAATGCCTCAAACTTGAGTTATTATCAAAAGTTTTAAATAATTATATTTTTAGAAAACACAACATGTTCTATTCTGCTATGAGTACTTTTATGATGTTATCAAACTCAAATATAACTTAAAAGATTGTATGTAAAACTTGAGTTAATAAAGATAACTTAAGACATGAACATGGTAGGTGCTGGAATTTCTAGTTATTTCTGGCAGTAGTTACTTCGAAAATTAGTGTTCATAAAATATGAAGGATCTCGAAATGAAAATATTTTTATTATAAACTAGACTCATTGTAGAACACTCTCCAAAAAGAATCACCTAAAACGGAGTTTCCTAGCCCAAAATATAAATTTTTAAAGTAGAGCCTAAGACTGAAACTCTTAATCTGACCTTGTAGTAGTAAAATAGGTGTAACTCACTCTAGAAAAATGCAAATGGACTGATTTCAACTTTGTGGAAAATCTAACACATCTACAAACACACTTATGTATGCTATGCATAAAGTTTTACACCACGAAAATACAGAATGAGAGATATATTTTCGGGACAGTGTACTGAGAGAGTCTTGAAGGTAGCGTGATACTGTGAGAGTGCAATTTGGAAAGGTTCTGGCTAAGAAAAGACTTGTTATTTAAGTGTGTCCATTGTGACCCACCTCTCTTTCCTGGGAATCCTACTATGCACAATTTACAGTTGATTTACATTAATCTAAGATGTTAGTGCTACAAATTTTATTCTAAAAGGTGTCAGAACTCTAAATAAAAGATTCAAGTCTTGTAAAGAGATAATTTTAAGGATTTAAGTAGAATAATAATCTTCAGGAGATATATATAAAAGTCATAATAAAAATATATAAAGAACCTCTAAAAATATCTTAAAGGGTATTAATGTATTAATGGAAATATTAAGAGTACAAAGAAGACTAAGAGAAAAAGATAATACCAAGATATCCATAACCTATTAGGAACACTAGAGATCTAACTTGATAACTTAGGTTGCTTAATGTGAATTATCTATGAGAATGTTTACTATGAGATTTACATGATATTGTCTATGTTACATGAAGTGATATACAGAAATGTGAATGTATTGATGAGATATGAAATGATAATGATAAAATGATTGACTATGCCATGATTTATTAATGTGCATACATTCATATTTCAAATGAAATAATAAATAGACCAACTCACTGCTTAATTCTCTTTGAGGATTAAGGTATTGATGATTTCACTCAGTGAGAATAAAAGTAAAACCTGAAAAAGTAGCAATGATAGTCTGGAAAAGTGGACTTGAGCTAAACTCACGGCTTAACCCCCTAAACCGTTGAGATCATGGCAACGGAAAGAAAACCAAAAGGTTGTGGTGACGGCCACGGTATGAGCTCATTACCCTTTTAGGGTGGTCTAAGGCATTGATGCATTCATCCCGTGAGTAATTAAGAAATATGTTGATGAAAAAAATGAAAGATGATGATCACTAAACAAGTGAATGTGGAGGATGAGTAATCATGAAATGCATGCAGCTCCTAAATGATTATTGCTTATTAGTGGTTTTACATGATATGCTTATATGTATGCTTGATGAAATACTGAATGGATATTTCTACTAATGTACAAGATTAGTTTAAAAGTAACTGCACTTCGGCTAGTCACGTTTATGAAAGTTTGATAATTGAATCCTTACCTGTTCACCTTTTTGTAATAAACCCAAAGTGACTGGGACGACAACGATGACGCTTTTAGTACAAGTAGGAACTCCTACTGAGAAATCATGTATTTCTCACTCCTATGTGTATTTTTTGTTGTCGTTACCAGAGACAGACGTGTCCACCTAAAGCAACGAAGCTGTAGCTGAGGAAGGAGGTAGGGCATGAAGATTTCAAACCTTTCAAGTAGGAGCATTCCGAGCTTTAGTTACATTATAGTTTGTGAGAAACAATTAGTAATAGTAGAACTTATATTGTTATTTGTAATAACTTATCAGTATGATATATGCCCTGTTGTGACTTATGTATTAAGTGATTATATTTCAGTTTATGTGATAATAGTTCCACACTTAGTCTCTTATTCCGCTTATTTAATTAAGTGTGCAATGTAACTTGATTATTATCTATAAAAGCGCTATGTATTTCACTTCTCGTTATAGGCTTAAGTTTTCAAAAAATTAATTTATTTAAAGAAAAAAAAAACTTCCACTATTTTTCTAAGTTAATTTCAAAAGAAAATAAATACAAGGCATATGTGACAAGTAATAGAATCCAAATGTGAACTTAAGCACAGTGTGTAACATCCCCAAATTTATAACTAAGATAAATATTAATCTTAATTATCAATAGCAAAACCAAGAGAATCTGGACAAATGTTATGAAACACAACAAATAGACTACTTAAGTATGTCTAGAGAAAAATGCAAAGAATTACGAAAATGCCATCACGTAGTAGAAATTACGAAAATGCCCTTGCTATGTAAAGGAAATTACCAAACTACCCTTGCCTTATTAAATGACAAAGATACCCTTACTCTATGAATGGAATTACAAGAATACCACTATCATTGTCTAATTACAAAAATATCCTTGTCTTAGTTAAAGAAATTACTACAATGCCATTTCCACAAGTCCCTACACTTGTCTTTAGACAAGAATGAATCTAAGCCATTGGATTAAGATGATAACACAATAATTTAACCGCATACATCATACACATTTCTGAATCACATACATGCACTAAAGGTTAGAAAATCTCCACTAACATCTTTGCACAAAATATGGAAACATGTTTTGCACAAAACATGGAGCATTTTCATCCAACATGTTTGCACAAAACATGGAAACATGTTTGCACAAAACAAGGAGCATTTTCATCCCAAAATTCAGCCAACATGTTTCCATAAATCATGCTCCAAGTGCTTTCCTTCTTCTGTTTTTTTTCTCTAATATTTCCACTATAAATACTCCTCAAACTCTCTTCAATTCAGAAACTCCCTAAGTGTTCTTTCTTTCTTATTCTATCAGTCTTCTTATGTTCTTCAAAGACTTCTCTTGATCCTCTAAACTTCATCCAAACACTTAAATCCTAAGTTCAAACTTTCACTAGCCCTCACAAGAGTTACAATCTTTAACTCTAGTGAGAAATATTTTCTTAAGCACTCAAGTTCTAGAGCCAATATTCAAGGAGGATCATCCACTCCAAAGACTCTTGTTCAAAGCTTAAGGAAGAAGAGAATGACCCTTTTTAGACCCTACACAAGAGGTAGGAGTTTCTTCTTTATTTGTTCAAGTATTGTTGGCTTCTAACTTTGCTCATGGATAGAATGCCTCAAACTTGAGTTATTGTCAAAAGTTTTGAGTAATTATATTTTTAGAAACACAACATGTTCTATTCTGCTATGAGTACTTTTATGATGTTATCAAACTCAAATATAACTTAAAAGATTGTATGTGAAACTTGAGTTAATAAAGATAACTTAAGACATGAACATGGTAGGTGCTGAAATTTCTAGTTATTTCTAGAAGTAGTTACTTCGAAAATTAGTATTCATAAAATAAACTAGACTCATTGTAGAACACTCTCCAAAAAGAATCACCTAAAACGGAGTTTCCTAGCCCAAGATATAAATTTTTAAAGTAGAGCATAAGACTGAAACTCTTAATCTGACCTTGTAGTAGTAAAATAGGTGTAACTCACTCTAGAAAAATGCAAATGGACTGATTTCAACTTTGTGGAAAAGCTAACACATCTACAAACACACTTATGTATGCTATGCATAAATTTGTACACCACGAAAATACAGAATGAGAGATATAATTTCTGGATAGTGTGCTGAGAAAGTCTTGAAGGTAGCATGATACTGTGAGAGTGCAATTTAGAAAGGTTCTGGCTAAGGAAAGACTTGGTATTTAAGCGTGTCCATTGTGACCCACCTCTCTTTCCTGGGAATCTTACTATGCACAATTACAGTTGATTTACACTAATCTAAGATGTTAGTGCTACAAATTTTATTCTAAAAGATGTCAGAACTCTAAATAAAAGACTCAAGTCTTGTAAAGAGATAATTTTAAAGATTTAAGTAGAATAATAATCTTTGGGAGATATATATTAAAGTCATAATAAAAATATATAAAGAACCTCTAAAATATCTTAAAGGGTATTAATGTATTAATGGAAATACTAAGAGTACAAAGAAGAATAAGAGAAAAAGATAATACCAAGATATTTATAACCTATTAGGAACACTAGAGACCTAATTTGATAACTTAGGTTGCTTAATATGAATTATCTATGAGAATGTTTACTATGAGATTTACATGATATTGTCTATGTTACATGAAGTGATATACAGAAATGTGAATGTATTGATGAGATATGAAATGATAATGATAAAATAATTGACTGTACCATGATTTACTAATGTGCATACATTCATGTTTCAAATGAAATAATAAATAGATCAACTCACTGCTTAATCCTCTTTGAAGATTAAGGTATTGATGATTTCACTCAGTGAGAATAAAAGTAAAACCTGAAAAAAAAAGCAGCAATGATAGTCTGGAAAAGTGGGCTTGAGCTAAACTCACGGCTTAACCCCCTAAACCGTTGAGATCATGGCAACGGAAAGAAAACCAAAAGGTTGTGGCGACGGCCACGGTATGAGCTCATTACCCTTTTAGGGTGGTCTAAGGCATTGATGCATTCATCCACTGAGTAATTAAGAAATATGTTGATGAAATAAATGAAAGATGATGATCACTAAACAAGTGAATGTTGAGGATGAGTAATCATGAAATGCATGCAGCTCCTAAATGATTATTGCTTATTAGTGGTTTTACATGATATGCTTATATGTATGCTTGATGAAATACTGAATGAATATTTCTGCTAATGTTCAAGATTAGTTTAAAAGTAATTGCACTTCGGCTAATCACGTTTGTGAAAGTTTGATAATTGAATCCTTACCTGTTCACCTTTTTATAATAAACCCGAAGTGACTGGGACAACAACGATGACACTTTTAGTACAAGTAGGAACTCCTACTGAGAAATCATGTATTTCTCACTCATATGTTTATTTTCCGTTGTCGTTACCAGAGACAGACGTGTCCACCTAAAGCAACGAAGCCGTAGCTGAGGAAGGAGGTAGCACGTGAAGATTTCAAACCGTTCAAGTAGGAGCATTCCGAGCTTTAGTTACATTATAGTCTGTGAGAAACAATTAGTAATAGTAGAACTTATATTTTTATTTGTAATAACTTATCAGTATGATATATGCCCTGTTGTGACTTGTGTATTAAGTGATTATATTCCAGTTTATGTGATAATTGTTCTACACTTAGTCTTTTATTTCGCTTATTTAATTAAGTGCACAATGTAACTTGATTATTATCTATAAAAGCGCTATGTATTTCACTTCTCGTTCTGTGCTTAAGTTTTCAAAAAATTAATTTATTTAGAATAGAACTTCCATTATTTTTCTAAGTTAATTTCAAAAGAAAATTAATACAAGGCATAAGTGACAACTAATAGAATCCAAATGTGAACTTAAGCACAGTGGGGTTCTATTAGGGTGTTACATTATGGTATCAGAGCAGTTCATCCTATTTAAGCTTGAGGAATGGACTGACTATGCTTCTGTCTATGATATCATGCTATTAATCTTATCTATATGATGGGATATAGGATTTAGAAATGCATGATCGTCTTGTGATACTGCCATAGTTGCTACCATGCTTAGCTATAGTATTGAGCACGATCAACTCGATGTTGTTGTTTGGTGTGTCTAGGAACTAATGGCGACAAGCAGGGCACGCATGGGGCACGCGGTGGAGGTAATCGTGATGAACTGGCAAATGCACTCTAGGAGATGGCTAGGGCTATGCAAGCACAAGCAACAGTGATGATGGAGCAGATGAATAGGTGGTCAGAGGAGTCAGTTGGGAATCAAGAACATGGAAAATTCTCAGAATTCAAGAGGGCTGGACCTCCAGAATTCAAAGGGACAACTAACCCCGAAATAGCTGACATATGGATTCAAGAGATGGAGAAGGTTTTTTCAGTGGTAGAATGCTCTGATGAACAAAAGGTGGCATTCTCTACTTATATGCTGAAAGGAGAGGCTGCCACATGGTGGAAGGGTGCAAAGGGCTTGCTTGAAAGTGCTGACATACAGATTACGTGGGAGGTTTTCTATGCTACGTTCCATAAGAAATATTTTCCAGATCCGGTTAAGAAGGCAAAGGAAGTAGAATTTACATTCTTTGACACAGGGAAATCGAAGTGTGGCTGAGTACACAGCTAAGTTTGAAGAATTGATCAAACACTCAACTAGCTACCAAAGGGATCCTAATGAGGCTTGGAAATGCATGAAATATGAGAGTGGTTTGAGGCCAGATATTTTGGCATCTGTGGCTCCACTGGAGGTCACTGACTATGCATCTTTAGTCAGCAAAAGCCAAGTGGCTGAGAGTTGCAATCGCCAGCTAGTTGCCCACCGAGTTGAAGAGAATAGGAAGAGGTCTGCTCAATAAGGTCACCGAGGGTTCCCACCCCCTCACAAGAAACCCTACCAAGGAGGTGGATTTAAAGGGAAACAACCCCAACATCCTATGATGAATCAACCTAAGACACAAGCTGTTAATCGACCTAGGATGGCTGCTGTCCCTGAACCTATGACTAGACCCCCTTGTGCCACTTGTGGAAAGATACATGGAGGGGACTGCAGATTTGGTAAGAATGTTTGTTATCGGTGTGGATAGGCAGAACACTATTCTAGAGAGTGCCTAAAGTTCAATCAGTCCTCTACACTTAAGCCTAAGGCACAGGGACGCGTGTTTGCTATCACTGTTGAGATGCCCTCAGAATCCGATGATCTGATTCAATGTAAGTGTATAATTAATGGAAAACCCTTAATTGTATTGTTTGATTCTGGCGCAACACATTCATTCATTTCATATGATTGTGCTAATAAGTTAAGGTTGTATATATCTGACTTAAAAATCATCTTAGTTGTCTCTACACCCACTATAAATACTGTTAGAACTGATCAAGCCTGCCTAAATTGTGAATTTGAGGTAGCTGATAGGATTTTTCATCATGATTTAGTTTGTCTACCCTTGTCTGCTTTTGATGTAATCTTGGGCATGGATTGGCTTTCAGCTAACCGTGTGTTACTACATTGTGCAAATAAGTCACTAGTATTTCTTCCCAAACCATCTTTACCCAATCCCTCTAAACTTGATAGAAAGGTACGACTATACCTAAACTCAATTATCATGGGGGATAGTAGGAATGAAAAGCGAGGATATGTCTTCCTAATGACAACTGAGAAAGAAGTGGAGCAAGCTCTAGAAAAGATCCTTGTAGTAAAGGAATTCTCAGATGTTTTTCTTGATGACATACCTGAATTTCCTCCAAAAAGGGAGATTGAGTTTTCTATAGATTTGGTACCAGGAACAGGACCCATATCTATAGCTCCTTATAGGATGCCATTGGCCGAGTTAACAGAGTTGAAGAAGCAATTAGAGGAACTACTACAGAAGAAATTCATTAGGCCCAGTGCTTCACCATGGGGAGCCCCAGTGCTGTTTGTCAAGAAGAAGGATGGGAGTATGCGATTATGTGTGGATTATAGGCAGCTAAACAAAGTGACTATAAAAAATAAATACCCTTTGCCTAGAATAGATGACCTCATGGACCAATTAAGAGGAGCCCAAGTGTTTTCCAAGATAGATCTGCGATCAGGATACCACCAGATTTGAGTGAAGGAGGAGGACATACCAAAGACAGCCTTTAGGACTAGATATGGACATTATGAGTTTAATGTGATGTTGTTTGGATTAACCAATGCACCGGCAGTGTTTATGGACTACATGAATAGGATATTTAGACCATACTTGGACAAGTTTGTAATAGTGTTCATCGATGACATTCTAGTTTACTCTAGAACTGAAGAAGAGCACGAAGAACACTTACGAGTGGTGTTGGAGGTGTTGAGGAACAAGAAACTTTATGCAAAGTTGTCCAAGTGTGAATTTTGGATGAAGGAAGTTAAGTTCTTAGGTCATGTAGTGTCACATGGGGCAATAGCAGTAGACCCAAGTAAGATTGAAGCGGTGCAACAATGGGAAACCCCTACCACTGTGAAGGAGATTAGGAGTTTTCTAGGGCTAGCCGGTTACTACCGAAGGTTCATTAGAGGTTTTTCCCAAATTACCTTACCCCTCACCAAGCTAACAAGGAAGAATTCAACTTTTATATGGAGCCTAGAACGTGAAGAGAGTTTCCAAGAACTAAAGAAGAAGTTGACCACTACCCCTGTCCTAATCCTACCTGACCCAAAAGAAAATTTTGAGGTGTATTGTGATGCCTCGGGAAGAGGACTAGGATGTGTTTTGATGCAAAATAGGAATGTAGTAGCCTATGCCTCTAGACAGCTCAAACCCCATGAAGTTAATTACCCAACCCATGACTTAGAGCTAGCGGCTATTGTCTTTGCCTTAAAAATCTGGAGACATCATCTTTATGGTGTAAGGTTTGAAGTCTTTTCTAACCACAAAAGTCTGAAATACCTCTTCAACCAAAAGGAACTCAATATGAGACAAAGGTGTTGGATAGAGTTTCTCAAGGACTATGACTTTGGGTTGAACTACCACCCAGGAAAGGCAAATGTGGTGGTAGATGCTTTGAGTCGTAAGTCCTTGCATGCCGCTTGGCTCATGGTGAAAGAAAATGAGCTGATAAAAGATTTTAGGAACCTCAACTTAGGATATAGGGGGACTTCAGAACAAATTCGGTTAAGCCAACTAAGTGTAACCAGTAGCTTTAAGGATCAAATAATTCAAGCCCAAAGGGAAGATGAGGATTTCCTTAGAACCTTAACCCTTGTCGAAGCAGGAAAGTTGAAAGAGTTTGTCCAGGATAAGGAAGGAGTGTGGAGATACCAAGGGAGAATCTGTGTACACAAAGAAGGATTGAGAGCTAGCATTTTGGAAGAAGCCCACAAGAGTCAATTTAGTGTACACCCCGGTATAACCAAGATGTACCATGACCTAAAAAGATGTTACGTGGCCAAAGATG
The DNA here is from genome assembly GCA_031216105.1 of Dalbergia cultrata. Taxonomy (NCBI): domain Eukaryota; kingdom Viridiplantae; phylum Streptophyta; class Magnoliopsida; order Fabales; family Fabaceae; genus Dalbergia; species Dalbergia cultrata. Next base: position 38,880,644 of record CM062346.1, on the reverse strand, counting down.
AAAGCAGATATAGCAAATATAGTGCAAAAATGTTTGGTATGCCAAAAAGTGAAGATAGAACATCAAAAAACCTCCGGAGTGCTGCAACCTCTCGAAATCCCCGAATGGAAGTGGGAAGGAATATCCATGGATTTTGTGATGGGATTGCCAAGAATGCCTACCGGACAAGACTCCATATGGGTAATTGTGGATAGATTGACCAAATCTGCTCACTTTTTACCCATTCGAGCAAATTACCCTTTGGAAAAGTTAGCTCAGCTATACATCCAAGAGATAATAAGGCTCCATGGAGTACCCAAAACCATTGTCTCAGATAGGGATCCAAGGTTCACCTCAAGATTTTGGGGAGCTTTGCAAAAGGCATTTGGTTCAAGGTTGTGTCTAAGCACTGCCTATCACCCTCAAACTGATGGACAATCAGAAAGAACAATTCAAACCCTTGAGGATATGCTAAGAGCATGTGTCTTAGACCAGCCAAAAAGTTGGGACAAACAGCTTCCATTGATTGAGTTTGCATATAATAATAGTTACCACACTAGCATTGGGATGGCACCCTATGAGGCTTTGTATGGTAGAAAGTGTCAATCACCACTTTGTTGGTATGACCCGGGAGAGCAAAGTATTTTAGGCCCTGATTTGGTAGAAGAGACAACCAAACAAATAAGGAGAATTAGGGAAAGAATCCTCACTGCTCAGAGTAGGCAGAAGAGCTATGCTGACAAGAGAAGGAAACCTCTCGAATTTCAAGAAGGAGAACACATATTCTTGCGAATTACTCCTACCACAGGTATAGGTGATGCAATGAAAGTCAAAAAGCTAAGCCCTAGATTCTTAGGACCCTTCCAAATCCTCAAAAAGGTAGGTCCCTCCGCCTACCAAATTGCATTACCTCCAAATTTGTCTAACCTACACAATGTTTTTCATGTGTCCCAATTGAGAAATATCAGTCAGACCCCAGTCATGTGTTTGAGCCAGAAACTATACAATTAAAAGATGACTTCACTTTTGAATACCCACCGATGAGGATCGTGGATCATGGCATCAAGCAGCTGAGAAACAAATTTGTATCTCTGGTCCGAGTAGCCTGGGGACAAGATGGAATGGAAGAGCACACATGGGAGCTCGAGGAAGCTATGCGAAAAGAATTTCCGAACCTATTCACAGGTATCAAATTTTGAGGGCAAAATTTTTAATAAGAATAGGAGAAATGTAACATCCCCAAATTTATAACTAAGATAAATATTAATCTTAATTATCAATAGCAAAACCAAGAGAATCTGGACAAATGTTATGAAACACAACAAATAGACTACTTAAGTATGTCTAGAGAAAAATGCAAAAAATTATGAAAATACCATCACTTAGTAGAAATTACGAAAATGCCTTTGCTATGTAAAGGAAATTACCAAACTACCCTTGCCTTATTAAATGACAAAGATACCCTTACTCTATGAATGGAATTACAAGAATACCACTATCATTGTCTAATTACAAAAATATCCTTGTCTTAGTTAAAGAAATTACTACAATGCCATTTGCACAAATCCCTACACTTGTCTTTAGACAAGAATGAATCTAAGCCATTGGATTAAGATGATAACACAATAATTTACCACATACATCATACACATTTCTGAATCATATACATGCACTAAAGGTTAGAAAATCTCCACTAACATCTTTGCACAAAATATGGAAACATGTTTTGCACAAAACATGGAGCATTTTCATCCAACATGTTTGCACAAAACATGGAAACATGTTTGCACAAAACATGGAGCATTTTCATCCCAAAATTCAGCCAACATGTTTCCATAAATCATGCTCCAAGTGCTTTCCTTCTTCTGTTTTTTTTCTCTAATATTTCCACTATAAATACTCCTCAAACTCTCTTCAATTCAGAAACTCCCTAAGTGTTCTTTCTTTCTTATTCTATCAGTCTTCTTATGTTCTTCAAAGACTTCTCTTGATCCTCTAAACTTCATCCAAACACTTAAATCCTAAGTTCAAACTTTCACTAGCCCTCACAAGAGTTACAATCTTTAACTCTAGTGAGAAATATTTTCTTAAGCACTCAAGTTCTAGAGCCAATATTCAACGAGGGTCATCCACTCCAAAGACTCTTGTTCAAAGCTTAAGGAAGAAGAGAATGACCCTTTTTAGACCCTACACAAGAGGTAGGAGTTTCTTCTTTATTTGTTCAAGTATTGTTGGCTTCTAACTTTGCTCATGGATAGAATGCCTCAAACTTGAGTTATTGTCAAAAGTTTTGAGTAATTATATTTTTAGAAACACAACATGTTCTATTCTGCTATGAGTACTTTTATGATGTTATCAAACTCAAATATAACTTAAAAGATTGTATGTGAAACTTGAGTTAATAAAGATAACTTAAGACATGAACGTGGTAGGTGCTGAAATTTCTAGTTATTTCTAGCAGTAGTTACTTCGAAAATTAGTGTTCATAAAATATGAAGGATCTCGAAATGAAAATATTTTTATTATAAACTAGACTCATTGTAGAACACTCTCCAAAAAGAATCACCTAAAACGGAGTTTCCTAGCCCAAGATATAAATTTTTAAAGTAGAGCATAAGACTGAAACTCTTAATCTGACCTTGTAGTAGTAAAATAGGTGTAACTCACTCTAGAAAAATGCAAATGGACTGATTTCAACTTTGTGGAAAAGCTAACACATCTACAAACACACTTATGTATGCTAAGCATAAATTTGTACACCACGAAAATACAGAATGAGAGATATAATTTCGGGATAGTGTGCTGAGAAAGTCTTGAAGGTAGCGTGATACTGTGAGAGTGCAATTTAGAAAGGTTCTGGCTAAGGAAAGACTTGGTATTTAAGCGTGTCCATTGTGACCCACCTCTCTTTCCTGGGAATCTTACTATGCACAATTACAGTTGATTTACACTAATCTAAGATGTTAGTGCTACAAATTTTATTCTAAAAGATGTCAGAACTCTAAATAAAAGATTCAAGTCTTGTAAAGAGATAATTTTAAGGATTTAAATAGAATAATAATCTTCAGGGGATATATATAAAAGTCATAATAAAAATATATAAAAAACCTCTAAAAATATCTTAAAGGGTATTAATGTATTAATGGAAATACTAAGAGTACAAAGAAGCTAAGAGAAAAAGATAATACCAAGATATCTATAACCTATTAGGAACACTAAACAAGTCATCCTGTGAGTAATTAAGAAATATGTTGATGAAATAAATGAAAGATGATGATCACTAAACAAGTGAATGTTGAGGATGAGTAATCATGAAATGCATGCAGCTCCTAAATGATTATTGCTTATTAGTGGTTTTACATGATATGCTTATATGTATGCTTGATGAAATACTGAATGAATATTTCTGCTAATGTTCAAGATTAGTTTAAAAGTAATTGCACTTCGGCTAATCACGTTTGTGAAAGTTTGATAATTGAATCCTTACCTATTCACCTTTTTATAATAAACCCGAAGTGACTGGGACAACAACGATGACACTTTTAGTACAAGTAGGAACTCCTACTGAGAAATCATGTATTTCTTACTCCTATGTTTATTTTCCATTGTCGTTACCAGAGACAGACGTGTCCACCTAAAGCAACGAAGCCGTAGCTGAGGAAGGAGGTAGCACGTGAAGATTTCAAACCGTTCAAGTAGGAGCATTTCGAGCTTTAGTTACATTATAGTTTGTGAGAAACAATTAGTAATAGTAGAACTTATATTATTATTTGTAATAACTTATCAGTATGACATATGCCCTGTTGTGACTTATGTATTAAGTGATTATATTCCAGTATATGTGATAATTGTTCTACACTTAGTCTTTTATTCCGCTTATTTAATTAAGTGCGCAATGTAACTTGATTATTATCTATAAAAGCGCTATGTATTTCACTTCTCGTTACAGGCTTAAGTTTTCAAAAAATTAATTTATTTAAAAAAAAAACTTCCATTATTTTTCTAAGTTAATTTCAAAAGAAAATTAATACAAGGCATAAGTGACAACTAATAGAATCCAAATGTGAACTTAAGCACAGTGGGGTTCTATTAGGGTGTTACACAGTGGGGTTCTATTAGGGTGTTACAACGTTCATGGTATTCATCGACATTCCCATGAGGGAGGTGCATTTTGATTCGGAGCACAGATCGTATCATTTTGAGGGACGATGCGCCGTTCGAGTATTCATGAATGTAGCACGTCCCTTCACACACCCTGTACATAGCTACTGCTTCTCCCCGATGTCTCCCTAGGGCGAAGATATGGTTTTCGAGCATGTCCGGACGCGCAACAAGAGGATTTTTCGGACTTACACTGCTGGATCGGCCATCCGCGATCACCTTGACTACGAGCCTCACCCTCGACGGGGTGCACATGTTCAGTGTAACATCCCCTGTTGCTTTATGGATTGACGACTGTCCCCACAAACCAACACGGGTCTTTTCAGCATGCTTTGTCCTCACTCACACTCTTCCTATGAAAACTTCCCAGGAGGTCACCCATTCCAAAATTGCTCCAAGTTAAGCACGCTTAACTATGGAGTTCTTTCAGTTTGGGCTACCGAAAAGAAGATGCATCTTGTTGGTATAGGTAGTACAAATCAATTCATATAAGCCCTCCTCAACTGTATAGTCCTATACCTATACAGTTTTAGGATCCCTCTCATTCGAGTGTGTACTCGGTTCATTCATGTACCCCTTCGCTTAGAGAGCCTTGTGAGGAGCCGCTCCTTGTTGTGTCTTTTTTTGCATCGATGATCACTTCTCGCCCTTGTCCCCGGGCATTACATTCAGCCGTAGCGCGTGCCCACTCCTGCCGTGCTTCGTGAATGGATTAGATTCATCCCTCCTTATCCCGGATCACAGCAGTAGAAGTCTTTGGGGAGGTCTAGTGCACACATGCCACATCTAGTTTAGGCTAAACCTTCTTTTCGTATGAGGTTTTCCACTTTAGGTGCACTAGGGTAGGGTGTTTTTATTTGTGTTTTCCTTGTACTTTTCCATTTCGGTTGTATTTTGCTTTCCTTATGTACTTATCTATTGTTGTACCAAACTAAGTCTTGCCTTTGGGTGGGCAGTATCATAATATTAATGAGATGTTCCCTTTAGTGATCTATTGGTTGTTAAATGTGATTATGTACTTTTCTAATTTGTGCTTCATTCTTTACAAGTTGTTATATACGTTTACGCATGTTGTAACACCCTAAATCTTAACCCAAGACTACTAGTATGTCCTTAGGTTAATTTTTAGAATATTACCTCTTGGTCTCATCCTTTTTTAAAATACTTAGCGGAAATACGGGTAAAATTTTTCTTTTTAAAATCAAAGTGAGAGCTACGCACGAAACTAAAAGGGGAAACATAGCGAAACATATAAGCACAGCATAAGAAACACATCATGTCATGGAAGCATCAACTGAATCATAGATATATATATATATAACGTGCCTACCCAAAGAGGCAGGACTATTTGATACATCATGAAGCGAAATACAACTGAAATGCAATACAAGGAAATCATAAAAAGCAAATACAAAAGAAACTACCCCCATACCCATGTGCACCTAAAGGAGACAACCTCATATACAAAAGAAGGTTTGTCCTCTACTATGTGGCGTGTGTGTGCACTAACTACTACCCCTCCTATGACTACTCCTGCGGTCCAGTCAAGCTGAGGTCGAGTCGATCCTTTGGCGAATCTCGGCGGGAGTGGTCGAGTGCATCATCGGGCATGTCCACCGCGCGAGGGCGCATAGATGGCCGTCAAGCCAACCTCGGCTGGTCCACCGTCTCCTCACTCCCAGCCCTCATCGGTGGAGGAGTGGGACTGGAGCTCCAACTGTACATGTGGGATGGCGGGTCCTCGGATGGGTCCGTCTCCGAGTACTGGGGACGCGGTACATACTCTGGTACTCGCGTCTGGTGGCGTCTCGGGCTCCATGTGGAGGATCTGCTCATCGCGTGGCCTCGCTCGCTCAAAAATCCCGTTATGACGGTAGGAGCGATCGGGGTGAAGCGGTAGCTCGGGGACGAAGTCTTGTGAAGGGTCGCCCCATGAACATGAATACTCTGACGGTGCAGCGACCCTCAAAATGATATGACCCGAGTGCTTGGGGTCATGGTGCAGCTCCCATACCGGGGTGTCGATGAAGAGTACAAACGTCGCCATCTGAAGATATGATGGAAGAAAAGAGAGAGGGAATAAGAATCTTTCTAAAAGAATTCTCAGTAGGGTTATCCCTACCTAGGTGTCATCGTCACATCCTCAGGAACCTTGGGTTTATTTCTAAAAGGTGTGCATGCATATAATTTCCTTTTAAGTTAGTTTTCCAAAGTGGTATTTTATCCAAGGTCCGTCATATTTTATAATGCGTCTTTATAACTTAAGCAGAAATACACTAATGATATGAATGCATCATAAGGTAACCCAAACAATAGAATGACTAGGAAACATTATAACATTGGCATAAGTATAGTTTATGTGACATTGTTAACTTTAACTTTCATCTCATGGGGCCGCCCTAAAACTTCTCTAGGTTATGAGCTCATACCTTAACTAGTCGTCACTAGCTCTTACTTATCCTATGATAAGCGTAACATAATCCCGACTTAAAGTACGGGCTAGGGGGCAAATTAAGGATCTCCTTTCTAGGATCATTTCCTCTTTGAAACGCTTTGCTAGCCACGTGGGCCTCGCAATTTGTCCGCTTTGGCAGGCTGCATCTACACATACCCTCACGGATTTGTCTCCTCCTAGGGGTGCTCGGCCGAACCGGTGTCACCCAGGAGAAGCGCATCTCAGTGTTGCGTCACATTTATATTTTCATAAGCATTAAATCACAATTACCTCATCATTTATCATATTCATTTTTATCATGCATTCTCATGTAGCTTTTTCATAACATATATATCATCACATGAAACTTTCTCATAACATTCGTCACATAAAACTTTCACACAAACATCATCACATAGTCATATTTAACAATCATCCCCATAAGCTCATAGACATGTTATGTTATATCTCATAGTGCTTTAAAGTTCGATTATTATGAGTCTTAAACTTGCAAATTAATTATTCTTAACTTCTTTATACACCTATAGTTTGACAATTAATGAGTTATACAAATTTTATGCTCAAGAACTAATCCAAATAGCACTAAGTAGAATTTGGACAGCTTTATGTTTATGTGATTACGGAGTTCTAGAAATTACGGTTTAGATCTTTATCTCACATTCTAAGTTATTGATCATCAACACCTAGTCTCTTGGGACCTATAAGGTTATAACTAAGTATTTCTCACCTTACCCTATGGTCAAGAACATCTCTAAACCTCAAGAGTGCAGAAATCAAAATACTAACTTTACGGGTACCTAGAAGTCACAATAATGACCCTTTCTAAGTCCGGTTTGCTCCTAAGGTTTCAAGATTAAGTCCTAAACCAATTATGAGTCATTCCTACACATATAAACTAATTTAAAGCCATGGTTATTGACTCTAAACCTTGCTGGACAGAATCCAGAAAAATAAATCTTTAAGGGATCTAAAACTCTCAAATTAATTCTTTTCTAGTTCCTAACTTATCCTATCTTTCACATATGAGTTCTTAACATAATTATTACCCAAACATAAGCATATTAACATCATTATCACAGCTCATACAGTGGCCAAACATAGCAAGGCAGAACCGAAACAACAACTCCATTTAAAGGCATTGAATCATAGTTTCTAAAGCACATAAAATACTAGTTTCTCTTGGAACCTTATCAAAACCTTCAAAACTCTTTTATGAACACTTTTATCATCTAAACTCATGAAAATACTTAATAGGGCAGTGGCTATATTATTTTCATCTCAAGAGGTCCTAAATTCATAACACTTAGTTCTACACATTCCTTATACTCATATAAGTTTAGAAAAATTATAAAACATAGTTTTCAATACTTGAAAACATTAAGGCCTCATAGGGCCAAAATATGAACCATAGGAAATAAATGTTTTAGACCTTTGTTTGAGATATCCTTGGGCAAGTCTTTGAGCTCTAGAATCATTAAAGTGATGACATAAAAATAAACATGCTCATGCACTTATTTTAGTTATTGCTAGAAAGTAAAGTGAGAGCATAAAATAAATATGTGGTGCAATATATTATTATCTTTGATATTTAGGTGAGGGCTTGAAATATAAATATGATAATGCAAGGCTTGAAACATAAACATGATAATGCAAGTTTATTCATTATCTTGGGATTTAGTGATAGCAAGGAAATAAACATGATATGCAAAGCTTAAAGTAAACATGATGCAAGTTTCATTTTTATGTTTAACTAGAGCTCATTTAAGACTTTAACAAGATAATAACCCCATACAATATCTCAAAGATCACAACACAAGAATCGAAAATCATATAAAAGAGAAAGAAAGTGAAGCTACATCAAGTTCTTTATTAAGTACCCAAAACCCCTATCTAGAGACAAATCTCTAGAACGTGCCGCCAACTTTAAGGTTGACAAGGGTAGGCTTGGGCTTTTAGAAATCCTTAGATTAATTTTCTTAAGTTGGAAAACCATGTGAGCTAGATAACATATAGATGAAGTTGTAAGAAAAGGAAAACTCAAGCTTTAGAGGTTTCTTTGAGATGAACACAATGTCATCATCTAGAAACTCTCATCATCAAGCTATCATGCTCAAATCAAGGCCTCATGGCCGAAAATGAAAGGAAAGGAAAGACAAAGGAAAGTTCAAAAAGAATCCAAGAGAAAACTAGAGAAAAACACTTTCTTGAGCAAAATAAAGTTTGAAAACAAATCCCTACCTAGTGATGAAGATAAAAGCTTGATCTTGAAGATGGAAATGAGATGAGCAACACCTCCTAGGATGGTGATGATGATTCGGCCTTGATGAGAGAAAAAGAAAGAAAATGTGTTTCAAGTGGAGTTGTGTTTGAGGTGTGGTGTTTGAGAGGTTTGATGATGGTTCAAGGTTTTGGGGTGGTGTTTGATGGTTGAGAGGTGATGATGAGATGAAGAGATGAAGAAGATAAAGATGAAAAGAAAGGAAGAACACTCTTGGAATTTTGAGAGAAAAAGGAAAGACTAGCAAGATAACTCTAAAACTCTAAACTTTGCAAATGCTTCAAAGTGTAACAAGGCTAACACAAGCATCCTATTTATAGAAAAACAAAACCATGGAGGAGTGAATGGGGAGGGCTTTGGCCGTAGCTCTTGAGGGAGGAAGGAAGAGAAAATATCTCTTACACAAGGTCATTCAAGCATGGTTTGAAGTATGGAAGCTATGCTACAAAGTATGGCTTGATGTGAGTTAATTTCCTATCACATTTTTATGAATTTAGGCTTCTAGAAATAATGCATGGCTGGAACTTTTCCAGCCACAATTAAATGGGAGAAATGGGTTGTTTTAATTATTTATTCATGTGGAAATTCAAGCTTGATTGAAAGTTATGACAAGGTATAGTGTATGTGACTTGAGGTATGGCCTTGGAGTGTTGAAAAATTGAACATGTGATGCATATGGAGGGAGGAGGTTCACGGCCTGGTCTGGTTCAGCAAGGGAGGAGGTGAGTTTGACCATTTAATTGTGTGTTAATGGTAGGTTTAGATGTGTATTAGCTTAGGTACAAGGTTAGGAATGATTAAGCTTAAGTTTAGGTAACTAAGAATGTGATTTAGGGAGTTTATGACAAGTTTAGGAGTGCTCATACATCATTAAAGAATTTAAAACTCATTTATGAATAAACAATGTGTAACACAATTCCATGATTTAAGGAATTGGAAAGAGAAAACACTATTCAAGATTCTATGACTAGGTGTCATAAAATTAAAATATGATTTTAGGTTGTAATTAAGTACTTTTTGGTTCTAATCAACTTTAATAAATTATTTTGACTCTAGATTAATTAAGGAAATTAATTAACCTTCGATTAGAGCCTAATATTGCTTAGGTTTGCTTAATCGCGTGATTAAGCGTAAAAATACGAAACTAGGGGCAAAAGCGTAATTTTGCACTAATTTTGCCCGGGACTTCAAAAATTAAAACTGAGGTCATAGAATACATAAAAACGCCTTTTAAAACCATCTGGAGAAGTTTCGGGTTCATCCGGCACTTGCAAACGGGTAAAACACCACGAGGCGTTTTGGTCATTTTGACTGAAAACTTCAATACGAGATTTTCGATCCCGGGAAGGTACATAAGTTTTCTAATCCCCTTCCAACATTGAGTTTGCCCTTGAGTCTTGCCCTTGGCTTTCCTCGGTCAGTGAAAATGACCTCAGGGGCATTTTGGTCATTTTCACTCTAACAGAAAAATCGGGGCGTTACACATGTTTAAGTCATACGCGGTTCTCACTTTGCTTTTATATTTCAAAAAAAAATTTTACCCGTATTTTCTGCTAAGTATTTTAAAGAATGAGACTAAGAAGTAATAACCAATGATTAACCTAAATACATTCTAGAAGTATTGGGTTAAAAATTAGGATGTTGCAATGTTCAACCATGAGGTTTCTTTGAAACCTTGGTACAAGGACTCTAAAGCTCACTTTGTCTTGATACATAAGTGTTGGGTTGAGATTACTATTGTCCTTCTAAAAGTCTTGTATGAGCTCTAGTTAAGTTAAAATGAACTTACATTCATATTTACTTTTAAGTCAACACTAAACTTTCAAGAATAAAGAATAAACTTGCATTCTCATGTTTATATTTCAAGTCATCACTTAAACTTTAAAGATAATAATAAATTGCATCTCATATTTATGTTTATGCTCTCACTTGATAATCAAGAGTAAAACAAAGTGCATAGCATGTTTAAGTTTATGTTATCACCTAAAAAACCTAGAGCCCAAAGACTTGCCCATTATTATCTCAAGTAAAGTTTGGAAAATCGAACTGTTTTATGGATAATAATTCCGGCCATGTGATGGAAATGGACCTAGTATAGGTCTCATCTAGTCCAAGTGCCAATAGCCTATGTTTTAGGATTTTCTCAAGCATAGACGAACATATAAAGTGTTATAAATATGTTTTTAAGTTTTAAATCTCAACCATGAGTAAATTAATATAGCTACTGCCCTCACTTATATTTTTATGATTTTTATGAAGTATGTCTCAGTGCTACGTCACATTAGGACTCAGTTCCTGGGGGTGCTCGGTTGAACTGGTGTCACCGAGGACTTTGTCCCATATTCTTTTCAAAAACATTCTCAAATCCTTAATTTGACGGAAATTCGGCAGCATAACAGCTATATACCAAATTTCTTTCAAATTTCCTTTATGCCACGATAACTCATAATACATGTACTTTCTCATTCAACTTCTATAATCATAATAGACTTAAAATCACATAAGCACACTCATCATAGCATATGTATCATCACAAACATACTTCAAATTAGTGTATTAAAAGCCAGACTGGATTAGTCAGTTCAACCGAAAAACCGGTGAACCGGCCACCTGGCTGGTCTGGTTCTCTTGTTGGACAAGTTTTGCATTCGTCCCGGTCAAACTTGGTTTGACTCGGGTTGAACCGGGTTACCAAACCAGACCGGGTTTTAAGGAAAAATTAAATTTTTAGAAAAGCTAGCTGTGAGGTTCGAACCTCTTACCTCTTGGCACAAGGCATGCGCACAAACCACCAAGCTAACTTGCTTCTTATTATATTGCGTGCCAATAATTATATATATTATATATCTAATACATTTTTATATATAAATGAATGCTAATATTCCCTTCCCAATAGTCGAACTAGTAACACCAAAATAAATGTCAGTGCACATACCACCAAGCCAACTTGGTTTTTGCTTATTAAGTACCAATAATTATATATATATATATATATATATATATATATATATATATATATATATATTATACATACTTAATATATTTTTATATATTTATTTAATTAAATCTAGTTCGACCAATGACCCAGTAACTCGATACCTTGACTGAGTCGATCACCGATTCGGTTTTTAAAACTATGCTTCAAATAATAAACTCAAGTTATCAAAGATTATAATGTCTTATGCTTTGACCTTTAGGGTTTTTAAACTTGAAACTAAGTTCTCTATCATCATGACTTAATCTCTCGGGCACCTAGAGTTCCACAACTAAGTAATCCTCACTCAATTCCATGATCATAACTAATTCTAAACCTCAATAGTGCAGAATCTATATTTTGCTAAATATGGGTACCTAAGTGTCACAACTTTGATCCTTTCGAAGTTCGATTTTCTCCTATAGCATCAAGATCAATTCCTAAACCAATTATGAGTGATTCCTACACATTTACACTAATTATCATCCATTATTACTAATATTATCCTTGCTGGAATAGAATCCAGAATTTGCATTTCTAAGGGATCTAGAATTCTCATTTTAATTCTTTTCTAGTTACTAACTTGTCTTAGCTTTCTCAAATTAATTCCAACATCAAATATACTTGAATATACACATTCTAACATGATTAAATCATCATCATACAGTGAGCAAGTAGACAAGGTAGAACCGTGGGATCATCATCATACAAAGCATAACATTTTCATTTCAAGCACATATAAATTACTAGTTTCTCTTGGAACCTTTTCAAAGCTTCTAAAACTCACTTGAGAACAATTTATTTCATTAAAATCATCATAAAACACACAAGGGCAGTGGCTATTTCAAATTACTCTCAAGAGAGATTTAAATCATAAAACCATACTTGGAACAGTTCTTGAGATCATCTAAACTTAAGAAAATTATAAACAATAGGTTTTGGCACCTGTGAGTAGATGAAACTCACACCAAGTTCAACATCATCACATGGCCGAAAATCAAGAGAGTAAAATACATTCATTTCCAAACTTTGTTTGAGATAATAATGGGCAAGTCTTTGAGCTCCAAATTTCTTAGGCCATGACAAACTAAAATATGCAATGCACTTTGTTTTATTCTTTATTATGAGGTCAGAGCATAAAATAAATAAGCTATGCAAGCTCATTATTATGTTAGAAGTTTAGTGATGACTTAAACATAAACATGAGAATGCAAGCTCATTCTTTAGTCTTGAAAGATTAGTGATGACATAAAGATAAATATGGATGCAAGTTCTTCTTACTTAACTTAGAGCTCATAGAAGACTTTTAGAGAAACATAATCTGAACCCAACATTCATCTCATCCACACAAAGTGAGCTTTAGAGTTCTTGAACCATAGCTTCAAAGAAACTTCATGGCTCTTAAACATCATCATCAAGCTCAACGAAAATAAACTCAAAAACAACACTTTAAAGGAAAAAGGAAAGAAAGGAACCGAAACTTAAACTAAACAAAAGAGAAGGAAAATACATCATGTTCTTTATCATGTACCCAAAACCCTTATCTAGAGCAAAACTCTAGAACCTGTTGACCAACTTTAAGGTTGACAAGGGTAGACTTTGGGCTTATAGAAATCCTTGTAATTATTTTCTTAAGTTGAAATCATTAGTGAGCTAAGTAACATAAGTAACATAAATAGAACTTAAAGAAAGAAAACTCAAGCTTTAGAGGACCCATGAAGATGAACACAAGTCATCATCTAGAGACACTCATCATCAAGCTATCATGAGGGATACACAAGGCCCTGAGGTAGAAAACCAAAAGGAAAAGATAAAGAGGAAAACCACAAGAAGAACCAAGAGAAACAACATTTTAATTCAAGAACAAAACACTTTTGAGTACGAGAAATATTTTAGAACAACTCCCTACCAAGTGTAAAGACAAAGGCTTGGTCTTTGAGATGAGAATGAGAAGAAAGCTCTCCTCAAAGTGGTGATGGTGGTTCGGCCTTGAGAGAAAGAAAAGGAAAGGATGAGTTTTTGTGTGAGCTTGTGTTTGAGGATGAAAGTTTTGGTGCTTAGATGATGATCTAAGGTGGTGGTGTGGTGGTTTGAGGTGGGGATATGGTGGCTCAAGGTGGAGGATGAAGAAGATGAAGAAGAAGAAAAGCTCTTGGAAACTTAGAGAGAAAAGGAAAAAACTTGCAAGAAAGCTTGAAACCAAAACTTAGCAAATGAACAAAAGTTATTCAAGTTCTTCCAAGCAATCTATTTATAGAAAAACAAAATAATGGAGGCTCATGGAGGCAGGGTAATCATGTGGCCTTACCTCATATTCCATGAGGTGAGAGATTGAATTCTTGAAGCATAGTGAAGCATGGTTGAAAGTATAAAGAGTATGGCTCAAGGTAAGGCTTCAAGCATGGCTCAAAGTATAGCAATTGTGTGCAAACAAATTCAACATGTGGAAAATGGGGGAGGAGTGGCCATGTACTTCTTCAAGCCATGGAGGAGAGATTTGTTCTTTGAATCGTGTGCTAATGATGTGTTTAGGTGTGTATTAGATTAGGTTTAAGATTAGAAATTGTTAATCAAGGGGTTAGGTAACTAAGAATGTAATTAGGAATTTTATAACATGATTAGGGAGTACATCATTAGAGAGATTTAAATTCATTTTATGCATAAACAATTGCAGACATAATTCCTTAAATTAAGGAATTGGGGAGAGAAAATACTATTCAAGATTCCATGACTAGGAATCTTGAATTTAAAAAGGGATTTAGGTTTAATCTAAGCAATTTTAGGTTCTAATTAACTTTAATAAATTATTTTGACTCTAGATTAATTATGGAAATTAATTAATCTTCGTTTAGAGCCTAATATTGCTTAGGTTTGCTTAATTACACGATTAAACTCAAAAACACTATACTAGGGGCAAAATTGTAATTTTGCACAAAAACTGCTCGGGACCACCGGGACTTAAACTGATGTTGGGAAATACATAAAAATACCATTTAAAACCATCTAGAGAAGTTTCGGGCTCATCTGGCACTTATACCCGCATCAAACCTATAGGGGTATTTTGGTCATTTTGACCCGAAACCTTAGAAAATGAGATTTTTGATCTCGGAACCACTTGAAAGTCATCTAATCCCCTTCAAACATTGAGTTAGCCCTTCGAGGGCTACTGGGTCAGCTACCCTTGAATTCCGGGCAGAAAATGACCTCAGGGGCATTTTGGTCATTTTCACTTACACAGGAAATCGGGGCGTTACATTATTCCCCTCCTTAAAAAGAATTTCGTCCTCGAAATTTGTTACCTTAGAACAGCTCGGGGTACTTCGTTCTCATCTTTGACTCTAGTTCCCATGTAAACTCTTCGGTCTTGCCTCGTCCCCACGCCACTTTAACCAAAGGAACATACTTGTTCCTCAGCTGCTTGACACTGTGGTCCACGATCCTCATAGGTGGCAGATTAAATGTCAGGTCCTCCCTTAACTGTACATGCTCTGGCTCTAAGACATGACTAGGGTCGGATTCATATTTCCTCAATTAAGAGACATGAAATACATCGTGGAGATTGGAAAGGTTTGGGGGCAAAGCTATTTTGTAGGCTACTGTCCTAACTCTCTGAAGAATTTCAAAAGGACCGAGAAATCAGGGACCCAACTTTTTGACTCTCATAGCTCTCTCTATGCCTATAGTGGGGGTAATCCTTAGAAATACATGTTCGCCTTCTTGGAATTCCAAGCGTTTTCACCTTTTGTCCGCACAACTTTTCTGCCGACTTTGAGCGGTTAAGATTCTATCCTTAATCCTCTTGATTTGCTCTGTCGTTTCCCTCACAACATCGAGTCCTGGTAAACTCTGTTCTCCAGGTTCATACCAACAAAAAGGGGATTGACATTTCCGTCCATACAGGGCTTCATAGGGTGCCATGCCGATATTCGCGTGATAACTGTTGTTATACGCAAATTCGATCAGCGACAGATACCTATCCCAACTCCCCTTTGGTCCAAGACACAGGCTCTCAACATATCTTCTAGGGTTTGGATAGTTCTCTCTGATTGGCCATCTGTTTGTGGGTGGTATGCTATGCTTAAGCACAATTTTGAACTAAACGCCTTTTGAAAGGCTCCCCAAAAACGTAACGTAAACCGCAGATATCTATCTGAGATTATTGTCGACGGCACTCTATGCAACCTTACGATCTTTTGGATATATAGCTGTGCCAATTTATCCAAAGAGTATGTCACTCTAATAACAAGAAAGTGGGCCGACTTGGTTAGTCGATCCATGATCACCCATATGGCATCATGGCCAGCTTGGGTCCTAGGCAATCCTGTCATGAAATCCATCGATATTCTCTGCCATTTCCACTCGGGGATTGACAAGGGTTGCAACATACCTGAAGGTTTTTGGCGCTCGATCTTAACCTTTTGGCAGACCAAGCACTTACTCACCTAGGCGACCACATCATTCTTTAATCCAGGCCACCAAAACATCCTTTTGAAGTCCTGATACATCTTGGTAGTACCAGGATGAATGGTGAAGTGGCTCTTGTGAACCTCTTCCAAGATCTTCTCTCGGAGTTCATCGTTCTGTGGTACACAGATTCACCCCTTAAACTTGCACAGACCATCGGGGCCTTGCTCGAAACCCTTCAACTTACCAGCCTTAACCGCCTCTAGGGTCTCCATAAACTCCTCATTCTCCCTTTAAGCTAGGATGACCCTCTGCTTAAACCCACTCGTCACACTAAGGTGACACATCTTTATTCCCTCTTTGGTCAAAGACATCACCATATTCATGTCCCTAAACTTCTCTATTAACCCAACTTCATTAACCATTATATGAGATAGGTGTAATGATTTTCGACTTAAGGCATTGGTGTCTACATTAACCTTGCCGGGGTGGTAACTTAAGCCAAAATCATAGTCTTTTAAGAACTCCATCCACCTCCTCTGCCTCATATTTAACTCCTTTTGATCAAAGAGATGGTTGAGACTTTATGATCGGAGAAAACTTCAAACCTAACACCATATAAATAGTGCCTCCACATCTTTAAGGCAAACACTATGGTTGTTAACTCTAGGTCATGGGTAGGGTAACTCACCTCGTGAGGGTTGAGTTGTCTTGATGCATAGGCTACCACTTGCCTATTTTGTATCAACACACAACCTAAACCCTTGCCCGAAGCGTCACAATATACCTCGAAGGGTACATTGGGGTCAGGTAAAACTAAAACTGGGGTCGAGGTTAGCTTCTCTTTTAGCTTTAGGAAACTTTTCTCACACTCGGGGTTCCACACAAACGGGGTGTTCTTCCTAGTGAGCTTAGTTAAAGGTAAGGCGATTTGGGAAAATCCTTTGATAAACCTACGGTAATAACCTGCTAATCCCAAAAAGCTCCGTATTTCCGTTACAGTGGTCGGCTTTTCCCAATTCATTATGACCTCCATCTTACTAGGATCAACAGTTATACCTCCTTTAGATACCACATGGCCTAAAAATTTCACCTCATCCAACCAGAATTCACACTTAGAAAGCTTGACGTACAACTTCTTCTCCCTCAAAATTTCTAAAACCATCCTTAACTGACGCTTATGCTCCTCGTGGGTTTTCAAATAGATGAGAATGTCATCTATGAACACAACCATGAACTTATCTAAATAGGGTCTAAAGATACTATTCATATAATCCATAAAAATGGCGGGAGAATTCGTCAAACCAAATGACATGACATTGAACTCAAAGTGTCCGTACTGAGTTCTAAAGATGGTTTTAGGTATTTCTTGGTCTCTAACCCTAATCTGGTGGTATCTCAACCTCAAATCAATCTTAGAGAATACCACCGCTCTTTTCAACTGGTCCATCAGATCATCAATCCTACGTAAAGGGTACTTGTTTTTCACCGTCACTCGATTCAATTGCCTATAATCTATACACAACCTCATACTCCCATCCTTCTTCTTTACAAATAAGACCGGGGCTCCCCAAGGTGAAGTACTAGGTCTTATAAAACTCTTCTCTAGCAACTCCTCTAACTGGGTTTTCATCTCAGCTAATTCTAGGGGTGACATCCGATAAGGGGCTATAGAGATCGGTCCCGTTCCAGGAACCAGCTCTATAGAAAATTCCACTTTTCTTTCTAGAGGGAACTTGGGTATTTCATTCAGAAATACCTCAGGATAGTCTCTTACCACAAGTATATCACCTAGCTTTTGCTCAAAGTCTACCTCACAAGCGGCTAGGAGAACATATCCCTTAGTCTTCTCCCCACTATAGTAGACCTCTATAGAATTTAGGTACAGTCTCAAGGGTTGACTAACCTTGCTAGGGGGAGAAGGAAAAACAATAGACTAGGTACCACAGTCTAACAACACACGGTTGGCATGAAGCCAATCCATGCTTAAAATGATATCCATGTCTTTCAAGGGTAAACAAATCAAATCTATGATAAAAGACCTATTTTCTATGGTAAGATGAAAATTTAAACAGTATTTGCAAGTATTAACAGGATGATTTGTAGGGGTAGAAACAATAAGATCAAAAGGAAGTTTAGAAACTTTCAAATTTAAAGACTCGACACTAACATGTGAAAAAAAAGAATGGGTTGCACGAGAGTCATACAGTACAGCTAAGGTTCTACCATTTAATTCGTACTTACCTTGAATGAGGTCACTGGACTTCTATGTGTTCTCTGCGCTGAGGACAAAGACCCATCCTTGGTGTCATGACTGGGGGTTCTAGTTCGACGACCCTCCATTTGTACAGTCTTTGGCATAGTGGCCGTGCTTGCCACATCGGAAGCAAACTCCCTACCCAACCATGCAGGGGTGATTACCATGATTTTTCCCATATTGGGGGCATACCTCGGCCGATGTGGGTTCGGGGAAAGCAGTGGGAGCTCCTTGTGGCGCCTTGTTCTTGGCCTCGCTAGACCCTCCTTACTGGTTGTTGTTCCGAGGACCACTCGTTCCTCATTGTTGATTGTTGAAACTCCTCGGGCCGTTATATTAGAACGGCGGCCTCTGGGGTGGTTTGGATTGCTGGTATGCGGGTGCTCTTAGTTATTATTGTTGGGGTCTCTGTTGTTGTTGCTGCTATCTGAACTGGTTGCTTTGGTACGGGCTGTAGTGGTTCCCCGATTGGTGTTGTCGTTTGAACCTCGGGCTTGAGGTCCTATCCTCTTAGCTCATTCCGCTCTCGTGGCGTTGAGCTTCCTTTGCCCCACTTCCAAGATCCGACATTTGTTGACTAGGGTTAGGAAGTCCTTGATCTCCATGTGCTCCATTGTGAAGTTCAACTCCGCCTTCAGACCAGCCTCGTATTTGATGCACTTCCATACCTCATCGGGGTTCCCTTGGAACACTCGAGAGAACTTGATCAGCTCCTCGAACTTTTTCGTACACTGGGCGATAGAAGACCTACCCTAGGTCAGCTGCATGAACTCGATGTCCTTTGCATTTCTCACAGACTCCGGGAAGTACTTCTTATAAAAGTAGGTCTTGAACAGCTCCCAGTTGATGGGAGTTCCAGCAGCTTCTAGCAGCCTTCGAGTCCCGATCCACCAAAACTCGGCATCAGAGTTCATCATAAAAGCAGCGAATGTGACCTTCTGCTCCTCTGAGTAGGCAACCACAGAGTAAATCTTCTCCATGTCCTTGATCCACTCGTCAACTTTGTCGAGGTCCATGGCCCCTCTAAACATAGGCGGGTTCACCTTGCGAAACTCATCAAGTACGCTCCGTCGAAGAAAGGGACCATGAGTAGCTTCTGCTTGATTCATCCGTTCAAATATATGGTCCATGGCCCACGCCATGTCACGAACAGCAGTAGTAGTCGCATTGTCTTGATTCTCGTTGGTCGGGGTCCTAGGTTGTCGCCACGGTGCCATTGGTTCCTAAACACATAAGACAGTGAACACCAAGTTGATCAGGCTCAATATTCCATGCGAAATGAGCTAGTTACCATGGCACGCCCAAGCAACAAAATTCATGCATCCCTAATCCTATAGCTTATCTCTAGACATGACATAGCTATAGCATCATGCTTCTAGAACATGGTCAGTCCAATCCTTAGGCTCCGTGAGAATCGAACTGTTCTGATACCAAAATGTAACATCCTAATTTTAACCCAATATCCGTAGAACATATTTAGGTTAATCATTAGGTTATTACTGCTTAGTCTCATTCTTTGAAATCTATTTTTAAATTACTTAGCGAAAAATAGGGATAGTTTTTTTTAAAATATAAAAGTAAAATGAGAGACGCATATATCATAAGACAGGAAAATAAAACACAAGATAACAAGGCATAATAGAACATGGAGCAATCAGTAACACATCAAAAGAAATACTTCATTAATATTCATAATATGCCCACCTAGAGGTGGGACTTAGTTTGATACAAGATGATGAAAATACAACAGAAAAGGAAATACAACAGAAGCAGAAATACAAGGAAAGCATGAATATAAACACTTCTACCCTAGTGCACCTAAGGTAGATAACCTCATAACAAAAGAAGGTTTATCCCTACGACGTGTGGTATGTGTGCACTAGCTCTCCTCAAGACGCTCTACTGCTGGTGGTGATTGGGGAACTACTCGACCTTCTCGAGCATAGGCCAATGGAGTGGGGATTCGATATGTGACGGCTACATGTACGCTCCACAGTGGGGGTGTCTCTCGGCTCTCCTCGCCAACCTCGGTTGCAACATCATCGCCTCACTCCCCTATCACATGAATCGGGGAGTGGGGGGTAGAACTCTCGCTGTACATATGGGTCGGCGGATCCTCCAAGGGGTTGTCCTACAAATGCTAAGAACGAGGCACGTAATCCGGGTGGCCGCGGGCGGCGGATCCAGTAGTGTAGGTACGCATAACCCACTCGTTATGCGTCCGTGTGCGCTCGAAGACCATATCGTCACCATAAGGAGATGTCGGGGAGAAGCGATAGCTATGTACAGGGTGTGTGAAGGGACGTCTTACATACTTGAAGACTCATACCGTGCATCATCCCTCAAAATGGTATGATCCATGCTCAGGATCAAAGTGCACTTGCCATGTGGGAGTGTCGATGAAAAACCACGAATGTCGCCATGATCTGAAAATGTGGCGGGAGAGAAAAAGAGAAAGAAAAGGAGTGAGAATCTTGCTAAAGAATCTCAGTAGGGTATCTCCTATCTAGGGTTACATCGTCAACATCCTTAGGAACCTTAGGTTTATTATGAAGAGGTGAGCATACATATGAGTTTCATTATTAAGTTCATAAATATAATTATCCAAGGTTCATTACTTTTAGTATGGATCTTAATGCATGAATGCAACATAGCAAATCATGAATGCATGGATATACCTTATGCGACAAGCAATCAACTTAACATCGGGAAACACATAAGTGGCATAAAGTGGCAATATATAAACTTTCAAGTGAAACTTTTCTCTTTTCTCAACTTATGACTTAAGAACTTCATACGTAAGCCTCATGGAGCCACCCTAAAACATCATTTAGGTTATGAGCTCATACCTTAACTGGTCGTCACTAGTTCTTACTTATCCTCTTGATAAAAGAAATCATAAAAATAATCCCGACTACTAGAGTACGGGCTAGGGGGCTTAAGGATCACCTCTTATAGGAATATTTCCTTCTTTGAAATGCTCTACTGGCATATAGTGCACAACGAATTGTCCGCTTTGGTAGGCTGCATCCACTCATACCTTCACGGATTTGCCTCCTCCCCACTAGAGCAGGAGAAGTACGTCTCAGTGCTACATCACATTAGGACTCAGTTCCTGGGGGTGCTCGGCTTAACCGGTGTTGTAACACCCTAATAGAACCCCACTGTGCTTAAGTTCACATTTGGATTCTATTAGTTGTCACTTATGCCTTGTATTAATTTTCTTTTGAAATTAACTTAGAAAAATAGTGGAAGTTTTTTTTTTCTTTAAATAAATTAATTTTTTTGAAAACTTAAGCACATGTGAGAAGTGAAATACATAGCGCTTTTATAGATAATAATCAAGTTACATTGCGCACTTAATTAAATAAGTGGAATAAAAGACTAAGTGTAGAACAATTATCACATAAACTGGAATATAATCACTTAATACATAAGTCACAACAGGGCATATATCATACTGATAAGTTATTACAAATAACAATATAAGTTCTACTATTACTAATTGTTTCTCACAAACTATAATGTAACTAAAGCTCGGAATGCTCCTATTTGAACGGTTTGAAATCTTCACGTGCTACCTCCTTCCTCAGCTACGGCCTCGTTGCTTTAGGTGGACACGTCTGTCTCTGGTAACGACAACGGAAAATAAACATAGGAGTGAGAAATACATGATTTCTCAGTAGGAGTTCCTACTTGTACTAAAAGTGTCATCGTTGTCGTCCCAGTCACTTCGGGTTTATTATAAAAAGGTGAGCAGTAAGGATTCAATTATCAAACTTTCACAAACGTGATTAGCGAAGTGCAGTTATTTAAACTAATCTTGAACATTAGCGTAAATATTCATTCAAGATTTCATCAAGCATACATATAAGCATATCATGTAAAACCACTAATAAGCAGTAATCATTTAGGAGCTGCATGCATTTCATGATTACTCATCCTCATCATTCACTTGTTTAGTGATAATCATCTTTCATTTATTTCATCAACATATTTCTTAATTACTCACGGGATGAATGCATCAATGCCTTAGACCACCCTAAAAGGGTAATGAGCTCATACCATGGCCGTCGCCATAACCTTTTTGGTTTTCATTCCGTTGCCGTGATCTCAACGGTTTAGGGGGTTAAGCCGTGAGTTTAGCTCAAGTCCACTTTTCCAGACTTTCATTGCTACTTTTTCAAACTTTACTTTTATTATTTCCTTTGAAAATGAATGTATGCATATCATCATGTAATCACAATAAATCATGGGCAATCAATCATTCATCTTCATTATTTCATAACTCATCACCATACATTCACTTTACTATAATTCACTTCATGAAACATGGATAATATCATGTAAATCTCATAATAAACATTTTCATAAATGATTCATTTTAAGCAACCAAAGTTATCAAGTTGAGTTCCTAGTGTTCCTAAGAGGTAATGGATGTCTTAGTATTATCTTTTTCTCTTAGTGTTCTTTGTACTCTTAGAATTCCATTAATACATTAATGCATTTCAAAATATTATTATAGGTTCTTTATATATTCTTATTATGGTTTTCGTATAACTCTTGAAGATTATTATTCTACTTAAATTCTTAAAATTCTCTTTTTACAAGACTTGATTCTTTTATTTATAGTTTTGACATCTTTTAGAAGAAAGTTTATAATTCTCTGTATACTTGTTATCTCAGCTTAGTAAAGGTAGTTCCAAATTCCTAACTCATCAAATTTTAGCATTTACATCTTTGGAATAGTGTAAATCCATTGTAAACCATGCATAGGAGGGTTCCCAGGAAAGAGAGGTGGGTCACAATGGACATGCTTAAATACCAAGTCTTTCCTTAGCCAGAACCTTTCCAAACTGCACTTTCACAGTACACCATCCCGAAATTTATTTCTCATTCTGTATTTACGTGGTGCAAAGCTTTATACATAACATACATGGGTGTATTCCTATATGTGTTAGCTCTCCAACAAAGTTGAAATCAGTCCATTTGCATTTTTCTAGAGTGAGTTACACCTATTTTACTACTACAAGGTCAGATTTAAAGTTTCAGTCTTAGGCTCTACTTTAAAAATTTATATCTTGAGCTAGAAAACTCCGTTTTGGGTGATTCTTTTTGGAGAGTGTTCTATAATGAGTCTAGTTTATAGTAAAATTATTTTAATTTCGAGATAGTTGATATTTTATGAACAGTAGCTTTCGAAGTACCTGCTGCCAGAAACAACTAGAAATTCCAGCACCTACCATTTTCATGTCTTAACTTACCTTTATTAAATCAGGTTTCACATATAATCTTTTCAAGTTATATTTGAGTTTGATAACATCATAAGGGCACTCATAACAAAATAGAACATGTCATATTTCTAAAAATATATTTTTCAAATAATCATTTAAAACTTTTGACAATAACTCAAACTTAAGGCATTCTATCATGGTTAGAAGCCAACAATACTTGAACAATTAAAGATGAAGCTCCTACCTCTTGTGTAGGGTCTAAAAAGGGTCCTTCTCTTCTTCCTTAAGCTTCGAACAAGAGTCTTTGGAGTGGATGACCCTCCTTGAATCTTGGCTCTAGAACTTGAATGCTTAAGAAAATATTTCTCACTAGAGTTAAAGATTGTAACTCTTGTGAGGGCTAGTGAAAGTTTGGACTTAGGATTTAAGTGTTTGGATGAAGTTTAGAGGATCAAGAGAAGTCTTTGAAGAACATAAGAAGAATGATAGAATAAGAAAGAAAGAACACTTAGGGAGTTTTTGAATTGAAGAGAGTTTGAGGAGTATTTATAGTGGAAAGATTAGAGAAAAAACAGAAGAAGGAAAGCACTTGGAGCATGATTTATGGAAACATGTTGGCTGAATTTTGGGATGAAAATGCTCCTTGTTTTGTGCAAACATGTTTCCATGTTTTGTGCAAACACGTTTCCATGTTTTGTGCAAACACGTTGGATGAAAATGCTCCATGTTTTATGCAAACATGTTTCCATGTTTTGTGCAAAGATGTTAGTGGATATTTTTGTAATTAGACAATGATAGTGGTATTCTTGTAATTCCATTCATAGAGTAAGGGTATCTTTGTCATTTAATAAGGCAAGGGTAGTTTGGTAATTTCCTTTACATAGCAAGGGCATTTTCGTAATTTCCACTAAGTGATGGCATTTTCGTAATTCTTTGCATTTTTCTCTAGACATACTTAAGTAGACTATTTGTTGTGTTTCATAACATTTGTCCCGATTCTCTTGGTTTTGCTATCGCTAATTAATATTTATCTTAGTTATAAATTTGGGGATGTTACAGGTGTCACCCAAGAATTTGTCCTATATACTTTTCAAAAACATTCTCAAGTCCTTAATTTGATGGAAATTCGGCAGCATAACAGTTGTATACCGAATTTCTTTCAAATTTCCTTTATGCCACGATAACTCATAATACATGTACTTTCTCATTCAACTTCTATCATCATAATAGACTTAAAATCACATAAGCACACTCATCATAGCACATGTATCATCACAAACATACTTCAAATAATAAACTCATGTTATCAAAGATTATAATGTCTTATGCTTTGACCCTTACGGCCTTTAAACTCGAAATCTAAGTTCTCTATCATCATGACTTAATCTCTCGGGCACCTAGAGGTCCACAACTAAGTAATCCTCACTCAATTCCATGATCATAACTAATTCTAAACCTCAATAGTGTAGAATCTATATTTTGCTAAATACGGGTACTTAGGAGTCACAACTTTGACCCTTTCTAAGTTTGGTTTTCTCCTATAGCATCAAAATCAATTCCTAAACAAATTATGAGTGATTCCTACACATTTACACTAATTATAAACCATTATCACTAATATTATCCTTGCTGGAACAGAATCCAGAATTTGCATTTCTAAGGGATCTAGAATTCTCATTTTAATTCTTTTCTAGTTACTAACTTGTCTTAACTTTCTCAAATTAATTCCAACATCAAATATACTTGAATATACACATTCTAACATGATTAAATCATCATCATACAGTGAGCAAGTAGACAAGGCAAAACCGTGGGCATCATCATCATACAAAATATAAAATTTTCATTTCAAGCACATATAAATTACTAGTTTCTCTTGGAACCTTTTCAAAGCTTCTAAAACTCATTTTAGAACAATTTATTTCATTAAAATTATCATAGAACACACAAGGGCAGTGGCTATTTCAAATTACTCTCAAGAGGGATTTAAATCATAAAACCATACTTGGAACATTTCTTGAGATCATCTAAACTTAAGAAAATTATAAACAATAGGTTTTGGCACTTGGGACTAGATGAAACTCACACCAAGTTCAACATTATCACATGGCCAAAAATCAAGAGGGTAAAATACATTTATTTCCAAACTTTGTTTGAGATAATAATGGGCAAGTCTTTGAGCTCCAAATTTCTTAGGTGATGACAAACTAAAATATGCAATGCAATTTGTTTTATTCTTTATTATGAGGTGAGAGCATAAAATAAATATGCTATGCAAGCTCATTATTATCTTAGAAGTATAGTGATGACTTAAACATAAATATGACAATGCAAGTTAATTCTTTAGTCTTGAAAGTTTAGTGATGACATAAAGATAAATATGCATGCAAGTTCTTTTTACTTAACTTAGAGCTCATACAAGACTTTTAGAGAAACGTAATCTCAACCCAACATTCATCTCATCCACACAAAGTGAGCTTTAGAGTTCTTGAACCATAGCTTCAAAGAAACTTCATGGCTCTTAAACATCATCATCAAGCTCAAGGAAAATAAACTCAAAACAACACTTTAAAGGAAAAAGGAAAGAAAGGAACTGATATAACGCCCTGATTTTCTGTTAGAGTGAAAATGACCAAAATGCCCCTGATGTCATTTTCAGCCCGGAATTCGAGGAAAGCCAACCCAGTAGTACTCGAAGGGCAAACTCAATTTTGGAAGGGGATTAGATGACTTGTGTACCTTTCCGAGATCAAAAATCTCGTTTTTCGACTTTTTGGGTCAAAATGACCAAAACGCCCCTGCGGTGTTTTACCCATTTGCAAGTGCCGGATGAACCCGAAACTTCTCCAGATGGTTTTAAAAAGCATTTTTATGTAGTTTGTGACTTTAGTTTTGGTCTCGGAGGTCCCGACGAAATTAGTGCAAAATTACGATTTTGTCCCTGGTTTCGTGTTTTTATGGTTAATCGCGTGATTAAGCAAACCTAAACAATATTAGGCTCTAATCGAAGGTTAATTAATTTCCATAATTAATCTTGAGTCAAAATAATTTATTAAAATTGATTAGAACCTAAAAGTGCTTAATTACAACTTGAAATCTTATTTTAAATTCAAGATTCCTAGTCATGGAATCTTAAATAGTGTTTTCTCTTTCCAATTCCTCAAATCATGGAATTGTGTTTCCAATTGTTTATTCCTAAATGAGTTTTTAGTTCTCTAATGATGTATGAGCACTCCTAATCTTGTCATAAAATCCCTAAACCTCATTCTTAGTCACCTAAACTTAAGCTTAATTATTCCTAACCTTGTACCTAAACTAATACACACTTAATCCTACCACAAACACCCAATTACATGAGAGATTTTTCCTTCCTCCTTGCTGCCCTAATCTGGCCGAAGCCATGCCTCCCTAATATCCATCACATGTGCAAATTTTTCACACTTCAAAGGCCATACTTTCATCTTACATGAACCATGCTTTGTGTCACAACTTCCATACCTTCATCCATGCCTCCAAGGACAACTTCTAGAAGACTTTTCATCCCCCATTTTCTGGTCTGAATTCTGCCAGCCTTCCTCCCCTATTTTAATGAATTATTTCATTTCAAATTTGAAGGAAAATCACCTCAAATCACCATACCTTGTCATACTTTCAATCAAGCTTAATTTTCCAAATGAATAACTAAAGGAAATAAACCAATTCCCTCATTTATTTGTGGCTGAAAAACTTCCAGTCATGCTTAGTTTCTAGAAGATTTATTTTATTCAAAATTTGAAAGAAAACTCACTCAAAAACCCATGCTTGAAGCCATATCTTGTTTCATACACTCCATACCTCAAAACCATGCATGAATGACAAGTTGTAAGAGATATTTTCTCTTCCTTTCCCTCTCAAATGCTACAACTTCTCCTCCCCCTCAATGAGCCTTCATTGTTTTTATTTTCTATAAATACCTATGCTTAAGAACTTGTGAGAACCTTTAGATCAATTGTATAGTTTCAAGTTCGCTAGCTTTCTCTAAGTTCTTTTCCTTTTCTCTCAAAGTTCAAGAGAGTTCTCTCTTGTTCTTCATCTTCACCTTCTTCATCTCTTCATCTTATCATCATCTTATCATCATCTCATAACCTTCAAACACCACCCCAAAGTCTTGAATCACCTCCTAATCTCTCAAACACCTCACCTCAAACACAACCTCACCCAAACACATTTTTCTCTTCCTTGTTCTTCACAAGGCCGAAGCCATCTTGCCCCAAGGAGGAGTTCTTCATCTTGTTTTCCTTTTCAAAGTTCAAGCTTTTATCTCCACTCTAGGTAGGAGTGTTTTTCTAAACCTTGTTTTCTTGAAAATGAGTTTTATCTAGCTTTCTCTTGGATTTTCTTTTTGAAACTTTCTTTGTTTTTCCTTCCTTGATGTTTCGGCCTCTTGGTCTTGATGAGTATATGATAGCTCAATGATGAGAGCTCCTAGATGATGACTATGTGTTCATCCCAAAGGAACCTCTAGAGCTTGAGTTTTTATTTTCTCTAAGTTTCATCTTGATTTACTAACTCAAAGTGATTTCCAGCTCAAGAACACCTTCACTCTTTCTTGTTTTTCATTTCGGTTTCCTTGTCTCCTTTCCTCTAGTATTTCGATTTTATTTCCTTTTCTTTAAGGTCTTGTGTTTCCTTGAAAGTTTATTTATTTTGAGCTTGATGATGTCGTTCAAGAACCTCATAGTTCCTTTGAGAACTTGGTTCAAGAACTCTAAAGCTCTCTTTGTGATGAGATGAGTGTTAGGTTATTATTTTCTAAAGTCTTGTAAGAGCTCTAGATAACCTTAAAATGAACTTTGCATTCATGTTTACTTTTATGCTTTGCACATCATATTTATTTTCCTTGTCATCACTAAGTACCAAGATAACAAAGGAACTTGCATAATCATATTTATATTTCAAGCAATGCATTATCATGTCTATATTTCAAGTCCTCACTTAAATACCAAAGATAATAACAAGTTGCATTCATGTTTATTTTATGCTATCACTTTACTTTCTAAAGGAACCTAAAATAAGTGCATGAGCATGTTTATTTTATGTCATCACTTAAGTAAACCTAGAGCTCAAGGACATGCCCATTGTTGTCTCAAACAAAGGCTTGAAATATGTATTTCCTTAGCTTATGTTTTTGGCCCCTAATAGATTTATTGTGTACAAGTATTGAAAACTATGTTTTATAATTTTTCTAAGCTTTTATGAGTTTAAGGAATGCATAGAACTAAGTTTTATGAATTTAGGACCTCTTGAGACAAATTTGATTTAGCTACTGCCCTAATAAATATTTTGATGATTTTAGATGTTAAAAATATTTATAAATGAGTTTTGAAAGTTTGAAAAAGGTTCCAAGAGAAACTAGTATTTTATGTGCTTTAGAAATTGTGTTTTAATGCCTTTGTATGGAGACTTGGTTTCGGTTCTGCCTTACTATTTTATGGCCACTGTATGTGCTGTTTGTAACACCCTAATAGAACCCCATTGTGCTTAAGTTCACATTTGGATTCTATTAGTTGTCACATATGCCTTGCATTTATTTTCTTTTGAAATTAACTTAGAAAAATAGTCGAAGTTTTTTTTTCTTTAAATAAATTAATTTTTTTTGAAAAACTTAAGCCTGTAACGAGAAGTGAAATACATAGCGCTTTTATAGATAATAATCAAGTTACATTGCGCACTTAATTAAATAAGCGGAATAAGAGACTAAGTGTAGAACTATTATCACATAAACTGGAATATAATCACTTAATACATAAGTCACAACAGGGCATATATCATACTGATAAGTTATTACAAATAACAATATAAGTTCTACTATTACTAATTGTTTCTCACAAACTATAATGTAACTAAAGCTCAGAATGCTCCTACTTGAAAGGTTTGAAATCTTCACGCGCTACCTCCTTCCTCAGCTACAGCTTCGTTGCTTTAGGTGGACACGTCTAACTCTGGTAACAACAACTGAAAATAAACATAGGAGTGAGAAATACATGATTTCTCAGTAGGAGTTCCTACTTGTACTAAAAGTGTCATCGTTGTCGTCCCAGTCACTTCGGTTTATTATAAAAAGGTGAACAGATAAGGATTCAATTATCAAACTTTCACAAACGTGATTAGCCGAAGTGCAGTTACTTTTAAACTAATCTTGTACATTAGCAGAAATATCCATTCAGTATTTCATCAAGCATACATATAAGCATATCATGTAAAACCACTAACAAGCAATAATCATTTAGGAGCTGCATGCATTTCATGATTACTCATCCTCAACATTCACTTGTTTAGTGATCATCATCTTTCATTTATTTCATCAACATATTTCTTAATTACTCACGGGATGAATGCATCAATGCCTTAGACCACCCTAAAAGGGTAATGAGCTCATACCGTGGCCATCGCCACAACCTTTTCGTTTTCTTTCCGTTGCCATAATCTCAACGGTTTAGGGGGTTAAGCCGTGAGTTTAGCTCAAGTCCATTTTTCCAGACTATCATTGCTACTTTTTCAGGTTTTACTTTTATTCTCACTGAGTGAAATCATCAATACCTTAATCCTCAAAGAGGATTAAGCAGTGTGTTGGTCTATTTATTATTTCATTTGAAATATGAATGTATGCACATTAATAAATCATGGCACAGTCAATCATTTTATCATTATCATTTCATATCTCATCAATACATTCTCATTTCTGTATATCACTTCATGTAACATAGACAATATCATGTAAATCTCATAGTAAACATTCTAATAGATAATTCACATTAAGCAACCTAAGTTACCAAGTTAGGTCTCTAGTGTTCCTAATAGGTTATGGATATCTTGGTATTATCTTTTTCTCTTAGTCTTCTTTGTACTCTTAGTATTTTCATTAATACATTAATACCCTTTAAGATATTTTTAGAGGTTCTTTATATATTTTTATTATGACTTTTATATATATCTCCTGAAGATTATTATTCTACTTAAATCCTTAAAATTATCTCTTTATAAGACTTGAATCTTTTATTTAAAGTTCTGACATCTTTTAGAATAAAATTTGTAGCACTAACATCTTAGATTAGTGTAAATCAACTGTAAATTGTGCATAGTAGGATTCCCAGGAAAGAGAGGTGGGTCACAATGGACATGCTTAAATACCAAGTCTTTCCTTAGCCAGAACCTTTCCAAATTGCACTCTCACAGTATCACGCTACCTTCAAGACTTTCTCAGCACACTGTCCCGAAAATATATCTCTCATTCTGTATTTTCGTGGTGTAAAACTTTATGCATAGCATACATAAGTGTGTTTGATGTGTTAGCTTTTCCACAAAGTTGAAATCAGTCCATTTGCATTTTTCTAGAGTGAGTTACACCTATTTTACTACTACAAGATCAGATTAAGAGTTTCAGTCTTAGGCTCTACTTTAAAAATTTATATCTTGGGCTAGGAAACTCTGTTTTAGGTGATTCTTTTTGGAGAGTGTTCTACAATGAGTCTAGTTTATAATAAAAATATTTTCATTTCGAGATCCTTCATATTTTATGAACACTAATTTTCGAAGTAATTACTGCCAGAAATAACTAGAAATTCCAGCACCTGCCATGTTCATGTCTTAAGTTCTCTTTATTAACTCAAGTTTCACATACAATCTTTTAAGTTATATTTGAGTTTGATAACATCATAAAAGTACTCATAGCATAATAGAACATGTTGTGTTTTCTAAATATATAATTATTCAAAACTTTTCTCAATAACTCAAGTTTGAGGCATTCTATCCATGAGCAAAGTTAGAAGCCAACAATACTTGAACAAATAAAGAAGAAACTCCTACCTCTTGTGTAGGGTCTAAAAAGGGTCCTTCTCTTCTTCCTTAGGCTTTGAACAAGATTCTTTGGAGTGGATAACCCTCCTTGAATCTTGGCTCTAGAACTTGAGTGCTTAAGAAAATATTTCTCACTAGAGTTAAAGATTGTAACTCTTGTGAGGGCTAGTGAAAGTTTGGACTTAGGATTTAAGTGTTTGGATGAAGTTTAGAGGATCAAGAGAAGTCTTTGAAGAACATAAGAAGAATGATAGAATAAGAAAGAAAGAACACTTAGGGAGTTTCTGAATTGAAGAGAGTTTGAGGAGTATTTATAGTGGAAAGATTAGAGAAAAAACAGAAGAAGGAAAGCACTTGGAGCATGATTTATGGAAACATGTTGGATGAAAATGCTCCATGTTTTGTGCAAACATGTTGGATGAAAATGCTCCATGTTTTGTGCAAAGATGTTAGTGGAGATTTTCTAACCTTTAGTGCATGTATGTGATTCAGAAATGTGTATGATGCATGTGGTTAAATTATTGTGTTATCATCTTAATCCAATGGCTTAGATTCATTCTTGTCTAAAGACAAGTGTAGGGATTTGTGCAAATGGCATTGTAGTAATTTCTTTAACTAAGACAAGGATATTTTTGTAATTAGACAATGATAGTGGTATTCTTGTAATTCCATTCATAGAGTAAGGGTATCTTTGTCATTTAATAAGGCAAGGGTAGTTTGGTAATTTCCTTTACATAGCAAGGGCATTTTCGTAATTTCCACTAAGTGATGACATTTTCGTAATTCTTTGCATTTTTCTCCAGACATACTTAAGTAGTCTATTTGTTGTGTTTCATAATATTTGTCCGGATTCTCTTGGTTTTGCTATCGATAATTAAGATTAATATTTATCTTAGTTATAAATTTGGGGATGTTACACTGTTTGATGATGATAATATGATTAAGTGTGAATATAATTAATGTTAAAACTCATATGTGAAAGATAAGAGAAGTTAGAAACTAGAAAAGAATTAATTTGAGAATTTTAGATCCCTTAATGTTTAAATTTTCTGGATTCTGTCCAGCAAGGTTTAGTAATGCTAATCATGGTTTTAAATTACTTTAAATGTGTAGGAATGACTCATAATTGGTTTAGGACTTGATCTTGATACCTTAGGAGCAAATTGGACTTAGAAAGGGTCATTGTTGTGACTCCTAGGTACCCATAAAATTAGAATTTTAGATTCTGCATTCCTGAGGTTTAGAGATGTTTGTAATCATAGTATTGAGTGAGGAATACTTAGATATGAGCTTACAGGTACCCGAGAGGTTAAGTTGTGATGATTTATAACTTAGATTGTGAGTTAAGGACCTTAAGGGTCAATGCATAAGACATTAAGAATTTGTTAATGCTATGATGTGTATGTGATGCAATGCTATGTTGAGATGTTCATGATGCGTGAGGAAATTATTGTTGAGATATGAAGTTTATCATAGCATGAGATTTAAATGAGGAATATGTTGTGTGATTAGCTTGTGGCATAAGTTTCAGTTTGAAGGAAGTTCGGTTTAATAGCTGTCATGCTGCCGAATTTCCATCAAACCTTAAAGGGCTAAAGAAATGTTTTAAAGTACCATACAAGTTGAAAACCCTGGGTGACACCGGTTCGGCTGAGCACCCCCAGGGGAGACAAATCCGTGAGGGTATGAGTAGATGCAGCCTACCAAAGCGGACAAATTGTTGTGGCTTAATGCCCGCAAAGCGTTTCAAAGAGGGTATATCCTAAGAGAAGTGATCCCTGCCCCCTACCCGTACTTGCGTAATCGGGATTATTTTATTATGTTTCGCTTATTCAGATAATAAGCAAGAGCTAGTGACAACTGTAACATCCCCAAATTTATAACTAAGATAAATATTAATCTTAATTATCGATAGCAAAACCAAGAGAATCTGGACAAATGTTATGAAACACAACAAATAGACTACTTAAGTATGTCTAGAGAAAAATGCAAAGAATTACGAAAATGCCATCACTTAGTGGAAATTACGAAAATGCCCTTGCTATGTAAAGGAAATTACCAAACTACCCTTGCCTTATTAAATGACAAAGATACCCTTACTCTATGAATGGAATTACAAGAATACCACTATCATTGTCTAATTACAAAAATATCCTTGTCTTCGTTAAAGAAATTACTACAATGCCATTTGCACAAATCCCTATACTTGTCTTTAGACAAGAATGAATCTAAGCCATTGGATTAAGATGATAACACAATAATTTAACCACATACATCATACACATTTCTGAATCACATATATGCACTAAAGGTTAGAAAATCTCCACTAACATCTTTGCACAAAACATGGAAACATGTCTGCACAAAACATGGAAACATGTCTGTACAAAACATGGAAACATGTTTGCACAAAACAAGGAGCATTTTCATCCCAAAATTCAGCCAACATGTTTCCATAAATCATGCTCCAAGTGCTTTCCTTCTTCTGTTTTTTTCTCTAATCTTTCCACTATAAATACTCATCAAACTCTCTTCAATTCAGAAACTCCCTAAGTGTTCTTTCTTTCTTATTCTATCATTCTTCTTATGTTCTTCAAAGACTTCTCTTGATCCTCTAAACTTCATCCAAACACTTCAATCCTAAGTCCAAACTTTCACTAGCCCTCACAAGAGTTACAATCTTTAACTCTAGTGAGAAATATTTTCTTAAGCATTCAAGTTCTAGAGCCAAGATTCAAGGAGGGTCATCCACTCCAAAGACTCTTGTTCAAAGCTTAAGGAAGAAGAGAAGGACCCTTTTTAGACCCTACACAAGAGATAGGAGCTTCATCTTTAATTGTTCAAGCATTGTTGGCTTCTAACATTGATAGAATGCCTCAAGTTTGAGTTATTGTCAAAAGTTTTAAATGATTATTTGAAAAATATATTTTTAGAAATATGACATGTTAATTTACAGGCTATGTATTTCCCTTCTCGTTACAGGCTTAAGTTTTCAAAAAATTAATTTATTTAAAGAAAAAAAAATCTTCCACTATTTTTCTAAGTTAATTTCAAAAGAAAATAAATACAAGGCAAAAGTGACAACTAATAGAATCCAAATGTGAACTTAAGCACAGTGGGGTTCTATTAGGGTGTTACAACAACTAGCTGAGGTATGAGCTCATAACCTAGTTATTTTAGGGTTACCTTATTATGCTAAAGTACCATGATTGATGTCATGAAGTTGAGGAAAGATTCACTTGAAAGTTATATATACCCTTTATGCCACTTGTATGCTTCTTGAAATTGTGATTCATTGAATTTTTTGTTTGAGACATTGCCATGCTCTCATGTTTTAGTATGTTGCATTCATGACATCTAGATGCATGCTAAAAGGAATGAACCTTGAATAAATAGTTTTATAAACCCTAAATTGAATCTTATATGCATGCACACTCTTTTATAATTAAACCCAAGGTTCCTGAGGATGTGAACGATGTAACCCTAGGATAGGAGACTCCTACTGAGATTCTTTAGTAAGAATTCTCACTCCTTTCTCTTTCTTCTTCCGTCACATCTTCAAAGATCGATGGCGACGTTCGTAGTCTTCATTGCCACGCCTGTATGGGAGGTGCACTACGACTCGGACCACCGCTTGTATCACTTTGAGGGTCGTTGTGCTATTCACGTTTTTGTGTACAGGGGATGACCTTTCACCTATCCAGTATCGAGCTACCAGTTCACTCCTACAGTACCTTTTGGTGGTGACGACATGATCTTCGAGCGTACCCGCCCACGCGACGAGTAGAGACGTCGTGCTCGTCCGTCTGCTTCTCCCGTCCATGACTTTCCAGAGTATGTGCCACATTCGAGGAGGTCTGAGATGGACCCGTCTGAGGATTCGCCTATGCACGTCCCTTCGGTGGGTTCTGCACCTTTTCCCCAGTACCGGCGTGCGGGGAGTGAGGAGACTGTGATGCAGCCGCATCTAGTGAGGAGGGCCGAGATGCATCCGCGCCGAGGAGCTCATGCTTAGCTGGCACATGTTCTTTCCCACTCCACTGGCCAACTCAGAAGGAGATCGAGCAGTTCGGGCTACATACCCCCGTCGCCCGAGTTGTAACACCCTAATAGAACCCCACTGTGCTTAAGTTCACATTTGGATTCTATTAGTTGTCACTTATGCCTTGTATTAATTTTCTTTTGAAATTAACTTAGAAAAATAATGGAAGTTTTTTTTTTCTTTAAATAAATTAATTTTTTTGAAAACTTAAGCCTGTAACGAGAAGTGAAATACATAGCGCTTTTATAGATAATAATCAAGTTACATTGCGCACTTAATTAAATAAGCGGAATAAAAGACTAAGTGTAGAACAATTATCACATAAACTGGAATATAATCACTTAATACATAAGTCACAACAGGGCATATATCATACTGATAAGTTATTACAAATAACAATATAAGTTCTACTATTACTAATTGTTTCTCACAAACTATAATGTAACTAAAGCTCGGAATGCTCCTACTTGAACGGTTTGAAATCTTCACGTGCTACCTCCTTCCTCGACTACGGCCTCGTTGCTTTAGGTGGACACGTTTGTCTCTAGTAACGACAACGGAAAATAAACATAGGAGTGAGAAATACATGATTTCTCAGTAGGAGTTCTTACTTGTACTAAAAGTGTCATCGTTGTCGTCCCAGTCACTTCAGGTTTATTATAAAAAGGTGAACAGGTAAGGATTCAATTATCAAACTTTCACAAACGTGATTAGCTGAAGTGCGATTACTTTTAAACTAATCTTGAACATTAGCGAAATATTCATTCAAGATTTCATCAAGCATACATATAAGCATATCATGTAAAACCACTAATAAGCGATAATCATTTAGGAGCTGCATGCATTTCATGATTACTCATCCTCAACATTCACTTGTTTAGTGATCATCATCTTTCATTTATTTCATCAACATATTTCTTAATTACTCACGGGATGAATGCATCAATGCCTTAGACCACCCTAAAAGGGTAATGAGCTCATACCATGGCCGTCGCCATAACCTTTTTGGTTTTCATTCCGTTGCCGTGATCTCAACGGTTTAGGGGGTTAAGCCGTAAGTTTAGCTCAAGTCCACTTTTCCAGACTTTCATTGCTACTTTTTCAAACTTTACTTTTATTATTTCCTTTGAAAATGAATGTATGCATATCATCATGTAATCACAATAAATCATGGGCAATCAATCATTCATCTTCATCATTTCATAACTCATCACCATACATTCACTTTACTATAATTCACTTCATGAAACATGGATAATATCATGTAAATCTCATAGTAAACATTTTCATAAATGATTCATTTTAAGCAACCAAAATTATCAAGTTGAGTTCCTAGTGTTCTTAAGAGGTAATGGATGTCTTAGTATTATCTTTTTCTCTTAGTGTTCTTTGTACTCTTAGAATTCCATTAATACATTAATGCATTTCAAAATATTATTATAGGTTCTTTATATATTCTTATTATGGTTTTCGTATAACTCTTGAAGATTATTATTCTACTTAAATTCTTAAAATTCTCTTTTTACAAGACTTGATTCTTTTATTTATAGTTTTGACATCTTTTAGAAGAAAGTTTATAATTCTCTGTATACTTGTTATCTCAGCTTAGTAAAGGTAGTTCCAAATTCCTAACTCATCAAATTTTAGCATTTACATCTTTGGAATAGTGTAAATCCATTGTAAACCATGCATAGGAGGGTTCCCAGGAAAGAGAGGTGGGTCACAATGGACATGCTTAAATACCAAGTCTTTCCTTAGCCTTCCAAACTGCACTTTCACAGTACACTATCCCGAAATTTATTTCTCATTCTGTATTTACGTGGTACAAAGCTTTATACATAACATACATGGGTGTATTCCTATATGTGTTAGCTCTCCAACAAAGTTGAAATCAGTCCATTTGCATTTTCTAGAGTGAGTTACACCTATTTTACTACTACAAGGTCAGATTTAAAGTTTCAGTCTTAGGCTCTAATTTAAAAATTTATATCTTGAGCTAGAAAACTCCGTTTTGGGTGATTCTTTTTGGAGAGTGTTCTATAATGAGTCTAGTTTATATTAAAATTATTTTAATTTCGAGATACTTGATATTTTATGAACAGTAGCTTTCGAAGTACCTGCTGCCAGAAACAACTAGAAATTCCAGCACCTACCATTTTCATGTCTTAAGTTACCTTTATTAAATCAGGTTTCACATACAATCTTTTCAAGTTATATTTGAGTTTGATAACATCATAAGGGTACTCATAACAGAATAGAACATGTCATATTTCTAAAAATATATTTTTCAAATAATCATTTAAAACTTTTGACAATAACTCAAACTTGAGGCATTCTATCAAGGTTAGAAGCCAACAATGCTTGAACAATTAAAGATGAAGCTCCTACCTCTTGTGTAGGGTCTAAAAGGGTCCTTCTCTTCTTCCTTAAGCTTTGAACAAGAGTCTTTGGAGTGGATGACCCTCCTTGAATCTTGGCTCTAGAACTTGAATGCTTAAGAAAATATTTCTCACTAGAGTTAAAGATTGTAACTCTTGTGAGGGCTAGTGAAAGTTTGGACTTAGGATTTAAGTGTTTGGATGAAGTTTAGAGGATCAAGAGAAGTCTTTGAAGAACATAAGAAGAATGATAGAATAAGAAAGAAAGAACACTTAGGGAGTTTTTGAATTGAAGAGAGTTTGAGGAGTATTTATAGTGGAAAGATTAGAGAAAAAAGCGAGAAGAAGGAAAGCACTTGGAGCATGATTTATGGAAACATGTTGGCTGAATTTTGGGATGAAAATGCTCCTTGTTTTGTGCAAACATGTTTCCATGTTTTGTGCAAACACGTTTCCATGTTTTGTGCAAACACGTTTCCAGGTTTTATGCAAACATGTTGGATGAAAATGCTCCATGTTTTATGCAAACATGTTTCCATGTTTTATGCAAACACGTTTCCATGTTTTGTGCAAAGATGTTAGTGGATATTTTCTAACCTTTAGTGCATGTATGTGATTCAGAAATGTGTATGATGTATGTGGTTAAATTATTGTGTTATCATCTTACTCCAATGGGTTAGATTCATTCTTGTCTAAAGACAAGTCTAGGGATTTGTGTAAATGGCGTTGCAGTAATTTCTTTAACTAAGACAAGGATATTTTTGTAATTAGACAATGATAGTGGTATTCTTGTAATTCCATTCATAGAGTAAGGGTATCTTTGTCATTTAATAAGGCAAGGGTAGTTTGGTAATTTCCTTTACATAGCAAGGGCATTTTCGAAATTCTTTGCATTTTTCTCTAGACATACTTAAGTAGACTATTTGTTGTGTTTCATAACATTTGTCCCGATTATCTTGGTTTTGCTATCGCTAATTAATATTTATCTTAGTTATAAATTTGGGGATGTTACATTTCTCCCCTCCTTATTAAAAATTTTGCCCTCAAAATTTGATACCTGTGAATAGGTTCGGAAATTCTTTTCGCATATCTTCCTCAAGCTCCCATGTGTGCTCTTCCATTCCATCTTGTCCCCAAGCTACTCGGACCAGAGATACAGATTTGTTTCTCAGCTGCTTGATGCCATGATCCACGATCCTCATCGGTGGTAAGTCAAAAGTTAAGTCATCTTTTAATTGTATAGTTTCTGGCTCAAACACATGACTGGGGTCTGACTGATACTTTCTCAATTGGGACACATGAAAAACATTGTGTAGGTTAGACAAATTTGGAGGCAATGCAATTTGGTAGGCGGAGGGACCTACCTTTCTGAGGATTTGGAAGGGTCCTAAGAATCTAGGGCTTAGCTTTTTGACTTTCATTGCACGACCTATACCTGTGGTAGGAGTAATTCGCAAGAATATGTGTTCTCCTTCTTGAAATTGAGGTTTCCTTCTCTTGTCAGCATAGCTCTTCTGCCTACTCTAAGCAGTGAGGATTCTTTCCCTAATTCTCCTTATTTGTTTGGTTGTCTCTTCTACCAAATCAGGGCCCAAAATACTTTGCTCTCCCGGGTCACACCAACAAAGTGGTGATTGACACTTTCTACCATACAAAGCCTCATAGGGTGCCATCCCAATGCTAGTGTGGTAACTATTATTATATGCAAACTCAACCAATGGAAGTTGTTTGTCCCAACTTTTTGGCTGGTCTAAGACACATGCTCTTAGCATATCCTCAAGGGTTTGAATTGTTCTTTCCGATTGTCCATCACCTGAGGGTGATAGGCGTGCTTAGACACAACTTTGATCCAAATGCCTTTTGCAAAGCTCCCAAAATCTTGAGGTGAACCTTGGATCCCTATCTGAGACAATGGT
This sequence comes from Dalbergia cultrata, assembly GCA_031216105.1. Lineage (NCBI taxonomy): Eukaryota > Viridiplantae > Streptophyta > Magnoliopsida > Fabales > Fabaceae > Dalbergia > Dalbergia cultrata. Next base: position 38,840,730 of record CM062346.1, on the reverse strand, counting down.
TTTGGGTACTCCATGGAGCCTTATTATCTCTTGGATGTATAGCTGAGCTAACTTCTCCAAAGGGTAATTTGCTCGAATGGGTAAAAAGTGAGCAGATTTGGTCAATCTATCCACAATTACCCATATGGAGTCATGTCCGGTAGGCGTTCTTGGCAATCCCATCACGAAATCCATGGATATTCCTTCCCACTTCCATTCGGGATTTCGAGAGGTTGCAGACTCAGGAGGGTTTTGATGCTCTATCTTCACTTTTTGGCATACCAAACATTTTTGCACTATATTTGCTATATCTGCTTTCATCTTTGGCCACGAACATCTTTTAGGTCATGGTACATCTTGGTTATACCGGGTGTACACTAAATTGACTCTTGTGGGCTTCTTCCAAAATGCTAGCTCTCAATCCTTCTTTTGCAGGTACACAGATTCTCCCTTGGTATCTCCACACTCCTTCCTTATCCTGGACAAACTCTTTCAACTCTCCTACTTCGACAAGGGTTAAGGTTCTAAGGAAATCCTCATCTTCCCTTTGGGCTTGAATTATTTGATCCTTAAAGCTACTGGTTACACTTAGCTGGCTTAACCAAATTTGTTCTGAAATCCCCCTATATCCTAAGTTGAGGTTCCTAAAATCTTCTATCAGCTCATTTTCTTTCACCATGAGCCAAGCGGCATGCAAGGACTTACGACTCAAAGCGTCTGCTACCACATTTGCCTTTCCTGGGTGGTAGTTCAACCCAAAGTCATAGTCCTTGAGAAACTCCATCCAACGCCTTTGTCTCATATTGAGTTCCTTTTGGTTGAAGAGGTATTTCAGACTTTTGTGGTCAGACAAGACTTCAAACCTTACACCATAAAGATGATGTCTCCAGATTTTTAAGGCAAAGACAATAGCCGCTAGCTCTAAGTCATGGATTGGGTAATTAACTTCATGGGGTTTGAGCTGTCTAGAGGCATAGGCTACTACATTCCTATTTTGCATCAAAACACATCCTAGTCCTCTTCCCGAGGCATCACAATACACCTCAAATTTTTCTTTTGGGTCGGGTAGGATTAGGACAGGGTAGTGGTCAACTTCTTTTTTAGTTCTTGGAAACTCTCTTCACATTCTGGGCTCCATATAAAAGCTGAATTCTTCCTTGTTAGCTTGGTGAGGGGTAAGGCAATTTAGGAAAAACCTCTAATGAACCTTCGGTAGTAACCGGCTAGCCCTAGAAAACTCCTAATCTCCTTCACAGTGGTAGGGGTTTCCCATTGTTGCACCGCTTCTATCTTACTTGGGTCTCTTGCTATTCCCCCATGTGACACTACATGACCTAAGAACTTAACTTCCTTCGTCCAAAATTCACACTTGGACAACTTTGCATAAAGTTTCTTGTTCCTCAACACCTCCAACACCACTCGTAAGTGTTCTTCGTGCTCTTCTTCAGTTCTAGAGTAAACTAGAATGTCATCGATGAACACTATTACAAACTTGTCCAAGTATGGTCTAAATATCCTATTCATGTAGTCCATAAACACTGCCGGTGCATTGGTTAACCCAAACGACATCACATTAAACTCATAATGTCCATATCTAGTCCTAAAGGCTGTCTTTGGTATGTCCTCCTCCTTCACTCGAATCTGGTGGTATCCTCGATCGCAGATCTATCTTGGAAAACACTTGGGCTCCTCTTAATTGGTCCATGAGGTCATCTATTCTAGGCAAAGGGTATTTATTCTTTATGGTCACTTGGTTTAGCTGCCTATAATCCACACATAACCGCAAGCTCCCATCCTTCTTCTTGACAAATAGCATAGCAGCGCCCCATGCTGAAGCACTAGGCCTAATGAATTTCTTCTCTAGTAGCTCCTCTAATTGCTTCTTCAATTACATTAACTCGGCGGTGGCATCCTATAAGGAGCTATAGATATGGGTCCCGTTCCCGGCACCAAATCTATAGAAAACTCAATCTCCCTTTTTGGAGGAAATTCAGGTATGTCATCAGGAAAAACATCAGAGAATTCCTTTACTACAAGGATCTTTTCTAGAGCTTGCTCCACTTCCCTCTCACTTGTCATCAGGAAAACATATCCTCGCTCTTCATTCCTACTATCCCCCACGGTAATGGAGTTTAGGTATAGTCGTACCTTTCTATCAAGTTTAGAGGGATTGGGTAAAGATGGTTTGGGAAGAAATACTAGTGACTTATTTGCACAATGTAGTAACACACGGTTAGCCGAAAGCCAATCCATGCCCAAGATTACCTCAAAACTAGACAAGGGTAGACAAACTAAATCATGATGAAAAATCCTATCAGCTACCTCAAATTCACAATTTAGGCAGGCTTGATCAGTTCTAACAGTATTTATAGTGGGTGTAGAGACAACTAAGATGATTTTTAAGTCAGATATATACAACCTCAACTTATTAGCACAATCATATGAATTGAATGAATGTGTTGCGCCAGAATCAAACAATACAATTAAGGATTTTCCATTAATTATACACTTACCTTGAATCAGATCATCGGATTCTGAGGGCATCTCAGCAATGATAGCAAACACGCGTCCCTGTGCCTTAGGCTTGAGTGTAGAGGACTGATTGAACTTTAGGCACTCTCTAGAATAGTGTCCCGCCTGGCCCACACCGATAACAAACATTCTTACCAAATCTGCAGTCCCTCCATGTATCTTTCCACAAGTGGCACAAGGGGTCTACTCATAGGTTCAGGGACGGCCATCCTAGGTCGATTAACAGCTTGTGTCTTAGGTTGATTCATCATAGGGTGTTGGGGTTGTCTCCCTTTAAATCCACCTCCTTGGTAGGGTTTCTTGTAAGGGGGTGGGAACCCTCGGTGACCTTGTTGAGCAGACCTCTTCCTATTCTCTTCAACTCGGTGGGCAACTAGCTGGCGATTGCAACTCTCACCACTTGGCTTTTGGCGACTAAAGATGCATAGTCAGTGACCTCCAGTGGAGCCACAGATGCCAAAATGTCTGGCCTCAAACCACTCTCGTATTTCATGCATTTCCAAGCCTCGTTGGGATTACTTTGGTAGCTAGTGGAGTGTTTGATCAGTTCTTCAAACTTAGCTGTGTACTCACCACACTTGATTTCCACATGTCGACAATAGAAATTCTACTTCCTTTGCCTTCTTAACCGGATCTGGAAGATATTTCTTATGGAATGTAGCATAGAAAACCTCCCACGTAATCTGTATGTCAGCACTTTCAAGCAAGCCCTTTGCACCCTTCCACCACGCTGCCTCCCCTTTCAAAGATATAAGTAGAGAATGCCACCTTTTGTTCATCAGAGCATTCTACCACTGAGAAAACCTTCTCCATCGCTTGAATCCATATGTCAGCTATTTCGGGTTAGTTGTCCCTTTGAATTCTGGAGGTCCAAATTCTCTTGAATTCTCGAGAATTTTCCATGTTCTTGGTTCCCAACCTGATTCCTCGACATCCTATTCATCCGCTCCATCATCACTTTGTTGCTTGTGCTTGCATAGCCCTAGCCATCTCCTGGAGTGCATTTGCCAGTTCATCACGATTACCTCCACCGCGTGCCCCATGCGTACGTCTGTTTGCTGCCATTAGTTCCTAGACACACCAAACAACGATCATCGAGTTGATCATGCTCAATACTATAGCTAAGCATGGTAGCAACTATGGCAGTATCACAAGACGATCATGCATTTCTAAATCCTATATCCCATCATACAGATAAGATTAATAGCATGATATCATAGACAGAAGCATAGTCAGTCCATTCCTCAGGCTTAAATAGGATGAACTGCTCTGATACCATAATGTAACACCCTAATAGAACCCCACTGTGCTTAAGTTCACATTTGGATTCTATTAGTTGTCACTTATGCCTTGTATTAATTTTCTTTTGAAATTAACTTAGAAAAATAATGGAAGTATAATTTTCTTTAAATAAATTAATTTTTTTGGAAACTTAAGCACAGAATGAAGTGAAATACATAGCGCTTTTATAGATAATAATCAAGTTACATTGCGCACTTAATTAAATAAGCGGAATAAAAGACTAAGTGTAGAACAATTATCACATAAACTGGAATATAATCACTTAATACATAAGTCACAACAGGGCATATATCATACTGATAAGTTATTACAAATAACAATATAAGTTCTACTATTACTAATTGTTTCTCACAAACTATAATGTAACTAAAGCTCGGAATGCTCCTACTTGAGAGGTTTGAAATCTTCACGCGCTACCTCCTTCCTCAACACGGCCTCGTTGCTTTAGGTGGACACGTTTGTCTCTCGTAACGACAACGGAAAATAAACATAGGAGTGAGAAATACATGATTTCTCGATGGGAGTTCCTACTTGTACTAAAAGTGTCATCGTTGTCGTCCCAGTCACTTCGGGTTTATTATAAAAGGTGAACAGTAAGGATTCAATTATCAAACTTTCACAAACGTGATTAGCGAAGTGCAGTTACTTTTAAACTAATCTTGAACATTAGCGAAATATTCATTCAAGATTTCATCAAGCATACATATAAGCATATCATGTAAAACCACTAATAAGCGATAATCATTTAGGAGCTGCATGCATTTCATGATTACTCATCCTCAACATTCACTTGTTTAGTGATCATCATCTTTCATTTATTTCATCAACATATTTCTTAATTACTCACGGGATGAATGCATCAATGCCTTAGACCACCCTAAAAGGGTAATGAGCTCATACCATGGCCGTCGCCATAACCTTTTTGGTTTTCATTCCGTTGCCGTGATCTCAACGGTTTAGGGGGTTAAGCCGTAAGTTTAGCTCAAGTCCACTTTTCCAGACTTTCATTGCTACTTTTTCAAACTTTACTTTTATTATTTCCTTTGAAAATGAATGTATGCATATCATCATGTAATCACAATAAATCATGGGCAATCAATCATTCATCTTCATCATTTCATAACTCATCACCATACATTCACTTTACTATAATTCACTTCATGAAACATGGATAATATCATGTAAATCTCATAGTAAACATTTTCATAAATGATTCATTTTAAGCAACCAAAATTATCAAGTTGAGTTCCTAGTGTTCTTAAGAGGTAATGGATGTCTTAGTATTATCTTTTTCTCTTAGTGTTCTTTGTACTCTTAGAATTCCATTAATACATTAATGCATTTCAAAATATTATTATAGGTTCTTTATATATTCTTATTATGGTTTTCAGTATAACTCTTGAAGATAATTATTCTACTTAAATTCTTAAAATTCTCTTTTACAAGACTTGATTCTTTTATTTATAGTTTTGACATCTTTTAGAAGAAAGTTTATAATTCTCTGTATACTTGTTATCTCAGCTTAGTAAAGGTAGTTCCAAATTCCTAACTCATCAAATTTTAGCATTTACATCTTTGGAATAGTGTAAATCCATTGTAAACCATGCATAGGAGGGTTCCCAGGAAAGAGAGGTGGGTCACAATGGACATGCTTAAATACCAAGTCTTTCCTTAGCTGGAACCTTTCGAAACTGCACTTTCACAGTACACTATCCTGAAATTTATTTCTCATTCTGTATTTACGTGGTACAAAGCTTTATACATAACATACATGGGTGTATTCCTATATGTGTTAGCTCTCCAACAAAGTTGAAATCAGTCCATTTGCATTTTTCTAGAGTGAGTTACACCTATTTTACTACTACAAGGTCAGATTTAAAGTTTCAGTCTTAGGCTCTAATTTAAAAATTTATATCTTGAGCTAGAAAACTCCGTTTTGGGTGATTCTTTTTGGAGAGTGTTCTATAATGAGTCTAGTTTATATTAAAATTATTTTAATTTCGAGATACTTGATATTTTATGAACAGTAGCTTTCAAGTACCTGCTGCCAGAAACAACTAGAAATTCCAGCACCTACCATTTTCATGTCTTAAGTTACCTTTATTAAATCAGGTTTCACATACAATCTTTTCAAGTTATATTTGAGTTTGATAACATCATAAGGGTACTCATAACAGAATAGAACATGTCATATTTCTAAAAATATATTTTTCAAATAATCATTTAAAACTTTTGACAATAACTCAAACTTGAGGCATTCTATCAAGGTTAGAAGCCAACAATGCTTGAACAATTAAAGATGAAGCTCCTACCTCTTGTGTAGGGTCTAAAAAGGGTCCTTCTCTTCTTCCTTAAGCTTTGAACAAGAGTCTTTGGAGTGGATGACCCTCCTTGAATCTTGGCTCTAGAACTTGAATGCTTAAGAAAATATTTCTCACTAGAGTTAAAGATTGTAACTCTTGTGAGGGCTAGTGAAAGTTTGGACTTAGGATTTAAGTGTTTGGATGAAGTTTAGAGGATCAAGAGAAGTCTTTGAAGAACATAAGAAGAATGATAGAATAAGAAAGAAAGAACACTTAGGGAGTTTTTGAATTGAAGAGAGTTTGAGGAGTATTTATAGTGGAAAGATTAGAGAAAAAACAGAAGAAGGAAAGCACTTGGAGCATGATTTATGGAAACATGTTGGCTGAATTTTGGGATGAAAATGCTCCTTGTTTTGTGCAAACATGTTTCCATGTTTTGTGCAAACACGTTTCCATGTTTTGTGCAAACACGTTTCCAGGTTTTATGCAAACATGTTGGATGAAAATGCTCCATGTTTTATGCAAACATGTTTCCATGTTTTATGCAAACACGTTTCCATGTTTTGTGCAAAGATGTTAGTGGATATTTTCTAACCTTTAGTGCATGTATGTGATTCAGAAATGTGTATGATGTATGTGGTTAAATTATTGTGTTATCATCTTAATCCAATGGGTTAGATTCATTCTTGTCTAAAGACAAGTCTAGGGATTTGTGTAAATGGCGTTGTAGTAATTTCTTTAACTAAGACAAGGATATTTTTGTAATTAGACAATGATAGTGGTATTCTTGTAATTCCATTCATAGAGTAAGGGTATCTTTGTCATTTAATAAGGCAAGGGTAGTTTGGTAATTTCCTTTACATAGCAAGGGCATTTTCGTAATTCTTTGCATTTTTCTCTAGACATACTTAAGTAGACTATTTGTTGTGTTTCATAACATTTGTCCCGATTATCTTGGTTTTGCTATCGCTAATTAATATTTATCTTAGTTATAAATTTGGGGATGTTACACGAGTGTCCCCGTCGTCACTAGATTCTGGTGGAGAACCTTACAAGTACCCGAGCCTTAGTGGAGATCTTCCCTTCGGCAGTACCTTTTGGGAAGGGTTGTAGATTAGTACTCGTAGCTTAGTAGGAGGGTAGCATTTTGGGTTTCATTTCCTGTTGTGCCATGTACTTTACGCTTTCTAGTTTTCTGTTGTATTTTATTTCTAATGTATTACAAGCTCTACCTGTTCTTAGGGTCTGACTAGCTATGTACTTCAACTATATTATTATTAATGAAATGTTTCTTTTGTTATCATGATCGTTGTTCTTTGAGTATATGCTTTACCTTATGATTTCTAATGACTGTTACGCGTGCTTTATATCTCTGTCATTCGATTAATTAAGTTCGCGGCTCTCACTTTGTTTTATGTTTCAAAAAAGATTAACCCATAATTTCCGTTAAGTATTTTAATAAAATGATGAGACTAAGGAGTAATAGCCTAATGTTTAACCTAATGTATTATAGAGAGTTGGGTTAAAGATTAGGGTGTTACAACTGAAACTGAAACTAAACAAAAGAGAAGGAAAATACATCATATTCTTTATCATGTGCCGGCCAACTTTAAGGTTAACAAGGGTAGACTTTGGGCTTATAGAAATCCTTGTAATTATTTTCTTAAGTTGAAATCATTAGTGAGCTAAGTAACATAAGTAACATAAATAGAACTTAAAGAAAGAAAACTCAAGCTTTAGAGGTCTCATGGAGATGAACACAAGTCATCATCTATAGACATTCATCATCAAGCTATCATGAGGGATACACAAGGCCTTGAGGCTGAAAACCAAAAGGAAAAGATAAAGAGGAAAACCGAAAAGAAGAACCAAGATAAACAACATTTTACTTCAAGAACAAAACACTTTTGAGTAAGAGAAATATTTTAGAACAACTCCCTACCAAGTGTGAAGACAAAGGCTTGGTCTTTGAGATGAGAATGAGAAGAAAAGCTCTCCTCAAAGTAGTGATGGTGGTTCGGCCTTGAGAGAAAAAAAAAGAAAGGATGAGTTTTTGTGTGAGCTTGTGTTTGAGGATGAAAGTTTTGGTGCTTAGATGAAGATCTACGGTGGTGGTGTGGTGGTTTGAGGTGGTGATATGGTGGCTCAAGGTGGAGGATGAAGAAGATGAAGAAGAAGAAAAGCTCTTGGAAACTTAGAGAGAAAAGGAAAAAACTTGCAAGAAAGCTTGAAACCAAAACTTAGCAAATGAACAAAAGTTATTCAAGTTCTTCCAAGCAATCTATTTATAGAAAAACAAAACAATGGAGGCTCATGGAGGGGGAGTAACCGTGTGGCCTTGCCTCATATTCCATAAGGTGAGAGATGGAATTCTTGAAGCATGGTGAAGCTTGGTTGAAAGTATGGAGAGTATGGCTCAAGGTAAGGCTTCAAGCACGGCTCAAAGTATGGCCATTGTGTGCAAACAAATTCAACATGTGGAAAATGGGGGAGGAGTGGCCATGTTGTAACACCCTAATAGAACCCCACTGTACTTAAGTTCACATTTGGATTCTATTAGTTGTCACTTATGCCTTGTATTAATTTTCTTTTGAAATTAACTTAGAAAAATAGTGGAAGTTTTTTTTTTCTTTAAATAAATTAATTTTTTGAAAACTTAAACCTGTAACGAGAAGTGAAATACATAGCGCTTTTATAGATAATAATCAAGTTACATTGCGCACTTAATTAAATAAGCGGAATAAAAGACTAAGTGTAGAACAATTATCACATAAATTGGAATATAATCACTAAATACATAAGTCACAACAGGGCATATATCATACTGATAAGTTATTACAAATAATAATATAAGTTCTACTATTACTAATTGTTTCTCACAAACTATAATGTAACTAAAGCTCGGAATGCTCCTACTTGAACGGTTTGAAATCTTCACGTGCTACCTCCTTCCTCAGCTATGGCTTCGTTGCTTTAGGTGGACACGTCTGTCTCTGGTAACGACAACGGAAAATAAACATAGGAGTAAGAAATACATGATTTCTCAGTAGGAGTTCCTACTTATACTAAAAGTGTCATCGTTGTTGTCCCAGTCACTTCGGGTTTATTATAAAAAGGTGAACAGGTAAGGATTCAATTATCAAACTTTCACAAACGTGATTAGCCGAAGTGCAATTACTTTTAAACTAATCTTGAACATTAGCAGAAATATTCATTCAGTATTTCATCAAGCATACATATAAGCATATCATGTAAAACCACTAATAAGCAGTAATCATTTAGGAGCTGCATGCATTTCATGATTACTCATCCTCAACATTCACTTGTTTAGTGATCATCATCTTTCATTTATTTCATCAACATATTTCTTAATTACTCACGGGATGAATGCATCAATGCCTTAGACCACCCTAAAAGGGTAATGAGCTCATACCGTGGCCGTCGCCACAACCTTTTGGTTTTCTTTCCGTTGCCATGATCTCAACGGTTTAGGGGGTTAAGCCGTGAGTTTAGCTCAAGTCCACTTTTCCAGACTATCATTGCTACTTTTTCAGGTTTTACTTTTATTCTCACTGAGTGAAATCATCAATATCTTAATCTTCAAAGAGGATTAAGCAGTGAGTTGGTCTATTTATTATTTCATTTGAAACATGAATGTATGCACATTAGTAAATCATGGCACAGTCAATTATTTTATCATTATCATTTCATATCTCATCAATACATTCACATTTCTGTATATCACTTCATGTAACATAGACAATATCATGTAAATCTAATAGTACACATTCTCATAGATAATTCATATTAAGCAACCTAAGTTATCAAGTTAGGTCTCTAGTGTTCCTAATAGGTTATGAATATCTTGGTATTATCTTATTATCTTAGTCTTCTTTGTACTCTTAGTATTTTTCCATTAATACATTAATACCCTTTAAGATATTTTTAGAGGTTCTTTATATATTTTTATTATGACTTTTATATATATCTCCTAAAGATTATTATCCTACTTAAATCCTTAAAATTATCTCTTTACAAGACTTGAATATTTTATTTAGAGTTCTGACATCTTTTAGAATAAAATTTGTAGCACTAACATCTTAGATTAGTGTAAATCAACTATAATTGTGCATAGTAAGATTCCCAGGAAAGAGAGGTGGGTCACAATGGACACGCTTAAATACCAAGTCTTTCCTTAGCCAGAACCTTTCTAAATTGCACTCTCACAGTATCACGCTACCTTCAAGACTTTCTCAGCACACTGTCCCGAAATTATATCTCTCATTCTGTATTTTCGTGGTGTACAAATTTATGCATAGCATACATAAGTGTGTTTGTAGATGTGTTAGCTTTTCCACAAAGTTGAAATCAGTCCATTTGCATTTTTCTAGAGTGAGTTACACCTATTTTACTACTACAAGGTCAGATTAAGAGTTTTAGTCTTATGCTCTACTTTAAAAATTTATATCTTGGGTTAGGAAACTCCGTTTTAGGTGATTCTTTTTGGAGAGTGTTCTACAATGAGTCTAGTTTATAATAAAAATATTTTAATTTCGAGATCCTTCATATTTTATGAACACTAATTTTCGAAGTAACTACTGCCAGAAATAACTAGAAATTCCAGCACCTACCATGTTCATGTCTTAAGTTATCTTTATTAACTCAAGTTTCACATACAATCTTTTAAGTTATATTTGAGTTTGATAACATCATAAAAGTACTCATAGCAGAATAGAACATGTTGTGTTTTCTAAAAATATAATTACTCAAAACTTTTGACAATAACTCAAGTTTGAGGCATTCTATCCATGAGCAAAGTTAGAAGCCAACAATACTTGAACAAATAAAGAAGAAACTCCTACCTCTTGTGTAGGGTCTAAAAAGGGTCCTTCTCTTCTTCCTTAAGCTTTGAACAAGAGTCTTTGGAGTGGATGACCCTCCTTGAATATTGGCTCTAGAACTTGAGTGCATAAGAAAATATTTCTCACTAGAGTTAAAGATTGTAACTCTTGTGAGGGCTAGTGAAAGTTTGAACTTAGGATTTAAGTGTTTGGATGAAGTTTAGAGGATCAAGAGAAGTCTTTGAAGAACATAAGAAGAATGATAGAATAAGAAAGAAAGAACACTTAGGGAGTTTCTGAATTGAAGAGAGTTTGAGGAGTATTTATAGTGGAAAGATTAGAGAAAAAAACAGAAGAAGGAAAGCACTTGGAGCATGATTTATGGAAACATGTTGGCTGAATTTTGTGATGAAAATGCTCCTTATTTTGTGCAAACATGTTTCCATGTTTTATGAAAACATGTTGGATGAAAATGCTCCATGTTTTGTGCAAACATGTTGGATGAAGATGCTCCATGTTTTGTTGCAAAACATGTTTCCATGTTTTGTGCAAAACATGTTTCCATGTTTTATGTAAAGATGTTAGTGGAGATTTTCTAACCTTTAGTGCATGTATGTGATTCAGAAATGTGTATGATGTATGTGGTTAAATTATTGTGTTATCATCTTAATCCAATAGCTTAGATTCATTCTTGTCTAAAGACAAGTGTAGGGATTTGTGCAAATGGCATTGTAGTAATTTCTTTAACTAAGACAAGGATATTTTTGTAATTAGACAATGATAGTGGTATTCTTGTAATTCCATTCATAGAGTAAGGGTATCTTTGTCATTTAATAAGGCAAGGGTAGTTTGGTAATTTCCTTTACATCGTAATTTCTACTAAGTGATGGCATTTTCGTAATTCTTTGCATTTTTCTCTAGACATACTTAAGTAGTCTATTTGTTGTGTTTCATAACATTTGTCTAGATTCTCTTGGTTTTGCTATTGATAATTAAGATTAATTTTTATCTTAGTTATAAATTTGGGGATGTTACATTTCTCCCCTTCTTATTAAAAATTTTGCCCTCAAAATTTGATACCTGTGAATAGGTTCAGAAATTCTTTTCGTATAGCTTTCTCGAGCTCCCATGTGTGCTCTTCTATTCCATCTTGTCCCTAGGCTACTCGGACCAGAGATACAGATTTGTTTCTCAGCTGCTTGATGCCATGATCCACGATCCTCATCGGTGGTAATTCAAAAGTTAAGTCATATTTTAATTGTATAGTTTCTGGCTCAAACACATGACTGGGGTCTGACTGATACTTTCTCACTTGGGACACATGAAAAACATTGTGTAGGTTAGACAAATTTGGAGGTAATGCAATTTGGTAGGCGGAGGGACCTACCTTTTTGAGGATTTGAAAGGGTCCTAAGAATCTAGGGCTTAGCTTTTTGACTTTCATTGCACGACCTATACCTGTGGTAGGAGTAATTCGCAAGAATATGTGTTCTCCTTCTTGAAATTCGAGAGGTTTCCTTCTCTTGTCAGCATAGCTCTTCTGCCTACTCTGAGCAGTGAGGATTCTTTCCCTAATTCTCCTTATTTGTTTGGTTGTATCTTCTACCAAATCAGGGCCCAAAATACTTTGCTCTCCCGGGTCACACCAACAAAGTGGTGATTGACACTTTCTACCATACAAAGCCTCATAGGGTGCCATCCCAATGCTAGTGTAGTAACTATTATTATATGCAAACTCAATCAATGGAAGCTGTTTGTCCCAACTTTTTGGCTGGTCTAAGACACATGCTCTTAGCATATCCTTAAGGGTTTGAATTGTTCTTTCTGATTGTCCATCAGTTTGAGGGTGATAGGCAATGCTTAGACACAACCTTAAACCAAATGCCTTTTGCAAAGCTCCCCAAAATCTTGAGGTGAACCTTGGATCCCTATCTGAGACAATGGTTTTGGGTACTCCATGGAGCCTTATTATCTCTTGGATGTATAGCTGAGCTAACTTTTCCAAAGGGTAATTTGCTCGAATGGGTAAAAAGTGAGCAGATTTGGTCAATCTATCCACAATTACCCATATGGAGTCTTGTCCGGTAGGCGTTCTTGGCAATCCCATCATGAAATCCATGGATATTCCTTCCCACTTCCATTCGGGGATTTCGAGAGGTTGCAGCACTCCGGAGGGTTTTTGATGCTCTATCTTCACTTTTTGGCATACCAAACATTTTTTCACTATATTTGCTATATTTGCTTTCATCTTTGGCCACCAGAACATCTTTTTTAGGTCATGGTACATCTTGGTTATACCGAGGTGTACACTAAATTGACTCTTGTGGGCTTCTTCCAAAATGCTAGCTCTCAATCCTTCTTTTGCAGGTACACAGATTCTCCCTTGGTATCTCCACACTCCTTCCTTATCCTGGACAAACTCTTTCAACTTTCCTGCTTCGACAAGGGTTAAGGTTCTAAGGAAATCCTCATCTTCCCTTTGGGCTTGAATTATTTGATCCTTAAAGCTACTGGTTACACTTAGTTGGCTTAACCGAATTTGTTCTGAAGTCCCCCTATATCCTAAGTTGAGGTTCCTAAAATCTTCTATCAGCTCATTTTCTTTCACCATGAGCCAAGCGGCATGCAAGGACTTACGACTCAAAGCATCTGCTACCACATTTGCCTTTCCTGGGTGGTAGTTCAACCCAAAGTCATAGTCCTTGAGAAACTCCATCCAACGCCTTTGTCTCATATTGAGTTCCTTTTGGTTGAAGAGGTATTTCAGACTTTTGTGGTTAGAAAAGACTTCAAACCTTACCCCATAAAGATGATGTCTCCAGATTTTTAAGGCAAAGACAATAGCCGCTAGCTCTAAGTCATGGGTTGGGTAATTAACTTCATGGGGTTTGAGCTGTCTAGAGGCATAGGCTACTACATTCCTATTTTGCATCAAAACACATCCTAGTCCTCTTCCCGAGGCATCACAATATACCTCAAAATTTTCTTTTGGATCAGGTAGGATTAGGACAGGGGTAGTGGTCAACTTCTTCTTTAGTTCTTGGAAACTCTCTTCACATTCTGGGCTCCATATAAAAGCTGAATTCTTCCTTGTTAGCTTGGTGAGGGGTAAGGTAATTTGGGAAAAACCTCTAATGAACCTTCGGTAGTAACCGGCTAGCCCTAGAAAACTCCTAATCTCCTTCACAGTGGTAGGGGTTTCCCATTGTTGCACCGCTTCTATCTTACTTGGGTCTACTGCTATTCCCCCATGTGACATTACATGACCTAAGAACTTAACTTCCTTCATCCAAAATTCACACTTAGACAACTTTGCATAAAGTTTCTTGTTCCTCAACACCTCCAACACCACTCGTAAGTGTTCTTCATGCTCTTCCTCAATTCTAGAGTAAACTAGAATGTCATCGATGAACACTATTACAAACTTGTCCAAGTATGGTCTAAATATCCTATTCATGTAGTCCATAAACACTGCCGGTGCATTGGTTAACCCAAACGACATCACATTAAACTCATAATGTCTATATCTAGTCCTAAAGGCTGTCTTTGGTATGTCCTCCTCCTTCACTCGAATCTGGTGGTATCCTGATCGTAGATCTATCTTGGAAAACACTTGGGCTCCTCTTAATTGGTCCATGAGGTCATCTATTCTAGGCAAAGGGTATTTATTTTTTATAGTCACGTTGTTTAGCTGCCTATAATCCACACATAATCGCATACTCCCATCCTTCGTCTTGACAAACAGCACTGGGGCTCCCCATGGTGAAGCACTGGGCCTAATGAATTTCTTCTGTAGTAGTTCCTCTAATTGCTTCTTCAACTTTGTTAACTCGGCCAATGGCATCCTATAAGGAGCTATAGATATGGGTCCTATTCCTGGTACCAAATCTATAGAAAACTCAATCTCCCTTTTTGGAGGAAATTCAGGTATGTCATCAAGAAAAACATCTGAGAATTCCTTTACTACAAGGATCTTTTCTAGAGCTTGCTCCACTTCTTTCTCAATTGTCATTAGGAAGACATATCCTTGCTTTTCATTCCTACTATCCCCCATGATAATGGAGTTTAGGTATAGTCGTACCTTTCTATCAAGTTTAGAGGGATTGGGTAAAGACGGTTTGGGAAGAAATACTAGTGACTTATTTGCACAATGTAGTAACACACGGTTAGCCGAAAGCCAATCCATGCCCAAGATTACATCAAAAGCAGACAAGGGTAGACAAACTAAATCATGATGAAAAATCCTATCAGCTACCTCAAATTCACAATTTAGGCAGGCTTGATCGATTCTAACAAAGATTTATAGTGGGTGTAGAGACAACTAAGATGATTTTTAAGTCAGATATATATAACCTCAACTTATTAGCACAATCATATGAAATGAATGAATGTGTTGCGCCAGAATCAAACAATACAATTAAGGGTTTTCCATTAATTATACACTTACCTTGAATCAGATCATCGGATTCTAAGGGCATCTCAAAGAAGGATAGCAAACACGCGTCCCTGTGCCTTAGGCTTAAGTGTAGAGGACTGATTGAACTTTAGGCACTCTCTAGAATAGTGTCCTGTCTGTCCACACCGATAACAAACATTCTTACCAAATCTGCATTCCCCTCCATGTATCTTTCCACAAGTGGCACAAGGCGGTCTAGTCATAGGTTCAGGGACAAGACCATCCTAGGTCGATTAACAGCTTGTGTCTTAGGTTGATTCATCATAGGGTGTTGGGGTTGTTTCCCTTTAAATCCACCTCCTTGGTAGGGTTTCTTGTGAGGGGGTGGGAACCTTCGGTGACCTTGTTGAGCAGACCTCTTCCTATTCTCTTCAACTCGGTGGGCAACTAGCTGGCGATTGCAACTCTCAGCCACTTGGCTTTTGCTGACTAAAGATGCATAGTCAGTGACCTCCAGTGGAGCCACAGATGCCAAAATGTCTGGCCTCAAACCACTCTCATATTTCATGCATTTCCAAGCCTCATAGGGATCCCTTTGGTAGCTAGTTGAGTGTTTGATCAGTTCTTCAAACTTAGCTGTGTACTCAGCCACACTTCGATTTCCCTGTGTCAGCAACAGAAATTCTACTTCCTTTGCCTTCTTAACCGGATCTGGAAAATATTTCTTATGGAACGTAGCATAGAAAACCTCCCATGTAATCTGTATGTCAGCACTTTCAAGCAAGCCCTTTGCACTCTTCCACCACGCGGCAGCCTCTCCTTTCAGCATATAAGTAGAGAATGCCACCTTTTGTTCATCAGAGCATTCTACCACTACGAAAACCTTCTCCATCTCTTGAATCCATATGTCAGCTATTTCAGGGTTAGTTGTACCTTTGAATTCTGGAGGTCCAGCCCTCTTGAATTCTGAGAATTTTCCATGTTCTTGATTCCCAACTGACTCCTCTGACCACCTATTCATCTGCTCCATCATCACTGTTGCTTGTGCTTGCATAGCCCTAGCCATCTCCTGGAGTGCATTTTCCAGTTCATCATGATTACCTCCACCGCGTGCCCCATGCGTACGTCTGTTTGCTGCCATTAGTTCCTAGACACACTAAACAATAGTCATCGAGTTGATCAGGCTCAATACTATAGCTAAGCATGGTAGCAACTATGGCAGTATCACAAGACGATCATGCATTTCTAAATCTTATATCCCATCATACAGATAACATTAATAGCATGATATCATAGACAGAAGCATAGCCAGTCCATTCCGCAGGCTTAAATAGGATGAACTGCTCTGATACCATAATGTAACACCCTAATAGAACCCCACTGTACTTAAGTTCACATTTGGATTCTATTAGTTGTCACTTATGCCTTGTATTAATTTTCTTTTGAAATTAACTTAGAAAAATAGTGGAAGTTTTTTTTTTCTTTAAATAAATTAATTTTTTGAAAACTTAAGCCTCAGAATTGAGAAGTGAAATACATAGCGCTTTTATAGATAATAATCAAGTTACATTGCGCACTTAATTAAATAAGCGGAATAAAAGACTAAGTGTAGAACAATTATCACATAAACTGGAATATAATCACTTAATACATAAGTCACAACAGGGCATATATCATACTGATAAGTTATTACAATATAAGTTCTACTATTACTAATTGTTTCTCACAAACTATAATGTAACTAAAGCTCGGAATGCTCCTACTTGAACGGTTTGAAATCTTCACGTGCTACCTCCTTCCTCAGCTACGGCGTCGTTGCTTTAGGTGGACACGTCTGTCTCTGGTAACGACAACGGAAAATAAACATAGGAGTGAGAAATACATGATTTCTCAGTAGGAGTTCGTACTTGTACTAAAAGTGTCATCGTTGTCGTCCCAGTCACTTCGAGTTTATTATAAAAAGGTGAACAGGTAACGATTCAATTATCAAACTTTCACAAACGTGATTAGCCGAAGTGCAGTTACTTTTAAACTAATCTTGAACATTAGCAGAAATATTCATTCAGTATTTCATCAAGCATACATATAAGCATATCATGTAAAACCACTAATAAGCAATAATCATTTAGGAGCTGCATGCATTTCATGATTACTCATCCTCAACATTCACTTGTTTAGTGATCATCATCTTTCATTTATTTCATCAACATATTTCTTAATTACTCACGGGATGAATGCATCAATGCCTTAGACCACCCTAAAAGGGTAATGAGCTCATACCGTGGCCGTCGCCACAACCTTTTGGTTTTCTTTCCGTTGCCATGATCTCAACGGTTTAGGGGGTTAAGCCGTGAGTTTAGCTCAAGTCCACTTTTCCAGACTATCATTGCTACTTTTTCAGGTTTTACTTTTATTCTCACTGAGTGAAATCATCAATATCTTAATCTTCAAAGAGGATTAAGCAGTGAGTTGGTCTATTTATTATTTCATTTGAAACATGAATGTATGCACATTAGTAAATCATGGCACAGTCAATTATTTTATCATTATCATTTCATATCTCATCAATACATTCACATTTCTGTATATCACTTCATGTAACATAGACAATATCATGTAAATCTAATAGTACACATTCTCATAGATAATTCATATTAAGCAACCTAAGTTATCAAGTTAGGTCTCTAGTGTTCCTAATAGGTTATGAATATCTTGGTATTATCTTTTTCTCTTAGTCTTCTTTGTACTCTTAGTATTTTTCCATTAATACATTAATACCCTTTAAGATATTTTTAGAGGTTCTTTATATATTTTTATTATGACATTTATATATATCTCCTAAAGATTATTATTCTACTTAAATCCTTAAAATTATCTCTTTACAAGACTTGAATATTTTATTTAGAGTTCTGACATCTTTTAGAATAAAATTTGTAGCACTAACATCTTAGATTAGTGTAAATCAACTATAATTGTGCATAGTAAGATTCCCAGGAAAGAGAGGTGGGTCACAATGGACACGCTTAAATACCAAGTCTTTCCTTAGCCAGAACCTTTCTAAATTGCACTCTCACAGTATCACGCTACCTTCAAGACTTTCTCAGCACACAGTCCCGAAATTATATCTCTCATTCTGTATTTTCGTGGTGTACAAATTTATGCATAGTATACATAAGTGTGTTTGTAGATGTGTTAGCTTTTCCACAAAGTTGAAATCAGTCCATTTGCATTTTTCTAGAGTGAGTTACACCTATTTTACTACTACAAGGTCAGATTAAGAGTTTCAGTCTTATGCTCTACTTTAAAAATTTATATCTTGGGTTAGGAAACTCCGTTTTAGGTGATTCTTTTTGGAGAGTGTTCTACAATGAGTCTAGTTTATAATAAAAATATTTTAATTTCGAGATCCTTCATATTTTATGAACACTAATTTTCGAAGTAACTACTGCCAGAAATAACTAGAAATTCCAGCACCTACCATGTTCATGTCTTAAGTTATCTTTATTAACTCAAGTTTCACATACAATCTTTTAAGTTATATTTGAGTTTGATAAAATCATAAAAGTACTCATAGCAGAATAGAACATGTTGTGTTTTCTAAAAATATAATTACTCAAAACTTTTGACAATAACTCAAGTTTGAGACATTCTATCCATGAGCAAAGTTAGAAGCCAACAATACTTGAACAAATAAAGAAGAAACTCCTACCTCTTGTGTAGGGTCTAAAAATGGTCCTTCTCTTCTTCCTTAAGCTTTGAACAAGAGTCTTTGGAGTGGATGACCCTCCTTGAATATTGGCTCTAGAACTTGAGTGCTTAAGAAAATATTTCTCACTAGAGTTAAAGATTGTAACTCTTGTGAGGGCTAGGGAAAGTTTGAACTTAGGATTTAAGTGTTTGGATGAAGTTTAGAGGATCAAGAGAAGTCTTTGAAGAACATAAGAAGAATGATAGAATAAGAAAGAAAGAACACTTAGGGAGTTTCTGAATTGAAGAGAGTTTGAGGAGTATTTATAGTGGAAAGATTAGAGAAAAAAACAGAAGAAGGAAAGCACTTGGAGCATGATTTATGGAAACATGTTGGCTGAATTTTGTGATGAAAATGCTCCTTGTTTTGTGCAAACATGTTTCCATGTTTTATGAAAACATGTTGGATGAAAATGCTCCATGTTTTGTGCAAACATGTTTCCATGTTTTGTGCAAACATGGAAACATGTTGGATGAAAATGCTCCATGTTTTGTTGCAAAACATGTTTCCATGTTTTGTTGCGTGTAAAGATGTTAGTGGAGATTTTCTAACCTTTAGTGCATGTATGTGATTCAGAAATGTGTATGATGTATGTGGTTAAATTATTGTGTTATCATCTTAATCCAATGGCTTAGATTCATTCTTGTCTAAAGACAAGTGTAGGGATTTGTGCAAATGGCATTGTAGTAATTTCTTTAACTAAGACAAGGATATTTTTGTAATTAGACAATGATAGTGGTATTCTTGTAATTCCATTCATAGAGTAAGGGTATCTTTGTCATTTAATAAGGCAAGGGTAGTTTGGTAATTTCCTTTACATAGCAAGGGCATTTTCGTAATTTCTACTAAGTGATGGCATTTTCGTAATTCTTTGCATTTTTCTCTAGACATACTTAAGTAGTCTATTTGTTGTGTTTCATAACATTTGTCTAGATTCTCTTAGTTTTGCTATTAATAATTAAGATTAATATTTATCTTAGTTATAAATTTGGGGATGTTACACATGTACTTCTTCAAGCCATGGAGGAGAGATTTGTTCTTTTAATTGTGTGCTAATGATGTGTTTAGGTGTGTATTAGGTTAGGTTTAAGATTAGAAATTGTTAATCAAGGGTTTAGGTAACTAAGAATGTAATTAGGAATTTCATGACATGATTAGGAAGTGCTCATACATCATTAGATAGATTTAAATTCATTTTATGCATAAACAATTGTAGACACAATTCCTTAATTTAAGGAATTGAAGAGAGAAAATACTATTCAAGATTCCATGACTAGGAATCTTGAATTTAAAAAGGGATTTAGGTTCAATCTAAGCAATTTTAGGTTCTAATTAAATTTAATAAATTATTTTGACTCTAGATTAATTTTGGAAATTAATTAATCTTCGTTTAGAGCCTAATATTGCTTAGGTTTGCTTAATTACGCGATTAAGCTCAAAAATACTATACTAGGGGCAAAATTGTAATTTCACACAAAAACTGCTCGGGACCACTGGGACATAAACTGATGTTAGGAAACACATAAAAACATCATTTAAAACCATCTGGAGAAGTTTCAGGCTCATCTGGCACTTATACCCGCGTCAAACGCTATAGGGGTATTTTGGTCATTTTGACCTGAAATATCAGAAAACGAGATTTTTGATCCCGAAACCACTCGAAAGTCATCTAATCCCCTTTAAACATTGAGTTAGCCCTTCGAGGGCTATCGGTAGGCTACCCTTGAATTTCTGGCAGAAAATGACCTTAGGGGCATTTTGGTCATTTTCACTCAGACAGGAAATCGGGGCGTTACACAGCCTTGAACCGAACGCCTTTTGAAAGGCTCCCTAGAAACGTGATGTAAATCACGGATCTCGATCCAAGATTATCATTGATAGTACTCCATGTAACCTTACGATCTCTTGAATGTACAACTGGGCTAACTTATCTAAGTAGGTTATCTTGATGGGTAAAAAGTGGGCTGACTTAGTTAGTCAATCCACTACCACCCATATGGCATCATGACCAGCTTGGGTCCTAGGTAGGCTGGTCACGAAGTCCATAGAGATAACTATCCTACTTCCACTTGGGGATAGACAAAGGTTGTAACATTCCAGAGGGCTTTTGGTGCTCAATCTTTACCTTTTGACAGACTAAGCACTTACTTACCCAAGCAACTACATCCTTCTTTAATCTAAGCCACCAAAATATCTTCTTCAAGTCCTGGTACATCTTGGTTGTACCGGTGTGGATGGTAAAATGGCTTTTATGGGCCTCCTCCAAAATCTCCTTTTCGAGGTCACCACTCGCCGGCACACAGGTTCGTCCTTCAAACCTCCACATCCTATCTGCTCCTTGGGTGAAACCCTTTAACTTTCCAGCTCTTATTGCCTCCAAGATCTCCTTAAATTCCTCATCTCCTTGCTGGGCTCGAGTGATTCTCTCCTTAAAATCACTCATCACACCGAGGTGACATATTCTCATACTTTCAATGGTCAAGGCCATTCCTAAATTCATATCCCTAAACTTCTCAATCAGTTCTGCCTCCTTAACCATTGTAACATCCTAATATTCAACCCAATACTCCTAGAACATACTTGGCTAAATATTAGTCATTACTTCTTGTTTCAGTTCATTTATCGTTGAAAATATTTACTGAAAATACGAGCCAAATTTTTCTTTTTAAAACCTTGATAAAGTAAGAGCCACGTGTAGCATATGCAAGTGATATAAAAGAATGCAAAAATCTAAACATCAAGAAGGCTCCTCAAAGAACATAACACATCATAACATAGATATATATATATATATAAACTACCCACCTAGAGGTGAGTTAAGTTTGGGTACATGAAGATGAAATGCGAATACATAGGAAATAAAATACATCGGAAATGAAATACAAAGCACAAACCTATGTAACACCCTAATAGAACCCCACTGTGCTTAAGTTCACATTTGGATTCTATTAGTTGTCACTTATGCCTTGTATTAATTTTCTTTTGAAATTAACTTAGAAAAATAATGGAAGTTTTTTTTTTCTTTAAATAAATTAATTTTTTGAAAACTTAAGCTCAGAATAGAAGTGAAATACATAGCGCTTTTATAGATAATAATCAAGTTACATTGCGCACTTAATTAAATAAGCGGAATAAAAGACTAAGTGTAGAACAATTATCACATAAACTGGAATATAATCACTTAATACATAAGTCACAACAGGGCATATATCATACTGATAAGTTATTACAAATAACAATATAAGTTCTACTATTACTAATTGTTTCTCACAAACTATAATGTAACTAAAGCTCGGAATGCTCCTACTTGAACGGTTTGAAATCTTCACGTGCTACCTCCTTCCTCGCCTACGGCCTCGTTGCTTTAGGTGGACACGTCTGTCTCTGGTAACGACAACAGAAAATAAACATAGGAGTGAGAAATACATGATTTCTCAAGAGGAGTTCCTACTTGTACTAAAAGTGTCATCGTTGTCGTCCCAAGTCACTTCGGGTTTATTATAAAAAGGTGAACAGTAAGGATTCAATTATCAAACTTTCACAAACGTGATTAGGGAAGTGCAGTTACTTTTAAACTAATCTTGAACATTAGCGTAAATATGTATTCAAGATTTCATCAAGCATACATATAAGCATATCATGTAAAACCACTAATAAGCGAGAATCATTTAGGAGATGCATGCATTTCATGATTACTCATCCTCAACATTCACTTGTTTAGTGATCATCATCTTTCATTTATTTCATCAACATATTTCTTAATTACTCACGGGATGAATGCATCAATGCCTTAGACCACCCTAAAAGGGTAATGAGCTCATACCATGGCCGTCGCCATAACCTTGTTGGTTTTCATTCCGTTGCCGTGATCTCAACGGTTTAGGGGGTTAAGCCGTGAGTTTAGCTCAAGTCCACTTTTCCAGACTTTCATTGCTACTTTTTCAAACTTTACTTTTATTATTTCCTTTGAAAATGAATGTATGCATATCATCATGTAATCACAATAAATCATGGGCAATCAATCATTCATCTTCATCATTTCATAACTCATCACCATACATTCACTTTACTATAATTCACTTCATGAAACATGGATAATATCATGTAAATCTCATAGTAAATATTTTCATAAATGATTCATTTTAAGCAACCAAAGTTATCAAGTTTAGTTCCTAGTGTTCCTAAGAGGTAATGGATGTCTTAGTATTATCTTTTTCTCTTAGTGTTCTTTGTACTCTTAGAATTCCATTAATACATTAATGCATTTCAAAATATTATTATAGGTTCTTTATATATTCTTATTATGGTTTTCGTATAACTCTTGAAGATTATTATTCTACTTAAATTCTTAAAATTCTCTTTTTACAAGACTTGATTCTTTTATTTATATTTTTGACATCTTTTAGAAGAAAGTTTATAATTCTCTGTATACTTGTTATCTCAGCTTAGTAAAGGTAGTTCCAAATTCCTAACTCATCAAAATTTTAGCATTTACATCTTTGGAATAGTGTAAATCCATTGTAAACCATGCATAGGAGGGTTCCCAGGAAAGAGAGGTGGGTCACAATGGACATGCTTAAATACCAAGTCTTTCCTTAGCCGTAACCTTTCCAAACTGCACTTTCACAGTACACTATCCCGAAATTTATTTCTCATTTTGTATTTACGTGGTACAAAGCTTTATACATAACATACATGGGTGTATTCCTATATGTGTTAGCTCTCCAACAAAGTTGAAATCAGTCCATTTGCATTTTTCTAGAGTGAGTTACACCTATTTTACTACTACAAGGTCAGATTTAAAGTTTCAGTCTTAGGCTCTACTTTAAAAATTTATATCTTGAGCTAGAAAACTCCGTTTTGGGTGATTCTTTTTGGAGAGTGTTCTATAATGAGTCTAGTTTATAGTAAAATTATTTTAATTTCGAGATACTTGATATTTTATGAACAGTAGCTTTCAAAGTACCTGCTGCCAGAAACAACTAGAAATTCCAGCACCTACCATTTTCATGTCTTAAGTTACCTTTATTAAATCAGGTTTCACATACAATCTTTTCAAGTTATATTTGAGTTTGATAACATCATAAGGGTACTCATAACAGAATAGAATATATTTTTCAAATAATCATTTAAAACTTTTGACAATAACTCAAACTTGAGGCATTCTATCAAGGTTAGAAGCCAACAATACTTGAACAATTAAAGATGAAGCTCCTACCTCTTGTGTAGGGTCTAAAAAGGGTCCTTCTCTTCTTCCTTAAGCTTTGAACAAGAGTCTTTGGAGTGGATGACCCTCCTTGAATCTTGGCTCTAGAACTTGAATGCTTAAGAAAATATTTCTCACTAGAGTTAAAGATTGTAACTCTTGTGAGGGCTAGTGAAAGTTTGGACTTAGGATTTAAGTGTTTGGATGAAGTTTAGAGGATCAAGAGAAGTCTTTGAAGAACATAAGAAGAATGATAGAATAAGAAAGAAAGAACACTTAGGGAGTTTTTGAATTGAAGAGAGTTTGAGGAGTATTTATAGTGGAAAGATTAGAGAAAAAAAACAGAAGAAGGAAAGCACTTGGAGCATGATTTATGGAAACATGTTGGCTGAATTTTGGGATGAAAACGCTCCTTGTTTTGTGCAAACACGTTTCCATGTTTTGTGCAAACACGTTTCCATGTTTTATGCAAACATGTTGGATGAAAATGCTCCATGTTTTATGCAAACATGTTTCCATGTTTTGTGTAAAGATGTTAGTGGATATTTTTGTAATTAGACAATGATAGTGGTATTCTTGTAATTCCATTCATAGAGTAAGGGTATCTTTGTCATTTAATAAGGCAAGGGTAGTTTGGTAATTTCCTTTACATAGCAAGGGCATTTTAGTAATTTCCACTAAGTGATGGCATTTTCGTAATTCTTTGCATTTTTCTCTAGACATACTTAAGTAGACTATTTGTTGTGTTTCATAACATTTGTCCCGATTGTCTTGGTTTTGCTATCGCTAATTAATATTTATCTTAGTTATAAATTTGGGGATGTTACATTTCTCCCCTCCTTATTAAAAATTTTGCCCTCAAAATTTGATACCTGTGAATAGGTTCGGAAATTCTTTTCGCATATCTTCCTCAAGCTCCCATGTGTGCTCTTCCATTCCATCTTGTCCCAGTGCTACTCGGACTGTAGATATAGATTTGTTTCTCACCGCTTGATGCCATGATCCACGATCCTCATCGGTGGTAATTCAAAAGTTAAGTCATCTTTTAATTGTATAGTTTCTGGCTCAAACACATGACTCGGGTCTGACTGATACTTTCTCAATTGGGACACATGAAAAACATTGTGTAGGTTAGACAAATTTGGAGGTAATGCAATTTGGTAGGCGGAGGGACCTACCTTTTTGAGGATTTGGAAGGGTCCTAAGAATCTAGGGCTTAGCTTTTTGACTTTCATTGCACGACCTATACCTGTGGTAGGAGTAATTCGCAAGAATATGTGTTCTCCTTCTTGAAATTCGAGAGGTTTCCTTCTCTTGTCAGCATAGCTCTTCTGCCTACTCTGAGCAGTGAGGATTCTTTCCCTAATTTTCCTTATTTGTTTGGTTGTCTCTTCTACCAAATCAGGCCCAAAATACTTTGCTCTCCGGTCACACCAACAAAGTGGTGATTGACACTTTCTACCATACAAAGCCTCATAAGGTGCCATCCCAATGCTAGTGTGGTAACTATTATTATATGCAAACTCAATCAATGGAAGCTGTTTGTCCCAACTTTTTGGCTGGTCAAAGACACATGCTCTTAGCATATCCTCAAGGGTTTGAATTGTTCTTTCTGATTGTCCATCAGTCTGAGGGTGATAGGCAGTGCTTAGACACAACTTTGAACCAAATGCCTTTTGCAAAGCTCCCCCAAAATCTTGAGGTGAACCTTGGATCCCTATCTGAGACAATGGTTTTGGGTACTCCATGGAGCCTTATTATCTCTTGGATGTATAGCTGAGCTAACTTTTCCATAGGGTAATTTGCTCGAATGGGTAAAAAGTGAGCAGATTTGGTCAATCTATCTACAATTACCCATATGGAGTCATGTCCAGTAGGCGTTCTTGGCAATCCCATCACGAAATCCATGGATATTCCTTCCCACTTCCATTCAGGGATTTCGAGAGGTTGTAGCACTCTGGAGGGTTTTCGATGCTCTATCTTCACTTTTTGGCATACCAAATATTTTTGCACTATATTTGCTATATCTGCCTTCATCTTTGGCCACCAGAACATCTTTTTTAGGTCATGGTACATCTTGGTTATACCGGGGTGTACACTAAATTGACTCTTGTGGGCTTCTTCCAAAATGCTAGCTCTCAATCCTTCTTTTGCAGGTACACAGATTCTCCCTTGGTATCTCCACACTCCTTCCTTATCCTGGACAAACTCTTTCAACTTTCCTGCTTCGACAAGGGTTAAGGTTCTAAGGAAATCCTCATCTTCCCTTTGGGCTTGAATTATTTGATCATTAAAGCTACTGGTTACACTTAGTTGGCTTAACCGAATTTGTTCTGAAGTCCCCCTATATCCTAAGTTGAGGTTCCTAAAATCTTCTATCAGCTCATTTTCTTTCACCATGAGCCAAGCAGCATGCAAGGACTTACGACTCAAAGCGTCTGCTACCACATTTGCCTTTCCTGGGTGGTAGTTCAACCCAAAGTCATAGTCCTTGAGAAACTCCATCCAACGCCTTTGTCTCATATTGAGTTCCTTTTGGTTGAAGAGGTATTTCAGACTTTTGTGGTCAGAAAATACTTCAAACCTTACACCATAAAGATGATGTCTCCAGATTTTTAAGGCAAACACAATAGCTGCTAGCTCTAAGTCATGGGTTGGGTAATTTACTTCATGGGGTTTGAGCTGTCTAGAGGCATAGGCTACTACATTCCTATTTTGCATCAAAACACATCCTAGTCCTCTTCCCGAGGCATCACCATACACCTCAAATTTTTCTTTTGGGTCAGGTAGGATTAGAACAGGGGTAGTGGTCAACTTCTTTTTTAGTTCTTGGAAACTCTCTTCACATTCTGGGCTCCATATAAAAGCTGAATTCTTCCTTGTTAACTTGGTGAGGGGTAAGGCAATTTGGGAAAAACCTCTAATGAACCTTCGGTAGTAACCGGCTAGCCCTAGAAAACTCCTAATCTCCTTCACAGTGGTAGGGGTTTCCCATTGTTGCACCGCTTCTATCTTACTTGGGTCTACTGCTATTCCCCCATGTGACACTACATGACCTAAGAACTTAACTTCCTTCGTCCAAAATTCACACTTGGACAACTTTGCATAAAGTTTCTTGTTTCTCAACACCTCCAACACCACTCGTAAGTGTTCTTCGTGCTCTTCTCCAGTTCTAGAGTAAACTAGAATGTCATCGATGAACACTATTACAAACTTGTCCAAGTATGGTCTAAATATCCTATTCATGTAGTCCATAAATACTGCCGGTGCATTTGTTAACCCAAACGACATCACATTAAACTCATAATGTCCATACCTAGTCCTAAAGGCTGTCTTTGGTATGTCCTCCTCCTTCACTCGAATCTGGTGGTATCCTGATCGCAGATCTATCTTGGAAAACACTTGGGCTCCTCTTAATTGGTCCATAAGGTCATCTATTCTAGGCAAAGGGTATTTATTCTTTATGGTCACTTGGTTTAGCTGCCTATAATCCACACATAACCGCAAGCTCCCATCCTTCTTCTTGACAAATAGCACTGGAGCTCCCCATGGTGAAGCACTAGGCCTAATGAATTTCTTCTCTAGTAGCTCCTCTAATTGCTTCTTCAATTTTGTTAACTCGGCTAGTGGCATCCTATAAGGAGCTATAGATATGGGTCCCGTTCCCGGTACCAAATCTATAGAAAACTCAATCTCCCTTTTTGGAGGAAATTCAGGTATGTCATCGGGAAAAACATCTGAGAATTCCTTTACTACAAGGATCTTTTCTAGAGCTTGCTCCACTTCCCTCTCACTTGTCATCAGGAAAACATATCCTCGCTCTTCATTCCTACTATCCCCCATGATAATGGAGTTTAGGTATAGTCGTACCTTTCTATCAAGTTTAGAGGGATTGGGTAAAGATGGTTTGGGAAGAAATACTAGTGACTTATTTGCACAATGTAGTAACAAACGGTTAGCCGAAAGCCAATCCATGCCCAAGATTACATCAAAACTAGACAAGGGTAGACAAACTAAATCATGATGAAAAATCCTATCAGCTACCTCAAATTCACAATTTAGGCAGACTTGATCAGTTCTAATAGTATTTATAGTGGGTGTAGAGACAACTAAGATGATTTTTAAGTCAGATATATACAACCTCAACTTATTAGCACAATCATATGAAATGAATGAATGTGTTGCGCCAGAATCAAACAATACAATTAAGGATTTTCCATTAATTATACACTTACCTTGAATCAGATCATCGGATTCTGAGGGCATCTCAGCAGTGATAGCAAACACGCGTCCCTGTGCCTTAGGCTTGAGTGTAGAGGACTGATTGAACTTTAGGCACTCTCTAGAATAGTGTCCTGCCTGTCCACACCGATAACAAACATTCTTACCAAATCTGCATTCCCCTCCATGCATCTTTCCACAAGTGGCACAAGGGGGTCTACTCATAGGTTCAGTGACGTTGACCATCCTAGGTCGATTAACAGCTTGTGTCTTAGGTTGATTCATCATAGGGTGTTGGGGTTGTTTCCCTTTAAATCCACCTCCTTGGAAGGGTTTCTTGTGAGGGGGTGGGAACCCTCGGTGATCTTGTTGAGCAGACCTCTTCCTATTCTCTTCAACTCGGTGGGCAACTAGCTGGCGATTGCAACTCTCAGCCACTTGGCTTTTGCTGACTAAAGATGCATAGTCGGTGACCTCGGTGGAGCCACAGATGCCAAAATGTCTGGCCTCAAACCACTCTCATATTTCATGCATTTCCAAGCCTCGTTGGGATCCCTTTGGTAGCTAGTTGAGTGTTTGATCAGTTCTTCAAACTTAGCTGTGTACTCAGCCACACTTCGATTTCCCTGTGTCAGCAACAGAAATTCTACTTCCTTTGCCTTCTTAACCGGATCTGGAAAATATTTCTTATGGAATGTAGCATAGAAAACCTCCCACGTAATCTGTATGTCAGCACTTTCAAGCAAGCCCTTTGCACCCTTCCACCATGCGGCTGCCTCCCCTTTCAGCATATAAGTAGAGAATGCCACCTTTTGTTCATCAGAGCATTCTACCACTGAGAAAACCTTCTCTTTTTACAAGACTTGATTCTTTTATTTATATTTTTGACATCTTTTAGAAGAAAGTTTATAATTCTCTGTATACTTGTTATCTCAGCTTAGTAAAGGTAGTTCCAAATTCCTAACTCATCAAAATTTTAGCATTTACATCTTTGGAATAGTGTAAATGTAACACCCTAATAGAACCCCACTGTGCTTAAGTTCACATTTGGATTCTATTAGTTGTCACTTATGCCTTGTATTAATTTTCTTTTGAAATTAACTTAGAAAAATAATGGAATTTTTTTTTCTTTAAATAAATTAATTTTTTTGAAAACTTAAGCCTGTAACGAGAAGTGAAATACATAGCGCTTTTATAGATAATAATCAAATTACATTGCGCACTTAATTAAATAAGCGGAATAAAAGACTAAGTGTAGAACAATTATCACATAAACTGGAATATAATCACTTAATACATAAGTCACAACAGGGCATATATCATACTGATAAGTTATTACAAATAACAATATAAGTTCTACTATTACTAATTGTTTCTCACAAACTATAATGTAACTAAAGCTCGGAATGCTCCTACTTGAACGGTTTGAAATCTTCACGTGCTACCTCCTTCCTCGCCACGGCCTCGTTGCTTTAGGTGGACACGTCTGTCTCTGGTAACGACAACGGAAAATAAACATAGGAGTGAGAAATACATGATTTCTCAGTAGGAGTTCCTACTTGTACTAAAAGTGTCATCGTTGTCGTCCACTCACTTCGGGTTTATTATAAAAAGGTGAACAGTAAGGATTCAATTATCAAACTTTCACAAACGTGATTAGTCAAGTGCAGTTACTTTTAAACTAATCTTGAACATTAGCGTAAATATTCATTCAAGATTTCATCAAGCATACATATAAGCATATCATGTAAAACCACTAATAAGCAGTAATCATTTAGGAGCTGCATGCATTTCATGATTACTCATCCTCAACATTCACTTGTTTAGTGATCATCATCTTTCATTTATTTCATCAACATATTTCTTAATTATTCACGGGATGAATGCATCAATGCCTTAGACCACCCTAAAAGGGTAATGAGCTCATACCATGGCCGTCGCCATAACCTTTTTGGTTTTCATTCCGTTGCCGTAATCTCAACGGTTTAGGGGGTTAAGCCGTGAGTTTAGCTCAAGTCCACTTTTCCAGACTTTCATTGCTACTTTTTCAAACTTTACTTTTATTATTTCTTTTGGAAAATGAATGTATGCATATTATCATGTAATCACAATAAACCTTGGGCAATCAATCATTCATCCTCATCTTTTCATAATTCATCACCATACATTCACATTACTATAAATCACTTCATAAAACATGGACAATATCATGTAAATCTCATAGTAAATGTAACACCCTAAATCTTAACCCAAGACTACTAGTAAGTCCTTAGGTTAATTTTTAGAATATTACCTCTTGGTCTCATCCTTTGGAAAATACTTAGCGGAAATACGGGTAAAATTTTTCTTTTTAAAATCAAAGTGAGAGCCACGCGCTAAACTTTAAGGGGCAACATAGCGAAACATATAAGCAAAGCATAAGAAACACATCATGTCATGGAAGCATCAACTGAATCATAGATATATATATATATATATATAACATGCCTACCCAAAGAGGCAGGACTATTTGATACATCATGAAGCGAAATACAACTGAAATGCAATACAAGGAAATCATAAAAAGCAAATACAAAAGAAACTACCCCCATACCCATGTGCACCTAAAGGAGACAACCTCATATACAAAAGAAGGTTTGTCCTCTACTATGTGGCGTGTGTGTGCACTAACTACTACCCCTCCTATGACTACTCCTGCGGGTCCGAGTACTGTGGGGTCGAGTCGATCCACCGCGAATCTCGGCGGGAGTGGTCGAGTGCATCATCGGGCATGTCCACCGCGCGAGGCGCATAGATGGCCGTCGAGCCAACCTCGGCTGGACCACCGTCTCCTCACTCCCAGCCCTCATCGGTGGAGGAGCGGGACTGGAGCTCCAACTGTACATGTGGGATGGCGGGTCCTCGGATGGGTCCGTCTCCGAGTACTGGGGACGCGGTACATACTTGGGGTACTCGCGTCAGGTGACGTCTCGGGCTCCATGCGGAGGATCTGCTCATCGCGTGGCCTCGCTCGCTCAAAAATCCCGTTATGACGGTAGGAGCGATCGGGGTGAAGCGGTAGCTCGGGACGAAGTCTTGTGAAGGGTCGTCCCATGAACATGAATACTCTGACAGTGCAGCGACCCTCAAAATGATATGACCCGAGTGCCGGGTCATGGTGCAGCTCCCATACCGGGGTGTCGACGAAGAGTACAAATGTCGCCATCTGAAGATATGACGGAAGAAAAGAGAGAGGGAATGAGAATCTTTCTAAAAGAATTCTCAGTAGGGTTATCCCTACCTAGGTGTCATCGTCACATCCTCAGGAACCTTGGGTTTATTTCTAAAAGGTGTGCATGCATATAAGTTCCTTTTAAATGGGTTTCCCAAAGAGGTATTTTATCCAAGGTCCATCATATTTTATAATGCGTCTTTATAACTTAAGCAGAAATATACTGATGATATGAATGCATCATGAGGTAAACCAAACAATAGAATAACTAGGAAACATTATAACATTGACATAAGTAAAGTTTATGTGACATTGTCAACTTTAACTTTCATCTCATGGGGCCGCCTAAAACTTCTCTAGGTTATGAGCTCATACCTTAACTAGTCGTCACTAGCTCTTACTTATCCTATGATAAGCGTAACATAATCCCGACTTAAAGTACGGGCTAGGGGGCAAATTAAGGATCTCCTTTCTAGGATCATTTCCTCTTTGAAACGCTTTGCTAGCCACGTGGGCCTCGCAATTTGTCCGCTTTGGCAGGCTGCATCTACACATACCCTCACGGATTTGTCTCCTCCTGGGGTGCTCGGCCGAACAGGTGTCACCCAGAGAAGCGCGTCTCGGTGTTGTGTCACATTTATATTTTCATAAGTATTACATCACAATTACCTCATCATTTATCATATTCATTTTTATCATGCATTCTCATGTAGCTTTTTCATAACATATATATCATCACATGAAACTTTCTCATAACATTCGTCACATAAAACTCTCACACAAACATCATCACATAGTCATATTTAACAATCATCCAGAGGCTCATAGACATGTTATGTTATATCTCATAGTGCTTTAAACTTGGATTATTATGAGTCTAATACTTGCAAATTATTCTTAACTTCTTTATCGCCTATAGTTTGACAATTAATGAGTTATATAAATTTTATGCTCAAGAACTAATCCAAATAGCACTAAGCAGAATTTGGACAGCTTTATGTTTATGTGATTACGGAGTTCTAGAAATTACGGTTTAGATCTTTATCTCACTTTCTAAGTTATTGATCATCAACACCTAGTCTCTTGGGAACCTATAAGGTTATAACTAAGTATTTCTCACCTCACCATATGGTCAAGAACATCTCTAAACCTCAAGAGTGCAGAAATCAAAATACTAACTTTACGGGTACCTAGAAGTCACAATATTGACCCTTTCTAAGTTCGGTTTGCTCCTAAGGTTTCAAGATTAAGTCCTAAACCAATTATGAGTCATTCCTACACATATAAACTAATTTAAAACCATGATTATTGAATCTAAACCTTGCTGGACAGAATCCAGAAAAATAAATCTTTAAGGGATCTAGAACTCTCAAATTAATTCTTTTCTAGTTCCTAACTTATCCTATCTTTCACATATGAGTCTTAACATAATTATTACCCAAACATAAGCATATTAACATCATTAACACAGCTCATACAGTGGCCAAACATAGCAAGGCAGAACCGAAACAACAACTCCATTTAAAGGCATTGAATCATAGTTTCTAAAGCACATAAAATACTAGTTTCTCTTGGAACCTTATTAAAACCTTCAAAACTCTTTTATGAACACTTTTATCATCTAAACTCATGAAAATACTTAATAGGGCAGTGGCTATATTATTTTCATCTCAAGAGGTCCTAAATTCATAATACTTAGTTCTACACATTCCTTATACTCATATAAGTTTAGAAAAAGTATAAAACATAGTTTTCAATACTTGAAGACATTAAGGCCTCATAGGGCCGAAATATGGACCATAGGAAATAAATGTTTTAGACCTTTGTTTGAGATATCATTGGGCAAGTCTTTGAGCTCTAGAATCATTAAAGTGATGACATAAAAATAAACATGCTCATGCACTTATTTTAGTTATTGCTAGAAAGTAAAGTGAGAGCATAAAATAAACATGTGGTGCAATATATTATTATCTTTGATATTTAGGTGAGGACTTGAAATATAAATATGATAATGCTAAGCTTGAAACATAAACATGATAATGCAAGTTCATTCATTATCTTGGGATTTAGTGATAGCAAAGAAATAAACATGATATGCATAGCTTAAAGTAAACATGATGCAAGTTTCATTTTTATGTTTAACTAGAGCTCATTTAAGACTTTAACAAGATAATAACCCTATACCATATCTCAAAGATCACAACACAAGAATCGAAAATCATATAAAAGAGAAATAAGGTGAAACTACATCAAGTTCTTTATTAAGTACCCAAAACCCTATCTAGAGACAAGTCTCTAGAACGTGCCGCCAACTTTAAGGTTGACAAGGGTAGGCTTGGGCTTTTAGAAATCCTTAGATTAATTTTCTTAAGTTGGAAAACCATGTGAGCTAGATAACATATAGATGAAGTTGTAAGAAAAGGAAAACTCAAGCTTTAGAGGTTTCTTTGAGATGAACACAATGTCATCATCTAGAAACTCTCATCATCAAGCTATCATGCTCAAATCAAGGCCTCATGGCCGAAAATGAAAGGAAAGGAAAAACAAAGGGAAGTTCAAAAGAATCCAAGAGAAAACTAGAGAAAAACACTTTCTTGAGCAAAATAAAGTTTGAAAACAAATCCCTACCTTTTGATGAAGATAAAAGCTTGAACTTGAAGATGGAAATGAGATGAGCAACACCTCCTAGGATGGTGATGATGATTTCGCCAAGGAAAGGAAAAGGAAAGGAGATGTGTTTTGAGTGAAGTTGTGTTTGAGGTTGAGTGTTTGAAAGCTTTGAGAGTGGTTTAAGGTTATGAGGTGATGGATTAAGGTTATGAGGTGATTATGTGATGGAAGAATGAAGAGGATGAAGATGAAGAGAAAGAGCTCTTAGAACTTTGAGAGAAGGAAAAAGCTTAGTAAGACAACTCTAAAACTCTAAACTTTGCAAATGCTTCAAAGTGTAACAAGGCTAACACAAGCATCCTATTTATAGAAAATCAAAACCATGGAGGAGTGAATGGGGAGGGCTTGGCCGTAGCCTTTGAGGGAGGAAGGAAGAGAAAATATCTCTTACACAAGGTCATTCAAGCATGGTTTGAAGTATGGAAGCTATGCCACAAAGTATGGCTTGATGTGAGTTAATTTCCTATCACATTTTTATGAAATTAGGCTTCTAGAACCTTAACATGGCTGGAACTTTTCCAGCCACAAATAAATGGGGAAAATGGGTTGTTTTAATTATTTATTCATGTGGAAATTCAAGCTTGATTGAAAGTTATGACAAGGTATAGTGTATGTGACTTGAGGTATGGCCTTGGAGTATTGAAAAATTGAACATGTGATGCATAATGGAGGGAGTGAGGCTTCGGCCAGCTTGGGGCAGCAGAATGGGAGGATGATTTGACCATTTAATTGTGTGTTAATGGTAGGTTTAGATGTGTATTAGCTTAGGTACAAGGTTAGGAATGATTAAGCTTAAGTTTAGGTAACTAAGAATGTGATTTAGGGAGTTTATGACAAGTTTAGGAGTGCTCATACATCATTAAAGAATTTAAAACTCATTTATGAATAAACAATGTGTAACACAATTCCATGATTTAAGGAATTGGAAAGAGAAAACACTATTCAAGATTCTATGACTAGGTGTCATAAAATTAAAATATGATTTTAGGTTGTAATTAAGTACTTTTTGGTCCTAATCAACTTTAATAAATTATTTTGACTCTAGATTAATTAAGGAAATTAATTAACCTTCGATTAGAGCCTAATATTGCTTAGGTTTGCTTAATCGTGTGATTAAGCGTAAAAATATGAAACTAGGGGCAAAACCGTAATTTTGCACTAATTTTGCCCAGGACTTCAAAAATTAAAAGCGGGGTCACAGAATACATAAAAACACCTTTTAAAACCATCTGGAGAAGTTTCGGGTTCATCCGGTACTTGCAAACGGGTAAAACACCACAGGCGTTTTGGTCATTTTGACTGAAAACTTCAAAACGAGATTTTCGATCCGGAAAGGTACATAAGTTTTCTAATCCCCTTCCAACATAGTGTTTGCCCTTCGAGTACTTGCCGCCGGCTTTCCTCGGTCGAGTGAAAATGACCTCAGGGCATTTTGGTCATTTTCACTCTAACAGAAAATCGGGGCGTGACATTACTCCCCTCCTTAAGAAGAATTTCCCCCTCGAAATTCGTACCGTTGAAATGCTCTGGATATTTGGACTTCATCTCGACTCTAGTTCCCACGTGTATTCTTGAGCTTGCCTTGTCCCCACGCCACTTTTACCAAAGGAACAGACTTGTTCCTTAACTGCTTGACTTCGTGATCCACTATTCCCGTAGGCGGTACATTGAAAGTGAGGTCCTCCCTTAACTGTACATGCTCTGGTTCTAGGACATGGCTAGGGTCGGACTCATATTTACGTAACTGGGAGACGTGAAAGACATCATGAAGGTTTGACAGATTGGGTGGTAAGGCTATTTTGTAAGCTACGGATCCGACTCTTTGAAGAATTTCAAAGGACCAGAAATCGGGGACTCAACTTTTTAACTTTCATGGCTCTCCCTATTCCTGTAGTGGGGGTGATTCTTAGAAATACATGTTCTCCCTCTTGGAACTCCAAGGGCTTGCGCCTTTTGTCCGCGTAGCTTTTCATCGACTTTGAGCGGTTAAGATTCTATCCTTGATCTTCTTGATTTGTTCCGTCGTTTCCCTCACTACCTCAGGTCCTAAGACACTTTGCTCTCCGGGCTCGTACCAACACGAGGGTGATTGGCACTTCCTTCCGTATAATGCCTCAAATGCGGTGCCATACCGATGCTTGCGTGATAACTGTTGTTATACGCCATAAACTCGATCAAAGGCATGTACTTATCCCAACTTCCTTTTTGGTCTAAGACACGGGCTCTCAGCATATCTTCCAGGGTTTGGATTGTCCTCTCGGACTGACCATCCGTTTGTGGGTGGTAAGCAGTGCTTAAGCACAACTTGGAACCAAACGCCTTTTGAAAGGCTCCCAAAAACGTGACGTAAACCGCGGATCTCGATCCGAGATTATCGTCGATGGTACTCCATGCAACCTTACTATTTCTTGGCTGTAAAGATGGGCCAACTTATCCAACAGTGCATTGACTCGAATAGGTAGAAAGTGAGCCGACTTAGTCAGTCGATCCACGATTACCCATACGGCATCGTGGCCAACTTGGGTCTTTGGCAATCCTGTCACGAAGTCCATTGATATACCTTCCCACTTCCACTCGGGGATCGGCGGGGTTGCGGCATGCCGAAGGTTGTGGTGTTCGATCTTGACCTTTTGGCAGACCAAACACTTACTCACCCAGGCGACCACATCCTTCTTTAATCCGGGCCACCAAAACATCCTCTTCAAGTCCTGATACATCTTCGTAGTACCAGGATGGATGGCAAAATGGCTCTTGTGAGCTTCCTCCAAGATCTTTTCTCGGAGGTCACCATCTTGTGGCACACAGATTCGCCCCTCGAACCTCCATAACCAGTCGGGGCCTCGTACAAAACCTTTCAACTTTCTAGCCTTTACTGCCTCGATTGTCTCCATAAAGTCCTCATTTTCTCTTTGGGCAAGCATAATCCTTTGCTTAAACCCACTGGTCACCGTGAGATGACTCATCACGATGCCATTCTCCGTTATAGACATTCCAAGATTCATATTCCTAAATTGCTCTATTAACCCAACTTCATTAACCATCATACTTGACAGACGTAACGAGTTTCGGCTCAAGGCGTCGGCTACTACATTAGCCTTGCCGGGGTGGTAACTTAACCCAAAATCGTAGTCCTTGAGGAATTCCATCCATCTCCTTTGCCTCATATTCAACTCCTTTTGATCAAAGAGATGCTTGAGACTCTTATGATCGGAGAAAACTTCAAACCTCACACCATACAAATGGTGTCTCCACATCTTTAGAGCGAACACGATGGCTGCTAGTTCTAGGTCATGGGTGGGGTAGGTTACCTCATGAGGCTTGAGTTGTCCGGCGCATAGGCTACCACTTGCCT
Source organism: Dalbergia cultrata (assembly GCA_031216105.1). Taxonomy (NCBI): domain Eukaryota; kingdom Viridiplantae; phylum Streptophyta; class Magnoliopsida; order Fabales; family Fabaceae; genus Dalbergia; species Dalbergia cultrata. The sequence continues at coordinate 38,802,969 of CM062346.1, read as the reverse complement.
GTTTTGCATCAACACACAACCTAAACCCTTGCGGAAGCATCGCAATATACCTCGAAGGGTACATTGGGGTCGAGTAAAACTAAATCTGGGGTTGAGGTGAGCTTTTCCTTAAGCTCTAGGAAACTCTTTTCACACTCGGGGCTCCACTCAAACGGGGCATTCTTCCTAGTGAGCTTGGTTAAGGGTAGGGCTAACTGGGAAAATCCTTTAATGAACCTACGATAATATCCAGCTAAACCCAAAAAGCTTCTAATCTCGATTCTGAGGTTGGTCTATCCCAATTCATCACACCTCTATCTTACTTGGGTCGACAACTATGCCACCTTTTGACACAACATGTCCTAAGAATTTTACCTCCTCTAACCAAAATTCACACTTAGACAACTTAGCGTATAACTTCTTCTCCTTTAATACCTCTAAAACCAACCTTAAATGACGCTCATGCTCCTCGTGGGTTTTCGAATAGATGAGAATATCATCTATGAACACAACCACGAATTGATCTAAATAGGGTCTAAAGATCCTATTCATGTAATCCATAAAAGCTGGGAGCATTCGTCAAACCAAACGACATTACATTGAACTCAAAGTGTCCATACCGAGTTCGAAAGGCGGTTTTAGGAATATCCGAATCTCTCACCCTAATCTGATGGTAACCGGACCTTAAATCAATCTTAGAAAACACTACTGCTCCTTTCAATTGGTCCATAAGATCATCAATCCTAGGCAATGGGTATTTATTCTTTATGGTTACTTGGTTCAACTGCCTATAGTCTACACACATCCTCATGCTTCCGTCCTTTTTCTTCACAAATAAGACCGGAGCGCCCCAAGGTGAAGCACTCGGCCTTATAAAACTCTTTTCTAACAACTCCTCTAACTGGGTTTTCAACTCGCTAACTCAGGGTGACATCCTATACGGGGCTATAGAGATTGGTCCTGTCCCAGGAACCAACTCTATGGAGAACTCCACTTCTTTCGGGAGGGAACTCGGGTATTTCATCTGGAAACACCTCGGGATAGTCTTTCACCACAGGTATCTCACCTAGGTTCTGCTCCAAGTCTACATCACAGGCGGCTAGGAGAACATATCCCTTAGCTTTCTCCCCACTACAGAAGACCTCTACGGAATTCAGTGCTGACCTAATGGGTTGAGTGATGTTTTTGAGGAGAAGGAAAACTACGGTTTGGGTTCCACAATCTAACATCACACGATTGGGGTGAAGCCAGTTCATGCCTAAGATAATGCCTATGTCTTTCAAGGGTAAACAAATTAAATCTATGATAAAAGACCTATTTTCTACAACAAGATGACAGTTTAAACAACAACGGCAAGTATTAACAGGGCGATTTGTAGGAGTAGAAACAATAAGATCGAAGGGAAGTTTAGAGACTTTTAGATTTAAGGACTCGACACTAGCAAGTGAAATGAAAGAATGAGTAGCACCAGAGTCATATAGTACAGTTAAGGCTTTACCGTTTACTTCGCACATACCTTGATGAGATCTTTGGACTTCTTGGCGTCTTCGCGTTAAGGGTAAAGACCCTTCCACGGTATTGTGGTCGGGGTTTTGGTTCGATGTCCCTTGTCGGTGCAGTCCTTTGCATAGTGGCCAGGCTTGCCACACTTGAAACATACATTCGACCGGCTAAGCATGGGCGATTCCGTGGTTCTTTCCACATTGTGGGCGACGTCGGCCAGATGTTGCTCGGGAGTAGCGGCGGGGGTTTGTGGTGCCTTGTTCTTGGCTCCACTTGGTCCTCCATTGTGGTTTTGAGTCCACCGGTCCACGGGGTTGATTATTGAAATTCGTTGGGCCTTGATGTTGAAATGGCGGCCTTTGGTGTTGTTTGGATTGTTGGTGAGCAGGTGCTCTTGGCGGTTGTTGTTGTTGTTGTCGGGCTGGTTGGGTGGTAGGGGTTGTAGTGATTCCTCGATGGGTACTGCGGTTTGAACTTCGGGGCTTGAGGTCCGAGCCCCTTAGCTCGCTCCGCCCTTGTGATTTGAATCTTTCTCTGTCCTTCTTCAAGTATCCGGCACTTGTTGACCAGGGTCGGGAAGTCTCTGATCTCCATATGGGCCACAGCGTAGTTCATCTCTGCCTTCAGACCGGCCTCATACTTCACGCACTTCCAAACTTCATCAGGGTTCCCTTGGAACACCCGAGAGAACTTGATTAGCTCCTCAAACTTTGCAGTGTATTGGGCTACGGTAGACCCTCCTTGGGTCAACTGCATGAACTCAACGTCCTTCGCGTTCCTTACGGACTCCGGAAAGTACTTCTCATAGAAGTAAGTCTTGAACAGCTCGGTCGATGGGAGTTCCAGAGGCTTCTAGCAGATGCCTCGTGCCGTTCCACCAGAACTCGGCGTCGGATTTCAGCATGAAAGCAGCAAATGTGACCTTCTGCTCCTCCAAGCAGGTAACAACAGAGTAGATCTTCTCCATGTCTTTGATCCACTCATCAGCCTTGTCGGGGTCCATTACCCCTCGGAACACTGGCGGGTTCGCCTTGCGGAACTCGCCGAAGCGGGCTTGTTCCACCATCTCAGCAGCAGGGGGAGGAGGGGGAACAGGAGCAACATTCGCTTGTTGATCCATTCGGTCGAACATTCGTTCCATGGCTTGCGCCATGCGACGGACAGCAGCAGCAGTTGTATCATCTTGTTCAACATCGGGTGTAGTCCTAGGCCGTCGTCGCGGTGCCATTGGTCCCTTTACACATGAAACAATGAACATTAAGTTGATCAGGCTCAATATCCATGCAAAATGAGCTAGTTACCATGGCACTTGCAACCAGCCAAGTCATGCATCTCTAGTCCTCTGACTTATCTCTATCAAGCACTATACATGACATAACTATCGTATTATGCTTATAAAGCATAGTCAGTCCAATCCTCAGGCTCCATGAGAATCGAACTGCTCTGATACCATAATGTAACACCCTAAATCTTAACCCAAGACTACTAGTAAGTCCTTAGGTTAATTTTTAGAATATTACCTCTTGGTCTCATCCTTTGGAAAATACTTAGCGGAAATACGGGTAAAATTTTACTTTTTAAAATCAAAGTGAGGGCCCCGCGCTAAACTTTAAGGGGCAACATAGCGAAACATATAAGCAAAGCATAAGAAACACATCATGTCATGGAAGCATCAACTGAATCATAGATATATATATATATATATATAACATGCCTACCCAAAGAGGCAGGACTATTTGATACATCATGAAGCGAAATACAACTGAAATGCAATACAAGGAAATCATAAAAAGCAAATACAAATGAAACTACCCCCATACCCATGTGCACCTAAAGGAGACAACCTCATATACAAAAGAAGGTTTGTCCTCTACTATGTGGCGTGTGTGTGCACTAACTACTACCCCTCCTATGACTACTCCTGTGGTCAGAAATGCTGGGGTCAGTCGATCCACTGGCGAATCTCGGCGGGAGTGGTCGAGTGCATCATCGGGGCATGTCCACCGCGGCGAGGGCGCATAGATGGCCGTCGAGCCAACCTCGGCTGGACCACCGTCTCCTCACTCCCAGCCCTCATCGGTGGAGGAGGCGGGTGGAGCTCAGCTGTACATGTGGGATGGCGGGTCCTCGGATGGGTCAGATCTCCAGAAATCTTTGAGGGGCCTTGGTACATACTCGGGGTACTCGCGTCTGGTGGCGTCTCGGGCTCCATGCGGAGGATCTGCTCATCGCGTGGCCTCGCTCGCTCAAAAATCCCGTTATGGCCGGTAGGGCGATCGGGGTGAAGCGGTAGCTTCGGAGACGAAGTCTTGCGAAGGGTCGCCCCATGAACATGAATACTCGACTATGCAGCGACCCTCAAAATGATATGACCCAGTCTTGGGTCATGGTGCGCTCCCATACCGGGTGTCGACGAAGAGTACAAATGTCGCCATCTGAAGATATGACGGAAGAAAAGAGAGAGGGAATGAGAATCTTTCTAAAAGAATTCTCAGTAGGGTTATCCCTACCTAGGTGTCATCGTCACATCCTCAGGAACCTTGGGTTTATTTCTAAAAGGTGTGCATGCATATAAGTTCCTTTTAAATGGGTTTCCCAAAGAGGTATTTTATCCAAGGTCCATCATATTTTATAATGCGTCTTTATAACTTAAGCAGAAATATACTGATGATATGAATGCATCATGAGGTAAACCAAACAATAGAATAACTAGGAAACATTATAACATTGACATAAGTAAAGTTTATGTGACATTGTCAACTTTAACTTTCATCTCATGGGGCCGCCCTAAAACTTCTCTAGGTTATGAGCTCATACCTTAACTAGTCGTCACTAGCTCTTACTTATCCTATGATAAGCGTAACATAATCCCGACTTAAAGTACGGGCTAGGGGGCAAATTAAGGATCTCCTTTCTAGGATCATTTCCTCTTTGAAAGCGCTTTGCTAGCCACGTGGGCCTCGCAATTTGTCCGCTTTGGCAGGCTGCATCTACACATACCCTCACGGATTTGTCTCCTCCTGGGGTGCTCGGCCGAACGGTGTCACCCAGAGAAGCGCGTCTCGATGTTGTGTCACATTTATATTTTCATAAGTATTACATCACAATTACCTCATCATTTATCATATTCATTTTTATCATGCATTCTCATGTAGCTTTTTCATAACATATATATCATCACATGAAACTTTCTCATAACATTCGTCACATAAAACTCTCACACAAACATCATCACATAGTCATATTTAACAATCATCCAGAGGCTCATAGACATGTTATGTTATATCTCATAGTGCTTTAAACTTCGATTATTATGAGTCTTAAACTTGCAAATTATTCTTAACTTCTTTATACGCCTATAGTTTGACAATTAATGAGTTATATAAATTTTATGCTCAAGAACTAATCCAAATAGCACTAAGCGAGAATTTGGACAGCTTTATGTTTATGTGATTACGGAGTTCTAGAAATTACGGTTTAGATCTTTATCTCACTTTCTAAGTTATTGATCATCAACACCTAGTCTCTTGGGAACCTATAAGGTTATAACTAAGTATTTCTCACCTCACCATATGGTCAAGAACATCTCTAAACCTCAAGAGTGCAGAAATCAAAATACTAACTTTACGGGTACCTAGAAGTCACAATATTGACCCTTTCTAAGTTCGGTTTGCTCCTAAGGTTTCAAGATTAAGTCCTAAACCAATTATGAGTCATTCCTACACATATAAACTAATTTAAAACCATGATTATTGAATCTAAACCTTGCTGGACAGAATCCAGAAAAATAAATCTTTAAGGGATCTAGAACTCTCAAATTAATTCTTTTCTAGTTCCTAACTTATCCTATCTTTCACATATGAGTCTTAACATAATTATTACCCAAACATAAGCATATTAACATCATTAACACAGCTCATACAGTGGCCAAACATAGCAAGGCAGAACCGAAACAACAACTCCATTTAAAGGCATTGAATCATAGTTTCTAAAGCACATAAAATACTAGTTTCTCTTGGAACCTTATTAAAACCTTCAAAACTCTTTTATGAACACTTTTATCATCTAAACTCATGAAAATACTTAATAGGGCAGTGGCTATATTATTTTCATCTCAAGAGGTCCTAAATTCATAATACTTAGTTCTACACATTCCTTATACTCATATAAGTTTAGAAAAAGTATAAAACATAGTTTTCAATACTTGAAGACATTAAGGCCTCATAGGGCGAAATATGGACCATAGGAAATAAATGTTTTAGACCTTTGTTTGAGATATCATTGGGCAAGTCTTTGAGCTCTAGAATCATTAAAGTGATGACATAAAAATAAACATGCTCATGCACTTATTTTAGTTATTGCTAGAAAGTAAAGTGAGAGCATAAAATAAACATGTGGTGCAATATATTATTATCTTTGATATTTAGGTGAGGACTTGAAATATAAATATGATAATGCTGAAGCTTGAAACATAAACATGATAATGCAAGTTCATTCATTATCTTGGGATTTAGTGATAGCAAAGAAATAAACATGATATGCATAGCTTAAAGTAAACATGATGCAAGTTTCATTTTTATGTTTAACTAGAGCTCATTTAAGACTTTAACAAGATAATAACCCTATACCATATCTCAAAGATCACAACACAAGAATCGAAAATCATATAAAAGAGAAATAAGGTGAAACTACATCAAGTTCTTTATTAAGTACCCAAAACCCTATCTAGAGACAAGTCTCTAGAGCGTGCCGGCCAACTTTAAGGTTGACAAGGGTAGGCTTGGGCTTTTAGAAATCCTTAGATTAATTTTCTTAAGTTGGAAAACCATGTGAGCTAGATAACATATAGATGAAGTTGTAAGAAAAGGAAAACTCAAGCTTTAGAGGTTTCTTTGAGATGAACACAATGTCATCATCTAGAAACTCTCATCATCAAGCTATCATGCTCAAATCAAGGCCTCATGGCCGAAAATGAAAGGAAAGGAAAAACAAAGGGAAGTTCAAAAGAATCCAAGAGAAAACTAGAGAAAAACACTTTCTTGAGCAAAATAAAGTTTGAAAACAAATCCCTACCTTTTGATGAAGATAAAAGCTTGAACTTGAAGATGGAAATGAGATGAGCAACACCTCCTAGGATGGTGATGATGATTTCGGCCAAGGAAAGGAAAAGGAAAGGAGATGTGTTTTGAGTGAAGTTGTGTTTGAGGTTGAGTGTTTGAAAGCTTTGAGAGTGGTTTAAGGTTATGAGGTGATGGATTAAGGTTATGAGGTGATTATGTGATGGAAGAATGAAGAGGATGAAGATGAAGAGAAAGAGCTCTTAGAACTTTGAGAGAAGGAAAAAGCTTAGTAAGACAACTCTAAAACTCTAAACTTTGCAAATGCTTCAAAGTGTAACAAGGCTAACACAAGCATCCTATTTATAGAAAATCAAAACCATGGAGGAGTGAATGGGGAGGGCTTGGCCGTAGCCTTTGAGGGAGGAAGGAAGAGAAAATATCTCTTACACAAGGTCATTCAAGCATGGTTTGAAGTATGGAAGCTATGCCACAAAGTATGGCTTGATGTGAGTTAATTTCCTATCACATTTTTATGAAATTAGGCTTCTAGAACCTTAACATGGCTGGAACTTTTCCAGCCACAAATAAATAGGGAAAATGGGTTGTTTTAATTATTTATTCATGTGGAAATTCAAGCTTGATTGAAAGTTATGACAAGGTATAGTGTATGTGACTTGAGGTATGGCCTTGGAGTATTGAAAAATTGAACATGTGATGCATAATGGAGGGAGTGAGGCTTGACCAGCTTGGGGCAGCAGAATGGGAGGATGATTTGACCATTTAATTGTGTGTTAATGGTAGGTTTAGATGTGTATTAGCTTAGGTACAAGGTTAGGAATGATTAAGCTTAAGTTTAGGTAACTAAGAATGTGATTTAGGGAGTTTATGACAAGTTTAGGAGTGCTCATACATCATTAAAGAATTTAAAACTCATTTATGAATAAACAATGTGTAACACAATTCCATGATTTAAGGAATTGGAAAGAGAAAACACTATTCAAGATTCTATGACTAGGTGTCATAAAATTAAAATATGATTTTAGGTTGTAATTAAGTACTTTTTGGTCCTAATCAACTTTAATAAATTATTTTGACTCTAGATTAATTAAGGAAATTAATTAACCTTCGATTAGAGCCTAATATTGCTTAGGTTTGCTTAATCGTGTGATTAAGCGTAAAAGTACGAAACTAGGGGCAAAACCGTAATTTTGCACTAATTTTGCCCGGGACTTCAAAAATTAAAACTGGGGTCACAGAATACATAAAAACACCTTTTAAAACCATCTGGAGAAGTTTCGGGTTCATCCGGCACTTGCAAACGGGTAAAACACCACAGGGGCGTTTTGGTCATTTTGACCTGAAAACTTTAAAAACGAGATTTTCGATCCCGGGAAGGTACATAAGTTTTCTAATCCCTTCCAACATTGAGTTTGCCCTTCGAGTCTTGCCACCGCTTTCCTCGGTCGAGTGAAAATGACCTCAGGGGCATTTTGGTCATTTTCACTCTAACAGAAAATCGGGGCGTTACATTACTCCCCTCCTTAAAAAGAATTTCGCCCTCGAAATTCGTACCTTAGAAATGCTCTGGATATTTGGACTTCATCTCTGACTCTAGTTCCCACGTGTATTCTTCCGACTTGCCTTGTCCCCACGCCACTTTTACCAAAGGAACAGACTTGTTCCTTAACTGCTTGACTTCGTGATCCACTATTCCCGTAGGCGGTACATTGAAAGTGAGGTCCTCCCTTAACTGTACATGCTCTGGTTCTAGGACATGGCTAGGGTCGGACTCATATTTACGTAATTGGGAGACGTGAAAGACATCATGAAGGTTTGACAGATTGGGTGGTAAGGCTATTTTGTAAGCTACGGATCCGACTCTTTGAAGAATTTCAAAAGGACCGAGAAATCGGGGACTCAACTTTTTAACTTTCATGGCTCTCCCTATTCCTGTAGTGGTGGTGATTCTTAGAAATACATGTTCTCCTCTTGGAACTCCAAGGGCTTGCGCCTTTTGTCCGCGTAGCTTTTACATCGACTTTGAGCGGTTAAGATTCTATCCTTGATCTTCTTGATTTGTTCCGTCGTTTCCCTCACTACCTCAGGTCCTAAGACACTTTGCTCTCCGGGCTCGTACCAACACGAGGGTGATTGGCACTTCCTTCCGTATAATGCCTCAAATGCGGTGCCATATCGATGCTTGCGTGATAAGCTTGTTGTTATACGCAAACTCGATCAAAGGCATGTACTTATCCCAACTTCCTTTTTGGTCTAAGACACAGGCTCTCAGCATATCTTCCAGGGTTTGGATTGTCCTCTCGGACTGACCATCCGTTTGTGGGTGGTAAGCAGTGCTTAAGCACAACTTGGAACCAAACGCCTTTTGAAAGGCTCCCCAAAAAGCGTGGCGTAAACCGCGGATCTCGATCCGAGATTATCGTCGATGGTACTCCATGCAACCTTACTATTTCTTGGATGTAAAGCTGGGCCAACTTATCCAACGAGTACGTGACTCGAATAGGTAGAAAGTGAGCCGACTTAGTCAGTCGATCCACGATTACCCATACGGCATCGTGGCCAACTTGGGTCTTTGGCAATCCTGTCACGAAGTCCATTGATATACCTTCCCACTTCCACTCGGGGATCGACAGGGGTTGCAGCATGCGGAAGGTTTTGGTGTTCGATCTTGACCTTTTGGCAGACCAAACACTTACTCACCCAGGCGACCACATCCTTCTTTAATCCGGGCCACCAAAACATCCTCTTCAAGTCCTGATACATCTTCGTAGTACCAGGATGGATGGCAAAATGGCTCTTGTGAGCTTCCTCCAAGATCTTTTCTCGGAGGTCACCATCTTGTGGCACACAGATTCGCCCCTCGAACCTCCATAACCAGTCGGGGCCTCGTACAAAACCTTTCAACTTTCTAGCCTTTACTGCCTCGATTGTCTCCATAAAGTCCTCATTTTCTCTTTGGGCAAGCATAATCCTTTGCTTAAACCCACTGGTCACCGTGAGATGACTCATCACGATGCCATTCTCCGTTATAGACATTCCAAGATTCATATTCCTAAATTGCTCTATTAACCCAACTTCATTAACCATCATACTTGACAGACGTAACGAGTTTCGGCTCAAGGCGTCGGCTACTACATTAGCCTTGCAGGTGGTAACTTAACCCAAAATCGTAGTCCTTGAGGAATTCCATCCATCTCCTTTGCCTCATATTCAACTCCTTTTGATCAAAGAGATGCTTGAGACTCTTATGATCGGAGAAAACTTCAAACCTCACACCATACAAATGGTGTCTCCACATCTTTAGAGCGAACACGATGGCTGCTAGTTCTAGGTCATGGGTGGGGTAGGTTACCTCATGAGGCTTGAGTTGTCTGGACGCATAGGCTACCACTTGCCTGTTTTGCATCAACACACAACCTAAACCCTTGCCAGAAGCATCGCAATATACCTCGAAGGGTACATTGGGGTTAAGTAAAACTAAAACTGGGGTTGAGGTGAGCTTTTCCTTAAGCTCTAGGAAACTCTTTTCACACTCGGGGCTCCACTCAAACGGGGCATTCTTCCTAGTGAGCTTGGTTAAGGGTAGGGCTAAGCTGGGAAAATCCTTTAATGAACCTACGATAATATCCAGCTAAACCCAAAAGCTTCTAATCTCGATTCTGAGAGGTTGGTCTATCCCAATTCATCACAGCCTCTATCTTACTTGGGTCGACTATGCCACCTTTTGACACAACATGTCCTAAGAATTTTACCTCCTCTAACCAAAATTCACACTTAGACAACTTAGCGTATAACTTCTTCTCCTTTAATACCTCTAAAACCAACCTTAAATGACGCTCATGCTCCTCGTGGGTTTTCGAATAGATGAGAATATCATCTATGAACACAACCACGAATTGATCTAAATAGGGTCTAAAGATCCTATTCATGTAATCCATAAAAACTGCGGGAGCATTCGTCAAACCAAACGACATTACATTGAACTCAAAGTGTCCATACCGAGTTCGAATGGCGGTGTTAGGAATATCCGAATCTCTCACCCTAATCGATGGTAACCGGACCTTAAATCAATCTTAGAAAACACTACTGCTCCTTTCAATTGGTCCATAAGATCATCAATCCTAGGCAATGGGTATTTATTCTTTATGGTTACTTGGTTCAACTGCCTATAGTCTACACACATCCTCATGCTTCCGTCCTTTTTCTTCACAAATAAGACCGGGGCGCCCCAAGGTGAAGCACTCGGCCTTATAAAACTCTTTTCTAACAACTCCTCTAACTGGGTTTTCAACTCTGCTAACTCCGAGGGTGACATCCTATACGGGGCTATAGAGATTGGTCCTGTCCCAGGAACCAACTCTATGGAGAACTCCACTTCTCTTTCGGGAGGGAACTCGGGTATTTCATCTGGAAACACCTCGGGATAGTCTTTCACCACAGGTATCTCACCTAGGTTCTGCTCCAAGTCTACATCACAGTGACTAGGAGAACATATCCCTTAGCTTTCTCCCCACTACGTAAGACCTCTACGGAATTCAGTGCAGCCTAATGGGTTGAGTGATGTTTTCGGGAGGAGAAGGGAAGACTGCGGTTTGGGTTCCACAATCTAACATCACACGATTGGGGTGAAGCCAGTTCATGCCTAAGATAATGCCTATGTCTTTCAAGGGTAAACAAATTAAATCTATGATAAAAGACCTATTTTCTACAACAAGATGACAGTTTAAACAACAACGGCAAGTATTAACAGGGCGATTTGTAGGAGTAGAAACAATAAGATCGAAGGAAGTTTAGAGACTTTTAGATTTAAGGACTCGACACTAGCAAGTGAAATGAAAGAATGAGTAGCACCGAGTCATATAGTACAGTTAAGGCTTTACCGCTTACTTCGCACATACCTTGATGAGATCTTTGGACTTCTTGGCGTCTTCGCGTTAAGGGTAAAGACCCTTCCACGGTATTGTGGTCGGGGTTTTGGTTCGATGTCCCTTGTCGGTGCAGTCCTTTGCATAGTGGCCAGGCTTGCCACACTTGAAACATACATTCGACCAGGCTAAGCATGGGCGATTCCGTGGTTCTTTCCACATTGTGGGCGACGTCGGCGAGATGTTGCTCGGGGTAAGCGGCGGGGTTTGTGGTGCCTTGTTCTTGGCTCCACTTGGTCCTCCATTGTGGTTTGAGGTCCACCCGGTCCACGGGGTTGATTATTGAAATTCCTTGGGCCTTGATGTTGAAATGGCGGCCTTTGGTGTTGTTTGGATTGTTGGTGGCGAGAGCTCTTGGCGGTTGTTGTTGTTGTTGTCGGGCTGGTTGGGTGGTAGGGGTTATAGTGATTCCTTGACGGGTACTGCGGTTTGAACTTCAGGGCTTGAGGTTCGAGCCCCTTAGCTCGCTCCGCCCTTGTGATTTGAATCTTCCTCTGTCCTTCTTCAAGTATCCGGCACTTGTTGACCAGAGTGGGGAAGTCTCTGATCTCCATATGGGCCTGGCGTAGTTCATCTCTGCCTTCAGACCGGCCTCATACTTCACGCACTTCCAAACTTCATCGGGGTTCCCTTGGAACACCCGAGAGAACTTGATTAGCTCCTCAAACTTTGCAGTGTATTGGGCTACAGTAGACCCCCCTTGGGTCAACTGCATGAACTCAACGTCCTTCGCGTTCCTTACGGACTCCGGAAAGTACTTCTCATAGAAGTAAGTCTTGAAACGACTCGGTCGATGGGAGTTCCAGAGGCTTCTAGCAGATGCCTCGTGGCCGCTCCACCGTAATCCTCAAGGCCGGATTTCAAAGATGAAAGCAAAGAATGTGACCTTCTGCTCCTCCAAGCGGTAACAACAGTAGATCTTCTCCATGTCTTTGATCCACTCATCGGCCTTGTCGGGTCCATTACCCCTCGGAACCTTTGGCGGGTTAAGCCTTGCGGAACTCGCCGAAGCGGGCTTGTTCCACCATCTCAGCAGCAGGGGGAGGAGGGGGAACAGGAGCAACATTCGCTTGTTGATCCATTCGGTCGAACATTCGTTCCATGGCTTGCGCCATGCGACGGACAGCAGCAGCAGTTGTATCATCTTGTTCAACATCGGGTGTAGTCCTAGGCCGTCGTCGCGGTGCCATTGGTCCCTTTACACATGAAACAATGAACATTAAGTTGATCAGGCTCAATATCCATGCAAAATGAGCTAGTTACCATGGCACTTGCAACCAACAGAAGTCATGCATCTCTAGTCCTACAGCTTATCTCTATCAAGCACTATACATGACATAACTATCGTATTATGCTTATAAAGCATAGTCAGACCAATCCTCAGGCTCCATGAGAATCGAACTGCTCTGATACCATAATGTAACACCCTAAATCTTAACCCAAGACTACTAGTAAGTCCTTAGGTTAATTTTTAGAATATTACCTCTTGGTCTCATCCTTTGGAAAATACTTAGCGGAAATACGGGTAAAATTTTTCTTTTTAAAATCAAAGTGAGAGCCACGCGCTAAACTTTAAGGGGCAACATAGCGAAACATATAAGCAAAGCATAAGAAACACATCATGTCATGGAAGCATCAACTGAATCATAGATATATATATATATATATATAACATGCCTACCCAAAGAGGCAGGACTATTTGATACATCATGAAGCGAAATACAACGAAATGCAGTACAAGGAAATCATAAAATGCAAATACAAAAGAAACTACCCCCATACCCATGTGCACCTAAAGGAGACAACCTCATATACAAAAGAAGGTTTGTCCTCTACTATGTGGCGTGTGTGTGCACTAACTACTACCCCTCCTATGACTACTCCTGCGGGTCAAGTGCTGCGAGGTCAGTCGATCCTTTGGCGAATCTCGGCGGGAGTGGTCGAGTGCATCATCTGGCATGTCCACCTTGGCGGCGCATAGTTGGCCGTCGAGCCTACCTCGGCTGGTCCGCCGTCTCCTCACTCCCAGCCCTCATCGGTGGAGGAGGCGGGTGGAGCTCCAAGCTGTACATGTGGGATGGCGAGGTCCTCGGATGGGTCCGTCCGTCTCAGTCTTGGGGGCCAGGTACATACTCGGTACTCGCGTCTGGTGGCGTCTCGGGCTCCATGCGGAGGATCTCGCTCATCGCGTGGCCTCGCTCGCTCAAAAATCCCGTTATGACGGTAGGAAGCGATCGGGGTGAAGCGGTAGCTCGGGACGGGGTGCGCGAAGGGTCGTCCCATGAACATGAATACTCTGACTATGCAGCGACCCTCAAAATGATATGACCCGAGTGCCGGGTCATGGTGCAGCTCCCATACCGGGGTGTCGACGAAGAGTACAAATGTCGCCATCTGAAGATATGACGGAAGAAAAGAGAGAGGGAATGAGAATCTTTCTAAAAGAATTCTCAGTAGGGTTATCCCTACCTAGGTGTCATCGTCACATCCTCAGGAACCTTGGGTTTATTTCTAAAAGGTGTGCATGCATATAAGTTCCTTTTAAATGGGTTTCCCAAAGAGGTATTTTATCCAAGGTCCATCATATTTTATAATGCGTCTTTATAACTTAAGCAGAAATATACTGATGATATGAATGCATCATGAGGTAAACCAAACAATAGAATAACTAGGAAACATTATAACATTGACATAAGTAAAGTTTATGTGACATTGTCAACTTTAACTTTCATCTCATGGGGCCGCCCTAAAACTTCTCTAGGTTATGAGCTCATACCTTAACTAGTCGTCACTAGCTCTTACTTATCCTATGATAAACGTAACATAATCCCGACTTAAAGTACGGGCTAGGGGGCAAATTAAGGATCTCCTTTCTAGGATCATTTCCTCTTTGAAACGCTTTGCTAGCCACGTGGGCCTCGCAATTTGTCCGCTTTGGCGTGCTGCATCTACACATACCCTCACGGATTTGTCTCCTCCTGGGGTGCTCGGCCGAACCGGTGTCACCCAGAGAAGCGGCGTCTCAGTGTTGTGTCACATTTATATTTTCATAAGTATTACATCACAATTACCTCATCATTTATCATATTCATTTTTATCATGCATTCTCATGTAGCTTTTTCATAACATATATATCATCACATGAAACTTTCTCATAACATTCGTCACATAAAACTCTCACACAAACATCATCACATAGTCATATTTAACAATCATCCAGAGGCTCATAGACATGTTATGTTATATCTCATAGTGCTTTAAACTTCGATTATTATGAGTCTTAAACTTGCAAATTATTCTTAACTTCTTTATACGCCTATAGTTTGACAATTAATGAGTTATATAAATTTTATGCTCAAGAACTAATCCAAATAGCACTAAGCAGAATTTGGACAGCTTTATGTTTATGTGATTACGGAGTTCTAGAAATTACGGTTTAGATCTTTATCTCACTTTCTAAGTTATTGATCATCAACACCTAGTCTCTTGGGAACCTATAAGGTTATAACTAAGTATTTCTCACCTCACCATATGGTCAAGAACATCTCTAAACCTCAAGAGTGCAGAAATCAAAATACTAACTTTACGGGTACCTAGAAGTCACAATATTGACCCTTTCTAAGTTCGGTTTGCTCCTAAGGTTTCAAGATTAAGTCCTAAACCAATTATGAGTCATTCCTACACATATAAACTAATTTAAAACCATGATTATTGAATCTAAACCTTGCTGGACAGAATCCAGAAAAATAAATCTTTAAGGGATCTAGAACTCTCAAATTAATTCTTTTCTAGTTCCTAACTTATCCTATCTTTCACATATGAGTCTTAACATAATTATTACCCAAACATAAGCATATTAACATCATTAACACAGCTCATACAGTGGCCAAACATAGCAAGGCAGAACCGAAACAACAACTCCATTTAAAGGCATTGAATCATAGTTTCTAAAGCACATAAAATACTAGTTTCTCTTGGAACCTTATTAAAACCTTCAAAACTCTTTTATGAACACTTTTATCATCTAAACTCATGAAAATACTTAATAGGGCAGTGGCTATATTATTTTCATCTCAAGAGGTCCTAAATTCATAATACTTAGTTCTACACATTCCTTATACTCATATAAGTTTAGAAAAAGTATAAAACATAGTTTTCAATACTTGAAGACATTAAGGCCTCATAGGGCCGAAATATGGACCATAGGAAATAAATGTTTTAGACCTTTGTTTGAGATATCATTGGGCAAGTCTTTGAGCTCTAGAATCATTAAAGTGATGACATAAAAATAAACATGCTCATGCACTTATTTTAGTTATTGCTAGAAAGTAAAGTGAGAGCATAAAATAAACATGTGGTGCAATATATTATTATCTTTGATATTTAGGTGAGGACTTGAAATATAAATATGATAATGCGAAGCTTGAAACATAAACATGATAATGCAAGTTCATTCATTATCTTGGGATTTAGTGATAGCAAAGAAATAAACATGATATGCATAGCTTAAAGTAAACATGATGCAAGTTTCATTTTTATGTTTAACTAGAGCTCATTTAAGACTTTAACAAGATAATAACCCTATACCATATCTCAAAGATCACAACACAAGAATCGAAAATCATATAAAAGAGAAATAAGGTGAAACTACATCAAGTTCTTTATTAAGTACCCAAAACCCCTATCTAGAGACAAGTCTCTAGAACGTGCCGGCCAACTTTAAGGTTGACAAGGGTAGGCTTGGGCTTTTAGAAATCCTTAGATTAATTTTCTTAAGTTGGAAAACCATGTGAGCTAGATAACATATAGATGAAGTTGTAAGAAAAGGAAAACTCAAGCTTTAGAGGTTTCTTTGAGATGAACACAATGTCATCATCTAGAAACTCTCATCATCAAGCTATCATGCTCAAATCAAGGCCTCATGGCCGAAAAATGAAAGGAAAGGAAAAACAAAGGGAAGTTCAAAAGAATCCAAGAGAAAACTAGAGAAAAACACTTTCTTGAGCAAAATAAAGTTTGAAAACAAATCCCTACCTTTTGATGAAGATAAAAGCTTGAACTTGAAGATGGAAATGAGATGAGCAACACCTCCTAGGATGGTGATGATGATTTCGGCCAAGGAAAGGAAAAGGAAAGGAGATGTGTTTTGAGTGAAGTTGTGTTTGAGGTTGAGTGTTTGAAAGCTTTGAGAGTGGTTTAAGGTTATGAGGTGATGGATTAAGGTTATGAGGTGATTATGTGATGGAAGAATGAAGAGGATGAAGATGAAGAGAAAGAGCTCTTAGAACTTTGAGAGAAGGAAAAAGCTTAGTAAGACAACTCTAAAACTCTAAACTTTGCAAATGCTTCAAAGTGTAACAAGGCTAACACAAGCATCCTATTTATAGAAAATCAAAACCATGGAGGAGTGAATGGGGAGGGCTTGGCCGTAGCCTTTGAGGGAGGAAGGAAGAGAAAATATCTCTTACACAAGGTCATTCAAGCATGGTTTGAAGTATGGAAGCTATGCCACAAAGTATGGCTTGATGTGAGTTAATTTCCTATCACATTTTTATGAAATTAGGCTTCTAGAACCTTAACATGGCTGGAACTTTTCCAGCCACAAATAAATGGGGAAAATGGGTTGTTTTAATTATTTATTCATGTGGAAATTCAAGCTTGATTGAAAGTTATGACAAGGTATAGTGTATGTGACTTGAGGTATGGCCTTGGAGTATTGAAAAATTGAACATGTGATGCATAATGGAGGGAGTGAGGCTTCGGCCAGCTTGGGGCAGCAGAATGGGAGGATGATTTGACCATTTAATTGTGTGTTAATGGTAGGTTTAGATGTGTATTAGCTTAGGTACAAGGTTAGGAATGATTAAGCTTAAGTTTAGGTAACTAAGAATGTGATTTAGGGAGTTTATGACAAGTTTAGGAGTGCTCATACATCATTAAAGAATTTAAAACTCATTTATGAATAAACAATGTGTAACACAATTCCATGATTTAAGGAATTGGAAAGAGAAAACACTATTCAAGATTCTATGACTAGGTGTCATAAAATTAAAATATGATTTTAGGTTGTAATTAAGTACTTTTTGGTCCTAATCAACTTTAATAAATTATTTTGACTCTAGATTAATTAAGGAAATTAATTAACCTTCGATTAGAGCCTAATATTGCTTAGGTTTGCTTAATCGTGTGATTAAGCGTAAAAGTACGAAACTAGGGGCAAAACCGTAATTTTGCACTAATTTTGCCCGGGACTTCAAAAATTAAAACTGGGGTCACAGAATACATAAAAACACCTTTTAAAACCATCTGGAGAAGTTTCGGGTTCATCCGGCACTTGCAAACGGGTAAAACACCACAGGGGCGTTTTGGTCATTTTGACCTGAAAACTTCAGCAGATTTTCGATCCCGGAAAGGTACATAAGTTTTCTAATCCCCTTCAAACATTGAGTTTGCCCTTCGATCTTGCCAGACCGGCTTTCCTCGGTCAGTGAAAATGACCTCAGGGGCATTTTGGTCATTTTCACTCTAACAGAAAATCGGGGCGTTACAGTAAACACTTTCATAGATAATTCATATTAACTAACCAAAGTTATCAAGTTGAGTTCCTAGTGTTCGTAAGAGGTAATGGATGTCTTAGTATTATCTTTTTCTCTTAGTGTTCTTTGTACTCTTAGCATTCCATTAATACATTAATGCACTTCAAAATATTATTATAGGTTCCTTATATATTTTTATTATGACTTTCATATAACTCTTGAAGATTATTATTCTACTTAAATTCTTAAAATTCTCTCTTTACAAGACTTGATTCTTTTATTTATAGTTTTGACATCTTTTAGAAGAAAGTTTATAATTCTCTGTATACTTGTTAGTAAAGGTAGTTCCAAATTCCTAACTCATCAAATTTTAGCATTTACATCTTTGGAATAGTGTAAATCAACTGTAAACCATGCATAGGAGGGTTCCCGGGAAAGAGAGGTGGGTCACAATGGACATGCTTAAATACCAAGTCTTTACTTAGCGTAACCTTTCCAAACTGCACTTTCACAGTACACTATCCCGAAATTTATTTCTCATTCTGTATTTACGTGGTACAAAGCTTTATACATAACATACATGGGTGTATTCCTATATGTGTTAGCTCTCCAACAAAGTTGAAATCAGTCCATTTACATTTTTCTAGAGTGAGTTACATCTATTTTACTACTACAAGGTCAGATTTAAAGTTTCAGTCTTAGGCTCTACTTTAAAAATTTATATCTTGAGCTAGAAAATTCCGTTTTAGGTGATTCTTTTTGGAGAGTGTTCTATAATGAGTCTAGTTTATAGTAAAATTATTTTAATTTCGAGATACTTAATATTTTATGAACAGTAGCTTTCCAAGTACCTGCTGCCAGAAACAACTAGAATTTCCAGCACCTACCATTTTCATGTCTTAAGTTACCTTTATTAAATCAGGTTTCACATACAATCTTTTCAAGTTATATTTGAGTTTGATAACATCATAAAGGTACTCATAACAAAATAGAACATGTCATATTTCTAAAAATATATTTTTCAAATAATCATTTAAAACTTTTGACAATAACTCAAACTTGAGGCATTCTATCAAGGTTAGAAGCCAACAATGCTTGAACAATTAAAGATGAAGCTCCTACCTCTTGTGTAGGGTCTAAAAAGGGTCCTTCTCTTCTTCCTTAAGCTTCGAACAAGAGTCTTTGGAGTGGATGACCCTCCTTGAATCTTGGCTCTAGAACTTGAATGCTTAAGAAAATATTTCTCACTAGAGTTAAAGATTGTAACTCTTGTGAGGGCTAGTGAAAGTTTGGACTTAGGATTGAAGTGTTTGGATGAAGTTTAGAGGATCAAGAGAAGTTTTTGAAGAACATAAGAAGAATGATAGAATAATAAAGAAAGAACACTTAGGGAGTTTCTGAATTGAAGAGAGTTTGAGGAGTATTTATAGTGGAAAGATTAGAGAAAAAAACAGAAGATGGAAAGCACTTGGAGCATGATTTATGGAAACATGTTGGCTGAATTTTGGGATGAAAATGCTCCTTGTTTTGTGCAAACACGTTTCCATGTTTTGTGCAAACACGTTTCCATGTTTTGTGCAAACACGTTTCCATGTTTTGTGCAAAGATGTTAGTGGATATTCTTGTAATTCCATTCATAGAGTAAGGGTATCTTTGTCATTTAATAAGGCAAGGGTAGTTTGGTAATTTCCTTTACATAGTAAGGGCATTTTCATAATTTCCACTAAGTGATGGCATTTTCGTAATTCTTTGCATTTTTCTCTAGACATACTTAAGTAGTCTATTTGTTGTGTTTCATAACATTTGTCCAGATTCTCTTGGTTTTGCTATCGATAATTAAGATTCTTAGTTATAAATTTGGGGATGTTATATTTCTCCCCTTCTTATTAAAAATTTTGCCCTCAAAATTTGATACCTGTGAATAGGTTCGGAAATTCTTTTCGCATATCTTCCTCGAGCTCCCATGTGTGCTCTTCCATTCCATCTTGTCCCCAGGCTACTCGGACCAGAGATACAGATTTGTTTCTCAGCTGCTTGATGCCATGATCCACGATCCTCATCAGTGGTAATTCAAAAGTTAAGTCATCTTTTAATTGTATAGTTTCTGGCTCAAACACATGACTGGGGTCTGATTGATACTTTCTCAATTGGGACACATGAAAAACATTGTGTAGGTTAGACAAATTTGGAGGTAATGCAATTTGGTAGGCGGAGGGACCTACCTTTTTGAGGATTTGGAAGGGTCCTAAGAATCTAGGGCTTAGCTTTTTGACTTTCATTGCACGACCTATACCTGTGGTAGGAGTAATTCGTAAGAATATGTGTTCTCCTTCTTGAAATTCGAGAGGTTTCCTTCTCTTGTCAGCATAGCTCTTCTGCCTACTCTGAGCAGTGAGGATTCTTTCCCTAATTCTCCTTATTTGTTTGGTTGTCTCTTCTACCAAATCAGGCCCAAAATACTTTGCTCTCTCGGGTCACACCAACAAAGTGGTGATTGACACTTTCTACCATACAAAGCCTCATAGGGTGCCATCCCAATGCTAGTGTGGTAACTATTATTATATGCAAACTCAATCAATGGAAGTTGTTTGTCTCAACTTTTTGGCTGGTCTAAGACACATGCTCTTAGCATATCCTCAAGGGTTTGAATTGTTCTTTCTGATTGTCCATCAGTTTGAGGGTGATAGGCAGTGCTTAGACACAACCTTGAACCAAACGCCTTTTGCAAAGCTCCCCAAAATCTTGAGGTGAACCTTGGATCCCTATCTGAGACAATGGTTTTGGGTACTCCATGGAGCCTTATTATCTCTTGGATGTATAGCTGAGCTAACGTTTCCAAAGGGTAATTTGCTCGAATGGGTAAAAAGTGAGCAGATTTGGTCAATCTATCCACAATTACCCATATGGAGTCATGTCCGGTAGGCGTTCTTGGCAATCCCATCACGAAATCCATGGATATTCCTTCCCACTTCCATTCGGGGATTTCGAGAGGTTGCAGCACTCCGGAGGGTTTTTGATGCTCTATCTTCACTTTTTGGCATACCAAACATTTTTGCACTATATTTGCTATATCTGCTTTCATCTTTGGCCACCAGAACATCTTTTTAGGTCATGGTACATCTTGGTTATACCGGGTGTACACTAAATTGACTCTTGTGGGCTTCTTCCAAAATGCTAGCTCTCAATCCTTCTTTTGCAGTGTACCACAGATTCTCCCTTGGTATCTCCACACTCCTTCCTTATCCTGGACAAACTCTTTCAACTTTCCTACTTCGACAAGGGTTAAGGTTATAAGGAAATCCTCATCTTCCCTTTGGGCTTGAATTATTTGATCCTTAAAGCTACTGGTTACACTTAGCTGGCTTAACCAAATTTGTTCTGAAGTCCCCCTATATCCTAAGTTGAGGTTCCTAAAATCTTCTATCAGCTCATTTTCTTTCACCATGAGCCAAGCGGCATGCAAGGACTTACGACTCAAAGCGTCTGCTACCACATTTGCCTTTCCTGGGTGATAGTTTAACCCAAAGTCATAGTCCTTGAGAAACTCCATCCAACGCCTTTGTCTCATATTGAGTTCCTTTTGGTTGAAGAGGTATTTTAGACTTTTGTGGTCAGAAAAAACTTCAAACTTTACACCATAAAGATGATGTCTCCAGATTTTTAAGGCAAAGACAATAGCCGCTAGCTCTAAGTCATGGGTTGGGTAATTAACTTCATGGGGTTTGAGCTGTCTAGAGGCATAGGCTACTACATTCCTATTTTGCATCAAAACACATCCTAGTCCTCTTCCCGAGGCATCACAATACACCTCAAATTTTTCTTTTGGGTCAGGTAGGATTAGGACAGGGGTAGTAGTCAACTTCTTCTTTAGTTCTTGGAAACTCTCTTCACATTCTAGGCTCCATATAAAAGCTGAATTCTTCCTTGTTAGCTTGGTGAGGGGTAAGGTAATTTGGGAAAAACCTCTAATGAACCTTCGGTAGTAACCGGCTAGCCCTAGAAAACTCCTAATCTCCTTTACAGTGGTAGGGGTTTCCCATTGTTGCACCGCTTCTATCTTACTTGTGTCTCTTTGCTATTCCCCCATGTGACACTACATGACCTAAGAACTTAACTTCCTTCGTCCAAAATTCACACTTGGACAACTTTGCATAAAGTTTCTTGTTCCTCAACACCTCCAACACCACTCGTAAGTGTTCTTCGTGCTCTTCTTCAGTTCTAGAGTAAACTAGAATGTCATCGATGAACACTATTACAAACTTGTCCAAGTATGGTCTAAATATCCTATTCATGTAGTCCATAAACACTGCCGGTGCATTGGTTAACCCAAACGACATCACATTAAACTCATAATGTCCATATCTAGTCCTAAAGGCTGTCTTTGGTATGTCCTCCTCCTTCACTCGAATCTGGTGGTATCCTGATCGCAGATCTATCTTGGAAAACACTTGGGCTCCTCTTAATTGGTCCATGAGGTCATCTATTCTAGGCAAAGGGTATTTATTCTTTATGGTCACTTGGTTTAGCTGCCTATAATCCACACATAACCGCTAGCTCCCATCCTTCTTCTTGACAAATAGCACTGGAGCTCCCCATGGTGAAGCACTAGGCCTAATGAATTTCTTCTCTAGTAGCTCCTCTAATTGCTTCTTCAATTACATTAACTCGGCCAGGCATCCTATAAGGAGCTATAGATATGGGTCCTGTTCCCTGCACCAAATCTATAGAAAACTCAATCTCCCTTTTTGGAGGAAATTCAGGTATGTCATCGGGAAAAACATCCGAGAATTCCTTTACTACAAGGATCTTTTCTAGAGCTTGCTCCACTTCCCTCTCACTTGTCATCAGGAAAACATATCCTCGCTCTTCATTCCTACTATCCACACGATAATGGAGTTTAGGTATAGTCGTACCTTTCTATCAAGTTTAGAGGGATTGGGTAAAGATGGTTTGGGAAGAAATACTAGTGACTTATTTGCACAATGTAGTAACACACGGTTAGCCGAAAGCCAATCCATGCCCAAGATTACATCAAAACTAGACAAGGGTAGACAAACTAAATCATGATGAAAAATCCTATCAGCTACCTCAAATTCACAATTTAGGCAGGCTTGATCAGTTCTAACAAAGTATTTATAGTGGGTGTAGAGACAACTAAGATGATTTTTAAGTCGATATATACAACCTCAACTTATTAGCACAATCATATGAAATGAATGAATGTGTTGCGCGAGAATCAAACAATACAATTAAGGGTTTTCCATTAATTATACACTTACCTTGAATCAGATCATCGGATTCTGAGGGCATCTCAGCAGTGATAGCAAACACGCGTCCCTGTGCCTTAGGCTTAAGTGTAGATGACTGATTGAGCTTTAGGCACTCTCTAGAATAGTGTCCTGTCTGTCCACACCGATAACAAACATTCTTACCAAATCTGCATTCCCCTCCATGTATCTTTCCACAAGTGGCACAAGGGGGTCTAGTCATAGGTTCAGGGACAGCTGACCATCCTAGGTCGATTAACGTTGTGTCTTAGGTTGATTCATCATAGGGTGTTGGGGTTGTTTCCCTTTAAATCCACCTCCTTGGTAGGGTTTCTTGTAAGGGGTGGGAACCCTCGGTGACCTTGTTGAGCGAGACCTCTTCCTATTCTCTTCAACTCGGTGGGCAACTAGCTGGTGATTGCAACTCTCAGCCACTTGGCTTTTGCTGACTAAAGATGCATAGTCAGTGACCTCCAATGGAGCCACAGATGCCAAAATGTCTGGCCTCAAACCACTCTCATATTTCATGCATTTCCAAGCCTCGTTGGGATTACTTTGGTAGCTAGTTGAGTGTTTGATCAGTTCTTCAAACTTAGCTGTGTGTACTCACCACACTTCGATTTCACTGTGTCAAGAATGTAAATTCTACTTCCTTTGCCTTCTTAACCGGATCTGGAAAATATTTCTTATGGAATGTAGCATAGAAAACCTCCCACGTAATCTGTATGTCAGCACTTTCAAGCAAGCCCTTTGCACCCTTCCACCACGCGACCTCTCCTTTCAAAGATATAAGTAGAGAATGCCACCTTTTGTTCATCGAGCATTCTACCACCGAGAAAACTTTCTCCATCTCTTGAATCCATATGTCACTATTTCGGTTAGTTGTCCCTTTGAATTACGGAGGTCCACTCTCTTGAATTCTGAGAATTTTCCATGTTCTTGGTTCCCAACTGATTCCTCTGACATCCTATTCATCTGCTCCCTCATCACTGTTGCTTGTGCTTGCATAGCCCTAGCCATCTCCTGGAGTGCATTTGCCAGTTCATCACGATTACCTCCACCGCGTGCCCCATGCGTACGTCTGTTTGCTGCCATTAGTTCCTAGACACACCAAACAACAGTCATCGAGTTGATCAGGCTCAATACTATAGCTAAGCATGGTAGCAACTATGGCAGTATCACAAGACGATCATGCATTTCTAAATCCTATATCCCATCATACAGATAAGATTAATAGCATGATATCATAGACAGAAGCATAGTCACCCATTCCTCAGGCTTAAATAGGATGAATCGCTCGATACCATAATGTAACACCCTAATAGAACCCCACTGTGCTTAAGTTCACATTTGGATTCTATTAGTTGTCACTTATGCCTTGTATTAATTTTCTTTTGAAATTAACTTAGAAAAATAATGGAATTTGAGTTTTCTTTAAATAAATTAATTTTTTGAAAACTTAAGCTCAGAACGAGAAGTGAAATACATAGCGCTTTTATAGATAATAATCAAATTACATTGCGCACTTAATTAAATAAGCGGAATAAAAGACTAAGTGTAGAACAATTATCACATAAACTGGAATATAATCACTTAATACATAAGTCACAACAGGGCATATATCATCTTGATAAGTTATTACAAATAACAATATAAGTTCTACTATTACTAATTGTTTCTCACAAACTATAATGTAACTAAAGCTCGGAATGCTCCTACTTGAACGGTTTGAAATCTTCACGTGCTACCTCCTTCCTCAACTACGGCCTCGTTGCTTTAGGTGGACACGCCTGCCTCTCAGTAACGACAACGGAAAATAAACATAGGAGTGAGAAATACATGATTTCTCGAGGAGTTCCTACTTGTACTAAAAGTGTCATCGTTGTCGTCCCAGTCACTTCGGGTTTATTATAAAAAGGTGAGCAGTAAGGATTCAATTATCAAACTTTCACAAACGTGATTAGCCAAGTGCAGTTACTTTTAAACTAATCTTGAACATTAGCGAAATATTCATTCAAGATTTCATCAAGCATACATATAAGCATATCATGTTAAACCACTAATAAGCAATAATCATTTAGGAGCTGCATGCATTTCATGATTACTCATCCTCAACATTCACTTGTTTAGTGATCATCATCTTTCATTTATTTCATCAACATATTTCTTAATTATTCACGGGATGAATGCATCAATGCCTTAGACCACCCTAAAAGGGTAATGAGCTCATACCATGGCCGTCGCCATAACCTTTTTGGTTTTCATTCCGTTGCCGTGATCTCAACGGTTTAGGGGGTTAAGCCGTGAGTTTAGCTCAAGTCCACTTTTCCAGACTTTCATTGCTACTTTTTCAAACTTTACTTTTATTATTTCTTTTGGAAAATGAATGTATGCATA
This sequence comes from Dalbergia cultrata, assembly GCA_031216105.1. NCBI lineage: Eukaryota > Viridiplantae > Streptophyta > Magnoliopsida > Fabales > Fabaceae > Dalbergia > Dalbergia cultrata. The sequence goes on along the minus strand of CM062346.1, from coordinate 38,777,284 downwards.
TTATCATGTAATCACAATAAACCTTGGGCAATCAATCATTCATCCTCATCTTTTCATAATTCATCACCATACATTCACATTACTATAAATCACTTCATAAAACATGGACAATATCATGTAAATCTCATAGTAAACACTTTCATAGATAATTCATATTAACTAACCAAAGTTATCAAGTTGAGTTCCTAGTGTTCGTAAGAGGTAATGGATGTCTTAGTATTATCTTTTTCTCTTAGTGTTCTTTGTACTCTTAGCATTCCATTAATACATTAATGCACTTCAAAATATTATTATAGGTTCCTTATATATTTTTATTATGACTTTCATATAACTCTTGAAGATTATTATTCTACTTAAATTCTTAAAATTCTCTCTTTACAAGACTTGATTCTTTTATTTATAGTTTTGACATCTTTTAGAAGAAAGTTTATAATTCTCTGTATACTTGTTAGTAAAGGTAGTTCCAAATTCCTAACTCATCAAATTTTAGCATTTACATCTTTGGAATAGTGTAAATCAACTGTAAACCATGCATAGGAGGGTTCCCAGGAAAGAGAGGTGGGTCACAATGGACATGCTTAAATACCAAGTCTTTCCTTAGCAGAACCTTTCCAAACTGCACTTTCACAGTACACTATCCCGAAATTTATTTCTCATTCTGTATTTACGTGGTACAAAGCTTTATACATAACATACATGGGTGTATTCCTATATGTGTTAGCTCTCCAACAAAGTTGAAATCAGTCCATTTACATTTTTCTAGAGTGAGTTACATCTATTTTACTACTACAAGGTCAGATTTAAAGTTTCAGTCTTAGGCTCTACTTTAAAAATTTATATCTTGAGCTAGAAAATTCCGTTTTAGGTGATTCTTTTTGGAGAGTGTTCTATAATGAGTCTAGTTTATAGTAAAATTATTTTAATTTCGAGATACTTAATATTTTATGAACAGTAGCTTTGAAGTACCTGCTGCCAGAAACAACTAGAATTTCCAGCACCTACCATTTTCATGTCTTAAGTTACCTTTATTAAATCAGGTTTCACATACAATCTTTTCAAGTTATATTTGAGTTTGATAACATCATAAAGGTACTCATAACAAAATAGAACATGTCATATTTCTAAAAATATATTTTTCAAATAATCATTTAAAACTTTTGACAATAACTCAAACTTGAGGCATTCTATCAAGGTTAGAAGCCAACAATGCTTGAACAATTAAAGATGAAGCTCCTACCTCTTGTGTAGGGTCTAAAAGGGTCCTTCTCTTCTTCCTTAAGCTTGAACAAGAGTCTTTGGAGTGGATGACCCTCCTTGAATCTTGGCTCTAGAACTTGAATGCTTAAGAAAATATTTCTCACTAGAGTTAAAGATTGTAACTCTTGTGAGGGCTAGTGAAAGTTTGGACTTAGGATTGAAGTGTTTGGATGAAGTTTAGAGGATCAAGAGAAGTTTTTGAAGAACATAAGAAGAATGATAGAATAAAAAAGAAAGAACACTTAGGGAGTTTCTGAATTGAAGAGAGTTTGAGGAGTATTTATAGTGGAAAGATTAGAGAAAAAAACAGAAGATGGAAAGCACTTGGAGCATGATTTATGGAAACATGTTGGCTGAATTTTGGGATGAAAATGCTCCTTGTTTTCTGCAAACACGTTTCCATGTTTTGTGCAAACACGTTTCCATGTTTTGTGCAAACACGTTTCCATGTTTTGTGCAAAGATGTTAGTGGATATTCTTGTAATTCCATTCATAGAGTAAGGGTATCTTTGTCATTTAATAAGGCAAGGGTAGTTTGGTAATTTCCTTTACATAGTAAGGGCATTTTCATAATTTCCACTAAGTGATGGCATTTTCGTAATTCTTTGCATTTTTCTCTAGACATACTTAAGTAGTCTATTTGTTGTGTTTCATAACATTTGTCCAGATTCTCTTGGTTTTGCTATCGATAATTAAGATTCTTAGTTATAAATTTGGGGATGTTATAGTAAATCCATTGTAAACCATGCATAGGAGGGTTCCCAGGAAAGAGAGGTGGGTCACAATGGACATGCTTAAATACCAAGTCTTTCCTTAGCCAGAACCTTTCCAAACTGCACTTTCACAGTACACTATCCCGAAATTTATTTCTCATTTTGTATTTACGTGGTACAAAGCTTTATACATAACATACATGGGTGTATTCCTATATGTGTTAGCTCTCCAACAAAGTTGAAATCAGTCCATTTGCATTTTTCTAGAGTGAGTTACACCTATTTTACTACTACAAGGTCAGATTTAAAGTTTCAGTCTTAGGCTCTACTTTAAAAATTTATATCTTGAGCTAGAAAACTCCGTTTTGGGTGATTCTTTTTGGAGAGTGTTCTATAATGAGTCTAGTTTATAGTAAAATTATTTTAATTTCGAGATACTTGATATTTTATGAACAGTAGCTTTCAAGTACCTGCTGCCAGAAACAACTAGAAATTCCAGCACCTACCATTTTCATGTCTTAAGTTACCTTTATTAAATCAGGTTTCACATACAATCTTTTCAAGTTATATTTGAGTTTGATAACATCATAAGGGTACTCATAACAAAATAGAATATATTTTTCAAATAATCATTTAAAACTTTTGACAATAACTCAAACTTGAGGCATTCTATCAAGGTTAGAAGCCAACAATACTTGAACAATTAAAGATGAAGCTCCTACCTCTTGTGTAGGGTCTAAAAAGGGTCCTTCTCTTATTCCTTAAGCTTTGAACAAGAGTCTTTGGAGTGGATGACCCTCCTTGAATCTTGGCTCTAGAACTTGAATGCTTAAGAAAATATTTCTCACTAGAGTTAAAGATTGTAACTCTTGTGAGGGCTAGTGAAAGTTTGGACTTAGGATTTAAGTGTTTGGATGAAGTTTAGAGGATCAAGAGAAGTCTTTGAAGAACATAAGAAGAATGATAGAATAAGAAAGAAAGAACACTTAGGGAGTTTTTGAATTGAAGAGAGTTTGAGGAGTATTTATAGTGGAAAGATTAGAGAAAAAACAGAAGAAGGAAAGCACTTGGAGCATGATTTATGGAAACATGTTGGCTGAATTTTGGGATGAAAATGCTCCTTGTTTTGTGCAAACACGTTTCCATGTTTTGTGCAAACACGTTTCCATGTTTTGTGCAAACACGTTTCCATGTTTTATGCAAACATGTTGGATGAAAATGCTCCATGTTTTATGCAAACATGTTTCCATGTTTTGTGCAAAGATGTTAGTGGATATTTTTGTAATTAGACAATGATATTCTTGTAATTCCATTCATAGAGTAAGGGTATCTTTGTCATTTAATAAGGCAAGGGTAGTTTGGTAATTTCCTTTACATAGCAAGGGCATTTTAGTAATTTCCACTAAGTGATGGCATTTTCGTAATTCTTTGCATTTTTCTCTAGACATACTTAAGTAGACTATTTGTTGTGTTTCATAACATTTGTCCCGATTGTCTTGGTTTTGCTATCGCTAATTAACATTTATCTTAGTTATAAATTTGGGGATGTTACAACCTACATGGTGCACCTAAGGTAGATGACCTTTACAACAAAAGAAGGTCATCATGACTAGTGAGACGTGTGTGCACTAAAACTCCAAGAGTCATCTACGGCCAATAGCCTAGGAACGGGGGGACGTATCCAATCCATGGTCGAAGCTCGTCGGGGACAGGCACACCAAATGGTTGCACATGACCTCCACGTCTACGGCGCATGGCTGGCCTCCGTCCTAACTGTGGTTGTGTGACTGTCTCCTCACTCCCTTCTCTCATAGGAACGGGAGTGGGGGCTGAACTCTCATAATACACATGTGTAGGCTCGTCCTAGGAGGGGTCCATCTAAAAAAACGTTGAACAGGGTACGTAATTGGGGAAGTCTTGAACGGCCGATCCGAAAGGGTGCGTGCGAAGCCTCAAGTCGAAAGATGGGCATACTTGCTCAAAAATCATCTCATCTCTGTAGAGGGAAGTAGGGGTGAAATGGTAGCTCAATACTGGATGGCTGAAGGGTCGTCCAACAAATATAAAAACTCGAACTGCGCAACGACCCTCAAAATGATACGATCCGTGCTCTAGATCGTAGTGGAACTCCCATGTGGGCATGTCAACAAACAAGACGAAGGTCACTATCTGAATCTGAAGATGTGAGGGGAGTGAAAATCTTTACTAAAGAAACTCAATAGGGTTTTCCTCATATCTAGGTGATATCATCTATGTCTTTAGGAACCTCGGGTTCTTATAAAAATAGTAGGCATGTAATAGTTCAGTTATGAAGTTCAAAAACATTGATTACCGAGGCCTATTCCTTTTAACACATAACTTGTATTTACATGGATGCATCATACTTCGTTGTGATATGCAAGATCTAACTTACTCATTAGCATACATGGTAAACATAGACATAGTTCATGGTACATAGATCATAGAGCATAGAGCATAAAACATAGAACTTGGTACATGGTACATGCTATCTTATCTTGGTTACTTAGGTGACATTAAGACATTTACTTAGCACATGGGGCCACCCTAATTGTTTTCCCTTTTGAGAAACCTCTAGGTTATGAGCTCATACCTCACTAGTTGTCATTAGCACATAGTTTTTATCCCTTTTGATAAGTTTAAGGTCCTGACTTAAAGTACAGGCTAGGGGGCTAGAATCACCTCATCCCCATCCCTAATTTGATGGTTCCAAGGATCATTTTCTTATAGTTTATGTCACCTTAAGTCTTAGCATGTTATAACAAGATGCCACATAATTCATGCATGTCACATATCTCATATAATTTAAAATAGGAATCTTTAAGGTTCTAAAAGAACAATAACATGCAATTGATAATTCTATCATCATATAGCATCACATAAGTCATGAGATAACACATTAATTCATCATTCATAGAGAGCACATAAATCATTCCCTTAAAGGTAAAAAACCCTAAATCGGGTAAACTCAAACTTCCAAATTATTTTCTTATGCCTCTAATGGATTAATTAAACTCATTACCATAATTTATTAAGTCCTAAAACCTAATTAATTATGGCTGGGCAGCATAGGCAGTAAGCATATTTTGATGAATTACGGTGTTCTAGAAGTTACGTTTTAGGTCCTTTCTCATTACCGACTTTTTCTATGATGCAATAATTAATACCTAAACCAATTATGAGCCATTCTCACCCATCTAAACATGTTGTAATATGATTCTACAAACTCTATCAAGGCTGGAACAGAATGTACAATTTCGGTTCCTAAGGAGTTATAGAAATCACATTTTCAAACTATTAGAGTTACTAAGCATGCGTAAGATGCCTAGAACAATTTTCATACAATTGGTAAGGTATTTAAACACATATAAACCACCCAAAATAGAATTTAAGGTGCTGGAATAAATAAGGTAGAACCGAAATCAAAGCCATCATATAATGCATGGATCTTTATTTCTAAAACACATACATTGCTAGTTTTTCTTGGAACCTTTTCAAAGCTTCTAAAACTCATTTGAAAACAATTTATTTCATTAGAAATCCTTATAAAACATCTAAAGGAAGTAGCTATTTCAAGACAAGCTTGAGAGGGATTTAAATAATAAAATCTACTTGAAACATTTCTTGAGATCATCTAAACTTAGGACAAATTGTAAAACATAGGTTTTGGCACTTGTGACTAGATGAAACTCACACCAAGTTCATCATCATCACATGCCTGAAAATCAAAAGAGTAAAACACATTTATTCCCAAACTTTACTTGAGATACCAAGGGACAAGTCTTCGAGCTCTAATATTTTAAGTGATAACAAAAATATTTCATTTATTTAGTCATTCAATTAGTCATTCAAAGCATGGCTTGGAGTGTGATCAAGTATGGTGCAAGGTGAAGTGCAAGCATATTGTAAGGCATGGTTCTTGTAATGCCCCAATTTTCTCTAAACGTGTAAATGACTGAAATGCCTCTGAGGTCATTTTTATGTGGAACACGAGGACAGCTAGCCTTGACCATCCTCATAGGAGCTATGATTATGTTATAAGCGGATTTTATGTATATGAATGTTTAATAGAGTAGAAGAATCTCATTTCTAAGGTTTCTGCACATAAATGACCAAAATACCCTTACAGTAATTTAAGGCAGATTTGAGTTTTGTTTTGACCCGGACTTGTCCCGGAGGTCTAAAACAATGTTTTTAAGGCATAATTTATGTTTGCTTAAGTCCTGGTGGTTCCGGACAGTTTTTGAGAAAATTATGATTTTGCCCCAGCTTAAGTACATTAGGGCTTAATGACAATTTTAAAACAAAACCTAAGCAATATTAGGCTCTAATTAAAGATTAATTAATTTCCATAATTAATCTAGAGTAAAAATAATTATTTGAGGTTAATTAGGACCTAAAATTGCTTAAGGAAACTTAAAACCAAATTCTAGTCTTATTTCTTCAAGAAAGCATCTAAGAATAGTGTTTTTACTATTTAATCTCCATAATTCAAGGAAATGTGTTGTTCTCTAATCTCTAGTCAATGAGTTTGACTCCACTAATTTAACAAAATTACTTCCAAATTAAGTTGTTCATGGCCCTAATTGCCTAATTAGTTTACCTAAACGCTTGGTTATAAAACCTCAATTAGTGGCCTAATCTTGTTTGCTCCTAAACACATCGTTAACACACATTTAGATGAAACAATCTTCTCTCCCCATGGGCTGTCAAGGCTGGCCGAAATCCCTCCCCTACATTCTCCACATGTTTGAAATTCAAACACTCAAAAAACCATGCCTTAGACCATGCTTGATGTGACTAAATAAATGAGATATTTTTTCCTCCCCTTGGCTGTCCCAAAACCGTCAGCCCTCCCTCTCCCTTCTAGAAGATTTATTTCAATTCAAATCAACAAGAAATCACCTCACCTTGAGCCATGCTTAAGCCCATACCTATCTTACCTTCAACCATGCCTTGAATGACAATTTGTAAGAGATATTTTCTCTTCCCTAAGCCATGAGAGGCCACACGGTTACCCCCTCCCCATTTACTTCCTCATGATTCAAAACTCTATAAATACCTTGGCTTGGTGAACCTTGCTTCACTTTGAATCATTTGCTAAGTTTGAAGTCTTAAGAAATTGCTAGTTCTCTCAAAGCTTTCTTTTCTCCTCCTAGTCCTAAGAGAAACCGCCACCCCTCCACCTCTCAATCTTCATCTAGTCCTCATCTAAACACATCACCAAGCTCAAACATAAGCCAACACATATGTTTCCTTCATTTCACTTCAAGGTCGAAGCTATACTCCAAGGTACAAGGAGATTTCTTCTTGTTGTCTCCTCAATATCAAACCATTCCTTGTCTTCAAGAACACCCACATTTGGTAGGGAGTTGTTTTACATTATTTCTTTTTACTCAAATGAGCTTCATTTTTAAAGAAAAATGTTATTTTCCTTAAGTTTCTCTTGGTTTCTTTTTGGTTTTTGTAACACCCTAAATCTTAACCTAATACTACTAGTATATATTTAGGTTAATCTTTAGAATATTACCTCTTGGTCTCATTCTTTACTTGAAAATACTTAGCGGAAATAAGGACAAAATTTTTCTTTTTGGAATTAAAACCAAAGTGAGAACCGCGTATGATTTTTGAACGGAAATTCATACAAGTCATATGAGTATTCATAACAAAACACATAAATAATATGGACACGTCAACTGATTATATATATATAGATAATGTGCCTACCAAAAGGGGCAGGACTATTCGGTACATAGTAAAACGAAATACAACTGAAATGCAAATACAAGTAAATCATAAAAGAAATTACAAGGAAACCATGAAAGCAACACCCATACCCATGTGCACATAGAGTAGACAACCTCATATACAAAGGAAGGTTTGTCTTCAACTATGTGGCGTGTGTGCACTAGCTACTACCCATCCTATGCACCTACTCCTGTTGGTCCGAGTATTGAGGGTTGGAATCGATCCACTGGCGGATCTCGGCGAGAGTGGTCGTGCGGATCATCGGAGCGTGTCCACCGCGGCGAGGGTGCATGGATGGCCGATGAGCCAACCTCGGCTGAACTACTGTCTCCTCACTCCCGGCTCTCATCGGTGGGGGAGTGGGGCTGGAGCTCCAACTGTACATGTGCAAGGGCAGGTCCTCTGATGGATCCGTCTCCGAGTCTCGAGTCAGGCACGCGTACTCAGGGTAGTCGGTGTCTGGTGACACCTCGGGCTGCATACGGAGGATCTGCTCGTCGCGTGGTCTGGCTCGCTAAAAAATCGTGTTATGATGGTAGGGGGCAGTCGGGGTGAAGCGGTAGCTCCGTCTTGGAGTCTTGTGAAGGGTCGTCCCATAAACATAAATACTTTGACAGTGCAGCGACCCTCAAAATGATATGACCCGAGTGCTGGGTCATGGTGCAGCTCCCATGTCGGGGTGTCGATGAAGAGTACGAAAGTCGCCATTTGAAGATGTGATGGAAGAAAAGAGAGAGGGAATGAGAATCTTCTAAAAGAATTCTCAGTAGGGCAATCCCTAACTAAGTGACATCATCACATCCTCAGGAACCTTGGGTTTTATTTCTAAAAAGTGTGCATGCATTTAAACTTCTTTTAATTTTCTAAAGTATTAATTATCCAAGGTCTGTTATATTTTACAATGCATCTTATGACTAAGCATGGAACATACTAATGACATGAATGTATCATAAAAGTAAGCCAATCAATAGAATAACTAAAAGACATTATAACATTGGCATAAGGTGATAGTTATAGCACATGTGACATTTTAAACTTTAACTTTCATCTCATGGGGCCACCCTAAAATATCTCCAGGTTATGAGCTCATACCTTAACTAGTCGTCACTAGCTCTTACTTATCCTATGATAAGCGTAACATAATCCCGACATAAAGTACGGGCTAGGGGGCAATTTAAGGATCACCTCTTAGGGTCATTTCCTCTTTGAAACGCTCTAATAGCAACTAGTGCATCGTAGCATTGTCTGCTTTGGCAAGCTCTATGTCAATACCCTCACGGATTTGTTTTCTTGGGGGTGCTCGGCTAAATCGGTGTCACCCAAGAAGGCGTCTCAGTGTTGTGTCACATTTAAGTTCTCATGATTTTCAAAAAGACCATTTTCTATGTTTCTCAAATTTGATGGAAATTCGGCAGCATGACGGCTGTAGACCGAATTTCCTCAAATTTGCTTATGCCATGAAAACATATAGGACATACACAAACATTTTTTATGGGGTATAGCATATCATCATGTAAAACTTCATTATAGCACATATCAACTTATCATAGACAAAACTCATGCATCATATATTATAAATTAAGCATCATAAAAGCTCAAGACGTTTTAATGTCTTATGCATTGACCCTTAGGGTCCTTAGCTCACGTTCTAAGTTATTAATCATCAAACCTAATCTCTTGGGTACCTATGAGGTTATAACTAAGTATTTCTCACCTCAGACTATGACCAAGAACATCTCTAAATCTCAAGGATGCAGAATTTATAATTCTAACTTTACGGGTACCTAGGAGTCACAACAATGACCCTTTCTAAGTCCGGTTTGCTCCTAAGGCATCAAGATCAAGTCCTAAACCATTTATGAGTCATTCCTACACATTTAAACTAATTTAAATCCATGATTAACATTACTAAACCTTGCTGGAAAGAATCCAGAAAATTCAAACATCAAAGGATCTAGAACTCTCAAATTAATTCTTTTCTAGTCTCTAACTTATCTTATCTTCCACATCAGAGTTTTAACATTATTTTTACTCAAACATAAGCATATTATCATCATTAAAACAGCACATACAGTGACAAATAGGTAGCAAGGCAGAACCGAAACATACATTCTCCATAATGGCATAAAACACAATTTCTAAGGCACATAAAATACTAGTTTCTCTTGGAACCTTTTTAAAACTTTCCAAAACTCATTCATAAACATTTTTAACATCCAAAATCATAAGAATGTTTAAGAGGACAGTGACCAATTTATCTTTGTCTCAAGAGGTCCTAAATTCATAAAACTTAGTTCTATGCATTCCTTAAACTCATATAAGCTTGGAAAAATTATATAACATAGTATTAAATACTTAGAAACTTCAAGACCCCTTGGGGCCGAAATATGAACCAAAGGAAATAAATATTTTTAGACCTTGTTGAGACAACAATGGGCAAGTCTTTGAGCTCTAGGTTTATTTAGGTGATGACATAAAAATAAACATGCTCATGCACTTATTTTAGGTTCCATTAGAAAGTAAAGTGATAGCACAAAGTAAATATGAATGCAACTCATTATTATCTTAGTATTAAGTGAGAACTTGAAATATAAACATGATAATGCAAGGTTCACTTATTATCTTGATACTTAGTGATAGCAAGGAAAGTAGACATGATGTGCATAGCATAAAAGTAAACATGATGCAAGTTTCATTTTATGGTTAGCTAGAGCTCATTCAAGACTTTAACAAGATAACAACCTTAATACAATATCTCAAAGATCAAAATACCAAAACCGAAAGTCTTACAAAAGAAAAAGAAAGTGAAACTAAGTCAAGTTCTTTATTAAATACCCAAAACCCCTATCTAGAGAAAAATCTCTAGAATGTGCCGGCCAACTTTAAGGTTGACAAGGGTAGGCTTGGGCTTTTAGAAATTCTTAGATTAATTTTCTTAAGTTGAAAATGTAACATCCCCAAATTTATAACTAAGATAAATATTAATCTTAATTATCAATAGCAAAACCAAGAGAATCTGGACAAATGTTATGAAACACAACAAATAGACTACTTAAGTATGTCTAGAGAAAAATGCAAAGAATTACGAAAATGCCATCACTTAGTGGAAATTACGAAAATGCCCTTGCTATGTAAAGGAAATTACCAAACTACCCTTGCCTTATTAAATGACGAAGATACCCTTACTCTATGAATGGAATTACAAGAATACCACTATCATTGTCTAATTACAAAAATATCCTTGTCTTAGTTAAAGAAATTACTACAATGCCATTTGCACAAATCCCTACACTTGTCTTTAGACAAGAATGAATCTAAGCCATTGGATTAAGATGATAACACAATAATTTAACCACATACATCATACACATTTCTGAATCACATACATGCACTAAAGGTTAGAAAATCTCCACTAACATGTTTGCACAAAACATGGAGCATTTTCATCCAACATGTTTGCACAAAACATGGAGCATTTTCATCCAACATGTTTGCATAAAACATGGAAACATGTTTCCACAAAACAAGGAGCATTTTCATCCCAAAATTCAGACAACATGTTTCCATAAATCATGCTCCAAGTGCTTTCCTTCTTCTATTTTTTTTTCTCTAATCTTTCCACTATAAATACTCCTCAAACTCTCTTCAATTCAGAAACTCACTAAGTGTTCTTTCTTTCTTATTCTATCATTCTTCTTATGTTCTTCAAAGACTTCTCTTGATCCTCTAAACTTCATCCAAACACTTAAATCCTAAGTTCAAACTTTCACTAGCCCTCACAAGAGTTACAATCTTTAACTCTAGTGAGAAATATTTTCTTAACCACTCAAGTTCTAGAGCCAATATTCAAGGGGGGTCATCCACTCCAAAGACTCTTGTTCAAAGCTTAAGGAAGAAGAGAAGGACCCTTTTTAGACCCTACACAAGAGGTAGGAGTTTCTTCTTTATTTGTTCAAGTATTGTTAGCTTCTAACTTTGCTCATGGATAGAATGTCTCAAACTTGAGTTATTGTCAAAAGTTTTGAGTAATTATATTTTTAGAAAACACAACATGTTCTATTATGCTATGAGTACTTTTATGATGTTATCAAACTCAAATATAACTTAAAAGATTGTATGTGAAACTTGAGTTAATAAAGATAACTTAAGACATGAACATGGCAGGTGCTGGAATTTCTAGTTATTTCTGGCAGTAGTTACTTCGAAAATTAGTGTTCATAAAATATGAAGGATCTCGAAATGAAAATATTTTTATTATAAACTAGACTCATTGTAGAACACTCTCCAAAAATAATCACCTACAACGGAGTTTCCTAGCCCAAGATATAAATTTTTAAAGTAGAGCATAAGACTGAAACTCTTAATCTGACCTTGTAGTAGTAAAATAGGTGTAACTCACTCTAGAAAAATGCAAATGGACTGATTTCAACTTTGTGGAAAAGCTAACACATCTACAAACACACTTATGTATGCTATGCATAAATTTATACACAACGAAAATACAGAATGGGAGATATAATTTCGGGACAGTGTGCTGAGAAAGTCTTGAAGGTAGCGTGATACTGTGAGAGTGCAATTTGGAAAGGTTCTAGCTAAGGAAAGACTTGGTATTTAAGCGTGTCCATTGTGACCCACCTCTCTTTCGTAGGAATCTTACTATGCACAATTACAGTTGATTTACACTAATCTAAGATGTTAGTGCTACAAATTTTATTCTAAAAGATGTCAGAACTCTAAATAAAAGATTCAAGTCTTGTAAAGAGATAATTTTAAGGATTTAAGTAGAATAATAATCTTTAGGAGATATATATATAAGTCATAATAAAAATATATAAAGAACCTCTAAAAATATCTTAAAGGGTATTAATGTATTAATGGAAATACTAAGAGTACAAAGAAGACTAAGAGAAAAAGATAATACCAAGATATTCATAACCTATTAGGAACACTAGAGACCTAACTTGATAACTTAGGTTGCTTAATATGAATTATCTATGAGAATGTTTCCTATGAGATTGACATCATATTGTCTATGTTACATGAAGTGATATACAGAAATGTGAATGTATTGATGAGATATGAAATGATAATGATAAAATAATTGATCGTACATGATTTATTAATGTGCATACATTCATGTTTCAAATGAAATAATAAATAGACCAACTCACTGCTTAATCCTCTTTGAAGATTAAGGTATTGATGATTTCACTCAGTGAGAATAAAAGTAAAACCTGAAAAAGTAGCAATGAAAGTCTGGAAAAGTGGACTTGAGCTAAACTCACGACTTAACCCCCTAAATCATTGAGATCATGGCAACGGAAAGAAAACCAAAAGGTTGTGGCGACGGCCACGGTATGAGCTCATTACCCTTTTAGGGTGGTCTAAGGCATTGATGCATTCATCCCGTGAGTAATTAAGAAATATGTTGATGAAATAAATGAAAGATGATGATCACTAAACAAGTGAATGTTGAGGATGAGTAATCATGAAATGCATGCAGCTCCTAAATGATTATTGCTTATTAGTGGTTTTACATGATATGCTTATATGTATGCTTGATGAAATACTGAATGAATATTTCTGCTAATGTTCAAGATTAGTTTAAAAGTAACTGCACTTCAGCTAATCACGTTTGTGAAAGTTTGATAATTGAATCCTTACCTGTTCACCTTTTTATAATAAACCCGAAGTGACTGGGACGACAACAATGACACTTTTAGTACAAGTAGGAACTCCTACTGAGAAATCATGTATTTCTCACTCCTATGTTTATTTTCCGTTGTCGTTACCAGAGACAGACGTGTCCACCTAAAGCAACGAAGCCGTAGCTGAGGAAGGAGGTAGCACGTGAAGATTTCAAACCATTCAAGTAGGAGCATTCTGAGCTTTAGTTACATTATAGTTTGTGAGAAACAATTAGTAATAGTAGAACTTATATTGTTATTTGTAATAACTTGTCAGTATGATATATGCCCTGTTGTGACTTATGTATTAAGTGATTATATTCCAGTTTATGTGATAATTGTTCTACACTTAGTCTTTTATTCCGCTTATTTAATTAAGTGCGCAATGTAACTTGATTATTATCTATAAAAGCGCTATGTATTTCACTTCTCGTTATAGGCTTAAGTTTTCAAAAAATTTATTTATTTAAAGAAAAAAAAAACTTCCACTATTTTTCTAAGTTAATTTCAAAAGAAAATTAATACAAGGCATAAGTGACAACTAATAGAATCAAAATGTGAACTTAAGCACAGTGGGGTTCTATTAGGGTGTTACAGAAAAACCATGTGAGCTAAGTATAGTATAGATGAAGTTAAAGGAAAAGAAAAACTCAAGCTCTAGAGGTTCCTTTGAGATGAACACATAGTCATTCTCTAGGAGTCCTCATCATTGAGCTATCATGTGCTCCTCAAGGCCTCATGGCCGAAATGCAAGAAGAAAAAAAAAACAAAGGAAAGTTCAAAAGAATCCAAGAGGAAACTAGAGAAAAACATATTCTTGAGCAAAACAAGTTTGAAAAGCAAATCCCTACCTAGAGTGAGGACACCAAGCTTGAACTTTAAAAAGGAAAACAAGATGATGAGCTCCTCCTTGAGGTGGATATGGCTTCGGTCTTGTGAGAACAATAGAGAGGAAAATGTGTTTGAGTGAGGTTGTGTTTGAGGTGAGGTGTTTGAGAGGTTAGGAGATGATTCAAGGCTATGGGGTGGTGTTTCAAGGTTGAAAGATGATGCGGATATGAAGAGAGGATGAAGATGAAGATGAAAAGAAAGGAAGAACTCTCTTGAAACTTGAGAGAAAAAGAAAGAACAAGCAAGACAACTCTAAAATTCTAAACTTAGCAAATGCTTCAAAGTGCAACTAAGCTATCACAAGCATCCTATTTATAGAAAAACAAAACCATGGGCTCACCAAGGGAGGGAGTGGCCGTGTGGTCTTGGAGGGAAAAGGGAGAGGAAAATATCTCTTTGATTGTGTCATAGAAGCATGGTTTGAAGTATGGAAGCTATGCTACAAAGTATGGCTTAATGTGAGTTAATTTCCTATCAATTTTTGGTGAAATTAGGCTTCTAGAAACTTGACATGGCTGGAACTTTTCCAGCCACAAATAAATGGGAAAAATGGGTTGTTTTAATTATTTATTCATGTGGAAATTCAAGCTTGATTGAAAGTTATGACAAGGTATAGTGTATGTGACTTGAGGTATGGCCTTGGAGTGTTGAAAAATTGAACATGTGATGCATATGGGGAGGGAGGGCTCACGGCCGGACACAGCGGCATGGGGGGAGTGAGGTTTGATCCATGTAATTGTGTGTTAATGATAGGTTTAAGTGTGTATTAGTTTAGGTACAAGGTTAGGAATAATTAAGCTTAAGTTTAGGTGACTAAGAATGTGATTAAAGGATTTTATGACAAGATTAGGAGTGCTCATACATCATTAAAGAATTTTAAACTCATTTATGAATAAACAATGTGTAACACAATTCCATGATTTAAGGAATTGCAAAGAGAAAACACTATTCAAGATTCCATGACTAGGAGTCTTGAAATTAAAATATGTTTTTAAGTTGTAATTAAGCACTTTTAGGTTCTAATCAACTTTAATAAATTATTTTGACTCAAGATTAATTAAGGAAATTCATTAACCTTCTATTAGAGCCTAATATTGCTTAGGTTTGCTTAATCACGCGATTAAGCGTAAAAACATGAAACTAGGGGCAAAACCGTAATTTTGCACTAATTTTGCCCGGGACCTCCGGGTCCAAAACTAAAGTCACAGTCTACATAAAAATGCCTTTTAAAATCATCTGGAGAAGTTTCGGGTTCATCCGGCACTTGCAAACGGGTAAAACAACTGAGGCGTTTTGGTCATTTTGACTGAAAACTTCAAAACGAGATTTTCGATCCGGGAAGGTACACAAGCCATCTAATCCCCTTCCAACATTGAGTTTGCCCTTCGAGTACTGCCGACCCGGCTTTCCTCGAATTCCGGGCTGAAAATGACCTCAAGGGCATTTTGGTCAATTTCACTCTAACAGAAAAATCGGGGCATTACAGTTTTCCTTCTCATTTCCTTTTTCCTTTGTCAGCCTCAAGGTGTAACGCCCTGATCTTTTGTTAGAGTGAAAATGACCAAAATGCCCCTGAGGTCATTTTCAACCCGAAATTCGAGGAAAGCCGATCCGGTAGTCCTCAAAGGGCAAACTCAATGTTGGAAGGGGATTAGTTGACCTGTGTGCCTTTCCGGGATCGAAAATCTTGTTTTTCGAGTTTTCAGATCAAAATGACCAACATACCCCTGTGGTGTTTGACCCGTTTACAAGTGCCAGATGAACCCTAAACTTCTCCAGATGGTTTTAAAAGACATTTTTCATGTATTTTATTACCTCAATTTTAGTCTCGGTGGTCCTGGGAAAAATTAGTGCAAAATTATGATTTTGCCCCTAGCTTTGTGTTTTCAAGCTTAATCGTATGATTAAGCAAACCTAAGTAATATTAGGCTCTAATAAAAGATTAATTAATTTCCATAATTAATCTAGAGTCAAAATAATTTATTAAAGTTGATTAGAACCTAATAATGCTTAATTTCAACTCAAATCTTATTTTAAATTCAAGATTCCTAGTCATGGAATCTTGAATAGTAAATTCTCTCTCCAATTCCTTAAATCATGGAATTGTGTTTTCAATTGTTTATTCATAAATGAGTTTTAAATTCTCTAATGATGTATGAGCACTCCTAATCTTGTCATAAAATCCCTAAATCTCATTCTTAGTTACCTAAACTTATGCTTAATGACCCCTAACCTTGTACCTAAACTAATACACATCTAAACCTATCATTAACACACAATTACATGAAACAATTCTTCCTCTCCCTTGCTGTCCAGGTCTGGCTGAACCATACCCTCCCATTTTTCATCACATGCTCAAATTTTTACACTCAAAGAACCATGCTTCCACCTCACCTCAAACCGTACTTTGAGTTATAAACTCCATGCTTTCATCCATGCTTCATGTGACAACTTCTAGAAGACTTTTCTCTCATTTTCGTGGCTCAAAAACTGCCATCCCTCCTTGCCTTCTAGAAGAGTTATTTTATTTCAAATTTGAAGGAAAATCACCTCAAAACACCATGCTTGAAGCCATACTTTGCACCATGCTTTCCTTACTTCAAACTATGCTTGAATGACTACCTTGTAAGAGATATTTTCTCCTCCAAGTTCCAAGAAACCACACGGCCTCTCCCTCCCTTCATTGAGCTCTCATTTGTTTTCATTTTCTATAAATACCTTGCTTACTTGAGCTTGCAAACACTTTAGATCATTTGCAAAGTTTCAAGTTCCCAAGCTTTCTTTGAGTTCTTTCTTTTTCTTTCAAGTTTCAAGAGAGTTCTCCTTTCCTCTTCGTCTTCATCTTCTTTATCTCTTCCTCACATAATCATCTCATTGTCTCAAACCACCTTCTCATCACCTTAGACCACCTCCTAAGCTCTTAAACACTTGACCTCAAACACAAACTCACTCAAAACACACCTCCTTTCCTTTCTCTTCTCCTTGGCCGAATCATCATCATCCCTCAAGGAGGAGTTGCTGTAACATCCTAATTTTTAACCTAATACTCTAGAACACATTAGGTTAATCATTAGGTTATTACTTCTTAGTCTCATTCTTTTATGAAAATACTTAGTGGAAATATGGGCAAATTTTTTTTTGAAACATAAAATCAAAGTGGGAGCCGCGTATGATGTAACGGAGACTAACATATAGAAAAGGGATATCATATCATTCATGGTCACAAAACACAAACATTGTTCATTACATCACATCATAAACATATTATCATAGATACATAATTTATGACTATCATAGTCCTATTGTCACATCAAAAGAAATACACATCTATAGGTATATAAATCTAAAACGGCATCTCCACGCTTCCGTTCCATCCCACTGATCCAACTCGTAGCACATGCCCTACGCCCACACCTTAGTAGAGGTCACGAGATACACCATCATCTTCATCTAGAGGCGACATGGAAGGAAAGAGAGAGAGGGATGAGAAATGTATTCAAGATTCTTAGTAGGGATTTTCGACTCTAACACACGTGTCATCGTCATCGTCCCCAACCACTTCGGTTTTAATTATAAAAAGGTGGTCATGCATAAGGTTTAATTTTTAAACTTCTCAAATCTATTTATCCTAAGTGGGTGTCTTTTAGTATGGATCTTAATGGTATGAATGCAACAGATATTGGATGATTGCATGGCAATACTTTATGTAAATAGTCGATAGAACACAACGTCAAGATAAACAGTAACATATAAGTGACATATGAAACTCTTTCTTTTCTCATAACTGTGTGACTTTAAAAACATCATATCTCTTTCTCATGCTTGAACTCTTAAGTTCTTTTTCTCAAAGACCACCCTCTTAAACATGGTCACCTAAATCCAACCGACATACCACCCCGGCGATTTTTATCATGGTCCCCAAACTCCGTCTCACCTAATCGCCTAGGAATGAGCTCAATTTTAACTAGTCGTCACTAGATTTAACATGGGGAATAATAGAGGGGGTAACACATCACTAGTTTCCATCTCATTATCTGAATAAACGAGCCATGAGATAAAGCTTGATGATGATGTTCAAGAACCATGTTGTTTCTTTTAAAACTTGATTCAAGAGCTCTAAAGCTTACTTTGTTTGTTAGAGATAAGTGTTGGGTTGAGTTTATTTTTCCTCTAAAGTCTGGTGTGAGCTCTAAGGATATATAATGATGAACTAGCATCCATGTTTAAATTTATGCCTTGCATAGCATATTTATTTTTCTATGTCATCACAAAACTCTCAAGAATAAATAATGGGACTTGCATTATCATATCTAAATTCAAACCTTGCATTTCATGTATACTTTTCAAGTTATCACCTAAACTTGAAGATAAAAATGAGTTGCATCACATATTTATTTTATGTCCTCACTTTATTTTCTAATGAAAGATAAAAAGAAGTGCATAGCATGTTTATATTTTTGCCATCACCTAAACAACTTAGAGCTCAAAGACTTGCCCATGATTGTCTCAAACAAAGTTGGAAATGTCTATGTTTTCCTTCTTGAATTCGGCCTTGTAATGAGGTGGATCTTAGAATAAGATTCATCTAGTTACAAGTGCTAAAACTTGTGTCTCATGATTTTCCTAAGCTTAGATGGTTTATAAGAATTGTTTTGGATTCTGTACTCTTGGGTTTTAGAATTGTTTATGATCATAGAATTGAGTGAGGAATACGTAGATATGAGCCTATAGGTGCCTGAGAGCTTAAGTTGCGATAATAGACAACTTAGATTTCAAAACTAAAGAACCTTAAGGGTAAAGCATAAGACATTAAGAGACTTTGATGTTTCAAGTTTGATAATGCAAGTATGATGTGTTGATGCATATGCTTTTATGATGTATGAGCTATGATGAAGTGATTTGTTGAAATGTTAAGTTATCATGATTAGGAAAGTTGAATGAGAAATGCATATGTGTTATGAGCTTGTGGCATAAAGTTAGTTTGAAGGAAATTTGGTATACAGCCATTATACTGCCGAATTTCCATCAAACCTAAAGGATTTAAGAATGTTTTTGAAGTACCATATGAGATTTAAAACCCTGGGTGACACTGGTTCAGCCGAGCACCCCTAGGAGATTTTTATGTGACAAAGCACTGAGACGCGCTTTCCTGGGTGACATCGGTTCGCCCGAACACCCCTAGGGAAGACAAATCCATGAGGGTATGAGTAGATGCAACCTACCAAAGCGGACAAATTTCTGTGGCTAGATGCCCACAAAACGTTTCAAAGAGGGTATATCCTAAGAGAGGTGATCCCTAGCCCCCTAACCTGTACTCAAGGAGTCGGGATTATTTTATTATGTTTCGCTTATTCAGATAATAAGCAAGAGCTAGTGACGACTAGCTAAGGTATGAGCTCATAACCTAGATGTTTTAGGGTGGCCTTATAATGCTATAGTATGATGATTTATGTCACAAAGTTGAGGAAAGTTCCACACGAAAGATTTATGCCCCTTTATGCCACTTGAATGCTTCTTGATGATTATAATTTGTTGAGTTATTTGTTTAAAGTATTGCCATGCATCCATGCTTGATATGTTGCATTCATGACATTAAAATGCATTCTAAAAAGAATGAACCTCGGATAATTAGTTTTATGAAACCTAATAATGAACCTTATATGCTTGCACACCTTTCAATAAAACCCAAGGTTCCTAAGGATGTGAACGATGTAACCTTAGATAGGGGATCCCTACTAAGATTCTTTAATAAGATTCTCACTCTTTTCTCTTCTTTCTCTTTCTTCCGTCACATCTTCAGAGCTCGATGACGACTTTCATGTTATTCATTGATATGCCAATCTGGGAGGTGCACTACGACCCGGATCACCGCTCCTATCACTTCGAGGGTCATTGTGTTGTATGTGTTTTTGTGTATATGGGATGGCCCTTTGCCTACCCAATGTCCAGCTGTCGTTTAACTCCTACTGCCCCTTTTGGCGATGATGACCTGATCTTCGAACGCACACGCCCCTGTGATGAGCAGACTCGTCGTGCTTGTCCATCCGCCTCAGCGGCACGTGACTACTTGGAGTATGTACCCCGATCATGGAGGTCAGAGACGGATCCATCCTAAGACTCGCCTATGCACATCTACTCAGAGGATTCTGCCCGTAGTCCTCCATATGGACGAGAGAGGAGTGAGGCTATCGTGACGCAGCCGTGCTTGGCAAGGAGAGCAGAGATGCGCCCTCGCGGTGGAGCTCACGTTCAGCTAACACACATCTGTGCTCCATTCCACTGGCACAAGAGGAGCTCGAGCAGTTCATTGGATACATACCTCCATCGGCCGAGGGTTCTCGCCGCCAGTAGACCTTGTTGTTGAGCTATTCGAGTACTTGAGCCATCACGAGATCTTCCCCTTTGGTAGTATCTTTTGAAGAGGGGTATTCGAGTTTAGTACTCATAGCTTCGGTAGGAAGGTAGCGTAGATGGTTTTTATCTTCCGTCGTTCCATGTACTTTACTAATTTTGTACCTTCTTATTATTTCCTTGTATTTCAAGCTTAGCCCAATTCTATAAGGGTGTGACTTTATGTATCATTAATTATGGTATTAATGAAAATATTCCTTTGGTGTGCCATTGACTTGTTACATGTTTATTTACCTTGTGTTGATTTGGTATGAAGTGCAATGTATAATTAGTTCACGATTCGTTCATATGCGTCTCTCACTTTGTTTTATATTTCAAAAAACAAATCTACCCGTATTTTCCACTAAGTATTTTAATAAATGAATGAGACTAAGAAATAATAACCTAATGATTAACTTAATGTGTTCTAGAGTATTGGGTTAAAAATTAGGGTGTTACATTTAGTGGTGTATTTAGGTGTGTCTTAGATTAGGTTTCAGATCAAGAGTTGTTAAGGAAGTGTTTAGGTACTAAGTAAGTAATTAAGGATCTCAAAACATGATTAGGGAGTGGCCATGCATCATTAGAGTGATTTAAACTCATTTTAATGTATAAACAATTGTAGACACAATTCCTTAATTTAAGGAATTGGAGAGAGAAAACACTATTTAAGATTCCATGATTAGGAATTTTGAATTTAAAAAGAGGTTTAGGTTTAATCTAAGTAATTTTAGGTTCTAATTAATTTTAATAAATTATTTTGACTCTAGATTAATTATGGAAATTAATTAATCTTTGATTAGAGTCTAATATTGCTTAGGTTTACTTAATTACATCATTAAGTTCAAAAACACTATGCTGGGGCAAAATCATAATTTTGCATAAAAATTGCCCGGGACCACCGTAAAAACGCGTTTCGGGGCTCATATAATTTTCTGGACCACATATCAACTTCATTAAAACCTTCTGGAGAAGTTCGGGGCTAAAATGGCACTTATACCCGCGTAAAAACGCTATAAGGGTATTTTGGTCATTTTGACCCGAAGCCTCAGAAAACGAGATTTTCGTTTCCGAAACCATTTAAAAGTCATCTAATCCCCTTCAAACATTGAGTTGGCCCTTCGAGGACTGTCGGATCGGCTATCCTCGAATTCCAGGTGGAAAATGACCTCACAAGCATTTTGGTCATTTTCACTCAGACAGAAAAATCGAGGCATTACAGAGACCGTTACTCAGCCGAGATTGGCACGGAGGCCGGCCATGCACCCCCGTCATGAAGCATACATCTAGCCACAGCACATGCCTACTCCTGCCGAGTTATGTCAGTGGATCGGTTATGTCCCACCTTTTCCGGGACCGCAACAGTAGAGGTTCTTGGGGAGAGTTAGTGCACACACCACGCATAGATTAGGATAAACCTCCTTTTGTTATAGAGGTTATCCATTTTAGGTGCACTAGGGTACGGGTGTTATTCCTTTATGCTTTCTATTGTATTTCATTTCAGTTGTAGTTGTTTTTCTGTTGTATCGACTCATCCTGCCTTTCATAGGAGGGTAGTTTATATATTAATATAATATTATCATTGGTGTGCAAGATTGTCTAAATGTTATGAAGTTATTTGATGTTCTTATCTTGTGCTTTATTTTGTATATTACGATAATGCTCGTTTATGATATGCTCTGCTCTTACTTTATGTTTCGAAAAAAAAAATTTACCAGTATTTTCTGCTAAGTAATTTAAAGAAAGAATGAAACTAAAGAGTAATAAACTAATGGCTAACCTAAATACGTTCTAGGAGTATTGGCTTAAAAGTTAGGATGTTACACAAAGCATAAACTTAAACATGGATGCAAGTTTATTTTTTCTTTACTAGAGCTCATTCAAGACTTTAAAGGAACACAACCTCAACCCTAAACTTATCTTGACAGGACAAAGTGAGCTTTAGAGTTCTTTGTACCAAGGTTTCAAGGAAACCTTATGGTGTGAACTTCATCATCAAGCTCAAGGAAATGACGCAAGAGAACAAACAAACGAGTAGCATTTCTTTGAGAACCAAAATCAAAACAAAGAAAAAGGAAAGGAAAACCGAAATACTTTTAGGCTCAAGGGCTAAGTTTTTAAGCTTTAGGGTTACATAAGTGATAACCATACGATTATCATCTTGAACCCTCATCATTAAGCTAAAAGTTTCTTTAGAAAAACAAGGCTCCAAGGCCAAGGATGAAAAGAGGGAGAAAGGAGTTTAAACCAAGAGAAACTAGAACTTTTTCATAACAAAACATCAAGTAAAAGATAAAGCTTTTAAAAACAAACCCCTACCAAGTGGTGTTTCTTTGTTGGGAGGAAAAAGAGCTTGCTCTTGTAAAAAAATGAGAAGAAAAACTCTTCTCTAGAGTGAAAGGAGGATTTAGCTAAGGGGGAGGAAAAATGGAGGAAATGTTTTTGTGTGAGCTTTGTGTGTAAGGATGAAAGCTTAGGTGTTGGGATGATAATCTATGGTGGTTGTGTGGTAGTTTGAGGTTGCATAAGTTTATGTAGTGTTTAACAGGGGTATTCTAGTAATATCTAAGTTCAATTTATGACATTTTTCACACTATCATGTTTTAACAAGATTAAGATGTCATCCAAAGGGATTTAAAACTCTAATGAAAGTAAAAAATAGCTCAGAAAGTAAACTAAGACATGTAAAAGACATGAGAATGCAACAACTAGTATTAGAAACTAAGACTAAAGCTTGAAAAAGTGTTTAGCGTGCTCAGATAGTGGATATATAGTTGAGAAAAGGATTTCTCATGATTATATGATCTTCATCATTATTAATCGCTTTTGTAATTATCTTTGGAGAATGCCCACAAGCTGACAAGATCATTATCAAGCCCAGAGTTAAGTTCAGAAGCACAATATAAAGCTTAAAAAGTGACCACATCAGAAAATATCTTTACATAAAAAACAACACCGAGTCAATAGAAACTGATGTAAATTTGAATTTCAAATTAAGTCAACAATTTAGAAAAGTATCGACTATGACATATCAACCTTGTACTTGCACATTCCTCATATTCTAGAAAGAAAAGTTGAGAAATCACATTCAAAAAGTGAAAACAATTTCTGAAACTTTATTCAAAAACCAAATGTCAATGCTTTTGCATCAAGAGAATAGTTCCTAGGACATGAAAAGAAGATTAACACGTGTTAAGAGGAGATGAAATCAAAGAACAATGGTCCAATTCAAAATCCAAGTGTAAAAGGATGAGGCCTTCAAATGTAAAAAAAAAAAAAAAAAAACATTTTTAGATCAAGCATTTATATCTTTTAATACTTTTTGAAGTTCATTATATTTTCTTTAAAATTTGTTTCTAAAAAGAAAATCTTCTTTCTTGTATTCATTAGCAAACATTTTCTTTTTATGAATTAGAAAGAAGTCTCTTAGGTTATTCACTAAAACAATGTTTTATTCTTAGAAATATTGAGTGTCATTTGTTGGACTGTACCGACCCAAAACTTATTTTGGTACCCTGATCTAGTATTGATCATGAGATAAGCTTGAAAAGGTTAGGATAAAACTGTAGGTAGAAAAGCACATGAGAAGAGATGTTGAATCGTGCTTCACTTCTGTTTTCTTTTTAGCTTTTGAAAAACCTAAACAAGATACTATCAAGTGTTGAGCTTGCAGTGCAATGAAATAGTGTTAGATACTTCAGAAAGGAACTTTCTAAACTACAATGTTAGTAACAGAAGGGTAATTAAGACAGACTTTAAGCAAATATTAAATAATAAATACAAAGTAGAAAATGTAAAAGAGATAAGGGAGAAGAAGATACTGCATAGATATATTTATACTAGTTTGACTAACCTGCCTACATCTAGTTCTCAACTACTGTTGAGTTTCAATAAATCTTTTCTTAACTCAAAAAAGGAAAAGGATAGTCTTTGTAGTAGCTTTCCTAAGCTCTTACCTATCATTAGTAGACAACTCTTACTATCACAAACCAAGTAGTTTTTTACTAGCCTCTCCAAGCTAAACTCCTGACTAGGAAGTACACTCTGTTTGTCACAACCTGAGTAGTCTTTAACTAGCCTCTTCAAGCTAAACCGTGACCAATAGAACACTTCTACTATCTTATTGAATGTAGCTTTTGACTAGCCTCTCCAAGGTAACTCACACCAATCACTACTAGATCGACGATATAGAGGTTTGTGTTTGGGCTTGCAACTCAAATTAACCTACACTCAATTTTTCATAAGATATACAATAAATGACCTAGGAAAACCTTGAATCGCTTCTTTCTGATGATTCTTCCTAGGAAGAACATATAATCTATTAAGAACATAGAAAGAAGATTTTTACAGACAAAGAAACGGATTACAAGATGTAATGAACTTTGCAAGAGATAAGGAGAAATTTTCTTACAGTTTTAGCACTTGTACAACATCAAGATCTCTCATTTTGAAAGCATAACATCTTTATTTATAAATGGTCTTTATTTATGATCATTGCCCTTGATTAGTTCTCCAAGTGACACATGTTGATCATCTATATGTATCTTGGAAAAGCAATCTAAAAGAGTAGCTTGTCTTTTTTCAGCTCTGTTGCAGACGTTGTTGTAACATAGAGGTTTCTAGGGTCCCTTCAAAAACTACTTTCTACTTTCTGAACTAGGTTTCTGAACTCTTTCTTCTAGAAGCTAGGGTAGTTGACCACATTGGTAGAAGAGATGACATGCCAGTCTGTAATTAGATTTGACTTTAAATTTGAATATAGCACCGTTTCACTGTGAAGTGAATTTTCTAAAGTGCAGTATTAGTTTCAGTTTCTTAGTGAAAACTAATCTTTCAGTCTTCAATTAGAGCATGTATATGATTAATTTGATTATTGTAACACCCTAGTTTTTAACCAAACACGCCTAGTGTAACATCCTAATCTTTAACCTAATATTCCTAGAACGTATTTAGGTTAATCATTAGTTTATTACTCTTCAGTTTCATTCTTTCTTTAAAATACTTGGCAGAAAATACGGGTAAAATTTTTCTTTTTGAAACTTGAAACAAAACATGAGCTGCGTGCTAAAATAAAACCTAATGTTTGCCGCAAACATAACACACAAGAAAGAAAAATCATATCATTCATAACCACAAAATACAAATGTTATACATAATAACACAACATAGACATAACATCATGGATACATCAATTACTACTATCATAGGTCCATTACCACATCAAAAGAAATACACATATGTAGATATATAGCGGTGACTATGTGCTTCCGTTGCATCCCTCAAATTCAACTCGTAGCGTGTGCCTCTTGCCCATGCCTTAGTAGAAATCACGGACCACGTCATTATCTTCATCTGGAGACGATACGAAAGAAAAGAGAGGGATGAGAAACTCATTCAAGGTTCTCAGTAGAGATTTCCGACTCTAACACACGTGTCATCGTCATCGTCCTCAGCCACTTCGGTTTTAATTATGAAAGAGGTGTTCATGCATAAGGTTTGGTTTTAAACTTCTCAAATCTATTTATCTGAAGTGGGTGTCTTTTAGTATGGACATGAATGCAACAGATATTGGATGAATGCATGGCAATACCATATGCACATTAACATGAAAATCATGGTATTTGAGCACAACATGAAAAGACATAAATCATATAGGTGGCATAAAGGCACAATACTTTTATATAACTTCTTTCTCATACTTAAACTCATAAGTTCCTTTTTCTTAAAGACCACCCTCTTATCATGTTCACCAAAATCCAACCAACATACCGGCCCCGGCGATTTCATTCTGGTCACCAAACTCTCTCACTTATCGCCTAAGAATGAGCTCAATCCTAACTAGTCGTCACTAGATTTCATATGGGGTAATAGAGAGGGTAACTTATCATCTCTAAGGTTCACCTAATACTCCGACTCCCGAGTGAGAGTTAGGATTATTTCCTTCTTTGAAACGCTCTACTGGCATCTAGTGCACAACAAATTGTCTGCTTTGGCAAGCTCAATGTCAATACCCTCACGGATTTGCCTCCTCCCCATCAAAGCAGGAGAAATGCACCTCAGTACAGCCACATTTAAAATCTCATAGAGTTTTCAAAAACATTCTCAAGTCTTAAATTTGATGGAAATTCGGTAGCATAACGGCTATATACTGAATTTCCTCAAATTTGCTTTTATGCCATATAAACTTATAAAGCATGTACTTTCTCATTTAATTTCATATAACCAAGTAAAACACAAAAATCAGGTAAACATATTCGTCATAGCACATGCATCAACACATCATCACAACTTGAATAAATAAGCTCATTATGTCATTAGTCCTATGGCGTTTCAGGTCCTTTTAAATCCTATGGGTCTTAAATTTAACATCTGATTAATCTAATATCCGTTCTTAACCTTTTATGCACTTAGGGGATCATTACCAATAATTTTTACTAATCATTATGATTATGATCAATATCAAAAAGCATAGTGCAAAATCTATATTTTACTATTACGGGTATCTAGGAGTCACAACTTTGACCTTTTCTAAGTTTCATCTTCTCCTAAAGTACTAAGATCAATTCCTAAACCAATTATGAGGGATTCCTACACAGATGCACTAATTATAAACCATTATTACCAATTTTAAACATGCTGAAACAGAATCCATAATTTTAGTTTCTAAAGGTTCTAAAACTCACATTTCTAATCCTTTCTAGTTACTTATTGTTCCTAACACTCACAAAATAATTTTTCCTACACTCAAACATAATTTTTACATATTTTAACTTATAAAATCAGTATCAAACTGTGGCCATAAAATCCAGGGCAGTGACCAAAATTTAAAACACAAATAATTGCATATATCACATTTTCAAGTGCACACAAGTTACTAGTTTTCTCTTGAAATCAATTTAGGACGTCAAACTCTTTTAGAAACTAATTTATTTCATAAAAATCATAAAAATATACGTAAGGGCAGTAGCTATATTAATTTACTCATAGTTGAGATTTAAAACTTAAAAACATACTTATAACATTTTATAAGTTCACCTATGCTTGAGAAAATCCTAAAACATAGGCTATTGGCACTTATAACTAGATGAAACCTATACTAGGTCCATCTCCATCACATGGCCAAAATTATTGTCCATAAAACACTTTCATTTTCCAAACTTTACTTGAGATAATAGTGGGCAAGTCTTTGAGCTCTAGGCTCCTTAGGTGATGACATAAACTTAAACATGCTATGGAATTGGTTTATTCTTCATTATAAAGTAAGAGCATAAATAAATATGAGATGCAACTTATTATTATCTTTAAAGTTTAAGTGATGACTTGAAATATAAATATTAGAATGCAAGCTTATTCTTTATTCTTGGAAGTTTAGTATTGACATAAAAATAAATATGAGTGCAAGTTCATTTTAATTTAACTTGAGCTCATATGAGACTTTTAGAAGAACAAAAATAATCTCAACCCAACACTTATCTAGAAAGACAAAGTGAGCTTTAGAGTTCTTTTTACCAAGGTCTCTGTAACGTCCCAAATTTTTACTGCTATGTAAAATTACCAAAATGCCCCTAGGTAAATTTTGCATGAGAATTGAGGTCGAGCAATCCTTAATAAGGAATTTTAACATTAGGGCAACATTATATGAGGCTTGAATAGCAATCTGTGCGAAAATCATAAATCTCGATTTTTCTGTGCGCAAATGACCAAATTGCCCCTGAGGTTATTTTGCCCCGAAAATCAAAGATAACCAATCCCGATTATCCTCAAGGGGTTAATTTTATATTTGAAGGGGATTATTTGCGTTATGATGATATCATGGTAAAAATCTTAATTCCCGATTTTGTACTGTATGTAAAATTACCGAATTACTCCTGCGGTAATTTAGTGTGAAATTAAGCAATCCTTGAACCCAGTTATCACCAAGAAGTTCAAAAAATGTTTATTTCAAGTATGATTTGATATCTAGAAATGTTCAGGTAATTCTAGAAAGCTTTTATGTGAAATTACCTTTTTACCCCTAGTTGTGCTAAATAAGTTCACTTATGTAATTAAGGAAATGTTAAAGCTCTAATTGAACTCAAATTGATTTCATTCATTAACCTTGAGTTAAAAATTAATTACCTAAGGTTAAAAATAATTACTTGAGGTTAAAAAAATAATTACCTAGGATAATTAGAGTTTAAGAAATTTTTAGGGAAGTTAATTTCTTTTCTTGATTACTAGAACTCATAAAATCAATAATGTTAAGATTAAGGTAAATATAAGGCATTTTCTTTCTTTGACTTGAGGTTAGAACTTAAGTTACTAATTAATCTTTTACTCAATTGAGATTAACTCCATCTCTAGAGTAAGATTACTCTTTAAACTTGTCTTGTTGAATCTTATACATTTTATTTTTACCATTTATTCAAATTTACAAATTCCTAAACCTACTACCTAATTAACTATACTATCCTATGTGTCCTACCACTTAGAAAATAAATAATGTAACATCCCCAAATTTATAACTAAGATAAAATATTAATCTTAATTATCGATAGCAAAACCAAGAGAATCTGGACAAATGTTATGAAACATAACAAATAGACTACTTAAGTATGTCTAGAGAAAAATGCAAAGAATTACGAAAATGTCATCACTTAGTGGAAATTATGAAAATGCCCTTGCTATGTAAAGGAAATTACCAAACTATCCTTGCCTTATTAAATGACAAAGATACCCTTACTCTATGAATGGAATTACAAGAATACCACTATCATTGTCTAATTACAAAAATATCCTTGTCTTAGTTAAAGAAATTACTACAATGCCATTTGCACAAATCCCTAGACTTGTCTTTAGACAAGAATTAATCTAAGCTATTGGATTAAGATGATAACACAATAATTTAACCACATACATCATACACATTTCTGAATCACATACATGCACTAAAGGTTAGAAAATCTCCACTAACATCTTTGCACAAAACATGGAGCATTTTCATCCAACATGTTTGCATAAAACATGTAAACATGTTTGCACAAAACATGGAAACATGTTTGCACAAAACATAGAGCATTTTCATCCAACATGTTTGCACAAAATATGGAAACATGTTTGCACAAAACATGGAGCATTTTCATCCCAAAATTCAGCCAATATGTTTCCATAAATCATGCTCCAAGTGCTTTCCTTCTTCTGTTTTTTCTCTAATCTTTCCACTATAAATACTCCTCAAACTCTCTTCAATTCAGAAACTCCCTAAGTGTTCTTTCTTTCTTATTCTATCATTCTTCTTATGTTCTTCAAAGACTTCTCTTGATCCTGTAAACTTCATCCAAACACTTAAATCCTAAGTCCAAACTTTCACTAGCCCTCACAAGAGTTACAATCTTTAACTCTAGTGAGAAATATTTTCTTAAGCACTCAAGTCTAGAGCCAAGATTCAAGGAGGGTCATCCACTCTAAAGACTCTTGTTCAAAGCTTAAGGAAGAAGAGAAGGACCCTTTTTAGACCCTACACAAGAGGTAGGAGTTTCTTCTTTATTTGTTCAAGTATTGTTGCCTTCTAACTTTGCTCATAGATAGAATGCCTCAAACTTGAGTTATTGTCAAAAGTTTTGAGTAATTATATTTTTAGAAAACACAACATGTTCTATTCTGCTATGAGTACTTTTATGATGTTATCAAAATCAAATATAACTTAAAAGATTGTATGTGAAACTTGAGTTAATAAAGATAACTTAAGACATGAACATGGCAGGTGCAGGAATTTCTAGTTATTTCTGGCAGTAGTTACTTCGAAAATTAGTGTTCATAAAATATGAAGGATCTCGAAATTAAAATATTTTTATTATAAACTAAACTCATTGTAGAACACTCTCCAAAAAGAATCACCTAAAACGGAGTTTCCTAGCCCAAGATATAAATTTTTAAAGTAGAGCATAAGACTGAAACTCTTAATCTGACCTTGTAGTAGTAAAATAGGTGTAACTCACTCTACAAAAATGCAAATGGACTGATTTCAACTTTGTGGAAAAGCTAACACATCTACAAACACTTATGTATGCTATGCATAAATTTGTACACCACGAAAATACAGAATGAGAGATATAATTTCAGGACAGTGTGCTGAGAAAGTCTTGAAGGTAGCGTGATACTGTGAGAGTGCAATTTGGAAAGGTTCTGGCTAAGGAAAGACTTGGTATTTAAGCGTGTCCATTGTGACCCACCTCTCTTTCCTAGGAATCCTACTATGCACAATTTACAGTTGATTTACACTCATCTAAGATGATAGTGCTACAAATTTTATTCTAAAAGATGTCAGAACTCTAAATAAAAGATTCAAGTCTTGTAAAGAGATAATTTTAAGGATTTAAGTAGAATAATAATCTTCAGGAGATATATATAAAAGTCATAATAAAAATATATAAAGAACCTCTAAAAATATCTTAAAGGGTATTAATGTATTAATGGAAATACTAAGAGTACAAAGAAGACTAAGAGAAAAAGATAATATTAAGATATTCATAACCTATTAGGAACACTAGAGACCTAACTTGATAACTTAGGTTGCTTAATATGAATTATCTATGAGAATGTTTACTATGAGATTTACATGATATTGTCTATGTTACATGAAGTGATATACAGAAATGTGAATGTATGGATGAGATATGAAATGATAATGATAAAATGATTGACTGTGCCATGATTTATTAATGTGCATACATTCATGTTTCAAATGAAATAATAAATAGACCAACTCACTGCTTAATCCTCTTTGAGGATTAAGGTATTGATGATTTCACTCAGTGAAAATAAAAGTAAAACCTGAAAAAGTAGCAATGATAGTCTGGAAAAGTGGACTTGAGCTAAACTCACGGCTTAACCCCCTAAACCGTTGAGATCATGGCAACGGAAAGAAAACTAAAAGGTTGTGGCGACGACCACGGTATGAGCTCATTACCCTTTTAGGGTGGTCTAAGGCATTGATGCATTCATCCCGTGAGTAATTAAGAAATATGTTGATGAAATAAATGAAAGATGATGATCACTAAACAAGTGAATGTTGAGGATGAGTAATCATGAAATGCATGCAGCTCCTAAATGATTATTGCTTATTAGTGGTTTTTCATGATATGCTTATATGTATGCTTGATGAAATACTGAATGGATATTTCTGCTAATGTTCAAGATTAGTTTAAAAGTAACTGTGTAACACCCTCCTAACTACCATGTATTACTCGAGCATTAACATTGTAATTAGAAGAGCATAACTTCCTTTCTATAATATCCACTAGTCAAATGAAATGAAATAAGATAAATCAAACTCTAGAGTTATAAAGAAAACTACTATAAAATGTACATATATTATTACTTTACATACCGCTTTCTTTAATACATACCACACTTGAAGTTAAGTCACTTCGCTTATAATACAACACAGGAACTACTATCAAAAGATCTACCAAGCTTGCTCAAATATCAAGGTCCAACAAAATACTAAACACACAGAAATAGACCTAAGACATCTAACACCAATTAGTCTACAAGCTGGTAAGTTCCTGGCACTATACTACACTACATACAAGTCAAAAGCCCCCGTAAGTCTCATGTCCTCCTCTGAAACCATTGGCCATCGGTATGATGGCCTCTCCTCAGCCAGGGGCATCTGCAGAGTCTGAGCACAATACAGCATATACACAAATAGGGGTGAGAATATTATAAAATTCTCAATAGGGTAACCCCTTACATACAAACAGAATATAAACAGTAAATGCATTTATAATAATAAAGAAAAACATCATGTTAGATCACATATATCAATATTAGTATACATGAGTCAAAGAACATTATATGCAAAATGGTAGTAATCATAAGTGTTTCTCTTATATCACATGGAATTCAACTTAGTGTAGTAGTTCTTTTTATTAACATAGGGAAGGCTTAGATTCACATCAGGTAACATATGTAGTGGATAACTCCTCAGAGGACCATAGACTGCTAGGACATGAGCTCATTCCTATTCGTGATCATCAGACTTCATTTTTTTCCATTTCTGAATCACACACAGTTCTATTTCCTAGTCGATAAGTCTACCGACTCATAAAATTTCTTGGGAAGTTCTTATTTTTTCCTTCCCTCTCTATCACACATAAGCCTTGTTTCTATTTTCCCCGTATGTTAAAACATGCACCATTTAATTTCACATATTCTCTTTTGTCATACAACCATGTCATGGACCTTTCTATTTCAAAGTCAGGTTTATATCCCAGATATAGGCATTCAGTATCATTGGAGTCTCATTCATACTTTATAAACAAGTCTTTCAAATAATTAACATACATTCATATGATATATACTTGGATTAAATAGATTTCTATCATTAACTTAATACATCTTCACCATTCCAGCTTCTTGACAGATTTACCATTATGGTGACAACATTTAATTCACATATCCAATGGGCAATTCACTGGCCATAAAAATTCTCTATGACACCTCAATGTATCTAAAAGTCCCTGTAAAAAGTTCATAGCAAACAGAATACTAGAACCATGTCAAATAAATTCTACAATTTTCGTGGTCAGAGGCCACTTTTTCACAACTCAGAATAGGATTCACACAATTTTTAACTTTAGCAAATGATAGAAACAACTCAAAATAAAAATCACAGTTATACTTAAAGATGTCTACAAAACTTTGTAAAAATTTCAAAGGATAATTCCATCATTTGCTATGAATAAAAATTTATACAAATTCACAACTCCAGTACCAAGATTTTAGCCAGCATAGATATACTCTTGGTTCTTGATTTTTCTCAGGCAGTAAAACTCTTTATTATACACCACGAAAATTATCAGAGTTTCCTTATGATGTTATCTTCAACATATAATTTTTATAGCTCATAAAAATGAGTAGAATTGAACCAGAAAATTCATGAACAAATCTTGTCCTGCTGAAATCCGAAAATTCAGCAGCCTAGCCAAAACTTATTTTGACAAAAATCTTTATTTAACCTCATCCAAACACTCCACCAAAATTAACACATCAATATCAACATATTATCATCAAATATAACCATAAATTTCGGAATAAAACCCAAAAAAAATCTACAGAATAATTTGGAAAGAAAAAGGCCAAAGAAAACCCTACTCTTGGAAGCTAATGCCTCTTTGTCTCTTTTATACTCCAAGATAGATATACTCTACCCCAAAGCTCTTAAAACACAGTAAAATACTCCTCTAACCAGAGATGAGTGATGTGATAAGGTGAGGTTTTTGGAGAATCTAATTGGTTAGATTTGTAGAGTTTGAAGTGTAGAATAAGTTTACTTAAGGAGGTTCTTGATTTTGGTAAGGTTTGGTCTAAGATTTTTGAGCTTGAAATCAAGTTTTGAGAAGAAGGAAATGGAGTTTCTCTGCTGCCTCCTTTGTTAGCCGAGGAAGATGATGACAATTATGGGGTTAGATAGTTTATAATTATCTTTTAAGGTGAAATCTCGTTGGTTGGCTTATAAAGTATCATTTTTCCATTAAAAGAATTTTATATCAATGGCTAGGATTTGATCTTTCATTCCAAGATAAAATCCTAGCCATCCATTAGTATTCAAAGGGATAAACTTCATTATCAGTAGATATTAACTGGTTTTCGGTGTTAAAAATCGCAAACCGAAATTTCATCAAACGGGTAAAATAGTGTACTCGAGTAATCAACTATTGCCCGAAAATTAACTCTAAGCATAAATTTTTATTCCTACCTATTTCTAACCTTAATCCTATAATTTCCAAATTTCGTGCACCTTCAGGTCTTAAATCTAAGGTTTCAACTGTTCCGGTGGGTCTACGGGGCCTGCCAAACACTATTCACGTTTTTTTTTTTTCGTTCGTTACATTGTTCTCATCATTTTTATGTACACCAAAATTTTGATATTCTTACTACTAAAGCCTCAATTATTTTCTGAAAAAAAATTTAGGATGTTACATTACTCCCCACCCTAAAAAAAATTTTGCCCTCAAAATTTCATACCTGAAAATAATTCCGGATGATCTGTCTTCATACTTGATTCTAGTTCCCATGTATACTCTTCACTTCCAGGTCCACCCCAAGTCACTTTTACAAGTTGCACAGATTTATTTCTAAGTTGCCTGACTTCTCTATCAACGATCTGAATAGGAGGGGCTTGAAACGTCAAGTCATCCCTTAACTGTATAGACTCGGGCTCAATGATATGGTTTTGATCTGGGTGGTACATTCGAAGTTGAGATACATGGAAGACATTATGAAGGTTGGATAAATGTGGAGGTAAGGCTATCTGGTAAGCAGCTGACCTAATTCGTTGAAGAATTTGAAAAGGACCTATAAACCTAGGTGATAACTTTTTAACTCTAAGGGCCCTACCTACTCCAGTAGTGGGCGTGACCTTCAGGAATACATGTTCTCCCTCTTGAAATTCTAAAGGTTTCCTTCGAGTATCAGCATAGCTCTTTTGACGACTTTGTGCGGTGAGATTCTTGCTCACGATCTTCTGGATTTGCTCCGTTGTTTGATTAACAAGATCGGGTCCCAATAGTCTCGCTTCTCCCGAATCATACCAACACAATGGGGATTGACATTTTCTTCCATATAGAGCTTCATACGGGGCCATGCCAATACTAGCGTGATGACTGTTATTATAAGCAAACTCAACCAATGGGAGTAACTTGTCCCAACTTCCCTTCTGCTCAATCATGCAGGCCCTTAGCATATCTTCCAGGGTTTGTATGGTTCGTTATGTTTGCCCGTCAGTTTGGGGGTGATAGGCAGTGCTCAAACAAAGTTTGGTACCAAAGGCTTTTTGGAACGTTCCCCAAAATCTCGAAGTAAACCTTGGATCTCTGTTAGAAACTATCGAGGAAGGAACACCATGTAGTCTTACTATTTCTTGGATGTACAAGGAAGCTAACTTATCCAAAGGAAAATTAGCCTTAATGGGTAAGAAATGAGCAGACTTGGTCAATCTATCTACTATAACCCATATAGCATCATGACCTGACAATGTCCTTGGCAAACCCATTACAAAGTCCATAGAAATACTTTCCCACTTCCATTCCGGGATTTCTAAGGGTTGCAGGGTCCCAGCTGGTTTTTTATGTTCTATTTTGACTTTTTGGCAAGTTAAACACTTCCTGACACACTCTTCTATATCTTTTTTTTCATTCCTGACCACCAGAACATTTTCTTGAGATCCGCATACATTTTACTAGTGCCTGGGTGTATAGTAAGTTCGCCCCTATGAGCTTCCTCTAAGATCTTCTTTCTAAGATCGCCACTTGTGGGTACACATACCCTATCCTTGTATCTCCATATACCTTGTTGGTCTTGAGTGAATCCTGGCAACTTCTTTGCATGAATTGATCTTAATATCTCCTGAAATTCTGGGTTTTCACATTGTGCAGCTAAAATTTGTCCTTTGAACTCACTTGTTACCTTTATTTGCCCTAGCACCACACCCTGAGGGTTCACAGACATGTCTAAACTAAGTTCCTTGAAACTCTCAACTAGCTCCGTCTCTTTAATCATCAAGCATGCTACACTTAGGGATTTTCTACTTAGAGCATCGGCAACAACATTTGCCTTGCCTGGATGGTAATTCAGACTAAACTCATAGTCCTTGAGGAATTCCATCCACCTTCTTTGCCGCATATTCAACTCTTTTTGATCAAAAAGATACTTTAAACTTTTATGATCAGAGAAAACATTAAACTGCACACCATACAAATGATGTCGCCAGATCTTTAGGGCACAAACCACAGCTGCAAGTTCATGGTCATGGGTTGGATAGTTTACTTCATGGGGTTTCAACTGTCGAGAAGCATAGGCAACCACGTTATGATTTTGCATCAACACACATCCTAAACCCTTACTAGAAGCATCACAATAAACCTCATAGGGTCTATAAGGATCAGGTAATACTAGGACTGGAGCCGTGATTAACTTTTGTTTCAACTCCTGGAAACTATTTTCATACTCTGGTGTCCAATTGAATGGAGCATTCTTTCGGGTTAATTTAGTCAAAGGTAATGCTATTTGAGAAAAACTCATGATAAAACGCCTATAATATCCAGCTAACCCTAGGAAACTCCAAATCTTCATCACCATTATTGGTTGTTCCCAATGGAGTACTGATTCTACCTTACTGGGATCTACAGAGATTCCTCCTCGTGATACTACATGACCTAGGAATCTAACCTCTCCCATCCAGAATTCACATTTCGACAACTCAGCATACAACTTTCTCTCTCTTAGGATTTATAACACAACCCTAAGGTGCTCCATATGTTCTTCCTCAGTCCTTGAATATATAAGTATGTCATCTATGAAGACAACTACAAATTTATCCAAGTAAGGGCGGAAGATTCGATTCATATAATCCATGAATATAGCCGGAGCATTAGTCAATCCAAAAGACATCACCCTATACTCGTAATGCCCATATCGAGTTCTAAAAGCAGTTTTAGGTATATCCTCATTCCGAACCCGAATCTGATGGTACCCTGATCTAAGATCAATCTTTGAGAATACAGTTGCACCTCGTAATTGATCCATGAGATCGTCAATTCTTGGCAAGGGGTACTTATTTTTTATTGTCACTTTGTTCAATTGCCTATAGTCTACATAAAGCCTCATACCCCCATCCTTTTTCTTCACCAAAAGAACAGGGGCTCCCCATGGAGAGGCACTTGGTCTAATTGTAACGCCCCGATTTTTCTGTTAGAGTGAAAATGACCAAAATGCCCCTGAGGTCATTTTCAGCCCGGAATTCGAGGAAAGCCAGTGCGGCAGTACTCGAAGGGCAAACTCAATGTTGGAAGGGGATTAGAAAACTTATGTACCTTCCCGGGATCGAAAATCTCGTTTTTCGAGTTTTAGTCAAAATGACCAAAACGCCTGTGGTGTTTTACCCGCTTGCAAGTGCTTAGGATGAACCCGAAACTTCTCCAGATGGTTTTAAAAGGCGTTTTTATGTATTCTATGACCTCAGTTTTAATTTTTGAAGTCCCGGGCAAAATTAGTGCAAAATTACGGTTTTGCCCCTAGTTTCGTACTTTTACGCTTAATCACACAATTAAGCAAACCTAAGCAATATTAGGCTCTAATCGAAGGTTAATTAATTTCCTTAATTAATCTAGAGTCAAAATAATTTATTAAAGTTGTTTAGAACCAAAAAGTACTTAATTACAACCTAAAATCATATTTTAATTTTATGACACCTAGTCATAGAATCTTGAATAGTGTTTTCTCTTTCCAATTCCTTAAATCATGGAATTGTGTTACACATTGTTTATTCATAAATGAGTTTTAAATTCTTTAATGATGTATGAGCACTCCTAAACTTGTCATAAACTCCTAAATCACATTCTTAGTTACCTAAACTTAAGCTTAATCATTCCTAACCTTGTACCTAAGCTAATACACATCTAAACCTACCATTAACACACAATTAAATGGTCAAACTCACCTCCTCCCTTGCTGAACCAGACCAGGCCGTGAACCTTCCCCCCCATTATGCATCACATGTTCAATTTTTCAACACTCCAAGACCATACCTCAAGTCACATACACTATACCTTGTCATAACTTTCAATCAAGCTTGAATTTCCACATGAATAAATAATTAAAACAACCCATTTTCCCCATTTATTTGTGGCTGGAAAAGTTCCAGCCATGTTAAGGTTCTAGAAGCCTAATTTCATAAAAATTTGATGGGAAATTAACTCACATCAAGCCATACTTTGTAGCATAGCTTCCATACTTCAAACCATGCTTGAATGACCTTGTGTAAGAGATATTTTTCTCTCCCTTTGCCCTTCAAAGCTACGGCCAGCACCCTCCCCATTCACTCCTCCATGGTTTTGTTTTTCTATAAATAGGATGCTTGTGTTAGCCTTGTTACACTTTGAAGCATTTGCAAAGTTTAGAGTTTTAGAGTTGTCTTGCTAGTCTTTCCTTTTTCTCTCAAAGTTCCAAGAGTGTTCTTCCTTTCTTTTCATCTTTATCTTCTTCATCTCTTCAT
The DNA here is from genome assembly GCA_031216105.1 of Dalbergia cultrata. Taxonomy (NCBI): domain Eukaryota; kingdom Viridiplantae; phylum Streptophyta; class Magnoliopsida; order Fabales; family Fabaceae; genus Dalbergia; species Dalbergia cultrata. Next base: position 38,738,543 of record CM062346.1, on the reverse strand, counting down.
CTCATCATCACCTCTCAACCATCAAACACCACCCCAAAACCTTGAACCATCATCAAACCTCTCAAACACCACACCTCAAACACAACTCCACTTGAAACACATTTTCTTCTTTTTCTCTCATCAAGGCCGAATCATCACCACCATCCTAGGAGGTGTTGCTCATCTCATTTCCATCTTCAAGATCAAGCTTTTATCTTCATATAGGTAGGGATTTGTTTTCAAACTTTATTTTGCTCAAGAAAGTGTTTTTCTCTAGTTTTCTCTTGGATTCTTTTGAACTTCCCTTTGTTTTTCCTTTCCTTTCATTTTCGGCCATGAGGCCTTGATTTGAGCATGATAGCTTGATGATGAGAGTTTCTAGATGATGACATTGTGTTCATCTCAAAGAAACCTCTAAAGCTTGAGTTTTCCTTTTCTTACAACTTCATCTATATGTTATCTAGCTCACATGGTTTTCCAACTTAAGAAAATTAATCTAAGGATTTCTAAAAGCCCAAGCCTACCCTTGTCAACCTTAAAGTTGGCCGGCACGTTCTAGAGATTTGTCTCTAGATAGGGGTTTTGGGTACTTAATAAAGAACTTGATGTAGTTTCACCTTATTTCTCTTTTATATGATTTTCGATTCTTGTGTTGTGATCTTTGAGATATGGTATAGGGTTATTATCTTGTTAAAGTCTTATATGAGCTCTAGTTAAACATAAAAATGAAACTTGCATCATGTTTACTTTAAGCTATGCATATCATGTTTATTTCTTTGCTATCACTAAATCCCAAGATAATGAATGAACTTGCATTATCATGTTTATGTTTCAAGCTTAGCATTATCATATTTATATTTCAAGTCCTCACCTAAATATCAAAGATAATAATATATTGCACCACATGTTTATTTTATGCTCTCACTTTACTTTCTAGCAATAACTAAAATAAGTGCATGAGCATGTTTATTTTTATGTCATCACTTTAATGATTCTAGAGCTCAAAGACTTGCCCAATGATATCTCAAACAAAGGTCTAAAACATTTATTTCCTATGGTCCATATTTCGGCCCTATGAAGCCTTAATGTCTTCAAGTATTGAAAACTATGTTTTATACTTTTTTCTAAACTTATATGAGTATAAGGAATGTGTAGAACTAAGTATTATGAATTTAGGACCTCTTGAGATGAAAATAATATAGCCACTGCCCTATTAAGTATTTTCATGAATTTAGATGATAAAAGTGTTCATAAAAGAGTTTTGAAGGTTTTAATAAGGTTCCAAGAGAAACTAGTATTTTATGTGCTTTAGAAACTATGATTCAATGCCTTTAAATGGAGTTGTTGTTTCGGTTCTGCCTTGCTATGTTTGGCCACTGTATGAGCTGTGTTAATGATGTTAATATGCTTATGTTTGGGTAATAATTATGTTAAGACTCATATGTGAAAGATAGGATAAGTTAGGAACTAGAAAAGAATTAATTTGAGAGTTCTAGATCCCTTAAAGATTCATTTTTTCTGGATTCTGTCCAGCAAGGTTTAGATTCAATAATCATGGTTTTAAATTAGTTTATATGTGTAGGAATGACTCATAATTGGTTTAGGACTTAATCTTGAAGCCTTAGGAGCAAACCGAACTTAGAAAGGGTCAATATTGTGACTTCTAGGTACCCGTAAAGTTAGTATTTTGATTTCTGCACTCTTGAGGTTTAGAGATGTTCTTGACCATATGGTGAGGTGAGAAATACTTAGTTATAACCTTATAGGTTCCCAAGAGACTAGGTGTTGATGATCAATAACTTAGAAAGTGAGATGAAGATCTAAACCGTAATTTCTAGAACTCCGTAATCACATAAACATAAAGCTGTCCAAATTCTGCTTAGTGCTATTTGGATTAGTTCTTGAGCATAAAATTTATATAACCCATTAATTGTCAAACTATAGGCGTATAAAGAAGTTAAGAATAATTTGCAAGTTTAAGACTCATAATAATCGAAGTTTAAAGCACTATGAGATATAACATAACATGTCTATGAGCCTCTGGATGATTGTTAAATATGACTATGTGATGATGTTTGTGTGAAAGTTTTATGTGACGAATGTTATGAGAAAGTTTCATGTGATGATATATATGTTATGAAAAAGCTACATGAGAATGCATGATAAAAATGAATATGATAAATGATGAGGTAATTGTGATGTAATACTTATGAAAATATAAATGTGACACAACACTGAGACGCTTCTCCTGGGTGACACCGGATCGGCCGAGCACCCCCAGGAGGAGACAAATCCGTGAGGGTATGTGTAGATGCAGCCTGCCAAAGCGGACAAATTGCGAGGCCCACGTGGCTAGCAAAGCGTTTCAAAGAGGAAATGATCCTAGAAAGGAGATCCTTAAATTGCCCCCTAGCCCGTACTTTAAGTCGGGATTATGTTACGCTTATCATAGGATAAGTAAGAGCTAGTGACGACTAGTTAAGGTATGAGCTCATAACCTAGAGAAGTTTTAGGGCGGCCCCATGAGATGAAAGTTAAAGTTGACAATGTCACATAAACTTTACTTATGTCAATGTTATAATGTTTCCTAGTTATTCTATTGTTTGGTTTACCTTATGATGCATTCATATCATCAGTATATTTCTGCTTAAGTTATAAAGACGCATTATAAAATATGATGGACCTTGGATAAAATACCTCTTTGGGAAACCCACTTAAAAGGAACTTATATGCATGCACACCTTTTAGAAATAAACCCAAGGTTCCTGAGGATGTGACGATGACACCTAGGTAGGGATAACCCTTCTGAGAATTCTTTTAGAAAGATTCTCATTCCCTCTCTCTTTTCTTCCGTCATATCTTCAGATGGCGACGTTTGTACTCTTCATCGACACCCCGGTATGGGAGCTGCACCATGACCCGGCACTCGGGTCATATCATTTTGAGGGCCGCTGCACAGACAGAGTATTCATGTTCATGGGACGACCCTTCGCGCACTTCGCCCCGAGCTACCGCTTTCACCCCGATCGCTTCCTTACCGTCATAACGGGATTTTTGAGCGAGCGAGGCCACGCGATGAGCAGATCCTCTGCATGGAGCCCGAGACGTCAGCTATACGCGAGTACCCCGAGTATGTACCGCGTCCCCAGTACTCGGAGACGGACCCATCCGAGGACCCGCCATCCCACATGTACAGTTGGAGCTCCAGTCCCGCTCCTCCACCGATGAGGGCTGGGAGTGAGGAGACGGTGGTCCAGCCGAGGTTGGCTCGACGGCCATCTATGCGCCTTCGCCGCGGTGGACATGCCCCGATGATGCGCTCGACCACTCCCGCCGAGATTCGCCAGTGGATCGACTCGACCCCACAGTACTCGGACCCGCAGGAGTAGTCATAGGAGGGGTAGTAGTTAGTGCACACACACGCCACATAGTAGAGGACAAACCTTCTTTTGTATATGAGGTTGTCTCCTTTAGGTGCACATGGGTATGGGGGTAGTTTCTTTTGTATTTGCTTTTATGATTTCCTTGTATTGCATTTCTATTGTATTTCGCTTCATGATGTATCAAATAGTCCTGCCTCTTTGGGTAGGCACGTTATATATATATATATATCTATGATTCAGTTGATGCTTCCATGACATGATGTGTTTCTTATGCTTTGCTTATATGTTTCGCTATGTTGCCCCTTAAAATTTCGCGCGTGGCTCTTACTTTGATTTTAAAAAGAAAAATTTTACCCGTATTTCCGCTAAGTATTTTCCAAAGGATGAGACCAAGAGGTAATATTCTAAAAATTAACCTAAGGACATACTAGTAGTCTTGGGTTAAGATTTAGGGTGTTACATTATGGTATCAGAGCAGTTCGATTCTCATGGAGCCTGAGGATTGGACTGACTATGCTTTGTAAGCATAATACGATAGTTATGTCATGTATAGTGCTTGATAGAGATAAGCTGTAGGACTAGAGATGCATGACTTCTGTTGGTTGCAAGTGCCATGGTAACTAGCTCATTTTGCATGGATATTGAGCCTGATCAACTTGATGTTCATTGTTTCATGTGTATAGGGACCAATGGCACCGCGACGACGGCCTAGGACTACACCCGATGTTGAACAAGATGATACAACTGCTGCTGCTGTCCGTCGCATGGCGCAAGCCATGGAACGAATGTTCGACCGAATGGATCAACAGGCGAATGCTCCTGTTCCCCCTCCTCCCCCTGCTGCAGAGATGGTGGAACAAGTCCGCTTCGGCGAGTTCCGCACGGCGAACCCGCCCGGTGTTCCGAGGGGTAATGGACCCCGACAAGGCTGATGAGTGGATCAAAGACATGGAGAAGATCTACTCTGTTGTTACCTGCTCGGAGGAGCAGAAGGTCACATTTGCTGCTTTCATGCTGAAGTCCGACGCCGAGTTCTGGTGGAACGGCACGAGGCATCTGCTAGAAGCCTCTGGAACTCCCATTGACTGGGAGCTGTTCAAGACTTACTTCTATGAGAAGTACTTTCCGGAGTCCGTAAGGAACGCGAAGGACGTTGAGTTCATGCAGTTGACCCAAGGGGGGTCTACTGTAGCCCAATACACTGCAAAGTTTGAGGAGCTAATCAAGTTCTCTCGGGTGTTCCAAGGGAACCCCGATGAAGTTTGGAAGTGCGTGAAGTATGAGGCCGGTCTGAAGGCAGAAATGAACTACGCTGTGGCCCATATGGAGATCAGAGACTTCCCGACCCTGGTCAACAAGTGCCGGATACTTGAAGAAGGACAGAGAAAGATTCAAATCACAAGGGCGGAGCGAGCTAAGGGGCTCGGACCTCAAGCCCCGAAGTTCAAACCGCAGTACCCGTCGAGGAATCACTACAACCCCTACCACCCAACCAGTCCCGACAACAACAACAACAACCGCCAAGAGCTCCTGCTCACCAACAATCCAAACAACACCAAAGGCCGCCATTTCAACATCAAGGCCCGAGGAATTTCAATAATCAACCCCGTGGACCGGGTGGACCCCGAAACCACAATGGAGGGCCAAGTGGAGCCAAGAACAAGGCACCACAAACCCCTGCTGCTTACCCCGGAGCAACATCTGCTGACGCCTGCCCACAATGCGGGAAGAACCACGGGAATCGCCCATGCTTAGCCGGTCGAATGTATGTTTCAAGTGTGGCAAGCCTGGCCACTATGCAAAGGACTGCACCGACAAGGGACATCGAACCAAAACCCCGACCACAATACCGAGGAAGGGTCTTTACCCTTAACGCGAAGACGCCAAGAAGTCCAAAGATCTCATCAAGGTATGTGCGAAGTAAATGGTAAAGCCTTAAGCGTACTATATGACTCTGGTGCTACTCATTCTTTCATTTCACTTGCTAGTGTCGAGTCCTTAAATCTAAAAGTCTCTAAACTTCCCTTCGATCTTATTGTTTCTACTCCTACAAATCGCCCTGTTAATACTTGCCGTTGTTGTTTAAACTGTCATCTTGTTGTAGAAAATAGGTCTTTTATCATAGATTTAATTTGTTTACCCTTGAAAGACATAGGCATTATCTTAGGCATGAACTGGCTTCACCCCAATCGTGTGATGTTAGATTGTGGAACCCAAACCGTAGTTTTCCCTTCTCCTCCCGAAAACATCACTCAACCCATTAGGCTGTACCTAAATTCCGTAGAGGTCTTCTGTAGTGGGAAGAAAACTAAGGGATATGTTCTCCTAGCCGCTTGTGATGTAGACTTGGAGCAAAACCTAGGTGAGATACCTGTGGTGAGAGACTATCCCGAGGTGTTTCCAGATGAAATACCCGAGTTCCCTCCCGAAAGAGAAGTGGAGTTCTCCATAGAGTTGGTTCCTGGGACAGACCAATCTCTATAGCCCCGTATAGGATGTCACCCTCGGAGTTAGCAGAGTTGAAAACCCAGTTAGAGGAGTTGTTAGAAAAGAGTTTTATAAGGCCGAGTGCTTCACCTTGGGGCGCTCCGGTCTTATTTGTGAAGAAAAAGGACGGAAGCATGAGGATGTGTGTAGACTATAGGCAGTTGAACCAAGTAACCATAAAGAATAAATACCCATTGCCTAGGATTGACGATCTTATGGACCAATTGAAAGGAGCAGGAGGGTTTTCTAAGATTGATTTAAGGTCCTGTTACCATCAGTTAGGGTGAGAGATTCGGATATTCCTAAAACCGCCTTTCGAACTCGGTATGGACACTTTGAGTTCAATGTAATGTCGTTTGGTTTGACGAATGCTCCCGCAGTTTTTATGGATTACATGAATAGGATCTTTAGACCCTATTTAGATCAGTTCGTGGTTGTGTTCATAGATGATATTCTCATCTATTCGAAAACCCACGAGGAGCATGAGCGTCATTTAAGGTTGGTTTTAGAGGTATTAAAGGAGAAGAAGTTATACGCTAAGTTGTCTAAGTGTGAATTTTGGTTAGAGGAGGTAAAGTTCTTAGGACATGTTGTGTGAAAAGGTGGCATAGCTATCGACCCAAGTAAGATAGAGGCTGTGATGAATTGGGATAGACCAACCTCTGTAACTGAGATTAGAAGCTTTTTGGGTTTAGCTGGATATTACCGTAGGTTCATTAAAGGATTTTCCCAGTTAGCCCTACCCTTAACCAAGCTCACTAGGAAGAATGCCCCGTTTGAGTGGAGCCCCGAGTGTGAAAAGAGTTTCCTAGAGCTTAAGGAAAAGCTCACCTCAACCCCAGTTTTAGTTTTACCTGACCCCAATGTACCCTTTGAGGTATATTGCGATGCTTCTGGCAAAGGTTTAGGTTGTGTGTTGATGCAAAACAGGCAAGTGGTAGCCTATGCGTCCAGGCAACTCAAGCCTCATGAGGTAACCTACCCTACCCATGACCTAGAACTAGCAGCCATCGTGTTCGCTCTAAAGATGTGGAGACACCATTTGTATGGTGTGAGGTTTGAAGTTTTCTCCGATCATAAGAGTCTCAAGCATCTCTTTGATCAAAAGGAGTTGAATATGAGGCAAAGGAGATGGATGGAATTCCTCAAGGACTACGATTTTGGTTTAAGTTACCACCGGCAAGGCTAATGTAGTAGCCGACGCCTTGAGCCGAAACTTCGTTACGTCTGTCAAGTATGATGGTTAATGAAGTTGGGTTAATAGAGCAATTTAGGAATATGAATCTTGGAATGTCTATAACGGAGAATGGCATCGTGATGAGTCATCTCACGGTGACCGGTGGGTTTAAGCAAAGGATTATGCTTGCCCAAAGAGAAAATGAGGACTTTATGGAGACAATCGAGGCAGTAAAGGCTGGAAAGTTGAAAGGTTTTGTACGAGGCCCCGACTCGTTATGGAGGTTCGAGGGGCGAATCTGTGTGCCACAAGATGGTGACCTCCGAGAGAAGATCTTGGAGGAAGCTCACAAGAGCCATTTTGCCATCCATCCTGGTACTACGAAGATGTATCAGGACTTGAAGAGGATGTTTTGGTGGCGGATTAAAAAGGATGTGGTCGCTGGGTGAGTAAGTGTTTGGTCTGCCAAAAGGTCAAGATCGAACACCAAAAACCTTCTGGCATGTTGCAACCCCTGTCGATCCCCGAGTGGAAGTGGGAGAGTATATCAATGGACTTCGTGACAGGATTGCCAAAGACCCAAGCTGGCCACGATGCCGTATGGGTAATCGTGGATCGACTGACTAAGTCGGCTCACTTTCTACCTATTCGAGTCACGTACTCGTTGGATAAGTTGGTCCAGCTTTACATCCAAGAAATAGTAAGGTTGCATGGAGTACCATCGACGATAATCTCGGATCGAGATCCGCGGTTTACGTCACGTTTTTGGGGAGCCTTTCAAAAGGCGTTTGGTTCCAAGTTGTGCTTAAGCACTGCTTACCACCCACAAAGCGGATGGTCATCCGAGAGGACAATCCAAACCTGGAAGATATCTTTGAGAGCCTGTGTCTTAGACCAAAAAGGAAGTTGGGATAAGTACATGCCTTTGATCGAGTTTGCGTATAACAACAGTTATCACGCAAGCATCGGTATGGCACCGTACGAGGCATTATACGGAAGGAAGTGCCAATCACCCTTGTGTTGGTACGAGCCTGGAGAGCAAAGTGTCTTAGGACCTGAGGTAGTGAGGGAAACGACGGAACAAATCAAGAAGATTAAGGATAGAATCTTAACCGCTCAAAGTCGACAGAAAAGCTACGCGGACAAAAGGCGCAAGCCCTTGGAGTTCCAAGAGGGAGAACATGTAATTCTAAGAATCACCCCACTACAGGAATAGGGAGAGCCATGAAAGTTAAAAAGTTGAGTCCCCGATTTCTCGGTCCTTTTGAAATTCTTCAAAGAGTCGGATCCGTAGCTTACAAAATAGCCTTACCACCCAATCTGTCAAACCTTCATGATGTCTTTCACGCCTCCCGATTCGTAAATATGAGTCCGACCCTAGCCATGTCCTAGAACCAGAGCATGTACAGTTAAGGGAGGACCTCACTTTCAATGTACCGCCTACGGGAATAGTGGATCACGGAGTCAAGCAATTAAGGAACAAGTCTGTTCCTTTGGTAAAAGTGGCGTGGGGACAAGGCAAGTCGGAAGAATACACGTGGGAACTAGAGTCAGAGATGAAGTCCAAATATCCAGAGCTTTTCTAAGGTACGAATTTCGAGGGCGAAATTCTTTTAAGGAGGGGAGTAATGTAACGCCCGATTTTTCCGTTAGAGTGAAAATGACCAAAATGCCCTCGTGGTCATTTTCACCGGACCGAGGAAAGCCACGGCAAGACTCGAAGGGCAAACTCAATGTTGGAAGGGGATTAGAAAACTTATGTACCTTCCCGGATCGAAAATCTCGTTTTGAAGTTTTCAGGTCAAAATGACCAAAACGCCCCTGTGGTGTTTTACCCGTTTGCAAGTGCCGGATGAACCCGAAACTTCTCCAGATGGTTTTAAAAGGCGTTTTTATGTAGACTGTGACTTTAGTTTTGGTCCCGAAGGTCCCGGGCGAAATTAGTGCAAAATTACAGTTTTGCCCCTAGTTTCGTGTTTTTACGCTTAATCGCGTGATTAAGCAAACCTAAGCAATATTAGGCTCTAATCGAAGGTTAATTAATTTCCTTAATTAATCTTGAGTCAAAATAATTTATTAAAGTTGATTAGAACCAAAAAGTGCTTAATTACAACCTAAAATCATATTTTAATTTCAAGACACCTAGTCATAAAATCTTAAATAGTGTTTTCTCTTTCCAATTCCTTAAATCATGGAATTATGTTACATATTGTTTATTCACAAATGAGTTTTAAATTCTTTAATGATGTATGAGCACTCCTAAACTTGTCATAAACTCCCTAAATCACATTCTTAGTTATCTAAACTTAAGCTTAATCATTCCTAACCTTGTACCTAAGCTAAAACACATCTAAACCTACCATTAACACACAATTAAATGGTCAAAACTCACCTCCTCCTAGCTGTACCAGACCTGGCCGTGAGCTTCCTTCCCCATTATGCATCACATGTTCAATTTTTCAACACTCCAAGGCCATACCTCAAGTCACATACACTATACCTTGTCATAACTTTCAATCAAGCTTGAATTTCCACATGAATAAATAATCAAAACAACCCATTTTTCCTATTTAATTGTGGCTGGAAAAGTTCCAGCCATGTCAAGTTTCTAGAAGCCTAATTTCATAAAATTTGATAGGAAATTAACTCACATCAAGCCATACTTTGTAGCATAGCTTCCATACTTCAAACCATGCTTGAATGACCTTGTGTAAGAGATATTTTCCTCTCCCTTTTCCCTCTAATACCACACGGCCACTCCTCCCTTTGATGAGCTCCATGGCTTTGTTTTTCTATAAATAGGATGCTTGTGATAGCCTTGTTGCACCTTGAAGCATTTGCTAAGTTTAGAGTTTTAGAGTTGTCTTGCTAGTTCTTTTCTTTTCTCTCAAAATTCCAAGAGAGTTCTTCCTTTCTTTTCTTCTTCAACTTCTTCATCTCATCATCTCTTAACTATCAAACACCACCCCAAAGTCTTGAACCATCATCAAACCTCTCAAACACAACTTCACTTGAAACACATTTCCTTCCTTTTTCTTTCATCAAGGCCGAATCATCATCACCATCCTAGGAGGTGTTGTTCATCTCATTTCATCTTCAAGTCCAAGCTCTTACCTTCAACACAAGGTAGGGATTTGTTTTCAAACTTTGTTTTGCTCAAGAAAGTGTTTTTCTCTAGTTTCCTCTTGGATTCTTTTTGAACTTTCCTTTGTTTTTCCTTTTCTTTTCATTTCGGCCTCAAGGCCCTATTATGAGCATGATAGCTTGATGATGAGAGTTTCTAGATGATAACATTGTGTTCATCTCAAAGAAACCTGTAAAGCTTGAGTTTTCCTTTCCTTGTAACTTCATCTATATGATATCTACCTCACATGGTTTTTCAACTTAAGAAAATTAATCTAAGGATTTCAAAAAGCCCAAGCCTACCCTTGTCAACCTTAAAGTTGGCTGGCACGTTCTAGAGATTTTTCTCTAGATAGGGGTTTTGGATATTTAATAAAGAACTTGACGTAGTTTCACTTTCTTTCTCTTTTATATGACTTTCGATTTTTGTGTTGTGATCTTTGAGATATTGTATTGGGTTATTATCTTGTTAAAGTGTTGTATGAGCTCTAGTCAACCATAAAATGAACCTTGCATCATGTTTACTTTATGCTTTGCATATCATGTTTACTTCCTTGCTATCACTAAGTTTCAAGATAATAAGTGAACCTTGCATTATCATGTTTATATTTCAAGCTATGCATTATCATGTTTATATTTCAAGTCTCACTTAATACCAAGAAAATAATGAGTTGCATTCATATTTACTTTGTGCTATCACTTTACTTTCTAATGGAACCTAAAATAAGTGCATAAGCATGTTTATTTTTATGCCATCACCTAAATGAACCTAGAGCTCAAAGACTTGCCCATTGTTGTCTCAACAAAGGTCTAACAATATGTATTTTCCTTGGTTCATATTTCGGCCCCAAGAGGTCTTGAAGTTTCTACGTATTTGAGACTATGATTTATAAATTTTCCAAGCTTACATGAGTTTAAGGAATGCATAGAACTAAGTTTTATGAACTTAGGACCTCTTGAGATAAAGATAAAATTGGTCACTGCCCTCTTAAATACTCTTATGATTTTAGATGTTAAAAACGTTTATAAATGAGTTTCGAAAGTTTTAAAAAGGTTCCAAGAGAAACTAGTATTTTATGAGCTTTAGAAATTATGTTTTATGCCTTTTATGGAGAAGTATATTTTCGGTTCTTCCTTGCTCTTTACTGCCGCTGTATGTGCTGTTTTAATGACGATAATGTGCCTATGTTTGAGTAAAAATAATGTTAAGACTCACATGTGAAAGATAGGATAAGTTAGGAGCTATAAAAGAATTAAATTGAGAGTTCTAGATCCTTTAATTATGTAATTTTCTGGATTCTTTCCAGCAAGGTTTAGATTTAATAATCATGGTTTTAAATTAGTTTAAATGTGTAGGAATAATTCATAATTGGTTTAGGACTTAATCTTGAAAGCCTTAGGAGCAAACTAAACTTAGAAAGGGTCATTGTTGTGACTTCTAGGTACCCGTAAAGTTAGGATTTCAATTTCTGCATCCTTGAGATTTAGAGATGTTCGTGACCATAGTGTGAGGTGAGAAATACTTAGTTATAACCTCATAGGTTCCCAAGAGACTAGGTTTTGATGATCAATAACTTAGAATGTGAGTTAAAAGACTTTAAGGGTCTAAACCGTAATTTCTAGAACCCCATAATCACACAAATATAAAGCTGTCTAAAATCTGCATAGTGCTATTTGGATAGGTCCTTGAGCATAAAAATTAGTAAAACTTATTAATTGTGAACCTATAGGTGTGTGAGAGGTTAAGAATAATACTAGAACAATTAGTTTACAAGTTTAAGACTCAAAAGAACCAAAGCATAACATACTATAGGTTTATAACATAATAAGCTTGGGAGTTTGTATGTATGATTGTCTAAGGTGTGATTATGTGATAATGTATATGCTATAGTTTTATGTATACACTATGAAGAAGTTTCATCTGATGATGTATATGCTATGAAAAAGATTTATGCGATGAATAAGATGTATCTATGAATTAACACTTTATGAGAACTTAAATGTGACACAACACTGAGACGCCTTCTTGGGTGACACCGGTTTAGCCGAGCACCCCCAAGAAAACAAATCCGTGAGGGTATTGACATAGAGCTTGCCAAAGTGGACAAAACTACAATGCACTAGTTGCTAGTAGAGCGTTTCAAAGAGGAAATGACCCTAAGAGAGGTGATCCTTAATTGCCCCCTAGCCCGCACTATTAAGTCGGGATTATGTATATGTTACGCTTATTATAGGATAAGTAAGAACTAGTGACGACTAGTTAAGGTATGAGCTCATAACCTAGAGATGTTTTAGGGCGGCCCCATGAGATGAAAGTTAAAGTTAACAATGTCACATATACTATACTTATGCCAATGTCATAATGTTTCTTAGTTGTTCTATTGTTTGGTTTAACTTTATGATGCATTCATATCATTAGTATATTCTATGCTTAGCTATAAGACGCATTGTAAAATATGATGAACCTTGGATAAATAACACTTTGGAAAAATAACTTAAAAGGAATTTATATGCATGCACACCTTTTTAGAAATAAACCCAAGGTTCCTGAGGATGTGACGATGTCACCTAGGTAGGGATAACCCTACTGAGAATTCTTTTAGAAAGATTCTCATTCCCTCTCTCTTTTTTTCCGTCATATCTTCAGATGGCGACATTCGTACTCTTCATCGACACCCCGGTATGGGAGCTGCACCATGACCCGGCACTCGGGTCATACCATTTTGAGGGTCGCTGCACGGTTAGAGTATTCATGTTTATGGGACGACCCTTCACAAGATCCAAATTCCGAAGTTACCGTTTTACCCCAACTGCTCTTACCGTCATAACGGGATTTTTGAGCGAGCTAGACCACGCGATGAGCAGATTCTCCGCATGGAGCCCGAGACATCAGCGGTACGCTACTACCCAGAGTATGTGCCTCGTACCCAGTACTCGGAGACGGACCCATCCGAGGACCCGCCATCACACATGTACAGTTGGAGCTCCAGTCCCGTTCCCCCACCGATGAGGGCCGGGAGTGAGGAGACGGTGGTCCAGCCGAGGTTGGCTCATCGGCCATCTATGCACCCTCGCCGCGGTGGACATGCCCCAATGATGCGCTCGACCACTCCCGCCGAGATTCGTCAATGGATCGACTCGACCCCACAGTACTCAGACCAGCAGGAGTAGACCTAGGAGGGGTAGCAGTTAGTGCACACACACCACATAGTTGAGGACAAACCTTCTTTTGTATATGAGGTTGTCTACTCTAGGTGCACATGGGTATGGGTGTTGTTTTTCTTGTATTTGCTTTTTATGATTTCCTTGTATTACATTTCAGTTGTATTCCACTTCCCGATGTATTGAATAGTCCTGCCCTTTGGGTAGGCACAGTATATATATATATATGATTCAGTTGATGTTCCCATGATATGACGTGTTTCTTTATGCTTTGCTTATATGTTTCGTTATGCTTCCTTTTAAAGATTCGTGCGTGGCTCTCACTTTGATTTTAATTCCAAAAAGAAAAATTTTACCCATATTTCCACTAAGTATTTTCTAAGCAAAAGATGAGACCAAGAGGTAATATTCTAAAGATTAACCTAAGTACATACTAGTAGTCTTGGGTTAAGATTTAGGGTGTTACATTATGGTATCAGAGAAGTTCGATTCTCTTGGAGCCTGAGGATTGGACTGACTATGCTTTATAAGCATGATGCGATAGTTATGTCATGTGTAGTGCTTGATAGAAATAAGCTGTAGGACTAGAGATGCATGACTTCTGTTGCTTGCAAGTGCCATGGTAACTAGCTCATTTTGTATGGATATTGAGCCTGATCAACTTGATGTTCATTGTTTCATGTGTTTAGGGACCAATGGCACTGCGACGACAGCCTAGGACTACGCCCAATGTGTAACATCCCCAAATTTATAACTAAGATAAATATTAATTAGCGATAGTAAAAACCAAGAGAATCTGGACAAATGTTATGAAACACAACAAATAGACTACTTAAGTATGTCTAGAGAAAAATGCAAAGAATTACGAAAATGCCATCACTTAGTGAAAATTACGAAAATGCCCTTACTATGTAAAGGAAATTACCAAACTACCCTTGCCTTATTAAATGACAAAGATACCCTTACTCTATGAATGGAATTACAAGAATACCACTATCATTGTCTAATTACAAAAGTATCCTTGTCTTAGTTAAAGAAATTACTACAATGCCATTTGCACAAATCCCTAGACTTGTCTTTAGACAAGAATGAATCTAAGCCATTGGATTAAGATGATAACACAATAATTTAACCACATACATCATACACATTTCTGAATCACATACATGCACTAAAGGTTAGAAAATCTCCACTAACATCTTTACACAAAACATGGAGCATTTTCATCTAACATGTTTGCACAAAACATGGAAACATGTTTGCACAAAACAAGGAGCATTTTTATCCCAAAATTCAGCCAACATGTTTCTATAAATCATGCTCCAAATGCTTTCCTTCTTCTGTTTTTTTTCTCTAATCTTTCCACTATAAATACTCCTCAAACTCTCTTCAATTCAGAAACTCCCTAAGTGTTCTTTCTTTCTTATTCTACCATTCTTCTTAGACTTCTCTTGATCCTCTAAACTTCATCCAAACACTTAAATCCTAAGTCCAAACTTTCACTAGCCCTCACAAGAGTTACAATCTTTAACTCTAGTGAGAAATATTTTCTTAAGCACTCAAGTTCTAGAGCCAAGATTCAAGGAGGGTCATCCACTCCAAGGACTCTTGTTCAAGCTTAAGGAAGAAGAGAAGGACCCTTTTTTAGACCCTACACAAGAGGTAGGAGCCCTCACTTTGGTGGTGTAAGCCATGATGACATCTAACCTTGCTCATGGTTAGGATGCCATCAAGCTTATGTTTGTTGATAAAAATGTTTCAAGGGGATATTGTATAAATATTTTGTGAAATCCCTTGTTCCATTTTGCTTCCAAAGTGATATTATGTTGGTTTCATGCTCAAATGATGCTTGAAATATGTTGTGTGATCCTTGTGTTAAAATAAGTGACATAAAACATGAAAATGGTAAGTGCTGGATTTTTTGCTATTTCTTGCAGTAGGTGTTCCGAAATTTAATACTCATAAAATATGAAGTATCTTGAAATAAAAATATTTTTAACATAAACTAGACGCATCATAAAACACTCTCCAAAAAGAATCACCCAAAACGGAGTTTTCTAGCTCAAGATATAAATTTTTAAAGTAAAGCCTAAGACTGAAACTTTAAATCTGACCTTGTAGTAGTAAAATAGGTGTAACTCACTCTAGAAAAATGCAAATGGACTGATTTCAACTTTGTTGGAGAGCTAACACATATAGGAATACACCCATGTATGTTATGTATAAAGCTTTGTACCACGTAAATACAGAATGAGAAATAAATTTCGGGATAGTGTACTGTGAAAGTGCAGTTTGGAAAGGTTCTGGCTAAGGAAAGACTTGGTATTTAAGCGTGTCCATTGTGACCCACCTCTCTTTCCTGGGAACCCTCCTATGCATGGTTTACAATTGATTTACACTATTCCAAAGATGTAAATGCTAAAATTTGATGAGTTAGGAATTTGGAACTACCTTTACTAAGCTGAGATAACAAGTATACAGAGAATTATAAACTTTCTTCTAAAAGATGTCAAAACTATAAATAAAAGAATCAAGTCTTGTAAAAAGAGAATTTTAAGAATTTAAGTAGAATAATAATCTTCAAGAGTTATATGCAAACCATAATAAAAATATATAAAGAACCTATAATAATATTTTGAAGTGCATTAATTTATTAATGGAATTCTAAGAGTACAAAAAACACTAAGAGAAAAAGATAATACTAAGACATCCATTACCTCTTAGGAACACTAGGAACTCAACTTGATAACTTTGGTTGCTTAAAATGAATCATTTATGAAAATGTTTACTATGAGATTTACATGATATTATCCATGTTTCATGAAGTGAATTATAGTAAAGTGAATGTATGGTGATGAGTTATGAAATGATGAAGATGAATGATTGATTGCCCATGATTTATTGTGATTACATGATGATATGCATACATGCATTTTCAAAGGAAATAATAAAAGTAAAGTTTGAAAAAGTAGCAATGAAAGTCTAGAAAAGTGGACTTGAGCTAAACTCACGGCTTAACCCCCTAAACCGTTGAGATCACGGCAACGGAAAGGAAACCAAAGAAGGTTGTGGCGACGGCCACGGTATGAGCTCATTACCCTTTAGGGTGGTCTAAGGCATTGATGCATTCATCCCGTGAGTAATTAAGAAATATGTTGATGAAATAAATGAAAGAGGATGATTACTAAACAAGTGAATGTTGAGGATGAGTAATCATGAAATGCATGCAGCTCCTAAATGATTATTGCTTATTAGTGGTTTTACATGATATGCTTATATGTATGCTTGATGAAATACTGAATGAATATTTCTGCTAATGTTCAAGATTAGTTTAAAAGTAACTGCACTTCGGCTAATCACGTTTGTGAAAGTTTGATAATTGAATCCTTACCTGTTCACCTTTTTATAATAAACCCGAAGTGACTAGGACGACAACGATGACACTTTTAGTACAAGTAGGAACCCCTATTGAGAAATCATGTATTTCTCACTCCTATGTTTATTTTCCGTTGACGTTACTAGAGACAGACGTGTCCACCTAAAGCAATGAAGCCGTAGCTGAGGAAGGAGGTAGCACGTGAAGATTTCAAACCGTTCAAGTACGAGCATTCCGAGCTTTAGTTACATTATAGTTTGTGAGAAATAATTAGTAATAGTATAACTTATATTGTTATTTGTAATAACTTATCAGTATGATATATGCCTGTTGTGACTTATGTATTAAGTGATTATATTCCAGTTTATGTGATAATTGTTCTACACTTAGTCTTTTATTCTGCTTATTTAATTAAGTGCGCAATGTAACTTGATTATTATCTATAAAAGCGCTATGTATTTTACTTCTCGTTACAGGCTTAAGTTTTCAAAAAAATTAATTTATTTTTAAAAAAAAAACTTCCATTATTTTTCTAAGTTAATTTCAAAAGAAAATTAATACAAGGCATAAGTGACAACTAGTAGAATCCAAATGTGAACTTAAGTACAGTGGGGTTCTATTAGGGTGTTACACAATGCTGATCAAGACAGTTCGACTGCTGCTGCTGTCCGCCGCATGGCGCAAGCCATGGAGCGGATGTTCGACCAAATGGATCAACAAGTGAATGCTGCTCCTGTTCCCCCTCCTCCCCCTGCTGCTGAGATGATGGAACAAGCCCGCTTTGGCGAGTTCCGCAAGGCGAACCCGCCAGTGTTCCGAGGGGTAATGGACCCCGACAAGGCTAACGAGTGGATTAAGGACATGGAGAAGATCTATTCTATCGTTACCTGCTCCGAGGAGCAGAAGGTCACATTTGCTGCTTTCATGTTGAAATCCGACGCCGAGTTCTGGTGGAACGGCACGAGGCACCTGCTAGAGGCTTCTGGAACTCCAATTGATCGAGTCGTTTCAAGACTTACTTCTATGAGAAGTATTTCCCGGAGTCCGTAAGGAATGCAAAAGACATTGAGTTCATGCAGTTGACCCAGGGAGGGTCTACTGTTGCCCAGTACACTGTGAAGTTCGAAGAGCTGATCAAGTTCTCTCGGGTGTTTTAAGGGAACCCCGATGAGGTTTGGAAATGCGTTAAGTATGAGGTCATTTTCAGCTCGGAATTCGAGGAAAGCCGGTGTGGCAGTAATCGAAGGGCAAACTCAATGTTGGAAGGGGATTAGATAACTTGTGTACCTTCCCGGGATCGAAAATCTCGTTTTTCGAGTTTTCGGGTCAAAATGACCAAAACGCCCCTACGGTGTTTTACCCATTTGCAAGTGCCGGATGAACCCGAAACTTCTCTAGATGATTTTAAAAGGCGTTTTTATGTAGACTGTGACTTTATTTTTGGTCCCGGAGGTCCCGGGCGAAATTAGTGCAAAATTACGGTTTTGCCTCTAATTTCGTGTTTTTACGCTTAATTGCGTGATTAAGCAAACCTAAGCAATATTAGGCTCTAATCGAAGGTTAATTAATTTCCTTAATTAATCTGGAGTCAAAATAATTTATTAAAGTTTATTAGAACCAAAAAGTGCTTAATTACAACCTAAAATCATATTTTAATTTCAAGACACCTAGTCATAAAATCTTGAATAGTATTTTCTCTTTCCAATTCCTTAAATCATGGAATTGTGTTACACATTGTTTATTCACAAATGAGTTTTAAATTCTTTAATGATGTATGAGCACTCCTAAACTTGTCATAAACTCCCTAAATCACATTCTTAGTTACCTAAACTTAAGCTTAATCATTCCTAACCTTGTACCTAAGCTAATACACATCTAAACCTACCATTAACACACAATTAAATGGTCAAAACTCACCTCCTCCTTGCCGTACCAGACCTGGCCGTGAGCTTCCTTCCCCATTATGCATCACATGTTCAATTTTTCAACACTCCAAGGCCATACCTCAAGTCACATACACTATACCTTGTCATAACTTTCAATCAAGCTTGAATTTCCACATGAATAAATAATCAAAACAACCCATTTTTCCCATTTAATTGTGGCTGGAAAAGTTCCAGCCATGTCAAGTTTCTAGAAGCCTAATTTCATAAAATTTGATAGGAAATTAACTCATATCAAGCCATACTTTGTAGCATAGCTTCCATACTTCAAACCATGCTTGAATGACCTTGTGTAAGAGATATTTTCCTCTCCCTTTTCCCTCTAATACCACACGGCCACTCCTCCCTTTGATGAGCTCCATGGTTTTGTTTTTCTATATATAGGATGCTTGTGATAGCCTTGTTGCACCTTGAAGCATTTGCTAAGTTTAGAGTTTTAGAGTTGTCTTGCTAGTTCTTTTCTTTTCTCTCAAAATTCCAAGAGAGTTCTTCCTTTCTTTTCATCTTCATCTTCTTCATCTCTTCATCTCATCATCATCTCTTAACCATCACACACCACCCCAAAGCCTTGAACCATCATCAAACCTCTCAAACACAACTTCACTTGAAACACATTTCCTTCCTTTTTCTTTCATCAAGGCCAAATCATCATCACCATCCTAGGAGGTGTTGCTCATCTCATTTCATCTTCAAGTCCAAGCTCTTACCTTCATCACAAGGTAGGGATTTGTTTTCAAACTTTGTTTTGCTCAAGAAAGTGTTTTTCTCTAGTTTCCTCTTGGATTCTTTTTGAACTTTCCTTTGTTTTTCCTTTTCTTTTCATTTTGGCCTCTAGGCCTTATTATGAGCATGATAGCTTGATGATGAGAGTTTCTAGATGATAACATTGTGTTCATCTCAAAGAAACCTCTAAAGCTTGAGTTTTCCTTTTCTTGTAACTTCATCTATATGATATCTACCTCACATGGTTTTTCAACTTAAGAAAATTAATCTAAGGATTTCAAAAAGCCCAAGCCTACCCTTGTCAACCTTAAAGTTGGCCGGCACGTTCTAGAGATTTTTCTCTAGATAGGGGTTTTGGGTATTTAATAAAGAACTTGACATAGTTTCACTTTCTTTCTCTTTTATATGACTTTCGGTTTTTGTGTTGTGATCTTTGAGATATTGTATTGGGTTATTATCTTGTTAAAGTGTTGTATGAGCTCTAGTCAACCATAAAATGAACCTTGCATCATGTTTACTTTATGCTTTGCATATCATGTTTACTTCCTTGCTATCACTAAGTTTCATGATAATAAGTGAACCTTGCATTATCATGTTTATATTTCAAGCTATGCATTATCATGTTTATATTTCAAGTCTCACTTAATAACAAGATAATAATGAGTTGCATTCATATTTACTTTGTGCTATCACTTTACTTTCTAATGGAACCTAAAATAAGTGCATAAGCATGTTTATTTTTATGCCATCACCTAAATGAACCTAGAGCTCAAAGACTTGCCCATTGTTGTCTCAACAAATGTCTAACAATATGTATTTTCCTTGGTTCATATTTCGGCCCCAAGAGGCCTTGAAGTTTCTAAGTATTTGAGACTATGATTTATAATTTTTCCAAGCTTACATGAGTGTAAGGAATGCATAGGACTAAGTTTTATGAACTTAGGACCTCTTGAGATAAAGATAAAATTGGTCACTGCCCTCTTAAATACTCTTATGATTTTAGATGTTAAAAACGTTTATAAATGAGTTTCGAAAGTTTTAAAAAGGTTCCAAGAGAAACTAGTATTTTATGAGCTTTAGAAATTATGTTTTATGCCTTTTATGGAGAAGTATATTTTCGGTTCTTCCTTGCTCTTTACTGCCGCTGTATGTGCTGTTTTAATGACGATAATGTGCCTATGTTTGAGTAAAAATAATGTTAAGACTCACATGTGAAAGATAGGATAAGTTAGGAGCTAGAAAAGAATTAAATTGAGAGTTCTAGATCCTTTAATTATGTAATTTTCTGGATTCTTTCCAGCAAGGTTTAGATTTAATAATCATGGTTTTAAATTAGTTTAAATGTGTAGGAATGATTCATAATTGGTTTAGGACTTAATCTTGAAAGCCTTAGGAGCAAACTAAACTTAGAAAGGGTCATTGTTGTGACTTCTAGGTACCCGTAAAGTTAGGATTTCAATTTCTGCATCCTTGAGATTTAGAGATGTTCGTGACCATAGTGTGAGGTGAGAAATACTTAGTTATAACCTCATAGGTTCCCAAGAGACTAGGTTATGATGATCAATAACTTAGAATGTGAGTTAAAGACTTTAAGGGTCTAAACCGTAATTTCTAGAACCCCATAATCACACAAATATAAAGCTGTCTAAAATCTGCATAGTGCTATTTGGATAGGTCCTTGAGCATAAAAATTAGTAAAACTTATTAATTGTGAACCTATAGGTGTGTGAGAGGTTAAGAATAATACTAGAACAATTAGTTTACAAGTTTAAGACTCAAAAGAACCAAAGCATAACATACTATAGGTTTATAAAATAATAAGCTTGGGAGTTTGTATGTATGATTGTCTAAGGTGTGATTATGTGATAATGTATATGCTATAGTTTTATGTATACACTATGAAGAAGTTTCATGTGATGATGTATATGCTATGAAAAAGATTTATGTGATGCATAAGATGTATCTATGAATTAACACTTTATGAGAACTTAAATATGACACAACACTGAGACGCCTTCTTGGGTGACACCGGTTTAGCCGAGCAGCCCCAAGAAAACAAATCCATGAGTGTATTGACATAGAGCTTGCCAAAGTGGACAAAACTACAATGCACTAGTTGCTAGTAGAGCGTTTCAAAGAGGAAATGACCCTAAGAGAGGTGATCCTTAATTGCCCCCTAGCCCGCACTATTAAGTTGGGATTATGTATATGTTACGCTTATCATACGATAAGTAAGAACTAGTGACAACTAGTTAAGGTATGAGCTTATAACCTAGAGATGTTTTAGGGCGGCCCCATGAGATGAAAGTTAAAGTTAACAATGTCACATATACTATACTTATGCCAATGTCATAATGTTTCTTAGTTGTTCTATTGTTTGGTTTACCTTTATGATGCATTCATATCAATAGTATATTCTACGCTTAGCTATAAGATGTAACACCCTAATAGAACCTCATTGTGCTTAAGTTCACATTTGGATTCTATTAGTTGTCACTTATGCCTTACATTTATTTTCTTTTGAAATTAACTTAGAAAAATAGTGGAAGTTTTTTTTTCTTTAAATAAATTAATTTTTTTGAAAACTTAAGCCTGTAACGATAAGTGAAATACATAGCGCTTTTATAGATAATAATCAAGTTACATTGTGCACTTAATTAAATAAGCGGAATAAGAGACTAAGTGTAAAACTATTATCACATAAACTGGAATATAATTACTTAATACATAAGTCACAACAGGGCGTATATCATACTGATAAGTTATTACAAATAACAATATAAGTTCTACTATTACTAATTGTTTCTCACAAACTATAATGTAACTAAAGCTCGGAATGCTCCTACTTGAAATGTTTGAAATCTTCACACGCTACCTCCTTCCTCAAGTACAGGTTCGTTGCTTTAGGTGGACACGTCTGTCTCTAGTAACGACAACGGAAAATAAACATAGGAGTGAGAAATACATGATTTCTCAGTAGGAGTTCCTACTTGTACTAAAAGTGTCATCGTTGTCGTCCCAGTCACTTCGGGTTTATTATAAAAAGGTGAACAGATAAGGGTTCAATTATCAAACTTTCACAAACGTGATTAGCCGAAGTGCAGTTACTTTTAAACTAATCTTGAACATTAGCAGAAATATCCATTCAGTATTTCATCAAGCATACATATAAGCATATCATGTAAAACCACTAATAAGCAATAATCATTTAGGAGCTTAATGCATTTCATGATTACTCATCCTCAACATTCACTTGTTTAGTGATCAACATATTTCTTAATTACTCACGGGATGAATGCATCAATGCCTTAGACCACCCTAAAAGGGTAATGAGCTCATACCGTGGCCGTCGCCACAACCTTTTTGGTTTCCTTTCCGTTGCCGTGATCTCAACGGTTTAGGGGGTTAAGCCGTGAGTTTAGCTCAAGTCCACTTTTCCAGACTTTCATTGCTACTTTTTCAAACTTTACTTTTATTTTCTTTTTGTTACCATAATCTCAACGGTTAAGCATGAGCTTAGCTCGAGTCCACTTTTCCAGACTTTCATTGCTAATTTCACAGGCTTTTACTTTTATTATTTCCTTTGAAAATGAATGTATGCATATCATCATGTAATCACAATAAATCATGGGCAATCAATCATTCATCTTCATCATTTCATAACTCATCACCATACATTCACTTTACTATAATTCACTTCATGAAACATGGATAATATCATGTAAATCTCATAGTAAACATTTTCATAAATGATTCATTTTAAGCAACCAAAGTTATCAAGTTGAGTTCCTAGTGTTCCTAAGAGGTAATGGATGTCTTAGTATTATCTTTTTCTCTTAGTGTTCTTTGTACTCTTAGAATTCCATTAATACATTAATGCACTTCAAAATATTATTATAGGTTCTTTATATATTTTTATTATGGTTTTCATATAACTCTTGAAGATTATTATTCTACTTAAATTCTTAAAATTCTCTTTTTACAAGACTTGATTCTTTTATTTATAGTTTTGACATCTTTTAAAAGAAAGTTTATAATTCTCTGTATACTTGTTATCTCAGCTTAGTAAAGGTAGTTCCAAATTCCTAACTCATCAAATTTTAGCATTTACATCTTTGGAATAGTGTAAATCAATTGTAAACCATGCATAGGAGGGTTCCCAGGAAAGAGAGGTGGGTCACAATGGACACGCTTAAATACCAAGTCTTTCCTTAGCCAAAACCATTCCAAACTGCACTTTCATAGTACACTATCCCGAAATTTATTTCTCATTCTGTATTTACGAGGTACAAAGATTTATACATAACATACATGGGTGTATTCCTATATATGTTAGCTCTCCAACAAAGTTGAAATCAGTCCATTTGCATTTTTCTAGAGTGAGTTACACCTACTTTACTACTACAAGGTCAAATTTAAAGTTTCAGTCTTAGGCTCTACTTTAAAAATTTATATCTTGAGCTAGAAAACTCCGTTTTGGGTGATTCTTTTTGGAGAGTGTTTTATGATGCGTCTAGTTTATGGTAAAAATATTTTTATTTCAAGATACTTCATATTTTATTAGTATTAAATTTCGGAACACCTACTGCCAGAAACAGCCAAAAATCCAGCACTTGTCATTTTCATGTTTTATGTCACTTATTTTAACACAAGGATCACACAACATATTTCAAGCATCATTTGAGCATGAAAGCAACATAATATCACTTTGGAAGCAGAATGGAACAAGGGGTTTCACAAAATATTTATACAATATCCCCTTGAAACATTTTTATCAACAAACATAAGCTTGATGACATCCTAACCATGAGCAAGGTTAGATGTCATCATGGCTTACACAACCAAAGTGAGGGCTCCTACCTCTTGTGTAGGGTCTAAAAAAAGGTCCTTCTCTTCTTCCTTAAGCTTTGAACAAGAGTCTTTGGAGTGGATGACCCTCCTTGAATCTTAGCTCTAGAACTTGAGTGCTTAAGAAAATATTTCTTACTAGAGTTAAAGATTGTAACTCTTGTGAGGGCTAGTGAAAGTTTGGACTTAGGATTTAAGTGTTTGGATGAAATTTAGAGGATCAAGAGAAGTCTAAGAAGAATGATAGAATAAGAAAGAAAGAACACTTAGGGAGTTTCTGAATTGAAGAGAGTTTGAGGAGTATTTATAGTGGAAAGATTAGAGAAAAAACAAAAGAAGGAAAGCACTTGGAACATGATTTATGGAAACATGTTGGCCGAATTTTGGGATAAAAATGCTCCTTGTTTTGTGCAAACATGTTTCCATGTTTTAAGCAAACATGTTGGATGAAAATGCTCCATGTTTTGTGCAAAGATGTTAGTGGAGATTTTCTAACCTTTAGTGCATGTATGTGATTCAGAAATGTATATGATGTATGTGGTTAAATTATTGTGTTATCATCTTAATCAAATGGCTTAGATTCATTCTTGTCTAAAGACAAGTCTAGGGATTTGTGCAAATGACATTGTAGTAATTTCTTTAACTAAGACAAGGATACTTTTGTAATTAGACAATGATAGTGGTATTCTTGTAATTCCATTCATAGAGTAAGGGTATCTTTGTCATTTAATAAGGCAAGGGTAGTTTGGTAATTTCCTTTACATAGCAAGGGCATTTTCGTAATTTCCACTAAGTGATGGCATTTTCGTAATTCTTTGTATTTTTCTCTAGACATACTTAAGTAGTCTATTTGTTGTGTTTCATAACATTTGTCCAGATTCTCTTGGTTTTTGCTATCGCTAATTAATATTTATCTTAGTTATAAATTTGGGGATGTTACATAAGACGCATTGTAAAATATGATGAACCTTGGATAAATAACACTTTGGAAAAATAACTTAAAAGGAATTTATATGCATGCACACCTTTTTAGAAATAAACCCAAGGTTCCTGAGGATGTGACGATGTTACCTAGGTAGGGATAACCCTACTGAGAATTCTTTTAGAAAGATTTTCATTCCCTCTCTCTTTTCTTCCGTCATATCTTCAGATGGCGACATTCGTACTCTTCATCGACACCCCGGTATGGGAGCTGCACCATGACCCGGCACTCGGGTCATACCATTTTGAGGGTCGCTGCACGGTTAGAGTATTCATGTTTATGGGACGACCCTTCGCGCATCCAGTCCCGAGTTACCGTTTTACCCCGACTGCTCCTTACCGTCATAACGGGATTTTTGAGCGAGCTAGACCACGCGATGAGCAGATTCTCCGCATGGAGCCCGAGACATCAGCGGTACGCGACTACCCAGAGTATGTGCCTCGTACCCAGTACTCGGAGACGGACCCATCCGAGGACCCGCAATCACACAGGTACAGTTGGAGCTCCAGTCCCGCTCCCCCACCGGTAAGGGCCGGGAGTGAGGAGACGGTGGTCCAGCCGAGGTTGGCTCATCGGCCATCTATGCACCCTCGCCGCTGTGGACATGTCCCAATGATGCGCTCAACCACTCCCGCCGAGATTCGTCAGTGGATCGACTCGACCCCACAGTACTCGGACCAGCAGGAGTAGACCTAGTAGGGGTAGCAGTTAGTGCACACACACCACATAGTTGAGGATAAACCTTCTTTTGTATATGAGGTTGTCTACTCTAGGTGCACATGGGTATGGGTGTTGTTTCTCTTGTATTTGCTTTTTATGATTTCCTTGTATTGCATTTCAGTTGTATTCCGCTTCCCAATGTATTAAATAATCCTGCCCTTTGGGTAGGCACAGTATATATATATATATATATATATATATATATATATATATATATATATATATGATTCAGTTGATGTTCCCATGATATGACGTGTTTCTTTATGCTTTGTTTATATGTTTCGTTATACTTCCTTTTAAAGATTCGTGCGTGGCTCTTACTTTGATTTTAATTCGAAAAGGAAAAATTTTACCCATATTTCCACTAAGTATTTTCTAAGCAAAAGATGAGACCAAGAGGTAATATTCTAAAGATTAACCTAAGTACATACTAGTAATCTTGGGTTAAGATTTAGGGTGTTACAATAATAATGGGTAAGTCCATGAGCTCTAAATCTCTTAGGTGATTGACAAAAAAGTAAATATGAAATGCACTAGGTTTTAGTCTTTATTAAGAGGTGAGAGCACAAAATAAATATGCTATACAAATCCATTATTATCTTAGAGATTTAGTGAGAGCATAAACATAAATATGGAAATGCAATTTCATTCTTTAATCTTGAACACTTAGTGATGACATAAAAGTAAATATGGATGCAAGTTCTTTTTTATCTTAACTTTAGAGCTTATATGAGACTTTTAAAGAGAACCACCAATCTCAACCCAACATTTATCTCATCAACAAAGTGAACTTTAGAGTTCTTGAACCAAGTTCTCAAAGGAACTACATGGCTTTTGAACATCATCATCAAGCTCAAAGGAAATAAACTCAAAGAAAACAAAACCATAAAGAAAAGGAAACAAGAACCGAATTCATAGAGGAAAAGGAATGAGAACCAAAATCAAACAAGGAAGGAAAAAGAGAATGAAACTAAGTCATGTTCTTTATTAAGTACCCAAAATCACTATCTAGATAAAATCTCTAGAACATGCCAGCCAACTTTAAGGTTGACAAGGGTAGGCTTGGGCTTTCTGAAAACCTTAGATTAGTTTTTCTTAAGTTGAAAATCATGTGAGCTAAGTACCATATAGATAAAGTTCAAAGAAAAGAAAAACTCAAGCTTTAGAGGTTCATTTGAGATTATCACAAGGTCATCATCTAGGAACACTCATCATCAAGCTATCATGCTCATAATGAGGCCATGAGGTCGAAATGAGAAAGAAAAGAAAAGCAAGGAAGATCTTAAAAAGAAACCAAGAGAAACCTTGAGAAAAACAAATTTTTGAGTAAAATCAAAAATTTAAAGCAACTCCTAACAAGAGTGAAGATGGAAATGCTTGAAATTGGAAGGAAATGAGAAGAGCAACTTCTCCTAAAGTGGAGATGTGGCTTCGGCCAAAGAGTGAGGAAAGGAAAGGAGATGTGTTCTTGGTGAATTTGTGTTTGAGGTTGAGTGTTTAGGTGTTTAGGAGATGATTCAAGGTTGTGAGATGGTGGTGTATGGCTATGAGATGATGATTCAAAGGGAAGATGAAGAAGATGAAGATGAAGAGGAAGAACTCTTTGAACTCTAGAGAGAAAAGGAAAGAACTCAAAGAAAAGCTTGAAAACTAAACTTAGCAAATGATCTAAAGTGTTTCCAAGTGCATCTAAGTGAGGTATTTATAGAAAACAAAAACAATGGAGGCTTATTGAGGGGAGGGGGCTGGCCGTAGCACATGGGCAAAGAGGAAGAGAAAAATATCTCTTACATGTGGTCATTCAAGCATGGTTTGAAGTATGGTAACCATGGTGCAAAGTATGGGCTAAGTAAGGCTTGTCATGGACTTGAAATGGTATTTGAATTTCAAAAATTTGAGGTATGGAGGGGGGAGGCAGCCGTGAACTTCTAGAAGGGAGGAGGTGAGGTTTCTTTTGTTTAATGATGGTTTAGAGATGTGTTTAGGTGTGTATTAGTTTAGGTGCAAGGTTAGAAATCACTAAGCACAAGTTTTGGTAACTAAGGATGTAATTAGGATTTTCAAGACTCAATTAAGGAGTGCTCATACACAATTAGAGGATTTTAAATTCATTTTATGAATAAACTATGCAGACAAATTTCCATGATTTAAAGAATTGGAGAAAGAAAACACTATTCAAGATTCTATGACTAGGAATCTTGAATTTAAAATGAGGTTTTAGTTTAAATTAAGCAATCTTAAGTTCTAATTAACTTTAATAAATTATTTTGACTCTAGATTAATTAAGGAAATTAATTAATCTTCAATTAGAGCCTAATATTGCTTAGGTGTGCTTAATCACGCGATTAAGCTCAAAAACACAAAACTATGGGCAAAATCATAATTTTGCATAAAATTCGCCCGGGGACCATCGAGACTAAAACTGAGGTCACAGAATACATAAAAACGCCTTTTAAAACCATCTGTAGAAGTTTAGGGTTCAACGGGCCCTTGCAATCGGGTCAAACACCACAGGGGTATTTTGGTCATTTTGACCCGAAAACTCAGAAAATGATATTTTCGATCCCGGAAAGGTACAAAAGTCAACTAATCCCTTTCAAACATTGAGTTAGCCTCTCGAGAACTATCGGGTTGGCCATCCTCAAGTTCCGAGCCGAAAATGACCTCAGGGGTATTTTGGTCATTTCACTCTAACAGAAATTTGGGGCGTTACAAACAGCCTTAGGCAGAATGGGTAGAATCTCTATGTCTCGATTACGGGTGCCTAGAAGCCACATCTTTGACCCTTTCTAAGTTTCGGCTTTTCCTAAGGTACTAAAACTAACTGCTACAACCTTTAGGAATTAATCTTACACTTCTAAACACTTCTAAAACATGGTTCAAGGCATGGCTTAAGGCATGGTTCAAGGCATCATGTAAGCATGGTTCAAAGCATGATTCTTGTGTGTACTAAATCAACATGTGATGAATTTGAGGGAGGAATGGCTGGTCATGTTGTGCAGCCATGGGGAGGAAATGTTTCTCCTAAATGTAGATTAGAAGTGTGTTTAAATGTGTCTTTGATTAGGCTTTTGATTAGGAGTTTGTAAGTAAGTGTTTAGGTAAGATAATGGGTAATTAGGGGTGTCAGGACATGATTAGGGAGTGTTCTTGCTTCATTAGTGAAATCAAAGCTCATTTTATAAGGTAATCAATCATAGACATAATTCCTTAATTTAAGGAATTGAAGAGAGAGACACTATTCAAGATTCCATGACATGGAATCTTGACTTTAAAAAGGAGATTAGGGTGTATCTAAGGAATCTTAGGTTCTAATCAGCCTTAATAAATTATTTTGACTCTTGACTAATCACCGAAATTAATTAATCTTCGATTAGAGCCTAATTTTGCTTAGGTTTCCTTAATTACGTCATTAGGCCCATAATACACTATTTTAGGGGCAAAACAGGAATTTTGCACAAACAATGCCTAGGACCACCTGGACTTAAACAATCATCATTAATCACATATAATTAGCATTTTGAACTCCCGGGAAAGATTCCAGGCTCAAACGCTATAGGGGTATTCTGGTCATTTTGAGCCGAAACTTTAGAAAATGAGATTTTCATCTCTGTTATTGTTTCTAAGGCATCTAATCCCCTTCAAACATCAAACTCATCCCTTGAGGATGGTCTGGGTCGGCTATCCTTAAATTCCGAGTAAAACTGACCTCAGGGGCATTTTGGTCATTTTCACACGGAAAAAATCGCGGATTGTAATTTTCACACAAATTGCTATCTAATCCTTATGTAACCTACTCCTAATATTAAAATACCCTTTTGGGGGTAGTCGGGTTTGGCCGGCCTTGATTCTCTCACAAAAATGACCTAGGGGCATTTTGGTCATTTTTGCTAAGCCGGAAAAATCGAGGCGTTACATTAAGTAACTTAAATCAAAGCTAATTTGGTTGTTGAAGAAACTTCTAAACTTACTCAGAGTACTTTTTGAGATACATTAGAGTGGTACTGAACCAGATATCATCATTTAAGTCCTTTTTACATAGACAACTTGATTTTTTGTTTTTTAAACAGACTTTCTGAAAATAATCGTGCTTGAATTAAAAAAAAATACCTGTAATATTTCATCTTGATTAATTTCTTATTCAGCGCACTTTTTCCATAGCCATTTTTAAGATTGATGCTCAAGTATATATATATATATATATATATATATATGATAAATGCTCATAGCATGTTATGAAAAACAAAATGATACAGCTGTAGTTTCTGACGCTCAAAGAAACCGTAATATAATTTTATCAACATATAACTATGTGAGGTTTCTGAAGCTTGATAGGGA
This sequence comes from Dalbergia cultrata, assembly GCA_031216105.1. Taxonomy (NCBI): domain Eukaryota; kingdom Viridiplantae; phylum Streptophyta; class Magnoliopsida; order Fabales; family Fabaceae; genus Dalbergia; species Dalbergia cultrata. Next base: position 38,708,302 of record CM062346.1, on the reverse strand, counting down.
TCAATCCCAAATGTATCAAAGCAAATTAAAAAAATATGAGCTTTCTGTATTATGAGCTAAGAAACATTTCATACATGTATCAGAGCATGATATTTTATAAAACAACTTGAGACATATGCTCATGCTTTTCATGTAAGCTCATACACTGATGAGTGTGTGTGTGTGTGTGTCTGTATATATATATATATATATATATATAAAACAGAATATAACACCTTAGTTTTATTAAAGCATGTAGGAACAAGTTTCTACATATCGTAAAAAACTAAACACAATTGCATTTTAATCAACTTATACAGAGCTCTTGAAAACATGCCATATGTGCATCAGAAAAAAAAAGTGTTTTATAAAAGGAAATATTTTAAGCATGACATACATATCGGAGCACAGCAGATAAATATGAGTATCAGAGCACCAATAAAGAGACTTTGTGCTTCAAAAGATACTTGCCAATGTTAATCACAGATACACATGTGAGCTAAATATCCTAGCATGCTAAGGAATAAGCAAATTAGAGAAAACACTTAAGAGATACGAAGCAAGCATCTACAAGAATGACATATGATTAGCTAAGCATAATAAGTAGGCATCGATATGTATCAGCGCTTAAAATAGATATGTGTTAGAGCTAATAGCAAGCGTAAATGATTTTTGAATAGATATAATGAATTTGATAGTTTAGGATAAAATATCTATATAAATAGGAAGATGAAAGCTCAAAACAAAAATAGAAAGGTGTAACATCCCCTGCTGCTTTATGGATTGACGACCATCCCTACAAACCAACACAAGTCTTTTCAGCATGCTTTGTCCTCACTCGCACGCTTCCTGCGAAAACTTCCTAGGAGGTCACCTATCCCAAAATTACCCCAGGTCAAGCACGCTTAACTGTGGAGTTCTTTCAATTTGAGCTACCGCAAAGAAGATGCATCTTGTTGATATAGGTAGTACAAATTGAAAGAACTCCACAGTTAAGCGTGCTTGACCTGGGGTAATTTTGGGATGGGTGACCTCCTGGGAAGTTTTCGCAGGAAGCGTGCGAGTGAGGACAAAGCATGCTGAAAAGACCTATGTTGGTTTGTGGGGACAGTCGTCAATCCATAAAGCAGCAGGGGATGTTACATATGGTATCAGAGCAGTTCATCCTAGTAGGACCTTGAGGAATGGACTGGCTATGCTTCCTTAGCAAATGTCATGCATTTTAATTCTATATATGTGTATGATGGCTGATTGTGAATGTTGTGGGTTGTTGCCACACTTAGCTTGGTATTGAGCTTGATCAACTCAATAATTCTTGTTTGGTGTGATAGGAACCGATGACTTCCAATCGGCGTACTAGGAACGATGCCGGAGATGAAGCGGGTATGATGGACACTTTTCGTGAAATGGCAGCTGCCATGAGAGAACAAGCTGCAGCAGCCAACCAAATGATGGAAAGGTTGGATCGATATGCTGAAGGAAATCTAGTTAGAAATCCTGGAGGAGTGGAAGTTGACCTAGAATATCAGAAGACTTTCAATCCCTTCGCCATTTTGAGGGACTTTCAATCCAAACAAAGCAGAAGAATGGATCAAAGCTATGGAGAAGATTTTCTCAGTTCTTCCTTGTACCGAGATCCATAAAGTGGCTTTTACTACTTACATGCTGGAGGCGGATGCAGACTTTTGGTGGGTTGGCACTAACGGGTTGTTCGAAGCCTCTCATACTAATGTCACCTAGGAGATCTTCAAGGAAGCTTTCTACCACAAGTACTTCCCTGCTTCGGTTAGAAATGCAAAGGAGTTGGAGTTCATGGCACTCAAGCAAGGGTCCATGAGTGTAGTAAAGTACACAGTAAAGTTCGAAGAGCTCTGCAAATTTTCCACCATTTATCAGCTTAATCCTGATGAAGCTTGGAAGTGCATGAAGTATGAAGGGGGTTTACGTGAAGATATCGAGGCAGCTGTGAGTGTTTTGGAGATCAGGGATTATGCGACTTTAGTAAACAAGTGCCGTCGTGCAGAGGACTCCAACAAGAAGTTAGCAATCGCTCAATCTGCTAAGGACACTACTAACAAAAGACGGATACTTGAAGACCGAGGCTATGAAAAGGATTTTCCCCAAAGAAAGCAGTTCCGACCAATTCTTTCCAAGGACCAATAGTTACAGAAGCCAATTGTGCGACAAGGTTGCCCAAAATGTGGGAAGAACCATGAAGGTAGACCTTGTAGAGCTGGACAAAATGTATGCTACCACTATGGAAGACCAGGACATAAGATTTGGGATTGTCCAGAGAGATATCCAAAACCTGCTGGAAAGCCACAACACCAAAGTAAGGTCTTCACCATAAGTGCTGAAGGGATGTCACCATCCAAAAATCCAATGAGGTAGGAACGCTTTAGGATTCGATTGCTACCTTTGGTCTGAATTGTTTGACTTGTGTGTGAATTGCTTGTTGGGTTAGGAAAAATATCCTTCAAAATCTACTTTCAAAATGAATTTTGAGGACAAAATTCTTTTTAAGGTGGATGGTAATGTAACACCCTAAAAATTATGCAAAAATTAATGAGCTTTTCTGGCCATAATTTCAAAAATCTGATGCATATAGAAACTATCAGGACAATCCAACGAATCTGTAAAAAAAAAAAAAATGTGAATAGTAACTTGCGGGTCCCGCAGGCTCGCCAGGACAGCCGAAACCCTAGAATTAGGGCCCGGAGATACCTGAAAATAAGAAATTAGAGGATTGAGATTAAAAATAGGTAGGAATAAATATTTCATAGTTAGAATTATTTTTTGGGCAATATTCCGTTCGATAGAATTTCGGTGTGCGGTTTTTAGCACCATAAAACCTACTTGGTGGCCAAGTAAAGGACAACCAATTACTTGAGCCAAATGGATGGCCAAGATTCATCCCTTGACTTCCAAAACTGTAACACCCTCCTAATTACCATGTTTTTACTTGAGTGTTTATATAGTAATTAGAAAAGTATTACTCACTCGCATACTCTATACTAGTCGGAAATAACTGAAATAAAATACTATAGATGTATAAGTTATCAAACTAATATGTACATATATATATACATTGTTGTTCAGTTCACATTAGGTATATCATACAAAAAAATAAACTAGTTATCTCCTAACTAGTCAGGAACTCAGTGTACAAAAGAACACTTCTACTAAGTAGTCTGACCTGCTTAAAGTTGAGACCCAGCAAAATTTCATACATACACAAATGGACTCTAAAGTATCTCACAAAATCAGTCTGCAGGCTGGAGGGTTCCTAATGCTAAACTACAACTACATACATAACATGAGTCCCTGAATGTCACATGCTCCCCTAAAGAAAACCGTTCGTCATCGGTGGAATGGCGTTGCCCTCAGCAGGGGCACTAGGACCAGCTGGTGGATCAGAGTCCGAGGAGGAGGACGAGGACGGATCATCTCCCGGAGGGGGCATAGGTGGTGTGGGTGGAGCTACAAACTCAACAGGGTGTGCCATGTGTAGGGGCACATCGTCATATGTAACACCCTAAAAATTATTCAAGAATTAATTTGAGCTTTTCTAGCCATAATTTCAAAAATCTGATGAATATAGAAATGATCAGGACAATCCAAGGAATCTGTTTTAAAAAAAAAAGTAAATAGTAACTTGCAGGTCCCACAGGCCCGTCGAGACAGCCGAAACCCTCGAATTCGGACCCATAGATACCCAAAATTGAGAAAATATAAGGATAAGGTTAAAAATAGTTAGAAATAAAAATTTCATACTTAGAATTATTTTCGGACAATAATTGATAACCCGGGTACACTGTTTTACCCGTTCGATAGAATTTCGGTATGCAATTTTTAACACCGTAAAACCTACTTGGTGGCCAAGTAAAGGTGAGCCAATTATCTTGAGCCAATTGGATGGCCAAGATTCATTCTTTGACTTTTAAAACGAATCCTAGCCATCCATTTATTCTTCTTTTCTATAAAGAATTATACATTTATATTATATATTCTTTAGACTTTATTACAAGACAAATAACACACCAACTTCTCCACCAAGCCATCATCATTCACGGTTCTTTCTTCCATTCGCACAGCCACCCCCATTTTTCATTCTCAAGAGCTTCATCTTGCTTTCTAACCCCAAAAACCTTAGCCTAGAGTTGTTAAAACTTCAAACTTCCTTCACTAAACTTATTCTACACCTCAATATCTACAAAACTAACCAATTGAAATTTCTATTCCTCACCTTGCTACCTCATAGCTCACTGATTAGGGAAGGTTTTGGGCTGTTTTGGTGGCCACAAAGTGAGTATGATCACTCTTGGAACATCTTTGGAGCCAAGCTCTTTAAAGACAACAAAGTAGGGTTTTCTTTGGCCTTTTTCTTTCCAAATTATTCTGTGAATTTTTTATGGGTTTTATTCCGAAATTTCTGTTTATATTTGATGATAATAGGTTGATATTAATGTATTAATTTTGGTGGAGTGTTTGGTGTTGTGGAAAAATCATTTTTATCAAAAGAGTGTTTGAATTGGTTTGCTGGAATTTCAGTCCTTTGATAGGCAGCAACTATACATGAATTTTCTGGTGTGATTTTAGGTATTTTCATGAGCTATAAAAATTATATATTGAAGCTAGCATCCTAGGCTAGTTACACTAATTTTCGTGAGCTCTGTTTTTGACTCCTAATGCTTCAAAAAAATTCAAGAGCCGAAATTGTAAGCATGCTGCCTGGAAAGTTGAATCTGAAGCTGTGAAATTGTCTAATTTTGTTATCATTGCAAATGATGGAATTATCCTTTGAAATTTTTACAGAGTTCTGGAAACATATTGAAGTTTAGCCATGATTTTTATCCTGAAGTGATTCATTCATTTTCTATGGTTAAAAATTAGTGAATTCTGGAATTGAGCTAAGGTTAAGTGGTCTATGACCACCAAATTTGTAGAATTTGTTGACAGAGTTAGAGGACTCTTCTTCCTATGAAATTTTTACAGGGCCTTGTGCACACGTTGAGGTGTCTTGGGTAATTTTTATAGCCCTGGCAATGGATGTTTGATATGCATAATGAATTTTACTCTTTAGGCATGAATTCTGCCAACATGGTGTAATTGTGTTGAAATGAACTCAAGTATTGATTTGGTGATATAATGATTCTTGATTAAGTATGATGAGTATGTATGCATGCTAGACAATTTAAAGATTGATTTACGAGGCACAAATAAGAATTTCTTATGATTGAATGCCTATATGTGGCTTATGCATGCATTTGAAAAGAAGAAAGCACATGGTGCTACTATATGAGAAAAGAAAATGTATAAATTTCACTCGTGTATGTTCTGACATAGGAGAAAACAGAAACAAGACTTAGGTTGAATTGAGGGGATGGCAAAAAGATGAACTTCCCCCGAGATATTATGAGTCGGTAGACGTATCGGCTAGGAATAGAACTGTGTGTGAATCGGAAATGGAATAAAATGAAGTCTGATGATCACGTATAGGAATGAGCTCAGTCCTGATAAGCAGTCTATTTCCCATAAGTGGTATTAACCACTATGAATACTGTTGGGTATAAACTATTTATTGTGGTGTTGTCCACAGCAGATACCCGTTGGGTATAAACTAAGTCTTTCCTATGTCAATGAGAATAGAAAAATGTACTAAATTGAGTGTTGCAGTATGATATGAACTAAGTCATTCCTATCTCGATGAAAAGAGCAAAATGCACCAAGTTGAGTTCTATGGTCACAAGTAAGGCCAGGTTCCTTTGAGATAAGTCCATTACATTTAACATATACATAATCATGCTATATTTAAATGTTTGATTATGATTATTTACTATGTGCTTGAGTTTTATTATATATGTATATTAAGTGATTGATAATTAAAAGCTACCCATTTCGGAAGTATGATTTAGAACTCTAAAATTGAACTATTGTTATGAAATGCATGATCACTTTTTCCTAATAAACCGAGGTGGCTGTGACGATGACGATGACAGTATGATTGTGTAATTGGGGAATTGCCCTATTGAGAATTGTATAATTCTCATCCCTATATGTGTTTTGTGTTCTCATGTCGTCTCCAGGTTGAACCAGAGAACTATGGGATGCTACACCAAAAGAGGTCGGATTGGCAGTAGTTAGGTGTCTGAGATTGTATCATATGTACTTGATGTATGTATAAGTGTGTAAATTTAACAGAGAACATATGTGTATTAAAGCTCATAGGAGAGCTCCCTTATGTAATGAACTTTATATTAAATAAATGTTTTGTATCTTTGCTATATGTTTTGATAGAATTACGCTAGTTATTACACGAAACCATCGAATTTGCTATAGTTATTTAAGAAAGGTCCAAAAATTGATAAGTAACAACTCTTGAGTACAATGTCATGACTTAAGGATAATGTTGTACTTTGGAGGGTGTTACATCATAAGGAAAAGCAGGGTCAAACTCAGCAGTAAAAATAGAGGTACTAAAAGAACGACAGAAGAATACATAAGCTCCTATATGAAAATAGGCTACTACATATAGTGAATCCAAGTCAGGATCGTAGTGCCATTGCCATTGGGGTGAGTCAAGGAAGAAGATCACCGACGGCATCTGTAGCGTCTGAGCACCATACAAAATATACACAAATAGGGATGAGAATATTATATAATTCTCAGTAGGGTAATCCCTCACCAGTAATCAAAATTAATAAACAAAACATAAGTAGGAATTTCATTCTTATAAGCAATATCAAGTAAACTTATATGCAAAAATAACAATTAAACTATGCATAGTCATAGGAATAATTATTAATGTATATAATTCAAGTAAAGTCAAAATGTAACATGATGGTAACCATAAATCTTTCTCTTGTAATCCACAAAATTCAATTAGTGCAGTTGTTTCTTTTCATTAGCATAGGGATGGCTTAGTTTCACATCAGGTAACATATGTCTTGGATAACTCCTCAGAGGACCATAGACTGCTAGGACATGAGCTTATTCCTATTCGTGATCATCGGACTTCATTTTTTTTTCCCATTTTTGAATCACACACAGTTCTATCTCCTAGCCAATACGTCTACCGACTCATAGCATTTCTTAGGAAGTTCTTATTTTTGCCTTCCCTTTTTATCCCATATAAGCCTTGTTTCTATTTTCCCCATATGTTAAAATATGCACCATCACATTTCTCATATTCTCTTTTGTCATATAACAGCCGCATGTACTTTTCTTTTTGACAAATCATGTTTACATCACACATAGGCAAGTTAGTTACATCTAGAGTCTCATTGTGCTTTACAAGTAACTCTCTAAAACCATTAGCATTCATTCATATATCATATATGTGTACTAAATGTCATTCCATTATCAATTTAAGATATTTCCACCATTTCAGCAACTTGGCAGATTTATCATTCCAGTAGCAACACTTACTTTCCATTCCAAATGGCTAATTTAAGAGCCAAAAAAATTCCTTACAAGACTTCAATGTGTTTAATAGTCCATTTCAGGGGAAAAAGACTTCTCTAACCTGGTTTAATAAATTATACAAATTTGGTGGTCAGAGACCACTTATTCACAGCTCAGACCAGAATTCTCATAATTTTTAATCCTAGCAATTGATCAAATAAACCCAAAATAAAAATCAAAGTTACACTTCAAGAAGTTTTCAACACCCTGTAAAAATTTCAGATGATAATGCAATCATTTGATATGGTAATAAAATCATACAAAATCGGAGCTTCAGTCCCCACAATCTAGACAGCAAGGTTACCTTTTCCGTTTCTGATTTTATTCAGACGGTAAAACATAAAATTAGTGCTCAATAATTTTTGTGTAAGTAGTTCAAGATGTTAGGTCCAACATATATTTTTTCCAGGCCATGATCATAGCTACAAATATGTCTAAAAATTCATGTCATTTTACTGTTTTCAGCAAAATCGAAATTCCAATACACTATCTAAAACTTCACTTGATAAAATGATTACACTAACCTCATCCAAACCCCCCAAAAAAATTTATACTTCAACATCCATATATCATTAACCAAAATAACTAAAAATTGCGAGCAGAAAAAAGTCAGAGATAAGAAATATAAATTTGGAAAGAAAAGTCTCAATAAAACCCTACTCTTGGAAGCTAAAGGTGTTTTGGTCTCTAGGATGCTCCCAAATGGTGTTGTTCACTCCACAACTCTCAAGATACACCCAAATCCTTCTTAAAACAGTGAGGTATCAGGTATCAAGATTGGGATTTGGTGATGGATTGAAATTCTGATCGGTTATATCTGTAGGTATTGAGCTGTAGAACAACTTTAGTGAAGGGAGAACTTGATTTCAGTAACTCTAGGCTATGGTATATGGAATTTGAAAGCAAGATGAAGCTCTTGGCTATGGAGGAAGTGCAGCTGCTCTTTCTCCTCTTTGCTGGTCGAAATTGTGGCTTCCTAAAGAAGCTAGGTTTGTATTTATCTCATATATATAAAGAATGAATATAATATGATGAAATTTAATGATCTTTGACTTTAAAAGAAAAATGGATGGCTAAGATTCAATCTTGATTCAAGATTGAATCTTAGCCATTCCTTTAATATAGAGTGATAAGGTTCTTTAGTTTGTAAAGATTAAAATAGTTTTCGGTGTTAAAAATCACACACCGAAATTTCACCGAACAGGTAAAACAGTGTACCCAGGTAATCAAGCATCGCTCAAAAATTAATTCTAAGTATAAAACCTTTATTCCTAACCATTTCTAATCTCAATCCTATAAGTTTTCACTTTCGAGCATCTCCGGGTCCCAATTCTAGGGTTTCGGCTGTCTCGGTGGGCCTACGGGGCCCACAAAATACTATTCATGTTTTTTTTTTTTTTTTTTACGTTCGTTACATTGTTCTCATCACTTCTATGTACATCAAAAGTTTGATATTCTTATTACTAAAGCCTCAATTATTTTCTGAATAAAATTAGGGTCTTACATTATCACCCACCTTAATAAAAATTTTGTCCTCAAAATTTTATACCTGGAAACAATTCCAGATGGTCTTTCTTCATATTTGATTCTAGTTCCCATGTATACTCTTCATTTCCAGGTCCACCCCAGGCCACTTTCACAAGTTGCACAGATTTATTTCTAAGTTGCCTGACTTCTCTATCAATGATCTGAATAGGAGGGGCTTGAAACGTCTAGTCATCCCTTAACTGTACAGATTCGAGCTTAATAATATGGTTTGGATCTGGGTGGTACACTCGGAGTTGAGATACATGGAAGACATCATGAAGGTTAGACAAATGTGGGGTAAGGCTATCTGGTAGGCAGTTGACCCAATTCGTCGAAGAATTTGAAAATGACCTATAAACCTAGGTGACAACTTTTTAATTCTAAGGGCCCTACCTACTCCAGTAGTGGGCGTGACCTTCAGGAATACATGTTCTCCCTCTTGAAATTCTAAAGGTTTCCTTCGAGTATCAACATAGCTCTTCTGACGACTTTGTGCGGTGAGGATTTTACTCCTGATCTTTTGAATCTGCTCCGTTGTTTGATTAACAAGATCGGGTCCCAACAGTCCTGCTTTTCCCGAATCATACCAACACAATGGGGATTGACATTTTCTTCCATATAGAGCTTCATATGGGGCCATGCCAATACTAGCGTGATGGCTGTTATTATAAGCAAATTCAACCAACGGGAGCAACTTGTCCCAACTTTCCTTCTGCTCAATGACGCACGCCCTTAGCATATCTTCCAAGGTTTGTATGGTTCGTTCTGTTTGCCCATCAGTTTGGGGGTAATAGGCAGTGCTCAAACAAAGCTTAGTCCCAAAGGCTTTTTGGAAAGCTCCCCAAAACCTAGAAGTAAATCTAGGGTCTCTATCAGAAACTATTGAGGAAGGTACACCATGTAGTCTCACTATCTGTTGAATGTACAGAGAAGCTAACTTATCCAAAGGAAAATTAGCCTTAATGGGTAAGAAGTGAGCAGACTTGGTCAACCTATCTACTATAACCCATATAGCATCATGACCTGATGATGTCCTTGGCAAACCCATTACAAAGTCCATAGAAATACTTTCCCACTTCCATTCCGGGATTTCTAAGGGTTGCAGGGTCCCAGCTGGTTGTTGATGTTCTATTTTAACTTTTTGGCAAGTTAAACACTTCCTGACACACTCTTCTATGTCTCTTTTCATTCCTGACCACCAGAACATTTTCTTAAGATCAGCATACATTTTACTAGCACCTAGGTGTATAGTAAGTTTGCCCCTATGAGCTTCCTCTAAGATCTTCTTTCTGAGATCGCCACTTGCAGGTACGCACACCCTATCCTTGTATCTCCATAAACCTTGTTGGTCTTGTGTGAATCCTGGCAACTTCTTTGCATTAATTGATCTTAATATCTCCTAAAACTCTGGGTTTTCGCGTTGGGCAACCAAAAATTGTCCTTTGAACTCACTTGTTACTTTTATCTGGCCTAACACAACACCTTGAGGGCTCACAGACATGTCTAAACTAAGCTTCTTGAAGCTCTCAACTAGCTCTGCCTCTTTAATCATCAAGCATGCTACACTTAGGGATTTCCTACTCAGTGCATCAGCTACAACATTTGCCTTGCATGGATGGTAATTCAGACTAAACTCATAATCCTTGAGGAACTCCATCCATCTTCTTTGCCGCATATTCAACTCTTTCTGATAAAAAAGATACTTTAAACTTTTATGATAAGAGAAAACATTGAACTGCACACCATACAAATGATGTCACCAGATCTTTAGAGCAAAAACCACAGCTGCAAGTTCAAGGTCATGGGTTGGATAGTTTACCTCATGCGGTTTCAACTGTCGACAAGCATAGGCAACCACGTTACAATTTTGCATCAATACACATCCTAAACCCTTACTAGAAGCATCACAATAAACCTCATAGGGTTCATGAGGATCGAGTAATACTAGTACTGGAGCCGTGGTCAACTTTTGCTTCAACTCCTGGAAACTATTTTCATATTCCGGTGTCCAATTGAATGGAGTGTTCTTTCGGGTTAATTTAGTCAAAGGTAAGGCTATCTGAGAAAAACTCATGATAAAACGCCTATAATATCCAGCTAACCCTAAGAAATTCCAAATCTCAGTCACAGTTGTTGGTCGTTCCCAATGAAGGACTGCTTCCACTTTACTGGGATCTATTGAAATCTCCCCCCCCCCCCCCCCCCGTGATACTACATGCCCTAGGAATCTAACCTCTTCCATCCAGAATTCACACTTTGACAATTTAGCATACAACTTTCTTTCCCTTAGGATTTGTAACACAATCCTAAGATGCTCCGCATGTTCCCTCTCAGTTCTGGAATAAATAAGTATATCGTCTATGAAGACAACTACAAACTTATCCAAGTAAGGGCGGAAGATTCTATTCATATAATCCATGAATACAGCCGGAGCATTAGTCAATCCAAAAGACATCACCCTGTACTCGTAATGCCCATATCGAGTTCTAAAAGTAGTTTTAGGAATATCTTCATCCTGAACTCGAATTTGATGGTATCCTGATCTAAGATCAATCTTTGAGAATAGGATTGCTCCTCTCAATTGGTCCATAGGATCGTCAATTATTGGCAAAGGGTATTTGTTCTTAATCGTCACCTTATTCAACTACCTATAATCTACACAAAGCCTCATACCCCCATCCTTTTTCTTCACTAGAAGAACAGGGGCTCCCCATGGAGAGGCACTTGGTCTAATAAAATGCTTCCCTAATAGTTCTTCAATTTAGGACTTTAATTCTTTCAACTCCAAAGGGGACATCCTATAAGGAGCAATGGAAATAGGACCCATTCCTGGAACCAACTCAATGGAGAATTCAATCTCTCTTTCAGGAGGAAACTCTGGAATATCCTCTGGGAAGACATCAGGAAACTCTCTCACCACTGGAATCTTACTCAATTCATGATCACACTCAGTTTCACTAGCAGAGAGGAGAACATATTCCTGACAATCTGTCTTACTAGGGTTAGGTGTTACTAGGTTCAAATAAAAAGAAAAAGGAACCAAAGGGATGGAAGGTGGAGTGGAAAGAAATATGGCAGCTCGATTTGGACAGTGTAAGAGGACATAGTTAGGTACCAACCAATCCATACCTAAAATTACATCTAAACCAGATAAAGGAAGACAAACTAAATTGGCAGTAAAGTCTCTAGTACCTATTTGAAGAGGAATATTCACACATGTATAACAAGTCCTAATAGGACCAGTAGTATGAGTGGATACCAAAAGATCATAAGGTAGTTCAGAAATGGATAATTGTAACCGCTGTACATAGTCATGGGATATGAAAGAATGAGTGGCACCCGTATCATATAGTATATCTAAGGCAGTACCATTTATTTCACACTTACCTCGGATCAGATACTTATAGTAAAAATGCACCCATGTTGTTGTGGCCTAGGGGTGGGCTGATGACCTTTCTTATTAGGACACTCAAATATTTTATGTCCTGGTTTCCTACAGCCAAAGCAAACAATTTGTGTTGTCTAGCACGGTCGATTCCCATGATTTTTCCCACATTTAGGGCAATCTCTCCCTGCCTCAGGTCTTGGAAGTTGAAGTTGTTTTCCTCTGTTGTTGTTGTTGTTGTTATTGTTGGGTGGAAACCTTCTCCGAGGCTGGTTAACAGGCTTGAATCGAGGACCTTGAGGTGCTAACCCCCTTCTAGCATTGTTTTCAGCATACTTGAAATTTGTCAGCTTCTTGTTGGACTCCTCTGCACGTCGACATTTATTTACCAAAGTAGGATAGTCCCTAATCTCTAAAAGACTCACAGCTGCTTCTATATCTTCTCGTAGACCCTCTTTATATTTCATGCATTTCCAGACTTCATCCGGGTCACATTGATAAATTGTAGAAAACTTGCAGAGCTCTTAAAATTTGGCAGTATACTCTGCTACACTCATAGGTCCTTGTTTAAGAGCTATAAACTCCAACTCTTTCGCATTTCTTACAGAGATAGGGAAGTACTTATGGTAAAAAGCTTCCTTAAAAACATTCCAGGTAACTACAGTATGGGAAGCTTCAAATGATCCCCTGGTGCCAACCCACCAAAAATCTGCATTTGCCTCTAGCATATAGGTGGCAAAGGCCACCTTCTGGATCTCTGTGCAAGGAAGAAAAGAGAAAATCTTTTCCATGGCCTTTATCCATTCTTTTGCTTTACAAGGATTAAAAGCTCCTCGAAATGGAGGGGGATTTGCCTTCCTGAACTCGGCAAATTTCTGATATTCTACATTAACTTCGTTCACTGCAGGATTATTGGCTGTGTTTTGCCTTTCATTGCGATTCAGTTGCTCCATCATTAGGGTAGCAGCTGTAGCTTGTTCCCTCATGGTAGCCACCATCTCATGGAAAGTATTCATCATGTCGGCATCGTTTCCAGCTCCACTCCTAGTTTGCCGATTTGAAGTCATTGGTTCCTATCACACCAAACAAAAATATTGAGTTGATCAGGCTCAATACCAAGCAAAGTGTAGCAGCAACCCACAACATTTCCAATCAGCAATCATACACATATATGATATTATAATGCATGACAACTACTACAGAAGCATAGCCGGTCCAATCCTCAGGCTTATAGGATAATCCGGCTCTGATACCATAATGTAACACCCTCCTAATTACCATGTTTTTACTCGAGTTTTCACATAGTAATTAGAAAAGTATTACTCACTCGCATACTCTATACTAGTTGGAAATAACTGAAATAAAATACTATAGATGTATAAGTTATCAAACTAATATGAACATATATATATACATTGTTGTTAAGTTCACATTAGCTACATCATACAAAAAAATAAACTAGCTATCTCCTAACTAGTCAGGAACTCAGTGTACAAAAGAACACTTCTACTAAGTAGTCTGACCTGCTCAAAGTTGAGAGCCAGCAAAATTTCATACATACAAAAATGGACTCTAAAGTATCTCACAAAATCAGTCTGCAGGCTGGAGGGTTCCTAATGCTAAACTACAACTACATACATAACATGAGTCCCTGAATGTCACATGCTCCCCTAAAGAAAACCATTCGCCATCGGTGGAATGGCGTTGCCCTCAGCAGGGGCACCAGGACCAGCTGGTGGATCGGAGTCCGAGGAGGAGGACGAGGACGGATCATCTCCCAGAGGGGGCATAGGTGGTGCGGGTGAAGCTACAAACTCAACAGGGTGTGCCATGTGTAGGGGCACACCATCATAAGGAAAAGCAGGGTAAAACGCAGCAGTAAAAACAGAGGTACTAAAAGAACGGCTGAAGAATACATAAGCTCCTATATGAGAATATGCTACTACATATAGTGAATCCAAGTCAGGATCGTAGTGCCATTGCCATTGGGGCGAGTTAAGGAAGAAGATCACTGACAGCATCTGTAGCGTCTGAGCACCATACAAAATATACACAAATAGGGATGAGAATATTATATAATTCTCAGTAGGGTAATCCCTCACCAGTAATCAAAATTAATAAACAAAACATAAGAAGGAATTTCATTCTTGTAAGCAATATCAAGTAAACTTATATGCAAAAATAACAATTCAACTACGCATAGTCATAGGAATAATTATTAATGTATATAATTCAAGAAAAGTCAAAATGTAACATGATGGTAACCATAAATCTTTCTCTTGTAATCCACGAAATTCAATTAATGCAGTTGTTTCTTTTCATTAGCATAGGGAAGGCTTAGTTTCACATCAGGTAACATATGTCGTGGATAACTCCTCAGAGGACCATAGACTGCTAGGACATGAGCTTATTCCTATTCATGATCATCGGACTTCATTTTTTTTTCCATTTTTGAATCACACATAGTTCTATCTCCTAGCCGATACGTCTACCGACTCAGAGAATTTCTTAGGAAGTTCCTATTTTTTCCTTCCCTCTTTATCCCATATAAGCCTTGTTTCTATTTTCCCCATATGTTAAAATATGCACCATCACATTTCTCATATTCTCTTTTGTCATATAACAGCCGCATGTACTTTTCTTTTTGACAAATCATGTTTACATCACACGCAGGCAATTTAGTTACATCTAGAGTCTCATTGTGCTTTACAAGTAACTCTCTAAAACTATTAGCATGCATTCATATATCATATATGTGGACTAAATGCCATTCCATTATCAATTTAAGACATTTCCACCATTTCAGCAACTTGGCAGATTTATCATTCCAGTAGCAACACTTACTTTCCATATCAAATGGCTAATTTAAGAGCCACACAAATTCCCTATAAGACTTCAATGTGTTTAATAGTCCCTGAAAAAATTTCAGGGGAAAAAGACTTCTCTAACCTGGTTAAATAAATTATACAAATTTGGTGGTCATAGACTACTTATTCACAGCTCAGACCAGAATTCTCATAATTTTTAATCTTAGTAATTGATCAAATAAACCCAAAATAAAAATCAAAGTTACACTTCAAGAAGTTGTAACACTCTGTAAAAATTTCAGATGATAATTCAATCATTTGATATGGTAATAAAATCATACAAAATCGGAGCTTCAGTCCCCACAATCCAGACAGCAAGGTTACCTTTTCAGTTTCTGATTTTTTTCAGACAGTAAAACATAAATTAGTGCTCAAGAATTTTTGTGTAAGTATTTCAAGATGTTAGGTCCAACATATATTTTTTCCAGGCCATGATCATAACTACAAATATGTCTAACAATTCATGAGATTTTACTGTTTTCAGCAAAATCGAAATTCCAGCACACTATCTAAAACTTCACTTGATAAAATGATTACACTAACCTCATCCAAACCCCCCAACAAAATTTATACTTCAGCATCCATATATCATTAACCAAAATAACTAAAAATTTCGAGCAGAAAAAAGTCAGAGATGAGAAATATAAATTTGGAAAGAAAAGTCTCAATAAAACCCTACTCTTGGAAGCTAAAGGTGTCTTGGTCTCTAGGATGCTCCCAAATGATGCTCTTCACTCCACAACTCTCAAGATACACCCAAATCCTTCTTAAAACAGTGAGGTATCAGGTATCAAGGTTGGGATTTGGTGATGGATTGAAATTCTAATCAGTTATATCTGTAGGTATTGAGCTGTAGAACAACTTTAGTGAAGGGAGAACTTGATTTCGGTAACTCTAGGCTATGGTATATGGAATTTGAAAGCAAGATGAAGCTCTTGGCTATGGAGGAAGTGCAGCTGCTCTTTATCCTCTTTGCTGGTCGAAATTGTGGCTTCCTAAAGAAGCTAGGTTTGTATTTATCTCATATATATAAAGAATGAATATAATATGATGAAATTTAATGATCTTTGACTTTAAAAGAAAAATGGATGGCTAAGATTAATCTTGTAATTCAAGATTGAATCTTAGCCATTCCTTTAATATAAAGTGATAAGGTTCTTTAATTTGTAAAGATTAAAATAGTTTTCGATGTTAAATATCACACACCGAAATTTCACCGAATGGGTAAAACAGTGTACCCGGGTAATCAAGCATCGCTCAAAAATTAATTCTAAGTATAAAACCTTTATTCCTAACCATTTCTAATCTCAATCCTATATGTTTTCACTTTCGGGCATCTCCGGGTCTCAATTCACATTTTTTTTTTTACGTTCGTTACATTGTTCTCATCACTTCTATGTACATCAAAAGTTTGATATTCTTATTACTAAAGCCTCAATTATTTTCTGAATAAAATTAGGGTGTTACAAAAACTAATCCTAGTCATTCATCATATTTTCCTTTTGAGGAATTAGACTTTTATTACATCATAATTACACAATCTAATTTAATTTCATTAAAAGGCCACAAATCTTCTCACCAAGATTGCATTTCTCGGCCAGCAAAGGGGTTAGACCAGAAACCTCCATTTTCATTTCCTTGAGAGCTCAAGCTTGCCTTCAAAGCCCAAAAACACTAGCTTAGAGTTGTTGAAACTTCAAAATTGCTTCACAAAACTTGTTCTACACCTCAAACTCTACAAATCTAACCGATTGAAATTTCAATTCCTCACCTTGATACCTCATAGCTCACTGATTAGGGAAGGTTTTAGAGCTTTTTTGGTGGCCTCAAAGTGAGCAAGATCACTGTTGAAACATCCTTGAAGCCAAGACCTTTAAAGCCACTCAAGTAGGGTTTTCTTTGGCCTTTTTCCTTCAAAATTATTTCTGATAATTGCTGATCGGTATTGGTCTGAAATTGCTGGTTGTATTTGATGATAATATGTTGATATTGATGTTTTAATTTTGGTGGAGTGTTTGGATGGGGTTAAATAATGATTTTTGTCAAAATAAGTTTTGGCTAGGCTGCTGGATTTTCGGATTTCAGCAGGACAGGATTTATTCATGAATTTTCTGGTCCAATTCTAGTCATTTTATGAGCAATAAAAATTATATGTTCAAGCTAATATCCTAAGGAACTCTGAGAATTTTCGTGGTGCATAATAAGGACTTTTGCTACCTGAGAAAAATCATGGACCGAAGTTGTAACTATGCTGCCTGAAATCTTGGTATTGACGCTGTAAATTTGTATAATTTTGTGACCATAGAAAATGATGGAATTATCCTTTGAAATTTTTACAGGGAGTTGAAAACATATTGAAGTGTAACATTGATTTTTATTTTGAGTTGATTCCATCATTTGTTGAATTTAAAAATTATTTGAACCCTGTTTTGAGCTGTGAAAAAGTGGGCCCTGACTACTAAACTTTTATAATTTAGTTAACATGGTTAGAGAACTTTTTTCGCTTTGAAATTTTTACAGGAGCTTGAGGACACATTGAGGTATCATAGGAAATTTTTATAGCCTCTGAACTGGTTGTGTGATATGCAAATTAAGTTTGCTATCATGTTGTGAAATCTGCCTATGAACTGTTTTGGTGCTGATGCATGATATAGGTGACATAATGACCTTTTGTTCAAGTTTATTGTATATGAAAGCATGCTAGTGACTTTAAGGATTAGGTTGAGGTATAATTGAATTCATATTATGAATGAATGCCTATATGTGTTTTACGCATGCAATTTGAAAAAGACAAGTGAAGGATACATTGACCTAGTTCAATCGCAATAAGTAGAAATAGATGAGATCTTTTCGACTAATCGAGGGCAAATAAGGTGATGAATGATCCTTTTGGTTTGTCGAGGACAAATTAAATGATCCTTTCAAATTTGTCAAAGGCAAATAGAGTGAGATGTGATCCTTTTGACTGTGTCAAGGGCAAATAGAGTGAGATGTGATCCTTTTGACTTGTCAAGGGCAAATAAAGAGATATGGGGTTCTTTTCAATTTATTAAGGGCAATTACAAATAAGTTCACTACATTTAGCATATGCCTGATCATGTTATATTTAAAAGTTTGACTAGAATGATTTACTATGTGTGCAAGCTTTATTATATATATGCATTAAGTGATTGATCATTAAAAGCTACCCACTTCGGAAGTATAATTTAGCAATTTAAAAATGAACTTTGAAATATGTTGCATGGTCACATTTTCTTAATAAATCGAAGTGGCTGGGACGATGACGATGACATTATAATTGTGTAATTGGGGAGTTGCCCTACTGAGAATTTCATAATTCTCACCCCTACTTGTTTGTGTTCCTGTGTCGTCTCCAAGGTGATCCAGAGGACAAGGAGGCTGCTGCATGAAAGGAATCAACTTTGTAGTAGTGTAGTAGTGGATATTTTAACTCCCTGTATGTAGTTGTAATCATATATATGTACATGTAACAAAGATTGTATATGTATGTAAGATCATATCCGAGCTTCCTTTTGTACTTGGCGTTATATTAAATAAATGGTTTGTATCTTTACTATATATTTTAATTGAATCATGCTAGTTATTACACGAACCCCTCGAGCTTGCTATAGATCATTAAGAAAGGTCCGCTAATTAGTAAGTAACAACTCTCAAGTACAATATTATGACTTAAGGATGAGGTTGTACTTCGGAGGGTGTTACAAAAGGTGCATGCTAAAAAACAAAAAAGAATCTCTGAGTAATCTCTAAGCTCTCCCTCAGTAATCTCTACGTGTTCTAGAAACCAGGAACATTATCATTAGCCTCGGTACCTTAATTCTCAAAGAATCTCTTGAGATGTCTAAAGAATCTGAAGCTGCAATTCTTCATGATGTCTAAGTTGGGAGTCATGTGTAACACCCTAATTTTTAACCCAACCTTCTAGAACACATTAGGTTAATCATTAGGTTATTACCTCTTAGTCTCATCATTTTATTAAAATACTTAGCGGAATTACGGGTAAATTTTTTTTTTGAAAACATAAAACAAAGTGAGAGCCGCGAACTTAACTAATCAAATGACAGAAATACAAAGCACGCATAACAGTCATTAGAAATCATAAGGTAAAACATATACTCAAAGAACAACGATCATGATAACAAAAGAAAGATTTCATTAATAATAATATAGTTGAAGTACATAGCTAGTCATACCCTAAGAACGGGCTGAGCTTGTAATACATCGGAGATAAAATACAACAGAAAACTAGAAAGCATAAAGTACATGGCACAACAGGAAATGAAACCCAAAATGCTACCCTCCTATTAAGCTACGAGTACTAATCTACAACCCCTCCCAAAAGGTACTGCTGAAGGGAAGATCTCCACGAAGGCTCGGGTACTCGTAAGGCTCTCCACCGGAATCTAGTGACAACGGGGACGCTCGGGCAACGGGGGTATGTAGCCCACAAATTGCTCGATCTCCTCTTGAGTCGGCCAGTGGAGTGGGAAGGGAACACATGCCTGATGGGCATAAGCTCCTCGGTGCGGACGCATCTCGGTCCTCCTCGCTAGACGCGGCTGCATCACGGTCTCCTCACTCCCCACACGCCGGTACTGGGGAAAAGGTGCAGAACCCTCTGAAGGGACGTGCGTAGACGAATCCTCATTTGAGTCCATCTCAGACATCCTCGAGTGTGGCACATACTCCGAAAAGTCACAGACAGCAGAAGCAGGCGGACAAGCATAACGTCTCTACTCGTCGCGCGGGTGGGTACGCTCAAAGATCATGTCATCACCACCAAAAGGTGCAGTAGGAGTGAACTGGTAGCTCGATACCGAACAGGCAAAAGGTCGTCCCATGTACACAAAAAAGCAAACCGCACAACGACCCTCAAAGTGATACGAGCGGTGGTTCGGGTCGTAGTGCACCTCCCATACAGGCGTGTCAATGAAGACTACGAACGTCACCATCGATCTCTGAAGATGTGACTGAAGAAGAAAGAGAAAGGAGTGAGAATTCTTACTAAAGAATCTCAGTAGGAGTCTCCTATCCTAGGGTTACATCGTTCACATCCTCAGGAACCTTGGGTTTAACTATAAAAGAGTCTGCATGCATATAAGATTCAATTTAGGGTTTATAAAACTATTTATCCAAGGTTCATTCCTTTTAGCATGCATCTCGATGTCATGAATGCAACATACTAAAACATGAATGCATGGCAATGTCTCAACAAATAATTCAATGAATCATAACTTCAAGAAGCATACAAGTAGCATAAAGGGCATATAACTTTCAAGTGGATCTTTCCTCAACTTCATGACATCAATCATGGTACTTTAGCATAATAAGGCCACCCTAAAATAACTAGGTTATGAGCTCATACCTCAACTAGTCGTCACTAGCTCTTGCTTATTATCTGAATAAGCGAAACAGAATAAAATAATCCCGACTACGCAAGTATGGGTAGGGGGCAGGGATCACCTCTCTTAGGATATACCCTCTTTGAAACGCTTTGCGGGCATTAAGCCACAACAATTTGTCTGCTTTGGTAGGCTGCATCTACTCATACCCTCACGGATTTGTCTCCCCTGGGGGTGCTCGGCCGAACCGGTGTCACCCAAGAAAGTGCATCTCAGTGCTTTGTCATATAAAAATCTCTTGGGGGTGCTCGGCTGAACCGGTGTCACCCAGGGTTTTCAACTCCTATGGTACTTTTAAACATTTCTTCAACCCTTTAAGGTTTGATGGAAATTCGGCAGCATAACAGCTGTTAAACCGAATTTCCTTCAAACCGAAACTTATGCCACAAGCTAATCACACAACATATTCCTCATTTAAACCTCAAGCTATGATAAACTCATATCTCAACCAATTATTTCCTCATGCATCATAAACATCTCAACAAATTATTGCATCATATAAATATCATAGCATTAACATATCCTTAATGTCTTATGCATTGACCCTTAAGGTCTTCAACTCATAATCTGAGTTATAAATCATTAGAACTTAATCTCTCGGGTACCTATAGCCTCATATCTAAGTATTCCTTACCTTACACTATGGTTAAGAACACCTCTAAACCTCAAGGATGCAGAATCTAAAATCCTAACTTTACGGGTATCTAGGAGTCACAACAATGACCATTTCTAAGTCCGGGTTGCTCCTAAGGCATCAAGATCAAGTCCTAAACCAATTATGAGTCATTCCTACACATTTAAACTAATTTAAAACCATGATTAGCATTACTAAACCTTGCTGGACAGAATCCAGAAAATTTAAACATTAAGGGATCTAAAACTCTCAAATTAATTCCTTTCTAGTTTCTAACTTCTCTTATCTTTTACATATGAGTTTTAACATTAATTATACTCAAACTTAATCATATTATCATCATCAAACAGCACATACAGTGGCCATAAAATAGCAAGGCAGAACCGAAACCAAGTCTCCATACAAAGGCATTCAAACACAATTTCTAAAGCACATAAAATACTAGTTTCTCTTGGAACCTTTTTTAAACTTTCAAAACTCATTTATAAACATTTTTAACATCTAAAATCATCAAAATATTTATGAGGGAAGTAGCTAAATCAAATTTGTCTCAAGAGGTCCTAAATTTATAAAACTTAGTTCTATGCATTCCTTAAACTCATGAAAGCTTAGAAAAATTATAAAACATAATTTTCAATACTTGTACACAATAAATCTCTTAGGGGCCGAAACATAAGCTAAGGAAATACATATTTCAAGCCTTTGTTTGAGACAACAATGGGCAAGTCCTTGAGCTCTAGGTTTACTTAAGTGATGACATAAAATAAACATGCTCATGTTATTTTAGGTTCCTTTAGAAAGTAAAGTGATAGCATAAAATAAACATGAATGCAAAGTTCATTTTAAGGCTATCTAGAGCTCTTACAAGACTTTAGAAAATAATAACCTAACACTTATCTCATCACAAAGAGAGCTTTAGAGTTCTTAAACTAAGTTCTCAAAGGAACTATGAGATTCTTGAACATCATCATCAAGCTCAAAATAAGCAAACTTTCAAAGAAACACAAGACCTCAAAGAAAAGGAAATAAAACCAAAATACTAGGGGAAAGGAAACAAGGAAACCGAAATGAAAAACAAGAAAGAGTGAAGGTGTTCTTGGTCTAGAAATCATTGAGTTAGTAAATCAAGATGAAACTTAGAGAAAATAAAAACTCAAGCTCTAGAGGTTCCTTTGGGATGAACACATAGTCATCATCTAGGAGCTCTCATCATTGAGCTATCATGTGCTCATCAAGGCCAAGAGGCCGAAACATCAAGGAAGGAGAAACAAAGAAAGTTTCAAAAAGAAAATCCAAGAGAAAGCTAGATAAAACTCATTTTCAAGAAAACAAGGTTTAGAAAAACACTCCTACCTAGAGTGAAGACAAACAGCTTGAACTTGAAGATGAAAATGAGATAAGCAACACCTTCTAGGATATTGATGATGATTCGGTCTTGTGGAGAGGAAAAGAAAGGAAATGTATTCTTGGTGAGCTTGTGTTTGAAAATGGAAGTTTAGGTGTTTGTATGATGATCCAAGGTGGTGGGGTGATGTTTCAAGGTTATGAGATGATGATGAGATGAGGAGTGGATGAAGATGAAGATGAAGAACAAGAGAGAACTCTCTTGAAACTTAGAGAGAAAAAGAGAGAACTTTGAGAAAGCTAAGAAATCTAAAAGTATGCAAATGAGCTAAAGTGTTTGCATGTATTTCTAGGCAAGGTATTTATAGAAAATGAAAACAAATGAAGGCTCATCCAAGGAGGAAAGAAGCCGTAGCATTTGAGAGGGAAAAGAAGAGAAAATATCTCTTACAACTTGTCATTCATGCATGGTTTTGAGGTATGGAGTGTATGATACAAGGTATGGTTTCAAGCATAGGTTTTTGAGTGAGTTTTCTTTCAAATTTTGAATGAAATAAATCTTCTAGAAACTAAGCATGGCTGGAAGTTTTTTAGCCACAAATAAATGAGGGAATTGGTTTATTTCCTTTAGTTATTCATTCGGAAAATCAAGCTTGATTGAAAGTATGACAAGGTATGACAAGGTATGGTGATTTGAGGTGATTTTCCTTCAAATTTGAAATGAAATAATTCATTAAAATAGGGGAGGAAGGCTGGCGGAATTCAGACCAGAAAAATGGGGGATGAAAAGTCATCTAGAAGTTGTCCTTGGAGGCATGGATGAAGGTATGGAAGTTATGACACAAAACATGGTTCATGTAAGATGAAAGTATGGCCTTTGAAGTGTGAAAAATTTTCACATGTGATGGATATTAGGGAGGCATGGCTTCGGCCAGATTGGGGCAGCAAGGAGGGAGGAAAAATCTCTCATGTAATTGGGTGTTAATGGTAGGATTAAGTGTAGGTTAGCTTAGGTACAAGGTTAGGAACAATCTTAAGTTTAGGTGACTAAGAATGAGGTTTAGAGATTTTATAACAAGATTAGGAGTGCTCATACATCATTAGAGAATTCAAAAATCTTTTGTGAATAAACAATGTGAAACACAATTCCATGATTTAAGGAATTGGAGAGAGAAAACACTATTCAAGATTCCATGACTAGGAATCTTGAATTTAAAATAAGATTTCAAGTTGTAATTAAGCATTATTAGGTACCAACTTTAATAAATTATTTTGACCTTAGATTAATTATGGAAATTAAATAACCTTCGATTAGAGACTAATATTGCTTAGGTTTGCTTAATCACGCGATTAAGCGTAAAAACATGAAACTAGGGGCAAAATCGTAATTTTATACTAATTTCGCCCGGGACCTCCGGGACCAAAACTAAGGTCATAGAATATATAAAAACGTCTTTTAAAACCATCTGGAGAAGTTTCGGGTTCATTCGACACTTGCAAACGGGCAAAACACCACAGGGGCATTTTGGTCATTTTGACCTGAAAACTCGAAAAACGAGATTTTTGATCACGAAAAGGTACACAAGTAATCTAATCCCCTTCCAATATTGAGTTTTCCCTTCGAGTACTGCCGAGTTGGCTTTCCTCGAATTCCGGGCTGAAAATGACCTCAGGGGCATTTTGGTCATTTTCACTCTAACAGAAAATCGGGACGTTACATTACTCCCCTCCTTAAAAAGAATTTCGCCCTCGCAATTCGTACCTTAAAACAACTCGGGGTACTTCGACCTCATCTTGGACTCGAGGTCCCACGTGAACTCCTCGGTGTTACCACGTCCCCACACGACCTTCACCAAAGGAACAGACTTGTTCCTCAATTGCTTGACGCCTTGGTCCACGATTCTCGTAGGCGGTAGATTGAACGTCAGGTCCTCCCTTAACTGTACGTGTTCTAGCTCTAAGCCATGGCTAGGCTCGGACTCATATTTATGCAACTGAGAGACGTGAAAGATGTCATGAAGATTTGACAGATTGGGTGGCAGGGCTATTTTGTAGGCTACAGATCCGATTCTCTGAAGAATTTCAAAAGGACCGAGAAATCGGGGACTCAACTTCTTGACTTTCATGGCTCTACCTATTCCTGTAGTGGGGGTGATTCTTAGAAATACATGTTCGCCTTCTTGGAATTCCAAGGGCTTGCACTTTTTGTCCGCGTAGCTTTTCTGCCGACTTTGAGCGGTTAAGATTCTATCCTTAATCTTCTTGATTTGCTCCGTCGTTTCCCTCACTACATCAGGTCCTAAAACACTTGATAACTGTTGTTATACGCGAACTCGATCAACGGCATGTACTTATGCCAACTTCCTTTCAGGTCCAAGACACATGCTCTTAGCATATCTTCTAGGGTTTGGATGGTTCTCTCAGATTGGCCATCTGTTTATGGGTGGTAAGCAGTGCTTAAGCACAACTTTGAACGAAACACCTTTTGAAAGGCTCCCCAAAAACGTGACGTAAACTGCGGATCTCAATCTGAGATTATCGTCGATGGCACTCTATGCAACCTTACTATTTCTTGGATGTAAAGCTGAGCCAACTTATTCAACGAGTACGTGACTCGAATAGGTAGAAAGTGAGTCGACTTAGTTAGTCGATCCACGATTACCCATACGACATCATGGCCAGCTTGGGTCCTTGGCAATCCTGTCACGAAATCCATCGATATACTCTTCCACTTCCACTTGGGAATTGACAGGGGTTGCAACATGCCAGAAGGTTTTTGGTGTTCAATCTTAACCTTTTGGCAGACTAAACACTTACTCACCCAGGCGACCACATCCTTCTTCAATCTGAGCCACCAAAACATCTTCTTCAAATCTTGGTACATGTTGGTAGTACCAGGATGAATGGCGAAGTGGCTCTTGTGAGCCTCCTCCAAGATCTTCTCTCGGAGGTCGCCATCTTGTGGCACACAGATTCGCCCCTCAAACCTCCATAACCAATCAGGGCCTCGCTCAAAACCTTTCAACTTATCGGCCTTAACTGCCTCTATTGTCTCCATAAAGTCCTCATTTTCTCTTTGTGCAAGCATAATCCTTTGCTTGAACCCACTGGTCACCGTGAGATGACACATCACTATGCTACTATCGGTTGTAGACATCCCCAAATTCATATCTCTAAACTTCTCTATTAACCCAACTTCATTGACCATCATACAGGACAAACGCAATGACTTTCGACTCAAGGCATCGGCGACTACATTAGCCTTGCCAGGATGGTAACTTAAGTTGAAATCATAATCCTTGAGGAATTTCATCCATCTCCTCTGCCTCATATTCAACTCCTTTTGATCAAAGAGGTGCTTGAGATTCTTATGATCGGAGAAAACCTCGAACCTTACACCATATAAATGGTGTCTCCACATTTTAAGGGCAAACACGATGGCTGCTAACTCTAGATCATGGGTGGGGTAGGTTACCTCGTGAGGCTTGAGTTGTCGGGATGCATAGGCTACCACTTGCTTGTTCTGCATCAACACACAACCTAAACCTTTGCTCGAAACATCACAATAT
Source organism: Dalbergia cultrata (assembly GCA_031216105.1). NCBI lineage: Eukaryota > Viridiplantae > Streptophyta > Magnoliopsida > Fabales > Fabaceae > Dalbergia > Dalbergia cultrata. The sequence continues at coordinate 38,682,110 of CM062346.1, read as the reverse complement.
ACCTCGAAGGGTACATTGGGGTCAGGTAAAACCAAAACGAGGGTTGAGGTGAGCTTTTCCTTAAGCTCTAGGAGGTGAGCTTTTCACACTCGGGGCTCCACTCAAACGGGGCATTCTTCCTAGTGAGCTTGGTTAGAGGTAGGGCTAACTGGGAAAATCCTTTAATGAACCTATGGTAATAACCAACTAAACCCAAAAAGCTTCTAATCTCGGTCACAGAGGTTGGTCTATCCCAATTCATTATAGCTTCTATTTTACTAGGGTCGACAGCTATGCCACCTTTTGACACAACATGTCCTAAGAATTTCACCTCATCCAGCCAGAATTCACACTTAGATAACTTAGCGTATAACTTCTTCTCCTTTAATGCCTCTAAAACTAGCCGTAAATGATGCTCATACTCCTCATGGGTTTTCGAATAGATGAGAATATCATCTATGAACACAACCACAAACTGATCTAAATAGGGTTGAAAGATCCTATTCATGTAATCCATAAAAACTGAGGGAGCATTCGTCAAACCAAACGACATCACATTGAACTCAAAGTGTCCATACCAGGTTCGAAAGGCGGTTTTAGTAATGTCCGAATCTCTAACCCTAATCTGATGGTAACCGGATCTCAAATCAATCTTTTAAACACTAGTGCTCCTTTCAACTGGTCCATAAGATCATCAATCATAGGCAACGGGTACTTGTTTTTCACAGTCACTCGATTCAACTGCCTATAATCTATGTACATCCTCATACTCCCATCTTTCTTCTTCACGAATAAGACCGGAGCGCCCCAAGGCGAAGCACTCGGCCTTATAAAATTCTTCTCCAACAGCTCTTCTAACTGGGTTTTCAATTCCACTAACTCCAAGGGTGACATCCTATACGGGGCTATAGAGATAGGTCCCATTCTAAGAATCAGCTCTATGGGAAACTCTACTTCTCTTTCTGGAGGGAACTCAGGTATTTCATCCAGAAACACCTAGGGATAGTCTCTCACCATAGGTATATCACCTAGGTTTTGCTCAAAGTCTACATCGCAGGCGGCTAGGAGAACATATCCCTTAGTTTTCTACAGAAGACCTCTACGGAGTTTAGGTACAATCTTAAGGGTTGATCAATAGGTTTGGGAGGAGAAGGAAAAACAACGGTTTGGGTTCCACAATCTAATAATACACGGTTGGCGTGAAGCCAATCCATGCCTAAAATGATACCTATGTCTTTAAGGGGTAAACAAATCAAATCTATGACAAAAGATCAATTTTCTATAACAAGATGACAGTTCAAACAATATTTGCAAGTATTAACAGGGCAATTTGTGGGGGTAGAGACAATAAGATCAAAGGGAAGCTTAGAGACTTGCAAATTCAATGACTCGACACTAGCATATGAGATAAAATAATGGGTAGCGCCAGAATCAAAAAGCATAGTTAAGGTTCTACCGTTAAGCTCGCACTTACCTTGAATGAGATCGTTGGACGTCCGCGCGTCTTCTGCGTTGAGGGTGAAGACCCATCCTTAGTGTTGAGGACGGGGGTTTTGATTTGATAGTCCTTCACTCGTGCAGTTGTTGGCGTAGTGGCCAGGCTTGCCACACTTGAAGCAGACTCTTTGCCCTATGAAGTAAGGGTGGTTCCCATGATTCTTCCCACACTGGGGATAGACACCAGCTGATGCTGCTCTGGGGTAAGCAGCAAGGACTCCTTGTGGTGCCTTGTTCTTGGCCCCATTGGATCCTCCATTGTGGTTCCGGGGTCCACCTGGTCCACGGGGTTGGTTGTTGTTGAAGTTCCTCGGGCCTTGATGTTGAAACAGTGGCCGCTGGTGTTGCTTGGATTATTGGTATGCAGGAGCTCTCGATTGTTGTTGTTGTTGCGGTTGGAACTGGTTGGTTTGGTAGGGGTTGTAGTGGTTCCTTGATGGGTATTGCGGTTTGAACCTTGGGGCTTGAGGTCCGAGCCCCTTAGCTCGCTCCGCTCTTGTGGCTTGCATCTTCCGTTGTCCCTCTTCTAGAATCCGGCATTTGTCGACTAGAGTCGGGAAGTCTCTGATCTCCATGTGGGCCACAACGTAATTCATTTTCGCCTTCAGACCGGCCTCATATTTAACACATTTCCAAACCTCATCGGGGTTCCCTTGGAACACCCGAGAGAACTTGATCAGCTCCTCAAACTTAGCGGTGTATTAGGCAACAATAGACCCTCCCTGGGTCAACTGCATAAACTCGATGTCATTGGCGTTCCTCACGGACTCTAGGAAATACTTGTCATAGAAGTAAGTCTTGAATAGCTCCCAGTCAATGGGAGTTCCAGAAGCTTCTAGTAGGCGCTTCGTGCCGTTCCACCAAAACTCGGCGTCGGACTTCATCATGAAGGTAGCAAACGTGACCTTCTGCTCCTCATAGCAGGTAACCATAGAGTAGATATTCTCCATGTCTTTGATCCACTCATCAGCCTTGTCGGGGTCCATTACCCCTCGGAACACTGGCAGATTCACCTTGCGAAACTCACTGAAATGGGCTTTCTTAACCACCTCAGCAGTAGAGGGAGCAGGTGTAGCATTCTCGCGTTGATCCACACGGTCAAACATCCGCTCCATGGCTTGCGCCATTCTACGGAGAACAGCAGCAGTCGCATTGTCTTGGTCAGCATCGGGCGTAGTCCTAGGCTGTCGCTGCGGTGCCATTGGTCCCTAAACACATGAGACAATAAACATCAAGTTGATCAGGCTCAACATTCATGCAAAATGAGCTAGTTACCATGGCACTTGCAAGCAATAGAGGTCATGCATCTCTAGTCCTATAGTTTATCTCTTTCAAGCACTATACATGACATAACTATCGCATCATGCTTCTAAAGCATGGTCAGTTCAATCCTCAGGCTCCGTGAGAATTGAACTACTCTGATACAAAAATGTAACACCCTAATTTTTAACCCAACCTTCTAGAACACATTAGGTTATTACCTCTTAGTCTCATCATTTTATTAAAATACTTAGCAAAATTACGGGTAAATTTTTTTTTTTGAAAACATAAAACAAAGTGAGAGCCGCGAACTTAACTAATCGAATGACAGAAATATAAAGCACGTGTAACAGTCATTAGAAATCATAAGGTAAAGCATACACTCAAAGAACAAACGATCATGATAACAAAAGAAACATTTCATTAATAATAATATAGTTGAAGTACATAGTTAGTCATACCCTAAGAATGGGCAGAGCTTGTAATACATCGGACAAAAAATACAACAGAAAACTAGAAAGCATAAAGTACATGGCACAACAGGAAATGAAACCCAAAATGCTACCCTCCTACTAAGCTACGAGTACTAATCTACAACCCCTCCCAAAAGGTATTGCCAAAGGGAAGATCTCCACGAAGGCTCGGGTACTCATAAGGCTTTCCACCGGAATCTAGTGATGACGGGGACACTCGGGCAACGGGGGTATGTAGCCCACGAACTGCTCGATCTCCTCCTAAGTCGGCCAGTGGAGTGGGAAGGGAACACGTGCCGGATGGGCATGAGCTCCTCAGTGCGAACGCATCTCGGCCCTCCTTGCTAGACGCGGCTGCATCATGGTCTCCTCACTCCCCGCACGCTGGAACTGGGGAAAAGGTGCAGAACCCTCCAAAGGGACGTGCTTAGGCAAATCCTCAGACGGGTCCATCTCAGACCTCCTCGAACGTGGCACATACTCCGGAAAGTCACGGACGGTAGAAGCAGACGGACGAGCACGACGTCTTTGCTCATCGCGCGGGCGAGTATGCTTGAAGATCATGTCGTCACCACCAAAAGATGCAGTAGGAGTGAACTGGTAGCTCGATACCAGATAGGCGGAAGGTCGTCCCATGTACACAAAAATGTGAACCGCACAATGACCATCAAAGTGATACGAACGGTGGTCCGAGTGGTAGTGCACCTCCCATACGGGCGTGTCAATGAAGACTACGAACGTCGCCATCGATCTCTGAAGATGTGATGGAAGAAGAAAGAGAAAGGAGTGAGAATTCTTACCAAAGAATCTCAGTAGGAGTCTCCTATCCTAGGGTTACATCGTTCACATCCTCAGGAACCTTGGGTTTAATTATGAAAGAGTGTGCACGAATATAAGATTCAATTTAGGGTTTATAAAACTATTTATCCAAGGTTCATTCCTTTTAGCATGCATCTAGATGTCATGAATGCAACATACTAAAACTGGCAATATCTCAACAAATAATTCAATGAATCACAACTTCAAGAAGCATACAAGTGGCATAAAGGGCATATAACTATCAAGTGGATCTTTCCTCAACTTCGTGACATCAATCATAGTACTTTAGCATAATAAGGCCACCCTAAAATAACTAGGTTATGAGCTCATACCTCAACTAGTTGTCACTAGCTCTTGCTTATTATCTGAATAAGCGAAACATAATAAAATAATCCTGACTATGCAAGTACGGGTAGGGGGCAGGGATCACCTCTCTTAGGATATATCCTCTTTGAAACGCTTTGCGGGCATTAAGCCACAGCAATTTGTCCAGTTTGGTATGCTGTATCTACTCATACCCTCACGGATTTGTCTCCCCTGGGGGTACTCGGCTGAACCGGTGTCACCCAGGGTTTTCAACTCCTATGGTACTTTTAAACATTTCTTCAACCCTTTAAGGTTTTGACGTGATTGTCGAACTCACTCAAATTAATCAGGCTCTGAAAATAAACTTGTAATATAGAGCAACCTGAATCATTTCCCAAGGAATTCGCAATAAACCAATTCGCTCGATTGAAAATAGCAACAAAAATGAAAACGGGGGGGGGGGGGGTTGTTCAATTTCAATAGCAACAGATAACAAATAAAAGATAAAAACGTAATTAACAATTTAAAAGCAACCAACCCACACTTGAGTTCCTAAAAGTCCATCATTGGACCACTGAATTCGTGGTTGATCCTAAACAAATCGGAATCCCTGCATTCGATTAGAAAAATGAAACTACTAGATAATCACCTAGCATTTTATCAGAAACTCGGTGTCTTCACTCATTCAACTTACAGTGCGCACTTAAACCTGTTTTGATTTTAAGCCCTTTCGATTAATCAACCCAAATGTTAAATCTAACATTCAACACCTCTTCCCTTAAGTTATCTAGAATCGAAATACAGAAGGGAAAGAAAGAACAAACTCAATATGAGGCAAAAACTTCCTCTGGAATGGCGGAACTCAATTCGCGGGTTGGTCGATTAGCTCCTTAGCCAACCATGGCAGAAACGAAAAACCGAAATAAAAATAAATAAGAACTTGAACAATGCCAAAATTTCAGAGAAAATAAAAGTTAGAATATGAAGAATCCGAACACAGCACACCTCCCTCTTCCTGTTTCCAGCTCTTAAAAAAAACAAAACAAAATAAAACAGTAGTCTCTCTGTTTTCCCACTCCTAAAATAAAATAAACCGGTTCAAAGTACAAAAACCGGTCCAAACAAAAACTGAAACTAATGGTTTTGGTCCCATGCAACTCTGCTCCAGCATTTCATGACTGCCTTGTCCGAATTTGGCCTTTAATCGGGCACCTGAAACAAAAGTTGTGATTAATTCCACTTAAAAGCCCAAAATCCAATTTAGACCGGAAACCAATAGTTAAACACTAAATAACCCCAAAAATCATTATTCAATTGCAAAAATAAAGTGTGATAAAAAATCAATTATCAAATCCCCCCACACTTATCCTTTTGCACTCCGGGGCAAAATTAAAAACACAACAAAACATAAAGACTCAAAGATAAAGACTAAAGGATAGACCTCTCCTTTCTAACAATTGTCAAGAATGCAAAATTTGGACAGGGAACACAAAACTTCACAAGATCAACCAACCAATCATGACAAAAAATTTCTTCATCTCAGATTACAAAACATGGCAATTTCAATTGATGATGCTAATCACCCAAGATGGCCTCTCAAGGCATGCTCTCAATCAACCTCTCAAGTGTATAGGGTAGCAAGTGTATCACCCAAATTCCACTCAACAAAACTGCCCTACCATAAGCTTGCTCAAATTCTACTTCTCTACTACTCAAAACACATGCATACACAAATCAAGAGGACTTATTATTCAAGGTTGTAATGGGGCTATGGGCAAGGTATGGACAAGGAATGAAAGGCTAAGCACCCAAGAAATTTAGAAGAGCATTAGTCAAGTAACACCAAGGTTTACTCAAAACCAACTAAGCAATGAAATGCACTTTACAAACAAATTACTTTTTTTTTCTTTTTTTCTTTTATTTTTCTTTCTTTTTTTTTTGGTTTGGTTTGTTTTTTTTTTTTTTGTTTTTTTGTTTCTATTTTAAACAGAGAACAGTTCTATATTCCATAACAAAACAACGAGAAACCAATACCAAATAACAATTGGCATCAAATAGCTCCCCCCCACACTTAAATTGTTGCACACCTGGGCAACCCCCACACTTAAGCACAAACACTAAGGTGCAACCAATGCTCAATAAATGTCCAAGGTACGGAATAAAATGGTTTTACACTTAGGCTTGTAATGTGGCTAAGACAAGGATGGTAATTAAGAGCACAAAGGGGCTAACCAACGGGGATATAATACAAGGGAAGGCTATCTGGCCAAAGTGGTAACTAAAAGAAAGAATGCCTCTATCATATTCATGCATACAAGTGAAAAATGCAGTTTCAAAAAGATTAAGAGCAAGTTACGATAATGTAATCATGAGCAGAAGCACACAAGAAAGAAAGAATGCAGGAAATATATTCCATTCACACAGGTCCAAAATCTCACAAAGGTCAATACCAACACTTGTTCAGCATCACAAGATCAACTACCAAGTCAGATAATCCAAAAGTCAAGAAATTTAGTCCAACAAAATGATCTATCAAAAGCAAAATATCCAAGTCCAATAATACTATGTACAACTCAACAATTATCAGAAGGAGGGTGCAAACTGCATTATTTCCAAAATCCTTTTATTGACAGTCAAAGTTGAAATTAAAAGAGCAAAGAAAAGAAAAATAGAGAAAAGGGAAAGAAAACTCCCTTAAGGAAGATATGTAGCATCAGTGAGCTTAATCTTTGTCTCCTCAGGTTGCTGATGAGGTCCCTCATAAAAATGCTTCAGATGGTGTCCATTCACAGTGAAAATCCTCTTGGTTTGTTCATCACATAACTCTACTGCACCATAAGGAAAGACATTAGTAATCACAAAAAGGCCATCCCATCTTGATCGAAGTTTACCAGGCATAAATTTAAGACGGGAGTTAAATAAAAGAACTTTCTGGCCCACAACAAACTCTTTTCTTAGGATGTGTTTATCATGAAATGCCTTTGTCTTTTCTTTGTATAAACGTGAACTCTCATAGGCATCCAATCTAAGCTCTTCTAGCTCTTGCAACTGCAGCTTCCTCTCCACCCCTGACTTGGCCAAATCCATGTTGCACTGCTTAATGGCCCAATATGCCTGATACTCCAACTCTACTAGAAGATGAAATGCCTTACAAAAAACAAGCCGAAAAGGAGACATCCCAATCGGAGTCTTGTATGCAGTTCGATATGCCCACAATGCATCATCTAGCCTCTTGCTCCAGTCTTTCCAATTAGAGTTAACAGTTTTCTGAAGAATTTGCTTAATCTCTCTGTTCGATATTTTAGCTTGGCCATTGGTCTATGGATGGTATGCTGTGGCAACCTTGTGTATCACTCCATACTTTCGTAATAAAGCACCCATGCTTCGGTTACAGAAATGAGAGCCCTGGTCACTGATAATAGCTCTAGGAACACCAAACCTGCAGAAAATGTGAGACCTGACAAAATCTACAACAACAGCAGAATAATTAGTTCGGGTGGCTTTTGCCTCAACCCATTTTAAACCTAAACAATAGCCATCAATATGTAAGTAAAACCATGAGAAACAGGAAATGGACCCATAAAATCAATACCCTAGACATCAAAAACTTCACAAAACAGTATGGGTTGTTGGGGCATCTCATGCCTACAAGAAATACTCCTTGTTCGCTGACAGTTCTCACATGACTTACAAAACAGATGTGCATCATGAAACAAGGAAGGCCAAAATAAACTAGAATCTAATACCTTCCTAGCAGTTCTCTGGGGTCCAAAGTGACCACCACAGGCAGAAGCATGGCAAAAATGCAAAATGGAATGAAACTCATTATCAGGTACACATCTCCTAATCACTTGGTCATTACAAAATCTCCATAAATAAGGGTCATCCCAAACATAGTATTTAGATTCACTTTTCAATTTCAGAGTCTGGGCCCTAGTGGAATCAGTAGGAAAAACACCAGCAACCAAATAATTTACCAAATCAGCATACTAGGGAAGCGTACCTTGTAGCTGTAAAAGCTGCTCATCAGGAAAATCATCCTGAACAGGAGAAAAGTCATAATGGTGAGTGACTCGACTCAAATGATCAGCTACCCAGTTCTCTACTCTACTTCTGTCCTTAATCTCAATGTCAAACTCTTGGAGAAACAACATCCACCGAATGAGTCGTGACTTAGCATTTGGCTTCTTCAAAAGATACTTTAAGGCTGTATGGTCAGAAAAGACAGTAACTCTAGTATCTAGCAGATATGACCTAAATTTATCAAGTGCAAAAACAACAACCAAAAGTTCTTTCTCAGTGGTTGTGTAATTGGACTAGGCAGAATCCAAAGTCTTGTAGGCATAAGCAATGACATGAGGAGCCTTTTTGACTCGTTGAGCAAGAACAGCACCAACAGCATAGTTGGAGGCATCACACATTAGCTCAAATGGAAAAGACCAATTTGGTGACTGGATCACCGGAGTCGTGGTCAGGCAATGCTTCAAATAGTTGAAGGCCGACTTACACTCATCATCAAACACAAAATCTGTGTTGTGCTGCAAAACTTTAGTCAAGGGTCGGGCAATCTTGTTGAAGTTTTGGATGAAGCGCCGGTAGAATCCTGCATGACCAAGAAAAGAACACACTTCCCGCACAGAAACAGGGTAAGGTAAAGTAGAAATAACATCTATCTTAGCAGGATCTACCTCAATGCCTTTCCTAGATACAATGTGTCCCAAAACTATCCCTGACTCAACCATGAAATGACATTTCTCAAAATTCAACACAAGATTGGTCTCAATGTATTTATTCAAAACTCTAGCTAAATTACCCAAGCATGCATCAAAAGAAGACCCATAAACAGTAAAATCATCCATAAACACTTCCATGCAATCCTCTAAAAATTCAGAAAAGATACTTACCATGCACCGCTGGAAGGTTCCAGGTGCATTGGAGAGTCCAAAGGGCATCCTTCTGTATGCAAATGTTCCAGAGGGGCATGTGAAGGTAGTCTTCTCTTGATCTTCAGGCGCAATATGGATTTGGAAGTAGCCTAAGTAGCCATCCAAGAAGCAATAGTGAGATTTACCAGCCAATCGTTCCAGCATTTGATCAATAAAGGGTAAAGGATAATGATCCTTGCGGGTGGCCTGGTTGAGCTTCCTGTAGTCTATGCAGACTCTCCAGCTGTTTTGAGCTCTTGTGGGAATTAGCTTATTCTTCTGGTTGGCCACAACAGTCACTCCAGATTTTGTAGGAATTACCTGAACTGGGCTAACCCATTGGCTGTCTGAGATAGGATAGATAATGCCAGCTTGCAAGAGCTTAGTCACTTCCTTCTTCACCACATCCAAAATAAGGGGATTTAGGCGCCTCTGAGGTTGTCTCACTGGCTTAGCACCTTCTTCCAATGAAATTCGATGCATGCACATGGAAGGGCTAATACCAACAATGTCAGCTAAGGTCCACCCATTCGCCTTCTTATTTGCCTTCAATAATCTCAGCAGCTGCTTCTCTTGATCAGGTAGAAGGTTCCTTGCCACAATGACTGGCAACTGCTCATTCTCCTCCAAGAAGGCATATTTCAAGTGATCAGGCAAAGATTTCAGCTCCAACTTAGGTGGTTGCTCAGTAGAGGGAAGAAGGTTGGCAGATTGCACTAACTCTGCAGCATGTGCATCATTTTAACCTGTAGTGCCTGAAAATAAATTCAAAAGATCTAGATTCTGCCCAGATGGCACATTAAAATTATCAGCAACATCAACATCAACATCACTATGAAGTGCATCACAAAAATTAGAAAAACATGAAAAATTAGTGCAAATAAGACACCATTCGTTGTCACTACAACCACACACAATAGTGTCATTAACAGATGCAAAATCTGGATAATCTGCACACAACTCAACATAAGCATCATCAACCACATCATCAATCACATCAATGCACAAAACTGAATGCTCCTCTCTAGGGTATTTCATGGCATCAAAAATATTAAAATGCACAATACTATCACCAAATTCCATGGAAAGAGTACCAGAATGCACATCTATCTTGGTCCTAGCTGTTTTCAAGAAAGGCCTCCCAAGAATAATCGGGGGTCCATTGCTAGGAGACTCACCCTCCATCTCTAAAATGTAAAAATCAGCAGGAAATATCAATTCATTAACTCTAACCAGAACATCCTCAATCAAACCAGCAGGGTGAGCATTACTCCCATTAGCTAACTGAATGACAACACCAGTAGCATGCAAAGGACCAAGACCAAGAGAATTATAAATAGATTCAGGCATGACATTTATGGAAGCACCTAAGTCTAGCATGCAATCAAAAAATTTACAATTTCCAATAATGCAAGGAATAGTAAATGTCCCTGGATCTTTGTACTTCTTAGGCATGGGCTGGATGAGTGCTGACACATTTCGACTCAAGCTCACTCGCTCATTCCCTTGTAGTCGCCTCTTGTTGGTGCACAACTCCTTCAGAAATTTGGCATATTTGGGAATCTGCTTGATCGCATCTAAGAGAGGAATGTTGACTTCAACTTTTCTAAATGTCTCAAGGATCTCCTTCTCTTGTGCTTTCTCTGCTAACTTTTTAGATGGAAGGGCTCTCTGAGGGAAAGGTAGAGGGATGGGAATTTCGGACTGATCACTGCCTTGCTTCAGTGTTTCATTGCTCCCTTTTTCTGGGGTTGGTTCAGCTTCAGCAGCAGCTTGCTTGGGCTCTTCTAGTTGCTTTCCAGACCTTAGGGATATAGCATTGACATTCCCCTTCGGATTGGGAATTGTCTGGGAAGGAAGAGAGCTACTGGATCCCTGGGGTTGCAGTTGGTTCAGTGAAGTTGCTAACTGCCCAATTTGAGTTTACAAATTCTGAATTGAAGATTCTGTTCTTTGCTGGAATTGCAAACTGTTTGTTGCAAGCTGTTTCACCAAATCTTCCAATGAGGGACCACTACTGCTAGTTTGTTGTTGCACTAGTGGTGGAGGTATAGACTGCTGGACATTCTGCCTTTGCTGTGCATAATTCTGCCTCTGCTGGTATTTCTGGTTCTGGTTCCACCTGAAATTTGGATGATCTCTCCAGCCAGGATTGAAAGTATTGGAATACGGATTATGCTGCTGTTGCTGCTGATACTGTGGTTTTCCAGGAAAAACTCCTGCAGCAGCTACTGATTGGTCTTGAGAGCTGCCTTCTTGCAAAGCATCTGTGGACTGGAGTGGATCATAGGGAGTGGGAGCCTGTATTGTTTGTGTCACTACCAACTGCCTTACCAATGAAGTCAATTCATCTAGTCTGTTTTCCAGTCTCTGGTGGTCTATACTGGACACTACTGTTGGTTTCTGGGCACTGTGATGTTAGGTTGGGGGTGCTTGAATTGAGAACACTGACCCACTGCTGTTTGCTCTAGTGCCAAATTGCTGAGAATTAGCTGCCATGTTTGCTATCAATTGTCTGGCAGCAGCAGGTGTCTTATCAACCAAAGCTCCACCACTAGTTGCATCCACCATATTTCTGTCCATGGGCAGCAAGCCCTCATAGAAATATACTATCGATGAATCGTCACTATCCGTGGTGTGGACAACTCGAACATAGCCTCTTGAACCTCTCCTAATATTCATGCAAATTCTCTCCATTCACTTGCCTTATCCTACATATCTCTTTTCTGATTGCAGTGGCTCTTGAAGCTGGGAAAAATTTCTCCAAAAACAATCTCCTCATGTCATTCCAGCTTGTAATAGATGAGGGTTGGAGGTAATACAACCAGTCTTTAGCTCCACCATCTAGAGAGAAAGGAAAAGCTCTCAATTTAATCTGTTCCTCATCAATTCCTTGCTGCTTCATTGTGCTGCAAACCACATGGAACTCCTTCAAATGCTTGTGTGGATCCTCACCTGCAAGACCATGAAACTTCGGAAGCAAATGGATAAGACTAGATTTAAGTTCAAAGTCAGCTTCAAGATTAGGATATTGGATGCATAAAGGCTGATAATTAACATCAGGTGCAGCCAATTCCTTCAATGTCCGATTTTCCTTGTTATTAGAGGAATGAAAACTAACAGATGCAACAGAATTGGAATCAGAATCAGAATCAGTATGCTCAAAATGCTCAGTATCAATTGTATGACTTAGCCTAGAAGCCCTTTGAGCAACATGCAATGTTCTCTCTATCTCAGGATCAAAAGCTAACAGGTCATTATTACTACTCCTAGTCATACAGCAGCATAAGGAAAACTAGGCAGAAACATGAAATAAACCAAAATAAAATCTAAAACACTATCAAATGAATTTTAAAAATTAAACAAACACCATAGAAAAATTATAAAATGTATTTATGATTTTCTGTAATTTTTTGATAATTTTTAAAAATCATGAAATTGAAAAAAAATTAAAAAAGTGGTCTAAATGATGGAATTTGGCAAAATTCCACCCTACCTCAGCCACTTACTCTGCAGGGGGCTGAAAAATATTTCTTGATTTTTTTCTTAGCTCCTCACTAATTTTCAGAGCAATCGGAGATAGTTGACAGAAACCAAAAAAAAATAAGCAACTAAGCTATGCTATGCAACATGTGATATGATGAATTTATTCTACTGTATTATGCAGCAATCAAGGTCAGAGGACAATGCGAATTCCCCGGCAACGGCGCCAAAATTTGACGTGACTATCGAACTCACTCAAATTAATCAGGCTCTGAAAATAAACTTGTAATATAGAGCAACCTGAATCGTTTCCCAAGGAATTCGCAATGAACAAATTCACTCGATTGAAAATAGCAACAAAAACAAAAACCGGGGGGGGGGGGTTGTTCAATTTCAATAGCAACAGATAACAGATAGAAGATAAAAATGAAATTAACAATTTAAAAGCAACCAACCCAGACTTGAGTTCCTAAAAGTCCATCATTGGACCACTGAATTCGTGGTTGATCCTAAACAAATCGGAATCCCTGCATTCGATTAGAAAAATGAAACTACTAGATGATCACCTAGCATTTTATCAGAAACTCGGCGTGTTCACTCATTCAACGTACAGTGTACACTTAAACCCGTTTTGATTTTAAGCCCTTTCGATTAATCAACCCAAATGTTAAATCTAACATTCAACACCTCTTCCCTTAAGTTATCTAGAATCGAAATACAGAAGGGAAAGAAAGAACGAACTCAATATGAGGCAAAAACGTCCTCTGGAATAGCGGAACTGAATTCGCGGGTTGGTCGATTAGCTCCTTAGCCAACCATGGCAGAAACGAAAAACCAAAATAAAAATAAAGAAGAACTTGAACAATGCCAAAATTTCAGAGAAAATAAAAGTTAGAATATGAAAAATCCGAACACAGCACACCTCCCTCTTCCTGTTTCCAGCTCTTAAAAAAAACAAAATAAAATAAAACAGTAGTCTCTCTGTTTTTCCACTCCTAAAATAAAATAAAATAAACCGGTTCAAAGGACAAAAACTGGTCCAAACAAAAACCGAAACTAATGGTTTTGGTCCCATGCAACTCTACTCCAGCATTTCATGACTGCCTTGTCTGAATTTGGCCTTTAATCGGGCACTTGAAACAAAAGTTGTGATTAATTCCACTTAAAAGCCCAAAATCCAATTTAGACCGGAAACCAATAGTTAAACACTAAATAACCCCAAAAATCATTATTCAATTGCAAAAATAAAGTGTGATAAAAAATCAATTATCAGGTTTAATGGAAATTCGGTAGCATAACAGCTGTTAAACCGAATTTCCTTCAAACTGAAACTTATGCCACAAGCTAATCACACAACATATTCCTCATTTAAACCTCAAGCTATGATAAACTCATATCTCAACCAATCATTTCCTCATGCATCATAAACATCTCAACAAATTATTGCATCATATAAATATCATAGCATTAACATATCCTTAATGTCTTATGCATTGACCCTTAAGGTCTTCAACTCACAATCTAAGTTATAAATCATCAAAACTTAATCTCTCGGGTACCTATAGCCTCATATCTAAGTATTCCTTACCTCACACTATGGTCAAGAACATCTCTAAATATCAAGGATGTAGAATCTAAAATCCTAACTTTACGGGTATCTAGGAGTCACAACAATGACCCTTTCTAAGTCCGGGTTGCTCCTAAGGCATCAAGATCAAGTTCTAAACCAATTATGAGTCATTCCTACACATTTAAACTAATTTAAAACCATGATTAGCATTACTAAACCTTGCTGGACAGAATCCAGAAAATTTAAACATTAAGGGATCTAAAACTCTCAAATTAATTCCTTTCTAGTTTCTAACTTCTCTTATCTTTTATATATGAGTTTTAACATTAATTATACTCAAACTTAATCATATTATCATCATCAAACAGCACATACAGTGGCCATAAAATAGCAAGGGAGAACCGAAACCAAGTCTCCATACAAAAGCATTCAAACACAATTTCTAAAGCACATAAAATACTAGTTTCTCTTGGAACCTTTTTCAAACTTTCAAAACTCATTTGTAGACATTTTTAACATCTAAAATCATCAAAATATTTATGAAGGTAGTAGCTAAATCAAATTTGTCTCAAGAGGTCCTAAATTCATAAAACTTAGTTCTATGCATTCCTTAAACTCATGAAAGCTTAGAAAAATTATAAAACATAATTTTCAATACTTGTACACAATAAATCTCTTAGGGGCCGAAACATAAGCTAAGGAAATACATATTTTGTTTGAGACAACAATGGGCAAGTCCTTGAGCTCTAGGTTTACTTAAGTAATGACATAAAATAAACATGCTCATGCACTTATTTTAGGTTCCTTTAGAAAGTAAAGTGATAGTACAAAATAAACATGAATGCAACTTGTTATTATCTTTGGTATTTAAGTGAGGACTTGAAATATAGACATGATAATGTATTGCTTGAAATATAAACATGATTATGCAAGTTCCTTTGTTATCTTGGTACTTAGTGATGACAAGGAAAATAAATATGATGTGCAAAGCATAAAAGTAAACATGAATGCAAAGTTCATTTTAAGGTTATCTAGAGCTCTTAGAAGACTTTAGAAAATAATAACCCAACACTCATCTCATCACAAAGAGAGCTTTAGAGTTCTTGAACTAAGTTCTCAAAGGAACTATGAGGTTCTTGAACATCATCATCAAGCTCAAAATAAGCAAACTTTCAAAGAAACACAAGACCTCAGAGAAAAGGAAATAAAACCGAAATACTAGGGGAAAGGAAACAAGGAAACCGAAATGAAAAACAAGAAAGAGTGAAGGTGTTCTTGGGTTAGAAATCATTTTGAGTTAGTAAATCAAGATGACACTTAGAGAAAATAAAAACTCAAGCTCTAGAGGTTCCTTTGGGATGAACACATAGTCATCATCTAGGAGCTCTCATCATTGAGCTATCATGTGCTCATCAAGGCCAAGAGGTCGAAACATCAAGGAAGGAGAAACAAAGAAACTGTAGGGTAGGAGAGGAATGTGAGAATTAGTGTTTCAAGGTGTTTATTTGTTTATTAATATGGTTTTGATGCATAGCATTTGCACTAGCTGAGCCCGGTCCCTTATTCCGGCATTTTGGGTAGGAGCATGTTTATTGCTTTGCTAAATTGCTGATGTTATGATGATTTGCATGATTTGATGAGAATGAAATATTGAATGAAATGCCATGATGATATTTGAAAACATGTGTAACACCCTCCTAATTACCATGTTTTTACTCGAGTGTTAAGACAATAATTAGAAAAGTATTACTCACTCGCATAATCTATACTAGTCGGAAATAACTGAAATAAAATACTATAGATGTATAAGTTATCAAACTAATATGTACATATATATACATTGTTGTTAAGTTCATATTAGGTACATCATACTAAAAAAAACAAACTAGTTATCTCCTAACTAGTCAGGAACTTAGTGTACAAAAGAACACTTCTACTATGTAGTCTAACCTGCTCAAAGTTGAGATCCAACAAAAATTTCATACATACAGAAATGGACCCTAAAGTATCTCACAAGATCAATCTGCAAGCTGGAGGGTTCCTAATGCCAAACTACAACTATGTACATAACATGAGTCCCTAAATGTCACGTGTTCCCCTAAAGAAAATAATTTGCCATCGGTGGAATGGCGTTGCCCTCAGCAGGGGCATCAGGACTAGTTGGTGGACCGGAGTCCGAGGAGGAGGACAAGGACGGATCATCTCCATGAGGGGGCATAGGTGGTGCAGGTGGAGCTACGAACTCAACAAGGTATGCCATGTATAGGGGCACACCGTCATAAGGAAAAGCAGGGTCAAACTCAACAGTAAAAATGGAGGTACTAAAAGAACGGCTGAAGAATACATAAGCTCGTATATAAGAATATGCTACTACATATAGTGAATCCAAGTCAGGATCGTAGTACCATTGCCATTGGGGTAAGTCAAGGAAGAAGATCACTGACAGCATCTGTAGCGTCTGAGCACCATACAAAATATACACAAATAGGGATGAGAATATTATATAATTCTCAGTAGGGTAATCCCTCACCAGTAATCAAATTTTAATAAACAAAACATAAGTAGCAATTTCATTCTTACAAGCATTATCAAGTAAGCTTATATGCAAAAATAACAATAAACTATGCATAGTCATAGGAATAATTATTAATGTATATAATTCAAGTAAAGTCAAAATGTAACATAGTAGTAACCATAAGTCTTTCTCTTGTAATTCATGGAATTCAATTAGTGCAGTTGTTTCTTTTTTTTTTAACCATAGGGAAGGCTTAGATTCATATCAAGCAATATCTATAGTGGATAACTCCATAAACGACAATAGACTATTAGGACATGAGCTTATTCCTATTCGTGATCATTGGACTTCATTTTTTTCCATTTCCGAATGACACACAGTTCTATTCCTAGTCGATACGTCTACCGACTCATGCAATTTCCTGGGAAGTTCTTATTTTTTCCTTCCCTCTTTACTGCACATAAGCCTTGTTTCTATTTTCCCCATATGTTAAAATATGCATCATTAAATCTCACCTATCCTTTTCTGTCATATAAATGCATCATATACTTTTATTTTTCAAAGGCTTGCTCACATTACACATAGACATTTAGGTACATTAGAGTCTCATTTATGCCTTGTAAGTAACTCTTTAAAAAACCATTAGCATGCATTCATATACCATATATGTTGACTGAGTGCCATGTTGATGTCAATTTAAGACATTCTCTCATTTCTAGCATCTTGGCAGGTTTACCACTCTGGTAACAATATTTACTTTCTATATCAAATGGCTAATTAAATGGCCACAAAAATTGTCTATGACATGCCAATATGTCTAGTAGTCCCTGTAAAAATTTCATAGGAAACAGAGCTTTCTAACCATGTTAAATAAATTTTACAAATTTAGTGGTCAGAGAACACTTATTCATAGCCCAGACCAGAGATCTCTTAATTTTTAGCCCTAACAAATGATGAAATCAACTCAAAATAAAAATCACAGTTACACTTCAAGAAGTCATCAACACCCTGTAAAAATTTTAGATGATAATTCAATCATTTTCTATAGTAATAAAATCATACAAAATCATAGCTTCAGCCCCCACAATCCAGACAGCAAGGTTACCTTTTCGGTTTCTGATTTTTTTGAGGTAGCAAAACATAAAATTGGGGCTCAAGAATTTTCGTGTAAGTAGTCCAAGATGTTAACTCCAACATTTAATTTTCTCAGCTCATAATTATGATCACAAATATGTCTAAAAATTCCTGAGATTTTCACTATCTACAGCCAAACTGAAATTTCAGCAGCACAATCCTAAATTTCTTTTGACAAGAAGGAGTTTTATCCTCATCCAAACACATCATAAAAATTCATACATCAATAATCATATATCATCAACCCACTATAGAATCACATAATAAATGAGAAATATAAATTTTGCAAGAAAAGACTCAATAAAACCCTGCCTTGAAAGCTTTTGAGCTTTATACTTCAAAGGATGTCCTAAGAGATCTATCTTCACTCCAAGGCACCAATTTCAGCCCCAAACCTTCCTTAGGCAGTGAGGTATCAAGGTGAGGATTTGAGATTTCAATCAGTTAGATTTGTAGGTATTGATGTGTGGAATAAGTTTAGTAAAGGAAGTTTATGATTCTAACAAGTCTAGGCTATGAGTTTTGAGTTTTAAACCAAGCTTTTCAAGGTTTTTGTGAAGCAACCATGGAGTTTCTACTTTCTTCTTGCTGTATGAGACTTGAGGATGAAATTTATGGAGTTATGTGGCTAATACTTATCTTATATCATGTGATAAATCATTATTTTAATATAAAATCTAATTTCTTTATAAGATGAAACAAATATGGATGGCTAGGATTTGATCTTGTTATTCAAGATCAAATCTTAGCCATTCATTTGATTTAAATGGATATGCATTACCCATTTGTAGTGATTAATTCATCTTTTGGTGTTAAAAATCACACACCGAAATTTTATTGAACGGATAAACAATGTACCCGGATAATCAAACATTGCCGAAAAATTTATTCTAGGTATAAAATCTTTACTCCCAACCATTTCTAACCTTAATTGTATAATTTCTCAATTTTGGGCATCTCCAGGGTCTAGTTCTAGGGTTTCGGCTGTCCCAGCGAGCCTGCGGGGCTCGCAAGTAACTATTCACATTTTTTTAGAGATCCTTTGAGTTGTTCTGATCATTTCTATGTATATCAGAATTTCGAGATTCTCATTACTAAAGTCTCAATTAATTTCTGAATAAAATATAGGGTTTTACATTACCACCCACCTTATTAGAAATTTTGTCCTCAAAATTTCATACCTGGAAACAATTCTGGGTGATCTTTCTTCATGTTTGACTCTAATTCCCATGTGTATTCTTCATTTCCAGGTCCACCCCAAGCCACTTTTACAAGTTGCACAGATTTATTTCTAAGTTGCCTGACTTTTCGATCAACGATCTGAATAGGAGGGGCTTGAAACGTCAAGTCATCCCTTAACTGTATAGATTCGGGCTCAATAATATGGTTTGGATCTGGGTGGTACATTCGAAGTTGAGATACATGGAAGTCATTATGAAGGTTAGACAAATATGGGGGTAAGGCTATTTGGTAGGCAGCTGACCCAATTCATCGAAGAATTTGAAAATGACCTATAAACCTAGGTGACAACTTTTTAACTTTAAAGGCCCTACCTACTCCAGTAGTGGGCATGACCTTTAGGAATACATGTTCTCCCTTTTGAAATTCTAAAGGTTTCCTTCGAGTATCAGCATAGCTCTTTTGACAACTTGTACGGTGAGAATCTTACTACTGATCTTTCGGATTTGCTTCGTTGTTTGATTAATAAGATCGGGTCCCAACAGTCCTGCTTCTCTTGAATCATACCAACACAATGGGGATTGGCATTTCCTTCCATATAGAGCTTCGTATGGGGCCATGCCAATACTAGCATGATGGCTGTTATTATAAGCAAATTCAACTAACGGAAGCAACTTATCCCAACTTCCCTTCTGCTCAATCACGCATGCCCTTAGTATATCTTCCAGGGTTTGGATGGTGCGTTCTGTTTGCCCGTCAGTTTGGGGGTGATAGACAATGCTCAAACAAAGTTTGGTACCAAAGGCTTTTTGGAACGCTCCCCAAAATCTCGAGGTAAACCTTGGGTGTCTATCAGAAACTATCGAGGAAGGAACACCGTGTAGTCTTACTATTTCTTGAATGTACAAGGAAACTAACTTATCCAAAGCAAAATTAGCCTTAATGGGTAAGAAATGAGCAGAGTTGGTCAATCTATCTACTATAACCCATATAGCATCATGACCTGACGATGTCCCTGGCAAACCCATTACAAAGTCCATAGAAATACTTTCCTATTTCCATTTCGGGATTTCTAAAGGTTGCAGGGTCCCAGCTGGTTTTTTGATGTTCTATTTTAACTTTTTGGCAAGTTAAACACTTCCTAACACATTCTTCTATGTCTTCCTTCATTCCTGACCACCAAAACATTTTCTTAAGATCCGCATACATTTTACTAGTACCTAGGTGTATAGTAAGTTCGCCCCTATGAGCTTCCTCTAAGATCTTCTTTCTGAGATCTTCACTTGCAGGTACACATACCCTATCCTTGTATCTCCATATACCTTGTTGGTCTTTAGTGAATCCTGGCAACTTCTTTACATGAATTGATCTTAATATCTCTTAAAACTCTAGGTTCTCATGTTGTGCAGCCAAAATTTGTCCTTTCAACTCACTTGTTACTTTTATTTGGCCAAACACAACACCTTGAGGGCTCACAGACATGTCTAAACTAAGCTTCTTTAAGCTCTCAACTAGCTCCGTCTCTTTAATCATCAGGCATGCTACACTTAGGGATTTCCTACTCAGTGCATCGGCAACAACATTTGCCTTGCTTGGATGGTAATTCAGACTAAACTCATAATCCTTGAGGAACTCCATCCATCTTCTTTGCCGCATATTCAGCTCCTTCTAATAAAAAAGATACTTTAAACTTTTATGATCAGAGAAAACATTGAACTACACACCATACAAATGATGTCGCCAGATCTTTAGAGCAAAAACCACAGCTGCAAGTTCAAGGTCATGGGTTGGATAGTTTACTTCATGGGGTTTCAACTGTCGAGAAGCATAGGCAACCACATTATGATTTTGGATCAACACATATCCTAAACCCTTACTAGAAGCATCACAATAAACCTCATAAGGTTCATGAGGATCGGGTAATACTAGTACTGGAGCTGTGGTCAACTTTTGCTTCAACTCTTGGAAACTATTTTCACACTCCGGTGTCTAATTGAATGGAGCATTCTTTCGGGTTAGTTTTGTCAAAGGTAAGGCTATCTGAGAAAAACTCATGATAAAGTGCCTATAGTATCCGGCTAAACCTAGGAAACTCCGAATCTCAGTCACCATTGTTGGTCGTTCCCAATGAAGTACTGATTCTACCTTACTGGGATCTACAGAGATTCCTTCTCGCGATACTACATGACTTAGGAACTTAACCTCTTCCATCCATAATTCACATTTCCACAACTTAGCATACAACTTTCTCTCTCTTAGGATTTGTAACACAACCCTAAGATGCTCCATATGTTCTTTCTCAGTCCTTGAATATATAAGTATGTTATCTATGAAGACAACTACAAATTTATCTAAGTAAGGGTGGAAGATTCGATTCATATAATCCATGAATACAGTCGGAGCATTAGTCAATCCAAAGGACATCACCCTATACTCGTAATGCCCATATCGAGTTCTAAAAGCAGTCCTAGGTATATCCTCATTTCAGACTCGAATCTGATGGTACCCTGATCTAAGATCAATCTTTGAGAATATAGTTGCACCTCGTAATTGATCCATGAGATCATCAATTCTTGGCAAAGGGTACTTATTTTTTATTGTCACTTTGTTCAATTGCCTATAGTCTACACAAAGCCTCATACCCCCATCCTTTTTCTTCACCAGAAGAATAGGGGCTCCCTATGGAGAGGCACTTCGTCTAATAAAATGCTTCCCTGATAGTTCTTGAACTTGAGACTTTAATTCTTTCAACTCCAAAGTGTAACATCCCCTGCTGCTTTATGGATTGATGACTGTCCCCACAAACCAACACGGGTCTTTTCAGCATGCTTTGTCCTCACTCACATGCTTCCTAGGAAAACTTCCCAGGAGGTCACCCATCCCAAAATTACCCCAAGTCAAGCACGCTTAACTGCGGAGTTCTTTCAGTTTGGGCTACCGAAAAGAAGATGCATCTTGTTAGTATAGGTAGTACAAATCAATTCATATAAGCCCTCCTCAACTGTATAGTCCCATACCTATACAGTTTCAGGATCCCTCTCATTCGGGTGTGTAATCAGTTCATTCATGTACCCCTCCGCTTAGAGGACCTTGCGAGAAGCCGCTCCTTGTCCGTGCCCTCTTTGCACCGGCGATCACTCCTCGTCCTCGTCCCCGGGCGTTACATGCCCACCTGACTTCCGCTGGTTCGCCCCGAACCACACTGTACTGGGAGAGGTGCAGGCTCTGATACCATTTGTAACATCCCCTGCTGCTTTATGGATTGATGACTGTCCCCACAAACCAACACGGGTCTTTTCAGCATGCTTTGTCCTCACTCACATGCTTCCTAGGAAAACTTCCTAGGAGGTCACCCATCCCAAAATTACCCCAAGTCAAGCACGCTTAACTGCAGAGTTCTTTCAGTTTGGGCTACCGAAAAGAAGATGCATCTTGTTGGTATAGGTAGTACAAATCAATTCATATAAGCCCTCCTCAACTGTATAGTCCCATACCTATACAGTTTCAGGATCCCTCTCATTCGGGTGTGTAATCGGTTCATTCATGTACCCCTCCGCTTAGAGGACCTTGCGAGAAGCCGCTCCTTGTCCGTGCCCTCTTTGCACCGGCGATCACTCCTCGTCCTCGTCCCCGGGCGTTACATGAATCGTAAGGGATAAAGACGGTAAATGCAAGCATAAGTGCTCAGTCATCACTTTCGGCAACCGAAAGGGCTGAATACGCTATTCATTAACCAAGCGCATCAGTAACGCAGCGTATTGCCTTCCCTCTCTATCACACATAAGCCTTGTTTCTATTTTCCCCGTATGTTAAAACATGCACCATTAAATTTCACATATTCTCTTTTGTCATACAACTATGTCATGGACCTTTCTATTTCAAAGTCAGGTTTATATCCCAGATATAGGCATTCAGTATCATTGGAGTCTCATTCATACTTTATAAACAAGCCTTTCAAACAATTAACATACATTCATATGATATATACTTGGATTAAATAGATTTCTATCATTAACTTAATACATCTTCACCATTCCAGCTTCTTGACAGATTTCCCATTATGGTGACAACATTTAATTCACATCTCCAATGGACTATAGTGGGCCCATAACCCACAGGTCCCAGGATCGAAACCTAGCTCTGATACCATCATGTAACGCCCGAGGACGAGGACGAGGAGTGATCGCCGGTGCAAAGAGGGCACGGACAAGGAGCGGCTCCTCGCAAAGGTCCTCTAAGCGGAGGGGTACATGAATGAACCGATTACACATCCGAATGAGAGGGATCCTAAGACTGTATAGTTATGGGACTATACAGTTGAGGAGGGTTTATATGAATTGATTCGTACTACCTATATCAACAAGATGCATCTTCTTTTCGGTAGCCTAAACTGAAAGAACTCCACAGTTAAGCGTGCTTGACTTAGGGTAATTTTGGGATGGGTGACCTCCTGGGAAGTTTTCCTAGGAAGCGTGTGAGTGAGGACAAAGCATGCTGAAAGGACCCGTGTTGGTTTGTGGGGACAGTCGTCAATCCGTAAAGCAGTAAGGGATGTTACACAAAGGGGACATCCTATAAGGAGCAATTGAAATAGGACCCTTTCCTAGAACCAACTCAATGGAGAATTCAATCTCTCTTTCAGGAGGAAATTCTGGAATATCCTCTGGGAAAACATCTGGATATTCTCTCACCACTGAAATCTTGCTCAACTCGTGGTCACATTCAATTTCACTAGCAGAAAGGAGAACATATTCCCAATGATCTATCCTACTAGGGTTAGATGTTATTAGGTTCAAAAAAAATGAAAAAGGAATCAAAGGGATGGAAGGTAACGTGGAAAGAAATATAGTAGCTCGATTTGGACAATGTAAGAGGACATAGTTGAGTACCAACCAATCCATACCCAAAATTACATCTAAACCAAATAAAGGAAGACAAACTAAATTGGCAGTAAAGTCTCTAGTACCTATTTGAAGAGGAATATTCACACATGTATAACAAGTTCTAATAGGATCAGCAGTAGGAGTAGATACAAGGAGATCATAAGGTAGTTCAAACACAGACAATTGTAACTTCTTCACACAGTCATGGGATATGAAAGAATGAATGGCACCCATATCATACAGTATATCTAGGACACTACCATTTATTTCACACTTACCTCGGATCAGATCAGTAGGTTGAGAAGCTTCTTTGGCACTTATAGTAAAAACACGCCCATGTTGTTGTGGCCTGGAAGCGGGCTATTGACTTTTCTTATTGGGGCATTCAAATATTTTGTGTCCTGGTTTCCCACAGCCAAAGCAAACAAGTTTAGTGACCCAGCAAGGCTTGTTCCTATGTTGTTTCACATTTAGGGCGCTCTCGTCCAGGTTCTGGTCTTGTAGGTTGAAGTTACTTCCCTTTGTTATTGTTGTTGTTATTGTTATTGTTGGGTGGAAATCTTCTTCGAGGTTGGTTAACAGGCTTGAATTAGGGGCTTTGAGGTGCTAATCCTCTTCTAGCACTGTTTTGAGCATACTTGAAACTAGCTAGCTTCTTGTTAGACTCCTCTGCACGACGACATTTATTTACCAGGGTGGAATAGTCTTTGATCTCCAAGAGGCTCACAGCTACTTCTATATCTTCACGTAAACCTCCTTCATATTTCATGCATTTCCAGACTGCATTCGGGTCACGTTGATAAATTGTAGAAAACTTGCAGAGCTCTTCAAATTTGGTAGTATACTCTGCTATACTCGTAGGTCCTTGTTTGAGAGCCATAAACTCCAACTCTTTCGCATTTCTTACAGAAGCAGGGAAATATTTATGATAGAAAGCCTCTTTGAAAATATCCTAGGTAACTTCAGTCTGGGAAGCTTCATATAATCCCTTGGTGCCAACCCACCAGAAATCTGCATATGCTTCTAGCATATAGGTGGCAAAGGCCACCTTTTGGATCTTTGTGTAAGGAAGAACGGAGAAAATCTTTTCCATGGCCTTTATCCACTCTTCTGCTTTACAGGGATTGAAAGCTCCGCGAAATGGCGGGGGATTTGCTTTCCTAAACTCGACAAATTTATGATATTCCCTATCTACTTTGTTTCCTCCTGGGTTGCCTGCCGAGTTTTGTTCCTCATTGCGGTTCAATCTTTCCATCATTCGATTAGCAACAGCAGCTTGTTCTCTCATTGCCGCGGCCATCTCATGGAAAGTATCCATCATGTCGGCCTCATTTCCAGTTCCTCTCCTAGTATGCCAATTCGAAGTCATTGATTCCTATCATACAAAATAAAATATTGAGTTGATCAGGCTCAATACCAAGCTAAGTGTGCCAGTAACCCATAACATTCACAACTAGCAGTCACACACACATATGAAATTATAATGCATGACAACTACAATAGAAGCATAGCCGGTCCAATCCTCAGGCTTATAGGATAGTCTAGCTCTGATACCATAATGTAACACCCTCCAAATTACCATGTTTTTACTCGAGTGTTAACACAGTAATTAGAAAAGTATTACTTACTCGCATAATCTATACTAGTCGGAAATAACTAAAATAAAATACTGTAGATGTATAAGTTATCAAACTAATATGTACATATATATACATTGTTGTTAAGTTCATATTAGGTACATCATACTAAAAAAAAAACTAGTTATCTCCTAACTAGTCAGGAACTCAGTGTACAAAAGAACACTTCTACTATGTAGTCTAACCCGCTCAAAGTTGAGATCCAACAAAAATTTCATACATACAAAAATGGACCCTAAAGTATCGCACAAGATCAGTCTGCAGGCTGGAGGGTTCCTAATGCCAAACTACAACTACGTACATAACATGAGTCCCTGAATGTTGTAACACCCTAATAGAACCCCACTATGCTTAAGTTCACATTTGGATTCTATTAGTTGTCACTTATGCCTTGCATTTATTTTCTTTTGAAATTAACTTAGAAAAATAGTGGAAGTTTGTTTTTTCTTTAAATAAATTAATTTTTTGAAAACTTAAGCCTGTAACAAGAAGTGAAATACATAGCGCTTTTAAAGATAATAATCAAGTTACATTGCGCACTTAATTAAATAAGCGGAATAAGAGACTAAGTGTAGAACTATTATCACATAAACTGGAATATAATCACTTAATACATAAGTCACAACAGGACATATATCATACTGATAAGTTATTACAAATAACAATATAAGTTCTGCTATTACTAATTGTTTCTCACAAACTATAATGTAACTAAAGCTCGAAATACTTCTACTTGAAAGGTTTGAAATCTTCATGCGCTACCTCCTTCCTCAGCTACAGCTTTGTTGCTTTAGGTGGACATGTCTGTCTCTGGACAATGGAAAATAAACATAGGAGTGAGAAATACATGATTTCTCAGTTGGAGTTCCTACTTGTACTAAAAGTGTCATCGTTGTCGTCCAAGTCACTTCGGGTTTATTATAAAAAGGTGAACATGTAAGGATTCAATTATCAAACTTTCACAAACGTGATTAGCCGAAGTGCAGTTACTTTTAAACTAATCTTGAACATTAGCAGAAATATCCATTCAGTATTTCATCAAGCATACATATAAGCATATCATGTAAAACCACTAATAAGCAATAATCATTTAGGAGCTGCATGCATTTCATGATTACTCATCCTCAACATTCACTTGTTTAGTGATCATCATCTTTCATTTATTTCATCAACATATTTCTTAATTACTCACGGGATGAATGCATCAATGCCTTAGTGTAACATCCCCAAATTTATAACTAAGATAAATATTAATCTTAATTAGCGATAGCAAAACCAAGAGAATCTGGACAAATGTTATGAAACACAATAAATAGACTACTTAAGTATGTCTAGAGAAAAATGCAAAGATTTACGAAAATGCCATCACTTAGTGGAAATTACGAAAATGCCCTTGCTATGTAAAGGAAATTACCAAACTACCCTTGCCTTATTAAATGACAAAGATACCCTTACTCTATGAATGGAATTACAAGAATACCACTATCATTGTCTAATTACAAAAATATCCTTGTCTTAGTTAAAGAAATTACTACAATGCCATTTGCACAAATCCCTAGACTTGTCTTTAGACAAGAATGAATCTAAGCCATTGGATTAAGATGATAACACAATAATTTAACCACATACATCATACACATTTCTGAATCACATACATGCACTAAAGGTTAAAAAATCTCCACTAATATCTTTGCACAAAACATGGAGCATTTTCATCCAACATGTTTGCATAAAACATGGAAACATGTTTGCACAAAACATGGAGCATTTTCATCCAACATGTTTGCATAAAATATGGAAACATGTTTGCACAAAACAAGGAGCATTTTCATCCCAAAATTCAGCCAACATGTTTCCATAAATCATGGTCCAAGTGCTTTCCTTCTTCTGTTTTTTTCTCTAATCTTTCCACTATAAATACTCCTCAAACTCTCTTCAATTCAGAAAATCCCTAAGTGTTCTTTCTTTCTTATTCTATCATTCTTCTTATGTTCTTCAAAGACTTCTCTTGATCCTCTAAACTTCATCCAAACACTTAAATCCTAAGTCCAAACTTTCACTAGCCCTCACAAGAGTTACAATCTTTAACTCTAGTGAGAAATATTTTCTTAAGCACTCAAATTCTAGATCCAAGATTCAAGGAGGGTCATCCACTCCAAAGACTCTTGTTCAAAGCTTAAGGAAGAAGAGAAGGACCCTTTTTAGACCCTACACAAGAGGTAGGAGTTTCTTCTTTATTTGTTCAAGTATTGTTGGCTTCTAACTTTGCTCATGGATAGAATGCCTCAAACTTGAGTTATTGTCAAAAGTTTTGAGTAATTATATTTTTGGAAAACACAACATGTTCTATTCTGCAATGAGTACTTTTATAATGTTATCAAACTCAAATATAACTTAAAAGATTGTATGTGAAACTTGAGTTAATAAAGATAACTTAAGACATGAACATGGCAGGTGCTGGAATTTCTAGTTAATTCTGGCAGTAGTTACTTCGAAAATTAGTGTTCATAAAATATGAAGGATCTTGAAATGAAAATATTTTTATTATAAACTAGACTCATTGTAGAACACTCTCCAAAAAGAATCACCTAAAACAGAGTTTCCTAGCCCAAGATATAAATTTTTAAAGTAGAGCATAAGACTGAAACTCTTAATCTGACCTTGTAGTAGTAAAACAGGTGTAACTCACTCTAGAAAAATGCAAATGGATTGATTTCAACTTTGTGGAAAATCTAACACATCTACAAACGCACTTATGTATGCTATCCATAACTTTGTACACGACAAAAATACAGAATGAGAGATATAATTTCGGGACAGTGTGCTGAGAAAGTCTTGAAGGTAGCGCGATACTGTGAGAGTGCAATTTGGAAAGGTTCTGGCTAAGGAAAGACTTGGTATTTAAGCGTGTCCATTGTGACCCGCCTCTCTTTCCTGAGAATCCTACTATGCACAATTTACAGTTGATTTACACTAATCTAAGATGATAGTGCTAAAAATTTTATTCTAAAAGATGTCAGAACTCTAAATAAAATATTCAAGTCTTGTAAAGAGATAATTTTAAGGATTTAAGTAGAATAATAATCTTCAGGAGATATATATAAAAGTCATAATAAAAATATATAAAGAACCTCTAAAAATATCTTAAAGGGTATTAATGTATTAATGGAAATACTAAGAGTACAAAGAAGACTAAGAGAAAAAGATAATACCAAGATGTCCATAACCTGTTAGGAACACTAGAGACCTAACTTGATAACTTAGGTTGCTTAATATGAATTATCTATGAGAATGTTTACTATGAGATTTACATGATATTGTCTATGTTACATGAAGTGATATACAGAAATGTGAATGTATTGATGAGATATGAAATGATAATGATAAAATGATTTACTGTGCCATGATTTATTAATGTGCATACATTCATGTTTCAAATGAAATAATAAATAGACCAACTCACTGCTCAATCCTCTTTGAGGATTAAGGTATTGATGATGTCACTCAGTGAGAATAAAAGTAAAACCTGAAAAAGTAGCAATGATAGTCTAGAAAAGTGGACTTGAGCTAAACTCACGGCTTAACCCCCTAAACCGTTGAGATCATGGCAACGGAAAGAAAACTAAAAGGTTGTGGCGACGGCCATGGTATGAGCTCATTACCCTTTTAGGGTGGTCTAAGGCATTGATGCATTCATCCCGTGAGTAATTAAGAAATATGTTGATGAAATAAATGAAAGATGATGATCATTAAACAAGTGAATGTTGAGGATGAGTAATCATGAAATGCATGCAGCTCCTAAATGATTATTGCTTATTAGTGGTTTTACATGATATGCTTATATGTATGCTTGATGAAATACTGAATGGATATTTCTGCTAATGTTCAAGATTAGTTTAAAAGTAACTGCACTTCGGCTAATCATGTTTGTGAAAGTTTGATAATTGAATCCTTACCTGTTCACCTTTTTATAATAAACCCGAAGTGACTGGGACGACAACGATGACACTTTTAGTACAAGTAGGAACTCCTACTGAAAAATCATGTATTTCTCACTCCTATGTTTATTTTCCGTTGTCGTTACCAGAGACAAACGTGTCCACCTAAAGCAACGAAGCTGTAGCTGAGGAAGGAGGTAGCGCGTGAAGATTTCAAACCTTTCAAGTAGGAGCATTCCGAGCTTTAGTTACATTATAGTTTGTGAGAAACAATTAGTAATAGTAGAACTTATATTGTTATTTGTAATAACTTATCAGTATGATATATGCCCTGTTGTGACATATGTATTAAGTGATTATATTCCAGTTTATGTGATAATAGTTCTACACTTAATCTCTTATTCCGCTTATTTAATTAAGTGTGCAATGTAACTTGATTATTATCTATAAAAGCGCTATGTATTTCACTTCTCGTTACAGGCTTAAGTTTTCAAAAAATTAATTTATTTTAAACAAAATTTCCACTATTTTTCTAAGTTAATTTCAAAAGAAAATAAATGCAAGGCATAAGTGACAACTAATAGAATCCAAATGTGAACTTAAGCATAGTGGGGTTCTATTAGGGTGTTACATTATGGTATCAGAGCAGTTCTTCCTATTTAAGCCTGAGGAATGGACTGACTATGCTTTTGTCTATGATATCATGCTATTAATCTTATCTGTATGATGGGATATAGGATTTAGAAATGCATGATCGTCTTGTGATACTGCCATAGTTGCTACCATGCTTAGCTATAGTATTAAGCCTGATCAACTCGATGACTGTTGTTTGGTGTGTCTAGGAACTAATGGCAACAAACAGACGTACGCATGGGGCACGCGGTGGAGGTAATCATGATGAACTAGCAAATGCACTCCAGGAGATGGCTAGGGCTATGCAAGCACAACCAACAGTGATGATGGAGCAGATGAATAGGAGGTCAGGGGAATCAGTTGGGAACCAAGAACATGGAAAATTCTTAGAATTCAAGAGGGCTGGACCTCCAGAATTCAAAGGGACAACTAACCCCAAAATAGCTGACGGATGGATTCAAGAGATGGAGAAGGTTTTCTCAGTGGTAGAATACTCTGATGAACAAAAGGTGGCATTCTCTACTTATATGCTGAAAGGAGAGGCTGCTGCGTGGTGGAAGGGTGCAAAGGGCTTGCTCGAAAGTGCTGACATACAGATTACATGGGAGGTTTTCTATGCCACGTTCCATAAGAAATATTTTCCATATCCGGTTAAGAAGGCAAAGGAAGTAGAATTTCTGTTGCTGACACAGGGACATCGAAGTGTGGCTGAGTACATAGCTAAGTTTGAAGAACTGATCAAACACTCAACTAGCTACCAAAGGGATCCCAACGAGGCTTGGAAATGCATGAAATATGAGAGTGGTTTGAGGCCAGACATTTTGGCATCTGTGGCTCCACTGGAGGTCACTGACTATGCATCTTTAGTCAGCAAAAGCCAAGTGGCTGAGAGTTGCAATTGCTAGCTGGTTGCCCACCGAGTTGCAGAGAATAGGAAGAGGTCAGCTCAACAAGGTCAGCAAAGGTTCCCACCCCCTCACAAGAAACCCTACCAAGGAGGTGGATTTAAAGGGAAACAACTCCAACACCCTATGATGAATCAACCTAGGACACAAGCTGTTAATCGACCTAGGATGGCTGTTGTAACATCCTAATTTTTTTTTTCAGAAAATAATTGAGGCTTTAGTAGTAAGAATATCAAAATTTTGGCGTACACAAAAATGATGAGAACAATGTAACGAATGTTAAAAAAAAAAAAAAATACGTGAATAGTATTTTGCAGGCCCCGTAGACCCACCGGAACAGCTAAAACCTTAGATTCAAGACCTGAAGGTGCCCGAAATTTGGTAATTATAGGATTAAGGTTAGAAATAGGTAGGAATAAATATTTTATACTTAGAATTAATTTTCAGGCAATAGTGGATTACCCGGGTACACTGTTTTACCCGTTTGGTAAAATTACGGTGTGTAGTTTTTATACCGGATGAAGCTACCAGTGCAAGCTTGCCACCTAGGGTGACAAGTGTATGGTCTAGAGCAATACATATCCTTTCCTTTTTCAAGAGCCAATGAGAATGCTGCAAAATTTCAAAGAAGATAATTTCATAATTGCTAAATTATATACATTATCTTAATATAAATAAAATCAAAATCCTCATAATTATCATCTTCATTCTCGGCCATAACAAAGGAGACAGCCCAAACTCCATTTTTGCTTCCTCAAAATGCTTGAAACTTAAATTCAAAGCTCCAAAATCCTTGTCTACACTTGATAAAATCACAAACTCCCTTCACTAAACTTATTCCACTCATCAAGATCTTTCAATCTAACCGATTAGAATTTGAATCCATCAACTTTTCCTACTTTGAGAGCTTATTATAGCTGTGTAAGGAAGTGTTTGGTGTGGGTTAGAAGGCTTGGAAGTAAAGGAAATCAATCTTGGAGCCAAGATCGTGAAAGCTTCAAAGTGTAGGGTTTTCTTTGGCCTTTTTCTTTCCAAATTATTCTGTAAATTTTTTTGGGTTTTATTCCGAAAATTTTGGTTATATTTGATGATAATATGTTGATATTGATGTGTTAATTTTGGTGGAGTGTTTGGATGAGGTTAAATAATGATTTTTGTCAAAATAAGTTTTGGCTAGGCTGCTGAATTTTCGGATTTCAGCAGGACAGGATCTGTTCATGAATTTTCTGGTTCAATTTTAGTCATTTTTATGAGCTATAAAAATTATATGTTGAAGCTAACATCATAAGGAAACTCTGATAATTTTCGTGGTGCATAATAAAGAGTTTTACTGCCTGATAAAAATCAAGAACCAAGAGTATATCTATGCTGGCTGAAATCTTGGTACTGAAGCTGTGAATTTGTATAAATTTTTATTCATAGCAAATGATGTATTTATCCTTTGAAATTTTTACAGAGTTTTGTAGACATCTTTAAGTATAACTGTGATTTTTATTTTGAGTTGTTTCTATCATTTTCTAAAGTTAAAAATTGTGTGAATCCTATTCTGAGCTGTGAAAAAGTGGCCTCTGACCACTAAAATTGTAGAATTTATTTGACATGGTTCTAGTATTCTGTTTGCTATGAAATTTTTACAGGGACTTTTAGACACATTGAGGTGTCATAGAGAATTTTTATGGCCAGTGAATTGCCCATTGGAGATGTGAATTAAATGTTGTCACCATAATGGTAAATCTGTCAAGAAGCTGGAATGGTGAAGATGTATTAAGTTAATGATAGAAATCTATTTAATCCAAGTATATATCATATGAATGTATGTTAATTGTTTGAAAGGCTTGTTTATAAAGTATGAATGAGACTCCAATGATACTGAATGCCTATATCTGGGATATAAACCTGACTTTGAAATAGAAAGGTCCATGACATGGTTGTATGACAAAAGAGAATATGTGAAATTTAATGGTGCATGTTTTAACATACGGGGAAAATAGAAACAAGGCTTATGTGCGATAGAGAGGGAAGGTAAAAATAAGAACTTCCCAAGAAATTTTATGAGTCGGTAGACTTATCGACTAGGAAATAGAACTGTGTGTGATTCAGAAATGGAAAAAAATGAAGTCTGATGATCACGAATAGGAATGAGCTCATGTCCTAGCAGTCTATGGTCCTCTGAGGAGTTATCCACTACATATGTTACCTGATGTGAATCTAAGCCTTCCCTATGTTAATAAAAAGAACTACTACACTAAGTTGAATTCCATGTGATATAAGAGAAACACTTATGATTACTACCATTTTGCATATAATTTTCTTTGACTCATGTATGCTAATATTGATATATGTGATCTAACATGATGTTTTCCTTTATTATTATAAATGCATTTACTGTTTATATTCTGTCTGTATGTAAGGGATTACCCTACTGAGAATTTTATAATATTCTCACCCCTATTTGTGTATATGCTGTATTGTGCTCAGACTCTGCAAATGCCTCTGGCTGAGGAGAGGCCATCATACCGATGGCCAATGGTTTCGCATAGGAGGACATGAGACTTACGTGGGCTTTTGACTTGTATGTAGTGTAGTATAGTGCCAGGAACTTACCAGCTTGTAGACTAATTGGTGTTAGATGTCTTAGGTCCATTTATGTGTGTTTAGTATTTTGTTGGACCTTGATATTTGAGCAAGCTTGGTAGATCTTTTGATAGTAGTTCCTGTGTTGTATTATAAGCGAAGTGACTTAACTTCAAGTATGGTATGTATTAAAGAAAGCGGTATGTAAAGTAATAATATATGTACATTTTATAGTAGTTTTCTTTATAACTCTAGAGTTTGATTTATCTTATTTCATTTCATTTGACTAGTGGATATTATAGAAAGGAAGTGATACTCTTCTAATTACAATGTTAATGCTCGAGTAATACATGGTAGTTAGGAGGGTGTTACAGCTGTTGTCCCTGAACCTATGACTAGACCCCCTTGTGCCACTTGTGGAAAGATACATGGAGGGGAATGCAGATTTGGTAAAAATGTTTGTTATCGATGTGGACAGGCAGGACACTATTCTAGAGAGTGCCTAAAGTTCAATCAGTCCTCTACACTCAAGGCTAAGGCACAGGGACGCGTGTTTGCTATCACTGCTGAGATGCCCTCAGATTCCGATGATCTGATTCAAGGTAAGTGTATAATTAATGGAAAACCCTTAATTGTATTGTTTGATTCTGGCGCAACACATTCATTCATTTCATATGATTGTGCTAATAAGTTGAGGTTGTATATATCTGACTTAAAAATCATCTTAGTTGTCTCTACACCCACTATAAATACTGTTAGAACTGATCAAGCTTGCCTAAATTGTGAATTTGAGGTAGCTGATAGGAATTTTTATCATGATTTAGTTTGTCTACCCTTGTCTGCTTTTGATGTAATCTTGGGCATGGATTGGCTTTCGGCTAACCGTGTGTTACTACATTGTGCAAACAAGTCACTAGTATTTCTTCCCAAACCATCTTTACCCAATCCCTCTAAACTTGATAGAAAGGTACGACTATACCTAAACTCCATTATCATGGGGGATAGTAGGAATGAAAAGCGAGG
The DNA here is from genome assembly GCA_031216105.1 of Dalbergia cultrata. Taxonomy (NCBI): domain Eukaryota; kingdom Viridiplantae; phylum Streptophyta; class Magnoliopsida; order Fabales; family Fabaceae; genus Dalbergia; species Dalbergia cultrata. The sequence goes on along the minus strand of CM062346.1, from coordinate 38,647,377 downwards.
ATATGTCTTCCTAATGACAAGGGAGAAAGAAGTGGAGCAAGCTCTAGAAAAGATCCTTGTAGTAAAGGAATTCTCATATGTTTTTCCTGATGACATACCTGAATTTCCTCCAAAAAGGGAGATTGAGTTTTTTATAGATTTGGTACCAGGAACAGGACCCATATCTATAGCTCCTTATAGGATGCCATTGGCCGAGTTAACAGAGTTGAAGAAGCAATTAGAGGAACTACTACAGAAGAATTTCATTAGGCCCAGTGCTTCACCATGGGGAGCCCCAGTGCTGTTTGTCAAGAAGAAGGATGGGAGTATGCGATTATGTGTGGATTATAGGCAGCTAAACAAAGTGACTATAAAAAATAAATACCCTTTGCCTAGAATAGATGACCTCATGGACCAATTAAGAGGATCCCAAGTGTTTTCCAAGATAGATCTGCGATAAGGATACCACCAGATTCGAGTGAAGGAGGAGGACATACCAAAGACAGCCTTTAGGACTAGATATGGACATTATGAGTTTAATGTGATGTCGTTTGGGTTAACTAATGCACCGGCAGTGTTTATGGACTACATGAATAGGATATTTAGACCATACTTGGACAAGTTTGTAATAGTGTTCATCGATGACATTCTAGTTTACTCTAGAACTGAAGAAGAGCACGAAGAACACTTACGAGTGGTGTTGGAGGTGTTAAGGAAGAAGAAACTTTATGCAAAGTTGTCCAAGTGTGAATTTTGGATGAAGGAAGTTAAGTTCTTAGGTCATGTAGTGTCACATGGGGGAATAGCAGTAGACCCAAGTAAGATAGAAGCGGTGCAACAATGGGAAACCCCTACCACTGTGAAGGAGATTAGGAGTTTTCTAGGGCTAGCCGGTTACTACCGAAGGTTCATTAGAGGTTTTTCCCAAATTACCTTACCCCTCACCAAGCTAACAAGGAAGAATTCAGCTTTTATATGGAGCCCAGAATATGAAGAGAGTTTCCAAGAACTATAGAAGAAGTTGACCACTACCCCTGTCCTAATCCTACCTGACCCAAAAGAAAATTTTGAGGTGTATTGTGATACCTCGGGAAGAGGACTAGGATGTGTTTTGATGCAAAATAGGAATGTAGTAGCCTATGCCTCTAGACAACTCAAACCCCATGAAGTTAATTACCCAACCCATGACTTAGAGCTAGCGGCTATTGTCTTTGCCTTAAAAATCTGGAGACATCATCTTTATGGTGTAAGGTTTGAAGTCTTTTCTGACCACAAAAGTCTGAAATACCTCTTCAACCAAAAGGAACTCAATATGAGACAAAGGCGTTGGATGGAGTTTCTCAAGGACTATGACTTTGGGTTGAACTACCACCCAGGAAAGGCAAATGTGGTAGCAGATGCTTTGAGTCGTAAGTCCTTGCATGTCGCTTGGCTCATAGTGAAAGAAAATGAGCTAATAGAAGATTTTAGGAACCTCAACTTAGGATATAGGGGGACTTCAGAACAAATTCGGTTAAGCCAACTAAGTGTAACCAGTAGCTTTAAGGATCAAATAATTCAAGCCCAAAGGGAAGATGAGGATTTCCTTAGAACCTTAACCCTTGTCGAGCGGGGAAAGTTGAAAGAGTTTGTCCAGGATAAGGAAGGAGTGTGGAGATACCAAGGGAGAATCTGTGTACCTGCAAAAGAAGGATTGAGAGCTAGCATTTTGGAAGAAGCCCACAAGAGTCAATTTAATGTACACCCCAGTATAACCAAGATGTACCATGACCTAAAAAAGATGTTCTGGTGGCCAAAGATGAAAGCAGATATAGCAAATATAGTGCAAAAATGTTTGGTATGCCAAAAAGTGAAGATAGAGCATCAAAAACCCTCTGGAGCACTCCAACCTCTCGAAATCCCTGAATGGAAGTGGGAAGGAATATCCATGGATTTCGTGATGGGATTGCCAAGAACGCCTACCGGACATGACTCCATATGGGTAATTGTGGATAGATTGACCAAATCTGCTCACTTTTTACCCATTCGAGCACATTACCCTTTGGAAAAGTTAGCTCAGCTATACATCCAAGAGATAATAAGGCTCCATGGAGTACCCAAAACCATTGTCTCAGATAGGGATCCAAGGTTCACCTCAAGATTTTGGGGAGCTTTGCAAAAGGCGTTTAGTTCAAGGTTGTGTCTAAGCACTGCCTATCACCCTCAAACTGATGGACAATCAGAAAGAACAATTCAAACCCTTGAGGATATGCTAAGAGCATGTGTCTTAGACCAGCCAAAAAGTTAGGACAAACAGCTTCCATTGATTGAGTTTGCATATAATAATAGTTACCACACTACCATTGGGATGGCACCCTATGAGGCTTTGTATGGTAGAAAGTGTCAACCACCACTTTGTTGGTGTGACCCGGGAGAGCAAAGTATTTTGGGCCCTGATTTGGTAGAAGAGACAACCAAACAAATAAGGAGAATTAGGGAAAGAATCCTCACTGCTCAGAGTAGGCAGAAGAGCTATGCTGACAAGAGAGGGAAACCTCTAGAATTTCAAGAAGGAGAACACATATTCTTGCGAATTACTCCTACCACAGGTATAGGTCGTGCAATGAAAGTCAAAAAGCTAAGCCCTAGATTCTTAGGACCCTTCCAAATCCTCAAAAAGGTAGGTCCCTCCGCCTACCAAATTGCATTACCTCCAAATTTGTCTAACCTACACAATGTTTTTCATGTGTTCCAATTGAGAAAGTATCAGTCAGACCCTAGTCATGTGTTTGAGCCAGAAACTATACAATTAAAAGATGACTTAACTTTTGAATTACCAACGATGAGGATCGTGGATCATGGCATCAAGCAGCTGAGAAACAAATCTGTATCTCTGGTCCGAGTAGCCTGGGGACAAGATGGAATGGAAGAGCACACATGGGAGTTCGAGGAAGATATGCGAAAAGAATTTCCGAACCTATTCACAGGTATCAATTTTTGAGGGCAAAATTTTTAATAAGAAGGGGAGAAATGTAACATCCCCAAATTTATAACTAAGATAAATATTAATCTTAATTAGCGATAGCAAAACCAAGAGAATCTGGACAAATGTTATGAAACAAAACAAATAGACTACTTAAGTATGTCTAGAGAAAAATGCAAAGAATAACGAAAATGCCATCACTTAGTGGAAATTATGAAAATGCCTTTGCTATGTAAAGGAAATTACCAAACTACCCTTGCCTTATTAAATGACAAAGATACCCTTACTCTATGAATGGAATTACAAGAATACCACTATCATTGTCTAATTACAAAAATATCCTTGTCTTAGTTAAAGAAATTACTACAATGCCATTTGCACAAATCCCTAGACTTGTCTTTAGACAATAATGAATCTAAGCCATTGGATCAAGATGATAACACAATAATTTAACCACATACATCATACACATTTCTGAATCACATACATGCACTAAAGGTTAAAAAATCTCCACTAACATCTTTGCACAAAACATGGAGCATTTTCATCCAACATGTTTGCATAAAACATGGAAACATGTTTGCATAAAACATGGAAACATGTTTGCACAAAACATGGAGCATTTTCATCCCAAAATTCAGCCAACATGTGTCCACAAATCATGCTCCAAGTGCTTTCCTTCTTCTGTTTTTTCCTCTAATCTTTCCACTATAAATACTCCTCAAACTCTCTTCAATTCAGAAAATCCCTAAGTGTTCTTTCTTTCTTATTCTATCATTCTTCTTATGTTCTTCAAAGACTTCTCTTGATCCTCTAAACTTCATCCAAACACTTAAATCCTAAGTCCAAACTTTCACTAGCCCTCACAAGAGTTACAATCTTTAACTCTAGTGAGAAATATTTTCTTAAGCACTCAAATTCTAGAGCCAAGATTCAAGGAGGGTCATCCACTCCAAAGACTCTTGTTCAAAGCTTAAGGAAGAAGAGAAGGACCTTTTTTAGACCCTATACAAGAGGTAGGAGTTTCTTCTTTATTTGTTCAAGTATTGTTGACTTCTAACTTTGCTCATGGATAGAATGCCTCAAACTTGAGTTATTGTCAAAAGTTTTGAGTAATTATATTTTTAGAAAACACAACATGTTATATTCTGCTATGAGTACTTTTATAATGTTATCAAACTCAAATATAACTTAAAAGATTGTATGTGAAACTTGAGTTAATAAAGATAACTTAAGACATGAACATGGCAGGTGCTGGAATTTCTAGTTAATTCTGGCAGTAGTTACTTCGAAAATTAGTGTTCATAAAATATGAAGGATCTCGAAATGAAAATATTTTTATTATAAACTAGACTCATTGTAGAACACTCTCCAAAAAGAATCACCTAAAACATAGTTTCCTAGCCCAAGATATAAATTTTTAAAGTAAAGCATAAGACTGAAACTCTTAATCTGACCTTGTAGTAGTAAAATAGGTGTAACTCACTCTAGAAAAATGCAAATGGATTGATTTCAACTTTGTGGAAAAGTGTGCTGAGAAAGTCTTGAAGGTAGCGTGATACTGTGAGAGTGCAATTTGGAAAGGTTCTGGCTAAGGAAAGACTTGGTATTTAAGCGTGTCCATTGTGACCCACCTCTCTTTCTTGGGAATCCTACTATGCACAATTTACAGTTGATTTACACTAATCTAAGATGATAGTGCTAAAAATTTTATTCTAAAAGATGTCAGAACTCTAAATAAAAGATTCAAGTCTTGTAAAGAGATAATTTTAAGGATTTAAGTAGAATAATAATCTTCAGGAGATATATATAAAAGTCATAATAAAAATATATAAAGAACCTCTAAAAATATCTTAAAGGGTATTAATGTATTAATGGAAATACTAAGAGTACAAAGAACACTAAGAGAAAAAGATAATACCAAGATATCCATAACCTATTAGGAACACTAGAGACCTAACTTGATAACTTAGGTTGCTTAATATGAATTATCTATGAGAATGTTTACTATGAGATTTACATGATATTTTCTATGTTACATGAAGTGATATACAGAAATGTGAATGTATTGATGAGATATGAAATGATAATGATAAAATGATTTACTGTGCCATGATTTATTAATGTGCATACATTCATGTTTCAAATGAAATAATAAATAGACCAACTCACTGCTCAATCCTCTTTGAGGATTAAGGTATTGATGATTTTACTCAGTGAGAATAAAAGTAAAACCTGAAAAAGTAGCAATGATAGTCTGGAAAAGTGGACTTGAGCTAAACCCACGGCTTAACCCCCTAAACCGTTGAGATCATGGCAACGGAAAGAAAACTAAAAGGTTGTGGCGACGGCCACGGTATGAGCTCATTACCCTTTTAGGGTGGTCTAAGGCATTGATGCATTCATCCCGTGAGTAATTAAGAAATATGTTGATGAAATAAATGAAAGATGATGATCATTAAACAAGTGAATGTTGAGGATGAGTAATCATGAAATGCATGCAGCTCCTAAATGATTATTGCTTATTAGTGGTTTTACATGATATGCTTATATGTATGCTTGATGAAATACTGAATGGATATTTTTGCTAATGTTCAAGATTAGTTTAAAAGTAACTGCACTTCGGCTAATCACGTTTGTGAAAGTTTGATAATTGAATCCTTACCTGTTCACCTTTTTATAATAAACCCGAAGTGACTGGGACAACAACAATGACAGTTTTAGTACAAGTAGGAACTCCTACTGAGAAATCATGTATTTCTCACTCCTATGTTTATTTTCCATTGTCGTTACCAGAGACAGACATGTCCACCTAAAGCAACGAAGCAGTGAGGAAGGAGGTAGCGCGTGAAGATTTCAAACCTTTCAAGTAGGAGCATTCCGAGCTTTAGTTACATTATAGTTTGTGAGAAACAATTAGTAATAGTAGAACTTATATTGTTATTTGTAATAACTTATCAGTATGATATATGCCCTATTGTGACATATGTATTAAGTGATTATATTCCAGTTTATGTGATAATAGTTCTACACTTAATCTCTTATTCTGCTTATTTAATTAAGTGTGCAATGTAACTTGATTATTATCTATAAAAGCGCTATGTATTTCACTTCTCGTTACAGGCTTAAGTTTTCAAAAAATTAATTTATTTTAAAAAAAATTTCCACTATTTTTCTAAGTTAATTTCAAAAGAAAATAAATGCAAGGCATAAGTGACAACTAATAGAATCCAAATGTGAACTTAAGCATAGTGGGGTTCTATTAGGGTGTTACACTTAGACCACCCTAAAGGGTAATGAGCTCATACCGTGGCCGTCGCCACAACCTTTTGGTTTTCTTTCCGTTGCCATGATCTCAATGGTTTAGGGGGTTAAGCCGTGAGTTTAGCTCAAGTCCACTTTTCCAGACCATCATTGCTACTTTTTCAGGTTTTACTTTTATTCTCACTGAATGAAATAATCAATACCTTAATCCTCAAAGAGGATTAAGCAGTGAGTTGGTCTATTTATTATTTCATTTGAAACATGAATGTATGCACATTAATAAATCATGGCACAGTTAATCATTTTATCATTATCATTTCATATCTCATCAATACATTCACATTTCTGTATATCACTTCATGTAACATAGACAATATCATGTAAATCTCATAGTAAACATTCTCATAGGTAATTCATATTAAGCAACCTAAGTTATCAAGTTAGGTCTCTAGTGTTCCTAATAGGTTATGGATATCTTGGTATTATTTTTTTCTCTTAGTCTTCTTTGTACTCTAAGTATTTCCATTAATAAATTAATACCCTTTAAGATATTTTTAGAGGTTCTTTATATATTTCTATTATGACTTTTATATATATCTCCTGAAGATTATTATTCTACTTAAATCCTTAAAATTATCTCTTTACAAGACTTGAATCTTTTATTTAGAGTTCTGACATCTTTTAGAATAAAATTTGTAGCACTAACATCTTAGATTAGTGTAAATCAACTGTAAATTGTGCATAGTAGGATTCCCAGGAAAGAGAGGTGGGTCACAATGGACACGCTTAAATACCAAGTCTTTCCTTAGCCAGAACCTTTCCAAATTGCACTCTCACAGTATCACGCTACCTTCAAGACTTTCTCAGCACACTGTCCCGAAAATATATCTCGCATTCTATATTTTCGTGGTGTAAAACTTTATGCATAGCATACATAAGTGTGTTTGTAGATGTGTTAGCTTTTCCACAAAGTTGAAATCAGTCCATTTGCATTTTTCTAGAGTGAGTTACACCTATTTTACTACTACAAGGTCAGATTAAGAGTTTCAGTCTTAGGCTCTATTTTAAAAATTTATATCTTGGGCTAGGAAACTCCGTTTTAGGTGATTCTTTTTGGAGAGTGTTCTAGAATGAGTCTAGTTTATAATAAAAATATTTTCATTTCGAGATCCTTCATATTTATGAACTCTAATTTTCGAAGTAACTACTACCAGAAATCATTAGAAATTCCAGCACCTGCCATGTTCATGTCTGAAGTTATCTTTATTAACTCAAGTTTCACATACAATCTTTTTAAGTTATATTTGAGTTTGATAACATCATAAAAGTACTCATAGCAGAATAGAATATGTTGTGTTTTCTAAAAATATAATTATTCAAAACTTTTGACAATAACTCAAGTTTGAGGCATTCTATCCATGAGCAAAGTTAGAAGCCAACAATACTTGAACAAATAAAGAAGAAACTCCTACCTCTTGTGTAGGGTCTAAAAAGGGTCATTCTCTTCTTCCTTAAGCTTTGAACAAGAGTCTTTGGAGTGGATGACCCTCCTTGAATCTTGACTCTAGAACTTGAGTGCTTAAGAAAATATTTCTCACTAGAGTTAAAGATTGTAACTCTTGTGAGGGCTAGTGAAAGTTTGGACTTAGGATTTAAGTGTTTGGATGAAGTTTAGAGGATCAAGAGAAGTCTTTGAAGAACATAAGAAGAATGATAGAATAAGAAAGAAAGAACACTTAGGGAGTTTCTGAGTTTGAGGAGTATTTATAGTGGAAAGATTAGGGAAAAAACAGAAGAAGGAAAGCACTTGGAGCATGATTTTTGGAAACATGTTGGCTGAATTTTTGGGATGAAAATGCTCCTTGTTTTGTGCAAACATGTTTCCATGTTTTATGCAAACATGTTGGATGAAAAATGCTCCTTGTTTTGTGCAAACATGTTTCCATGTTTTATGCAAACATGTTGGATGAAAATGCTCCATGTTTTGTGCAAAGATGTTAGTGGAGATTTTCTAACCTTTAGTGCATGTATGTGATTCAGAAATGTGTATGATGTATGTGGTTAAATTATTGTGTTATCATCTTAATCCAATGGCTTAGATTCATTCTTGTCTAAAGACAAGTCTAGGGATTTGTGCAAATGGCATTGTAGTAATTTCTTTAACTAAGACAAGGATATTTTTGTAATTAGACAATGATAGTAGTATTCTTGTAATTCCATTCATAGAGTAAGGGTATCTTGGTCATTTAATAAGGCAAGGGTAGTTTGGTAATTTCCTTTACATAGAAAGGGCATTTTCGTAATTTCCACTAAGTGATGGCATTTTCGTAATTCTTTGCATTTTTCTCTAGACATACTTAAGTAGTCTATTTGTTGTGTTTCATAACATTTGTCTAGATTCTCTTGGTTTTGCTATCGCTAATTAAGATTAATATTTATCTTAGTTATAAATTTGGGGATGTTACAAATGTCACGTACTCCCCTAAAGAAAACTGTTCGCCATCAGTGGAATGGCGTTGTCCTCAGCAGGGGCATTACGACCAGCTGGTGGATCGGAGTCGAGGAGGAGGAGGACGACGGATCATCTCCATGAGGGGGCATAGGTGGTGCAGGTGGAGCTACGAACTCAACAGGGTGTGCCATGTGTAAGGGCACACCGTCATAAGGAAAAGCAGGGTCAAACTCACCAGTAAAAATGGAGGTACTAAAAGAATGGCTGAAGAATAGATAAGCTCGTATCTGAGAATATGCTACTACATATAGTGAATCCATGTCAGGATCGTAGTGCCATTGCCATTGGGGTGAGTCAAGGAAGAAGATCACTGACGGCATCTGTAGCGTCTGAGCACAATACAAAATATACACAAATAGGGATGAGAATATTATATAATTCTCAGTAGGCCTCACCAGTAATCAAAATCTAATAAACAAAACATAAGTAGCAATTTCATTCTTACAAGCATTATCAAGTAAGCTTATATGCAAAAATAACAATAAACTATGCATAGTCATAGGAATAATTATTAATGTATATAATTCAAGTAAGTCAAAATGTAACATGGTAGTAACCATAAGTCTTTCTCTTGTAATTCATGGAATTCAATTAGTGCAGTTGTTTCTTTTTTTTTTTTTAACATAGGGAAGGCTTAGACTCATATCAAGCAATATCTGTAGTGGATAACTCCATAAAGGACAATAAACTGTTAGGACATCAGCTCATTCCTATTCGTGATCATCGAACTTCAATTTTTTTCATTTCCAAATCACACACAGTTCTATTCCTAGTCGATACCTCTACCGACTCATGCAATTTCCTGGGAAGTTCTTTTTTTTTGCCTTCCCTCTTTACTGCACATAAGCCTTGTTTTTGTTTTCCCCATATGTTAAAATATGCATCATTAAATCTCACCTATCCTCTTTTGTCATATAAATGCATCATATACTTTTTTTTTTCAAAGGCTTGCTCACATTACACATAGACATTCAGGTACATTAGAGTCTCATTTATGCCTTGTAAGTAACTCTTTAAAAAACCATTAGCATGCATTCATATACCACATATGTTGACTAAGTACCATGTTGATGTCAATTTAAGACATTCTCTCATTTCTAGCATCTTGGCAGGTTTACCACTCTGGTAACAATATTTACTTTCCATATCAAATGGCTAATTAAATGGCCACAAAAATTGTCTATGACATGTCAATATGTCTAGTAGTCCCTGTAAAAGTTTAATAGGAAACAGAGCTCTCTAACCATGTTAAATAAATTTTACAAATTTAGTGGTCAGAGAACACTTATTCACAGCCCAGACTAGAGTTCTCTTAATTTTTAGCCCTAACAAATGATGAAATCAACTCAAAATAAAAATCACAGTTACACTTCAAGAAGTCCAACTCCCTGTAAAAATTTCAGATGATAATTCAATCATTTGCTATGGTAATAAAATCATACAAAATCGGAGCTTCAGTCCCCACAATCCAAACAGCAAGGTTACCTTTTCAGTTTCTGATTTTTTTAAGGTAGTAAAACATAAAATTTGGGCTCAAGAATTTTCGTGTAAGTCCAAGATGTTAACTCCAACATATATTTTTCTCAGCTCATAACTATGATCACAAATATGTCTAAAAATTCATGAGATTTCACGGTCTACAGCCAAACTGAAATTTCAGCAGCACAACCCTAAATTTCTTTTGACAAAAAGGATTTTTATCCTCATCCAAACACATCATAAAAATTCATACACTAATAATCATATATCATCAACCCACTCAATTAAAAATTTCGAACATAATCACATAATAAATGAGAAATATAAATTTTGCAAGAAAAGACTCAATAAAACCCTACTTTAAAAGCTTTTGAGCTTTATACTTCAAAGGATGTCCTAAGAGATCTATCTTCATTCCAAGGCACCAATTTCAGTACCAAACCTTCCTTAGGCAGTGAGGAAGTGAGGTATCAAGGTGAGGATTTGAGATTTCAATCAGTTAGATTTGTAGGTATTGATGTGTGGAATAAGTTTAGTAAAGGAAGTTTATGATTCTAACAAGTCTAGGCTATGAGTTTTGAGTTTTAAACCAAGCTTTTCAAGGTTTTTGTGAAGCAACCATGGAGTTTCTACTTTCTTCTTGCTGTATGAGACTTGAGGATGAAATTTATGGAGTTATGTGGCTAATACTTATCTTATATCATGTGATAAATCATTATTTTAATATAAAATCTAATTTCTTTATAAGATGAAACAAATATGGATGGCTAGGATTTGATCTTGTTGTTCAAGATCAAATCTTAGCCATTCATTTGATTTAAATGGATATGCATTACCTATTTGTAGTGATTAAATCATCTTTCGATGTTAAAAATCATACATTGAAATTTTACTGAACCATTTCTAAGTATAAAATCTTTATTCCCAACCATTTCTAATCTTAATTCTATAATTTCTCAATTTTGGGCTTGATGACTATCCCCACAAACCAACACGGGTCTTTTTGGCATGCTTTATCCTCACTTACACGCTTCCTAAAAATTTCAAAGGAAAAATCCATCATTTGCTATGATAACAAAATTATAGAAATTCATAGCTTCAGATTCAACATTTCAGGCAGCATAGTTACAACTTCAGTCCTTGATTTTTCTTATGTAGTAAAAGTCTTTATTATGCACCATAAAAATTCTCAGAGTTTCCTTAGGATATTAGCTTGAACAAATAATTTTTATAGCTCATAAAAATGACTAGAATTGGACTAGAAAATTCATGAATAAATCCTGTCCTGTTGAAATCCGAAAATCCAGCAGCCTAGCCAAAACTTCTTTTGAAAAAAATCATTATTTAACCTCATCCAAACACTCAACCAAAATTAACACATCAATATCAACATATTATCATCAAATATAACCAGAAATTTCAGAATAAAACACATAAAAAATTTTGAGAATAATTTTGAAAGAAAAAAGGCCAAAGAAAACCCTAGTTGAGTGGCTTTAAGGGATGGTTTGAGGCAAAATTGAATTCATATTGTGAATGAATGCCTATATATGTTTTATGCATGCAATTTGAAAAAAAAAAGGAGTAAATGATACATTGACCTAAGTTCAATAGCAATAAGTAAAAATAGATGAGATCCTTTCAACTAATCGAGGGCAAATAAGGTGATGAATGATCTTTTCGACTTGTCGAGGGCAAATTAAATGATCCTTTCGACTTTGTCGAGGGCAAATAGAGTGATATATGATCCTTTCGACTTTGTCAAAGGCAAATAGACTGAGATGTGACCCTTTTGACTGTGTCAAGAGCAAATAGAGTGAGATATGATCCTTATGATCATTTTGACTGTGTCAAGGGCAAATAAAGAGATATAAGGTTCTCTTCGATTTGTTAAGGGAAATTACAACTAAGTTCACTACATTTAGCATATGTCTGATCATGTTATATTTAAAAGTTTGACAAGAATGATGTTGTACTTGGGAGGGTGTTACACTCAAGGCCTAGTTTATTATCATGATAGCTTGATGATGAGTGTCTCTAGATGATGACTTTGTGTTCATCTCAAAGATGTAATACCCCGATTTCTGTTAGAGGGAAAATGACCAAAATGCCCCTTGAGGTCGTTTTCTGCCCGGAACTCGAGGATAGCTGATCCGGTAGTCCTTGAGGGGCTAACTCAATGTATGAAGGGGATTCTATGTATTAGAATGTTTAATAGAGCAGAAGAATTTCATTTCAGAGGTTTCTGTGCGTAAATGACCAAAATACCCTTACAGTAATTTAAGGCAGTTTTGAATTTTGTTTTGACCCGGACTTGTCCTGGAAGTCTAAAACAATGTTTTTAAGGCATAACCTATGTTTGTTTAAGTCCCGGTAGCCCCGGGCAGTTTTTGAGTAAAATTACGATTTTACCCCTACTTGATACATTTTAAGCTTAACAAGTTACTTAACTCGAAACCTAAGCAATATTAGGCTCTAATGAAAGGTTAATTAATTTCCCTAATTAATCTAGAGCTAAAATAATTATTTAAGGTGGATTAGAGCCTAAAATTGCTTAAAGATACTTAAAACCCATTTTTAGTCATATTTCTTCAAGAAAGCATATAGGAATAGTATTTTTACTATTCACATTCCTATTTCCAAGAAAAGGTGATTGCTCCCTAATCTCTAGTCAATAAAGTTTGACTCCACATTCTCCATATGCTTGAAATTCAAACATTCAAAGAATTTTTTTTTTTTTAGTCATTCAAGGATCACCTCAAGTCACACCACATCATCCACATCATGCTTCACCATGATTACACTTTTCCCTAATTCAAGAAAATATGTCATTCCCTAGGTTTGTAGTCATTTTAGTGTTTAGGGTTTAGTCATTTTTAATCAAGATTCTCACCCCTTCTATCTCTCTTTCTTTTCCGTCATGTCTTCATATCAGGATGGCGATGTTCGTTCTGTTTATCGGCACCCCCACATGGGAGGTCCACTTTGACCCAGAGCTACAGTCATACCATTTTGAAAGGCACTGTACAGTTAGAGTCTTTATGTTCATGGGATGCCCATTTGCATATCCTATATATAGCTATCGTTTCTCCCCGACTTCCTCGTACGACGATGATATGGTCTTCGAGCATGCACATACACCTAACGAGAGGACCCGCCGCATGCACACCACTGCACCTGCCGATTGTGTGCCCATTCCAGACATACTCCGTCCATGGATTGGTTATGTTCCCCCCTTTCAGGGTCGGCAGTAGTAGATCCCTTGGAAGGTCTAGTGCATACACACCACATATAGTTTAGGATAAACCTTCTTTTGTTATGAGGTTATCCAGCTTAGGTGCACTACGGCAGGGGTGTTATTTCTTATGCTTTCCTTATGTTTTTATTTTAGTTGTATTCATGTTATGTTGTACTAAACTAAGTCCCGCCTTCGGGTGGGCGTATTATGATATTAATGTAGTACTTCCTTGATGTGTTATTGATTGTTCCATGATTTGACATGCCTTTTTATTTTGTGATTCATCCTCATGTTTTACAATATATGTTAACGCATGTTTATGTTATAAGCGACTCTCACTTTGCTTTTATATTTCAAAACAAAATTTTACCCGTATTTTTCGCTAAGTATTTTAAGGAAAGATTTTAAAGAATAAGACTAAGAAGTAATAACCTAATGATTAACCGAAATATGTTCTAAGAGTGTTGGGTTAAAATTAGAATGTTACAATTTTTCCATGGAAATCAAGGACGGCCAGTCCTGGCTATCCTCAAGGGGAAGTTTAATGTCTAAAGGGGGCTAGATGTGTTTTGGGTGGCAATAGTTGTGAAAATCTCAATTCTTGGTTTCTCTCGTATGTAAAATTACCAAACTGCTCCTAAGGTAATTTAACGAGGGATTAAGTAACAACCGGACCCGATCATTACCTGGGAGTTGGATATGTTGATTTAAGGGGATATATAATATTTGGGTGAGTTTTGGGGAGCTTTTGTGTAAAATTACCATTTTACGCCTAGTTAATGCTAATTAAGCTCAATTAAAGTAATTAAGGGAATATAGGCAATATTAGACTCTAATTAAAGATTAATTATTTTTATTACTTAATTTTGACTCAAAATAATTATTTTGAGTTAATCAAGGCCCAAGAATGGTTAAAGAAACTTAATTTCCATCCTTAATAAAAGATTAATGAGAAAAAGATAAAAGTACTTTATGAGAAGAAAAGTAAAAGTAAGGGACAAATGGTACATTATCTCTCCTACTTTCTCTTAAGATTAAGGACATATTGGTATTTGAATTTTGAATTAATTAAGGTTATCCCCATTAATCATGTAAGACACCCCTCTAACCTTGTTTTGAAAGCCTTAAACACCTAATTACCAATCCTTAACCATTCCCCTAATTAAATCTACCCTTAATCCTAATTCTATTAAACACAAAACACAAAAATATCCTATCTAACCACACCATACAGCTACTGCCCTCTTCCCTTCTAGTTCTCTCATGTTGGTTTTTTAAACACATAATCACTCAAACACTCACTCATACTCTCATTCCTTCCTATCACTTTTTTTGTTCATAACTTGAGAACCAAGTTGTGCTAAAAATTCTCTCTTTCTCTCCATCCCAAACTTTCTTCTTCTTCTTATACACCTTCTATAACATCCTAATTTATTAACCCAATACTCCTACAACGTATTAGGGTTAATCATTAGTTATTACTTCTTAGTCTCATTCTTTTGATTAAAATACTTAGCGAAAATTATGGGTAAATTTTTTTTGAAAACATAAAGCAAAGTGAGAGCCGCGTGAAACTTGAACAAGCGTCGGTGATAAGCATAACTCAAATATAAAGGAAGCACAAACATGAACATCAAATAACTTCACAACAGTAAGTAATGGCACATCAAGGATAATACTTCATTAATATTCGTAACATGCCCACCTAAGGGTGGGACTTAATTTAGTACAAGGAAATACAAATATAACAGGAAAGGAAATAGAGTAGAAACGAAAGTACAAGGAAAGCGCAAATAAAAATGCTCATACCCTAGTGCACCTGAAGTGGATAACCTCATAACAAAAGAAGGTTTATCCCTACTACGGGTGGTGTGTGTGCACTAGCTCTCCTCAAGATGCTCTACTGTTGGTGGCAGCAATCCTTGGGGGACAGGGGTATGTAACGGGGGAACTGCTTGAGCTCCTCAGGCGTAGGCCAGTGGAGTGGGGATCGGATATGTGATGGCTGCACATGCACTCCATGATAGGGGCGCCTCTCGGTTCTCCTTGCCAACCTCGGTTACGTCATCGTCGCCTCTATAACACCCTAATCCTTAACCCAACTTTCTAGAACACATTAGGTTAATCATTAGGTTATTACTTCTTAGTCTCATCGTTTTATTAAAATACTTAGCGGAAATTACGGGTAAATATTTTTTGAAAACATAAACCAAAGTGAGAGCCGCGCTCTTATCTAGACGAGGGACATAAATATCCACCATAAGGAACACAAAAGTTAAAGCAAGAAACAATAGAACAATGATCATCACAACAGCGGAAACATTTCATTAATAATAATATAGTTGGAATACATAGGTAGTCACACCCTTATAGAAATGGGCTTAACTTGGAATACACAAGAAAATAGAAATACAATAGAAGCAAGAAAGCAGTCAAGTACATGGTGTGATGGCAAAAGAAAAACCCACTACACTATCCTCCTACCAAGCTATGAGTACTAGTCTAAAACCCCTTCCCAAAAAGGTACCACCGAAGGGGAGATCCTCATGATTGCTCGGGCACTCAAATAGCTCTCCGATGAGGTCTAGTGACGACGGGGGTCCTAGGGTGATGGAGGTAGGTAATCGGGGAACCGCTCATTCTCCTCCTGAGTGGGCCAGTGAAGTGGGAAAAGAACGCGTGTTGGCTAGACGTGAGCCCCTCGACGCGGGCTCATCTCGGCTCTCCTCACCAAGCGTGGCTGTATCACTGTATCTTCACTCTCCTCTCGCCTAGATAGGGGAAAGGGAGCAAAACTCTCCGAATAGACTTGCATCGGTGAGTCCTTGAACGGATCGGTCTCCGACCTCCTCGAGCGAGGCACATACTCCGGGTAGTCACAAACAGCTGAGACGGACGAGCGTTTACGATGCATCTGCTCGTCGCGAGGGCGGGTATGCTTGAACATCAAGTCGTCGCCACCAAAAGGAGCGATAGGAGTGAACTGGTAGCTGGACACCAGATAAGCAAAAGGTCGACCCATGTACATAAAAACACGAATGACACAGCGACCCTCAAAGTGGTAGGAACGATGCACCTCCCAAACGGGCGTGTTAATGAAAACCACGAATATCGCCATCGATCTCTGAAGATGTGACGGAAGAAAGAGGAAGAAGAGAAAAGAGTGAGAATTCTTACTAAAGAATCTCAGTAGGAGTCTCCTATCCTAGGGTTACATCGTTCACATCCTTAGGAACCTTGGGTTTAATTATAAAAGGTGTACATACATAAAAGATTCATTATTAGAGTTTATAAAACCAATTATCCAAGGTTCATTCCTTTTAGCATGTATCTTGATGTTATGAATGCAACATACTAAAACATGAATGCATGGCAATGCCTCAATCAAATATCTCAATGAATCACAGCTTCAAGAAAGCACACAAGTGGCATAAAGGGCATATAACTTTCAAGTGGATCTTTCCTCAACTTCGTGACATCAATCATGGTACTTCAGCATAATAAGGCCACCCTAAAATAACCAGGTTATGAGCTCATACCTCAGTTAGTTGTCACTAGCCCTTGCTTATTATCTGAATAAGCGAAACATAATAAAATAATCCCGACTACGCAAGTACGGGTAGAGGGCAAAGGATCACCTCTCTTAGGATATACCCTCTTTGAAATGCTTTGCGGGCATCAAGCCACAGCAATTTATCCGCTTTGGTAGGCTGCATCTACACATACCCTCACGGATTTGTCTTGCCTGGGGGTGCTCGGCCGAACCGGTGTTACCCAAGAAAGCGCGTCTCAGTGCTTTGTCACATAAAATTCTCCTGGGGGTGCTTGGCCAAACTGGTGTCACCCAGGGTTTTCAACTCATGTGATACTTTATAACATTTCTTCAACCCTTTTAGGTTTGACGGAAATTCGGCAACATAACAGCTGTTAAATCGAATTTCCTTCAAACCGAAACTTATGCCACAAGCTATTCACACAACATATTCTTCATTTAAACCTCATGCTATGATAAACTTCATATGTCAAACAATCATTTCCTCATGCATCATAAACATCTCAACATGTTATTGCACCATATAAACATCATAGCATTAAGAATTTCTTAATGTCTTATGCATTGACCCTTAAGGTCCTTAACTTACAATCTAAGTTATAAATCATCACAACTTAATCTCTCGGGTACCTATAGGCTCACATCTAAGTATTCCTCACTCAACACTATGATCACAAATATCTCTAAACCTCAAGAATACAAAATCTAAAATTCTAATTTTACGGATACCTAGGAGTCACAACAATGACCCTTTCTAAGTCTGGTTTGCTCCTAAGGCATCAAGATCAAGCCCTAAACCAATTATGAGTTATTCTTTCACATTTAAACTAATTTAAATCCATCATTATCATTTCTAAACCATGATGGAAATAATCTAGAAAAATCAATTACCAAGGGGTCTAAAACTCTCAAATTAATTCTTTTCTAGTTACTAATTTCTCTAATCTTTCACATATGAATTTTAACATCAATTATACACAAACATACTCATGTTGTCATCATCCAAACAGAATAAACAGGGAGCATATCATGGCAAGGAAGAATCGAAAATACATCTTCATACAAAGGCACAAAACTTGGTTTCTAAAGCACATAAAATACTAGTTTCTCTTAGAACCTTTTCAAGACTTTCAAAACTCATTTATAAACATTTTTATCATCTAAAATCATCAAAATAATTGTAAGGGCAGTAGCTAAATTAAATTTACCTCAAGAGGTCCTAAATTTATAAAACTTTGTTCTAGACATTTCTTGTACTCATATAAGCTTAGAAAAATTATGAAACATAAGATTTGATATTTGTAACAAACCAAACCTCTTAGGGCCAAAAATCAAAGACCAATGAACACATATTTTCAAGTCTTTGTTTGAGACAATAATGGGTAAGTCTATGAGCCCTAAATCCCTTAAGTTGTGACATAAAAGTAAATATGCAATGCACTTTATTTTAGTCTTTAGTTAGAGGTGAGGACATAAAGTAAATATGCTATGCAACTCCTTATTATCTTTAGAAATTTAGTGAGAACATAAACATAAATATGGAAATGCAAGTTCATTTTATTAACCTTGAGCATTTAGTGATGACATAGAATATAAACATGAATGCAAAGTCTTTTATCTTAAATTAGAGCTCATATGAGACATTTTAAAAAGAACAACAAATCTCAACCCAACACTTATCTCATCACAAAGAGGGCTTTAGAGTTCTTGAACCAAGTTCTCAAGGGAACTATGAGGTTCTTGAACATCATCATCAAGCTCAAAAGAAACAAACTTTCAAAGAACATAAAACCTCAAATAAAAGGGAACCAAAACTGAAACCTTGTGAGGAAGAAAGACAAGGAAAACCGAAACCATTAGCAAGAAGAAGTAAAGGTGTTCTTGAGCTAAAATCATTTTGAGTTAGAAAGTAAATATGAAACTTAAAGAAAATAAAAACTCAAGCTCTAGAGATTCCTTTGAGATGAACACATAGTCATCATCTAGGAGCTCTCATCATTGAGCTATCATGTACCAAACAAGGCCTCTTGGCCGAAACTAAGAGGAAGAAAAACAAAGGAAAGTTTCAAAAAGAAATCCAAGAGAAAGCTAGAGAAAAACTCATTTTCAAGAAAAACAAAGTTTAGAAAAAACTCCCACTTAGAGTGAAGATAAAAAGCTTGGTCTTTGAAAAGGAAATGAGATGAACAACTCCTCCTTGAGGGTTGATGATGATTCGGCCAAGGGGGGATGAAGAGGTTGGAGATGTGTTTTGGATGAGGTTGTGTTTGAGGTCAAGTGTTTGAGAGTTTGATGGTGGTTCAAGGTTGTGAGGTGGTGTTTAGAGGTTATGAGATGATTATGTGATGAAAGGATGAAGAGGATGAAGATGAAGAGAAAAGAAGAACTCTCTTGAAACTTGAGAGAAAAGGAAAGGAAACTCAAGAAAGCTTAGAAAACTAAAAGTTTGCAAATGAGCTAAAGTGTTTGCAAGTTCTTCTAATGTACCTATTTATAGAAAAACAAAACAATTGAGGCTTACTCAAGGAGGCCTTGGCCGTAGCAAAAAGGGAGGGAAAAGGAAGAGAAAAATATCTCTTCCAATGTGTCATTCAAGCATGGTTTGAAGTATGGAGGTTATGATGCAAAGCATGGCTTCAAGTAAGATGATTTGAGTGAATTTTCCTTTCAATTTTGAATGAAATAATTCTTCTATAAGCTAGGCATGGCTGGTTGTTTTTGGGCCACAAATAAATGAGGAAAATAGCTTAATTCATTTAGTCATTCACTTGAAAAATCAAGCATGGTGGAAAGTATGACAATGTATGGTGAGTATGACTTGAGGTATGGCTTTGGAGTGTCAAAAATTTGAGCATGTGATGAATATGGGGGAGGGCATGCTTCGGCCAGATTGGGCAGCAAGAAAGAGGAAGAAAAATCTCTCATGTAATTGGGTGTTAATGATAGGTTTAAGTGTGTATTAGTTTAGATATAAGGTTAGGAGTTATTAAGCATAAGTTTAGGTAACTAAGAATGGGGTTTAAGAGTTTTATGACAAGGTTAAGGAGTGCTCATACACATTTAGAGAGTTTAAAATTCATTTTATGAGTAAACAAGGTAGACAAATTTCCATGATTTAAGGAATTGGAAAGAGAAAACACTATTCAAGATTCCATGACTAGGAATCTTGAATTTAAAATAAGATTTCAAGTTGTAATTAAGCATTCTTAGGTTCTAATTAACTTTAATAAATTATTTTGACTCAAGATTAATTATGAAAATTAATTAATCTTTGATTAGAGCCTAATATTGCTTAGGTTTGCTTAATCATGCGATTAAGCTCACTCCCCTCTTGCACGAACTGGGGAGTGGGGCCAAAACTCTCGCTGTACATGTGGATCGGCGGATCCTCTGAGGGGTCATCTCCAAATGCTGAGAATGAGGCACGTAATCCAGGTGGCCGCGGGCGGCGGATCCAACAATGTAGGTATGCATAACTCGCTCGTTGTGCATCCGTTCAGGCTCGAAGACCATATCGTCACCATAAGGAGATGTCGGGGAGAAGCGGTAGCTATGTACAGGGTACGTGAAGGCACGTCCTACATACATGAAGACTAGAACGGCATAGTATCCCTCAAAATGGTAAGATCCGTGCTTCGGATCAAAGTGCACCTCCCATATCGGATTGTCGATGAAAACCACAAACGTCGCCATGATTTGAAGATGTGACGGGAGAGATAGAGGGAAAGAAAAGGGAGTGAGAATCTTGCTAAAGAATCTCAGTAAGGAACCTCCTATCTAGGGTTACATCGTATACATCCTCAGGAACCTTGGGTTTGTTATAAAAAAGGGTGAGCGTGCATATAAGTCTCTTATTAGATTTATGAAACTTAATTATCCAAGGTTCGTTCCTTTTATAATGGATCTTAATATCATGAATGCAACATTTTAAAGCATGAATAGATGGTAATGCCTTATACAAGTAATTCAATAAATCATTGCATTAAGAAGCATACAAGTGGCATATAAACTTTCAAGTGGAACTTTCCTTAATATTGTGACTTTAGAACATTATACTTTAGCATCATGGCACCACCCTAAAACATCATCTAGGTTACGAGCTCATACCTTAACTAGTCGTCACTAGCTCTTACTTATCCTATGATAAGCAAAAACATAATAATCCCGACTCCTCGAGTACGGGCTAGGGGGCTTAAGGATCACCTCTCATGGGATATTTCCTTCTTTGAAATGCTCTACTTGTAACTAGTACACAATGATATTGTCCGCTCTGGCAAGCTCAATATCAATACCCTCATAGTTGTGTTTTCCTAGGGGTGCTCAGCCGAACCGGTGTTGTAACGCCCGGGGACGAGGACGAGGAGTGATCGCCGGTGCAAAGAGGGCACGGACAAGGAGCGGCTCCTCGCAAGGTCCTCTAAGCGGAGGGGTATATGAATGAACCGATTACACACCCGAATGAGAGGGATCCTAAGATTGTATAGGTATGAGACTATACAGTTGAGGAGGGCTTGTATGAATTGATTTGCACTACCTATACCAACAAGATGCATCTTCTTTTCGGTAGCCCAAACTGAAAGAACTCCATAGTTAAGCGTGCTTGACCTGGGGTAATTTTAGGATGGGTGACCTCCTGGGAAGTTTTCCTAGGAAGCATGTGAGTGAGGACAAAGCATGCTGAAAAGACCTGTGTTGGTTTGTGGGGACAGTCGTCAATCCATAAAGCAGCAGGGGATGTTATAGGTGTCACCTAGGAATGCGTCTCAGTGCTTGTCACATAAAAATCTCCTGGGGGTGTTCGGCCAAACCGGTGTCACCCAAGGTTTTATCTCCTATGATTCTCAAAAACATTCTCAAGTCCTTTAAATTTGACGGAGTTTCGGCAGCATAATTGTTGTATACCGAATTTCTTTCAAATTTACTTTATGCCACGAAACTCATAACACATACACATTTCTCATTCAACTTTCATAATCATGCAAAACTTAGAATCACGTTAAAGTGCTCATCATAATACATGTATCATCACATTATTCTCTAATCAATAAACTTATTGCATCAAGGAACCTAAGGTGTCTTATGCTTGACCCTTAAGGTCTTAAATCTTAAATCTTGAGTTCTCTAATCATTAAATCTTAACATTTATGCACCTATAGGTCCATAACTAATTATTCTCACTATTTACTATGATCACAACTTACTCTAAATCTTATTAATGCAGAATCTATATTTTTCATTTTACTGGTACCTAGGAGTCACAACTTTGACCCTTTCTAAGTCCGGTTTTCTCCTAAAGTACTAAGATCAATTCCTAAACCAATTATGAGAGATTCCTACACATTTACACTAGTTATAAATCATTATTAGTAATCTCAACCATGCTGGAACAGAATCCATAAAATCTCATTTCTAAGGGTTCTAAAAGTTTCATTTTAATTCTTTTCTAATTACTAACTTATCTTAGCTTTCTCAAATTAATTCTAACATTAATTATACATGAACATACTCATTTTAACGTTATAGAAGCATCATCATATAGTGATCAATTCATCCAAACAAAATCGTGAACATAATCATCATATAATGCATATAATTTCATTTCTAACATATATAAATTGCTAGTTTCTCTTAGAACCTTTTTGAAACTTCTAAAACTCATTGGAAAAGATTTCATTTCATTAAAATCACCATGAATAAAATAGAGGCAGTAGCTACTTCAAAATAATTTCAAGAGGGGGTTAAATCATAATACCATGCTTAGAAGATTTTCTAAGATCATCTAAGCTTAAGAGAACCATAAATCGTAGGTTTTGGCACTTGTGACTAGATGAAACTTAAACTAAGCTCATCATCATCACATGGCCGAAAATCATGTTTATAAACACTTTTATTTCCAAACTTTACTTGAGATAACAAGGGACAATTCTTTGAGCTCTAATTTATTTAAGTGATAGCAAGAATATAAACATGCTATGCACTTCATTTTATCTTCATTAGAAGAGTAAAGTGAGTGCTTGAAATAAATATGAGATGCAACTCATTTTTATCTTTGAGATTAGGTGATGACTTGAAAAGTAAACATGGAATGCAAACCTTGAAAGTAAATATGATAATGCAAGTTCATCTATTTATTCTTGAGAGTTTAGTGATGACATAAGAAGTAAATATGCTATGCAAGGCATAAATTTAACTATGAACGCTAGTTCATTATTATATGTCACTAGAGCACATACAAGACTTTAAAAGAATTAAAATCACAATCCCAACCATAATCTCATTAAGGTAAAGCAATCTCTAGAGTTCTAAGTACCATGGTTTCAAGGAAAACTCATGGTTCTTTGAACACCATCATTGAGCTCAAGGAAATGAAACCAAAACACAACTTCAAAGAAAAAGGAAAGCTAGGAACCGAAATCACAAGGAAAATACACCATGTTCTTTATTATGTACTAAAGACCCCTATCTAGAGTAAACTCTAGAACGTGTCGGCCAACTTTAAGGTTGACAAGGGTAGGCCTTGAGCTTTTTGAAATCCTTGATTATTTTTCTTAAGTTGAAATCATTGGTGAGCTATGTAGTCATAAGAGAAACTTTGGAGAAAGAAAGAAAGAAAACTCAAGCTTTAGATGTCTCATTGAGATGAACACAAGGTCATCATCTAGAGACAGTCATCATCAAGCTATCATGATGAACAGTAGGCCTTGAGGCCAAAAAAGGAAAAAGGAAAAAGGAAATGAGAAGGAAAACCGAAAAGAAACCAAGAGAAACATAAGGAAAATAACATTTTCTTTAAGAACAAAGCTCATTTGAGTAAAAAGAAATAAGGTAAAACAACTCCTTACCAAGGTGATGATGATAATTCGGCCTTGAGGAAAGAAAAGGAAAGGAAATGTGTTTTGGATGAGTTTGTGTTTGAGGATGAGAGTTTTGGTGCCTTGATGATGATCTAAGGTGGTGGTGTGGTGGTTTGAGGTTGTGATTCAAAGAGGGGATGAAGAAAATGAAGATGAAGGAAAGCTCTTGAAGCGTGAGAGAAAAAGAAGAACTTGCAAGAATGCTAGAAACTTTAAACTTAACAAATGAACAAAAGTGATACAAGTTCATCCAAGGTAGCTATTTATAGAAAAATCAAAATAATAAGGAGTGAATGGAGGAGGAGTGGCTGTAGCACTCAAGGCCTTGGGGGAGAGAAAATATCTCTTACAAGTTATCATACAAAGCATGGTTGAAGGTATGATAAGCATGGGCTAAGCATGGATCAAAGTAAGGTGTTTTCTCTTTGAATTGAATAGAAATAAATTATTATGAGTGGAGGAGGAGGGCTGACGGTTTGGACAGCAAAAAGGGGAGGGGGGAAATTGTCTCATTCATTTAGTCATTCAAAGTATGGCTTGGAGTATGATCAAGCATGGTGCAAGGTAAGGTGCAAGCATGGTGAAAGCATGGCTATGGAATGCAAAGCAAATTCAACATGTGGGAAATGAGGGGGGGAGGCTTCAGCCAGCCTATGACAGCCAATGGGGACGAAAATTGTTTCATCTAAATGTGTGTTAATGATGTGTTTAAGTGTAATCTATATTAAGCTCAAGGTTAGGAGTTTAAGTAAGTGTTTAGGTAGTTAAGGATGTAATTAGGAATCTCAAGACATGATTAAGGAGTGTTCATACATTATTAGAGGGAATTAAAACTCATTTTATGCATAAACAAATGTAGACACAATTCCTTAATTTAAGGAATTGGAGAGAGAAAACACTATTCAAGATTCCATGACTAGGAATCTTGAATTTAAAAAGAGGTTTAAGTTTAATTTGAGCAATTTTATATTCTAATTGACTTTAATAAATTATTTTGACTCTAGATTAATTATGAAAATTAATTAATCTTCGATTAAAGCCTAATATTGCTGAGGTTTGCTTAATTACGTGATTAAGCTCAAAAACACTATACTAGGGACAAAATTGTAATTTTGCACAAAAACTGCCCAGGACCACCGGGACTTAAACTGATGTTGCGAAACATATAAAAACATCATTTAAAACCATCTAGAGAAGTTTGGGGCTCATCCGGCACTTGTACCCGTGTCAAACGCTATAGGGGCATTTTGGTCATTTTAACCCAAAACCTCAGAAAATGAGTTTTTCGTTCCCGAAATGATTCACAAGCCATCTAATCCTCTTCAAACATTGAGTTAGCCCTTCGAGGACTGTTGGGCCGACTATCCTCGAATTCCAAGCCGAAAATGACCTTAGGGGCATTTTGGTCATTTTCACTCAGACAGAAAAATCAGGGCGTTACACCTTCAAAAACCTCCATTTTTGTTCATTATCCAAGCTTCACATCTCAAACAAACACACTACCAACATGGATCTTGCCCAAAACAGTTAAGCTTTCATGCCCGTACACAAGAACATAACAAAAGTAGAAGATTTTTCTTTTCTTCTCTTTGCAAAGGATCAAGCATTTTTTATTTTCTACTAAAAGAACAAGTGGTAGGGATTTTATTTTTAAGTTTTCCATTCTTTACTATTTTTCTTTTGGTTTGGTTGTGAGACCATCGTGTGTTTGACCTCTAAAGCTCAAGGCTTGATCGTTGGTTTCAAACAAATAAAAATAAATAAAGGAGAAAGAATGCTTATTTGTTATCGATGGTTATTTTTTTGAGCTTGATGGTGAGTCCAAGAGAATGAGGTTCCTGGAACCATGGAGTTGAGGGACTCTAAAACTCACTCTTATTTTGTTAAGATTAATGGGGTTGAAATTTTCACTCCTTAAAATCTTGAGCTTTTGAGCTCTAATGATATATAAAAATGGACTTGCATTCATGTTTATATTTCAAGCCTTGCATATCATGTTTATATCCCAAGTTGTCACCATATATTCTTAAAGGCTTAAAAATGGACTTGCATTTTCATTTTTTTATTCTAAGTTATCACCTTATAATCTTAAAGATTTAAAAATGGACATGCATTTCATGTTTATATTTCAAACCTTGCATATCATGTTTATATTTTGAAGTTATCACCTCATATGATTAATAAGCTTGCATGGTATATTTATGATTCTAGTCATTACATGTCTCTAAAGGAGCAAAATTGTGATTTTTAAGTAAATAATGTAAACTCCAAAACCCTTAAAAAAGTATGAGCTTTATTGTTTTGAATGAAAACAAAGCCAATTTAAAGAAAATATTTTGAAGAACAAGTAATGGCTGCCTTTGTAACACCCTAAATCTTAACCCAAGACTACTAGTATGTCCTTAGGTTAATTTTTAGAATATTACCTCTTGGTCTCATCCTTTGGAAAATACTTAGCGGAAATACGGGTAAAATTTTTCTTTTTAAAATCAAAGTGAGAGCTACGCACGAAACTTAAAGGGGAAAACATAGCGAAACATATAAGCACAGTATAAGAAACACATCATGTCATGGAAGCATCAACTGAATCATAGATATATATATATATAACGTGCCTACCCAAAGAGGCAGGACTATTTGATACATCATGAAGCGAAATACAACTGAAATGCAATACAAGGAAATCATAAAAAGCAAATACAAAAGAAACTACCCCCATACCCATGTGCACCTAAAGGAGACAACCTCATATACAAAAGAAGGTTTGTCCTCTACTATGTGGCGTGTGTGTGCACTAACTACTACCCCTCCTATGACTACTCCTGCGGGTCCGAAATCGTGGGGTCGAGTCGATCCATGGCGAATCTCGGCGGGAGTGGTCGAGTGCATCATCGGGCATGTCCACCGCGGCGGGCGCATAGATGGCCGTCGAGCCAACCTCGGTGGACCACCGTCTCCTCACTCCCAGCCCTCATCGGTGGAGGAGCGGACTGGAACTCCAAGCGTACATGTGGGATGGCGGGTCCTCGGATGGGTCCGTCTCCGAGTACTGGGGACGCGGCACATACTCGGGGTACTCGCGTACTGCTGATGTCTCGGGCTCCATGCGGAGGATCTGCTCATCGCGTGGTCTCGCTCGCTCAAAAATCCCGTTATGACGGTAAGGAGCAGTCGGGGTGAAGCGGTAGCTCGGGACGAGGTATGCGAAGGGTCGCCCCATGAACATGTATACTCGGCGGCAGCGACCCTCAAAATGGTATGACCCGAGTGCCGGGTCATGGTGCAGCTCCCATACCGGTGTCGACGAAGAGTACAAACGCGTCGCCATCTGAAGATATGACGGAAGAAAAGAGAGAGGGAATGAGAATCTTTCTAAAAGAATTCTCAGTAGGGTTATCCCTACCTAGGTGTCATCGTCACATCCTCAGGAACCTCGGGTTTATTTCTAAAAGGTGTGCATGTATATAATTTCCTTTTAAGTTGGTTTTCCAAAGAGGTACTTTATCCAAGGTCCCTCATATTTTATAATGCGTCTTTATAACTTAAGCAGAAATATACTAATGATATGAATGCATCATAAGGTAAACCAAACAATAGAATAACTAGGAAACATTATGACATTGGCATAAGTATAGTTTATGTGACATTGTTAACTTTAACTTTCATCTCATGGGGCCACCCTAAAACATCTCTAGGTTATGAGCTCATACCTTAACTAGTCGTCACTAGCTCTTACTTATCCTATGATAAGCGTAACATAATCCCGACTTAAAGTACGGGCTAGGGGGCAAATTAAGGATCTCCTTTCTAGGATCATTTCCTCTTTGAAACGCTTTGCTAGCCACGTGGGCCTCGCAATTTGTCCGCTTTGGCAGGCTGCATCTACACATACCCTCACGGATTTGTCTCCTCCTGGGGGTGCTCGGCCGAACCGGTGTCACCCAGGAGAAGCGCGTCTCAGTGTTGTGTCACATTTATATTTTCATAAGTATTACATCACAATTACCTCATCATTCATCATATTCATTTTTATCATGCATTCTCATGTAGCTTTTTCATAACATATATATCATCACATGAAACTTTCTCATAACATTCGTCACATAAAACTTTCACACAAACATCATCACATAGTCATATTTAACAATCATCCAGAGGCTCATAGGCATGTTATGTTATATCTCATAGTGCTTTAAACTTCGATTATTATGAGTCTTAAACTTGCAAATTATTCTTAACTTCTTTATACGCCTATAGTTTGACAATTAATGAGTTATATAAATTTTATGCTCAAGAACTAATCCAAATAGCACTAAGCAGAATTTGGACAGCTTTACGTTTATGTGATTACGGAGTTCTAGAAATTACGATTTAGATCTTTATCTCACATTCTAAGTTATTGATCATCAACACCTAGTCTCTTGGGAACCTATAAGGTTATAACTAAGTATTTCTCACCTTACCCTATGGTCAAGAACATCTCTAAACCTCAAGAGTGCAGAAATCAAAATACTAACTTTACGGGTACCTAGAAGTCACAATAATGACCCTTTCTAAGTTCGGTTTGCTCCTAAGGTTTCAAGATTAAGTCCTAAACCAATTATGAGTCATTCCTACACATATAAACTAATTTAAAACCATGATTATTGAATCTAAACCTTGCTGGACAGAATCCAGAAAAATAAATCTTTAAGGGATCTAGAACTCTCAAATTAATTCTTTTCTAGTTCCTAACTTATCCTATCTTTCACATATGAGTCTTAACATAATTATTACCCAAACATAAGCATATTAACATCATTAACACAGCTCATACAGTGGCCAAACATAGCAAGGCAGAACCGAAACAACAACTCCATTTAAAGGCATTGAATCATAGTTTCTAAAGCACATAAAATACTAGTTTCTCTTGGAACCTTATTAAAACCTTCAAAACTATTTTATGAACACTTTTATCATCTAAACTCATGAAAATACTTAATAGGGCAGTGGCTATGCTATTTTCATCTCAAGAGGTCCTAAATTCATAATACTTAGTTCTACACATTCCTTATACTCATATAAGTTTAGAAAAATTATAAAACATAGTTTTCAATACTTGAAGACATTAAGGCCTCATAGGGCCGAAATATGAGCCATAGGAGATAGATGTTTTAGACCTTTGTTTGAGATATCCTTGGGCAAGTCTTTGAGCTCTAGAATCATTAAAGTGATGACATAAAAATAAACATGCTCATGCACTTATTTTAGTTATTGCTAGAAAGTAAAGTGAGAGCATAAAATAAACATGTGGTGCAACATATTATTATCTTAGATATTTAGGTGAGGACTTGAAATATAAATATGATAATGCAAAGCTTGAAACATAAACATGATAATGCAAGTTCATTCATTATCTTGGGATTTAGTGATAGCAAGGAAGTAAACATGATATGCATAGCATAAAATAAACATGATGCAAGATTCATTTTATAGTTAACTAGAGCTCATTCAAGACTTTAACAAGATAGAAACCCATTACAATATCTCAAAGATCACAACACAAAAACCGAAAGTCACATAAAAGAGAAAGAAAGTGAAACTATATCAAGTTCTTTATTAAATACCCAAAACCCCTATCTAGAGAAAAATCTCTAGAACGTGCCGGCCAACTTTAAGGTTGACAAGGGTAGGCTTGGGCTTTTAGAAATTCTTAGATTAATTTTCTTAAGTTGGAAAACCATGTGAGCTAGATAACATATAGATGAAGTTGTAAGAAAAGGAAAACTCAAGCTTTAGAGGTTTCTTTGAGATGAACACAATGTCATCATCTAGAAACTCTCATCATCAAGCTATCATGCTCAAATCAAGGCCTCATGGCCGAAAATGAAAAGGAAAGGAAAGACAAAGGAAAGTTCAAATAGAATCCAAGAGAAAACTAGAGAAAAACACTTTCTTGAGCAAAATAAAGTTTGAAAACAAATCCCTACCTTTTGATGAAGATAAAAGCTTGAACTTGAAGATGGAAATGAGATGAGCAACACCTCCTAGGATGGTGATGATGATTCGGCCTTGATGAGAGAAAAGAAAGAAAATGTGTTTCAAGTGGAGTTGTGTTTGAGGTGTGGTGTTTGAGAGGTTTGATGATGGTTCAAGGTTTTGGGGTGGTGTTTGATGGTTGAGAGGTGATGATGAGATGAAGAGATGAAGAAGATAAAGATGAAAAGAAAGGAAGAACACTCTTGGAACTTTGAGAGAAAAAGGAAAAACTAGCAAGACAACTCTAAAACTCTAAACTTTGCAAATGCTTCAAAGTGTAACAAGGCTAACACAAGCATCCTATTTATAGAAAATCAAAACCATGGAGGAGTGAATGGGGAGGGCTTGGCCGTAGCCTTTGAGGGAGGAAGGAAGAGAAAATATCTCTTACACAAGGTCATTCAAGCATGGTTTGAAGTATGGAAGCTATGCTACAAAGTATGGCTTGATGTGAGTTAATTTCCTATCACATTTTTATGAAATTAGGCTTCTAGAAATAATGCATGGCTGGAACTTTTCCAGCCACAATTAAATGGGAGAAATGGGTTGTTTTAATTATTTATTCATGTGGAAATTCAAGCTTGATTGAAAGTTATGACAAGGTATAGTGTATGTGACTTGAGGTATGGCCTTGGAGTGTTGAAAAATTGAACATGTGATGCATATGGAGGGAGGAGGTTCACGGCCAGCTTGGGACAGCAGAATGGGAGGATGATTTGACCATTTAATTGTGTGTTAATGGTAGGTTTAGATGTGTATTAGCTTAGGTACAAGGTTAGGAATGATTAAGCTTAAGTTTAGGTAACTAAGAATGTGATTTAGGGAGTTTATGACAAGTTTTAGGAGTGCTCATACATCATTAAAGAATTTTAAACTCATTTATGAATAAACAATGTGTAACACAATTCCATGATTTAAGGAATTGGAAAGAGAAAACACTATTCAAGATTCTATGACTAGGTGTCATAAAATTAAAATATGATTTTAGGTTGTAATTAAGTACTTTTAGGTTCTAATCAACTTTAATAAATTATTTTGACTCAAGATTAATTAAGGAAATTAATTAACCTTCGATTAGAGCCTAATATTGCTTAGGTTTGCTTAATCGCGTGATTAAGCGTAAAAATACGAAACTAGGGGCAAAACCGTAATTTTGCACTAATTTTGCCCGGGACTTCAAAAATTAAAACTGAGGTCATAGAATACATAAAAACGCCTTTTAAAACCATCTGGAGAAGTTTCGGGTTCATCCGGCACTTGCAAACGGGTAAAACACCACAGGGGCGTTTTGGTCATTTTGACCTGAAAACTCGAAAAACGAGATTTTCGATCCCGGGAAGGTACATAAGTTTTCTAATCCCCTTCCAACATTGAGTTTGCCCTTCGAGTATTGCCGCACTGGCTTTCCTCGAATTCCGGGCTGAAAATGACCTCAGGGGCATTTTGGTCATTTTCACTCTAACAGAAAAATCGGGGCGTTACAGCCTTGAGTTTGTTGACTAAGCTTAATAGGTATTTCCATAGTGAATTATATGGAATTGAGCAAAACCAATTTCACTTTACATGTGTAAACATGTTCTATCTCATGAAAAGAGGATAAGCTTAAATGAAGCGAATATTATATTCTGCAAAGTACGCTCATATGCGTCAAGGAATTAAGCATATCAAAATAGAAATAAGAAACCAAGAAAATGGTCTTCAAAAAGTAACACGGGACTTCAGAAAAAACACCGATAATGAAGATAGTGTACAAAACCTAAGATCAACTTGTTACTCAGTCTTCAATCATCACAATCGAAGATCATTCATCATCTTAAAGCCAAGATTGAAGATAAGAAGACAAACGAATCAACAAGGAACTAGCAGCGCTCTTCAGAAAATGTGCTTCACTAAAAAGGAGGGAATATTTTGAAATTTGAAATTCAAATTAAAAGTCAAACTAGTTTTTAAACTGGCACATCATCTCTTCAACACCTTTGATCAATTATCAAAAGCTTATAGAAGATGGAGTTCAGAAACCATCCTTAGAAAATAGAAAAGTAGTTTTTGATGGATCTCAGAAATCTCAACTCACTAACAGCTTCTAAAAAAAGGCTTTGACACCAGACGAGCTACTCTTCTAGATTATGTTTCCAAGACACAAGCTTATAATCAACACGTGTCACTTGGAGAACAAATCAAGGGCAACAGTCACAAACGGAGACCATCTATAAATAGAAATGATTGAGCTTTCAAGAAGAAAACACAAGAACCAAAACACTGAAAAATCTTTTCCTTAACCCTTCTATGAAATCTATTTGTTAGTTTTGTTGCACATTAAATTCTTCTTTCTAAGTTCCTAGATTGTTCACATGTTCTTTTGAGGAAGAATCAGTAGAAAGAAGTCACTCAAGTTATCTCAAAATTATCATTCATATACACTTGTAAAGAAGCTTGAGTGCAGGATAGTTTGAGCTGCAAATCAAACACTAAACCTCTGTATCCTCGATCCAGTAGTGATCAGAAGTGAAATAGCTTGAAGAGGCTACAACAAAACTACTTGTTGTATGATGATAGGGGTTGTCTACTGTCACTGGTGAGAGCTTGGGAATGTTATCGTAAAGATTGTCCAGTTTTTTCATTTCCTCGGGTTGAGGAATATTAGTGAAACCCAGTGGTTATTGAGAACTGGATGTAGGCAAGTGTTAGCTGAGCTAGTATAAAACTCTTGTCTAGTATCTTCTTGTGTTAGCTGAGCCAGTATAAAACTCTAGTCTAGTATCTTCTTATCCTTCATCTCATTATTTTCAGTATTTAATGTTGCACAAACTATCTCTGTTATTATCTATCATTTCAGTCTATTTACTCTAATTGCTTAATTAAGAAAGTCACTTTCTGAATAGTTTAACCTTGTTTCCGCTGCACTTCAAGCTCTACGTTTGATAGGTTTTTGTTTCAAAGTTTCAGTTCCAAAAGGTTTCAAACTGAGAAGTATGATTCAACCCCCTTTCTGCTTTCTTATCTGCAAATAAAACCTTACTAATGGAATTTTTAAGTTTTGCCATTGTTTTAATGTTAATATTTAATTTCTCAAAGGGATAAAATAGGTTTATGTTTTTTGAATGTCTTAGAATAGCTTTTGGGAAAAACTAGTCATTAGAAGAGGATAAAAATGTAATTTCTAAAAATTTTTGTAATTTCAAATTGTCACTGTTTAGTACTATTTGGTAATTTTTAGTACTGTTCACGAGATAAAAAAATTAAAAATTATTGTAAAAATTATTTTTAGCATCTTGGGAGAAGCTAATAACTAGAAAGGGATAAAAATGTAATTTCTAAAGCTTTTTGTATTTTCAGTTTTGCCACTATTTGTTACTGTTCAGTCCTGTTTGGCACTATTCATGTGATTAAAAAATATTAATGATTGTTATAAAGAATTATTTTTAGCATTTTAGGAAGAACTAGTAACTAGCATTTTAGCTTTTTGTATTTTCAATGTTTGCACTATCTAGTATTGTTTAGTACTATTTGGCATCGTTCATGTGATACAAAATATTAATAATTGTTGTAAAAATTATTTTTGGTATTCTAGGTGCCTAAAAGAATAATTGCAAGTGTTAAATTGAATAATTTTACAAAATACGAAAAGTTGTACCTTGAAATTCTCAAAATAGGAAATTTGGCCAAAATATCCTTGTCTTAGTTAAAGAAATTACTATAATGCCATTTGCATAAATCCCTAGACTTGTCTTTAGACAAGAATGAATCTAAGCCATTGGATTAAGATGATAACACAATAATTTAATCACATACATCATATGTAACACCCTAATTTTTAACCCAATTTTCTAGAACACATTAGGTTAAACATTAGGCTATTACTTCATAGTCTCATTCTTTCATTAAAATACTTAGCAGAAATTACGGGAAAATTTTTCTTTTTGAAAACATAAAACAAAGTGAGAGCCGCGAGCTTAACTAATCGAATGACAGAAACGTAAAGCACGCGTAACGATCATAAACAACCTTGCAAAATAAATCATACATCAGAAGAACATAGATCATGAAGATGACAGAAACATTTCATTAATAATAAAGTAGCTAAAGTACATAACTATTCATACCCTTATAGAAACGGGCAGAGCTTGGAATACAACGGAAAAAGGAAATACAACAGATAGCAAAGTACATGGTACAACGTAAGGATAAAAACCCAAAATAGTATCCTCCTACTATGCTACGAGCACTGAACTACATCCCCTCCCAAAAGGTACGGCCGAAGGAAAGATCCCTGCAAAGCTCGTGTACTCAAAAGCTCTCCAATGGAGTCTAGTTGCGACGGGAATCCACGGGTGATGGAGGCAAGTAGCCGGGGAAACGCTCTAACTCCTCCTGAGTGGCCCAATGCAACGTGAATGGCACACGAGGTGACTGAACGTGGGCTCCTTGCTACGGACGCATCTTGGCTCTCCTTGCCAGGCGCGGCTGCACCACAGTCTCCTCACTCCCCATACGTCGGGATCGGGGAAAAGGGGCTGAATCCTCCGAAGGAACATGCGTCAGCCAATCCTCGGATGGGTCAGTCTCGGATCTCCTCGAACGAGGTACGTACTCCGGGAAATCTCGGACGGTGGAGGCAGAGGTACGGGCACGTCGCAACTGCTCCTCACGCGGGCGGGTGCGCTCGAAGATCATGTCGTCACTACCAAAAGGCGCAATAGGAGTGAATTGGTAGCTCGAAACTGGATAAGCGAAAGGTCGTCCCATGTACACAAAAACATGAATGGCATATCGACCCTCGAAGTGGTATGAATGGTGGTCCGGGTCGAAATGTATCTCCCATACTGGCGTGTCAATGAAAAGCATGAACGTCGCCATCGCTCTCTGAAGATGTGACGGAAGGAAAGAGAGAGAGGAGTGAGAAATCTTCCTAAAGAAATCTCAGTAGGAGTCTCCTATCCTAGGGTTACATCGTACACATCCTCAGGAACCTTGGGCTTATTTATAAAATAATGATCATGCATATAAGGTTTAATTAAGGTTTTCCAAAACTAATTATCCAACGTCCATTCCTTTTAGCATGCATCTTGATGTTATGAATGCAACATGTTATATCATGGATGCATGGCAATACTTGAGCATATAAGACAACATCAAAGCACATAAACATAAATCATGTGGCATGAGGGCATATAACTTTGAAGTGAATCATTCCTCAACTTTGTGACATCAATCATGGTACTTTAGCATATAGGGCACCCTAAAAATAATAACTAGGTTATGAGCTCATACCTCAGCTAGTCGTCACTAGCTCTTGCTTATTATCTTGAATAAGTGAAACATAAATAATAATCTCGACTAGCAAGTACGGGTAGGGGGCAGGGATCACCTCTCTTTGGGATATACCCTCTTTGAAATGCTTTGCTAGCCACGCATGGCCTCGTAATTTGTCCACTTTGGTAGGCTGCATCTGCTCATACCCTCACAATTTGTCTCCTTCCGGGGGTACTCGGCCGAGCCGGCACCTCCTTGGGGGAAGCGCGTCTCAGTGCTTTGTCACATAAAAATCTCCTGGGGGTGCTCGGCCGAACCGGTGTCACCCAGGGTTTTCAACTCATATGGTACTCATAAATCATTTCTTTCAACCCTTTAAGGTTTGACGGAAATTCGGCAGCATAGCAGCTGTTAAACCGAATTTCCTTCAAACTGCCACAAGCTAATCCACACATCATGTTCTCATGAAATCTCATGCTATGATAAACTTTAACATTTCATCAATCATTTTCTCATGCATCAAGCACATCTCATCATATCATTGCATCAAACAACACATCATAGCATTAACAACTTTTTAGTGTCTTATGCATTGACCTTTAAGGTCCCTAACTCACATTCTAAGATATAAATCATCAAACCTAATCTCTCGGGAACTTATAAGGTCTTAACTAAGTATTTCTCATCTCACACTATGATCAAGAACATCTCTAAACCTCAAGAGTGTAGATTTCATATTCCTAACTTTACGGGTACCTAGGAGTCACAACAATGACTCTTTCTAAGTCCGGTTTGCTCCTAAGGCATCAAGATCAAGTTATAAACCATTTATGAATCATTCCTATACATTTAAACTAATTTAAATCCATGATTAGCATTACTAAATCTTGCTGGATAGAATCCAGAAAATTCAAACATTAAGGGATCTAGAACTCTCAAATTAATTCTTTTCTAGTTACTAACTTCTCTTATCTTTCACATATGAGCCTTAACATTAATTATACTCAAACATAAGCATATTATCACCATTAAAACAGCTCATACAGTGGCATAACATAACAAGGCAGAACCGAAACAAACATCTCCATTTAAAGGCATCAAACACATTTTCTAAAGCACATAAAATACTAGTTTCTCTTGGAACCTTTTTAAAACTTTCAAAACTCATTTATAAATATTTTTAACATCTAAAATCATCAAAATATTTATGAGGGCAGTAGCTAGATCAAACTTGTCTCAAGAGGTTCTAAATTCATAAAACTTAGTTCTATGCATTCCTTAAACTCATAAAAGCTTGGAAAAATTATAAAACATAGTTTTCAATACTTAGAAACACCAAGACCCCTTAGGGCCGAAATATGAACCAAAGGAAATAAATATTTTTAAACCTTTGTTTGAGACAACAATGGGCAAGTCTTTGAGCTCTAGGTTCATTTAAGTGATGACATAAAAGTAAACATGCTCATGCACTCATTTTAGGTTCCATTAGAAAGTAAAGTGATAGCATAAAATAAATATGAGGTGCAACATATTATTATCTTTGATATTTAGTGAGAACTTGAAATATAAACATGATAATGCATAGCTTGAAATATAAACATGATAATGCAAGTTCATTCATTATCTTGGTATTTAGTGATAGCAAGGTAGTAAACATGATATACAAAGCATAAAATAAACATGATGCAAGGTTCATTTTATGTTTAGCTAGAGCTCCTTCAAAACTTTAACAAAGTAACAACCCAACATATATCTCATTACAAAGAGAGCTCTAGAGTTCTTGAACCTGGTTCTCAAGGAACTATGAGGTTCTTGAACATCATCATCAAGCTCAAAGAAAATAAACTTTTTTTAAACAAACAAAACCTCAAAGATCAAAAAGGAAATGGAAAACCGAAATATTAAAGAAAAGGAAACAAAGAACTGAAATCAAAATAGCAAGAAAAGAAAAGGTATTCTTGAGTAAAAATCATGTTTGAGTTAGAAAGTGGAGTTGAAATTCAAAGAAAGTAAAACCTCAAGCTCTAGAGGTTCCTTTGAGATGAAAACATAGTCATCATCTAGGAGTCCTCATCATTGAGCTATCATGTGCTCATCAAGGCCTCATGGCCGAAATCTCAAGAAAGAAAAGAACCAAAGAAAAGTTTCAAATGAAATCCAAGAGAAAGCTAGAGAAACTCATTTTTCAATAAACAAAGTTTAGGAAAACACTCCTACCTAGAGTGAAGATAAGAAGCTTGAGCTTTGAGAAAAGAAAACAAGATGATGAGCTCCTCCAAGGGCTTGATGGTTTCGGCCAAGGGGAGATAAGGAGGTTAGAGTTGTGTTTAAGGTGAGGTACTTGAGAGCTTAGGAGGTGTTTCAAGGCTATGGGGTGGTGTTTAGAGGTTGTAAGATGATGATGAGATGAAGAGAAGATAAGGATGAAGAAGATGAACAAGAGAGAGTTCTCTTGGAACTTAGAAAGAAAAAGGAAAAGAACTCAAAGAAAACTTGAAAACTAAAAGTGTGCAAATGATCTAAAGGTTCTCACAAGTTCTAAAGCTTAGGTATTTATAGAGAATGAAAACAATTGAGGCCTCATGGTGGGGGAGGGCTGGTCGTGTGGTTTGAGAGGGAAAGGAAGAGAAAATATCTCTTTGATGGTGTCATACAAGCATGGTTTGAAGCATGGAGCTCATGACACAAGGTATGGCTTTAGGCATGATTTTTTGAGTGAGCTTTTCTTTTAATTGTGGATAAAATTAAGCTTCTAGAAATGAGACATGGCTGGAAGTTTTCCAGCCACAAATAAATGGGGGAATTAATTTATTTTGCTTGGTTATTCATTAGGAAAAGCAAGCTTGATTGAACTTGTGTATGGTGATTTTGAGGTGATTTTCCTACAAGTTTTGAAATGAAATAAATCATGAAAATGGGGGTGAGGGCTGGCACAAATCAGACCAGAAAATGGGGGAAAGAAAGGCTTCTAGATGTTGTCCTTGGAGGCATGGATGAAAGCATGGTTTGTATGACTCAAAGTATGGTTTGTGCAAGGTCAAAGCATGGCTCTTTAAGTGAGAAAAATTCACACATGAGGTGCACATGGGAGGGCATGGCTTCGGCCAAAATTCAGACAGCATGGGGGAGGATTTATCTTCCATGTAATTGGGTGCTAATGATAGGATTAAGTGTAGGTTAGTTTAGATACAAGGTTAGGAGTAATTAATCTTAAGTTTAGCTAACTAAGCATGTGTATTAGGAATTTTATGACAAGGTTAGGAGTGCTCATACATCATTAGGGAATTTGAAACTCATTTATGAATAAACAATATGTAACACAATTCCATGATTTAAGGAATTGGAAAGAGAAAACACTATTCAAGATTCCATGACTAGGAGTCTTGAAATAAAAATATGATTTTAAGTTGTAATTAAGCACTTTTAGGTTCTAATCAACTTTAATAAATTATTTTGACTCAAGATTAATTATGGAAATTAATTAACCTTCGATTAGAGCCTAATATTGCTTAGGTTTGCTTAATCACACGATTAAGCGTAAAACACGAAACTAGGGGCAAAACCATAATTTTGCACTAATTTCGCCCGGGACCTCCGGGACCAAAACTAAAGTCACAGTCTACATAAAAATGCCTTTTAAAATCATCTGGAGAAGTTTTGGGTTCATTCGGCACTTGCAAACGGGTAAAACACCGCAGGGGCGTTTTGGTCATTTTGACCCGAAAACTCAAAAAAACGAGATTTTCGATCCCGGGAAGGTACACAAGCCATCTAATCCCTTTCCAACATTGAGTTTGCCCTTCGAGTACTGTAGATTTGGCTTTCCTCGAATTCCGGGCTGAAAATGACCTCATGGGCATTTTGGTCATTTTCACTCTAACAGAAAAATCGGGGCGTTATATTACTCCCCTCCTTAAAAAGAATTTCGCCCTCGAAATTCGTACCTTAGAACAACTCGGGGTACTTCGATCTCATTTCGGACTCAAGCTCCCATGTGAACTCCTCGGTGTTGCCACGTCCCCACGCGACCTTCACCAAAGGAACAGACTTGTTCCTCAACTGCTTGACGCTTTGGTCCATGATTCTCGTCGGTGGTAGATTGAACGTCAGGTCCTCCCTTAACTGTACGTGTTCTGGCTCTAAGACATGGCTAGGGTCGGATTCGTATTTATGAAACTGAGAGACGTGAAAGACGTCGTGAAGATTTGACAGATTGGGTGGCAGGGCTATTTTGTAGGCTATAGTTCCGATTCTCTGAAGAATTTCAAAAGGACCGAGAAATCGGGGACTCAACTTTTTGATTTTCATGGCTCTACCTATTCCTGTAGTGGGAGTAATTCTTAGAAATACATGCTCGCCTTCTTAGAATTCCAAGGGCTTGTGCCTTTTGTCCGCATAGCTTTTCTACCGACTTTGAGCAGTTAAGATTCTATCCTTAATCTTCTTGATTTGCTTTGTCGTCTCCCTCACTACATCAGGTCCTAAGACACTTTGCTCTACGAGCTCGTACCAACACAAAGGTGATTGGCACTTCCGTCCATACAGCGCTTCATACGGTGCCATACCGATGCTCGCATGATAACTGTTGTTATACGCAAGCTCGATCAAAGGCATATACTTATCCCAACTTCCTTTTTGGTCTAAGACACAGGCTCTCAACATGTCCTCTAGGGTTTGGATAGTCCTCTCGGATTGACCATCCGTTTATGGGTGGTAAGCAGTGCTCAAGCACAACTTTGAACCAAATGCCTTTTGAAAGGCTCCCCAAAAACATGACGTAAACCGCGGATCTCGATCCAAGATTATCGTCGATGGTATTCCATGTAACCTTACTATTTCTTGGATGTAAAGCTGAGCCAACTTATCCAACGAGTACGTGACTTGAATAGGTAGAAAGTGAGCCGACTTTGTTAGTCGATCCACGATTACCCATACAGCATCATGGCCAGCTTGGGTCCTTGGCAATCCTGTCACGAAATCCATTGATATACTCTCCCACTTCCACTCGGGGATTGACAGGGGTTGCAACATGCCAGAAGGTTTTTGG
Organism: Dalbergia cultrata; assembly: GCA_031216105.1. Lineage (NCBI taxonomy): Eukaryota > Viridiplantae > Streptophyta > Magnoliopsida > Fabales > Fabaceae > Dalbergia > Dalbergia cultrata. The sequence continues at coordinate 38,607,218 of CM062346.1, read as the reverse complement.
TGTTCGATCTTAACCTTTTGACAGACCAAACACTTACTCACCCAGGCGACCACATCTTTTTTTAATTTGGGCCACCAAAACATCCTTTTCAAGTCCTGATACATCTTGGTAGTACCAGGATAATAGCAAAGTGACTCTTATGAGCCTCCTCCAAGATCTTCTCTCGGAGGTCGCCATCTTGTGGCACACAGATTCGCCCCTCAAACCTCTACAACCAGTCGGGGCCTTGCTCAAAACCCTTCAACTTACCGGCCTTAATTGCCTCTACTGTTTCCATAAAGTCCTCATTTTCTCTTTGGGCAAGCATGATCCTTTGCTGAAACCCACTGGTCACCGTGAGATGACTCATCATGATGCCATTCTCCGTTATTGACATCCCCAGATTTGTATCCCTAAACTGCTCTATTAACCCAACTTCATTAACCATCATACTCGACAGACGTAATGAGTTTCGGCTCAAGGCATCAGCGACTACATTAGCCTTGCCGGGGTGGTAACTTAAGCCGAAATCGTAATCTTTAAGGAATTCCATCCACCTCCTTTGCCTCATGTTTAACTCCTTTTGATTAAAGAGACGCTTAAGACTCTTATGATCGGAGAAAACTTCAAACCTTACACCATACAAATGGTGTCTCCACATCTTTAGAGCGAACACGATGGCTGCCAACTCTAGGTCATGGGTGGGGTAGGTTACCTCATGAGGCTTGAGTTGTCGGGACGCATAGGCTACCACTTGCCTATTTTGCATCAACACACAACCTAAACCTTTGCCAGAAGCGTCACAATATACCTCGAAAGGTACGTTGGGGTCAGGTAAAACCAAAACTGGGGTTAAGGTGAGCTTTTCCTTAAGCTCTAGGAAACTCTTTTCACATTCGGGGCTCCACTCAAACGGGGCATTGTTCCTAGTGAGCTTGGTTAAGGGTAGGGCTAATTGGGAAAATCCTTTAATAAACCTACGGTAATAGCCACCTAGACCCAAAAAGCTTCTAATCTCGGTTATAGAGGTTTGTCTATCCCAATTCATTACGGCTTCTATCTTACTCGGGTCAACAGCCATGCCACCTTTTGACACAACATGTCCTAAGAATTTCACCTCTTCCAACCAAAATTCACACTTAGACAACTTAGCGTATAACTTCTTCTCCTTTAATACCTCTAAAACCAGCCTCAAATGATGCTCATGCTCCTCGTGGGTTTTCGAATAGATGAGAATATCATCTATGAACACAACCATGAACTGATCTAAATAGGGTCTAAAGATCCTATTCATGTAATCCATAAAAACTGTGAGAGCATTTGTCAAACTGAACGACATCACATTGAACTCAAAGTGTCCATACCGAGTTCGAAAGGAGATTTTAGGAATGTCTGAATCTCTAACCCTAATCTGATGGTAACCAGACCTCAAATCAATCTTAGAAAACACTATGGCTCCTTTCAACTGGTCCATAAGATCATCAATCCTAGGCAACGGATACTTATTCTTTATGGTCACTCGGTTCAACTGCCTATAGTCTATACACATTCTCATGTTTCCATCTTTCTTCTTCACAAATAAGACCGGAGCGCCCCAAGGTGAAGCACTCGGCCTTATAAAACTCTTTTCCAATAGCTCTTCCAACTAGGTCTTTAGCTCTGCTAGCTCCAAGGGTGACATCCTATACGGGGCTATAGAGATTGGTCCTGTTCCAGGAACCAACTCTATGGAGAACTCTACTTCTCTTTCGGGAGGGAACTCGGGTATTTCCTCCGGAAACACCTTGGGATAGTCTCTCACCACAGGTACATCATGTAGGTTTTGCTCAAAGTCTACATCGCAGGCGGCTAGGAGAACATATCCTTTAGTTTTCTCTCAACTATAGAAGACCTCTACGGAGTTTAGGTATAACCTCATGGGTTGACTAATGGGTTCGGGAGAAGAAGCAAAAACAACAGTTTGGGTCCCACAGTCTAACAACACACGGTTGGTGTGAAGCCAATCCATGCCTAGAATGATACCTATGTCCTTAAGGGGTAAGCAAATTAAATCTATGATAAATGACCTATTTTCTACAACAAGATGATAGTTTAAGCAACATTTGCAGGTATTAACAGGGCGATTTGTAGGAGTAGAAACAATAAGATCAAAGGGAAGTTTAGAGACTTGCAAATTTAAAGACTCGACACTAGCAAGCGAAATGAAAGAATGAGTAGCGCTAGAATCGAAAAGTACAGTTAAGGTTCTACCGTTAAGCTCACACTTACCTTGAATAAGATCGTTGGACGTTCGCGCATCTTCTGCGTTGAGGGTGAAGACCCGTCCTTGGTGTTGAGGTCGAGGGTTTTGGTTTGATGATCCTCCGTTGGTGCAGTTGTTGGCATAGTGGCCGGGCTTGCCACACTTGAAACAGACCCCTTGCCCCATAAAGCAAGGACGATTCCCATGATTCTTCCCTTTGAGGGCAAACATCGGCGATTCTTTGCTCGGGAGTAGCGAGGGTTTCTTGGGGTGCCTTGTTCTTGGCCCCACTTGGTCTTCCATTGTGGTTTCGGGGTCCACCTGGCCCACAGGGTTGATTGTTGTTGAAGTTCCTCGGCCTTGATGTTGAAACGGCGGCCTTTGGTATGGCTTGGACTGTTGGTATGCAGGAGCTCTCGATTGTTGTTGTTGCGGTGGTCGGAATTGGTTGGTTTGGTAGGGATGGTAGTGGTCCCTTGATGGGTATTGCAGCTTGAACCTTGGGGCTTGAGGTCTGAGCCCCTTAGCTCGTTCAGCCCTCGTGGCTTGCATCTTTCTCTGTCCTTCTTCAAGAATTCGGCATTTGTTGACCAAAGTCGGGAAGTCTCTGATCTCCATGTGGGCCACGGCATAGTTCATCTCTGTAACATCCCCTGCTGCTTTATGGATTGACGACTGTCCCCACAAACCAACACGGGTCTTTTCAGCATGCTTTGTCCTCACTCACACGCTTCCTAGGAAAACTTCCCAGGAGGTCACCCATCCTAAAATTACCCCAGGTCAAGCACGCTTAACTGTAGAGTTCTTTCAGTTTGGGCTACCAAAAAGAAGATGCATCTTGTTGGTATAGGTAGTGCAAATCAATTCATATAAGCCCTCCTCAACTGTATAGTCCCATACCTATACAGTCTTAGGATCCCTCTCATTCGGGTGTGTAATCGGTTCATTCATGTACCCCTCCGCTTAGAGGACCTTGCGAGGAGTCGTTCCTTATCCGTGCCCTCTTTGCACCGGCGATCACTCCTCGTCCTCGTCCCCGGGCGTTACATGCCCACCAGCTTCCGCCTGGTTCGTCCCCGAACCACACCGTACTGGGAGAGGTGCAAGCTCTGATACCATTTGTAACATCCCCTGCTGCTTTACGGATTGACGACTGTCCCCACAAACCAACACGGGTCTTTTCAGCATGCTTTGTCCTCACTCACACGCTTCCTAGGAAAACTTCCCAGGAGGTCACCCATCCTAAAATTACCCCAGGTCAAGCACGCTTAACTGTGGAGTTCTTTCAGTTTGGGCTACCAAAAAGAAGATGCATCTTGTTGGTATAGGTAGTGCAAATCAATTCATATAAGCCCTCCTCAACTGTATAGTCCCATACCTATACAGTCTTAGGATCCCTCTCATTCGGGTGTGTAATGGGTTCATTCATGTACCCCTCCGCTTAGAGGACCTTGCGAGGAGCCGCTCCTTGTCCGTGCCCTCTTTGTACAGGCGATCACTCCTCGTCCTCGTCCCCGGGCGTTACATGATTAATGTAACACCCTAATTTTTAACCCAACTTTCTAGAACACATTAGGTTAAACATTAGGCTATTACTTCATAGTCTCATCCTTTTCTTAAAATACTAAAGGAAAATTACGAGTAAATTTTATTTTATTTTTTTTAAAACACACAACAAAGTGAGAGCCACGTTCTTAGTCTAATCGAATAATAGGAATATAAAGCACGCTTAACACTCATAGAGAAACACAGAAATGGAAACATATAACAGCTGAGCATAAATCATCACAACAAGAGAAACGTTTCATTAATAACATAACTTAGAATACATAAGTAGTCATACCCTCATTGGGATGGGCAGAGCTTGTAATGTCTGTGAAAGGAAGTACAATAGAAACAGAGAAACGTAAAGTAACATAAAGTAAACCATCACTACCCGAGTGCACCTATAGTGAATAACCTCAAAACAAAAGCAGGTTTATCCAGTCTACATGTGAGTGTGTGCACTAAGCCTCCCCTAAAACATCTGCTACTAGAACCGGGAAATGGAGTGTAATCGATCCAAGAACGCATGGCCGGTAGGAGTGGGCATACGTGTAGACTGAGCATGAGCTCCTAGTTAGGGGCGCGTCTCGGACGGATGTGTCAATGAAGACCACGGATGTCGCCATCAGTCTCTGAAGATGTGACTAAGCGAGAAAAAGAAGAGAAAAGAGTGAGAATCTTACTAAAGAATCTCGAGGGAATCTCCTATTCTAGGGTTACATCGTTCACATCCTCGGGAACCTTGGGTTTATTTATAAAAGGTGTTCATGCATATGAGATTCATTATTAGGGTTTATGAAACTATTTATCCAAGGTCCATTTCTTTTAGTATGCATCTTGATGTCATGAATGCAACATGTTTAAGCATGAATGTATGGCAATACTTGAGCACATAAATCAACAAATCACAACAATCTAGATTCATGCAAGTGGCATAAGGGCATATTACAACTCTTACTTTTCTCATACTTATGTGACTTAAAAGCATCATATCTCTTTTGTTCTTTTTCTCAACAACCACCCTCTTAAAACATATCCACCTATTTCCAACCGATACACACTTGGCGATTTTTATCATAACCTCCTATCTCCGTCTCACCTAATCGCCTAGGAATGAGCTCAATCCTAACTAGTCGTCACTAGATTTAATATGGGGTAAAATGAGGGTAACATAAACATATTTCATTCTTTGAAGCGTTCTCTTGGCCTCGAGTGCACAATGAATTGTCTGCTTTGGTAAGGCTGCATCTACACATATCCTCACAGATTTGCCTCCTCCTCACCGTAGCAGGAGAACTATGTCTCAGTGTTTGTCACATAAAAATATCACAGGGTGCTCGGCCAACCAAGTGTCACCCAGGGTTTTCAACTCATATGGTACTTTAAAACATTTTTCAACTCTTTTAGGTTTGATAGAAATTGGCAGCATAACGGCAATTTGTTAAACTGAATTTCCTTCAAACCAAAATTCATGCCACAAGCTAATCACACAACTTAACATCTCAATAATCATTTCCTCACGTATCATCAATAAAACATTTTAGGGTTCATGCATCATCAAGCATATTCTTCTAATACATCATTCTCACATAGATAAACATCATAACATATATTTCAAACTCATCATTCTTACATAGATTATAGCATATATTCCAAACTCATCATAGCATATATTTTAAACACATCATACTCACATAGATAAAGCTCATGTATCATATATCATACTTGCATAAAATTAAGCATCATAAAAACTCAAGACTTCTTAATATCTTATGCATCGACCCTTAAGGTCCTTAACTCACAATCTAAGTTATAAATCATCAAAACCTAGTCTCTTGGGAACCTATGAGGTTATAACTAAGTATTTCTCACCTCACACTATGGTCAAGAACATCTCTAGACCTCAAGGATGCAGAATTTACAATCCCAACTTTACGGGTACCTAGGAGTCACAACAATGACTCTTTCTAAGTCCAGTTTGTTCCTAAAGCATCAAGATTAAGCCCTAAACCAATTATGAGTCATTCCTACACATTTAAACTAATTTAGAACCATGATTATCATTTCTAAACCTTGCTGGACAGAATCCAGAAAATTCCATCATTAAGGGATCTAAAACTCTCAAATTAATTCTTTTCTAGTTCCTAACTTATCCTATCTTTCACATATGAGTCTTAACATTATTTTTACTCAAACATAAGCATCTTATCATTATTAACACAGCTCATACAGTGGCCAAACATAGCAAGGCAGAACCTAAACAAACATCTCCATAAAAGACATGAAACACAATTTCTAAAGCACATACAATACTAGTTTCTCTTGGAACCTTTTTCAACTTTCAAAACTCATTTATGGACACTTTTATCACCTAAAATCATAAAAATACTTAAGAGGGTAATAGCTAAATCATTTTTATCTCAAGAGGTCCTAAATTCATAAAACTTAGTTCTACATATTTCTTATACTTACATAAGCTTAGAAAAATTATAAAACATAGTTTTCAATACTTGGAAACACCAAAGCCTCTTAGGGCCGAAATAGGGACCAAAAGCAATAAATATTTTTAGACCTTTGTTGAGACAACAATGGGCAAGTCTTTGAGCTCTAGGTTCATTAAAGTGATGACATAAAAATAAACATGCTCATGCACTTGTTTTAGTTTTTGCTAGAAAGTAAAGTGAGAGCATAAAATAAATATGTGATGCATTATATTATTATCTTTGATATTTAGGTGAGAACTTGAAACATAAACATGATAATGCATAGCTTGAAATATAAACATGATAATGCAAGCTCCTTTATTACCTTGGTACTTAGTGATAACAAAGAAAGTAAACATGATGTGCAAAGCATAAAATAAATATGGTATGCATTATATTATTATATTTGATATTTAGGTGAGAACTTGAAAAATAAACATGATAATGCAAGTTCCTTTATTACCTTGGTACTTAGTGATAGCAAAGAAAGTAAACATGATGTGCAAAGCATAAAATAAACATGATGCAAGGTTCATTTTAAGGTGATCTAAAGCTCATCCAAGACTTTAACAACATAATAACCCAACACATATCTCATTACAAAGAGAGCTTTAGAGTTCTTGAACCAAGTTCTCAAAGGAATTATGAGGTTCTTGAACATCATCATCAATCTCAAAGAAAGCAAAACTTTTTGAACAAATAAAACTTCAAAGATCAAAAAGGAAAATGGTAACAGAAATGTTAAAGAAAGGAACAAAGAAACCGAAATCATAATAGCAAGAAAAGTAAAGGTATTCTTGAGTAAAAATCATTTTTGAGTTAGAAAATAAAGTTGGAACTCAAAGAAAATAAAACCTCAAGCTCTAGAGTTTCCTTTGAGATGAACACATAGTCATTATCTAGGAGTCCTCATCATTGAGCTATCATGTACTCATCAAGGCCAAGAGGCCGAAAATACAAGAAAGGGAAACCAAAGAAAGTTTCAAAAGAAAACCCAAGAGAAAGCTAGAAAGAACTCATTTTCAAGAAGACAAAGTTTAGAAAACACTCCTACCTAGAGTGAAGACAAAAAGCTTGGACTTGAAGATGAAAATGATACGAGCAACACCTCCTAGGATGGTGATGATGATTCGGCCTTGATGAAAGAAAAAGGAAGGAAATGTGTTCTTGGTGAGCTTGTGTTTGAGAATGGAAGTTTAGGTGTTTGTATGATGATCCAAGGTGGTGGGGTGGTGTTTCAAGGTTGTGTGATGATGTTTCAAAAGGAAAAAGAAGAAGATGAAGAAGAAGAATGCTCTTGAGATTTGAGAGAAAAAGGAAGAACTTAGAGAAAAACTAAAAACTAAACTTAGCAAATGAACAAAGTGTAGCAAAGGTTCATCCAGGCATGGTATTTATAGAGAAGAATAAGAGTGAATGAGTGGAGGAGAATGAATCCTCATGGAACATGAGGTGAGGCATGTGTGGAGGAGAATGAATCCTCATGGAACATGAGGTGAGAGAATTGCACTTTGATGACATGGCTTCAACCATAGTCTTTGGAGTGTGAAATAAAATTAAATTGTGATAAAATGGATGATGAATTTCGTGTAGGTCTGATGCAGCAAGGGAGGAGGGAGTTTTGGTCATGTAATAGTGTGTTAGTGATGTGTTTAGGGATGTATTAGCTTAGGTGTAAGGTTAGGAGTCATTAAGCATAAGTTTAGGTGACTAAGAATGTGATTAGGAACCTTTATGACATGATTAAGGAGTACTCATACATATTTAGGAGATTTTAAATTCATTTTATGAATAAAACAATGTAGACAAAATTCCATAATTTAAGGAATTGGAGAGAGAAAACACTATTCAAGATTCCATGACTAGAAATCTTGAATTTAAAATAAGATTTTAAGTTGTAATTAAGCACTTTTAGGTTCTAATCAACTTTAATAAATTATTTTGACTCAAGATTAATTATGGAAATTAATTAATCTTCGATTAGAGCCTAATATTGCTTAGGTTTGCTTAATCACGCGATTAAGCGTAAAAACACGAAACTAGGGGTAAAATCGTAATTTTGTACTAATTTTGCCCGGGACCTCCATAATTAAAACTGAGGTCGTAGAATACATAAAAATGCATTTTAAAACCATCTAGAGAAGTTTCGGGTTCATCCGGCACTTGCAAATAGGTAAAACACCGCAGGGGGGTTTTGGTCATTTTGACCCGAAAACCCGAAAAACGAGATTTTCGATTCCGGAAAGGTACACAGGTCATCTAATCCCCTTCCAACATTGAGTTTGCCCTTCGAGTACTGCCAGATCAGCTTTCCTCGAATTCTGGGCCGAAAATGACCTCAGGGGCATTTCGGTCATTTTCACTCTAGCAGAAAATCGGGGCGTTACAATCTCCGCCTTCAGACCGGCCTCATACTTGACGCATTTCCAAACCTCATCAGGGTTCCCTTGAAACACCCGAGAGAACTTGATCAGCTCCTCGAACTTAGCAGTGTACTGGGCAACAGTAGACCCTCCCTAGGTCAACTGCATGAACTCTATGTCCTTAGCATTCCTTACGGACTCGGGGAAATACTTCTCATAAAAGTAAGTCTTGAATAGCTCCCAATCAATGGGAGTTTCAGAAGCTTCTAGCAGACGCTTCATGCCGTTCCACCAAAACTCGGCATCGGAGTTCAGCATGAAAGTAGCAAATGTGACCTTCTACTCCTCTGAGCAGGTAACAACAGAGTAGATCTTCTCCATGTCTTTGATATACTCATCAGCTTTGTCGGGGTCCATTACCCTTCGGAACACTGGCGGGTTCGCCTTGCGGAACTCAAAAAAGCGGGCTTGCTCAACCACCTCAGCAGCAGGGGGAGCAGGTGCAGCAGTCTCGCGTTGATCCATGCGGTCAAACATCCGCTCCATGGCTTGTGCCATTCTACGAACAGCAACAGCAGTCGCATTGTCTTGGTCAGCCTCGGGCGTAGTCCTAGGCTTTCGTCGCGGTGCCATTGGTGCCTAAACACATGAAACAATGAACATCAAGTTGATCAGGCTCAATATTCATGCAAGATGGGCTAGTTACCATGGCACTTGCAAGCAACAGAGGTCATGCATCTCTAATCCTATAGCTTGTCTCTATCAAGCACTACACATGACGTAATTATCGCATCATGCTTACAAAGCATGGTCAGTCCAATCCTCAAGCTCCGTGAGAATCGAACTGCTCTGATACCATAATGTAACACCCTAATTTTTAACCCAACTTTCTAGAACACATTAGGTTAAACATTAGGCTATTACTTCATAGTCTGATTCTTTCATTAAAATACTTAGCGGAAATTACGGGAAAATTTTTCTTTTTGAAAACATAAAACAAAGTGAGAGCCGCGAGCTTAACTAATCGAATGAAAGAAACGTAAAGCACGCGTAACGATGATAAACAACCTTGCAAAATAAATCATACATCAGAAGAACATAGATCATGAAGATGACAGAAACATTTCATTAATAATAAAGTAGCTAAAGTACATAACTATTCATACCCTTATAGAAACGGGCAGAGCTTGGAATACAACGGAAAAAGGAAATACAACAGATAGCAAAGTACATGGTACAACATAAGGATAAAAACCCAAAATACTATCCTCCTACTATGCTACGAGCACTGAACTACATCCCTCCCAAAAGGTACGGCCGAAGGAAAGATCCCTGCAAAGCTCGTGTACTCAAAACCTCTCCAATGGAGTCTAGTGGCGACGGGAATCCACGGGTGATGGAGGCAGGTAGCCGGGGAAACGCTCTAACTCCTCCTGAGTGGCCCAGTGCAACGTGAATGGCACACGAGGTGACTGAACGTGGGCTCCTTGCTGCGGACGCATCTTGGCTCTCCTTGCCAGGCGCGGATGCACCACAGTCTCCTCACTCCCCATACGTCGGGATCGGGGAAAAGGGACTGAACCCTCCGAAGGAACATGCGTCGGCCAATCCTCGGATGGGTCAGTCTCGGATCTCCTCGAGCGAGTGCGTGCATCAGGAAATCTCGAGCGGCAGAGGCGGAGAATGCAGACACGTCAGAATCGCTCCTCACGCTGGTGGGTGCGCTCGAAGATCATGTCGTCACTACCAAAAGGCGCAGTAGGTGTGAATTGGTAGCTAGAAACTGGATAAGCGAAAGGTCGTCCCATGTACACAAAAACACGAACGGCATATCGACCCTCAAAGTGATATGAACGGTGGTCCGGGTCGAAGTGTATCTCCCATACTGGCGTGTCAACGAAAAGCACGAACGTCGCCATCGCTCTCTGAAGATGTGACGGAAGGAAAGAGAGAGAGGAGTGAGAAATCTTGCTAAAGAAATCTCAGTAGAAGTCTCCTATCCTAGGGTTACATCATACACATCCTCAGGAACCTTGGGCTTATTTATAAAATAATGATCATGCATATAAGGTTTAATTAAGGTTTTCCAAAACTAATTATCCAAGGTCCATTCCTTTTAGCATGCATCTTGATGTTATGAATGTAACATGTTATATCATGGATGCATGGCAATACTTGAGCATATAAGACAACATCAAAGCACATAAACATAAATCATGTGGCATGAGGGCATATAACTTTGAAGTGAATCATTCCTCAACTTTGTGACATCAATCATGGTACTTTAGCATATAGGCCACCCTAAAAATAATAACTAGGTTATGAGCTCATACCTCAGCTAGTCGTCACTAGCTCTTGCTTATTACTTGAATAAGCGAAACATAAATAATAATCCCGACTACTTGAAATGCGGGTAGGGGCGAGATCACCTCTCTTTGGGATATACCCTCTTTGAAATGCTTTGCTAGCCACGCATGGCTTCGCAATTTGTCCGCTTTGGTAGGCTGCATCTACTCATACCCTCACGGATTTGTCTCCTCCCGGGGGTACTCGGCCGAGCCGGCACCTCCTCGGGGGAAGCGCGTCTTAGTGCTTTGTCACATAAAAATCTCCTGGGGGTGCTCGGCCGAACCGGTGTCACCCAGGGTTTTCAACTCATATGGTACTCATAAATCATTTCTTTCAACCTTTTAAGGGTTGACGGAAATTCGGCAGCATAGCAGCTGTTAAACCGAATTTCCTTCAAACTACCACAAGCTAATCAACACATCATGTTCTCATGAAATCTCATGCTATGATAAAATTTAACATTTCATCAATCATTTTCTCATGCATCAAGCACATCTCATCATATCATTGCATCAAACAACACATCATAGCATTAACAACTTTTTAGTGTCTTATACATTGACCTTTAAGGTCCCTAACTCACATTCTAAGATATAAATCATCAAACCTAATCTCTCGGGAACTTATAAGGTCTTAACTAAGTATTTCTCACCTCACACTATGATCAAGAACATTTCTAAACCTCAAGAGTGCAGAATTCATATTCCTAACTTTACGGGTACCTAGGAGTCACAACAATGACTCTTTCTAAGTCTGGTTTGCTCCTAAGGCATCAAGATCAAGTCCTAAACCATTTATGAATCATTCCTACACATTTAAACTTCCATGATTAGCATTACTAAATCTTGCTGGACAGAATCCAGAAAATTCAAACATTAAGGGATCTAGAACTCTCAAATTAATTCTTTTCTAGTTACTAACTTCTCTTATCTTTCACATATGAGCCTTAACATTAATTATACTCAAACATAAGCATATTATCACCATTAAAACAGCTCATACAGTGGCATAACATAGCAAGGCAGAACCGAAACAAACATCTCCATTTAAAGGCATCAAACACATTTTCTAAAGCACATAAAATACTAGTTTCTCTTGGAACCTTTTTAAAACTTTCAAAACTCATTTATAAATATTTTTAACATCTAAAATCATCAAAATATTTATGAGGGCAGTAGCTAGATCAAACTTGTCTCAAGAGGTTCTAAATTCATAAAACTTAGTTCTATGCATTCCTTAAACTCATAAAAGCTTGGAAAAATTATAAAACATAGTTTTCAATACTTAGAAACACCAAGACCCCTTAGGGCTGAAATATGAACCAAAGGAAATAAATATTTTTAAACCTTTGTTTGAGACAACAATGGGCAAGTCTTTGAGCTCTAGGTTCATTTAAGTGATGACATAAAAGTAAACATGCTCATGCACTCATTTTAGGTTCCATTAGAAAGTAAAGTGATAGCATAAAATAAATATGAGGTGCAACATATTATTATCTTTGATATTTAGTGAGAACTTGAAATATAAACATGATAATGCATAGCTTGAAATATAAACATGATAATGCAAGTTCATTCATTATCTTGGTATTTAGTGATAGCAAGGTAGTAAACATGATATGCAAAGCATAAAATAAACATGATGCAAGGTTCATTTTATGTTTAGCTAGTGCTCCTTCAAAACTTTAACAAAGTAACAACCCAACATATATCTCATTACAAAGAGAGCTCTAGAGTTCTTGAACCAGGTTCTCAAGGAACTATGAGGTTCTTGAACATCATTATCAAGCTCAAAGAAAATAAACTTTTTTTAAACAAACAAAACCTCAAAGATCAAAAAGGAAATGGAAAACCGAAATATTAAAGAAAAGGAAACAAAGAACCGAAATCAAAATAGCAAGAAAAGAAAAGGTGTTCTTGAGTAAAAATCATGTTTGAGTTAGAAAGTGGAGTTGAAACTCAAAGAAAGTAAAACCTTAAGCTCTAGAGGTTCCTTTGAGATGAACACATAGTCATCATCTAGGAGTCCTCATCATTGAGCTATCAAGTGCTCATCAAGGCCTCATGGCCGAAATCTCAAGAAAGAAAAGAACCAAAGAAAAGTTTCAAATGAAATCCAAGAGAAAGCTAGAGAAACTCATTTTTCGATAAACAAAGTTTAGGAAAACACTCCTACCTAGAGTGAAGATAAGAAGCTTGAGCTTTGAGAAAAGAAAACAAGATGATGAGCTCCTCCAAGGGCTTGATGGTTTCGGCCAAGGGGAGATAAGGAGGTTAGAGTTGTGTTTGAAGTGAGGTGCTTGAGAGCTTAGGAGGTGTTTCAAGGCTATGGGGTGGTGTTTAGAGGTTGTAAGATGATGATAAGATGAAGAGAAGATAAGGATGAAGAAGATGAACAAGAGAGAGTTCTCTTGGAACTTAGAGAGAAAAGGAAAAGAACTCAAAGAAAACTTGAAAACTAAAAGTGTGCAAATGATCTAAAGGTTCTCACAAGTTCTAAAGCTTAGGTATTTATAGAGAATGAAAACAATTGAGGCCTCATGGTGGGGGAGGGCCGGCCATGTGGTTTGAGAGGGAAAGGAAGAGAAAATATCTCTTTGATGGTGTCATACAAGCATGGTTTGAAGCATGGAGCTCATGACACAAGGTATGGCTTTAGGCATGAGTTTTTGAGTGAGCTTTTCTTTTAATTGTGGATGAAATTAAGCTTCTAGAAATGAGACATGGCTGGAAAACTTCCACCCACAAATAAATGGGGGAATTAATTTATTTTGCTTGGTTATTCATTAGGAAAAGCAAGCTTGATTGAAACTATGACAAGGTATGACATGTATGGTGATTTTGAGGTGATTTTCCTACAAGTTTTGAAATGAAATAAATCATGAAAATGGGGGTGAGGGCTGGCGCAAATCTGACCAGAAAATGGGGGAAAGAAAGGCTTCTAGATGTTGTCCTTGGAGGCATGGATGAAAGCATGGTTTGTATGACTCAAAGTATGGTTTGTGCGAGGTCAAAGCATGGCTCTTTGAGTGAGAAAAAATCACACATGAGGTGCACATGGGAGGGCATGGCTTCGGCCAAAATTCAAACAGCATGGGGGAGGATTTATCTTCCATGTAATTCGGTGCTAATGATAGGATTAAGTGTAGGTTAGTTTAGGTACAAGGTTAGGATAAATTAAGCTTAAGTTTAGGTAACTAAGCATGTGTATTAGGAATTTTATGACAAGGTTAGGAGTGCTCATACATCATTAGGCAATTTTAAACTCATTTATGAATAAACAATGTGTAACACAATTCCATGATTTAAGGAATTAGAAAGAGAAAACACTATTCAAGATTCCATGACTAGGAGTCTTGAAATAAAAATATGATTTTAAGTTGTAATTAAGCACTTTTAGGTTCTAATCAACTTTAATAAATTATTTTGACTCAAGATTAATTATGGAAATTAATTAACCTTCGATTAGAGCCTAATATTGCTTAGGTTTGCTTAATCACGCGATTAAGCGTAAAACACGAAATTAGGGGCAAAACCGTAATTTTGCACTAATTTTGCCTGGGACCTCCGGGACCAAAACTAAAGTCACAATCTACATAAAAATGCCTTTTAAAATCATCAGGAGAAGTTTCGGGTTCATTCGGCACTTGCATACGGGTAAAACACCGCAGGGGCGTTTTGGTCATTTTGACCCGAAAACTCGAAAAAATGAGATTTTCGATCCCGGGAAGGTACACAAGCCATCTAATCCCCTTCCAACATTGAGTTTTCCCTTCAAGTACTGCCGATCCGGCTTTCCGCGAATTCCGGGCTGAAAATGACCTCAGGGGCATTTTGGTCATTTTCACTCTAACAGAAAAATCAGGGCGTTACATCATACACATTTCTGAATCACATACATGCACTAAAGGTTAGAAAATCTCCACTAACATCTTTGCACAAAACATGGAGCATTTTCATCCAACATGTTTGCATAAAACATGGAAACATGTTTGCACAAAACAAGGAGCATTTTCATCCCAAAATTCAGCCAACATGTTTCCATAAATCATGCTGCAAGTGCTTTCCTTCTTCTGTTTTTTCTCTAATCTTTCCACTATAAATACTCCTCAAACTCTCTTCAATTCAGAAACTCCCTAAGTGTTCTTTCTTTCTTATTCTATCATTCTTCTTATGTTCTTCAAAGACTTCTCTTGATCCTCTAAACTTCATCCAAACACTTAAATCCTAAGTCCAAACTTTCACTAGCCCTCACAAGAGTTACAATCTTTAACTCTAGTGAGAAATATTTTCTTAAGCACTCAAGTTCTAGAGCCAAGATTCAAGGAGGGTCATCCACTCCAAAGACTCTTGTTCAAAGCTTAAGAAAGAAGAGAAGGACCCTTTTTAGACCCTACACAAGAGGTAGGAGTTTCTTCTTTATTTGTTCAAGTATTGTTGGCTTCTAACTTTGCTCATGGATAGAATGCCTCAAACTTGAGTTATTGTCAAAAGTTTTGAATAATTATATTTTTAGAAAACACAACATGTTCTATTCTGCTATGAGTACTTTTATGATGTTATCAAACTCAAATATAACTTAAAAGATTGTATATGAAACTTGAGTTAATAAAGATAACTTAAGACATGAACATGGCAGGTGCTAGAATTTCTAGTTATTTCTGGCAGTAGTTACTTCGAAAATTAGTGTTCATAAAATATGAAGGATCTCGAAATTAAAATAATTTTATTATAAACTAGACTCATTTTAGAACACTCTCCAAAAAGAATCACCTAAAACGGAGTTTCCTAGCCCAAGATATAAATTTTTAAAGTAGAGCCTAAGACTGAAACTCTTAATCTGACTTTCTAGTAGTAAAATAGGTGTAACTCACTCTAGAAAACTGCAAATGGACTGATTTCAACTTCGTGGAAAAGATAACACATCTACAAACACACTTATGTATGCTATGCATAAAGTTTTACACCACGAAAATACAGAATGAGAGATATATTTTCAGGACAGTGTGCTGAGAAAGTCTTGAAGGTAGCGTGATACTGTGAGAGTGCAATTTGGAAAGGTTCTGGCTAAGGAAAGACTTGGTATTTAAGCGTGTCCATTGTGACCCACCTCTCTTTCCTGGGAATCCTACTATGCACAATTTACAGTTGATTTACACTAATCTAAGATGTTAGTGCTACAAATTTTATTCTAAAAGATGTCAAAACTCTAAATAAAAGATTCAAGTCTTGTAAAGAGATAATTTTAAGGATTTAAGTAGAATAATAATCTTCAGGAGATATATATAGAAGTCATAATAAAAATATATAAAGAACCTCTAAAAATATCTTAAAGGGTATTAATGTATTAATAGAAATACTAAGAGTACAAAGAAGACTAAGAGAAAAAGATAATGCCAAGATATCCATAACCTATTAGGAACACTAGAGACCTAACTTGATAACTTAGGTTGCTTAATGTGAATTATCTATGAGAATGTTTACTATGAGATTTACATGATATTGTCTATGTTACATGAAGTGATATACAGAAATGTGAATGTATTGATGAGATATGAAATGATAATGATAAAATGATTGACTGTACCATAATTTATTAATGTGCATACATTCATATTTCAAATGAAATAATAAATAGACCAACTCACTGCTTAATCCTCTTTGAGGATTAAGGTATTGATGATTTCACTCAGTGAGAATAAAAGTAAAACCTGAAAAAGTAGCAATGATAGTCTGGAAAAGTGGACTTGAGCTAAACTCACGGCTTAACCCCCTAAACCGTTGAGATCATGGCAATGGAAAGAAAACCAAAAGGTTGTGGCGATGGCCACGGTATGAGCTCATTACCCTTTTAGGGTGGTCTAAGGCATTGATGCATTCATCCCGTGAGTAATTAAGAAATATGTTGATGAAATAAATGAAAAATGATGATCACTAAACAAGTGAATGTTGAGGATGAGTAATCATGAAATGCATGCAGCTCCTAAATGATTATTGCTTATTAGTGGTTTTACATGATATGCTTATATGTATGCTTGATGAAATACTGAATGGATATTTCTGCTAATGTTCAAGATTAGTTTAAAAGTAACTGCACTTCGGCTAATCACATTTGTGAAAGTTTGATAATTGAATCCTTACCTGTTCACCTTTTTATAATAAACCCGAAGTGACTGGGATGACAATGATGACACTTTTAGTACAAGTAGGAACTCCTACTGAGAAATCATGTATTTCTCACTCCTATGTTTATTTTCCATTATCGTTACCAGAGACAGACGTGTCCACCTAAAGCAACGAAGCTGTAGCTGAGGAAGGAGGTAGCGCGTGAAGATTTCAAACCTTTCAAGTAGGAGCATTCCGAGCTTTAGTTACATTATAGTTTGTGAGAAACAATTAGTAATAGTAGAACTTATATTGTTATTTATAATAACTTATCAGTATGATATATGCCCTGTTGTGACTTATGTATTAAGTGATTAT
Source organism: Dalbergia cultrata (assembly GCA_031216105.1). NCBI lineage: Eukaryota > Viridiplantae > Streptophyta > Magnoliopsida > Fabales > Fabaceae > Dalbergia > Dalbergia cultrata. The sequence goes on along the minus strand of CM062346.1, from coordinate 38,589,775 downwards.
ATTCCAGTTTATGTGATAATAGTTCTACACTTAGTCTCTTATTCCGCTTATTTAATTAAGTGCGCCATGTAACTTGATTATTATCTATAAAAGCGCTATGTATTTCACTTCTCGTTACAGGCTTAAGTTTTCAAAAAAATTAATTTATTTAAAGAAAAAAAAAACTTCCACTATTTTTCTAAGTTAATTTCAAAAGAAAATAAATGCAAGGCATAAGTGACAACTAATAGAATCCAAATGTGAACTTAAGCACAGTGGGGTTCTATTAGGGTGTTACATTACTCTATGTGCCCTCGACAAAATCAAAAGGATCTCATTTATATCTTCTTGTTGCTATAGAACTTGATTCAATATATCATTTACTTTTCTTTTTCAAATGCATGCAATACATCACATATAGGCATTGATTCACAATATGATTCCAATCATGCCTTAAACCAATCTTTAAAGTCAATAGCATGCATTCATACTTATCATACTTAAATTAAGAGTCATTAAATTTCCAAATCAATACTTGAGTTCATTTATGCACGATTACAACATGTTAGTAGAATTCATGCCTAAGGAGTGTGATTTATTATGCATATCAAACATCCTTTCAAGGGCTATAAAAATTCTCCAAGACACCTCAATGTGTCCACAAGACCATGTAAAAATATCAAAGGAAAAATAATTCTCTAACCATGGTAAATAAATTTTACAAGTTTGGTGGTTAGAGACCATTTATTCACAATTCAGATCATAACTCCGATAATTTTTAACCCTATAAAATAATTAAATAAACTCAAAATAAAAATCCAGGTTGAACTTCAAGATGTGTAGGACACTCTGTAAAAATTTCAAAGGATAATTCCGTCATTTGCTATGGTCAAAAAATTATACAAATTCATAGCTTCAGCACTAAGATTTTAGGCAGCATAGATACACTCTCAGTTCTTGATTTTTTTCAAGGGGTATCAATCAAAATCAGGCCTCAATAAAATTCATGGAGATAGCTTAAGATGCTATCTTTGACATATAATTTTTTTAGCCATAAAAATGACTAGAATTAAACCATAAAATTCGTGAACAAATCCTATCCTGTTGAAATCCAAAAATGCAACAGCATGTGTCAAACTCTCTTTTGAAAAAAAATCATTTTTCACAACATCCAAACACATCACCAAAATTAACACATCAATATCAATATATAATCACCCAACACAACCAAAAATATCCAATTTAATCAATTACTAAAATAGAAAAATAGAGTTGAAAGCAAAAGAGGTTCAAAAACCCTACTCTTTGAAGCTTTGTGGCTCTTGGCTCCAATAATGATTTTCCTCACTTCAAACCTTCCAAATCAACACCAAACCCTCCCTTAGGCAGCAGATTATGAGCACTCAAGGTAGAGAAAAGTGATGGATTTCAAATTCTAATCGGTTAGTTTGGTAGATATTGAGGAGTGGAACAAGTTTTGTGAAGGAAGTTTTTGGTTTTGACAACTCTAGGCTAGGAGTTTAGGTATTTGAATCAAGTCTTCATGGTTTTTGGAGAAGAAAAAATGGAGTTTCTGCACTTTGTAATGGCTGTCCGAGAATGAAGCTTGATGGGGAAGCTTATGCTTATGTTTATCTTGTAATTTAATGCATGAATATTATATATTATACTTGGATGATCTTTAATCTAAGAAAGTAAAATGGATGGCTAGGGTTAAATCATGCAATTCAAGATTGAATCTTATCCATTCATTTGATATGGATAGATAAACTCCTTCATTTTGTAGAAATTAAATTATCTTTCGGTGTTAAATATCACACAACGAAATTTTACTGAACCGGTAAAACAGTGTACTCGGGTAATCAACTATTGCCTGAAAATTAATTCTAGATATAAAATATTTATTTTTACTCATTTCTAATCTTATTCTTATAATTTCTAACTTTCAGGCATCTCCGAGCCCCAATTCTAGGGTTTCGGTTATGTCGGTGGGTTTGCGGGGCCTGCAAGTTACTATTAATTTTTTTTTTTTTACAAATCTATTGGATTGTCCTCATCATTTTTATGTCTATCAGATTTTTGAAATTATAACTAAAAAAACTCAAATTAATTTTTAAATAATTTTTAGGGTGTTACAATACTCAACACATGTTGAGATTTCATTAACAACAACTTTCTCAACCAAAGAAAGTAAACCGAATAGTCTTTACAATAGCTTTCCCAAGCTTTCACATTGCACAGTGGCCAACCATAACTGTGACTTAACTGAGTAGTTCTGTACCAGCCTCTCTAAGCTGAAACCATGACCTATAGACAACTTCTATTGCCACATTATAAGAAGTCTTGAACCAGCCTCTCCAAGCTGAACCATGATAAGCAAATACCGTTGCTATTACTTTGCAAGTAGTTTTACCTTAGCCTCTCCAAGCTATGTCTCACACTGATCACTAACGGATCAAGGTTACAAAGGTTATTTGTTTGGGTCGCCACTCAAACTAACCTACACCCATGTTTCCTTAAGGATGTTTGCTAATATTGACTTGGGAAACATGAGCGACTTCTTTCTTGTAACACCCTAATATTTAACTCAACACGCCTAGGACGCATTTAAGTTAATTATTAGTTATTACTCTTTTGTTCCAGTCTTTAACTTAAACCTTGAAAATACTTTAATAAAAATATGGTAATTTTTTTTTTTTAAATACAAAACGTGAGCCACGCATACTAACTAATTTGTATCAACCACCTTACCTATAAAAGTAAAAAGATAACATCAAGTCATAGATAAATATGAAATACCTCACTCAATTAATATAATAACACCATTATAAATAATGATCGTTCCTCATCGAATATCTAAAACTTACAGGAAATAAAACAGCACACCACTGACATAGTCAAAGCAAATACATTAATCCAACAGAATTATCATGCAAATAAAAACTTAGCAAACTAGCATAAAATTTTTCTCCCACGTTTCCTACTCGGAACGCCTAGAATGGATTCTACGAGTCGACTCATCACAAGAAGCAAGACGTCGAACATGAAGGGCATCAACATAAATCACGAACGTCACCATCTACCTCTGAAGACGAGATGGAAAGAAATAAAGAGGGAGTGAGAATCTTATAAAAGAATCTCAGTAGGGCCTTACCTCCTAATATGTGTGTCATCATCATCGTCCCCAGGAACCTCGGGTTTCATTATGAAAATGTGGGCATATATAAGATTCATTCTTTAAGTTCCAAATACCATTAGCCGAGGCCCGTGTCTTTTAGCATGAATCTTGATGTCATGTATGCATCATACTATTATCATGAATGCATGTCAATGCCATATATATTATAACATAAGAGTTCATACATAAATGCATCATGACATAAAGAACATAAATCCCTTTGATATAAATTTCCCTTAATATGTTTTTAGGTGACTTAAATTTCTCAATCTTTTTCCTTGGGGAAACCACCCTATAATTTCTCTCCTCTTGAGAGTTCTAGGTTATGAGCTCATACCTCACTAGTCGTCACTAGTATATACTTATCCTCTTGATAAGTTAATTCCTGACTCCCAGAGTGCGGGTTAGGGGTTTAAGAACACCTTTCATAACCATTAATCCCTGGAGTCTAAAGGGTCCTTATTGAATATCCTCTTATAACCTTTAATTCGTGGAGTCTAGAGGATTACCCCATTGGATCACCTCTCATAACCTTTAATTTGGGGAGTCTAGAGGATCATTTCCATATGTCTTATGTCACCTTTTATCTTAGTATGTTATTCATAGATGCAAGCACGAATATATAATCATAACTTATCCTTTAATATATCATGCTTATAGAACTCTTAAATATGCATCTCAATTAATTAATCATATATATAGCATGCTACAATTCATCAAGTAATTGATCATATAAATATGCATATGTACATTTATATAAGCATGCTATTATCAAATATCTCATGAAAGTGAACATACTCAACATAATAGATGCCATATATTAATGATCGCCAATTGCATAAAATAAGAATTAAGCATGCATAATCCTTAATTGGTATCATAGCACAAATATCACAAATCATATAAATTTCAACTAAATCACATGAATATGACTTCCATAAGATATCATTCACACTAATCTCCTCAAATTATTAATATTTACACTTAAGCCTAAAAGAGGGTCAAAGCGCAATTTCTCAAAGATTACGGGTCAAAGCGTACGTTTTCTTTTTAACACATCTCCTCAAACAAATGATAATCAAAATTTCTCTATACTTTTAAGAGACACATAACACTTATAATTCATCTAAGTTCATCATAAAAACCATCTTTGGTCATAGAACAAATTTTGCTACACTTTAGGGGTCAAAGTGCAAAATCACTCATTTTTCACCCTTAACAATTACCGAAACTTCTAAAACTTTTACTAAACATCATAAATGATATTCTAAACACATGGACACATTTAACATCATTATTAACTCAAATTAAAGTCATTTGGCTGAAATCACATAATTGATAATTCAAAACACAACTTTTGGTAATTTGCAAAACGGCCCAAGTTAACACTTGTAATTATTCTTTTATACATCTAAGACACTAAAAATAATTTTTACAACAATTATTAATTATTATTTTTCATATGAACAGTACCTACAGTGATGAATAGTGCCGAAACAGTAATAGTATCAGAAAGTTTATTTTCTAAAGCTTTCTAAGATTACAATTTTGATCATTTCTAGATACTAGTTTTCCTTATTACTTGATTTAAGACTTAGGAAGCACCTAAAATTATTTTTACCACTTAGAATGACCAAAAATTAATACCAAACAGAGAGAAATTTTCAAAGTTCAATAATAAATCTTTTTGCTCATAAAACTGCTACTTTTACTATCCTTTAAGTTTCTAGACTTGTAAAACTTCCAAAGAACAACTTATAAAAATTCCAAAACACAAAATTTAAACCATAAAAATCAAAGAAAAGTTATCGTGATCATATCATGGCTGAAATTACATATTCATTAGGGTAGCCATGAAATAAAATTTCTATTTAAGATCCAAGAACAATTCTTGAGCTTTAAGGTCTTAAGTGATGACTTTGAAAGTAAACATGCTATGCACATCATTTTTATCTTCAAAATTTAAGGTGATGACTCAAAGATAAACATGCTATGCAAATCATCTCTTTATCTTTAAGATTTAGGTGATAGCATAAAAATAAACGTGCTATGCAAATTCATTTTTATCTTTTGAGATTAATGTGATGACATTGAAAGTAAATATGCTATGCATTTTATTTTTATCTTCAAGAATTAAGGTGATGGCTCAAAGATAAACATGATATGCAAATCCATTTATTTATCTTAAAGATTTACGTGATAGCATAAAATAAACATGAATGCAAGTCCATTTTACCATCTTGTTCACTTAAAGCTCAAACTTTACAAGATTAAGTTCTTGTTCCTCATAGATCATAAAGATTAGTGAGTTTTAGAGTCCATTAATACTATGGTTCCAAGAACCTCATCAAAATCGAAAATTCAATGAAAAAGCATAAGAAAGAACATGAAATAAAATCCCTACCAAGTTGTTTCTTGATTTTTAAAGAGAGCTTGATCTTCTATGATCAATCAAGAACCAAAAATATGGTCCTAATGCTTGTGATATTTCGGCCAAGAAGGTTGGAGTGTAGGAAGGATTTTTCTTGTGTTCTAGTGCTTGGAAATGGAAAGTTTAAGTGCTTAGGAGTTGATTTATGATTGGAATATGTATGCTTAAGGTTTAGAGCTTGGTTAGAGGTTGGAAATGGAGTCTCTTGAGTGAGAATAAGGAGGAGAAAGAAAGCTGGAATTCTTGAGAGAATTAGAGAACTTTGAGCACACTTTGAGTAAGAAAACTATCAAGTAAGAAAATGCTAAGGCCAAGAGTGTTTGTGTGAACATTTTAGCAATGGGAGAGCATGTATTTATAGCCTTATGAAGGCTGTTTGGCCATGGACTCAAGGCTGGAAAAATGGAGGATTTATTTCATTTTTTGGTTAAAGAAAACTTTAGAAAAGAAAGCTTATGGTATTGTAATGATTTTGCACATGTATAATGGATGGAAATTCTAAAATATGATGCTAATGGGAGACATAGTGGCTGATCATATCATGGCTGAAATGGGTGGGTTTTCTTTTGATTAAACAAGAACAAAAACAATGCAAAAGAAAGCTTAAGGTGTGGTGTCTTTGTTGGATGTGTTTTTATGTTGGAAAAGCAAATAAAATATGATGCACATGGTGCATGATGGCCACGGTTTTCTGGTCCATTATGATCAGATTTGTGCTCTTTATGAGTGGTAAAACATGTATTAGATGTGTAATTACTTAGGTAAAAGATTTGGAATTGATAGATTAGTGAAAATGGTAAAAGGTCAAGTGTTTAGGACAAATTAAAATGAAGTAAAAGAATAATCATACACTAGTAAATGAAGTTAGTTTTCTAATGAGTTAAAAATCAATTTGTAACATCAGTTCTATACTAAATTTTACCTAAACCGTAATTCTTAATTTTAATCTTAGCATCACTAATTTTATGAGCTCTAGGAATCAAGAAAGGAGATTAATTTTCCTAAAAATTTCTTAAACTCTAATTATCCTAGGTAATTATTTTTAACCTCAAGTAATTATTTTTAACTTTAGGTAATTAATTTTTAACTCAAGGTTAATGAATGAAATCAATTTTGAGTTCAATTAGAGCTTTAACATCTCCTTAATTCCATAAGTGAACTTATTTAGCACAACTAGGGGTAAAAAGGTAATTTCACATAAAAGCTTTATAGAATTACCTGAAAATTTCTAAATATCAAGTCATACTTGAAATAAATCACTTTTGAACTTCTTGGTGATAACTGGGTTCAAGGGTTGTTTAATTTCACACTAAATTACCGCAGGGGTAATTTGGTAATTTTACGTACAGTAAAATTCGGGGTTGAGATTTTTACCGTGACATCAACATAACACAAATAATCCCCTTCAAACATAAAATTAACCCCTTGAGGATAATCGGGATTGGTTATCTTTGATTTTCAGGGCAAAACGACCTCAGGGGCTTTTTGGTCATTTGTACACAGAAAAATCGGGATTTGTGATTTTTCGCATAGATTTCTATTCAAGCCTCATATAATGTTGTTCTAATGTTAAAATTCCTTATTAAAGATTTCTCATCCTCAAATCTCATGTAAAATTTACCTAGGGGCATTTTGGTAATTTTAACACAACATGAAAAATCAGGACGTTACATTTCTCACATCTCTTCATGAGAAGAGTATACAAATCATCACAGAATAAGGAAAGAAGATTTTTAAACTTCAAGATGATTGATTACATATTATGATGAACAGCACGGGAAGTGTGGAGAGATTTTTCTAGAGTTTCTAGTCTTGTGTCTTAAACTCTCTCATTGTATTCATGTATGGCATCTCCATTTATATAGGTCCTTCTTCATGATCATTGCTTTTGATCAGATCTCCAAGTGACACATGTAGATCATCAGTTGTGTCTTGGAATGTTACTCTAAAGAGATAGGCTGACAGACTTGTCACATCGGTTGCAGAAGCCGTTGTATTTTAGAGGTTTCTGATGTCCCTATTTTCCTTTTATTTTCTGACCATGGTTTTTTAACTCCTCATTCTAGAAGATAGGATAATAAATCAATTTGGTAGAAGAGATGACGTAACAATTATAATGCTGGGTCTGACTCGAGATTTGAATTTTGAAATTCAAATTTTCCCTTCATTTTCCTTAGCGTTGTGCTCTCCATAATTAAGTGAGCTTTCTAACTGTGTAATCAATGTCTTTGATATTTCTTTGATCTTCCAGTCTTCAATCATGGCTATTTGATGATGATTTCCTTGCGATTGTAGTGAATGATGACTGAGTAACTTGTTGCTCTTGGACATGAGTTGATTTCTTCATCTTGAGTATATTTTTTGATGTCACGTGCTACTTTCTGAAGATCCTTTCCTTGGTTTCTTGATTTGGACTTGATATGCTTCAGTCCTTAGGCATTCATATTTTCTTTGCATGAGATAATATTCACCTTTTTAAGCTTAATCTTTTCCTATAAGATAAAACATGATTTCTCACGTATAGTGAAATTATTCCCGATTCATGTTTGCCTTAATGCCTTCGGTCTGTGAACATGAATACGTGCTTTACTTGAAATAATATTCATTCTCTTTTTGACTTAATCTCTTTGCATGAGATAGATCATGCTTGCACATGCACAGTGAAACTGTTACACCCTAATATTTAACCTAATACTCTTAGAACGTACTGAGGCTAAATATTAGTTATTATTTCTTGTTTCAATTCATTTATTGTTTGAAAATACTTACCGAAAAATATGAGCCAAATTTTTCTTTTTAAAACCTTGATAAAGTAAGAGCTGCGTGTAGCTTATACAAGCGATAATAAAGAAAGAATATGAAAATCTAAACATCAAGATGGCTCCACAAAGAACATATCACAACATTATATATATATATATAAACTACCCACCTAAGGGTGAGTTAAGTTTGGGTACATGAAGGAGAAATGCTAATACAATAGAAATAAAATACATAGGAAATGAAATACATCGGAAACGAAATACATAGGACACAAACCTACATGGTGCACCTATGGTAGATAACCTTTACATCAAAAGAAGGTCATCATAACTAGTGGGGCATGTGTGCACTAAAACTCCAAGAGTCATCTACGGCTGATAGCCCGGGAATGGGGGAATGTATCCAATCCATGGTCATAGCTCATCGGGGACAGGCACACCAAATGTTCGCACATGACCTCTACATCTAGGGTGCATGGCTAGCCTCCGTGCTAACCGTGGCTGCGTGACTGTCTCCTCACTCCCTTCTCTCATAGGGACAGGAGTGGGGGCTGAACTCTCGGAATACATATGTGTAGGCTCATCCTCAGAAGGGTCCGTCTCAGAAAACCTCGAACGGGGAATGTAATCGGGGAAATCTCGAACGGTCAATCTGAAAGTAGGTGTGCTAAGCCTCTACTCAAAAGACGGGCGTGCTCGCTCAAAAATCATCTCGTCTTCGTAGGGGGAAGTAGGGGTAAAACGATTGCTCCGTACTGGATGGCTAAAGGGGCGTCCAACAAACACAAAAGCTCAGACCACGCAACATCCCTCAAAATGATACGATCCGTGCTTCGGATCGTAGTGGAACTCCCATGTGGGCGTATCAATGAACAAAACGAAGGTTGCCATCAGAATCTGAAGACGTGACTGAAAGAAAAGGTAAGGGGAGTGAGAATCTTTACTAAAGAAACTCAGGAGGGTTTTCTTCGTATCTAGGTGACATCATCTACATCTCCAGGAACCTCGGCTTCTTATGAAAACAGTAGGCATGTAATAGTTCAATTATGAAGTTCTAAAAAATTGATTACCAAGACCCATTCTTTTTAACACATAGCTTGTATTTACATGGATGCATCATACTTCATTATGATATGCAATATCTAACCAACTTATTAGCATACATGGTAAATATGGACATAATACATAGTACATAGATCATAGAGCATAGAGCATAGAGCATAGAGCATAAAACATAGAACTTGGTACATGATTCATGGTATCTTATCTTGGTTACTTAGGTGACATTAAGACATTTACTTTGCACATGGGGCCACCCTAATTGTTCTCCCTTTTGAGAAACCTCTAGGTTATGAGCTCATACCTCAGTAGTCGTCACTAGCACATGGTTCTTATCCCTTTTGATAAGTTAAGGTCTCAACTTAAAGTACGGGCTAGGGAGCTCGAATCACCTCATCCCTATCTATAGTTTGATGGTTCCAAAGGATCATTTTCTCATAGTTTATATCACCTTAAGTCTTAGCATGTTATAACAAGATGCCACATAATTCATGCATATCACATATCTCATATAATTCTAACATAGGCATCTCTAAGGTTCTAAGAGAACAATAACATGCAATTGATATTTATATCATCATATAGCATCACATAAGTCATGAGATAACACATTAATTCACCATTCATAGAGGGCATAAAAAACCATTCCCTTTAAGTAAAAACCCCTAAATCGGGTAAACTCAAACTTCCAAATTATTTTCTTATACCTCTAAGGGATTGATTAACCTTATTACCACAATTTATTAAGTCCTAAAACCTAATTAATTATGGCTTGGTAGCATAGGCAGTAAGCATATTTTGATGAATTACGGTGTTCTAGAAGTTACGTTTTAGGTCCTTTCTCATTACCGACTTTTTCTATGATGCAATGATTAATACCTAAACCAATTATGAGTCATTTTCACCCATCTAAACATGTTATAATATGATTCTACAAACTCTAACAAGGCTGGAACAGAATATACAATTTCAGTTCCTAAGGAGTTCTAGAAATCACATTTTCAAACTATTAAAGTTACTAAGCATGCCTAAGATTCCTATAACAATTTTCATACAATTGGTAAGGTATTTAAACACATATAGACCACCCAAAACAGAATTTAACATGCTGGAATGAATAAGGCAGAACCGAAATCAAAGCTATCATAAAATGCATAGGACTTTATTTATAAAACACATAAGTTGCTAGTTTTTCTTGGAACCTTTTCAAAGCTTCTAAAACTCATTTGAAATCAATTTATTTCATTAGAAATCCTCATAAAACATATAACGGCAGTAGCTATTTCAAAACAAGCTTGAGAGCGATTTAAATCATAAAATCATACTTGAAACATTTCTTGAGAACATCTAAACTTAGGAAAATTGTAAAACATAGGTTTTGGCACTTGTGACTACATGAAACTCACACCAACTTCATCATCATCACATGCCTGAAAATCAAAAGAGTAAAACATATTTATTTCGAAACTTTACTTGAGATTCCAAGGGACAAGTCTTTGAGCTCTATCTTTTTAAGTGCTAACAAGAATATCAACTTGCTATGCACTTCATTTTATCTTTATTAGAAAGTAAAGAGAGGGCTCAAAATAAATATGAGATGCAACTCATTTTTATCTTAAGTTTAGGTGAGGACTTGAAAAGTAAACATGAAATGCAATGCTTGAATTTAAACATGATAATGCAAGTTCATTTATTTATTCTTGAGAGTTTAGTGATAGCATAAAATAAATATGCTATGCAAGGCATAAATTTAAACATGAATGCTAGTCCATTATTATGTGTCATTAGAGCTCATGCAAGACTTTAAAAGATCAATATCATAATCTCAATCCCAATCTCATCATCATAAAGCGAGCTCTAGAGTTCTAAGAACCAAGGTTATAAAGAAATGTCATGGTTCTTTGAACATCATCACCAAGCATTTAAGGAAATAAACTCAAGAAAACAAAACTTCAAAAGGAAAAAGGAGTAAGGAACCAAATCCACAGAGAGGAGGAAAATACACCATGTTCTTTATTATGTACCCAAGACCCTTATCTAGAGTAAAACTCTAGAACGTGCCGGCCAACTTTAAGGTTGACAAGGGTAGGCCTTGGGCTTATTGAAATCCTTAGAGTTATTTTCTTAAGTTGAAAAACTTAGTGAGCTAAGTAATATAGATAAAGCTTTAAAGAAAGAAAAGCATCAAGCTTTAGAGGTTTCATGAGAGATGAACATATAGTCACCTCTAGAGAACACTCATCATCAAGCCATCATGCTCAAGGCCTTGAGGTCGAAATCATAAAGAGAAAGAAAGGAAGAAACCAAAATTGAAACAAAAGAAAGGTTCATCCATTCATCATATTTCAACAAGATCAAAGCATAAGAATCAAAGAAACATTTTTAGAAAAGCTCCCTACCAAGTTTGTGTGTTCTTGAAGACAAGGAAAGGTTTGATCTTGAAGAGGAAACAAGAAGAAATCGCCTTGAAGAGAAATGGAAGAAGGAGATGCGTTGGCTTGTGTTTGGCTTAGAAATGCATTTAGATGAGAACTTAGATGAAGATTGAGAGGTGGAGGGGTGGTGGTTTCCTCTTGGAACAAGGAGGACAAAAGAAACTTTGAGAGAACTAACACTTTCTTAAAACTTCAAATTTAGCAAATGACTTAAAGTGAAGCAAAGCTCACCAAGGCAAGGTATTTATAGAATTTTGAATCATGAGGGAGTGAATGAGGGAGGAAAGTTCACGGTTTCTTCAAGGCTTTGGGGGGAAAAATCTCTTACAAGTTGTCATTCAAGGCATAGTTGATGGTAAGATAGATATGGGCTTAAGTATGGCTCCAAATGAGGTAATTTCTTGTTGATTGGAAATGAAATAAATCTTCTAGAAGGGAGAGGGAGGGCTGACTGTTTTGGACAGCAAGGGGAAGGAAAAGTATCTCATCTATTTAGTCATTCAATTAGTCATTCAAGCATGGCTTGGAGTATGATCAAGTATGGTGCAAGCTGAGGTGCAAGCATAGTGTAAGGCATGGTTCTTTGAGTGTTTGAATTTCAAACATGTGGAGAATATGGGGGAAGGATTTCCGCTATCATGACAGCCCATGGGGAGAGAAGATTGTCTCATCTAAATGTGTGTTAATGATGTGTTTAGAAGCAAACAAGATTAGGCCATTAATTAAGGTTTTATAACCAAGTGTTTAGGTGAACTAATCAAGTAATTAGGGCTATGAACAACTTAATTTGGGAGTGATCTTGTTAGATTAGTGGAGTCAAACTCCATTGACTAGAGTTTAGAGAACAACACATTTCCTTGAATTGGGGAGATTGAATAGTAAAAACACTATTCTTAGATGCTTTCTTGAAGAAATAAGACTAGAATTAGGTTTTAAGTTTCCTCAAGCAATTTTAGGTGCTAATCAACTTCAAATAATTATTTTAGCCCTAGATTAATTATGAAAATTAATTAATCTTTAATTAGAGCCTAATATTGCTTAGGTTTTGTTTTAAAAATGTCGTTAAGCCTTAATGCACTTAGGCAGGGACAAATTCGTAATTTTCCTCAAAAACTACCCAGGACCACTGGGACTTAAGCAAACATAAATCATGCCTCAAAAGCATTGTTTTAGACCTTTGAGACAAGTCCAGGTCAAAACAAAACTCAAAACCGCCTTAAATTACTGTAAGGGTATTTTAGTTATTTGTGCGCAGAAACCTCAAAAATGAGATTCTTCTGCTCTGTTAAACATTCAAATACATAGAATCCCCTTCTTACATAATCAATGCTCTTATGAGGCTGGCCAAGACGGCCATCCTCGTGTTCCAGGTAAAAATGACCTCATGGGCATTTCGGTCATTTATACCTTTAGAGAAAATCGGGGCGTTACATTACTGCCCTCCTTAAAAAGAATTTCGTCCTCGAAATTCATTACCTAAGAACAGCTCGAGGAACTATGCTTGCATGTTGGCTTCTAACTCCCATGTGAAGGCTTCGATCTTTCCGCGTCCCCACGCGACTTTAACCAAAGGTACCGTCTTATTCCTTAGTTGTTTCACTCCTCGGTCCACGATTCTCGTAGGAGGTAGGTTAAATGTCAGGTCGTCCCTTAATTGTACATGTTCTGGCTTTAACATGACTGGGGTCAGACTGATACTTTCGTAACTAGGATACGTGGAATACATCATGAAGGTTGGATAGATTTGGGGGTAGGGCTATGTGATACGCTACAGACCCTACTCTACTGAGAATTTCAAATGGGCCAAGAAACCTAGGGCTCAACTTTTTCACTTTCATCGCTCGACCTATACCTGTGGTGGGGGTGATCTTGAGGAACACATGTTCCCCTACTTGAAACTCAATTGGATTACGCTGCTTATCCACACAGTTTTTTCGTCGGCCTTGAGCAGTGAGAATTTTATCCTTTATCTTCTTAATTTGTTCCGTTGTTTCCTTCACAATGTCTGGTCCAATAAGACTCTGCTCACCAGGTTCAAACCAACATAGGGGTGATTGACATTTCTATCCATAAAGGGCCTCATATGGTGCCATGCCAATGCTTGCATGATAACTATTGTTATATGCAAATTCAATTAGCGACAAGTATTTGTCCAAACTTCCTCTTTGGTTTAGAACACATACCCTAAGCATATCCTCCAAGGTTTGGATAATTCTTTTAGATTGGCCATCTGTTTGTGGGTGGTAAGCCATTCTCAAACATAACTTTGAACCAAATGCCTTTTGAAAGGCTCCCCAAAACCGTGATGTGAACCGCAGATCCCAATCCAAGATTATTACTGATGGTACTCTGTGTAATCTTACTACCTCTTGAATATACAACTGTGCTAGCCTTTCCAAGGAATAAGTCACCTTAATAGGTAGAAAGTGGGTTGACTTAGTCAACCTATCCACTATCACCCATATAGCGTCATGATTTGCTTTGGTCCTTGGCAGTCCAGTCACAAAATCCATTGAGATATTGTCTCACTTCCATCAAGAATAGATAGGGGTTGCAACATTCTAGAGGGTTTGTGGTGCTCAATCTTTACCTTCTGACAAAATAAGCACTTACTCACCCATGTGCAAACATCCCTCTTCAAACTGGGCCACTAGAACATCTTCTTCAAGTCTTGGTACATCTTGGCAGCACCCGGATGAATTGCAAAATTGCTCTTGTGGGCTTCCTCCAGAATCTCTTTTCGGAGGTCCCCACTAGCAGGTATACATATATGTCCTTCAATCCTCCACATACTATTACTCCCTTGAGCAAAAACTTTCAATTTGCCAGCTCTTACCGCCTCTAAAATCTCTTGAAATTCATTATCTTCTCCTTGGGCTTGAGTGATTCTTTCTTTGAATTCACTTGTCACACTAAGATGGCAGACCCTCATGCCCTTAGTGGTTAAGGTTATCCCTAGGTTTAGGTTTCTAAATTCCTCAATCAACTAAGCCTCCTTAACCATGAGATGGGAGAGGTGCAACGATTTCCTACTTAGGGCATCTGCTACAATGTTAGCTTTCCCCAGATGGTAGTTCAAATTGAAATCATAATCCTTCAAGAACTCCATCCATCTTCTTTGCCTCATGTTTAGCTCTTTTTGGTCAAAAAGGTACTTCAAACTCTTGTGATCGGAGAACACCTCAAACTTAACTCCATACAAGTGGTGTCTCCAAATCTTTAAAGCAAACACATCGGCAGCTAGGTCGAGGTCGTGGGTGGGGTAGTTTGCCTCGTGTGGCTTAAGCTGCCTTGATGCATAGGCCACCACTTGCCTATTCTGCATCAATATGCAACCTAAACCTTTACCAGAAGTGTCACAAAACACCTCAAAAGGTTCCTTGGGGTCAAGCAAAACTAGGATAGAGGTTGAGGTCAACTTACGTTTCAACTCTCGAAAACTCTTTTCACACTCCGGAGTCCACAAGAAAGGGGTGTTTTTTCCTAGTAAGCTTGGTTAAGGGTAACGAGATCTAGGAAAATGCTTTAATGAACCTACGGTAATAGCCAGCTAAACCCAAAAAAGCTCCTTATCTCAGTTATAGTTGTTGGTTGCTCCCAATTCATCACAGCTTCCACCTTACTAGGATCTATAGCAATTCCTCCTATAGATACTACATACCCTAAAAACTTCACTTCCTCTAACTAGAATTCACACTTAGATAGTTTGGCATATAGTTTTTTCTCTTTCAAAATCTCCAACACTAGGGTTAAGTGTCGTTCATGCTGCTCGTGGGTCCTTGAATAAATGAGAATATCATCTATAAAGACAACCACAAACTTATCTACATAGGGTCTAAAGATCCTATTCATGTAATCCATAAAAATAGCCGGAGCATTGGTTAATCCAAAGGACATAACCACAAACTCAAAATGACCATATCGAGTGCGAAAGGCCGTCTTAGGTATATCTTCATTTCTAACCCTAATCTGGTGGTAACCTGACCTTAGGTCAATCTTAGAAAACACTATTGCTCCTCATAATTGGTTCATCAGATCGTCGATTCTAGGTAAAGGGTACTTATTCTTTATCATTTCTTTGTTCAACTACATATAATCGACACACATCCTCATACTTCCGTCTTTCTTGTTCACAAACAGCACTGGGGCTCACCACAGTGATGCACTAGGCCTAATGAACTTCTTCTCCAAAAGATCCTCTAACTGGGTTTTCAATCGGCCAATTCCAAAGAGGCATTCTATACGAGGCTATGGATATGGGTCCGGTACCTAGGAGTAGCTCTATTGAGAATTCAATCTCTCTCTTAGGGGGAAACTCAAGTATTTCATCTGGAAATACTTTGGGATAATTCCTCACTATAGATATCTCTTCGATACTTTGCTCAAAGTCGACATCACTAGCGGCTAAAAGAATATAACCTTGTTCACCCTTACCACAGCCTAGGTCTACAACATTTAGGTACACTCTCATGGTTTTCCTAGGCTCAGGGGGAATAAGAAGAAAAGTGATGGTTTCTCATGACAATTTAACATCACATGGTTGGCCCAAAGCCAATCCATGCCAAGAATTATATCTAGGCCTTGCATAGGTAAACATATGAAATCTAGAACAAAGGGCATATTTTCAAGAATAAAGCTACATTCTAAGCAACATTTGCAAGTCCTAACTGGTTTCCTAGTGGGGGTAGAGACAATGAGATTAAAAGGAAGTTCTTACACATGTAATTTAAGAGTCTCAACACAAGAATAGGATATAAAAGAATGGGAAGTGCCAGAATCAAATAGTACAATTAAGTCGTTACCGTTCATTGTACACTTACCTTCAATGAAATCCTGGGACTCCGTCGTCTCTTCAGCATTGAGGGTGAAAACCCTCCCTTGATGCTGCGGCTTGGGGGTTAGTTGATTCCTCTTCGGGCAATCCTTAGAATAATGCCACAGTTCTCCACACCGGTAGCAAACATCCAAACCGGCTCGGCACGGCAAGCTCCCATGGGGTTTGCCGCACTTGGGACATTCAGCATGTGGGCAGCTTGGGTTCCTTAGGGTGCCTTTCCCTTGTTGTTCGGGTGCTTATTTTTGTTGTTATTGTTGTTGTTGTTTCTTGGGTTGGAGTCCCTCTAAGGTCCTTGGGGCTTGGACCCAGATTGAGACTTCTATTGGGGTTGGAACTACTGTTGATTCTTCTTGAACTTCTGGCCTTGAGATGCCAGTTTCTTGTTGAAGTTATCGGACTTCGTTGCATTTAGCCTCTTTTGCCCACCTTCAATGATGTAGTACTTGTTAATCAAGGTCGAAAAGTCCCTGATCTCCAAGTGGGCGACCGCAACATTGAGTTTGGCCTTTAATCCAAACTCGTACTTAATGCACTTCCAGTACTCATCGGGGTTAGCTTGGTACATTCTTGAAAACTTGATGAGGTCTTCGAACTTGGCGGTATACTAGGCGACTGTCATGTTCCCTTGAATGAGTTACATAAACTCGATGTCCTTAGCATTACGGATGGATTTCGGAAAGCACTTCTCGTAGAAGTGAGCTTTAAACACCTCCCAATTGATGGCATCATTGGTTGCATATAGCAGCCTTTGAATTCCGGTCCACCAGCAACCAGCATCACCTTCCAGCATGTAGGTGGTGAAAGTCACCTTTTGCTCCTCCGAGCATGGTATCACATTGAAGATTTTCTCCATGCTTCGAATCCATTTTTTTGTGTGGTTCAGATTTGCAGTCCCCTTGAAGGTTGGTGGATTCGCCTTGCAGAACTCCCCAAATTGGAAGTGTTCGGGGATCTCAGCAGCATTGGGACCATGACCCACACCAACACGGCGATCTTGATCCATTCGTTCCATCATCATCCTCATGGTCCTTGCCACATCACGGAGTGCCTCAGCAGTCTTATTGTTTTGATCTCCAGGAGTCGCGTTCCTCGCTGACTGTCATCATGCCATTAGTCCTTATACACACAAAATAGCAACACTGAGTTGATCAGGCTCAATACTCCGTGTAAAGCGAGCAAGTTACCATGGCACGCGTAACAAACAGTAGTCATGCATGTCTAAACTTAATACACTAATTCATGACATTTCTAACGTATTATACTTAAGAAGCATAGCCAGTCCAATCCTCAGGCTCCATGAGAACCAAACTGCTCTGATACCAAAATATAACACCCTAATATTTAACCCAATACTCCTAGAATGTACTAAGGCTAAATATTAGTTATTACTTCTTGTTTCAGTTCATTTATCGTTTGAAAATACTTAACGAAAAATATGAGCCAAATTTTTCTTTTTAAGACCTTGAAAAAGTAAGAGCCGCGTGTAGCATATACAACCGATAATAAAGAAAAAATGCGGAAATCTAAACATCAAGATGGCTCTACAAAGAACATATCACAACATAATATATATATAAACTACCTAACTAAGGGTAAGTTAAGTTTGGGTACATGAAGGTGAAATGCTAATACAATAGAAATAAAATACATAGGAAATGAAATACATTGGAAACGAAATACACAAGACACAAACCTACATGGTGCACCTACGGTAGATAACCTTTACATCAAAAGAAGGTCATCATAACTAGTGGGGCATGTGTGCACTAAAACTCCAAGAGTCGTCTATGGCTGATAGCCCAGGAACGGGGGAACGTATCCAATCTATGGTCGTAGCTCATCGGGGACAGGCACACCAGATGGTCGCACATGACCTCCACGTCTAAGGTGCATGGCTGGCATCTGTGCCAACCATGGCTGCATGACTGTCTCTTACTCCCCTCTCTCATAGGGACAGGAGTGGGGGCTAAACTCTCAGAATACACATGTGTAGGGTCGTCCTCAGAATGGTCCGTCTCAGAAAACCATGAACGGGGAACGTAATCAGGGAAATCTTGAACGGCCAATCCAGAAGCGGGTGTTCAAAGTCGCTGCTCAAAAGACGGGCGTGCTCCCACAAAAATCATCTCGTCTCCGTAGGGGGAAGTAGGGGTGAAACGATAGCTCGAAACTGGATGGCTGAAGGGGCATCCAATAAACAACAAAACTCGAACCATGTAACATCCCTCAAAATGATACGATCTGTGCTCCAGATCGTGGTGGAACTCCAATGTGGGCATATCAATGAATAGGAGGAAGGTCGCCATTAGAATCTGAATATGTGACGAAAAGAAAAGGTAGGGGGAGTGAGAATCTTTACTAAAGAAACTTAGTAGGGTTTTCCTCCTATCTAGGTGATATCATCTACGTCTCTAGGAACCTCGAGTTCTTGTGAAAACAGTGGGCATGTAATAGTTCAATTATGAAGTTCTAAAACATTGATTACCGAGGCCCATTCTTTTTAACACATAGTTTGTATTTACATGGATGCATCATACTTCATTATGATATGCAATATCTGACTAACTTATTAGCATACATGGTAAAGATGGACATAGTACACAGTACATAGATCATAGAGCATAGAGCATAAAACATAGAACTTGGTTCATGGTTCACGGTATCTTATCTTGGTTACGTAGGTGACATTAAGACATTTACTTTGCATATGCGGCCACCCTAATTGTTCTCCCTTTTGAGAAACCTCTAGGTTATGAGCTCATACCTCACTAGTCGTCACTAGCACATGGTTCTTATTCCTTTTGATAAGTTAAGGTCCCGACTTAAAGTATGGGCTAGTAGGCTAGAATCATCTCATCCCTATCTATAGTTTGATGGTTCCAAAGGATCATTTTCTCATAGTTTATGTCACCGTAAATCTTAGCATGTTATAACAAGATACCACATAATTCATGGATATCACATATCTCATATAATTCTAACATAGATATCTCTAAGGTTCTAAGAGAACAATAATATGCAATTGATATTTCTATCATCATATAGCATCACATAAGTCATGAGATAACACATTAATTCATCATTCATAGAGGGCACAAAAAACCATTCCCTTAAAGTAAAAACCCCTAAATCGGGTAAACTCAAACTTCTAAATTATTTTCTGATACCTCTAAGGGATTAATTAACATTATTACAACAATTTATTAAGTCCTAGAACCTAATTAATTATGGCTAGGCAGCATAGGCAGTAAGCATATTTTGATGAATTACTGTGTTCTAGAAGTTATGTTTTAGGTCCTTTCTCATTACCGACATTTTCTATGATGCAATGATTAATACCTAAACCAATTATGAGTCATTCTCACCCATCTAAACATGCTATAATATGATTCTACAAACTCTATCAAGGCTGGAACATAATATACAATTTCAGTTCCTAAGGAGTTCTAGAAATCACATTTTCAAACTATTAAAGTTACTAAGCATGCCTAAGATGCCTAGAACAATTTTCATACAATTGGTAAGGTATTTAAACACATATAGACCACCCAAAACAGAATTTAAGGTGCTAGAATGAATAAGGTGTAATAACCCAACTTTCTAGAACATATTAGGTTAATCATTAGGTTATTACTTCTTAGTCTCATCATTTTATTAAAATATTTAGCGCAAATTACGGGTAAATTTTTTTTTTTGAAAACATAAACCAAAGTGAGAGCTGTGCTCTTATCTAGACGAGGGACATAAATATCAACCATAAGGAACATGAAAGTTAAAGCAATAAATAATAGAACAATGAGCATCACAACAGCGGAAACATTTCATTAATAATAATATAGTTTGAATACATAAGTAGTCACGCCCTTATAGAAACGGGTTGAACTTGGAATACACAAGAAAATGGAAATACAACAGAAGCAAGAAAGCAGTAAAGTACATGGTGTGACAGCAAAAGAAAAACCAATTACACTATCCTCCTACCAAGCTATGAGTACTAGTCTAAAACCCCTTCCCAAAAAGGTACCACCGAAGGGGAGATCCTCGTGACTACTCGGCCACTCGAATAGCTCTCCGATGAGGTCTAGTGATGATGGGGGTCCTCGGGTGATGGAGGTAGGTAACTAGGGAACCGCTCGATCTCCTCCTGAGTGGGCTAGTGAAGTGGGAAAGGAACATGTGTCGGCTGGACGTGAGCCCCTCGGTGCGAGCGCATCTTGGCTCTCCTCGCCAAGCGTGGCTGCATCACTGTATCCTCACTCCCCTCTTGCCTAGATGGGGGAAAGGGAGCAGAACTCTCCAAATAGATGTGCATCGGTGAGTCCTCGGACGGATCGGTCTCCGACCTCCTCGAGCGAGGCACATACTACGGGTAGTCACAAACATCTGAGGCGGACGAGCGGGCATGACGCATCTGCTCGTCGCGAGGGCGGGTACGCTCGAAGATCAAGTCATCACCACCAAAAGGAGCGGTACAAGTGAACTGGTAGCTGGACATCGGATAAGCAAAAGGTCGACCCATGTACACAAAAACACGAACGGCACCGCGACCCTCAAAGTGGTAGGAACGATGCTCCGGGTCGTAGTGCACCTCCCAGACGGGCATGTCAATGAAGACCACGAATGTCGCCATCGATCTCTAAAGATGTAACGGAAGAACAAGGAAGAAGAGAAAGGAGTGAGAATTCTTGCTAAAGAATCTCAGTAGGAGTCTCCAATCCTAAGATTACATCGTTCACATCCTCAGGAACCTTGGGTTTAATTATAAAAGGTGTACATACATAAAAGATTCGTTATTAGAGTCTATAAAACCAATTATCCAAGGTTCATTCCTTTTAGCATGTATCTTGATGTTATGAATACAACATACTAAAACATGAATGCATGGCAATGCCTCAATCAAATATCTCAATGAATCACAACTTCAAGAAAGCACACAAGTGGCATAAAGGGCATATAACTTTCAAGTGGATCTTTCCTCAACTTCGTGACATCAATCATGGTACTTCAGCATAATAAGGCCACCCTAAAATAACTAGGTTATGAGCTCATACCTCAGCTAGTCGTCACTAGCTCTTGCTTATTATCTGAATAAGCGAAACATAATAAAATAATCCCGACTACGTAAGTACGGGTAGAGGGCTAGGGATCACCTCTCTTAGGATATACCCTCTTTGAAACGCTTTGCGGGCATTAAGCCACAGTAATTTGTCCGCTTTAGTAGGCTACATCTACTCATACCCTCACGGATTTGTCTCCCCTAGGGGTGCTTGGCTGAACCGGTGTTACCCAGGAAAGCGCGTCTCAGTGCTTTGTCACATAAAAATCTCCTAGGGGTGCTAGGCCGAACCGGTGTCACCTAGGGTTTTCAACTCATGTGATACTTTAAAACATTTCTTCAACCATTTTAGGTTTGACGGAAATTCGGCAGCATAATAGCTGTTAAACCGAATTTCCTTCAAACCGAAACTTATGCCACAAGCTATTCACACAACATATTCCTCATTTAAACCTCATGCTATGATAAACTTCATATCTCAAACAATCATTTCCTCATGCATCATAAACATCTCAACATGTTATTGCACTATATAAACATCATAGCATTAACAATTTCTTAATGTCTTATGCATTGACCCTTAAGGTCCTTAACTTACAATCGAAGTTATAAATCATCACAATTTAATCTCTCAGGTCCCTATAGGCTCACATATAAGTATTCCTCACTCAACACTATGATCACAAACATCTCTAAACCTCAAGAATACAAAATCTAAAATTTTAACTTTACGGGTACCTAGGAGTCACAACAATGACCCTTTCTAAGTCTGATTTGCTCCTAAGGCATCAAGATCAAGTCCTAAAGCAATTATGAGTCATTCTTTCACATTTAAAATAATTTAAATCCATGATTATCATTTCTAAACCATGCTGGACAGAATCCAGAAAAATCAATTACAAGGGGTCTAGAACTCTCAAATTAATTCTTTTCTAGTTACTAACTTCTCTAATACTTCACATATGAATTTTAACATCAATTATACACAAACATACTCATGTTGTCATCATCCAAACAGCATAAACAGGGAGCATATCATGGCAAGGCAGAACCGAAAATACATCTCCATACAAAGGCACAAAACTTGGTTTCTGAAGCACATAAAATACTAGTTTCTCTTGGAATCTTTTCAAGACTTTCAAAACTCATTTATAAACATTTTTATCATCTAAAATCATCAAAATATTTGTAAGGGCATTAGCTAAATTAAATTTATCTCAAGAGGTCCTAAATTCATAAAACTTTGTTCTAGACATTTCTTGTACTCATATAAGCTTAGAAAAAATTAGGAAACATAGATTTTGATACTTGTAACAAACCAAACCTCTTAGGGCCGAAAATCAAAGACCAATGAACACATATTTTCAAGTCTTTGTTTGAGACAATAATGGGTAAGTCTATGAGCTCTAAATCCCTTAGGTTGTGACACAAAAGTAAATATGCAATGCACTTTATTTTAGTCTTTATTTAGAGGTGAGGACATAAAGTAAATATGCTATGCAACTCCTTATTATCTTTAGAAATTTAGTGAGAACACAAACATAAATATGGAAATGCAAGTTCATTCTTTAACCTTGAGCATTTACTGATAACATAAAATATGAACATGAATGCAAAGTCTTTTATCTTAACTTAGAGCTCATATGAGACTTTCTAAAGAGAACAACAAATCTCAAGGAAACTATGAGGTTCTTGAACCCTAAACCCTAAACCCTAAACCCTAAACCAACACTTATCTCATCACAAAGAGGGCTTTAGAATTCTTGAACCAAGCTCTCAAGGAAACTATGAGGTTCTTGAACATCATCATCAAGC
Source organism: Dalbergia cultrata (assembly GCA_031216105.1). Lineage (NCBI taxonomy): Eukaryota > Viridiplantae > Streptophyta > Magnoliopsida > Fabales > Fabaceae > Dalbergia > Dalbergia cultrata. The sequence continues at coordinate 38,566,223 of CM062346.1, read as the reverse complement.
TCAAAAGAAACAAACTTTCAAAGAACATAAAACCTCAAATAAAAGGGAACCAAAATCGAAACCTTGTGAGGAAGGAAGTCAAGGAAAATCGAAACCATTAGCAAGAAGAAGTAAAGGTGTTCTTGAGCTAAAATCATTTTGAGTTAGAAAGTAAAGATGAAACTTAATGAAAATAAAAACTCAAGCTCTAGGGCTCCTTTGAGATGAACATATAGTCATCATGTAGGAGCTCTCATCACTGAGCTATCATGTACCAAACAAGGCCTCTTGGCCGAAACTAAGAGGAAGAAAAACAAAGGAAAGTTTCAAAAAGAAATCCAAGAGAAAGCTAAAGAAAAACTCATTTTCAAGAAAAATAAAGTTTAGAAAACACTCCTACCTAGAGTGAAGATAAAAAGCTTGATCTTTGAAAAGGAAATGAGATGAACAACTCCTCCTTGAGGGTTGATGATGATTCGGCCAAAGGGGGATGAATAGGTTGGAGATGTGTTTTGGATGAGATTGTGTTTGAGTCAAGTGTTTGAGAGGTTTGATGGTGGTTCAAGGTTGTGAGGTGGTGTTTAGAGGTTATGAGATGATTATGTGATGAGAGGATGAAGAGGATGAAGATGAGGAGAAATGAAGAACTCTCTTGAAACTTGAGAGAAAAAGAAAGGAAACTCAAGAAAGCTTAGAAAACTAAAAGTTTGCAAATGAGCTAAAGTGTTTGCAAGTTCTTCTAATGCACCTGTTTATAGAAAAACAAAACAATTGTGGCTCACTCAAGGAGGCCTTGGCCGTAGCAAAAAGGGAGGGAAAGGAAGAGAAAAATATCTCTTACAATGTGTCATTCAAGCATGGTTTGAAGTATGGAGGTTATGATACAAAGCATGGCTTCAAGTAAGGTGATTTGAGTGAATTTTCCTTTCAAATTTGAATGAAATAATTCTTCTAGAAGCTAGGCATGGCTGGCTGTTTTTGGGCCACAAATAAATGAGGAAAATAGCTTAATTCATTTAGTCATTCACTTGAAAAATCAAGCATGGTGGAAAGTATGACAAAGTATGGTGAGTATGACTTGAGGTATGGCTTTGGAGTATAAAAAATTTGAGCATGTGATAAATATGGGGGAGGGCATGCTTCGGCCAGATTGAGCAGCAAGAGAGAGGAAGAAAAATCTCTCATGTAATTGCGTGTCAATGATAGGTTTAAGTGTGTATTAGTTTAGGTACAAGGTTAGGAGTTATTGAGCATAAGTTTAGGTAACTAAGAATATGGTTTAAGAGTTTTATAACAAGGTTAAGGAGTGCTCACAGACATTTAGAGACTTTAAAATTCATTTTATGAGTAAACAAGGTAGACAAATTTCCATGATTTAAGGAATTGGAAAGAGAAAACATTATTCAAGATTCCATGACTAGGAATCTTGAATTTAAAATAAGATTTCAAGTTGTAATTAAGCATTCTTAGGTTAAATTATTTTGACTCAAGATTAATTATGGAAATTAATTAATCTTCGATTAGAGCCTAATATTGCTTAGGTTTGCTTAATCACGCGATTAAGCTCAAAAACACAAAACTAGGGGTAAAATCATAATTTTGCACTAATTTTGCCTGGGACCTTTGGGACCGAAACTAAAGTCATAGAATATATAAAAATGCCTTTTAAAACCATTTGAAGAAGTTTCGGGTTCATCCGGCACTTGCAAACGGATAAAACACCACAGGGGTATTTTGGTCATTTTGACCTGAAAACTCGAAAAACGAGATTTTCGATCCCGGAAAGGTACACAAGCCAACTAATCCCCTTCCAACATTGAGTTTGCCTTTTGAGTACTGCCGGATCGGCTTTCCTCAAATTCTGGGCCGAAAATGACCTTAAAGGCATTTTGGTCATTTTCACTCTGACAAAAAATCGGGGCGTTACATAAGGCAGAACCGAAATCAAAGCTATCATATAATGCAGAGGACTTTATTTCTAAAACACATAAGTTGCTAGTTTTTCTTGGAACCTTTTCAAAGCTTCTAAAACTCATTTGAAATCAATTTATTTCATTAGAAATTTTCATAAAACATGTAAGGGCAGTAGGTATTTCAAAAACAAGCTTGAGAGGGATTTAAATCATAAAATCATACTTGAAACATTTCTTGAGATCATCTAAACTTAGGAAAATTGTAAAACATAGGTTTTGGCACTTGTGACTAGATGAAACTCACACCAAGTTCATCATCATCATATGCCCGAAAATCAAAAGAGTAAAACATATTTATTTCGAAACTTTACTTGAGATTCCAAGGGACAAGTCTTTGAGCTCTAACTTTTTAAGTGCTAACAAGAATATCAACTTGCTATGCACTTCATTTTATCTTTATTAGAAAGTAAAGAGAGGGCTCAAAATAAATATGAGATGCAACTCATTTTTATCTTAAGTTTAGGTGAGGACTTGAGAAGTAAACATGAAATGCAAAGCTTGAATTTAAACATGATAATGCAAGTTCATTTATTTATATATTCTTGAGAGTTTAGTGATAGCATAAAATAAATATGCTATGCAAGGCATAAATTTAAACATGAATGCTAGTCCATTATTATGTGTCATTAGAGCTCATACAAGACTTTAAAGGATCAATATCATAATCTCAATCCCAATCTCATCATCATAAAGCAAGCTCTAGAGTTCTAAGAACCAAGGTTATAAAGAAATCTCATGGTTCTTTGAACATCATCATCAAGCATTTAAGGAAATAAACTCAAGAAAACAAAACTTCAAAAGGAAAAAGGAGTAAGGAACCCAATCAATAGAGAGAAGGAAAATACACCATGTTCTTTATTATGTACCCAAGACCCCTATCTTCGGTAAAACTCTAGAACGTGCCGGCCAACTTTAAGGTTGGCAAGGGTAGGCCTTGGGCTTATTGAAATCCTTAGAGTTATTTTCTTAAGTTGAAAAACGTAGTGAGCTAAGTAATATAGATAAAACTTTAAAGAAAGAAAAGCATCAAGCTTTAGAGGTTTCATGAGAGATGAATACATAGTCACCACTACAGAACACTCATCATCAAGCCATCATGTTCAAGCCTTGAGGCTGAAATCACAAAGAGAAAGAAAGGAAGAAACCGAAAATGAAACAACAAGAAAGGTTCATCCATGCATCATATTTCAACAAGATCAAAGCATAAGAATCGAAGAAACATTTTTAGAAAAACTCCCTACCAAGTGTGTGTGTTATTGAAGCCAAGGAAAGGTTTGATCTTAAAGAGGAAACAAGAAGAAGTCTCCTTGTAGCTTAGAGTTTAGCTTCGGCCTTGAGGAGAAATGGAGGAAGGTGTGTGTGCACTACGCTCCCCAAGGATACTACTGCTGCGACTCGGGATAAGGAGGGATGAAACCAATCCACTGATGAAGCTCAGCCGGAGTGGGCACTCGCTGTGGTTGGACATGTGCTACGCGATGAGGGTGCATCTCGGCCCTCCTAGCCAGCCTCGACTACGTCACAATCTCCTTGCTCCCCTCTCTCATGAACCGGGGAGTGGGGGCAGAGCTCTCGCTATACATGTGGGATGTGGATCCTCCGAGGGGTCATCCTTCGAATGCTGGGAATGGGGCACATAGTCCGAAAAGTTACAAATGGCTGATGTAGTCATGTGTGTTCGGAGGATCCTCTCGTTGAGCGTCCGGGCACGCTCAGAAACCATGTCGTCGCCATAGCAGACGTTAGGGAGAGGCGGTAGCTATGTACAAGGTGTGTAAATGGGTGTCCCTTCAAAATGAATACTCTCACAGTGCTGCGCCCTTCAAAATGATATGACCGGTGCTCCGGGTCATAGCGGACCTCCCAAGTGGGGGTGTCAACGAACATAACGAATGTCGCCATCGTGATCTGAAGATGTGATGGGAAAGAAATAGAGAAAGAAAGGGAGTGAGAATCTTATTAAGAATCTCAGTAGGGACTTCCTATCTAAGGTGACATCATCAACATTCTCAGGAACCATGGGTTTGTTACAAAAAGGTGTGCATGCATAAAGTTCATTATTAAGTTTTTTTTAACATAATTATCCAAGGCTCGTTCCTTTTAGAATGAATCTTTAATGTTATGGATGCAACATAGCAAAGCATGAATGACAATACATTATGCAAGAAATCAATCAAACATAACATCAAGGAACACATGAGTGGCATAAAGTGGCATGTAGTCTTTCAAGTGGAACTTTTCTCTTTTCTCAACTTTGTGACTTTAGAACATTATACTTCAGCATCATGGGGCCACCCTAAAGCATCATCTAGGTTATGAGCTCATACCTTAACTAGTCGTCACTAGCTCTTACTTATTCTATGATAAGCGTAAAGATAATTCGGGGAGTCCATAGGAATATTTCCTTCATTGAAACGCTCTACTGACATCTAGTGCACAACGAATTGTCCACTTTGGCAGGCTACATCTACCATACCCTCACAGATTTTCCTCATCCCCACTGGAGCGGGAGAAATGCTTCTCAGTGCTACGTCACATTTAAAATCTCATTTTCCTGGGGGTGCTCGGCCGAACCGGTGTCACCCAAGACTCATCTCATGTGGTTTTCAAAAATATTCTCAAGTCCTCAAATTTGACGGAAATTCGGCAACATAACTGTTGTAAACCAAATTTCTTTCAAATTTGATTTATGCCACAATAACTCATAATGCATGTTCTTCTACATTCAACTTCCATAATCATGATAAACTTAAAATCACATAACATACTCATCATAGCACATGCATCATCACATCATACTTGGATTAACAAACTCATTGCATCAAATAACCTATGGTGTCTTATGCTTTAACCCTTAGGGTCTTAAACTTGAAACCTAAGCTCTTCATCATCCGATTTTAACCTCTTATGCACCTATAGGTTCACAACTAATTATTCTCACTCATTACTATGATCATAACCAATTCTAAACATCATTAGTGCAGAATCTATATTTTGTAATTATGAGTATCTAGGAGTCACAACTTTGACCCTTTCTAAGTTTGGTTTTCTCCTAAGGTACTAAGATCAATTCCTAAACCAATTATGAGGTATTCCTACACATATACACTAATTATAAACCATTATTACTAATATTAACCATGCTAAAACAGAATCCAAAATTCTTATTTCTAAGGGTTCTAGAAATCTCATTTTAAATCTTTTCTAGTTACTAGCTTATCTTAGCTTTCTCAAATTAATTCTAACATAAAATATACATGAATAAACTCATTCTAACATAATAAAATCATCATCATACAGTGAGTAAAAATAACAAGGCAGAACCGTGCACATCATCATCATATCAAGCACAGAATTTCATTTCTAATACACATAGATTGCTAGTTTCTCTTGGAACCTTTTTAGAACTTATAAAACTAATTCAAAATCAATTTATATCATTAAAACTATCATAAAACAAATAAGGGTAGTAGCTACTTCAAAGTATTCTCAAGAGGGGTTTAAATCATAAAATCATGCTTAAAGTATTTCCTTGAAACTTTTCTATGCTTAAGAAAATCTTAAGACATAGTTTGTTGGTCCTTGTGACTAGATGAAACTTATACTAAGTTCATCCTCATCACATGGCCGAAAATACATTTATAAAAACATTCTTATTTTCCAAACTTCTCTCAAGATAAAGTGGGCAAGTCTTTGAGCTCTAGGATCTTAAGGTGAGGACATAAATTTAAACATGCTATGCACTTGTTTTATTCTTCATTATAAAGTAAAGTGAGAGCATAAAATAAATATGAAATGCAACTTGTTATTATCTTTAAAGTTTTAGTGATGACTTAAAATATAAATATGAGATGCAAAGCTTGAAATTTAAACATGATAATGCAAGTTCATTTCTTTATTCTTGATATTTAGTGATGACAAGGAAAAATAAACATGATATGCAAAGCATAAACTTAAACATGGATGCAAGTTCATTTCATTCTTTACTAGAGCTCATACAAGGCTTTAAAGGAACATAAATCTCAACCCAACACATATCTTAGCAATATGAAGTGAGCTTTAGAGTTCTTGTACCAAGGTTTCAAAGAAACCTTATGGTTTGAACATCATCATCAAGCTCAAAGAAAATGAACAAAGAAAGTAAAATAAATAACAACATTTCTTGAAACCAAGTAAAGAGAATTACTTTCTATTTTTAACAAACTTTTTGAAAACGAAGAAAAGGAAACCGAAACCTTCAAGGAAAAGAAAAGGAAAGAAAAACCAAAGTGTCTCAAGATCATGAACAAGTTCCAAGCTTTAAAGGTTTCTCAAATGTAAATCTCAAGATCATTATCTTAGAACCTCATCATCAAGCTCAAGATTTTCCTTTTAATAAAATCAAATCTCATGACTAAGTAACATTTTTAATGAAACTTGAAAAGAGAAAAACTCAAGCTTTAGAGGCCTCATTGAGATGAACACAAGGTCATCATCTAGAGACATTCATCACCAAGCTATCATGAGAAGCAAACTAGGCCTTGAAGGCCGAAATCAAAAAGAAAGAATAAAGGAAAAACTAAAAAAGGAAAAACCAAGGAAGCTCATAAACTCAACATTTTTCTTCAAGAACAAAGCATATTTGAGTAAAAGAATGACATTAGAACAACTCCCTACCAAATGAAGTCTTGAAGGAAGAAAGAAAACTTGATCTTTGCTTGCAAAGATGAGAAAGACAAAAATTTTCTCTAAATGTCTTGGGAGTATTCGGCCAAGAGAGGAAGAAAAGGAAAAGATGGGTTTTTGTATGAGCTTGTGTTTGAGGGTGAAAGCTTTGGTGTTTAGATGGTGATTCAAGGTGATGGTGTAGTGATTTGAGGTTATGATGTGGTGGCTCAAAGAGAAAGATGAAGAAGATGAAGAAGAAGAGAACATTTGAAACTTTGAGAGAAAATAAGAGAACTTGCAAGAATGCTTTGAGCTTAAACTTGGCAAATGAACAAAAGTGATCCAAGTTCATCCAAGTAAGCTATTTATAGAAAATCAAAACAATGAGAGTGCTCTCATGGAGGGTGTGGCCGTGTGGTTCCTCAAGGAAAATGAGGTGAGAGGTTTTGATTTTTGAGGCATGGTGAAGCATGGTTGGAGGTAAGGTGAGTATGGCTTCAAGCATGGTGCAAAGTATGGGCTAAGCATGGCCTTTGTATGTAATTCAAATTCAACATGTGGGAAATAAAGGGGACAAGTGGCGCCGGTTTCATTAGGCCATGTGGGAGGGGATTTGTTCTTCTAATTGTGTGTTAATGATGTGTTTAGGTGTATCTTAGGTTAAGCTTAAAATTAGGAATTGCTAAGTTAGTGTTTGGGTGACTAAGAAAGTAATTAAGGATCTCAAGATATGGTTGGGGAGTGCTCTTGCATCATTAGAGGGATTTAAACTCATTTTAAGGTATAAATAATTGTAGACACAATTCCTTAATTTAAGGAATTGGAGAGAGAAAATACTATTCAAGATTTCATGACTAGGAATCTTGAATTTAAAAAGAGGTTTAGGTTCAACCTAAGCAATTTTAGGACCTAATTAACTTTAATAAATTATTTTGACTCTAGATTAATTATGGAAATTAATTAATCTTTGATTAGAGCTTAATATTGCTTAGGTTTGCTTAATTACATCATTAAGCTAAAAAATACTATGCTAAGGGCAAAATCATAATTTTGCACAAAAACTGCCTGAGACCACTGGGACTTAAACAAATGTCGCTAAACACATCAAAACATCATTTAAAATCTTCTAGAGAAGTTTCAGGCTGAACGGCACTCATACCCGCGTGAAAACGCTATAAGGCTATTTTGGTCACTTTGACCTGAAATCTTAGAAAATGAGATTTTTGTTCCCGAAACCATTCCAAAGCCATCTAATCCCCTATAAACATTGAGTTAGCCCTTTAAGGACTGTCGGGTTAGTTATTCTCAAATTTCAGGCGGAAAATGACTTCAGGGGCATTTTGGTCATTTTTGCTCAGACAGTAAAAAAAAATCGGGGTGTTACATTACTCCCCTCCTTAAAAAGAATTTCGTCCTCGAAATTCTTTACCTTAGAACAGCTCAGGGTACTTCGTCCTCATCTTTGACTCTAGCTCCCATGTGAATTCTTCGGTCTTGTCTTGTCCCTACACCACTTTCACCAAAGGAACGGACTTGTTCCTCAGTTGCTTGACTTCGTGGTCCACGATCCTTTTAGGTGGCAAATTGAAAGTTAGATCTTCCTTTAACTGTAAAAGTTCTGCCTTTAAGACATGGCTAGGGTCGAATTCATATTTTCTCAATTGAGAGACGTGAAAGACGTAGTGGAGATTGGAAAGATTAGGGGGTAAGGCTATTTTGTAGGCTACCAATCCGACTCTCTAAAGAATTTCAAAAGGACCAAGAAAGTAGGGACTCAACTTTTTGACTCTCATAGCTCTCCCTATGCCTGTAGTGGGGGTGATTATAAGAAAAACAGGCTCGCCTTCTCAGAATTCCAAGCATTTTCGCCACTTGTTCGCATAGCTTTTCTGTCGACTTTGAGCGGTTAAGATTCTATATTTTATTCTCTTGATTTGCTCCGTCGTCTCCCTTACTACTTTGGGTCCTAACAGACTCTGCTATCCGGGTTCATACCAACATAGAAGGGATTGACACTTCCATCCATACAGGGCTTCATAGGGTGTCATGCCGATACTCGCATGATAACTGTTGTTATACATGAATTGAATCAGTGGCAGATACCTATCCCAGCTGCCCTCTTAGTCCAAGACGTAGGCTCTCAACATATCTTCCAGAGTTTGGATCGTTCTTTCCGATTGGCCATCCTTTTATGGGAGGTATGTTGTGCTCAAGCACAACTTTGAACCAAACACCTTTTAAAAGGCTCCCTAAAAACACGACGTAAACCGCAGATCTCTATCGCAGATTATCGTCGATGGCACTCCATGTAACCTTACGATCTCTTAGATGTACAACTGTGCCAATTTATCCAATGAGTATGTCACTCTAACAGGCAGAAAGTGAGCCGACTTGGTCAGTCGATCAACGATCACCTATATGGCATCATGGCCAGCTTGGGTCCTAGGTAATCCCATCACAAATTCCATCAATATACTCTCCCACTTCCACTCGGGGATTGACAGGAGTTGCAACATACCTGAAGGTTTTTGGTGCTTGATCTTCACCTTTTGGCAAACTAAGCACTTGCTCACCCAGGTGACCACATCTTTTTTTAATCCGCGCTACCAGAACATCTTCTTCAAGTTCTGATACATCTTGGTAGTACCAGGATGAATGGTGAAATGGCTCTTGTGAGCCTCCTCTAAGATCTTCTCTCGGAGATCACCGTCCCGTGGCACACAGATTCGCCCTTCAAACTTCCACAAACCATTGGGGCCTTGCTCGAAACCCTTTAACTTACCAGCCTTGACCGCCTCTAGGGTCTCCCTAAACTCCTCATTCTTCCTTTGAGCTAGAGCGACCCTCTGCTTAAAACCACTCGTCACACTGAGGTGACACATCTTTATACCTTTATCGGTCAACGACATCCCCAAATTCATGTCCCTAAACTTCTCTATTAACCCAACTTTTTTTACCATCATATGAGACAGGCGTAATGACTTTCGACTTAAGGCATCGGTGACTACGTTAGCCTTGCTGGGGTGGTAACTTAAGCTGAAATCATAGTCTTTCAAGAACTCCATCCACCTTCTCTGCCTCATATTTAACTCCTATTGATCAAAGAGATGCTTAAGACTCTTATGATCGGAGAAAACTTCGAACTTCACACCATATAGATGGTGCCTTCATATCTTTAAGGCAAATACTATGGCTACTAGTTCTCGAACATAGGTAGGGTAACTCACCTCGTAAGGCTTGAGTTGTCTAGATGCATAGGCCACCACTTGCCTATTTTGTATCTGTAACATCCCCTACTGCTTTATGGATTGACTACTGTCCCCACAAACCAACACGGGTCCTTTCAGCATGCTTTGTCCTCACTCGTACGCTTCTTGGGAAAACTTCCCAGGAGGTCACCCATCCCAAAATTACCCCAGGTCAAGCACGCTTAACTGTGGAGTTCTTTCAGTTTGGGCTACCGAAAAGAAGATGCATCTTGTTGATATAGGTAGTACGAATCAATTCATATAAGCCCTCCTCAACTGTATAGTCCCATACCTATACAGTCTTAGGATCCCTCTCATTCAGGTGTGTAATCGGTTCATCCATGTACCCCTCGGCTTAGAGGACTTTGCGAGGAGCCGCTCCTTGTCCGTGCCCTCTTTGCACCGGCGATCACTCCTCGTCCTCGTCCCCGGGCGTTACATGCCCACCAGCTTCCGCCTGGTTCGTCCCCGAACCACACCGTACTGGGAGAGGTGTAGGCTCTGATACCATTTGTAACATCCCCTACTGCTTTATGGATTGACTACTGTCCCCACAAACCAACACAGGTCCTTTCAGCATGCTTTGTCCTCACTCGCACGCTTCTTGGGAAAACTTCCCAGGAGGTCACCCATCCCAAAATTACCCTAGGTCAAGCACGCTTAACTGTGGAGTTCTTTTAGTTTGGGCTACCGAAAAGAAGATGCATCTTGTTGATATAGGTAGTACGAATCAATTCATATAAGCCCTCCTCAACTGTATAGTCCCATACCTATACAGTCTTAGGATCCCTCTCATTCAGGTGTGTAATCGGTTCATCCATGTACCCCTCTGCTTAGAGGACTTTGCGAGGAGCCGCTCCTTGTCCGTGCCCTCTTTGCACCGGCGATCACTCCTCGTCCTCGTCCCCGGGCGTTACATGAAAATGAGGACTCCTAGATAATGACTATGTGTTCATCTCAAAGGAAACTCTAGAGCTTGAGGTTTTATTTTCTTTGAGTTCCAACATTATTTTCTAACTCAAAAATGATTTTTACTCAAGAATACCTTTACTTTTCTTGCTATTATGATTTCGGTTTCTTTGTTCCTTTCTTTAACATTTCGGTTACCATTTTCCTTTTTGATCTTTGAAGTTTTATTTGTTCAAAAAGTTTTGCTTTCTTTGAGCTTGATGATGATGTTCAAGAACCTCATAATTCCTTTGAGAACTTAGTTCAAGAACTCTAAAGCTCTCTTTGTAATGAGATATGTGTTGGGTTATTATGTTGTTAAAGTCTTGGATGAGCTTTAGATCACCTTAAAATGAACCTTGCATCATGTTTATTTTATGCTTTGCACATCATGTTTACTTTCTTTGCTATCACTAAGTACCAAGGTAATAAAGGAACTTGCATTATGATGTTTATATTTCAAGTTCTCACCTAAATATCAAAGATAATAATATAATGCATACCATATTTATTTCATCACATATTTATTTTATGCTCTCACTTTACTTTCTAGCAAAAACTAAAACAAGTGCATGAGCATGTTTATTTTTATGTCATCACTTTAATGAACCTAGAGCTCAAAGACTTGCCCATTGTTGTCTCAACAAAGGTCTAAAAATATTTATTGCTTTTGGTCCCTATTTCGGCCCTAAGAGGCTTTGGTGTTTCCAAGTATTGAAAACTATGTTTTATAATTTTTCTAAGCTTATGTAAGTATAAGAAATATGTAGAACTAAGTTTTATGAATTTAGGACCTCTTGAGATAAAAATGATTTAGCTATTACCCTCTTAAGTATTTTTATGATTATAGGTGATAAAAGTGTCCATAAATGAGTTTTGAAAGTTGAAAAAGGTTCCAAGAGAAACTAGTATTGTATGTGCTTTAGAAATTGTGTTTCATGTCTTTTATGGAGATGTTTGTTTTGGTTCTGCCTTGCTATGTTTGGCCACTGTATGAGTTGTGTTAATAATGATAAGATGCTTATGTTTGAGTAAAAATAATGTTAAGACTCATATGTGAAAGATAGGATAAGTTAAGAACTAGAAAAGAATTAATTTGAGAATTTTAGATCCCTTAATGATGGAATTTTCTGGATTCTGTCCAGCAAGGTTTAGAAATGATAATCATGGTTCTAAATTAGTTTAAATGTGTAGGAATGACTCATAATTGGTTTAGGGCTTAATCTTGATGCTTTAGGAACAAACTGGACTTAGAAAGAGTCATTGTTGTGACTCCTAGATACCCGTAAAGTTGGGATTTTAAATTCTGCATCCTTGAGGTCTAGAGATGTTCTTGACCATAGTGTGAGGTGAGAAATACTTAGTTATAACCTTATAGGTTCCCAAGAGACTAGGTTTTGATGATTTATAACTTAGATTGTGAGTTAAGGACCTTAAGGGTCGATGCATAAGACATTAAGAAGTCTTGAGTTTTTATGATGCTTAATTTTATGCAAGTATGATATATGATACATGAGCTTTATCTATATGAGTATGATGTGTTTAAAATATATGCTATGATGAGTTTGGAATATATGCTATAATCTATGTAAGAATGATGAGTTTGAAATATATGTTATGATGTTTATCTATGTGAGAATAATGTATTAGAAGAATATGCTTGATGATGCATGAACCCTAAAATGTTTTATTGATGATACGTGAGGAAATTATTATTGAGATGTTAAGTTGTGTGATTAGCTTGTGGCATGAATTTTGGTTTGAAGGAAATTAGTTTAACCAAGTTATGCTGCCGAATTTCTATCAAACCTAAAAGGGTTGAAAAATGTTTTAAAGTACCATATGAGTTGAAAACCCTGGGTGACACTGGTTCGCCCGAGCATCCCCAGGATATTTTTATGTGACAAGCATTGAGACGTACTTCTCCTGCTACGGTGAGGAGGAGGCAAATCCGTGAGGGTATGTGCAGATGCAGCCTTACCAAAGCGGACAATTATTGTGCACTCGAGGCCAGTAGAACGTTTCAAAGAATGAAATATGTTTATGTTACCCCCTCATTTTACCCCATATTAAATCTAGTGACGACTAGTTAGGATTGAGCTCATTCCTAGGCGATTAGGTGAGACGGAGATAGGAGGTTATGATAAAAATCGCAAGTGTGTATTGGTTGGAAATAGGTGGATATGTTTTAAGAGGGTGGTTTTTGAGAAAAAGAACAAAAGAGATATGATGCTTTTAAGTCACTTAAGTATGAGAAAAGTAAGAGTTGTAATATGCCCTTATGCCACTTGCATGAATCTAGATTGTTGTGATTTGTTGATTTATGTGCTCAAGTATTGCCATACATTCATGCTTAAACATGTTGCATTCATGACATCAAGATGCATACTAAAAGAAATGGACCTTGGATAAATAGTTTCATAAACCCTAATAATGAATCTCATATGCATGAACACCTTTTATAAATAAACCCAAGGTTCCAGAGGATGTGAACGATGTAACCCTAGAATAGGAGATTCCTCTTGAGATTCTTTAGTAAGATTCTCACTCTTTTCTCTTCTTTTTCTCGCTTAGTCACATCTTCAGAGACTGATGGCAACATTCGTGGTCTTCATTGACACATCCGTCCGAGAGGCGCCCCTAACGAGGAGCTCACGCTCAGTCTACACGTATGCCCACTCCCCGCCTTGCGTTCTTGGATCGATTACACTCCATTTCCCGGGTTCTAGTAGCAGATGTTTTAGGGAGGCTTAGTGCACACACTCACATGTAGACTGGATAAACCTGCTTTTGTTTTGAGGTTATTCACTATAGGTGCACTCGGGTAGTGATGGTTTACTTTATGTTACTTTATGTTTCTCTGTTTCTATTGTACTTCCTTTCTGTTTGTATTACAAGCTCTGCCTGTCCCAATGAGGGTATGACTACTTATGTATTCTAAGTTATGTTATTAATGAAACGTTTCTCTGTTGTGATGATTTATGCTCAGCTGTTATATGTTTCCATTTCTGTGTTTCTCTATGAGTGTTAAGTGTGCTTTATATTCCTATTATTCGATTAGACTAAGAACGTGGCTCTCACTTTGTTGTGTGTTTTTCTATAAAAAAAAAAAAATTTACTCGTAATTTTCCTTTAGTATTTTAAGAAAAGGATGAGACTATGAAGTAATAGCCTAATGTTTAACCTAATGTGTTCTAGAAAGTTGGGTTAAAAATTAGGGTGTTACATTATGGTATCAGAGCAGTTCGATTCTCATGGAGCCTGAAGATTGGACTGACTATGCTTTATGAGCATAATACGATAGTTATGTCATGTGTTAAAGCTTGCTAGGGATAAGCTATAGGATAGGCATACATGACCGCTGTTGCTGCGTGTGCCATGGTAACTAGCTCATTTCACATGGAATGTTGGGCCTGATCAACTCAGTGTTTTGCTGTTTGATGTGTTTAGGAACCAATGCCACCGCGACGACAAATTTAGGGCTATGGCCGGAGATAATCAAGACAATGCGATCGCTGGCCGTTGCTCGTGACATGGCCCGAGCCATGGAACGTATGTTCGAAAGGATAAATCAACAAGCGCCTGCTGCTCCTGCTCCCCCTGCTGCTGAAGCAATCGAGCAAGCCCGCTTCGGTGAGTTCCGCAAGGCGAATCCACCAGTGTTCAGGGGGGCCCTGGATCCCGACAAGGCTGACGAGTGGATCAAGGATATGGAGAAGATCTACTCCGTGGTTGCTCGCTCGTGAGGAACAAAAGGTTACTTTTGCTGCCTTCATGCTAAAATCTTACGCCGAGTTCTGGTGGACCGGCACCCGAAGACTGCTAGAAGCTACTGGGAACGTCATTGACTGGGAACTGTTCAAGACCTACTTCTACGAGAAGTATTTTCCGGAGTCTGTGAGGAATGCAAAGGACATCGACCATGCAAGCCGACCCAGGTGGGTCTTCACGCCAAAGACACGGCAAAGTTCGAGGAGCTAATCAAGTTCTCGCGAGTGTTTCAAGGGAATCCAGATGAAGTATGGAAGTGCGTCAAATGCAGCGGGGTTGATCATGAGTTGAATTACGCAAGAGCACACATGGAGATTAGGGACTTTCCAACCTTAGTCAACAAGTGTCGCATCATGGAAGAAGGCCGGAAGAAGATCAATGCTTCAAGGGCAGAACGAGCCAAGGGGCTAGGACCTCAAGCCCCAAGGTTCAAGCCACGTCGATCAAGGAACCACTACAACCCCTACCAGAGCAACCAGTTCAGGCAACAACCAACACATCAACAACAACAACGACCACCATTCCTCGCCAGACTAGACCTCAAGCACGACCATCTTTTTCAACATAACGGTCGAGGAACTTCAACAACAACCAACAACGAGGGCGGGCGGTCCTCGGTTTAACCAAGGAGGGTCTAGCGGGCCAAGAACAAGGCGCCACAAGGAACCCCTGCTGCTTACCCTGAGCCGCACCTATGGATGTCTGTCCCAAGTGCGGGAAGAATCACGGGAACCGCCCATGCCTAGCCGGTCAGAACGCGTGTTTCAAGTGTGGCAAGCCTGGCCACTATGTGAAGGACTGCACTAGCAGAGGGACACCGAACCGTAACCCCGACCACAACAAAGAAGGAAGAGTCTTCACCCTCAACGCGAAAGACGCCGTAAATCCAACGATCTCATTCAAGGTATGTGCAAAGTAAATGGTAAACCCTTAACTGTACTATATGACTCTGGTGCTACTCATTCTTTTATATCACTTGCTAGTGTCGAGTCCTTAAATCTGAGAGTCTCTAAACTTCCTTTTAATCTTATTGTTTCTACTCCTACCAATCGTCCTATTAATACTTGTCATTGTTGTTTAAACTGTCATCTTGTTGTAGAAAATAGGTCCTTTAACATAGATTTAATTTGTTTACCCTTGAAAGACATAGGAATTATCTTAGGCATGGATTGGCTTCACGCCAACAGTGTGTTACTAGACTGTGGGACCCAAACCGTAGTTTTTCCTTCTCCTCCCGAAAACATCACTCGACCCATTAGGTTGTACCTAAACTCTGTAGTGGGGAGAAAACGATGGGATATGTTCTCCTAGCCGCTTGCGATGTAGACTTTGAGCAAAACCTAGGTGAGATACCTGTGGTGAGAGACTATCCCGAAGTATTCCCGGATGAGATACTCGAATTCCCTCCCGAAAGAGAAGTTGAGTTCTCCATAGAATTGGTTCCTGGAACAGGACCAATCTCTATTGCCCCATATAGGATGTCACCCATGGAGCTACGTAACTAAAAACCCAGTTGGAGGAACTGTTGGAGAAAAGTTTTATAAGGCCGAGTGCTTCACCTTGGGGTGCTCCGGTCTTATTTGTGAAGAAGAAGGATGGAAGTATGAGGATGTGTATAGATTATAGGCAGTTGAACCAAGTGACCATAAAGAATAAGTACCCATTGCCTAGGATTGATGATCTTATGGACCAGTTGAAAGGAGCAGTAGTGTTTTCTAAGATCGATTTGAGGTCTGGTTACCATCAGATTAGGGTTAGAGATTCGGACATTCCTAAAACAGCCTTTCAAACTCGGTATGGACACTTTGAGTTCAATGTGATGTCTTTCGGTTTGACGAATGCTCCTGCAGTTTTTATGGATTACATGAATAGGATCTTTCGACCCTATTTAGATCAATTCGTGATTGTGTTCATAGATGATATTCTCATCTATTCGAAAACCCACGAGGAGCATGAGCGTCATTTGAGGCTGGTTTTAGAGGTACTAAAAGTGAAGAAGTTGTACGCAAAGCTTTCTAAGTGTGGATTTTGGTTAGAGGAAGTAAAGTTCTTAGGACATGTTGTGTCAAAAGGTGGCATAGCTGTCGACCCAAGTAAGATAGAAGCTGTGATGAATTGGGATAGACCAACCTCTGTAACCGAGATTAGAAGCTTTTTGAGTTTAGCTGGTTATTACCGTAGATTTATCAAAGGATTTTCCCAGTTAGCCCTACCCTTAACCAAGCTCACTAGGAAGAATACCCCGTTTGAGTGGAACATCGAATGTGAAAAGAGTTTCCTAGAGCTTAAGGAAAAGCTCACCTCAACCCCGGTTTTGGTTTTACCCGATCCCAATGTACCCTTTGAGGTATATTGTGATGCTTCTGGCAAGGGTTTAGGTTGTGTGTTGATGCAAACAGGCAAGTGGTAGCCTATGCATCCCCACAACTCAAGCTTCACGAGGTAACCTACCCCACCCATGACCTAGAGTTAGCAGCCATCGTGTTTGCCCTCAAGATGTGGAGACACCATTTGTATGGTGTAAGGTTTGAAGTGTTCTCCGATCATAAGAGTCTCAAGCATCTTTTTGATCAAAAGGAGTTAAACATGAGGCAGAGGAGATGGATGGAATTCCTCAAGGACTATGATTTCGGCTTAAGTTACCACCCCGGCAAGGCTAATGTAGTCGCCGACGCCTTAAGTCGAAAATCGTTATGTTTGTCAAGTATGATGGTTAATGAAGTTGGGTTAATAGAACAGTTTAGGAATATGAATGCAGGGATGTATGTGGTGAGAATGGCGTCGTGATGAGTCATCTCACGGTGACGATGGGTTTAAACAAAGGATCATGCTTGCCCAAAGAGAAAATGAGGACTTTATGGAGACAATAGAGGCGATTAAGGCCGGTAAATTGAAGGGTTTTGAGCAAGGCCCCGATCGGTTGTGGAGGTTTGAGGGGCGAATCTGCGTGCCCCAAGATGGCGACCTCCGAGAGAAAATCTTGGAGGAGGCTCATAAGAGTCACTTTGCCATTCATCCTGGTGCTACCAAGATGTATCAGGACTTAAAGAGGATGTTTTGGTGGCCCGGACTAAAGAAGGATGTGGTCGCTTGGGTAAGTAAGTGTTTGGTCCGCAAAAGGTTAAGATCGAACACCAAAAACCTTCTGGCATGTTGCAACCCCTGTCAATCCCTGAGTGGAAGTGGGAGAGTATATCGATGGACTTCGTGACAGGATTGCCAAAGACCCAAGCTGGCCATGATGCTGTATGGGTGATAGTGGATCGACTGACCAAGTCGGCTCACTTTCTACCTATTCGAGTCACGTACTCATTGGATAAATTGGCTCAGCTTTACATCCAAGAGATAGTAAGGTTGCATGGAGTGCCGTCGACGATAATCTCGGATAGAGATCCGCGGTTTACGTCACGTTTTTGGGGAGCCTTTCAAAAGGCATTTGGTTCAAAGCTGTGCTTGAGCACTGCTTACCACCCTCAGACGGATGGCCAATCGGAAAGAACCATCCAAACCCTGGAGGATATGCTGAGAGCCTGTGTCTTAGACCAGAAAGGAAGTTGGGATAAGTACATGCCATTAATCGAATTTGCGTATAACAACAGTTATCACGCAAGTATCGGTATGGCAATCTGAAAGCATTGTATGGAAGAAAGTGCCAATCACCCTTGTGTTGGTATGAACCCGGAGAACAAAGTGTCTTAGGACCTGATATAGTGAGGGAAACGACGGAGCAAATCAAAAGGATTAAGGATAGAATCCTAACCGCTCAAAGTCGGCAAAAGAGCTATGCGGACAAAAGGCGTAAGCCCTTGGAGTTCCAAGAAGGAGAACATGTATTTCTAAGAATCACTCCCACTACAGGAATAGGAAGAGCCATGAAAGTCAAAAAGTTGAGTCCCCGATTTCTCGGCCCTTTTGAAATTCTTCAGAGAATCGGATCTGTAGCCTACAAAATAGCCCTGCCACCCAATCTGTCAAATCTTCATGATGTCTTTCATGTCTCTCAGTTGCGTAAATATGAGTCCGACCCTAGTCATGTCCTAGAACCAGAGCATGTACAGTTAAGAGAGGACCTCACTTTCAATGTACCTCCTACGAGGATCGTGGATCACGGGGTCAAGCAATTAAGGAACAAGTCTGTTCCTTTGGTGAAAGTAGCGTGGGGACGAGACAAGAAAGAAGAGTATACATGGGAGCTGGAGTCAGAAATGAGGACGAAGTATCCAGAGCTCTTCTAAGGTAACAAATTTCGAGGACGAAATTCTTTTAAGGAGGGGAGTATGTAACGCCCCGATTTTCTGTTAGAGTGAAAATGACCGAAATGCCCCTGAGGTCATTTTTCGCCCGCACCGAGGAAAGCCGATCTGGAAGTACTCGAAGGGCAAACTCAATGTTGGAAGGGGATTAGATGACCTGTGTACCTTTCCGGAATCGAAAATCTCATTTTTCGAGTTTTCGGGT
Organism: Dalbergia cultrata; assembly: GCA_031216105.1. NCBI lineage: Eukaryota > Viridiplantae > Streptophyta > Magnoliopsida > Fabales > Fabaceae > Dalbergia > Dalbergia cultrata. The sequence continues at coordinate 38,547,199 of CM062346.1, read as the reverse complement.
CAAAATGACCAAAACGCCCCTGCGGTGTTTTACCTATTTGCAAGTGCCGGATGAACCCGAAACTTCTCCAGATGGTTTTAAAAGGTGTTTTTATGTATTCTACGACCTCAGTTTTAATTATGGAGGTCCCGGGCAAAATTAGTGCAAAATTACGATTTTACCCCTAGTTTCGTGTTTTTACGCTTAATCGCGTGATTAAGCAAACCTAAGCAATATTAGGCTCTAATCGAAGATTAATTAATTTCCATAATTAATCTTGAGTCAAAATAATTTATTAAAGTTGATTAGAACCTAAAAGTGCTTAATTACCACTTAAAATCTTATTTTAAATTCAAGATTTCTAGTCATGGAATCTTGAATAGTGTTTTTCTCTCCAATTCCTTAAATTATGGAATTTTGTCTACATTGTTTTATTCATAAAATGAATTTAAAATCTCCTAAATATGTATGAGTACTCCTTAATCATGTCATAAAGGTTCCTAATCACATTCTTAGTCACCTAAACTTATGCTTAATGACTCCTAACCTTACACCTAAGCTAATACACCCCTAAACACATCACTAACACACTATTACATGACCAAAACTCCCTCCTCCCTTGCTGCATTAGACCTGCACGAAATTCAACATCCATTTTATCACAATTTAATTTTATTTCACACTCCAAAGACTATGGTTGAAGCCATGTCATCAAAGTGCAATTCTCTCACCTCATGTTCCATGAGGATTCATTCTCCTCCACACATGCCTCACCTCATGTTCCATGAGGATTCATTCTCCTCCACTCATTCACTCTTATTCTTCTCTATAAATACCATGCCTAGATGAACCTTTGCTACACTTTGTTCATTTGCTAAGTTTAGTTTTTAGTTTTTCTCTAAGTTCTTCCTTTTTCTCTCAAATCTCAAGAGCATTCTTCTTCTTCATCTTCTTCTTTTTCCTTTTGAAACTTCATCACACAACCTTGAAACACCACCCCACCACCTTGGATCATCATACAAACACCTAAACTTCCATTCTCAAACACAAGCTCACCAAGAACACATTTCCTTCCTTTTTCTTTCATCACGGCCGAATCATCATCACCATCCTAGGAGGTGTTGCTCGGATCATTTTCATCTTCAAGTCCAAGCTTTTTGTCTTCACTCTAGGTAGGAGTGTTTTCTAAACTTTGTCTTCTTGAAAATGAGTTCTTTCTAGCTTTCTCTTGGGTTTTCTTTTTGAAACTTTCTTTGGTTTCCTTTTCTTGTATTTTCGGCCTCTTGGCCTTGATGAGTACATGATAGCTCAATGATGAGGACTCCTAGATAATGACTATGTGTTCATCTCAAAGGAAACTCTAGAGCTTGAGGTTTTATTTTCTTTGAGTTCCAACATTATTTTCTAACTCAAAAATGATTTTTACTCAAGAATACCTTTACTTTTCTTGCTATTATGATTTCGGTTTCTTTGTTCCTTTCTTTAACATTTCGGTTACCATTTTCCTTTTTGATCTTTGAAGTTTTATTTGTTCAAAAAGTTTTGCTTTCTTTGAGCTTGATGATGATGTTCAAGAACCTCATAATTCCTTTGAGAACTTAGTTCAAGAACTCTAAAGCTCTCTTTGTAATGAGATATGTGTTGGGTTATTATGTTGTTAAAGTCTTGGATGAGCTTTAGATCACCTTAAAATGAACCTTGCATCATGTTTATTTTATGCTTTGCACATCATGTTTACTTTCTTTGCTATCACTAAGTACCAAGGTAATAAAGGAACTTGCATTATGATGTTTATATTTCAAGTTCTCACCTAAATATCAAAGATAATAATATAATGCATACCATATTTATTTTATGCTTTGCACATCATGTTTACTTTCTTTGTTATCACTAAGTATCAAGGTAATAAAGGAGCTTGCATTATCATGTTTATATTTCAAGCTATGCATTATCATGTTTATGTTTCAAGTTCTCACCTAAATATCAAAGATAATAATATAATGCATACCATATTTATTTTATGCTTTGCACATCATGTTTACTTTCTTTGTTATCACTAAGTATCAAGGTAATAAAGGAGCTTGCATTATCATGTTTATATTTCAAGCTATGCATTATCATGTTTATGTTTCAAGTTCTCACCTAAATATCAAAGATAATAATATAATGCATCACATATTTATTTTATGCTCTCACTTTACTTTCTAGCAAAAACTAAAACAAGTGCATGAGCATGTTTATTTTTATGTCATCACTTTAATGAACCTAGAGCTCAAAGACTTGCCCATTGTTGTCTCAACAAAGGTCTAAAAATATTTATTGCTTTTGGTCCCTATTTCGGCCCTAAGAGGCTTTGGTGTTTCCAAGTATTGAAAACTATGTTTTATAATTTTTCTAAGCTTATGTAAGTATAAGAAATATGTAGAACTAAGTTTTATGAATTTAGGACCTCTTGAGATAAAAATGATTTAGCTATTACCCTCTTAAGTATTTTTATGATTATAGGTGATAAAAGTGTCCATAAATGAGTTTTGAAAGTTGAAAAAGGTTCCAAGAGAAACTAGTATTGTATGTGCTTTAGAAATTGTGTTTCATGTCTTTTATGGAGATGTTTGTTTCGGTTCTGCCTTGCTATGTTTGGCCACTGTATGAGCTGTGTTAATAATGATAAGATGCTTATGTTTGAGTAAAAATAATGTTAAAACTCATATGTGAAAGATAGGATAAGTTAAGAACTAGAAAAGAATTAATTTGAGAATTTTAGATCCCTTAATGATGGAATTTTCTGGATTCTGTCCAGCAAGGTTTAGAAATGATAATCATGGTTCTAAATTAGTTTAAATGTGTAGGAATGACTCATAATTGGTTTAGGGCTTAATCTTGATGCTTTATGAACAAACTGGACTTAGAAAGAGTCATTGTTGTGACTCCTAGGTACCCGTAAAGTTAGGATTTTAAATTCATTTTATGAATAAAACAATGTAGACAAAATTCCATAATTTAAGGAATTGGAGAGAGAAAACACTATTTAAGATTCCATGACTAGAAATCTTGAATTTAAAATAAGATTTTAAGTGGTAATTAAGCACTTTTAGGTTCTAATCAACTTTAATAAATTATTTTGACTCAAGATTAATTATGGAAATTAATTAATCTTCGATTAGAGCCTAATATTGCTTAGGTTTTCTTAATCACGCGATTAAGCGTAAAAACACGAAACTAGGGGTAAAATCGTAATTTTGCACTAATTTTGCCCGGGACCTCCATAATTAAAACTGAGGTCGTAGAATACATAAAAACACCTTTTAAAACCATCTGAAGAAGTTTCGGGTTCATCCGGCACTTGCAAATAGGTAAAACACCGCAGGGGCGTTTTGGTCATTTTGACCCGAAAACTCGAAAAATGAGATTTTCGATTCCGGAAAGGTACACGGGTCATCTAATCCCCTTCCAACATTGAGTTTGCCCTTCGAGTACTGCCAGATCGGCTTTCCTCGAATTCTGGGCCGAAAATGACCTCAGGGGCATTTCGGTCATTTTCACTCTAACAGAAAATCGGGGCGTTACAGTATCAACACACAGCCTAAACCTTTGCCTGAAGCATCACAATATACCTCAAATGGTACATTAGGGTCAGGTAAGACCAAAACTGGGGTCGAGGTTAGCTTTTCCTTCAGCTCTTGGAAACTCTTCTCATAATCGGGGTTCCATACAAAGGGGGCATTTTTCCTAGTGAGCTTGGTTAAAGGTAGGGCAATCTGGGAAAATCCTTTGATAAACCTACAGTAATAGCTTGTTAAACCCAAAAAGCTTCTTGTTTCTGTTATGGTGGTTAGCCTATCCCAATTCATCAAGGCTTCTATCTTACTAAGGTTAACAGCTATACCTCCTTTTGACACTACGTGTCCTAAAATTTCACCTTATCTAACTAGAATTCACACTTAGATAGCTTAGCATACAACTTCTTCTCCTTCAAAATCCCTAAAACCACCCTTAAATGATGCTCATACTCCTTGTGGGTCTTCGAATAAATGAGTATATCATCTATGAAAACAACCATGAACTAATCTAAATAGGGTCCAAAGATCCTATTCATATAATCCATAAAAACTACGAGGGCATTTGTCAAACCAAATGACATCACATTGAACTCAAAGTGTCTATACCGAGTTCTAAAGGCAGTTTTAGGTATATCCTAATCTCTAACCCTAATCTGGTGGTATCCCGACCTCAAATCAATCTTGGAGAATACCACTGCTCCCTTCAATTGGTCCATCAGATCATCAATCCTAGGCAAAGGGTACTTAGTTTTCACCGTCACTCGATTCAATTGCTTATAATCTATGCACAGTCTCATACTCCTATTATTCTTCTTTACAAATAAGACTGGGGTTCCCTAAAGTGAAGCACTAGGTCTTATAAAGCTCTTCTCTAACAACTCTTCCAACTGGGTTTCCAACTAGGCCAATTCTAAGGGTGACATCAGATAAAGGGCTATGGAGATCGGTCCCTTCCCAGGAACCAACTCTATGGAAAACTCCACTTCTCTTTCAAAAGGGAACTCGGGTATCTTATCCTGAAACACCTCAGGATAGTCTCTTACAACAGGTATATCATCTAGGTTTTGCTCAAAGTCTACCTCACAAGCGGCTAAAAGAACATATCCCTTAGTTTTCTCCCCACTATAGTAAACCTTTATAGAATTTAGGTAAAGCCTCAAGAGTTGACTAGTTTTGCTAGGAGGAGAGGCAAAAATGACAGTTTGGGTACCACAGTCTAACAATACACGGTTGGCGTGAAGCCAATCCATGCCAAGGATTATGCCTATACCGTTCAGGGGCAAACAAATAAAATCTAAGATGAAGGATCTATTTTCTACCGTAAGGTGGCAATTTAAACAGCAATTATAGGTATTTACGGGACGATTTGTTAGGGTAGAAACAATAAGATCAAAAGGAAGTTTAGAAACTTTTAGATTTAGAGACTCGACACTAGCATGTGAAATAAAAGAATGGGCTGCACCAGAGTCATAAAGTACAGTTATGATTCTACCATTTAATTCGCACTTTCCTTTAATGAGGTCGTTGGACTTCTTCACATCTTCCGCACTAAGGACAAAGACCATCCCTTGGTGTTGTTGCCTGGGGTTCTGGTTCGATGGCCTTCTGTTGGTGCAATTTTGGTGTAGTGGCTATGCTTGCCATATCTAAAGCAGGCTCCCTGCCTAGCCATGCAAGGGTGATTACCATGATTTTTCCTGCACTGGGGGCACACTTCAGCTGGTGCGGGTCCGAGGAAGGCAGTAGGGGCTCCCTGAAATGCCTTGTTCTTGGCCTTGCTGGGCCCTCCTTGCTGGTTGTTTCGAGGACCGCCCATCCCTCGTTGTTGGTTGTTGAAGTTTCTTGGGCCATTATGCTGGAAAGGTGGCCACTGGTGTTGTTTGTATTGTTGATATGCAGGTGCTCTTTGTTGTTGTTGTTGTGGCCTTTGTTGTTGCTATTGCCTGAACTGGTTGTTGTGGTAAGGGTTGTAGTGGTTCCTCGACTGGTTCTGGTGTTGTGGCTTGAACCTTGGAGCTTGCGGACCTAGCCCCTTAGCATGCTCTACCCTCGTGGCATTGAGCTTCCTCTGTCCTTCTTCCAAGTTCAGCTCCACTTTCAGTCTAGCTTCATATTTCACACACTTCCACACTTCATCGAGGTTCCCTTGGAGCACCCGTGAAAACTTGATCAGCTCCTCAAACTTCGCCGTGTATTGGGCGACAGTAAGCCCACCCTGGGTCAGTTGCATAAATTCAATGTTTTTTGCATTCCTTACGAACTCCAAGAAGTACTTCTTGTAGAAATATGTCTTCAATAACTCCCAGTCAATAGGGGTGCCAGAGGCTTCCAACAGTCTCCGAGTGCCGGTCCACCAGGATTCGGTATCGGACTTCATCATGAAGGCAACAAAAGTAACCTTCTGCTTCTCCGAGCAGGAAACTACAGAGTAAATCTTCTGCATGTCCTTTATCCACTCATAAGCTCTGTCGAGGTCCATCGTCCTCTAAAAATAGGCGGGTTCGCCTTACGGAATTCATCGAAGTGAGTCTGCTCCAAAACTTCACCAGCAGAGGGACCATGTGCAGCTTCTCCTTATTGATTTATCCATTCAAACATATGCTCCATTGCCTGTGCCATGTCACGAACAGCTACGGCAGTTGCATTGTCTTGGTTTCCCTCGGTTGGGGCCCTAGGCTATCGTCGCAGTGCCATTGGTGCCTAAACACATAAGACAGTAAACATTGAGTTGATCAGGCTTAATATTCCACGTGAAATGAGTTAGTTACCATGGCACACACAAACAAACAGAGGTCATGCATACCTAATCTATAGCTTATCTCTATCAAGTGCTACACATGGCATTACTATCACACCATACTTATAAAGCATGGTCAGTCCAATCCTCACGCTCTGTGAGATTCAAACTGCTTTGATACCAAAATGTAACATCCTAATTTTTAACCTAATACTCCTATAATGTATTCAGGTTAACCATTAGTTTATTACTTTTTAGTTTCATCTTTTAGAAATCTTTCTTTCAAAATATTTAGTGGAACATACAAGTAAAAAATTTTTTGAAACATAAAAGCAAAGTAAGAGCCGCATATAATGTAAACGAGTGTAACACCCTAATTCTTAACCCAACTTTCTAGAACACATTAGGTTAATCATTAGGTTATTACTTCTTAGTCTCCTTATTTTATTAAAATACTTAGCGGAAATTATGGGTAAATTTTAAAAAAAAAAACATAAACCAAAGTGAGAGCCGCGCTCTTATCTAAACGAGAGACATAAATACCAATCATAAGGAACACAAAAACTAAAGCAAGTGACAATGGAACAATGGTCATCATAACAAAGGAAACATCTCATTAATAGCATAGTTAAGATACATAGTAGTCACGCCCTTATAGAAGCGAGCTGAGCTTGCAATACAACAGAAGGAAATACAACAGAAACAAGAAAGCAGTAAAGTACATGGTACGATGGCGAAATAAAAACCAACTACACTACCCTCCTACCAAGCTATGAGTACTAAGCTAAAACCCCCTCCCAAAAGATACCAACGAAGGGGAGATCCTCTTGACTGCTCAGGCACTTGAATAGCTCTCCGATGAGATCTAGTGATGACGGGGATCCTCAGGAGATGGAGGTAGGTAATCGGGGAACCGCTCGATCTCCTCCTAATGGGCCAGTGAAGTGGGAAAGGAACGCGTGTTGGCTGGACGTGAGCTCCTCGGCGCGGACGTATCTCGGCTCTCCTTGCCAAGCATGGCTGCATCACGGTATCCTCGCTGCCCTCCCACCTAAACGGGGGAAGGGGAGCAGAACTCTCCGAATAGACATGCATCGGTGAGTCCTCCGACGGATCCGTCTCCGACCTCCTCGAGCGAGGTACATACTCCAGGTGGTCACGAACAGCTGAGGCGGACGAGCGGGCACGACGCAGCTACTCGTCGCGATGGCGGGTGCACTCGAAGATCAAGTCGTCACTGTAACATCCCCAAATTTATAACTAAGATAAATATTAATTAGCGATAGCAAAACCAAGAGAATCGGGACAAATGTTATGAAACACAACAAATAGTCTACTTAAGTATGTCTAGAGAAAAATGCAAAGAATTACGAAAATGCCATCACTTAGTGGAAATTACGAAAATGCCCTTGCTATGTAAAGGAAATTACCAAACTACCCTTGCCTTATTAAATGACAAAGATACCCTTACTCTATGAATGGAATTACAAGAATACCACTATCATTGTCTAATTACAAAAATATCCACTAACATCTTTGCACAAAACATGGAAACATGTTTGCACAAAACATGGAAACATGTTTGCATAAAACATGGAAACATGTTTGCATAAAACATGGAGCATTTTCATCCAACATGTTTGCATAAAACATGGAAACGTGTTTGCACAAAACATGGAAACGTGTTTGCACAAAACATGGAAACATATTTGCACAAAACAAGGAGCATTTTCATCCCAAAATTCAGCCAACATGTTTCCATAAATCATGCTCCAAGTGCTTTCCTTCTTCTGTTTTCTCTAATCTTTCCACTATAAATACTCCTCAAACTCTCTTCAATTCAAAAACTCCCTAAGTGTTCTTTCTTTCTTATTCTATCATTCTTCTTATGTTCTTCAAAGACTTCTCTTGATCCTCTAAACTTCATCCAAACACTTAAATCCTAAGTCCAAACTTTCACTAGCCCTCACAAGAGTTACAATCTTTAACTCTAGTGAGAAATATTTTCTTAAGCATTCAAGTTCTAGAGCCAAGATTCAAGGAGGGTCATCCACTCCAAAGACTCTTGTTCAAAGCTTAAGGAAGAAGAGAAGGACCCTTTTTAGACCCTACACAAGAGGTAGGAGCTTCATCTTTAATTGTTCAAGTATTGTTGGCTTCTAACCTTGATAGAATGCCTCAAGTTTGAGTTATTGTCAAAAGTTTTAAATGATTATTTGAAAAATATATTTTTAGAAATATGACATGTTCTATTTTGTTATGAGTACCCTTATGATGTTATCAAACTCAAATATAACTTGAAAATATTGTATGTGAAACCTGATTTAATAAAGGTAACTTAAGACATGAAAATGGTAGGTGCTGGAATTTCTAGTTGTTTCTGGCAGCAGGTACTTCGAAAGCTACTGTTCATAAAATATCAAGTATCTCGAAATTAAAATAATTTTACTATAAACTAGACTCATTATAGAACACTCTCCAAAAAGAATCACCCAAAACGGAGTTTTCTAGCTCAAGATATAAATTTTTAAAGTAGAGCCTAAGACTGAAACTTTAAATCTGACCTTGTAGTAGTAAAATAGGTGTAACTCACTCTAGAAAAATGCAAATGGACTGATTTCAACTTTGTTGGAGAGCTAACACATATAGGAATACACCCATGTATGTTATGTATAAAGCTTTGTACCATGTAAATACAGAATGAGAAATAAATTTCAGGATAGTGTACTGTGAAAGTGCAGTTTGGAAAGGTTCTGGCTAAGGAAAGACTTGGTATTTAAGCATGTCCATTGTGACCCACCTCTCTTTCCTGGGAACCCTCCTATGCATGGTTTACAATGGATTTACACTATTCCAAAGATGTAAATGCTAAAATTTGATGAGTTAGGAATTTGGAACTACCTTTACTAAGCTGAGATAACAAGTATACAGAGAATTATAAACTTTCTTCTAAAAGATGTCAAAACTATAAATAAAAGAATCAAGTCTTGTAAAAAGAGAATTTTAAGAATTTAAGTAGAATAATAATCTTCAAGAGTTATATGAAAGTCATAATAATAATATATAAATAACCTATAATAATATTTTGAAGTACATTAATGTATTAATGGAATGCTAAGAGTACAAAGAACACTAAGAGAAAACGATAATACTAAGACATCCATTACCTCTTAGGAACACTAGGAACTCAACTTGATAACTTTGGTTGCTTAAAATGAATCATTTATGAAAATGTTTACTATGAGATTTACATGATATTATCCATGTTTCATGAAGTGAATTATAGTAAAGTGAATGTATGGTGATGAGTTATGAAATGATGAAGATGAATGATTGATTGCCCATGATTTATTGTGATTACATGATGATATGCATACATTCATTTTCAAAGGAAATAATAAAAGTAAAGTTTGAAAAAGTAGCAATGAAAGTCTGGAAAAGTGGACTTGAGCTAAACTCACGGCTTAACCCCCTAAACCGTTGAGATCACGGCAACGGAATGAAAACCAAAAAGGTTATGGCGACGGCCATGGTATGAGCTCATTACCCTTTTAGGGTGGTCTAAGGCATTGATGCATTCATCCCGTGAGTAATTAAGAAATATGTTGATGAAATAAATGAAAGATGATGATCACTAACAAGTGAATGTTGAGGATGAGTAATCATGAAATGCATGCAGCTCCTAAATGATTACTGCTTATTAGTGGTTTTACATGATATGCTTATATGTATGCTTGATGAAATCTTGAATGAATATTTACGCTAATGTTCAAGATTAGTTTAAAAGTAACTGCACTTGACTAATCACGTTTGTGAAAGTTTGATAATTGAATCCTTACCTGTTCACCTTTTTATAATAAACCCGAAGTGGACGGGACGACAACGATGACACTTTTAGTACAAGTAGGAACTCCTCTTGAGAAATCATGTATTTCTCACTCCTATGTTTATTTTCCGTTGTCGTTACCAGAGACAGCCGTGTCCACCTAAAGCAACGAGGCCGTAGCTGAGGAAGGAGGTAGCACGTGAAGATTTCAAACCGTTCAAGTAGGAGCATTCCGAGCTTTAGTTACATTATAGTTTGTGAGAAACAATTAGTAATAGTAGAACTTATATTGTTATTTGTAATAACTTATCAGTATGATATATGCCCTGTTGTGACTTATGTATTAAGTGATTATATTCCAGTTTATGTGATAATTGTTCTACACTTAGTCTTTTATTCCGCTTATTTAATTAAGTGCGCAATGTAACTTGATTATTATCTATAAAAGCGCTATGTATTTCACTTCTACATTCTGAGGCTTAAGTTTTCAAAAAAATTAATTTATTTAAAGAAAAAAAAACTTCCATTATTTTTCTAAGTTAATTTCAAAAGAAAATTAATACAAGGCATAAGTGACAACTAATAGAATCCAAATGTGAACTTAAGCACAGTGGGGTTCTATTAGGGTGTTACAGTTGCCACCAAAAGGAGCGGTAGGAATGAACTGGTAGCTGGACACTGGATAAGCAAAATGTCGACCCATATACACAAAAATATGAACAGCACAGCAACCGTCAAAGTGATAGGAACGATGCTCTGGGTCATAGTGCACCTCCTAGACGGGCGTATCAATGAAGAGCACTAATGTTGCTATCGATCTCTGAAGATGTGACGGAAGAAAGAGAAATAAGAGAAAGGAGTGAGAATTCTTACTAAAGAGTCTCAGTAGGAGTCTCCTATCCTAGGGGTTAACTCAAGGCATCGGTGACTACATTAGCTTTGCTGGGGTGGTAACTTAAGCCGAAATCATAATCTTTGAGGAACTTCATCCATCTCCTCTGCCTCATATTCAATTCCTTTTGATCAAAGAGATGCTTGAGACTCTTGTGATTGGAGAAAATCTCAAACCTTACACCATATAAATGGTGTCTCCACATCTTAAAGGCAAACATGATGGCTGCTAACTCTAAGTCATGGGTGGGGTAGGTTACCTCGTGAGGCTTGAGTTATCAGGATGCATAGGCTACCACTTGTCTATTTTGCATCAACACACAACCTAAACCTTTGCTCGAAGCATCACAATATACCTTGAAGGGTATATTGGGGTCAGGCAAAACCAAAACTAGGGTTAAGGTGAGCTTTTCCTTAAGCTCTAGGAAACTCTTTTCACACTTGGGGCTCCATTCAAACAGGGCATTCTTCCTAGTGAGCTTGGTTAGGGGTAGGGCTAACTGGGAAAATCCTTTAATGAACCTACGGTAATAACCGGCTAAACCCAAAAAGCTTCTAATCTCGGTCACTGAGGTTGGTCTATCCCAATTCATCACAGCTTCTATTTTACTAGGGTCGACAGCTATGCCACCTTTTGACACAACATGTCCTAAGAATTTCACCTCATCCAGCCAGAATTCACACTTAGATAACTTAGCATATAACTTCTTCTTTAATACCTCTAAAACCAGCCTTAAATGACGCTCATGCTCCTCGTGGGTTTTCGAATAGATGAGAATATCATCTATGAACACAACCACGAACTGATCTAAATAGGGTCTAAAGATCCTATTCATGTAATCCATAAAAACTGCGGGAGCATTCGTCAAACCAAACGACATCACATTGAACTCAAAGTGTCCAGACCGAGTTTGAAAGGCGATTTTAGTAATGTCCTGATCTCTAACCCTAATCTGATGCTAACCGGATCTCAAATCAATCTTAGGAAACACTACAGCTTATTTCAACTGGTCCATGAGATCATCGATCCAAGGCAATGGGTACTTGTTTTTCACGATTTCTTGGCTTAACTGCCTATAATCTATACATATTCTCATGCTTCCGTCCTTCTTCTTCACAAATAAGACCGAAGCGCCCCAAGGCGAAACACTCAGCCTTATAAAACTCTTCTCCAACAGCTCTTCTAACTGGGTCTTCAACTCCGCTAACTCCATAGGCGACATCCGATATAGGGCTATAGAGATAGGTCCCGTTCTAGGAACCAACTCTATGGAAAACTCTACTTCTCTTTCGGGAGGGAACTTAGGTATCTCATTTGAAAACACCTCGGGATAGTCTCTCACCATAGGTATATCACCTAGGTTTTGCTCAAAGTCTACATTGCAAGCGGCTAAGAGAACATGTTCCTTAGTTTTCTCCCCACTATAGAAGACCTCTACGGAGTTTAGGTACAATCTCAAGGGTTAACTAATGGGTTTGGGAGGAGAAAGAAAAACAACAGTTTAGGTTCCACAGTCTAACAATAGACGGTTGGCGTGAAGCCAATCCATGCCTAAAATGATACCTATGTCTTTAAGGGGTAAGCAAATCAAATCTATGATAAAAGATCTATTTTTTACAACAAGATGATAGTTCAAACAACATTTGCAAGTATTAACAGGACGATTTGTGGGAGTAGAGACAATAAGATCAAAGGGAAGCTTAGAGACTCACAAATTCAATGACTCAACACTAGCATATGAGATAAAAGAATGGGTTGCGCCAGAATCAAAAAGTACAGTTAAGGTTCTACCGTTAAGCTTGCACTTACCTTGAATGAGATCGTTGGACGTTCGTGCGTCTTCCGCGTTGAGAGTGAAGACCCATCCTTGGTGTTGGGGTCGGGGGTTTTGAGTCGACGGTCCACCACTCGCCCAGCCATGCAGGGGCGATCACCATGATTCTTCCCCCATCGCGGGCGGATACCAGTAGATGCTGCTCTGGGGTTAGCAGTAGGGACTCCTTGTGGTGCCTTGTTCTTGGCCCCACTGGATCCTCCGTTGTGGTTTTGGGGTCCACCTGGCCCACGGGGTTGTTTGTTGAAGCTCCTTGGGCCTTGATGTTGGAATGGCGGCCGTTGGTGTTGTTTGGATTGTTGGTGTGCGGGTGCTCTTTGTTGTTGTTGTTGTTGTTATGGTCGAAACTGATTGGTCTGGTAGAGGTGGTAGTGATTCCTTGATGGCTATTGTTGTTTGAACCTCGGGGCTTGAGGTCCGAGCCCCTTAGCTCGATCCACTCTTGTTGCTTGCAGTTTCTGTTGTCCTTCTTCTAGAATCCGGCACTTGTTGACCAGAGTTGGGAAGTCTCTGATCTCCATATGGGCCACGGCGTAGTTCAACTCTGCTTTCAGACCGGCCTCATATTTGACACACTTGCAAACCTCATTGGGGTTCCCTTGGAACACCCGAGAGAACTTAATCAGCTCCTCGAACTTAGCAGTGTATTGGGCTATAGTAGACCCTCCTTGGGTCAACTGCATGAACTCTATGTCTTTAGCGTTCCTCACGGACTCGGGGAAGTACTTCTCACAGAAGTAGGTCTTGAACAACTCCCAATCAATGGGAGTCCTAGAAGCTTCTAGCAGTCGCTTCATTCGATTCCACCAGAATTCGGCGTTAGACTTCATCATGAAAGCAGCAAACGTAACCTTCTGGTCCTCAGAACAGGCAACCATAGAGTAGATTTTCTCCATGTCTTTGATCCACACATCAGCTTTGTTGGGGTCCATTACCCCTCGGAACACGGGCGGGTTCGCCTTGTGGAACTCGCCGAAGTAGGCTTTGTAACACCCTAATAGAACCCCACTATGCTTAAGTTCACATTTGGATTCTATTAGTTGTCACTTATGCCTTGCATTTATTTTCTTTTGAAATTAACTTAGAAAAATAGTGGAAGTTTTTTTTTCTTTAAATAAATTAATTTTTTGAAAACTTAAACCTGTAACGAGAAGTGAAATACATAGCGCTTTTATAGATAATAATCAAGTTACATTGCGCACTTAATTAAATAAGCGGAATAAGAGACTAAGTGTAGAACTATTATTACATAAACTAGAATATAATCACTTAATACATAAATCACAACAGGGCATATATCATACTGATAAGTTATTACAAATAACAATATAAGTTCTACTATTACTAATTGTTTCTCACAAACTATAATGTAACTAAAGCTCAGAATGCTCGTACTTAAAAGGTTTGAAATCTTCACGCGCTACCTCCTTCCTCACCACAGCGTTTGCTTTAGGTGGACACGTCTGTCTCTGGTAACGACAACGGAAAATAAACATAGGAGTGAGAAATACATGATTTCTCAGTAGGAGTTCCTACTTGTACTAAAAGTGTCATCGTTGTCGTCCCAGTCACTTCGGGTTTATTATAAAAGGTGAGCAGTAAGGATTCAATTATCAAACTTTCACAAACGTGATTAGCTGAAGTGCAGTTACTTTTAAACTAATCTTGAACATTAGCAGAAATATCCATTCAGTATTTCATCAAGCATACATATAAGCATATCATGTAAAACCACTAATAAGCAATAATCATTTAGGAGCTGCATGCATTTCATGATTAGTCATCCTCAACATTCACTTGTTTAGTGATCATCATCTTTTGTAACACCCTAAATCTTAACCCAAGACTACTAGTATGTCCTTAGGTTAATTTTTAGAATATTACCTCTTGGTCTCATCCTTTGGAAAATACTTAGCGGAAATACGGGTAAAATTTTTCTTTTTAAAATCAAAGTGAGAGCCACGCGCGAAACTTTAAGGGGCAACATAGCGAAACATATAAGCAAAGCATAAGAAACACATCATGTCATGGAAGCATCAACTGAAACATAGTTATATATATATAACGTGCCTACCCAAAGAGGCAGGACTATTTGATACATCATGAAGCAAAATACAACTGGAATGCAATACAAGGAAATCATATAAAGCGAATACAAGAGAAACTACCCCCATACCCATGTGCACCTAAAGGAGACAACCTCATATACAAAAGAAGGTTTGTCCTCTACTATGTGGCGTGTGTGTGCACTAACTACTACCCCTCCTATGACTACTCCTGCGTCCGAGTGCTGCGAGGTCGAGTCGATCCTTGGCGAATCTCGGCGGGAGTGGTCGAGTGCATCATCGAGGGCATGTCCACCTTGGCGGCGCATAGATGGCCGTCGAGCCAACCTCATTTGGACCACCGCCTCCTCACTCCCAGCCCTCATCGGTGGAGGAGTGGGACTGGAGCTCAGCTGTACATGTGGGATGGCGGGTCCTCGGATGGGTCCGTCTCCAGTCACCGGGACGCGGCACATGCTCGGGGTACTCGCGTACTGGTGATGTCTCGGGCTCCATGCGGAGGATCTGCTCATCGCGTGGTCTCGCTCGCTCAAAAATCCCGTTATGACGGTAAGGAGCAGTCGGGGTGAAGCGGTAGCTCGGGACGGGGTACGCGAAGGGTCGTCCCATGAACATGTATACTCTGGCAGTGCAGCGACCCTCAAAATGGTATGACCCGAGTGCCGGGTCATGGTGCAGCTCCCATACCGGGTGTCGGCGAAGAGTACTGACGTCGCCATCTCAAGATATGACGGAAGAAAAGAGAGAGGAATGAGAATCTTTCTAAAAGAATTCTCGATAGGGTTATCCCTACCTAGGTGTCATCGTCACATCCTCAGAACCTTGGGTTTATTTCTAAAAGGTGTGCATGCATATAAGTTCCTTTTAAGTGGGTTTCCCAAAGAGGTATTTTATCCAAGGTCCATCATATTTTATAATGCGTCTTTATAACTTAAGCAATATACTAATGATATGAATGCATCATAAGGTAAACCAAACAATAGAATCACTAGGAAACATTATAACATTGGCATAAGTAAAGTTTATGTGACATTGTCAACTTTAACTTTCATCTCATGGGGCAGCCCTAAAACTTCTCTAGGTTATGAGCTCATACCTTAACTAGTCGTCACTAGCTCTTACTTATCCTATGATAAGCGTAACATAATCCCGACTTAAAGTGCGGGTTAGGGGGCAAATTAAGGATCTCCTTTCTAGGATCATTTCCTCTTTGAAACGCTTTGCTAGCCACGTGGGCCTCGCAATTTGTCCGCTTTGGCAGGCTGCATCTACACATACCCTCACGGATTTGTCTCCTCCTGGGGGTGCTCGGCCGAACGGTGTCACCCAGAGAAGCGCGTCTCGTTGTTGTGTCACATTTATATCTTCATAAGTATTACATCATAATTACCTCATCATTTATCATATTCATTTTTATCATGCATTCTCATGTATCTTTTTCATAACATATATATCATCACATGAAACTTTCTCATAACATTCGTCACATAAAACTTTCACACAAACATCATCACATAGTCATATTTAACAATCATCCAGAGGCTCATAAACATGTTATGTTATATCTCATAGTGCTTTAAACTTCGATTATTATGAGTCTTAAACTTGCAAATTAATTATTCTTAACTTCTTTATACACCCATAGTTTGACAATTAATGAGTTATATAAATTTTATGCTTAAGAACTAATCCAAATAGCACTAAGCAGAATTTGGACAGCTTTATGTTTATGTGATTACGGAGTTCTAGAAATTACGGTTTAGATCTTTATCTCACATTCTAAGTTATTGATCATCAACACCTAGTCTCTTGGGAACCTATAAGGTTATAACTAAGTATTTCTCACCTTACCCTATGGTCAAGAACATCTCTAAACCTCAAGAGTGCAGAAATCAAAATACTAACTTTACGGGTACCTAGAAGTCACAATATTGACCCTTTCTAAGTTCGGTTTGCTCCTAAGGTTTCAAGATTAAGTCCTAAACCAATTATGAGTCATTCCTACACATATAAACTAATTTAAAACCATGATTATTGAATCTAAACCTTGCTGGACAGAATCCAGAAAAATAAATCTTTAAGGGATCTAGAACTCTCAAATTAATTCTTTTCTAGTTCCTAACTTATCCTATCTTTCACATATGAGTCTTAACATAATTATTACCCAAACATAAGCATATTAACATCATTAACACAGCTCATGCAGTGGCCAAACATAGCAAGGCAGAACCTAAACAGAAACTCCATTTAAAGGCATTGAATCATAGTTTCTAAAGCACATAAAATACTAGTTTCTCTTGGAACCTTGTTAAAACCTTCAAAACTCTTTTATGAACACTTTTATCATCTAAACTCATGAAAATACTTAATAGGGCAGTAGCTATGTTATTTTCATCTCAAGAGGTCCTAAATCCATAATACTTAGTTTTACACATTCCTTATACTCATATAAGTTTAGAAAAATTATAAAACATAGTTTTCAATACTTGAAAACATTAAGGCCTCATAGGGCAGAAATATGATCCATAGAAGATAAATGTTTTAGACCTTTGTTTGAGATATCCTTGGGCAAGTCTTTGAGCTCTAGAATCATTAAAGTGATGACATAAAAATAAACATGCTCATGCACTTATTTTAGTTATTGCTAGAAAATAAAGTGAGAGCATAAAATAAATATGTGGTGCAACATATTATTATCTTAGATATTTAGGTGAGGACTTGAAATATAAATATGATGATGCAAAGCTTGAAACATAAACATGATAATGCAAGTTCATTCATTATCTTGGGATTTAGTGATAGCAAGGAAGTAAACATGATATGCATAGCATAAAATAAACATGATGCAAGATTCATTTTATAGTTAACTAGAGCTCATATAAGACTTTAACAAGATAATAACCCTATACCATATCTCAAAGATCACAACACAAGAATCGAAAATCATATAAAAGAGAAATAAGGTGAAACTACATCAAGTTCTTTATTAAGTACCCAAAACCCTATCTAGAGACAAGTCTCTAGAGCGTGCCGCCAACTTTAAGGTTGACAAAGGGTAGGCTTGGGCTTTTAGAAATCCTTAGATTAATTTTCTTAAGTTGGAAAACCATGTGAGCTAGATAACATATAGATGAAGTTGTAAGAAAAGGAAAACTCAAGCTTTAGAGGTTTCTTTGAGATGAACACAATGTCATCATCTAGAAACTCTCATCATCAAGCTATCATGCTCAAATCAAGGCCTCATGGCCGAAAATGAAAAGGAAAGGAAAGACAAAGGAAAGCTCAAAAAGAATCCAAGAGAAAACTAGAGAAAAACACTTTCTTGAGCAAAATAAAGTTTGAAAACAAATCCCTACCTTTTGATGAAGATAAAAGCTTGAACTTGAAGATGGAAATGAGATGAGCAACACCTCCTAGGATGGTGATGATGATTCGGCCTTGATGAGAGAAAAAGAAAGAGAATGTGTTTCAAGTGGAGTTGTGTTTGAGGTGTGGTGTTTGAGAGGTTTGATGATGGTTCAAGGTTTTGGGGTGGTGTTTGATGGTTGAGAGGTGATGATGAGATGAAGAGATGAAGAAGATAAAGATGAAAAGAAAGGAAGAACACTCTTGGAACTTTGAGAGAAAAAGGAAAAACTAGCAAGACAACTCTAAAACTCTAAACTTTGCAAATGCTTCAAAGTGTAACAAGGCTAACACAAGCATCCTATTTATAGAAAATCAAAACCATGGAGGAGTGAATGGGGAGGGCTTTGGCCGTGTGGTTTGGAGGGAAAAGGAAGAGAAACATATCTCTTACACAAGGTCATTCAAGCATGGTTGAAGTATGGAAGCTATGCTACAAAGTATGGCTTGATGTGAGTTAATTCCTTATCACATTTTTATGAAATTAGGCTTCTAGAACCTTAACATGGCTGGAACTTTTCCAGCCACAAATAAATGGGGAAAATGGGTTGTTTTAATTATTTATTCATGTGGAAATTCAAGCTTGATTGAAAGTTATGACAAGGTATAGTGTATGTGACTTGAGGTATGGCCTTGGAGTGTTGAAAAATTGAACATGTGATGCATAATGGGGAGAGGGTTCACGGCCAGCTTGGGACAGCAAGGGAGGAGGTGAGTTTGACCATTTAATTGTGTGTTAATGGTAGGTTTAGATGTGTATTAGCTTAGGTACAAGGTTAGGAATAATTAAGCTTAAGTTTAGGTAACTAAGAATGTGATTTAGGGAGTTTATGGCAAGTTTAGGAGTGCTCATACATCATTAAAGAATTTTAAACTCATTTATGAATAAACAATGTGTAACACAATTCCATGATTTAAGGAATTGGAAAGAGAAAACACTATTCAAGATTCCATGACTAGGTGTCATAAAATTAAAATATGATTTTAGGTTGTAATTAAGTACTTTTTGGTTCTAAACAACTTTAATAAATTATTTTGACTCTAGATTAATTAAAGAAATTAATTAACCTTCGATTAGAGCCTAATATTGCTTAGGTTTGCTTAATCGTGTGATTAAGCGTAAAAATCTGAAACTAGGGCAAAACCGTAATTTTGCACTAATTTTGCCGGGACTTCAAAAATTAAAGCGAGGTCATAGAATACATAAAAACGCCTTTTAAAACCATCTGGAGAAGTTTCGGTTCATCAGGCACTTGCAAGCGGGTAAAACACCACAGGGCGTTTTGGTCATTTTGACTCAAAACTCAAAACGAGATTTTCGATCCCGGAAGGTACATAAGTTTTCTAATCCCCTTCCAACATTGAGTTTGCCCTTCGAGTACTGCCTGTGGCTTTCCTCGGTCCGGTGAAAATGACCTCGAGGGCATTTTGGTCATTTTCACTCTAACAGAAAATCGGGCGTTACATTACTCCCTCCTTAAAAGAATTTCGCCCTCGAAATTGCACCTTAGAAAAGCTCGATATTTGGACTTCATCTCGACTCTAGTTCCCACGTGTATTCTTCCGATTTGCCTTGTCCCCACGCCACTTTTACCAAAGGAATGGACTTGTTCCTTAAGCTTGACTCGTGATCCACTATTCCCGTGAGGCGGTACATTGAAAGTGAGGTCCTCCCTTAACTGTACATGCTCTGGTTCTAGGACATGACTAGGGTCGGACTCATATTTACGTGTGGGAGACGTGAAAGACATCATGAAGGTTTGATGATTGGGTGGTAAGGCTATTTTGTAAGCTACGGATCCGACTCTTTGAAGAATTTCAAAGGACCGAGAAATCGGGGACTCAACTTTTTAACTTTCATGGCTCTCCCTATTCCTGTAGTGGGGGTGATTCTTAGAAATACATGTTCTCCCTCTTGGAACTCCAAGGGCTTGCGCCTTTTGTCCGCGTAGCTTTTCTATCGACTTTGAGCGGTTAAGATTCTATCCTTGATCTCCTTGATTTGTTCCGTCGTTTCCCTCACTACCTCGGGTCCTAAGACACTTTGCTCTCAGGGCTCGTACCAACACAAGGGTGATTGGCACTTCCTTCCGTATAATGCCTCAAATGCGGTGCCATCGATGCTTGCGTGATAATCTGTTGTTATCATGAAACTCGATCAAAGGCATGTACTTATCCCAACTTCCTTTTGGTCTAAGACACAGGCTCTCAGCATATCTTCCAGGGTTTGGATTGTCCTCTCGGACTGACCATCCGTTTGTGGGTGGTAAGCAGTGCTTAAGCACAACTTGGAACCAAACGCCTTTGAAAGGCTCCCCAAAAGCGTGGCGTAAACCGCGGATCTCGATCCGAGATTATCGTCGATGGTACTCCATGCAACCTTACTATTTCTTGGATGTAAAGCTGGGCCAACTTATCCAACGAGTACGTGACTCGAATAGGTAGAAAGTGAGCCGACTTAGTCAGTCGATCCACGATTACCCATACGGCATCGTGGCGGCTTGGGTCTTTGGCAATCCTGTCACGAAGTCCAATGATATACCTTCCCACTTCCACTCGGGGATCGACGGGGTTGCAGCATGCGAGAAGGTTTTGGTGTTCGATCTTGACCTTTTGGCGGACTCAAACACTTACTCACCCAGCGACCACATCCTTCTTTAATCCGCCACCAAAACATCCTTTTTAAGTCCTGATACATCTTCGTAGTACCAGGATGGATGGCAAAATGGCTCTTGTGAGCCTCCTCCAAGATCTTCTCTCGGAGGTCACCATCTTGTGGCACACAGATTCGCCCCTCGAACCTCCATAACCAGACGGGGCCTCGTACAAAACCTTTCAGCTTTCCAGCCTTTCTTTGCCTCGATTGTCTCCATAAAGTCCTCATTTTCTCTTTGGGCAAGCATAATCCTTTGCTTAAACCCACTGGTCACCGTGAGATGACTCATCACGATGCCATTCTCCGTTATAGACATTCCAAGATTCATATTCCTAAATTGCTCTATTAACCCAACTTCATTAACCATCATACTTGACAGACGTAACGAAGTTTTGGCTCAAGGCGTCGGCTACTACATTAGCCTTGCCGGGTGGTAACTTAAACCAAAATCGTAGTCCT
Organism: Dalbergia cultrata; assembly: GCA_031216105.1. NCBI lineage: Eukaryota > Viridiplantae > Streptophyta > Magnoliopsida > Fabales > Fabaceae > Dalbergia > Dalbergia cultrata. Next base: position 38,525,785 of record CM062346.1, on the reverse strand, counting down.
TGAGGAACTCCATCCATCTTCTTTGCCTCATATTCAACTCCTTTTGATCAAAGAGATGCTTGAGACTCTTATGATCGGAGAAAACTTCAAACCTCACACCATACAAATGGTGTCTCCACATCTTTAGAGGCGAACACGATGGTCGCTAGTTCTAGGTCATGTGTGGGGTAGGTTACCTCATGAGGCTTGAGTTGTCTGGGCGCATAGGCTACCACTTGCCTATTTTGCATCAACACACAACCTAAACCCTTGCCAGAAGCATCGCAATATACCTCGAAGGGTACATTGGGGTCAGGTAAAACTAAAACTGGGGTTGAGGTGAGCTTTTCCTTAAGCTCTAGGAAACTCTTTTCACACTCTGGCTCCACTCAAGCGGGCATTCTTCCTAGTGAGCTTGGTTAAGGGTAGGGCTAACTGGGAAAATCCTTTAATGAACCTACGGTAATATCCAGCTAAACCCAAAAAGCTTCTAATCTCAGTCACAGAGGTTGGTCTATCCCAATTCATCACAGCCTCTATCTTACTTGGGTCGACAGCTATGCCACCTTTTGACACAACATGTCCTAAGAACTTTACCTCCTCTAACCAAAATTCACACTTAGACAACTTAGCGTATAACTTCTTCTCCTTTAATACCTCTAAAACCATCCTTAAATGACGCTCATGCTCCTCGTGGGTTTTCGAATAGATGAGAATATCATCTATGAACACAACCACGAATTGATCTAAATAGGGTCTAAAGATCCTATTCATGTAATCCATAAAAACTGCGGGAGCATTCGTCAAACCAAACGACATTACATTGAACTCAAAGTGTCCATACCGAGTTCGAAAGGCGGTTTTAGGAATATCCGAATCTCTCACCCTAATCTGATGGTAACCGGACCTTAAATCAATCTTAGAAAACCCTCCTGCGCCTTTCAATTGGTCCATAAGATCATCAATCCTAGGCAATGGGTATTTATTCTTTATGGTTACTTGGTTCAACTGCCTATAGTCTATACACATCCTCATGCTTCCGTCCTTTTTCTTCACAAATAAGACCGGGGCGCCCCAAGGTGAAGCACTCGGCCTTATAAAACTCTTTTTAACAGCTCCTCTAACTGGGTTTTCAACTCGCTAACTCAGGGTGACATCCTATACGGGGCTATAGAGATTGGTCCTGTCCCAGGAACCAACTCTATGGAGAACTCCACTTCTCTTTCGGGAGGGAACTCGGGTATTTCTTCTGGAAACACCTCGGGATAGTCTCTCACCACAGGTATCTCACCTAGGTTTTGCTCCAAGTCTACATCACAGGCGGCTAGGAGAACATATCCCTTAGTTTTCTTCCCACTCTGTAAGACCTCTACGGAATTTAGGTACAGCCTAATGGGTTGAGTGATGTTTTCGGGAGGAGAAGGGAAAACTACGGTTTGGGTTCCACAATCTAACATCACACGATTGGGGTGAAGCCAGTTCATGCTTAAGATAATGCCTATGTCTTTCAAGGGTAAACAAATTAAATCTATGATAAAAGACCTATTTTCTACAACAAGGTGACAATTTAAACAACAACGGCAAGTATTAACAGGGCGATTTGTAGGAGTAGAAACAATGAGATCAAAAGGGGAGTTTGGAGACTTTTAGATTTAAGGACTCGACACTAGCAAGTGAAATGAAAGAATGAGTAGCACCAGAGTCATATAGTACAGTTAAGGCTTTACCGTTTACTTCGCACATACCTTCGATGAGATCTTTGGACTTCTTGGCGTCTTCTGCGTTAAGGGTAAAGACCCTTCCTCGGTATTGTGGTCGGGGGTTTTGGTTCGATGTCCCTTGTCCGTGCAGTCCTTTGCGTAGTGACCAGGCTTGCCACACTTGAAGCACGATTCGACCAGGCTAAGCATGGGCGATTCCGTGGTTCTTTCCGCATTGTGGGCAAACATCCGCATGATCGTTGCTCAGAGTGCAGCGAGGGTTTGTGGCGCCTTGTTCTTGGCTCCACTTGGTCCTCCATTGTGGTTTGGGTCCACCGGTCCACGGGTTGATTATTGAAATTCCTCGGGCCTTGATGTTGAAATGGCGGCCTTTGGTGTTGTTTGGTTTGTTGGTGAGCAGGAGCTCTTGGCGGTTGTTGTTGTTGTTGTCGGAATTGGTTGGATTGGTAGGGGTTGTAGTGATTCCTCGATGGGTACTGCGGTTTGAACCGGGCTTGAGGTCCGAGCCCCTTAGCTCGCTCGCCCTTGTGATCTGAATTTTTCTCTGTCCTTCTTCAAGTATCCGGCACTTGTTGACCAGGGTCGGGAAGTCTCGATCTCCATATGGGCCACAGCGTAGTTCATCTACGCCTTGAGACCGGCCTCATACTTCACACACTTCCAAACTTCATCGGGTTCCCTTGGAACACCCGAGAGAACGATTAGCTCCTCAAACTTCGCGGTGTATTGAGCTACAGAGACCCTCCTTGGGTTAATCGCATGAACTCAACGTCCTTGTTCCTTACGGACTCGAAAGTACTTCTCATAGAAGTAAGTCTTGAACGACTCGGTCAATGGGAGTTCCAGAGGCTTCTAGTAGATGCCTCGTGCCGTTCCACCAGAACTCGGCGTCGGACTTCAGCATGAAAGCAGCAAATGTGACCTTCGCTCCTCAGGCGGTAACAACAAGTAGATCTTCTCCATGTCTTTGATCCACTCATCGGCCTTGCTCGAGGTCCATTACCCCTCGGAACACTGGCGGGTTCGCCTTGCGGAACTTCGCCAAGCGGACTTGTTCCACCATCTCTGCGGCCAGGGGAGGAGGGGGAACAGGAGCAGCATTCGCTTGTTGATCCATTCGGTCGAACATCCGTTCCATGGCTTGCGCCATGCGACGGACAGCAGCAGCAGTCGTATCATCTTGTTCAACATCGGGTGTAGTCCTAGGCCGTCGTCGCGGTGCCATTGGTCCCTATACACATGAAACAATGAACATCAAGTTGATCGTGCTCAATATCCATGCAAAATGAGCTAGTCACCATGGCACTTGCAACCAACGTAAGTCATGCATTTCTAGTCCTATAGCTTATCTCTATCAAGCACTATACATGACATAACTATCGTATTATGCTTACAAAGCATAGTCACCCAATCCTCGTGCTCCATGAGAATCGAATCGCCTGATACCATAATGTAACACCCTAAATCTTAACCCAAGACTACTAGTATGTCCTTAGGTTAATTTTTAGAATATTACCTCTTGGTCTCATCCTTTGGAAAATACTTAGCGGAAATACGGGTAAAATTTTTCTTTTTAAAATCAAAGTGAGAGCCACGTGAAACTTTAAGGGGCAACATAGCGAAACATATAAGCAAAGCATAAGAAACACATCATGTCATGGAAGCATCAACTGAAACATAGTTATATATATATAACGTGCCTACCCAAAGAGGCAGGACTATTTGATACATCATGAAGCAAAATACAACTGGAATGCAATACAAGGAAATCATAAGAAGCGAATACATGAGAAACTACCCCCATACCCATGTGCACCTAAAGGAGACAACCTCATATACAAAAGAAGGTTTGTCCTCTACTATGTGGCGTGTGTGTGCACTAACTACTACCCCTCCTATGACTACTCCTGCGGTCCGAGTGCGGGGTCGAGTCGATCCTTGGCGAATCTCGGCGGGAGTGGTCGAGTGCATCATCGGGCATGTCCACCGGCGAGGGCGCATAGATGGCCGTCGAGCCAACCTCGGCTGGACCACCGTCTCCTCACTCCCAGCCCTCATCGGTGGAGGAGTGGGCTGAGCTCCAGCGTACATGTGGGATGGCGGGTCCTCGGATGGGTCCGCCTCCAGTCGGGACGCGGTACATACTGGTACTCGCGTCTGGTGATGTCTCGGGCTCCATGCGGAGGATCTGCTCATCGCGTGGTCTCGCTCGCTCAAAAATCCCGTTATGACGGTAGGAAGCGATCGGGGTGAAGCGGTAGCTCGGGACGGCAGTGCGAAGGGTCGCCCCATGAACATGTATACTCTGACGGTCTGGCGACCCTCAAAATGGTATGACCCGAGTGCCGGGTCATGGTGCAGCTCCCATACCGGTGTCGGCCGAAGAGTACGAAGCGTCGCCATCTCAAGATATGTGGAAGAAAAGAGAGAGGGAATGAGAATCTTTCTAAAAGAATTCTCGAGGGTTATCCCTACCTAGGTGTCATCGTCACATCCTCGGGAACCTTGGGTTTATTTCTAAAAGGTGTGCATGCATATAAGTTCCTTTTAAGTGGGTTTCCCAAAGAGGTATTTTATCCAAGGTCCATCATATTTTATAATGCGTCTTTATAACTTAAGCGAAATATACTAATGATATGAATGCATCATAAGGTAAACCAAACAATAGAATCACTAGGAAACATTATAACATTGGCATAAGTAAAGTTTATGTGACATTGTCAACTTTAACTTTCATCTCATGGGGCCGCCCTAAAACTTCTCTAGGTTATGAGCTCATACCTTAACTAGTCGTCACTAGCTCTTACTTATCCTATGATAAGCGTAACATAATCCCGACTTAAAGTACGGGTTAGGGGGCAAATTAAGGATCTCCTTTCTAGGATCATTTCCTCTTTGAAACGCTTTGCTAGCCACGTGGGCCTCGCAATTTGTCCGCTTTGGCAGGCTGCATCTACACATACCCTCACGGATTTGTCTCCTCCTGGGGTGCTCGGCCGAACCGGTGTCACCCAGAGAAGCGCGTCTCAGTGTTGTGTCACATTTATATCTTCATAAGTATTACATCATAATTACCTCATCATTTATCATATTCATTTTTATCATGCATTCTCATGTATCTTTTTCATAACATATATATCATCACATGAAACTTTCTCATAACATTCGTCACATAAAACTTTCACACAAACATCATCACATAGTCATATTTAACAATCATCCAGAGGCTCATAAACATGTTATGTTATATCTCATAGTGCTTTAAACTTCGATTATTATGAGTCTTAAACTTGCAAATTAATTATTCTTAACTTCTTTATACACCCATAGTTTGACAATTAATGAGTTATATAAATTTTATGCTTAAGAACTAATCCAAATAGCACTAAGCGAGAATTTGGACAGCTTTATGTTTATGTGATTACGGAGTTCTAGAAATTACGGTTTAGATCTTTATCTCACATTCTAAGTTATTGATCATCAACACCTAGTCTCTTGGGAACCTATAAGGTTATAACTAAGTATTTCTCACCTTACCCTATGGTCAAGAACATCTCTAAACCTCAAGAGTGCAGAAATCAAAATACTAACTTTACGGGTACCTAGAAGTCACAATATTGACCCTTTCTAAGTTCGGTTTGCTCCTAAGGTTTCAAGATTAAGTCCTAAACCAATTATGAGTCATTCCTACACATATAAACTAATTTAAAACCATGATTATTGAATCTAAACCTTGCTGGACAGAATCCAGAAAAATAAATCTTTAAGGGATCTAGAACTCTCAAATTAATTCTTTTCTAGTTCCTAACTTATCCTATCTTTCACATATGAGTCTTAACATAATTATTACCCAAACATAAGCATATTAACATCATTAACACAGCTCATGCAGTGGCCAAACATAGCAAGGCAGAACCGAAACAGAAACTCCATTTAAAGGCATTGAATCATAGTTTCTAAAGCACATAAAATACTAGTTTCTCTTGGAACCTTGTTAAAACCTTCAAAACTCTTTTATGAACACTTTTATCATCTAAACTCATGAAAATACTTAATAGGGCAGTAGCTATGTTATTTTCATCTCAAGAGGTCCTAAATCCATAATACTTAGTTTTACACATTCCTTATACTCATATAAGTTTAGAAAAATTATAAAACATAGTTTTCAATACTTGAAAACATTAAGGCCTCATAGGGCAGAAATATGATCCATAGAAGATAAATGTTTTAGACCTTTGTTTGAGATATCCTTGGGCAAGTCTTTGAGCTCTAGAATCATTAAAGTGATGACATAAAAATAAACATGCTCATGCACTTATTTTAGTTATTGCTAGAAAATAAAGTGAGAGCATAAAATAAATATGTGGTGCAACATATTATTATCTTAGATATTTAGGTGAGGACTTGAAATATAAATATGATGATGCAAAGCTTGAAACATAAACATGATAATGCAAGTTCATTCATTATCTTGGGATTTAGTGATAGCAAGGAAGTAAACATGATATGCATAGCATAAAATAAACATGATGCAAGATTCATTTTATAGTTAACTAGAGCTCATATAAGACTTTAACAAGATAATAACCCTATACCATATCTCAAAGATCACAACACAAGAATCGAAAATCATATAAAAGAGAAATAAGGTGAAACTACATCAAGTTCTTTATTAAGTACCCAAAACCCTATCTAGAGACAAGTCTCTAGAACGTGCCAAACCAACTTTAAGGTTGACAAGGGTAGGCTTGGGCTTTTAGAAATCCTTAGATTAATTTTCTTAAGTTGGAAAACCATGTGAGCTAGATAACATATAGATGAAGTTGTAAGAAAAGGAAAACTCAAGCTTTAGAGGTTTCTTTGAGATGAACACAATGTCATCATCTAGAAACTCTCATCATCAAGCTATCATGCTCAAATCAAGGCCTCATGGCCGAAAATGAAAAGGAAAGGAAAGACAAAGGAAAGCTCAAAAAGAATCCAAGAGAAAACTAGAGAAAAACACTTTCTTGAGCAAAATAAAGTTTGAAAACAAATCCCTACCTTTTGATGAAGATAAAAGCTTGAACTTGAAGATGGAAATGAGATGAGCAACACCTCCTAGGATGGTGATGATGATTCGGCCTTGATGAGAGAAAAGAAAGAGAATGTGTTTCAAGTGGAGTTGTGTTTGAGGTGTGGTGTTTGAGAGGTTTGATGATGGTTCAAGGTTTTGGGGTGGTGTTTGATGGTTGAGAGGTGATGATGAGATGAAGAGATGAAGAAGATAAAGATGAAAAGAAAGGAAGAACACTCTTGGAACTTTGAGAGAAAAAGGAAAAACTAGCAAGACAACTCTAAAACTCTAAACTTTGCAAATGCTTCAAAGTGTAACAAGGCTAACACAAGCATCCTATTTATAGAAAATCAAAACCATGGAGGAGTGAATGGGGAGGGCTTTGGCCGTGTGGTTTGGAGGGAAAAGGAAGAGAAAAATATCTCTTACACAAGGTCATTCAAGCATGGTTGAAGTATGGAAGCTATGCTACAAAGTATGGCTTGATGTGAGTTAATTCCTTATCACATTTTTATGAAATTAGGCTTCTAGAACCTTAACATGGCTGGAACTTTTCCAGCCACAAATAAATGGGGAAAATGGGTTGTTTTAATTATTTATTCATGTGGAAATTCAAGCTTGATTGAAAGTTATGACAAGGTATAGTGTATGTGACTTGAGGTATGGCCTTGGAGTGTTGAAAAATTGAACATGTGATGCATAATGGGGAGAGGGTTCACGGCCAGCTTGGGACAGCAAGGGAGGAGGTGAGTTTGACCATTTAATTGTGTGTTAATGGTAGGTTTAGATGTGTATTAGCTTAGGTACAAGGTTAGGAATAATTAAGCTTAAGTTTAGGTAACTAAGAATGTGATTTAGGGAGTTTATGGCAAGTTTAGGAGTGCTCATACATCATTAAAGAATTTTAAACTCATTTATGAATAAACAATGTGTAACACAATTCCATGATTTAAGGAATTGGAAAGAGAAAACACTATTCAAGATTCCATGACTAGGTGTCATAAAATTAAAATATGATTTTAGGTTGTAATTAAGTACTTTTTGGTTCTAAACAACTTTAATAAATTATTTTGACTCTAGATTAATTAAAGAAATTAATTAACCTTCGATTAGAGCCTAATATTGCTTAGGTTTGCTTAATCGTGTGATTAAGCGTAAAAGTACGAAACTAGGGGCAAAACCGTAATTTTGCACTAATTTTGCCCGGGACTTCAAAAATTAAAACTGAGGTCATAGAATACATAAAAACGCCTTTTAAAACCATCTGGAGAAGTTTCGGTTCATCAGGCACTTGCAAGCGGGTAAAACACCACGAGGCGTTTTGGTCATTTTGACTGAAAACTTCAAAAACGAGATTTTCGATCCCTGAAGGTACATAAGTTTTCTAATCCCCTTCCAACATTGAGTTTGCCCTTCGAGTACTTTGCCAAGACTGGCTTTCCTCGAATTCCGGGCTGAAAATGACCTCAGGGGCATTTTGGTCATTTTCACTCTAACAGAAAATCGGGGCGTTACATCTTTCATTTATTTCATCAACATATTTCTTAATTACTCACGGGATGAATGCATCAATGCCTTAGACCACCCTAAAAGGGTAATGAGCTCATACCGTGGCCGTCGCCACAACCTTTTGGTTTTCTTTCCGTTGCCATGATCTCAACGGTTTAGGGGGTTAAGCCGTGAGTTTAGCTCAAGTCCACTTTTCCAGACTATCATTGCTACTTTTTCAGGGTTTTCTTTTATTCTCACTGAGTGAAATCATCAATACCTTAGTCCTCAAAGACGATTAAGCAGTGAGTTGGTCTATTTATTATTTCATTTGAAACATGAATGTATGCACATTAATAAATCATGGCACAGTAAATCATTTTATCATTATCATTTCATATCTCATCAATACATTCACATTTCTGTATATCACTTCATGTAACATAGACAATATCATGTAAATCTCATAGTAAACATTCTCATAGATAATTCATATTAAGCAACCAAAGTTATCAAGTTAGGTCTCTAGTGTTCCTAATAGGTTATGGATATCTTGGTATTATCTTTTTCTCTTAGTATTTCCATTAATACATTAATACCCTTTAAGATATTTTTAGAGGTTCTTTATATATTTTTATTATGACTTTTATATATATATCTCCTGAAGATTATTATTCTACTTAAATCCTTAAAATTATCTCTTTACAAGACTTGAATATTTTATTTAGAGTTCTAACATTTTTTAGAATAAAATTTGTAGCACTAACATCTTAGATTAGTGTAAATCAACTGTAAATTGTGCATAGTAGGATTCCCAGGAAAGAGAGGTGGGTCACAATGGACACGCTTAAATACCAAGTCTTTCCTTTGTAACGCCCCGATTTTTCTGTTAGAGTGAAAATGACCAAAATGCCCCTGAGGTCATTTTCAGCCCGGAATTCGAGGAAAGCCAGTCTTGGCAGTACTCGAAGGGCAAACTCAATGTTGGAAGGGGATTAGAAAACTTATGTACCTTCCCGGGATCGAAAATCTCGTTTTTCGAGTTTTCAGGTCAAAATGACCAAAACGCCCCTGTGGTGTTTTACCCGTTTGCAAGTGCCGGATGAACCCGAAACTTCTCCAAATGGTTTTAAAAGGCGTTTTTATGTATTCTATGACCTCAGTTTTAATTTTTGAAGTCCCGGGCAAAATTAGTGCAAAATTACGGTTTTGCCCCTAGTTTCGTACTTTTACGCTTAATCACACGATTAAGCAAACCTAAGCAATATTAGGCTCTAATCGAAGGTTAATTAATTTCCTTAATTAATCTAGAGTCAAAATAATTTATTAAAGTTGTTTAGAACCAAAAAGTACTTAATTACAACCTAAAATCATATTTTAATTTTATGACACCTAGTCATAGAATCTTGAATAGTGTTTTCTCTTTCCAATTCCTTAAATCATGGAATTGTGTTACACATTGTTTATTCATAAATGAGTTTTAAATTCTTTAATGATGTATGAGCACTCCTAAACTTGTCATAAACTCCCTAAATCACATTCTTAGTTACCTAAACTTAAGCTTAATCATTCCTAACCTTGTACCTAAGCTAATACACATCTAAACCTACCATTAACACACAATTAAATGGTCAAATCATCCTCCCATTCTGCTGCCCCAAGCTGGTCAAGCCTCACTCCCTCCATTATGCATCACATGTTCAATTTTTCAACACTCCAAGGCCATACCTCAAGTCACATACACTATACCTTGTCATAACTTTCAATCAAGCTTGAATTTCCACATGAATAAATAATTAAAACAACCCATTTTCCCCATTTATTTGTGGCTGGAAAAGTTCCAGCCATGTTAAGGTTCTAGAAGCCTAATTTCATAAAAATGTGATAGGAAATTAACTCACATCAAGCCATACTTTGTAGCATAGCTTCCATACTTCAAACCATGCTTGAATGACCTTGTGTAAGAGATATTTTTCTCTCCCTTTGCCCTTCAAAGCTACGGCCAACACCCTCCCAATGTGAGCTCCATGGTTTTGTTTTTCTATAAATAGGATACTTGTGTTAGCTTTGTTGCACCTTGAAGCATTTGCAAAGTTTAGAGTTTTAGAGTTGTCTTACTAAGCTTTTTCCTTCTCTCAAAGTTCTAAGAGCTCTTTCTCTTCATCTTCATCCTCTTCATTCTTCCATCACATAATCACCTCATAACCTTAATCCATCACCTCATAACCTTAAACCACTCTCAAAGCTTTCAAACACTCAACCTCAAACACAACTTCACTCAAAACACATCTCCTTTCCTTTTCCTTTCCTTGGCCGAAATCATCACCACCATCCTAGGAGGTGTTGCTCATCTCATTTCCATCTTCAAGTTCAAGCTTTTGTCTTCATCAAAAGGTAGGGATTTGTTTTCAAACTTTATTTTGCTCAAGAAAGTGTTTTTCTCTAGTTTTCTCTTGGATTCTTTTTGAACTTTCCTTTGTCTTTCCTTTCCTTTCATTTTCGGCCATGAGGCCTTGATTTGAGCATGATAGCTTGATGATGAGAGTTTCTAGATGATGACATTGTGTTCATCTCAAAGAAACCTCTAAAGCTTGAGTTTTCCTTTTCTTACAACTTCATCTATATGTTATCTAGCTCACATGGTTTTCCAACTTAAGAAAATTAATCTAAGGATTTCTAAAAGCCCAAGCCTACCCTTGTCAACCTTAAAGTTGGCCGGCACGTTCTAGAGACTTGTCTCTAGATAGGGGTTTTGGGTACTTAATAAAGAACTTGATGTAGTTTCACCTTATTTCTCTTTTATATGATTTTCGATTCTTGTGTTGTGATCTTTGAGATATGGTATAGGGTTATTATCTTGTTAAAGTCTTAAATGAGCTCTAGTTAAACATAAAAATGAAACTTGCATCATGTTTACTTTAAGCTATGCATATCATGTTTATTTCTTTGCTATCACTAAATCCCAAGATAATGAATGAACTTGCATTATCATGTTTATGTTTCAAGCTTTGCATTATCATATTTATATTTCAAGTCCTCACCTAAATATCAAAGATAATAATATATTGCACCACATGTTTATTTTATGCTCTCACTTTACTTTCTAGCAATAACTAAAATAAGTGCATGAGCATGTTTATTTTTATGTCATCACTTTAATGATTCTAGAGCTCAAAGACTTGCCCAATGATATCTCAAACAAAGGTCTAAAACATTTATTTCCTATGGTCCATATTTCGGCCCTATGAGGCCTTAATGTCTTCAAGTATTGAAAACTATGTTTTATACTTTTTCTAAACTTATATGAGTATAAGGAATGTGTAGAACTAAGTATTATGAATTTAGGACCTCTTGAGATGAAAATAATATAGCCACTGCCCTATTAAGTATTTTCATGAGTTTAGATGATAAAAGTGTTCATAAAAGAGTTTTGAAGGTTTTAATAAGGTTCCAAGAGAAACTAGTATTTTATGTGCTTTAGAAACTATGATTCAATGCCTTTAAATGGAGTTGTTGTTTCGGTTCTGCCTTGCTATGTTTGGCCACTGTATGAGCTGTGTTAATGATGTTAATATGCTTATGTTTGGGTAATAATTATGTTAAGACTCATATGTGAAAGATAGGATAAGTTAGGAACTAGAAAAGAATTAATTTGAGAGTTCTAGATCCCTTAAAGATTTATTTTTCTGGATTCTGTCCAGCAAGGTTTAGATTCAATAATCATGGTTTTAAATTAGTTTATATGTGTAGGAATGACTCATAATTGGTTTAGGACTTAATCTTGAAACCTTAGGAGCAAACCGAACTTAGAAAGGGTCATTATTGTGACTTCTAGGTACCCGTAAAGTTAGTATTTTGATTTCTGCACTCTTGAGGTTTAGAGATGTTCTTGATCATAGGGTGAGGTGAGAAATACTTAGTTATAACCTTGTAGGTTCCCAAGAGACTAGGTGTTGATGATCAATAACTTAGAAAGTGAGATAAAGATCTAAACCGTAATTTCTAGAACTCCGTAATCACATAAACATAAAGCTGTCCAAATTCTGCTTAGTGCTATTTGGATTAGTTCTTGAGCATAAGATTTGTATAACTCATTAATTGTCAAACTATAGGTGTATAAAGAAGTTAAGAATAATTTGCAAGTTTAAGACTCATAATAATCGAAGTTTAAAGCACTATGAGATATAACATAACATGTCTATGAGCCTATGGATGATTGTTAAATATGACTATGTGATGATGTTTGTGTGAAAGTTTTATGTGACGAATGTTATGAGAAAGTTTCATGTGATGATATATATGTTATGAAAAAGCTACATGAGAATGCATGATAAAAATGAATATGATAAATGATGAGGTAATTGTGATGTAATACTTATGAAAATATAAATGTGACACAACACTGAGACGCGCTTCTCCTGGGTGACACCGGTTCGGCCGAGCACCCCCAGGAGGAGACAAATCCGTGAGGGTATGTGTAGATGCAGCCTGCCAAAGCGGACAAATTGCGAGGCCCACGTGGCTAGCAAAGCGTTTCAAAGAGGAAATGATCCTAGAAAGGAGATCCTTAATTTGCCCCCTAGCCCGTACTTTAAGTCGGGATTATGTTACGCTTATCATAGGATAAGTAAGAGCTAGTGACGACTAGTTAAGGTATGAGCTCATAACCTAGAGAAGTTTTAGGCGGCCCCATGAGATGAAAGTTAAAGTTGACAATGTCACATAAACTCTACTTATGTCAATGTTATAATGTTTCCTAGTTATTCTATTGTTTGGTTTACCTTATGATGCATTCATATCATCAGTATATTTCTGCTTAAGTTATAAAGACGCATTATAAAATATGATGGACCTTGGATAAAATACCTCTTTGGGAAACCCACTTAAAAGGAACTTATATGCATGCACACCTTTAGAAATAAACCGAAGGTTCCCGAGGATGTGACGATGACACCTAGGTAGGGATAACCCTACTGAGAATTCTTTTAGAAAGATTCTCATTCCCTCTCTCTTTTCTTCCGTCATATCTTCAGATGGCGACATTTGTACTCTTCGTCGACACCCCGGTATGGGAGCTGCACCATGACCCAAGACTGGGTCATATCATTTTGAGGGTCGCTGCAATCGAGTATTCATGTTCATGGGACGACCCTTCACAAGACTTCGCCCCGAGCTACCGCTTCACCCCGATCGCTTCCTACCGCCATAACGGGATTTTTGAGCGAGCGAGACCACGCGATGAGCAGATCCTCCGCATGGAGCCCGAGACATCAGCAAGACGCGAGTACCAGTATGTGCCGCGTCCGGACTTCTGAGACGGACCCATCCGAGGACCCGCCATCCCACATGTACAGCTGAGCTCCAGTCCACTCCTCCACCGATGAGGGCTGGGAGTGAGGAGACGGTGGTCCAGCCAAGGTTGGCTCGACGGCCATCTATGCGCCGGCCATGTGGACATGCCCCGATGATGCACTCGACCACTCCCACGAGATTCGCCAAGGATCGACTGACCTCAGCACTTTCGGACCCGCAGGAGTAGTCATAGGAGGGGTAGTAGTTAGTGCACACACACGCCACACAAGAGGACAAACCTTCTTTTGTATATGAGGTTGTCTCCTTTAGGTGCACATGGGTATGGGGGTAGTTTCTTTTGTATTTGCTTTTTATGATTTCCTTGTATTGCATTTCAGTTGTATTTCGCTTCATGATGTATCAAATAGTCCTGCCTCTTTGGGTAGGCACGTTATATATATATATATATCTATGATTCAGTTGATGCTTCCATGACATGATGTGTTTCTTATGCTTTGCTTATATGTTTCGCTATGTTGCCCCTTAAAGTTTCGCGCGTGGCTCTTACTTTGATTTTAAAAAGAAAAATTTTACCCGTATTTCCGCTAAGTATTTTCCAAAGGATGAGACCAAGAGGTAATATTCTAAAAATTAACCTAAGGACATACTAGTAGTCTTGGGTTAAGATTTAGGGTGTTACATCCTTAGCCAGAACCTTTCTAAATTGCACTCTCACAGTATCACGCTACCTTCAAGACTTTCTCAGCACACTGTCCCAAAAATATATCTCTCATTCTGTCTTTTCGTGCCGTAAAAATTTATACATAGCATACATAAGTGTGTTTGTAGATGTGTTAGCTTTTCCACAAAGTTGAAATTAGTCCATTTGCATTTTTCTAGAGTGAGTTACACCTATTTTACTACTACAATGTCAGATTAAGAGTTTCAGTCTTAGGCTCTACTTTAAAAATTTATATCTTGGGCTAGGAAACTCCGTTGTAGGTGATTCTTTTTGGAGAGTGTTCTACAATGAGTCTACTTTATAATAAAAATATTTTCATTTCGAGATCCTTCATATTTTACGAACACTAATTTTCGAAGTAACTACTACCAGAAATAACTAGAAATTCCAGCACCTGCCATGTTCATGTCTTAAGTTATCTTTATTAACTCAAGTTTCACATACAATCTTTTAAGTTATATTTGAGTTTGATAACATCATAAAAGAACTCATAGCAGAACAGAACATGTTGTGTTTTCTAAAAATATAATTATTCAAAACTTTTGACAATAACTAAAGTTTGAGGCATTCTATCCATGAGCAAAGTTAGAAGCCAACAATACTTGAACAAATAAAGAAGAAACTCCTACCTCTTGTGTAGGGTCTAAAAAGGGTCCTTCTCTTCTTCCTTAAACTTTGAACAAGAGTCTTTGGAGTGGATGACCCTCCTTGAATCTTGGCTGTAGAACTTGAGCGCTTAAGAAAATATTTCTCACTAGAGTTAAAGATTGTAACTCTTCTGAGGGCTAGTGAAAGTTTGGACTTAGGATTTAAGTGTTTGGATGAAGTTTAGAGGATCAAGAGAAGTCTTTGAAGAACACAAGAAGAATGATAGAATAAGAAAGAAAGAACACTTAGGGAGTTTCTGAATTGAAGAGAGTTTGAGGAGTATTTATAGCGGAAAGATTAGAGAAAAAACAGAAGAATGAAAGCACTTGGAGCATGATTTATGGAAACATGTTGACTGAATTTTGGGATGAAAATGCTCCTTGTTTTGTGCAAACATGTTTCCATGTTTTGTGCAAACATGTTTCCATGTTTTGTGCAAAGATGTTGGTGGAGATTTTCTAACCTTTAGTGCATGTATGTGATTCAGAAATGTGTATGATGTATGTGGTTAAATTATTGTGTTATCATCTTAATCCAATGACTTAGATTCATTCTTATCTAAAGACAAGTGTAGGGATTTGTGCAAATGGCATTGTAGTAATTTCTTTAACTAAGACAAGGATATTTTTGTAATTAGACAATGATAGTGGTATTCTTGTAATTCCATTCATAGAGTAAAGGTATCTTCGTCATTTAATAAGGCAAGGGTAGTTTGGTAATTTCCTTTACATAGCAAGGGCATTTTCGTAATTTCTACTAAGTGATGGCATTTTCGTAATTCTTTGCATTTTTCTCTAGACACACTTAAGTAGTCTATTTGTTGTGTTTCATAACATTTGTCCAGATTCTCTTGGTTTTTCTATCGATAATTAAGATTAATATTTATCTTAGTTATAAATTTGGGGATGTTACATTTTTCCCCTTCTTATTAAAAATTTTGCCCTCAAAATTTGATACCTATGAATAGGTTCGGAAATTCTTTTCGCATAGCTTCCTCGAGCTCCCATGTATGCTCTTCCATTCCATCTTGTCCCCAGGCTACTCGGACCAGAGATACAGATTTGTTTCTCAGCTGCTTAATGCCATGATCCACGATCCTCATCGGTGGTAATTCAAAAGTTAAGTCATCTTTTAATTGTATAGTTTCTGGCTCAAACACATGACTGGGGTCTGACTGATACTTTCTCAATTGGGACACATGAAAAACATTGTGTAGCTTAGACAAATTTGGAAGTAATGCAATTTGGTAGGCGGAGGGACCTACCTTTTTGAGGATTTGGAAGGGTCCTAAGAATCTAGGGCTTAGCTTTTTGACTTTCATTGCACGACCTATACCTGTGGTAGGAGTAATTCACAAGAATATGTGTTCTCCTTCTTGAAATTCGAGAGGTTTCCTTCTCTTGTCAGCATAGCTCTTCTGCCTACTCTGAGCAATGAGGATTCTTTCCCTAATTCTCCTTATTTGTTTGGTTGTTTCTTCTACCAAATTAGGGCCCAAAATACTTTGCTCTCCCGGGTAACACCAACAAAGTGGTGATTGACACTTTCTACCATACAAAGCCTCATAGGGTGCCATCCCAATGCTAGTGTGGTAACTATTATTATATGCAAACTCAATCAATGGAAGCTGTTTGTCCCAACTTTTTGGCTGGTCTAAGACACATGCTCTTAGCATATCCTCAAGGGTTTGAATTGTTCTTTCGGATTGTCCATCAGTTTGAGGGTGATAGGTAGTGCTTAGACACAACCTTGAACCAAACTCCTTTTGCAAACCTCCCCAAAATCTTGAGGTGAACCTTGGATCCCTATTTGAGACAATGGTTTTGGGTACTCCATGGAGCCTTATTATCTCTTGGATATATAGCTGAGCTAACTTTTCCAAAGGGTAATTTGCTCGAATGGGTAAAAAGTGAGCAGATTTGGTCCACAATTACCCATATGGAGTCTTGTCCGGTAGGCGTTCTTGGTAATCCCATCACGAAATCCATGGATATTCCTTCCCACTTCCATTCAGGGATTTCGAGAGGTTGCAGCGCTCTGGAGGGTTTTTGATGCTCTATCTTCACTTTTTGGCATACCAAACATTTTTGCACTATATTTGCTATATCTGCTTTCATCTTTGGCCACCAGAACATCTTTTTTAGGTCATGGTACATCTTGGTTATACCGGGGTGTACACTAAATTGACTTTTGTGGGCTTCTTCCAAAATGCTAGCTCTCAATCCTTCTTTTGCAGGTACACAGATTCTCCCTTGGTATCTCCACACTCCTTCCTTATCCTGGACAAACTCTTTCAACTTTCCTGCTTCGACAAGGGTTAAGGTTCTAAGGAAATCCTCATCTTCTGTTTGGACTTGAATTATTTGATCCTTAAAGCTACTGGTTACACTTAGTTGGCTTAATCGAATTTGTTCTGAAGTCCCCCTATATCCTAAGTTGAGGTTCCTAAAATCTTCTATCAGCTCATTTTCTTTCACCATGAGCCAAGCGGCATGCAAGGACTTACGACTCAAAGCGTCTGCTACCACATTTGCCTTTGCTGGGTGGTAGTTCAACCCAAAGTCATAGTCCTTGAGAAACTCCATCCAACGCCTTTGTCTCATATTGAGTTCCTTTTGGTTGAAGAGGTATTTCAGACTTTTGTGGTCAGAAAAGACTTCAAACCTTACACCATAAAGATGATGTCTCCAGATTTTTAAGGCAAAGACAATAGCCGCTAGCTCTAAGTCATGGGTTGGGTAATTAATTTCATGGGGTTTGAGCTGTCTAGAGGCATAGGCTACTACATTCCTATTTTGCATCAAAACACATCCTAGTCCTCTTCCCGAGGCATCACAATACACCTCAAATTTTTCTTTTGGGTCAGGTAGGATTAGGACAGGGGTAGTGGTCAACTTCTTCTTTAGTTCTTGGAAACTCTTCACATTCTGGGCTCCATATAAAAGCTGAAGTCTTCCTTGTTAGCTTGGTGAGGGGTAAGGTAATTTGGGAAAAACCTCTAATGAACCTTCGGTAGTAACCGACTAGCCCTAGAAAACTCCTAATCTCCTTCACAGTGGTAGGGGTTTCCCATTGTTGCACCGCTTCTATCTTACTTGGGTCTACTGCTATTCCCCCATGTGACACTACATGACCTAAGAACTTAACTTCTTTCATCCAAAATTCACACTTGGATAACTTTGCATAAAGTTTCTTGTTCCTCAACACCTCCAACACCACTCGTAAGTGTTCTTCGTGCTCTTCTTCAGTTCTAGAGTAAACTAGAATGTCATCGATGAACACTATTACAAACTTTTCCAAGTATGGTCTAAATATCCTATTCATGTAGTCCATAAACACTACCGGTGCATTGGTTAACCCAAACGACATCACATTAAACTCATAATGTCCATATCTAGTCCTAAAGGCTGTCTTTGGTATGTCCTCCTCCTTCACTCGAATCTGGTGGTATCTTGATCACAGATCTATCTTGGAAAACACTTGGGCTCCTCTTAATTGGTCCATGAGGTCATCTATTCTAGGCAAAGGGTATTTATTTTTTATAGTCACTTTGTTTAGCTACCTATAATCCACACATAATCGCATACTCCCATCCTTTTTCTTGACAAACAGCACTGGGGCTCCCCATGGTGAAGCACTGGGCCTAATGAATTTCTTCTGTAGTAGTTCCTCTAATTGCTTCTTCAACTCTGTTAACTCGGCCAATGGCATCCTATAAGGAGCTATAGATATGGGTCATGTTCCCGGTACCAAATCTATAGAAAACTCAATCTCCCTTTTTGGAGGAAATTCAGGTATGTCATCAGGAAAAACATCTGAGAATTCCTTTACTACAAGGATCTTTTCTAGAGCTTGCTCCACTTCTTTCTCACTTGTCATTAGGAAGACATATCCTCGCTTTTCGTTCCTACTATCCCCCATGATAATGGAGTTTAGGTATAGTCGTACCTTTCTATCAAGTTTAGAGGGATTGGGTAAAGATGGTTTGGGAAGAAATACTAGTGACTTGTTTGCACAATGTAGTAACACACGGTTAGCCGAAAGCCAATCCATGCCCAAGATTACATCAAAACCAGACAAGGGTAGACAAACTAAATTGTAACACCCTAATAGAACCCCACTGTGCTTAAGTTCACATTTGGATTCTATTAGTTGTCACTTATGCCTTGTCTCTATTTTCTTTTGAAATTAACTTAGAAAAATAGTGAAAGTTTTTTTTTTCTTTAAATAAATTAATTTTTTGAAAACTTAAGCCTGTAACGAGAAGTGAAATACATAGCACTTTTATAGATAATAATCAAGTTACATTGCGCACTTAATTGAATAAGCGGAATAAGAGACTAAGTGTAGAACTATTATCACATAAACTGGAATATAATCACTTAATACATAAGTCACAATAGGGCATATATCATACTGATAAGTTATTACAAATAACAATATAAGTTCTACTATTACTAATTGTTTCTCACAAACTATAATGTAACTAATGCTCGGAATGCTCCTACTCGAAAGGTTTGAAATCTTCACGCGCTACCTCCTTCCTCAGCTATAGCTTCGTTGCTTTAGGTGGACACGTCTGTCTCTGGTAACGACAATGGAAAATAAACATAGGAGTGAGAAATACATGATTTCTCAGTAGGAGTTCCTACTTGTACTAAAAGTGTCATCGTTGTCGTCCCAGTCACTTTGGGTTTATTATAAAAAGGTGAACAGGTAAGGATTCAATTATCAAAATTTCACAAACATGATTAGACGAAGTGCAGTTACTTTTAAACTAATCTTGAACATTAGCAGAAATATCCATTCAGTATTTCATCAAGCATACATATAAGCATATCATGTAAAACCACTAATAAGCAATAATCATTTAGGAGCTGCATGCATTTCATGATTAGTCATCCTCAACATTCACTTGTTTAGTGATCATCATCTTTCATTTATTTCATCAACATATTTCTTAATTACTCACGGGATGAATGCATCAATGCCTTAGACCACCCTAAAAAGGTAATGAGCTCATACCGTGGCCGTCGCCACAACCTTTTGGTTTTCTTTCCATTGCCATGATCTCAACGGTTTAGGGGGTTAAGCCGTGAGTTTAGCTCAAGTCCACTTTTCTAGACTATCATTGCTACTTTTTCAGGTTTTACTTTTATTCTCACTGAGTGAAATCATCAATACCTTAATCCTCAAAGAGGATTAAGCAGTGAGTTGGTCTATTTATTATTTCATTTGAAACATGTAACACCCTAAATCTTAACCCAAGACTACTAGTATGTACTTAGGTTAATCTTTAGAATATTACCTCTTGGTCTCATCTTTTACTTAGAAAATACTTAGCGAAAATATGGGTAAAATTTTTCTTTTTGGAATTAAAATCAAAGTGAGAGCCACGCACGAATCTTTAAGAGGAAGCATAGCGAAACATATAAGCAAAGCATAAAGAAGCACATCATTTCATGGAGACATCAACTGAAACATAGATATATATATATATATATATATATATATATATACCGTGCCTACTCAAAGGGCAGGACTATTCAATACATCGGGAAGCGGAATACAACTGAAATGCAATACAAGAAAATCATAAAAAGTAAATACAAGAGAAACAACACCCATACCCATGTGCACCTAGAGTAGACAACCTCATATACAAAAGGAGGTTTGTCCTCAACTATGTGGCGTGTGTGCACTAACTACCACCCCTCCTATGTCTACTCCTGCTGGTCCGAGTACTGTGGGGTCGAGTCGATCCACTGGCGAATCTCGGCGGGAGTGGTCGAGCGCATCATCGGGGCATGTCCACCGCGGCGAGGGCGCATAGAAGGCCAACGAGCCAACCTCGGCTGGATCGCCGTCTTCTCACTCCCAGCCCTCATTGGTGGGGGGAGCGGGACTGGAGCTCCAACTGTACATGTGTGACAGCAGGTCCTCGGATGGGTCCGTCTCCGAGTACTGGGTACGAGGCATATACTCTGGGTAGTCGCATACCGCTGATGTCTCCGGCTCCATGCAGAGAATCTGCTCATCGCGTGGTCTAGCTCGCTCAAAAATCCCGTTATGACGGTAAGGAGCAGTCGGGGTAAAACGGTAACTCGGGACTGGATGCGCAAAGGGTCGTCCCATAAACATGAACACTCTAACCGTGTAGCGACCCTCAAAATGGTATGACCCGAGTGCCGGGTCATGGTGCAGCTCCCATACCGGGGTGTCGATGAAGAGTACAAATGTCGCCATCTGAAGATATGACGGAAGAAAAGAGAGAGGGAATGAGAATCTTTCTAAAAGAATTCTCAGTAGGGTTATCCTTACCTAGGTGACATCATCATATCCTCAGGAACCTTGGGTTTATTTCTGAAAAGGTGTGC
Source organism: Dalbergia cultrata (assembly GCA_031216105.1). Lineage (NCBI taxonomy): Eukaryota > Viridiplantae > Streptophyta > Magnoliopsida > Fabales > Fabaceae > Dalbergia > Dalbergia cultrata. The sequence continues at coordinate 38,504,482 of CM062346.1, read as the reverse complement.
ATGCATATAAATCCCTTTTAAGTTAGTTTTCTAAAGTGTTATCTATCCAAGGTCCGTCATGTTTTATAATGCGTCTTATAACTTAAGCAGAAAATATACTAATGATATGAATGCATCATAAAGGTAAACCAAACAATAGAATAGCTAAGAAACATTATAACATTTGGCATAAGTATAGTATATGTGACATTGTTAACTTTAACTTTCATCTCATGGGGCCGCCCTAAAACATCTCTAGGTTATGAGCTCATACCTTAACTAGTCGTCACTAGTTCTTACTTATCCTATGATAAGCGTAACATATACATAATCCCGACTTAATAGTGCGGGCTAGGGGGCAATTAAGGATCACCTCTCTTAGGGTCATTTCCTCTTTGAAACGCTCTACTAGCAACTAGTGCATCGTAGTATTGTCCGCTTTGGCAAGCTCTATGTCAATACCCTCACGGATTTGTTTTCTTGGGGGTGCTCGGCTAAACCGGTGTCACCCAAGAAGGCGTCTCAGTGTTGTGTCACATTTAAGATCTCATAAAGTGTTAATTCATAGATACATCATTATTCATTACATAAATCTTTCTCATAGCATATACATCATCACAAGAAATTTCTTCATAATGTATACATAAAACCATAGCATTTACATTATCACATAATCACACCTTAGACAATCATTCATACAAACTCCCAAGCTTATTATGTTATAAACTTATAGTACGTTATGCTTTGGTTCCTTTGAGTCTTAAACTTGTAAACTAATCGTTCTAGTATTATTCTTAACCTCTTACACACCTATAGGTTCACAACTAGTAAGTGTTACTAATTTTTATGCTCAAGGACTTATCCAAACAGCACTATGCAGATTTGGACAGCTTATATTTGTGTGATTACGGGGTTCTAGAGATTACGGTTTAGATCCTTAAAGTCCTTAACTCACATTCTAAGTTATTGATCATCAAAACCTAGTCTCTTGGGAACCTATGAGGTTATAACTAAGTATTCCTCACCTCACACTATGGTCAAGAACATCTCTAAACCTCAAGGATGCAGAATTTGAAATCCTAACTTTACGGGTACCTAGAAGTCACAACAATGACCCTTTCTAAGTTTAGTTTGCTCCTAAGGCTTCAAGATTAAGTCCTAAACCAATTATGAGTCATTCCTACACATTTAAACTAATTTAAAACCATGATTATTAAATCGAAACCTTGCTGGACAGAATCCAGAAAATTACATAATTAAAGGATCTAGAATTCTCAAATTAATTCTTTTCTAGTTTCTAACTTATCCTATCTTTCACATATGAGTCTTAAGATTATTTTTACTCAAACATAGGCACATTATCATCATCAAAACAGCACATACAGTGGCAGCAAGGAGCAAGAATCGAAAATATACTCCTCCATAAAAGGCATAAAACATAATTTCTAAAGCACATAAAATACTAGTTTCTCTTGGAACTCTTTTTAAACTCTCAAAGCTCATTTATAAACAATTTAACATCTAAAATCATAAGAATATTTAAGTGGGCAGTGACCAATTCATCTTTGTCTCAAGAGGTTCTAAATTCTCAAAACTTGGTTCTATGCATTCCTTAAACTCACTTAAGCTTGGAAAAAATTATAAGACATAGTCTCAAATACTTGGAAACCTCAAGACCTCTTAGGACCGAAATATGAACCCAAGAAAAACACATATTGTTAGACCTTTGTTGAGACCACAATGGGCAAGTCTTTGAGCTCTAGATTCATTTAGATGATGACATAAAAATAAATATGCTCATGCACTTATTTTAGGTTCCATTAGAAAGTAAAGTGATAGCACAAAGTAAACATGAATGTAACTTATTGTTATCTTGGTATTAAGTGAGAACTTGAAATATAAACATGATAATGCATAGCTTGAAATATAAACATGGTAATGCAAGTTCATTCATTATCTTGGTATTTAGTGATAGCAAGGAAATAAACATGATATGCAAAGCATAAAGTAAACATGATGCAAGGTTCATTTTATGATTAACTAGAGCTCATTCAAGACTTTAACAAGATAACAACCCAATACAATATCTCAAAGGTCTCAACACAAAAACCGAAAGTCATATAAAAGAGAAAGAAAGTGAAACTACATCAAGTTCTTTTTTAAATACCCAAAACCCCTATCTAGAGAAAAATCTCTAGAACGTGCCGGCCAACTTTAAGGTTGACAAGGGTAGGCTTAGGCTTTTAGAAATCCTTAGATTAATTTTCTTAAGTTGAAAAACCATGTGAGTCAGATATCATATAGATGAAATCATAAGAAAAGGAAAACTCAAGCTTTAGAGGTTTCTTTGATATGAACACAATGTCATCATCTAGAAACTCTCATCATCAAGCTATCATGCTCAAAATCAAGGCCTCATGGCCGAAAATGAAAAGAAAGGAAAAACAAAGGAAAGTTCAAAAAGAATCCAAGAGGAAACTAGAGAAAAACGCTTTCTTGAGCAAAACAAAGTTTGAAAACAAATCCCTACCTAGTGATGAAGGTAAAGCTTGGACTTGAAGATGGAAATGAGATGAGCAACACCTCCTAGGATGGTGATGGTGATTCGGCCTTGATGAAAGAAAAAGGAAGGAAATGTGTTTCAAGTGAAGTTGTGTTTGAGGTGTGGTGTTTGAGAGGTTTGATGATGGTTCAAAGCTTTGGGGTGGTGTTTAATGGTTAAGAGATGATGATGAGATGAAGAGATGAAGAAGATAAAGATGAAAAGAAAGGAAGAACACTCTTGAGATTTTGAGAGAAAAAGAAAGACTAGCAAGACAACTCTAAAACTCTAAACTTAGCAAATGCTTCAAGGTGCAACAAGGCTATCACAAGCATCCTATTTATAGAAAAACAAAACCATGGAGCTTATCAAAGGGAGGGTGCTGGCCGTGTGGTTTGAGGGAGGAAGGAAGAGAAAATATCTCTTACACAAGGTCATTCAAGCATGGTTTGAAGTATGGAAGCTATGCTACAAAGTATGGCTTGATGTGAGTTAATTTCCTATCAAATTTTTATGAAATTAGGCTTCTAGAAACTTGTCATGGCTGGAACTTTTCCAGCCACAAATAAATGGGAAAAATGGGTTGTTTTAATTATTTATTCATGTGGAAATTCAAGCTTGATTGAAAGTTATGACAAGGTATAGTGTATGTGACTTGAGGTATGGCCTTGGAGTGTTGAGAAATTGAACATGTGATGCATAATGGGGGGAAGGGTACACGGCCAGGTTCAAGACAGCAGGGAGGAGGTGAGTTTTGACCATTTAATTGTGTGTTAATGGTAGGTTTAGATGTGTATTAGCTTAGGTACAAGGTTAGGAATGATTAAGCTTAAGTTTAGGTAACTAAGAATGTGATTTAGGGAGTTTATGACAAGTTTAGGAGTGCTCATACATCATTAGGGAATTTTAAACTCATTTATAAATAAACAATGTGTAACACAATTCCATGATTTAAGGAATTGGAAAGAGAAAACACTATTCAAGATTCTACGATTAGGTGTCTTGAAATTAAAATATGATTTTAGGTTGTAATTAAGTACTTTTTGGTTCTAATCAACTTTAATAAATTATTTTGACTCAAGATTAATTAAGGAAAGTAATTAACCTTTGATTAGAGCCTAATATTGCTTAGGTTTGCTTAATCACGCGATTAAGCGTAAAAATACGACTAAGGGCAAAACCGTAATTTTGCACTAATTTTGCCCGGGACTTCTAAAATTAAAACTGAGGTCATAGAATACATAAAAATGCCTTTGAAAACCATCTGGAGAAGTTTCGGGTTCATCCGGCACTTGCAAATGGGTAAAACACCGCAGGGGCGTTTTGGTCATTTTGACCCGAAAACTCGAAAAACGAGATTTTCGATCCCGGGAAGGTACACAAGTTATCTAATCCCCTTCCAACATTGAGTTTTCCCTTCGAGTACTACCGAACTGGCTTTCCTCGAATTCCGGGCTGAAAATGACCTCAGGGGCATTTTGGTCATTTTCACTCTAACAGAAAAATCGGGGCATTACAAAACTTGAATGTATGCACATTAATAAATCATGGCACAGTCAATCATTTTATCATTATCATTTCATATCTCATCAATACATTCACATTTCTGTATATCACTTCATGTAACATAGACAATATCATGTAAATCTCATAGTAAACATTCTCATAGATAATTCATATGAAGCAACCTAAGTTATCAAGTTAGGTCTCTAGTGTTCCTAATAGGTTATGGATATCTTGGTATTATCTTTTTCTCTTAGTCTTCTTTGTACTCTTAGTATTTCCATTAACACATTAATACCCTTTAAGATATTTTTAGAGGTTCTTTATATATTTTTATTATGACTTTTATATATATCTCCTGAAGATTATTATTCTACTTAAATCCTTAAAATTGTCTCTTTACAAGACTTGAATATTTTATTTAGAGTTCTGACATCTTTTAGAATAAAATTTGTAGCACTAACATCGTAGATTAGTATAAATCAACTGTAAATTGTGCATAGTAGGATTCCAGGAAAGAGAGGTGGGTCACAATGGACACGCTTAAATACCAAGTCTTTCCTTAGCCAGAACCTTTCCAAATTGCACTCTCACAGTATCACGCTACCTTCAAGACTTTCTCAGCACACTATCCCAAAAATATATCTCTCATTTTGTATTTTTGTGGTGTAAAACTTTATGCATAGCATACATAAGTGTGTTTGTAGATGTGTTAGCTTTTCCACAAAGTTGAAATCAGTCCATTTGCATTTTTCTAGAGTGAGTTACACCTATTTTACTACTACAAGGTCAGATTAAGAGTTTCAGTCTTAGGCTATACTTTAAAAATTTATATCTTGGGCTGGGAAACTCCGTTTTAGGTGATTCTTTTTTAGAATGTTCTACAATGATTCTAGTTTATAATAAAAATATTTTCATTTCGAGATCCTTCATATTTTATGAACACTAATTTTCAAAGTAACTACTGCCAGAAATAACTAGAAATTCCAGCACCTGCCATGTTCATGTCTTAAATTATCTTTATTAACTCAAGTTTCACATACAATCTTTTGAGTTATATTTGAGTTTGATAACATCATAAAAGTACTCATAGCAGAATAGAACATGTTGTGTTTTCTAAAAATATAATTATTCAAAACTTTTGACAATAACTCAAGTTTGAGGCATTCTATCCATGAGCAAACTTAGAAGCCAACAATACTTGAACAAATAAAGAAGAAACTCCTACCTCTTGTGTAGGGTCTAAAAAGGGTCATTCTCTTCTTCCTTAAGCTTTGAACAAGAGTCTTTGGAGTGGATGACCCTCCTTGAATCTTGGCTCTAGAACTTGAATGCTTAAGAAAATATTTCTCACTAGAATTAAAGGTTGTAACTCTTGTGAGGGCTAGTGAAAGTTTGGACTTAGGATTTAAGTGTTTGGATGAAGTTTAGAGGATCAAGAGAAGTCTTTGAAGAACATAAGAAGAATGATACAATAAGAAAGAAAGAACACTTAGGGAGTTTCTGAATTGAAGAGAGTTTGAGGAGTATTTATAGTGGAAAGATTAGAGAAAAAACAGAAGAAGGAAAGCACTTGGAGCATGATTTATGGAAACATGTTGGCTGAATTTTGGGATGAAAATGCTACTTGTTTTGTGCAAACATGTTTCCATGTTTTATGCAAACATGTTGGATGAAAATGCTCTATGTTTTGTGCAAAGATGTTAGTGGAGATTTTCTAACCTTTAGTGCATGAATGTGATTCAGAAATGTGTATGATGTATGTGGTTAAATTATTGTGTTATCATCTTAATCCAATGGCTTAGATTCATTCTTGTCTAAAGACAAGTGTAGGGATTTGTGCAAATGGCATTATAGTAATTTCTTTAACTAAGACAAGGATATTTTTGTAATTAGACAATGATAGTGGTATTCTTGTAATTCCATTCATAGAGTAAGGGTATCTTCGTCATTTAATAAGGCAAGGGTAGTTTGGTAATTTCCTTTACATAGCAAGGGCATTTTCGTAATTTCCACTAAGTGGTGGCATTTTCGTAATTCTTTGCATTTTTCTCTAGACATACTTAAGTAGTCTATTTGTTGTGTTTCATAACATTTGTCCAAATTCTCTTGGTTTTGCTATCGCTAATTAAGATTAATATTTATCTTAGTTATAAATTTGGGGATGTTACATTTGCATGTGACGCCTGGGGACGAGGGGGAGGAGTGATCGCCGGTGCAAAAGAAGGCACGGACAAGGAGCGGCTCCTCACAAGGCCCTCTAAGCGGCGGGGTACATCAATGAACCGATTACACACCTGAATGAGAGGGATCCCAAGACTGTATAGGTATGGGACTATACAGTTAAAGAGGGCTTATATAAATTGATTTGTACTACCTATACCAACAAGATGCATCTTCTTTTCGGTAGCCTAAACTGAAAGAACTCCACAGTTAAGCGTGCTTGACTTGGGGTAATTTTGGGATGGGTGACCTCCTGGGAAGTTTTCCTAGGAAGCATGTGAGTGAGGACAAAGCATGCTGAAAAGACCCGTGTTGGTTTGTGGGGACAGTTGTCAATCCATAAAGCAGCAGGGGATGTTACAAATGGTATCAGAGCCTACACCTCTCCTAGTACGGTGTGGTTCGGGGATGAACCAAGCAGAAGTTGGTGGGCATGTAACGCCTGGGGACGAGAGGGAGGAGTGATCGCCGGTGTAAAAGAAGGCACGGACAAGGAGCGGCTCCTCACAAGGCCCTCTAAGCGGAGGGGTACATGAATGAACCGATTATACACCTGAATGAGAGGGATCCCAAGACTGTATAGGTATGGGACTATACAGTTAAAGAGGGCTTATATGAATTGATTTGTACTACCTATACCAACAAGATGCCTTTTCTTTTTGGTAGCCTAAACTGAAAGAACTCCACAGTTAAGCGTGCTTGACTTGGGGTAATTTTGGGATGGGTGACCTCCTGGGAAGTTTTCCTAGGAAGCATGTGAGTGTGGACAAAGCATACTGAAAAGACCCGTGTTGGTTTGTGGGGGCAGTTGTCAATCCATAAAGCAGCAGGGGATGTTACAACAAGACGATCATGCATTTCTAAATCCTATATCCCATCATACAGATAAGATTAATAGCATGATATCATAGACAGAAGCATAGTCAGTCCATTCCTCAGGCTTAAATAGGATGAACTGCTCTGATACCATAATGTAACACCCTAATAGAACCCCACTATGCTTAAGTTCACATTTGGATTCTATTAGTTGTCACTTATGCCTTGCATTTATTTTCTTTTGAAATTAACTTAGAAAAATAGTGGAAGTTTTTTTTTTCTTTAAATAAATTAATTTTTTGAAAACTTAAGCACTCAGAACGAGAAGTGAAATACATAGCACTTTTATAGATAATAATCAAGTTACATTGCGCACTTAATTAAATAAGCGGAATAAGAGACTAGGTGTAGAACTATTATTACATAAACTGGAATATAATCACTTAATACATAAGTCACAACAGGGCATATATCATACTGATAAGTTATTACAAATAACAATATAAGTTCTACTATTACTAATTATTTCTCACAAACTATAATGTAACTAAAGCTCGGAATGCTCCTACTTAAAAGGTTTGAAATCTTCACGCGCTACCTCCTTCCTCAGCTACAGCTTCGTTGCTTTAGGTGGACACGTCTGTCTCTGGTAACGACAATGGAAAATAAACATAGGAGTGAGAAATACATGATTTCTCAGTAGGAGTTCCTACTTGTACTAAAAGTGTCATCGTCGTCGTCCCAGTCACTTCGGGTTTATTATAAAAAGGTGAACAGGTAAGGATTCAACTATCAAACTTTCACAAACGTGATTATTTATCCATTCAGTATTTCATCAAGCATACATATAAGCATATCATGTAAAACCACTAATAAGCAATAATCATTTAGGAGCTGCATGCATTTCATGATTAGTCATCCTCAACATTCACTTGTTTAGTGATCATCATCTTTCATTTATTTCATCAACATATGTCTTAATTACTCACGGGATGAATGCATCAATGCCTTAGACCACCCTAAAAGGGTAATGAGCTCATACCGTGGCCATCGCCACAACCTTTTGGTTTTCTTTCTGTTGCCATGATCTCAACGGTTTAGGGGGTTAAGCCATGAGTTTAGCTCAAGTCCACTTTTCCAGACTATCATTGCTACTTTTTCAGGTTTTTCTTTTATTCTCACTGAGTGAAATCATCAATACCTTAATCCTCAAAGATGATTAAGCAGTGAGTTGGTCTATTTATTATTTCATTTGAAACATGAATGTATGCACATTAATAAATCATGGCACAGTAAATCATTGTATCATTATCATTTCATATCTCATCAATACATTCACATTTCTGTATATCACTTCATGTAACATAGACAATATCATGTAAATCTCATAGTAAACATTCTCATAGATAATTCATATTAAGCAACCAAAGTTATCAAGTTAGGTCTCTAATGTTCCTAATAGGTTATGGATATCTTAGTATTATCTTTTTCTCTTAGTATTTCCATTAATACATTAATACCCTTTAAGATATTTTTAGAGGTTCTTTATATATTTTTATTATGACTTTTATATATATATCTCCTAAAGATTATTATTCTACTTAAATCCTTAAAATTATCTCTTTACAAGACTTGAATATTTTATTTAGAATTCTAACATTTTTTAGAATAAAATTTGTAGCACTAACATCTTAGATTAGTATAAATCAACTGTAAATTGTGCATAGTAGGATTCCCAGGAAAGAGAGGTGGGTCACAATGGACACGCTTAAATACCAAGTCTTTCCTTAGCCAGAACCTTTCCAAATTGCACTCTCACAGTATCACGCTACCTTCAAGACTTTCTCAGCACACTGTCCCAAAAATATATCTCTCATTCTGTATTTTCGTGGTGTAAAAATTTATGCATAGCATACATAAGTGTGTTTGTAGATGTGTTAGCTTTCCACAAAGTTGAAATCAGTCCATTTGCATTTTTCTAGAGTGAGTTACACCTATTTTACTACTACAAGGTCAGATTAAGAGTTTCAGTCTTAGGCTCTACTTTAAAAATTTATATCTTGGGCTGGGAAACTCCGTTTTAGGTGATTCTTTTTGGAGAGTGTTCTACAATGAGTCTAGTTTATAATAAAAATATTTTCATTTCGAGATCCTTCATATTTTATGAACACTAATTTTCGAAGTAACTACTACCAGAAATAACTAGAAATTCCAGCACCTGCCATGTTCATGTCTTAAGTTATCTTTATTAACTCAAGTTTCACATACAATCTTTTAAGTTATATTTGAGTTTGATAACATCATAAAAGAACTCATAGCAGAATAGAACATGTTGTGTTTTCTAAAAATATAATTATTCAAAACTTTTGACAATAACTCAAGTTTGAGGCATTCTATCCATGAGCAAAGTTAGAAGCCAACAATACTTGAACAAATAAAGAAGAAACTCCTAGCTCTTGTGTAGGGTCTAAAAGGGTCCTTCTCTTCTTCCTTAAGCTTTGAACAAGAGTCTTTGGAGTGGATGACCCTCCTTGAATCTTGGCTCTAGAACTTGAGTGCTTAAGAAAATATTTCTCACTAGAGTTAAAGATTGTAACTCTTGTGAGGGCTAGTGAAAGTTTGGACTTAGGATTTAAGTGTTTGGATGAAGTTTAGAGGATCAAGAGAAGTCTTTGAAGAACATAAGAAGAATGATAGAATAAGAAAGAAAGAACACTTAGGGAGTTTCTGAATTGAAGAGAGTTTGAGGAGTATTTATAGTGGAAAGATTAGAGAAAAAATAGAAGAAGGAAAGCACTTGGAGCATGATTTATGGAAACATGTTGGCTGAATTTTGGGATGAAAATGCTCCTTGTTTTGTGCAAACATGTTTCAATGTTTTATGCAAACATGTTGGATGAAAATGCTCCATGTTTTGTGCAAACATGTTTCCATGTTTTGTGCAAACATGTTGGATGAAAATGCTCCATGTTTTGTGCAAAGATGTTAGTGGAGATTTTCTAACCTTTAGCGCATATATGTGATTCAGAAATGTGTGTGATGTATGTGGTTAAATTATTGTGTTATCATCTTAATCCAATGGCTTAGATTCATTCTTGTCTAAAGACAAGTGTAGGGATTTGTGCAAATGGCATTGTAGTAATTTCTTTAACTAAGACAAGGATATTTTTGTAATTAGACAATGATGGTGGTATTCTTGTAATTCCATTCATAGAGTAAGGGTATCTTCGTCATTTAATAAGGCAAGGGTAGTTTGGTAATTTCCTTTACATAGCAAGGGCATTTTCGTAATTTCCACTAAGTGATGGCATTTTCGTAATTCTTTGCATTTTTCTCTAGACACACTTAAGTAGTCTATTTGTTGTGTTTCATAACATTTGTCCAAATTCTCTTGGTTTTGCTATCGATAATTAAGATTAATATTTATCTTGGTTATAAATTTGGGGATGTTACAGGCTTGCTCAACCACCTCAGTAGTAGGGGGATCAAGGGCAACATTCTCTTGTTGATTCATGCTATCGAACATCCGCTCTATGGCTTGCACCATTTGATGAATAGCAGCAACAGTCGCCTTGTCTTGGTCAACTCCAGGTGTAGTCCTAGGCTGTCGTCACGGTGTCATTGGTCCCTAAACAAATGAGATAGTGAACATTAAGTTGATCAGGCTCAATATTCATGCAGAATGAGCTAGTTACCATGGCACTTGCAAGCAACAGAAGTCATGCATGTCTAGTCCTATAGCTTGTCTCTATCAAGCACTACACATGACATAACTATTGCATGATGCTTCTAAAGCATGGTCAGTCTAATCCTCAGGCTCCATGAGAATCGAACTGCTCTGATACCAAAATGTAACACCCTAATTCTTAACCCAACTTTCTAGAACACATTAGGTTAATCATTAGGTTATTGCTTCTTAGTCTCCTTATTTTATTAAAATACTTAGCAGAAATTATAGGTAAATTTTTTTTTGAAAACATAAACCAAAGTGAGAGCCGCGCTCTTATCTAAACGAGAGACATAAATACCAATCATAAGGAACACAAAGCTAAAGCAAGTAACAATAGAACAATGGTCATTACAACGAAGGAAACTTCTCATTAATAGCATAGTTAAGATACATAGTAGTCACGCCCTTATAGAAGCGGGCTGAGCTTGTAATACAACAGAAGGAAATATAACAGAAACAAGAAAGGAGTAAAGTACATGGTACGACGGCGAAATAAAAACCAACTACACTACCCTCCTACCAAGCTATGAGTACTAAGCTAAAACTCCCTCCCAAAAGATACCACCGAAGAGGAAATCCTCGTGACTTATCGGGCACTCGAATAGCTCTCCGATGAGATCTAGTGACGATGGGGATCCTCGGGTAATGGGGGTAGGCAACCGGGGAACCGCTCAATCTCCTCCTGAGTGGGCCAGTGAAGTGGGAAAGGAATGCGTGTCGACTGGACGTGAGCTCCTCAATATGGACGCCTCTCGGTTCTCCTTGCCAAGCATGACTACATTGTGGTATCCTCGCTGCCCTCCTGCCTAAATGGGGGAAGGGGATCAGAACTCTCATAATAGACGTGCATCGGTGAGTCCTCGGACGGATCCGTCTCCGACCTCCTCGAGCGAGGCACATACTCCGAGTGGTCACGAACAACTGAGGCGGACGAGCAGGCATGATAAAGTTGCTCATCGCGAGGGCGAGTGCACTTGAAGATCAAGTCGTCGCCAACAAAAGGAGCGTTAGGAGTGAACTAGTAGCTGGACACTGGATAAGCAAAAGGTCGACCCATGTACATAAAAACACGAACAACACATCGACCCTCAAAGTGATAGGAACGATGCTCCGGGTCGTAGTGCACCTCCCAGACGGGCATATCAATGAAGACCATAAATGTCGCTATCGATCTCTGAAGATGTGATAGAAGAAAGAGAAAGATGAGAAAGGAGTGAGAATTCTTACTAAAGAATCTCAGTAGGAGTCTCCTATCCTAGGGTTACATCGTTCACATCCTCAAGAACCTTGGGTTTAATTACAAAAAGGTGTGCATGCATATAAGATTCATTATTAGGGTTTATAAAACCAATTATCCAAGGTTCATTCCTTTTAGCATGCATCTTGATGTCATGAATGCAACATACCAAAACATGAGTGCATGACAATACTTGAGCATATAAATCAACAAATCAAATCTTATAGAAACAATCCATGTGGCATGAGGGCAATAACTTCTCAAATGGAACTTTCATCAGTATGTGTGAATCATTCATGGAATCTTTAGCAATGTAGAGGCCACCCTAATAATAACTAGGCTATGAGCTCATACCTCAGCTAGTCGTCACTAGCTCTTGCTTATTATCTAAATAAGCAAATAATAAAATAATGCACCCGACTACTTAAGAAAACGGGCTAGGGGGCTAGGGAACTCCTCTCTTAGGATATACCCTATTTGAAATGCTCTACTGGCCTCGAGGGCATAGCAAATTGTTCGCTTTGGAAAGGCTCATGTCCAGACCCTCACAGATTTGCCTCCTCCTCACCGTAGAAGGAGAAGTACGTCTCAGTGCTTGTCACATAAAAATCTCCTGTGGGTGCTCTGCCGAACCGGTGTCACCTAGGGTTTTCAACTCATGTGGTACTTTGAAACATTTTTCAACCCTTTTAGGTTTGATGGAAATTTGGCAGCACAACAACTGTTAAACCGAATTTCCTTCAAATCAACATTCATGCCACAAGCTAAAAACACAAACATGTTTCTCATTCAAACCTCATGCTTAGGATAAACTCATGTCTCAATCAATTCATCTCATCATAACTCACACATCATATACATCTCAACATCTCATTACACCATCATATGATTCAAGACTTCTTAGTGTCTTATGCATTGACCCTTAAGGTCCTTAACTCACAATCTAAGTTATAAATCATCACAACTTAATCTCTCGGGTACCTATAGGCTCATATCAAAGTATTCCTCACGCAACACTATGACTATAAACATCACCAAACCTCAAGAATGTATAATCGAAAATTCTGACTTTACGATTACCTAGGAGTCACAACAGTGACCCTTTCTAAGTCCGGTTTGCTCCTAAGGCATCAAGATCAAGTCCTAAACCAATTATGAGTTATTCCTACACATTTAAACTAATTTAAATCCATGATTCTCATTTCTAAACCATGCTGGACAGAATCCCGAAAAATCAATTACTAAGGGATCTAGAACTCTCAAATTAATTCTTTTCTAGTTGCTATCTTCTCTAATCTTTCACATATGAATTTTAGCATCATTTATACACAAACATACTCATGTTATCATCATCAAACAGCACAAACATGTGATCATATAATGGCAAGTCAGAACCGAAATCCAATCTCCATATAAAGGCATCAAACTTGATTTCCAAAGCACATAAAATACTAGTTCTCTTGGGACCTTTCTAAAACTTTCAAAACTCATTTATAAATATTTTTATCATCTAAAATCATCTAAATATTCTTAAGGGTAGCAACTAATCTAAATTAAACTCAGGGGGTTTTAAAATCACAAAACTTTGTTTTAGACATTCCTTGAACTCATATAAGTTTAGAAAAATTATGAAACATAGATTTTAATACTTGTAACAAATAAAACTTTCAAAGGCTGAAATCACAAGGTTGAGAACACATATTTTTCAAGCCTTTGTTTGAGACAACAATGGGCAAGTCTTTGAGCTCTAAGTCCTCTTTAGTGATGACATAAAAATAAACATGCTCATGCACTTGTTTTAGCTTTCATTAGAAAATAAAGTGAGAGCATAAAATAAACATGAGATGCAACTCATTATTATCTTTGATATTTTAAGTGAGGACTTGAAATATAAACATGATAATGCAAAGCTTGAAACACAAACATGATAATGCAAGTTCATTTATTATTCTTGATGTTTAGTGATGGCAAGGAAAATAAATATGATGTGCAAGGCATAAACATAAACATGGATGCAATATTCATTTCAATCTTATCTAGAGCTCTTACAAGACTTTAGAAATACAACCCAACACTTATCTCATCACAAAGAGAGCTTTAGAGTTCTTGAACCAAGTTCTCAAGGAACTATGAGGTTCTTGAACATCATCATCAAGCTCAAAAGAAACAAACTTGTAAAAGAAAATAAAACCCCAAAGAAAAGGAAACCAAAACCAAAACCATATAGCAAGAGAAGTGAAAATGTTCCTTGAGCTAAAATCATTTTAAGTTAGAAAATAAAGAAGAAACTTAAAGAAAGTAAAAACATCAAGCTCTAGAGGTTGCTTTGAGATGAACACATGGTCATCATCTAGGAGCTCTCATCATTGAGCTATCATGAACCAAACAAGGCCTCATGGCCGAAACAAGGAAAAAAGAAAAACAAGAAAACTTTCAAAAAGAAACCAAGAGAAAACTAAAAGAAAATCATATTTTTCAACAAAACAAAGTTCAGAAAAACGCTCCTACTTAGAGTGGAGATAAAAAGCTTGCACTTTGGAAAGGAAATGAGATGAACAACTCCTCCTTGAGGGTTGATGATGATTCTGCCAAGAAAGGATGGAGAGGTTGGAGATGTGTTTTGAGTGAGGTTGTGTTTAATGTCAAGTGTTTGAGAGGTTTGATGATGATTCAAGGTTATGAGGTGGTATTTAGAGGTTATGAGATGATTATGTGATGAGAGGATTGTAACATCCTAATTTTTTTCAGAAAATAACTTAGGCTTTAGTAGTAAGAATATCAAATTTTGGTGTACACAAAAATGATGAGAACAATGTAACGAACGTAAAACAAAAAAAAAAAAAATCGTGAATAGTATTTTGCAGGCCCCGTAGACCCACCGGAACAGCTGAAACCTTATATTCAAGACCTGAAGGTGCCCGAAATTTGGAAATTATAGGATTAAGGTTAGAAATAGGTAGGAATAAATATTTTATACTTAGAATTAATTTTCAAGCAATAGTGGATTACCCGGGTACACTGTTTTACCCGTTTAGTAAAATTACGGTGTGTAGTTTTTATACCGGATGAAGCTACCAGTGCAAGCTTGCCACCTAGGGTGACAAGTGTATGGTCTAGAGCAATACATATCCTTTCCTTTTTCAAGAGCCAATGAGAATGCTACAAAATTTCAAAGAAGATAATTCATAATTGCTAAATTATATACATTATCTTAATATAAATAAAATCAAAATCCTCATAATTATCATCTTCATTCTCGGCCAGCAATCATAAGTGCAGAAACTCCATTGTTGTCTCCACAAAAACCTTGAGAACTTGATTTCCAACCTCAAAATCATAAGCCTAAACTTGTCAAAACCAAAATCTTCCTTCACAAAACTTGTTCCACTCCTCAATATCTACCAAACTAACCGATTAGAATTTGAATCCATCAACTTTTGATACCTTAAGAGCCCATTATCAGCTGTTCAAGGAAGGGTTTAGTGTGGGTTTGAAGGCTTGGAAGTGAAGGGAATCAATCTTGGAGTCAAGATCTTGAAAGCTTCAAAGTGTAGGGTTTTCTTTGGCCTTTTTCTTTCCAAATTATTCTGTAAAATTTTTTGGATTTTATTCCGAAATTTATGGTTATATTTGATGATAATATATTGATATTGATGTGTTAATTTTGGTGGAGTGTTTGGATGAGGTTAAATAATGATTTTTGTCAAAATAAGTTTTGGCTAGGCTGCTGAATTTTCGGATTTCAGCAGGACAGGATTTGTTCATGAATTTTCTGGTTCAATTCTAGTCGTTTTTATGAGCTATAAAAATTATATGTTGAAGCTAACATCGTAAGGAAACTCTGATAATTTTCGTGGTGCATAATAAAGAGTTTTACTGCCTGAGAAAAATCAAGAACCAAGAGTATATCTATGCTGGCTGAAATCTTGGTATTGGAGCTGTGAATTTGTATAAATTTTTATTCATAGCAAATGATGGAGTTATCCTTTGAAATTTTTACAGAGTTTTGTAGACATCTTTAAGTATAAATGTGATTTTTATTTTAAGTTTTTTTTCTATCATTTGCTAAATTTAAAAATTGTGTGAATCCTATTCTGAGCTGTGAAAAGTGGTCTCTGACCACTAAAATTGTAGAATTTATTTGACATGGTTCTAGTATTCTGTTTGCTATGAAATTTTTACAGGGACTTTAAGACACATTGAGGTGTCATAGAGAATTTTTATGGCCAGTGAATTGCCCATTGGATATGTGAATTAAATGTTGTCACCATAATGGTAAATCTGTCAAGAAGCTGGAATGGTGAAGATGTATTAAGTTAATGATAGAAATCTATTTAATCCAAGTTTATATCATATGAATGTATGTTAATTGTTTGAAAGGCTTGTTTATAAAGTATGAATGAGACTCCAATGATACTGAATGCCTATATCTGGGATATAAACCTGACTTTGAAATAGAAAGGTCCATGACATGGTTGTATGACAAAAGAGAATATGTGAAATTTAATGGTGCATGTTTTAACATACGGGGAAAATAGAAACAAGGCTTATGTGTGATAGAGAGGGAAGGCAAAAATAAGAACTTCCCAAGAAATTTTATGAGTCGGTAGACTTATCGACTAGGAAATAGAACTGTGTGTGATTCAGAAATGGAAAAAAAATGAAGTCTGATGATCACGAATAGGAATGAGCTCATGTCCTAGCAGTCTATGGTCCTCTGAGGAGTTATCCACTACAGATGTTACCTGATGTGAATCTAAGCCTTCCCTATGTTAATAAAAAGAACTACTACACTAAGTTGAATTCCATGTGATATAAGAGAAACACTTATGATTAATACCATTTTGCATATAATTTTCTTTGACTCATGTATGCTAATATTGATATATGTGATCTAACATGATGTTTTTCTTTATTATTATAAATGCATTTACTGTTTATATTCTGTCTGTATGTAAGGGGTTACCCTACTGAGAATTTTATAATATTCTCACCCCTATTTGTGTATATGCGGTATTGTGCTCAGACTCTGCAGATGCCTCTGGCTGAGGAGAGGCCATCATACCGATGGCCAATGGTTTCGCGTAGGAGGACATGAGACTTACGTGGGCTTTTGACTTGTATGTAGTGTAGTATAGTGCCAGGAACTTACCAGCTTGTAGACTAATTGGTGTTAGATGTCTTAGGTCCATTTCTGTGTGTTTAGTATTTTGTTGGACCTTGATATTTGAGCAAGCTTGATAGATCTTTTGATAGTAGTTCCTGTGTTGTATTATAAATGAAGTGACTTAACTTCAAATATGGTATGTATTATAGAAAGCGGTATGTAAAGTAATAATATATGTACATTTTATAGTAGTTTTCTTTATAACTCTAGAGTTTGATTTATCTTATTTCATTTCATTTGACTAGTGGATATTATAGAAAGGAAGTGATACTCTTCTAATTACAATGTTAATGCTCGAGTAATACATGGTAGTTAGGAGGGTGTTACAAGGATGATGAAGATGAAAAGATGAAGAGAAGAAAGGAAAGCTCTTGGAATGCTTAAGGAAGGAAAGAACTCAAAGAGAAAGCTAGAAAGCTAAACTTAGCAAATGATCCAAAAGTATCACAAGTTCTTCCAATGCACTTATTTATAGAAAATGAAACAATGAGGGCTCACACAATGAGGTCTTGGCTGTAGCTTTTGGGAGGGAAAGGAAGAGAAAAATATCTCTTACAACTTGTCATTCAAGCATGGTTTGAGGTATGAAAGTTATGATGCAAAGCATGGCTTCAAGTATGGTAATTTCCCTTTGTTTGAAATTAAAATAATCCTTCTAGAAGGCAAGGAGGGCTGGCTGAATTTGAGCCACAAAAATGAGAGAAAAAGTCTTCTAGAAGTGGTCATATGAAGCATGGATGAAAGCATGGTGTTTGTATGACAAAGTATGGTTTATGGTGAGGTGGAAGCATGGTCTTGGAGTGTCAAAAATTTGAGCATGTGATGGAAAATGGGGGAGGATGGCTTCGGCCAGACCAAGTACAGCAAGGGGGAGGAAGTGTTGATCATGTTATTGGGTGCTAATGATAGGTTTAAGTGTGTATTAGTTTAGGTAGAAGGTTAGGAATCATTAAGCATGAGTTTAGGTAACTAAGAATGAGGTTTAAGAGTTTTATGACAAGGTTAAGGAGTGCTCATACACATTTAGAGAGTTTAAAATTCATTTTATGAGTAAACAAGGTAGCAAATTTCCATGATTTAAGGAATTGGAAAGAGAAAATACTATTCAAGATTCCATGACTAGGAATCTTGAATTTAAAATAAGATTTCAAGTTGTAATTAAGCATTCTTAGGTTTTAATCAACTTTAATAAATTATTTTGACTCAAGATTAATTATGGAAATTAATTAATCTCCGATTAGAGCCTAATATTGCTTAGGTTTGCTTAATCATGCGATTAAGCTTAAAAACACTAAACTAGGGGCAAAATCATAATTTTGCACTAATTTTGCCTGAGATCTCCGGGACCAAAACTAAAGTTATAGAATACATAAAAACACCTTTTAAAACCATCTGGAGAAGTTTTGGGTTCATCCGGTACTTGCAAACTGGTAAAACACCACAAGGGTATTTTAGTCATTTTCACCCGAAAACTCAAAAAACGAGATTTTCGATCCCGGGAAGGTACACAAGCCAACTAATCCCCCTCCAACATTGAGTTTTCCCTTCGAGGACTACCGGATCGGCCTTCCTCGAATTCCGGGCCGAAAATGACCTCAGGGGCATTTTGGTCATTTTCACTCTAACAGAAAATCAGGCCGTTACAACAAGCATCAATTATAAAGCATAACTCACATATAAAAGAAAGCGCAATACATGAACATCAAGTAACTTCATAATAGTAGTCAAGTATATGCACATCAAAGGAAACATTGCATTAATACCATAATATGCCCATATAAAGGTGGGACTCAGTTTGATACAACAGAACACAAATACAATTGAAATAGGAAATACAAGGAAAGTATAAGGGATAACACCCCTACCCTAGTTCACCTAAAGTGGATAACTCCATAACAAAAGAAAGTTTATCCTAAACTATATGTGGTGTGTGTGCACTACTCTCCCCAAGGACCTCTACTGCTGCAACCCAGGATAAGGAGGGATGAAACCAATCTACTGACGAAGCTCAATAGGAGTGGGCACTCACTGCAGTCGGACGTGTGCTCCGTGATGGGGGCACAACTCGACCCTTCTAGCTAGCCTCGGTTGCATCACAGTCTCATCGCTCCCCTCTCTTATGAACTGGGGAGTGGGGGCAGAGCTCTCGCTATACATGTGGGTCAGTGGATCCTTCAAGGGGTCTTCCTCCGAATGTTGGGAATAGGGCACGTAGCTCGGGAAGTCATGAACGGCCAATGCAGTCATGTGCATCCGGAGGATCCTCTCGTTGCACGTCCAGGCACACTCAAAAACCATGTCGTCGTCGTAGAGAGACATCAGGGAGAAGCGGTAGCTATGTACAGGGTGAGTAAATGGGCGTCCCAAAAACATGAATTCTCTCACAGTGCAGCGCCCCTCAAAATGATATGACCGGTGCTCCGGGTCATAGTGGACCTCCCAACTGGGGGTGTCGATGAACAAAATGAATGTTGCCATCGTGATCTGAAGATATGAAGGGAAAGAAAAAGGAAAAGAAAGGGAGTAAGAATCTTACTAAAGAATCTCAGTAGGGAACCTCCTATCTAAGGTGACATCGTCAACATCCTTAGAAACCTTGGGTTTATTACAAAAAGGTGTGCATGCATAAAGGTCATTATTAAGTTTATAAATGTAATTATCCAAGGCTCGTTCCTTTTAGAACGAATCTTTAATGTGATGGATGTAACATAGCAAAGCATGAATGACAATAGACTATGTAAGAAATCAATCAAACATAACATCAAGGAACACGTGAGTGGCATAAAGTGGCATGTAGTCTTTCAAGTGGAACTTTTCTCTTTTCTCAACTTTGTGACTTTAGAACATTATACTTTAGCATCATGGGGCCACCCTAAACCATCATCTAGGTTATGAGCTCATACCTTAACTAGTCATCACTAGCTCTTACTTATCCTATGATTAACGTAAACATAATAATCCCGACTTCTAGAGTACGGGCTAAGGGGCTTAAGGATCACCTATCATAACCTTGAATTCGGGGATTCCATAGGAATATTTCCTTCTTTGAAACGCTCTACTGGGATCTAGTGCATAGCAAATTCTCTGCTTTAGCAAGCTGCATCTACCATACTCTCACAGATTAGCCTCCTCCCCATTGAAGCGGGAGAAATGCTTCTTAGTGCTATGTCACATTTAAAATATCATTTTCCTAGGGGTGCTCGGCTGAACCGGTGTCACCCAAGACTCATCTCATGTGGTTTTCAAAAACATTCTCAAGTCCTCAAATTTGATGGAAATTCGACACATAACTACTGTAAACCAAATTTGACGGAAATTCGCCACAATAACTCATAATGCATGTACTTCCATATTCAACTTCCATAATCATGATAAACTTAAAATCACATAACATACTCACCATAGCACTTGCATCATCACATCATACATGGATTAACAAACTCATTGCAACAAATAACCTATGGTGTTTTATGCTTTAACCCTTAGGGTCTTAAACTTGAAACCTAAGCTCTTCATCATCCGATTTTAACCTCTTATGCACCTATAGGTTCACAACTAATTATTCTCACTCATTACAATGATCATAACCAATTCTAAACATCATAAGTGCAGAATCTATATTTTGCAATTACGGGTACCTAGGAGTCACAACTTTGACCTTTTCTAAGTTCGGTCATCTCCTAAGGTACTAAGATCAATTTCTAAACCAATTATGAGGGATTCCTACACATATACACTAATTATAAACCATTATTACTAATGTTAACCATGCTGAAACAGAATCCAAAATTCTTATTTCTAAAGGTTCTAGAAATCTCATTTTAAATCTTTTCTAGTTACTTGCTTATCTTAGCTTTCTCAAATTAATTCTAACATAAAATATACATGAATAAACTCATTCTAACATAATAAAATCATCATCATACAGTGAGCAAAAATTACAAGGCAGAACTGTGCACATCATCATCATATCAAGCATAGAATTTCATTTCTAATACACATAGATTGCTAGTTTCGCTTGGAACCATTTTAGAACTTATAAAACTCATTGAAAATCAATTTATATCATTAAAACTATCATAAAATAAATAAGGGCAGTAGCTACTTCAAAGTATTCTCAAGAGGGGTTTAAATCATAAAATCATGCTTAAAGTATTTCCTTGAAACTTTTCTATGCTTAAGAAAATCTCAAGACATAGTTTGTTGGTCCTTGTGACTAGATGAAATTTATACTAAGTCCATCCTCATCACATGTTCGAAAATACATTTATAAAAATATTCTCATTTTCCAAACTTCTCTTGAGATAAAGTAGGCAAGTCTTTGTGCTCTAGGTTCTTTAGGTGAGAACATAAATTTAAATATGCTATGCACTTGTTTTATTCTTCATTATAAAGTGAAGTGAGAGCATAAAATAAATATGAAATGCAAGTTATTATTATCTTTAAAGTTTTAGTGATGACTTGAAATATAAATATGAGATGCAAAGCTTGAAATTTAAACATGATAATGCAAGTTCATTTCTTTATTCTTGGTATTTAGTGATGACAAGGAAAAATAAACATGATATGCAAAGCATAAACTTAAACATGGATGCAAGTTCATTTCATTCTTTACTAGAGCTCATACAAGGCTTTAAAGGAACATAAATCTCAACCCAACACATATCTTAGCAAGATGAAGTGAGCTTTAGAGTTCTTGTACCAAGTTTTCAAAGAAACTTTATGGTTTGAACATCATCATCAAGCTCAAAGAAAATGAACAAAGAAAGTAAAATAAATAACAACATTTCTTGAAACCAAGTAAAGAGAACTACTTTTTATTTTTAACAAACTTTTTGAGAAGGAAGAAAAGGAAACTGAAACCTTCAATGCAAAGAAAAGGAAAGAAAAACCAAAGTGTCTTAAGATCAAGAACAAGTTCCAAGCTTTAGAGGTTTTTCAAATGTAAATCTCAATATCATTATCTTGGAACCTCATCATCAAGCTCAAGATTTTCCTTTTAATAAAACCAAATCTCATGACTAAGTAACATTTTTAATAAAACTTGAAAAGAGAAAAACTCAAGCTTTAGAGGCCTCATTGAGATGAACACAAGGTCATCATCTAGAGACACTCATCATTAAGCTATCATGAGAAGCAAACTAGGCCTTGAAAGTCGAAATCAAAAAGAAAGAATAAAGGAAAACCCAAAAATGGAAAAACCAAGGAAGCTCATAAACTCAACATTTTTCTTCAAGAACAAAGCATATTTGAGTAAAAGAATGACATTAGAACAACTCCCTACCAAATGAAGTCTTGAAGGAAGAAAGAAAACTTCATCTTTGCTTGCAAATGAGAAAGACAAAAATCTTCTCTAAATGTCTTGGGAGTATTCGGCCAAGAGAGGAAGAAAAGGAAAGGATGGGTTTTTGTGTGAGCTTGTGTTTGAGGGTGAAAGCTTTGGTGTTTAGATGGTGATTCAAGGTGATGGTGTGGTGATTTGAGGTTGTCATGTGGTGGCTCAAAGAGAAAGATAAAGAAGAAGAGAACTCTTGAAACTTTGAGAGAAAATAAGAGAACTTGCAAGAATGCTTTGAGCTTACACTTGCAGATGAACAAAAGTGATCCAAGTTCATCCAAGTAAGCTATTTATAGATAATCAAAACAATGAGGGTGCTCTCATGGAGGGTGTGGTTGTGTAGTTCCTCATGGAACATGAGGTGGAAGGTTTTGATTTTTGAGGCATGGTGAAGCATGGTTGGAGGTAAGGTGAGTATGGCTTCAAGCATGGTGCAAAGCTTGGCCTAAGCTTGGCCTAAGCATGGCCTAAGCATGGCCTTTGTGTGTAATTCAAATTCAACATGTGGGAAATGAGGGGGAGGAGTGGCGCCGGTTTCATTAGGTCATGTGGGATGACATTTGTTCTTCTAATTGTGTGTTGATGATGTATTTAGGTGTATCTTAGGTTAAGCTTACAATTAGGAAATGCTAAATAAGTGTTTAGGTGATAAGAAAGTAATTAAGGATCTCAAGACATGGTTAGGGAGTGCTCTTACATCATTAGTGAGATTTAAACTCATTTTAAGGTATAAACAATTGTAGACACAATTCCTTAATTTAAGGAATTGGAGAAAGAAAACACTATTCAAGATTCCATGACTAGGAATCTTGAATTTAAAAAAGAGGTTTAGGTTTAATCTAAGCAATTTTAGGTTCTAATTAACTTTAATAAATTATTTTGACTATAGATTAATTATGAAAATTAATTAATCTTCGATTAGAGCCTAATATTGCTTAGGTTTACTTAATTACATCATTAAGCTCAAAAACACTATGCTAGGGGCAAAATCGTAATTTTATGCAAAAATTACCCAGGACCATCAGGACTTAAACAAATGTCTCTGAACATATAAAAACATTATTTAAAACCTTCTGGAGAAGTTTCGGGCTCAACGACACTCATACTCACGTGAAAATGCTATAGGGGTATTTTGGTCATTTTGAACCAAAACCTTAGAAAACGATATTTTCATTTTCGAAACCATTCAAAAGCCATCTAATCCCCTTTATACATTGAGTTGGCCCTTCAAGGACTGCCGGGTTAGTTATCCTCAATTTCCGAGCGAAAAATGACCTCAGGGGCATTTTGGTCATTTTCGCTCAGATAGGATAAAATCGGGGTGTTACAGGTCTTACTTGATTAGAGGGATTTAAACTCATTTTAAGGTGTAAACAAATGTAGACACAATTCCTTAATTTAAGGAATTGGAGAGAGAAAACACTATTAAAGATTTCATGACTAGGAATCTTGAATTTGAAAAGAGGTTTTAGGTTTAATCTAAGCAATATTAGGTTCCAATTATCTTTAATAAATTATTTTGACTCTAGATTAATTATGGAAATTAGTTAACATTCGATTAGAGCCTAATATTGCTTAGGTTTGCTCAATTACATCATTAAGCTTAAAAACACCTATGCTGGGGGCAAAATCGTGATTTTGCACAAAAATCGCCCGGGACCACCGGGACTTAAACAAATGTTACAAAACACATAAAAAAAGCATCATTTAAAGCCATCTGGAGAAGTTTCGGGCTCAAACGACACTTATACCCGCGTCGAAACGCTATAGGGGTATTTTGGTCATTTTGACCCGAAATCTCAGAAAACGAGTTTTTCATTCCTGAAATCATTCAAAAGCCATCTAATCCCCTTCAAACATTGAGTTGGCCCTTCAAGGACTGCCAGGTCGGCTATCCTCGAATTTCGGGTGGAAAATGACCTTAGGGGCATTTTGGTCATTTATGCTCAATATAAGAAAAATCGGGGCATTATATTACTCCCCTCCTTAAAAAGAATTTCGCCCTAGAAATTCGTTACCTTAGAAAAGCTCGAGGGTACTTTGTTCTCATCTCTAACTCTAGCTCCCACGTATATTCTTCCATCTTGTCCCGTCCCCATGCCACTTTAACCAAAGGAACGGACTTGTTCCTCCACTGCTTGACTCCGTGGTCCACAACCCTTGTTGGTGGCAGATTGAAAGTTAGGTCATCCCTTAACTGTACTTGTTGTGGTTCTAAGACATGGCTAGGGTCGGACTCATATTTTCGTAATTGTGAGACGTGAAAGACGTCGTGGAGATTTGACAGGTTAAGAGGTAAGGCTATTTTGTAAGCTACTAACCTGACTCTTTGAAGTATTTCAAAGGGACTGAGAAATTGGGGACTCAACTTTTTGACTCTCATGGCTCTTCCTATGCCTGTAGTGGGGGTGATCCTAAGAATTACATATTCGTCCTCTTAGAATTCCAAGGGCTTTCACCATTTGTTTGCATAGCTCTTTTGTCTACTTTGAGCCGTGAGCAACCTATCTCGGACCCTTTTGATTTGTTCTATCGTTTCCCTCACTACTTTGGGTCCCAGCATGCTTTGCTCACCGGGTTTGTACCAACACAAAGGTGATTGGCACTTCCTCCCATACAATGCTTCGTATGGTGCCATACTGATGCTCGCATGATAACTGTTGTTATATGCGAACTCGACTAATGGCATGTATGTGTGCCAACTTCCTTTCTTATCCAACATGCATGCCCTCAACATGTCCTCCAAGGTTTGTATCGTCATTTTAGATTGGACATCTGTTTGTGGGTGGTATGCTGTGCTTAAGCACAACTTTGAACCAAAAACGCGGATCCCTATCCGAGATTATCGTCGACGGCACTCCATGTAACCTTACAATCTCTGGGATTTACAACTGTGCCAATTTATCCAAAGAGTATGTCACTTTAATAAGCAGAAAGTGGGCTAACTTAGTCAGTCGATCCACGATCACCCATATGACGTCATGGTCAGCTTGGGTCCTAGGCAATCCCGTCAAAAAATCCATCGATATACTCTCTCACTTCCATTTGGGGATTCACAGGGGTTGAAACATGCCTGAAGGTTTTTGGTGCTCAATCTTCACCTTCTAGCAGACCAAGCACTTACTAACCCAGGTGACCACATCCTCTTTTAATCCGGGCCACTAGAACATCTTTTTCAAGTCCTGATACATCTTGGTAGTACTAGGATGAATGGTGAAGTGGCTCTTGTGAGCCTCCTCCAAGATCTTCTCTCGAAGGTCACCATCTTGCGGCATGCAGATTCGCCCTTCAAACCTCCGCAACCCATCGTGGCCTTGCTCGAATCCTTTCAACTTACTAGCCTTGACTGCTCCTAAGGTCTCCCTAAACTCCTCATTCCCTCTTTGAGCCAGAGTGACCCTCTACTTAAAACCACTTGTCACACTGAGGTGACACATCTTTATTCTTTCGTCAGTCAACGACATCCCCAAATTCATGTCCCTAAACTTCACTATTAACCCAACTTCCTTAACCATCATATGAGACAGGCGTAATGACATTCGGCTCAAGGCGTCGGCGACCACATTAGCCTTACCGAGATGGTAACTCAAGTTGAAATCATAGTCCTTTAAGAACTCCATCCACATTCTCTGCCTCATATTTAACTCCTTTTGTTCAAAGAGATGCTTAAGACTCTTATGATCGGAGTAAACTTCAAACTTTACACCATACAGATGGTGCCTCCATATCTTCAAAGCGAACACTATGGCTGCTGGCTCTAGGTCATGGGTGGGGTAGTTCACCTCATGAGGCTTAAGTTGTCTAGATGCATAGGCTACCACTTGCTTATTTTGTATCAACACACAGCCTAAACCTTTGCCCAAAGCGTCATAATATACCTTGAAAGGTATAGTGGGTTAGGTAAGACCAAAACTGGGGTTAAGGTTAGCTTTTCCTTTAGTTTTTGGAAACTCTTCTCACAATCGGGGTTCCATACGAAGAGGTGTTTTTCCTAGTAAGCTTGGTTAGGGGTAGGGTAATCTCGAAAAATCCTCTGATAAACTGACGATAGTAGCCCGCTAAACCCAAGAAACTCCGTTTTTCCATCACGGTGGTTGATCTATCCCAATTCATCACGGCTTCTATCTTACTGGGGTCAATGGCTATGCTTCCTTTTGACACTACGTGTCCTAAAAATTTCACCTCCTCTAGCCAGAATTCACACTTAGATAGCTTGGCATACAAATTTTTCTCCTTCAAAATCTCCAAAACCAACCTTAGATGATGTTCATGCTCTTTGTTGGTCTTCGAATAAATGAGTATATCATCTATGAAAACAACCACGAACTGGGGAGAAATGTAACATCCCCAAATTTCCGAACCTATTCACAGGTATCAGATTTTGAGGGCAAAATTTTTAATAAGAAGGGGAGAAATGTAACATCCCCAAATTTATAACTAAGATAAATATTAATCTTAATTATCGATAGCAAAACCAAGAGAATCTGGAAAAATGTTATGAAACACAACAAATAGACTACTTAAGTATGTCTAGAGAAAAATGCAAAGAATTACGAAAATGCCATCACTTAGTGGAAATTATGAAAATGCCCTTGCTATGTAAAGGAAATTACCAAACTACCCTTACCTTATTAAATGACGAAGATACCCTTACTCTATGAATGGAATTACAAGAATACCACTATCATTGTCTAATTACAAAAATATCCTTGTCTTAGTTAAAGAAATTACTACAATGCCATTTGCACAAATCCCTACACTTGTCTTTAGACAAGAATGAATCTAAGCCATTGGATTAAGATGATAACACAATAATTTAACCACATACATCACACACATTTCTGAATCACATACATGCACTAAAGGTTAGAAAATCTCCACTAACATCTTTGCACAAAACATGGAAACATGTTTGCACAAAACATGGAAACATGTTTGCACAAAACATGGAGCATTTTCATCCAACATGTTTGCATAAAACATGGAAACATGTTTGCACAAAACAAGGAGCATTTTCATCCCAAAATTCAGCCAACATGTTTCCATAAATCATGCTCCAAGTGTTTTCCTTCTTTTGTTTTTTCTCTAATCTTTCCACTATAAATACTCCTCAAACTCTCTTCAATTCAGAAACTCCCTAAGTGTTCTTTCTTTCTTATTCTATCATTCTTCTTAGACTTCTCTTGATCCTCTAAATTTCATCCAAACACTTAAATCCTAAGTCCAAACTTTCACTAGCCCTCACAAGAGTTACAATCTTTAACTCTAGTGAGAAATATTTTCTTAAGCACTCAAGTTCTAGAGCTAAGATTCAAGGAGGATCATCCACTCCAAAGACTCTTGTTCAAAGCTTAAGGAAGAAGAGAAGGACCCTTTTTTAGACCCAACACAAGAGGTAGGAGCCCTCACTTTGGTTGTGTAAGCCATGATGACATCTAACCTTGCTCATGGTTAGGATGCCATCAAGCTTATGTTTGTTGATAAAAATGTTTCAAGGGGATATTGTATAAATATTTTGTGAAACCCCTTGTTCCATTCTGCTTCTAAAGTGATATTATTTTGCTTTCATGCTCAAATGATGCTTGAAATATGTTGTGTGATCCTTATGTTAAAATAAGTGACATAAAACATGAAAATGATAAGTGCTGGATTTTTGGCTGTTTCTGGCAGTAGGTGTTCCGAAATTTAATACTCATAAAATATGAAGTATCTTGAAATAAAAATATTTTTACCATAAACTAGACGCATCATAAAACACTCTCCAAAAAGAATCACCCAAAACGGAGTTTTCTAGCTCAAGATATAAATTTTTAAAGTAGAACCTAAGACTGAAACTTTAAATTTGACCTTGTAGTAGTAAAGTAGGTGTAACTCACTCTAGAAAAATGCAAATGGACTGATTTCAACTTTGTTGGAGAGCTAACATATATAGGAATACACCCATGTATGTTATGTATAAAGCTTTGTACCTCGTAGATACAGAATGAGAAATAAATTTCGGGATAGTGTACTGTGAAAGTGCAGTTTGGAATGGTTTTGGCTAAGGAAAGACTTGGTATTTAAGCGTGTCCATTGTGACCCACCTCTCTTTCCTGGGAACCCTCCTATGCATGGTTTACAATTGATTTACACTATTCCAAAGATGTAAATGCTAAAATTTGATCAGTTAGGAATTTGGAACTACCTTTACTAAGCTGAGATAACAAGTATACAGAGAATTATAAACTTTCTTCTAAAAGATGTCAAAACTATAAATAAAAGAATCAAGTCTTGTAAAAAGAGAATTTTAAGAATTTAAGTAGAATAATAATCTTCAAGAGTTATATGAAAACCATAATAAAAATATATAAAGAACCTATAATAATATTTTGAAGTGCATTAATGTATTAATGGAATTCTAAGAGTACAAAGAACACTAAGAGAAAAAGATAATACTAAGACATCCATTACCTCTTAGGAACACTAAGAACTCAACTTGATAACTTTGGTTGCTTAAAATGAATCATTTATGAAAATTTTTACTATGAGATTTACATGATATTATCCATGTTTCATGAAGTGAATTATAGTAAAGTGAATGTATGGTGATGAGTTATGAAATGATGAAGATGAATGATTGATTGCCCATGATTTATTGTGATTACATGATGATATGCATACATTCATTTTCAAAGGAAATAATAAAAGTAAAAGCCTGTGAAATTAGCAATGAAAGTCTGGAAAAGTGGACTCGAGCTAAGCTCTCTTAACCGTTGAGATTACGGTAACAAAAAGAAAATAAAAGTAAAGTTTGAAAAAGTAGCAATGAAAGTCTGGAAAAGTGGACTTGAGCTAAACTCACGGCTTAACCCCCTAAACCGTTGAGATCACTAAGCAACGGAAAGGAAACCAAAGAAGGTTGTGGCGACGGCCACGGTATGAGCTCATTACCCTTTTAGGGTGGTCTAAGGCATTGATGCATTCATCCCGTGAGTAATTAAGAAATATGTTGATCACTAAACAAGTGAATGTTGAGGATGAGTAATCATGAAATGCATTCAGCTCCTAAATGATTATTGCTTATTAGTGGTTTTACATGATATGCTTATATGTATGCTTGATGAAATACTGAATGGATATTTCTGCTAATGTTCAAGATTAGTTTAAAAGTAACTGCACTTCGGCTAATCACGTTTGTGAAAGTTTGATAATTGAATCCTTATCTGTTCACCTTTTTATAATAAACCCGAAGTGACTGGGACGACAACGATGACACTTTTAGTACAAGTAGGAACTCCCTCGAGAAATCATGTATTTCTCACTCCTATGTTTATTTTCCGTTGTCGCTACTGTGAGACAGACGTGTCCACCTAAAGCAACGGTCAGTAGTTGAGGAAGGAGGTAGCGTGTGAAGATTTCAAACCTTTCAAGTAGGAGCATTCCGAGCTTTAGTTAAATTATAGTTTGTGAGAAACAATTAGTAATAGTAGAACTTATATTGTTATTTGTAATAACTTATCAGTGTGATATATGCCCTGTTGTGACTTGTGTATTAAGTGATTATATTCCAGTTTATGTGATAATTGTTCTACACTTAGTCTTTTATTCCGCTTATTTAATTAAGTGCGCAATGTAACTTGATTATTATCTATAAAAGCGCTATGTATTTCACTTCGTTCTGTGCTTAAGTTTTCAAAAAATTAATTTATTTAAAGAAAAAAAAAACTTCCACTATTTTTCTAAGTTAGTTTCAAAAGAAAATTAATACAAGGCATAAGTGACAACTAATAGAATCCAAATGTGAACTTAAGCACAGTGGGGTTCTATTAGGCTGTTACACATTGCATTGTATGATAGACGACAAGATGCACAAATAACAAGTATAAAGAACACGGTAAGTAAAACATATAGCAAGGAGGCAAGGATCAACCATCACTAAAGAAAACACTTCATTAATATTTATAGTTTTGAGATACATAAGTTGTCACGCCCTTATAGAAACGGGCTGAACTTGCAATACATAAAGGATAACAAGAAAGTAGTAAAGTACATGGTACAACGGCAAAATAAAACTAACTACACTACCCTCCTACCAAGCTATGAGTACTAAGCTAAAACCCCCTCCCAAAAGATACCGTCGAATAGGAGATCCTCGTGACTGCTCAGGTACTCGAATAGCTCTCCGGTGAGGTCTAGTGATGACGGGGATCCTCGGGTGATGAAGGTAGGTAACCGGGGAACCGCTCGTTCTCCTTCTGAGTGGGCCAGTGAAGTGGGATAAGAGCGCGTGTCGGCTGGACGTGAGCTCCTCGGTGCGGGTGCATCTCGGCTCTCCCCTCTCGCCTAAACAGGGGAAAGGGAGCAGAACTCTTTGAATAGACGTGCATCGGTGAGTCCTCGGACGGATCCGTCTCCGACCTCCTCGAGTGAGGCACATACTTTGGGTGGTCACGAACAGTTGAGGTGGACGAGCGAGCACGACGTAACTGCTCGTTGCAAGGGCGGGTGTGCTCAAAGATCAAGTCGTCGCCACCAAAAGGAGCAGTAGGAGTGAACTGGTAGCTGGACACCGAATAAGCAAAAGGTCGACCCATGTACACAAAAACACGAACAGCAGAGCGACCCTCAAAGTGATAGGAATGATGCTCCAGGTCGTAGTGCACCTCCTAGACGGGCGTATCAATGAGGACCACGAATGTCGCCATCGATGTCTGAAGATGCGATGGAAGAAAGAAAAGGAGGAGAAAGGAGTAAAAATTCTTACTAAAGATTCTCAGTAGGAGTCTCTGTAACATCCCCAAATTTATAACTAAGATAAATATTAATCTTAATTATCGATAGCAAAACCAATAGAATCTGGATAAATGTTATGAAACATAACAAATAGACTACTTAAGTATGTCTAGAGAAAAATGCAAAGAATTACGAAAATGCCATCACTTAGTGGAAATTATGAAAATGCCCTTGCTATGTAAAGGAAATTACCAAACTACCCTTGCCTTATTAAATAACGAAGATACCCTTACTCTATGAATGGAATTACAAGAATACCACTATCATTGTCTAATTACAAAAATATCCTTGTCTTAGTTAAAGAAATTACTACAATGCCATTTGCACAAATCCCTACACTTGTCTTTAGACAAGAATGAATCTAAGCCATTGGATTAAGATGATAACACAATAATTTAACCACATACATCATACACATTTCTGAATCACATACATGCACTAAAGGTTAGAAAATCTCCACTAACATCTTTGCAAAAAACATGGAGCAATTTCATCCAACATGTTTGCACAAAACATGGAAACATGTTTGCACAAAACATGGAAACATGTTTGCACAAAACATGGAAACATGTTTGCACAAAACATGGAGCATTTTCATCCCAAAATTCAGCCAACATGTTTCCATAAATCATGCTCCAAGTGCTTTTCCTCTTCTATTTTTTTCTCTAATCTTTCCACTATAAATACTCCTCAAACTCTCTTCAATTCAGAAACTCCCTAAGTGTTCTTTCTTTCTTATTCTATCATTCTTCTTATGTTCTTCAAAGACTTCTCTTGATCCTCTAAACTTCATCCAAATACTTAAATCCTAAGTCCAAACTTTCACTAGCCCTCACAAGAGTTACAATCTTTAACTCTAGTGAGAAATATTTTCTTAAGCACTCAAGTTCTAGTGCTAAGATTCAAGGAGGGTCATCCACTCCAAAGACTCTTGTTCAAAGCTTAAGGAAGAAGAGAAGGACCCTTTTTAGACCCTACACAAGAGGTAGGAGTTTCTTCTTTATTTGTTCAAGTATTGTTGGCTTCTAACTTTGCTTATGGATAGAATGTCTCAAACTTGAGTTATTGTCAAAAGTTTTGAGTAATTATATTTTTAGAAAACACAACATGTTCTATTCTACTATGAGTACTTTTATGATGTTATCAAACTCAAATATAACTTAAAAGATTGTATGTGAAACTTGAGTTAATAAAGATAACTTAAGACATGAACATGGCAGGTGCTGGAATTTCTAGTTATTTCTGGCAGTAGTTACTTCGAAAATTAGTGTTCATAAAATATGAAGGATCTCGAAATTAAAATATTTTTATTATAAACTAGACTCATTTTAGAACACTCTCCAAAAGGAATAACCTAAAACGGAGTTTCCTAGCCCAAGATATAAATTTTTAAAGTAGAGCATAAGACTGAAACTCTTAATCTGACCTTGTAGTAGTAAAATAGGTGTAACTCACTCTAGAAAAATGCAAATGGACTGATTTCAACTTTGTGGAAAAGCTAACACATCTACAAACACACTTATGTATGCTATGTATAAATTTGAACACCACGAAAATACAGAATGAGAGATATAATTTCGGGACAGTGTGCTGAGAAAGTCTTGAAGGTAGCGTGATACTGTGAGAGTGCAATTTGGAAAGGTTCTGGCTAAGGAAAGACTTGGTATTTAAGCGTGTCCATTGTGACCCACCTCTCTTTCCTAGGAATCCTACTATGCACAATTTACAGTTGATTTACACTAATCTAAGATGTTAGTGCTACAAATTTTATTCTAAAAGATGTCAGAACTCTAAATAAAATATTCAAGTCTTGTAAAGAGATAATTTTAAGGATTTAAGTAGAATAATAATCTTCAGGAGATATATATAAAAGTCATAATAAAAATATATAAAGAGCCTCTAAAAATATCTTAAAGGGTATTAATGTATTAATGGAAATACTAAGAGTACAAAGAAGACTACGAGAAAAAGATAATACCAAGATATCCATAACCTATTAGGAACACTAGAGACCTAACTTGATAACTTTGGTTGCTTAATATGAATTATCTATGAGAATGTTTACTATGAGATTTACATGATATTGTCTATGTTACATGAAGTGATATACAGAAATGTGAATGTATTGATGAGATATGAAATGATAATGATAAAATGATTTACTGTGCCATGATTTATTAATGTGCATACATTCATGTTTTAAATGAAATATTAAATAGACCAACTCACTGCTTAATCATCTTTGAGGATTAAGGTATTGATGATTTCACTCAGTGAGAATAAAAGAAAAACCTGAAAAAGTAGCAATGATAGTCTGGAAAAGTGGACTTGAGCTAAACTCACGGCTTAACCCCCTAAACCGTTGAGATCATGGCAACGGAAAGAAAACCAAAAGGTTATGGCGACGGCCACGGTATGAGCTCATTACCCTTTTAGGGTGGTCTAAGGCATTGATACATTCATCCCGTGAGTAATTAAGAAATATGTTGATGAAATAAATGAAAGATGATGATCACTAAACAAGTGAAGGTTGAGGATGAGTAATCATGAAATGCATGCAGCTCCTAAATGATTATTGCTTATTAGTGGTTTTACATGATATGCTTATATGTATGCTTGATGAAATACTGAATGGATATTTCTGCTAATGTTCAAGATTAGTTTAAAAGTAACTGCACTTCGGCTAATCACGTTTGTGAAAGTTTGATAATTGAATCCTTACCTGTTCACCTTTTTATAATAAACCCGAAGTGACTGGGACGACAACGATGACACTTTTAGTACAAGTAGGAACTCCTACTGAGAAATCATGTATTTCTCACTCCTATGTTTATTTTCTATTGTCGTTACCAGAGACAGACGTGTCCACCTAAAGCAACGAAGCTGTAGTTGAGGAAGGAGGTAGCGCGTGAAGATTTCAAACCTTTCAAGTAGGAGCATTCCGAGCTTTAGTTACATTATAGTCTGTGAGAAACAATTAGTAATAGTAGAACTTATATTGTTATTTGTAATAATTTATCAATATGATATATGCCCTGTTGTGACTTATGTATTAAGTGATTATATTCCAGTTTATGTGATAATAGTTCTACAGTTTATGTAACTTGATTATTATCTATAAAAGCGCTATGTATTTCAGTTCTCATTACAGGCTTAAGTTTTCAAAAAAATTAATTTATTTAAAGAAAAAAAAACTTCCACTATTTTTCTAAGTTAATTTCAAAAGAAAATAAATACAAGGCATAAGTGACAACTAATAGAATCCAAATGTGAACTTAAGCACAGTGGGGTTCTATTAGGGTGTTACAGTCTCCTATCCTAGGGTTATATCGTTCAAATCCTAAGGAACCTTGGGTTTATTTGTAAAAGGTGTGCATGCATATAAGATTCATTATTAGGGTTTATAAAACCAATTATCCAAGGTTCATTCCTTTTAACATGCATCTTGATGTCATGAATGCAACATATCAAAACATGAATGCATGGCAATACTTGAGCATATAAATCAACAAATCAGATCATATAGAAACAATCCATGTGGCATAAGGGAAATAACTCTCAAATGAAACTTTCATCAATATGTGTGACATCATTCATGGAATCTTTAGCAATGTAGAGGCCACCCTAATAATAAAAACTAGGCTATGAGCTCATATATCATCTAGTCGTCACTAGCTCTTGCTTATTATCTGAATAAGCGAATAATAAAATAATACACCCGACTACTTAAGAGTATGGGCTAGGGAACTCCTCTCTTAGGATATACCCTCTTTGAAACACTCTACTGGCCTTGAGTGCACAGTGAATTGTCCGATTTGGAAAGGCTCATGTCCAGACCCTCACGGATTTGCCTCCTCCTCACCGTAGCAAGAGAAGTACGTCTCAGTTCTTGTCACATAAAAATCTCCTGGGGTTGCCCGGCTCAACCGTGTCACCCAGGGTTTTCAGCTTATGTAGTACTTTTAAAACATTTTTCAACCCTTTTGGGTTTAACGGAAATTTGGCAGCATAACAGCTGTTAAACCGAATTTCCTTCAAACCGACATTTATGCCACAAGCTAAACACACAACATATTTCTCACGCAATTCTCATGTTCATAATAAACTTAACATCTTAAACAATCATTTCCTGATGCATCATATACATCTCAACATCTTATTATATCATCATAAAATTCAAGACTTCTTAGTATCTTGTGCATTGACCCTTAAGGTCCTTAACTCATAATCTAAGTTATAAATCATTACAACATAAACTCTCGAGTACTTATAGGCTCATATCTAAGTATTCCTCACTCATTTCTATGATCATAAACATCTCTAAAGCTCAAGAGTGCAGAATCTAAAATTCTAACTTTACGGGTACCCAAGAGTCACAACAATGACCCTTTCTAAGTTCAATTTGCTCCTAAGGCATCAAGATCAAGTCCTGAACCAATTATGAGTCATTTCTACACATTTAAACTAATTGAAATCCATGATTATCATTTCTAAACCATGCTGGATAGAATCCAGAAAAATCAATTGCTAAGGGATCTAGAACTTTCAAATTAATTCTTTTCTAGTTACTAACTTCTCTAATCTTTCACATGTGAATTTTAACATTTATTATACATAAACATACTCATATTATCCTCAATAAAACAACACAAACAGTGAGCATATCAAGGCAAGGTAGAACCGAAAATCCATCTCCATAAGAAGGCATAAAACTTGATTTCTAAAGCACATAAAATGCTAGTTTCTCTTGGAACCTTTTTAAAACTTTCAAAACTCATTTGTAAACATTTTTATCATCTAAAATCATCAAAATATTCTCAAGGGTAGTAGCTAATCCAAATTGATCTCAAGAGGTTTCAAAATCATAAAACTTTGTTTTAGACATTTCTTGAACTCATATAAGCTTAGAAAAATTATGATACATAGATTTTAGTACTTGTAACAAATAAAACTTCTAAAGGCCGAAATCAAAAGCTAAAGAACACATATTTTTCAAGCCTTTTTTTGAGATAATAATGGGCAAGTCTTGAGCTCTAGGTTCTCTTAAGTGATAACATAAAAATAAACATGCTCATGCACTTGTTTTAGCTTTCATTAGAAAATAAAGTGAGAGCATAAAATAAACATGAGATACAACTTATTATTATCTTTGATATTTAAGTGAGGACTTGAAATATAAACATGATAATGCAAAGCTTGAAATATAAATATGATAATGCAAGTTCATTCATTATCTTGGTACTTAGTGATAGCAAGGAAAATAAATATGATGTGCAAGGCATAAACATAAATATGAATGCAATATTCATTTTAATCTTATCTAGTGCTCTTACAAGACTTTAGAGATCAACACAACCCAACACTTATCTCATCACAAAGAGAGCTTTAGAGTTCTTGAACCAAGTTCTCAAGGAACTACAAGGTTCTTGAACATTATCAAAGAAAGCAAAACTTTAAGAAGATAGGAACCAAAACAACATTCTTTCATGACATAAAATAGAAATAGAGGTGCCTTAAAAATTTTAACAAAAACCTTTTAGGAAGAGCTATGAAGGCCGAATGTGTAGGAAAGGAAAAAGAAAGAAAAACCAAAACTTTACTAGATAAAGAACAAGACTCAAGCTTTAGAGGTTCCTTTGAGATAAACACAAGGTCATCATCTATGAACACTCATCATCAAACCATCATAGTCATAAACAAGGCCTCATGGCCGAAATAAAGAAAAAGAAAAACAAAGGAAAGTTCAAAAAGAAACCAAGAGAAAACTAGAGGAAAATCATATTTTCAAACAAAACAAAGTTTAGAAAACCACTCCTACCTAAAGTGAAGATGAAAACTTGAACTTGAAATGAAAAACAAGAAGAAGAACTCCTCCAAGGATGGCAAGATGGCTTCGGCCTTGTGAAGGAAAAAGAAGAGAAAATGTGTTTTGGGTGAGGTTGTGTTTGAGGTTGAGTGTTTGAGGGCTTAGGAGGTGATTTAAGGTTGTGAGGTGGTGTTTAGAGGTTATGAGATGATTATGTGAGGAAGAGATGAAGAGGATGAAGATGAAGAGGAAAGGAAGCTCTCTTGAAACTTGAGAGAAAACAAAGAACTCAAAGAAAGCTTTGGAAACTTGAACCATTGTAAATGATCTAAAGTGTTTGCAAGCTCAAGTAAGTAAGGTATTTATAGAAAATGAAAACAAATGAGAGCTCAATGGGAGGAGGGGCTAGCCATAGCAATGAGGCAAGAGGGGAGAGAAAAATTATCTATTACAAGTGGTCATTCGAGCATGGTTTGAAGTATGGAAGACATGGTGCAAGGTATAGCTCAAAGTATGGTAATTTCCCTTTGTTTGAAATTAAAATAATCCTTCTAGAAGGCAAAGAGGGCTGGCATATTTTGAGCCACAAAAATGAGAGAAAAAGTCTTCTAGAAGTGGTCATATGAAGCATGGATGAAAGCATGGTGTTTGTATGACAAAGTATGGTTTATGGTGAAGTGGAAGCATGGTTCTTTAAGTGTAAAAATTTGAGCATGTGATGGAAAATGAGAGGGTATGTTTCGGCCAGACCTGGACAGCAAGGAGGAAGGAAAAATCTTCCATGTAATTGTGTGTTAATGATAGGTTTAAGTGTAGATTAGTTTAGGTGCAAGGTTAGGAATCATTAAGCATAGGTTTAGGTAACTAAGAATGAGGTTTAGGAATTTTATGATAAGATTAGGAGTGCTCATACATCATTAGAGAATTTAAAACTCATTTATGAATAAACAATTGAAAACACAATTCCATGATTTAAGGAATTGGAGAGAAAATTTACTATTCAAGATTTCATGACTAGAAATCTTGAATTTAAAATAAGATTTCAAGTTGTAATTAAGCATTCTTAGGTTCTAAACAACTTTAATAAATTATTTTGACTCAAGATTAACTATGGAAATTAATTAATCTTTGATTAGAGCCTAATATCACTTACATTTGCTTAATCACACGATTAAGCTCGAAAACATAAAACCAAGGGCAAAATCCTAATTTTGTACTAATTTTGCCCGGGACCTCCGAGACTAACACTAAAGTCACAGAATACATAACAACGCCTTTTAAAACCATCTGGAGAAGTTTCGGGTTCATCAGGCACTTGTAAACGGGTAAAACACCACAGGATATTTTGGTCATTTTGACCCAAAAACTCGAAAAATGAGATTTTCGATCCCAGAAAGGTACATAAGCCAACTAATCCCCTTCCAACATTGAGTTTGCCCTTCGAGTACTGCCGGATCGGCCTTCCTCGAATTCCGAGCTGAGAATGACCTCAGGGGCATTTTGGTCATTTTCACTCTAACAGAAAATCGAGGCGTTACATCTTATGAAACTCTTTCCTAAAAGCTCCTCCAATTGGGTTTTCAACTCTGCCAATTCTAAGGGTGACATTTGATAAGGGGCTATGGAGATAGGTCCCATTCCTGGAACCAACTCAATTGAAAACTCTATTTCTCTTTTGAGGGGAAACTCGGGTATCTCATCTGGAAATACATCGGGATAGTCTCTTACTATCGATATATTATTTAGGTTTTGCTCAAAGTCTACCTTACTAACGGCTAAGAGAACATATTCCTCAGTCTTCTTCCTAATGCAGTAGGCCTCTATAGAATTCAGGTAAAGTTTCAAAGTTTGACTAGTTTTGCTAGGAGGAGAAGGAAAGACAACAATTTTTTTATGACAATCTAACAACACACGATTGGCATGGAGCCAATCCATGCCAAGGATTATGCCTATGTCCTTCATGGGTAAACAAATTAAATCTACGATAAAGGATCTCTTTTCAACAATAAGATGACAATTCAAACAACTGTTACAGGTATTTACAAGACGATTAGTGGGGGTAGCAACAATAAGATCAAAAGGGAGTTTAGAAACTTTTAGATTTAGAGACTTGACACTAGCATGTGAGATAAAGGAATGCATAGCACTAGAGTCATATAGTATAGTTAAAGTCCTACCATTTAATCTACACTTACCTTCGATGAGGTCATTGGACTTTTCCGCAGCTTCTGCACTGAGGGTGAAGACCCTTCCTTGGTTTTGTGGGTGAGGGTTTGGGATCCTTGGGTTCCGCTCTACGCATTCCCTTGCATAGTGGCTAGGCTTCCTACACTTGAAGCATGTCACTTGCCCAACCGTGCAGGGGTGATCTCTGTAACACCCTAATTTTTAACCCAATACTCTAGAACATATTAGGCTAATCATTAGGTTATTACTTCTTGGTTTCATTATTTTATTACAATACTTAGCGAAAATTACGGGTAAATTTTTTTTTGAAAACATAAACTAAAGTGAGAGCTGCGCTCTAAGCTAAACGAAAGACATAAACATCAATCATACAGAAACACAAGAACCAAAGCAAGTATCAATAAAACAACAATCATCACGACAAGGAAACATTTCATTAATAATAATGTAGTTGAGATACATAAGTAGTCACACCCTTATAGGAACGGGCTGAGCTTGTAACACATGAGAAAGGAAATACAACAGAAACAAGAAAGCATAAATAAACCACAACTACCCGAGTGCACCTATGACGGACAACCTCAAAACAAAAAAAGGTTTATCCACTCTACATGTGGGTGTGTGCACTAAACCTCCCCTAGGACGTCTGCTACTGGAACCCGGAGAAAGGTGGAGTGTAACCGATCCATGGACGCAAGGCGGCAGGAGTGGGTACACGTGACAATTGAGCGTGAGTTCCTCGATAAGGGCGCCTCTCGACTCGCCAAGCCAGCCTCGGCTGTGTAACAGTTTCCTCGCTCTCACCTCGCGCGAACTGAGGTGTAAAAGTAGAGCTCTCGCTATACATATGCGTCGGCAGGTCCTCGGAAGGGTCGTCCTCCAAACCAAGAGACCGAGGCACGTAGTCCTGGAAGTCTCGAGGCATCGAACCACCAGTATACGTCCACAGAATCCTCTCGTGTCGCATCCGGGCGCACTCAAAACCATCGCATCATCGTAGGGTGACATCAGGGAGAAACGGTAGCTCTGTACAGGGTGTGCAAAGGGGCGTCTGATGAACATGAAAACTCGCACGGTGCACTGCCCCTCAAAATGGTATGATCCGTGATTTGGATCAAAGTGGACCTCCCAAGTCAGCGTGTCGACAAAAACCACGAACGTCACCAGCGCTCTCTGAAGATGTGATGGAAGAAAGAGGAAGAAGAGAAAGGAGTGAGAATTCTTGCTAAAGAATCTCAGTAGGAGTCTCCTATCCTAGGGTTACATCGTTCACATCCTCAGGAACCTTGGGTTTAATTATAAAAGGTGTGCATACTTAAAAGATTCATTATTAGAGTTTATAAAACCAATTATCCAAGGTTCATTCCTTTTTAACATGCGTCTTGATGTTATGAATGCAACATATTAAAACATGAATGCATGGCAATGCCTCAATCAAATAATTCAATGAATCACACTTTCAAGAAGCATACAAGTGGCATAAAGGGCATATAACTTTCAAGTGGATCATTCCTCAATTTCGTGACATCAATCATGGCACTTTAGCATAATAAGGCCACCCTAAAATAACTAGGTTATGAGCTTATACCTCAGCTAGTCGTCACTAGCTCTTGCTTATTATTGAAATAAGCGAAACATAATAAAATAATCCCGACTACGCAAGTACGGGTAGGGGGCAGGGATCACCTCTCTTAGGATATACCCTTTTTGAAACGCTTTGCAGGCATTAAGCCACAGCAATTTGTCCACTTTGGTAGGCTGCATCTACTCATACCCTCACAAATTTGTCTTCCCTAGGATGCTCGGCCGAACCGGTGTCACCCAGGGTTTTCAACCCATGTGGTACTTTAAAACATTTCTTCAACCCTTTAGGGTTTGATGGAAATTCGACAGCATAATAGCTGTTAAACCGAATTTCCTTCAAACCGAAACTTATGCCACAAGCTAATCACATAACATATTCCTCATTTAAATCGCATGCTATGATAAACTTCATATCTCAAACAATCATTTCCTCATGCATCATAAACATCTCAACATATTATTGCATTATATAAATATCATAGCATTAATAATTTCTTAATGTCTTATGCATTGACACTTAAGGTCCTTAACTCACAGTCTAAGTTATAAATCATCACATCTTAATCTCTCTGGCACCTATAGGCTCATGTCTAAGTATTACTCACTCCATACTATGATCATAAACTTCTCTAAACCTCAAGAATGCAGAATCTAAAATCCTAATTTTACGGGTACTTAGGAGTCACAACAATTACCCTTTCTAAGTCCGGTTTGCTCCTAAGACACCAAGATCAAGTCCTAAACCAATTATGAGTCATTCCTACACATTTAAACTAATTTAAAACCATAATTATCATTTCTAAACCTTGCTGGACAGAATCCAGAAAAGTCAAACATTAAAGGATCTAAAACTCTCAAATTAATTCTTTTCTAGTTACTAACTTCTCTAATCTTTCACATATGAATTTTAACATCAATTATACTCAAACATAATCATATTATCATCATCAAAACAGCACATATAGTGACCAAAACATAGCAAGGCAGAACCGAAATCAAGTCTCCATATAAAGGCATAAAAACATAATTTTCAAGGCACATAAAATATTAGTTTCTCTTGGA
Organism: Dalbergia cultrata; assembly: GCA_031216105.1. Taxonomy (NCBI): domain Eukaryota; kingdom Viridiplantae; phylum Streptophyta; class Magnoliopsida; order Fabales; family Fabaceae; genus Dalbergia; species Dalbergia cultrata. The sequence continues at coordinate 38,462,536 of CM062346.1, read as the reverse complement.
ACCTTTCTCAAACTTTCAAAACTCATTTATAAAAAAAAAATCATTAAAATGTTTGTAAGGGCAGTAGCTAAATCAAATTCATCTCAAGAGGTCCTAAATTCATAAAACTTTGTTCTGGACATTTCTTGTACTCATATAAGCTTAGAAAAATTATGAAACATAGATTTTAATACTTGTAACAAATATAACCCCTTAGGGCCAAAATCAAGGAGCCAAATAACATATAGTTTTCAAGCCTTTGCTTTAGACAACAATGGGCAAGTCTTTGAGCTCTAGGTTCTTTTAAGTGATGACATAAAAATAAACATGCTTATGCACTAGTTTTAGCTTTCATTAGAAAGTAAAGTGAGAGCATAAAATAAATATGAGATGCAACTTATTATTATCTTTGGTATATTAAGTGAGGACTTGAAATATAAACATGATAATGCAAAGCTTGAAACATAAACATGATAATGCAAGTTCATTTATTATCTTGATACTTAGTGATAGCAAGGAAAGTAAATATGATGTGCAAGGCATAAACATAAACATGGATCCAATATTCATTTTAATCTCATCTAGAGCTCTTACAAGACTTTAGAGATACAACCCGACACTTATCTCATCATAAAGAGAGCTTTAGAGTTCTTGAACCAAGTTCTCAAAGGAACTATGAGGTTCTTGAATATCATCATCAAGCTCAAAAGAAACAAACTTTCCAAAACAAACAAAACCTCAAAAACAAGGAAACCAAAACCGAAATCTCAAGGTAAGGAGACAAAGAAATTGAAACCAAAAAGAAGAAAGAATAAAGATGTTTTCTTGAGCTAAAATCATTTTGAGTTAGAAAACAAAGATGAAACTTAGAGAAAGTAAAAGCTCAAGCTCTAGAGGTTCCTTTGAGATGAACACATGGTCATCATCTAGGAGCTCTCATCATTGAGCTATCATATATCCAACAAGGCCTCATGGCCGAAAATAAGAAAAAGAGAACAAGAAAAGTTTCAAAAAGGAATCCAAGAGAAAGCTAGAAAAACTCATTTCTAAGAAAAACAAGGTTTAGAAAACACTCCTACCTAGAGTGGAGATAAAAAGCTTGAACTTTGAAAAGGAAAACATGATGAAGAACTCCTCCAAGGTGGCAAGATAGCTTTGGCCAAGGGAGGGATAAAAAGGTTGGAGATGTGTTTCAAGTGAGGTTGTGTTTGAGGTGAGGTGTTTGAGAGGTTTAATGATGGTTCAAGGCTATGGGGTGGTGTTTGAAGGTTATGAGATGATGATAAGATGAAGAGATGATGAAGATGAAGATGAAGAACAAGAGAGAACTCTCTTGGAACTTAGAGAGAAAAAGAGAGAACTTTGAGAAAGCTAAGAAATCTAAAAGTTTACAAATGAGCTAAAGTGTTTCCATGTGTTTCTAGGCAAGGTATTTATAGAAAATGAAAACAAATGAAGTCTCATTGAGGGGGAAGGCTAGCTGTAGCAATGGGAGGGAAAAGAAGAGAAAAATATCTCTTACAAGGTCTCATACAAGCATGGTTTGAGGTATGGAGGTTATGACACAAAGTATGGCTTCAAGTAAGGTGATTTGAGTGAGTTTTTCTTTTAATTTTGAATGAAATAAGTCTTCTAGAAGCTAAGCATGGCTGGAAGTTTTTGAGCCACAAATAAATGAGGAAAATAGCTTAATTCTTTTAGTTATTCACTTGGAAAATCAAGGTTGATTGAAAATATGACAAGGTATGGTGAGTATGACTTGAGGTATTGCTTTGGAGTGTCAAAAATTTGAGCATGTGATGCATATGGAGAAGGAGTGGCTTCGGCCAGACCAGAGGCAGCAGAGAGGGAGAGAAATTTGATCATCTAGTTGTGTGCTAATGATAGGTTTAATTATGTATTAGCTTAGGTACAAGGTTAGGAATAATTAAGCTTAAGTTTAGGTGACTAAGAATGAGGTTTAGGGATTTTATGACAAGATTAGGAGTGCTCATACATCATTAGAGAGTTTAAAACTCATTTAGGAATAAACAATTGAAAACACAATTCCATGATTTAAGGAATTGGAGAGAGAAAACATTATTCAAGATTCCATGACTAGGAATCTTGAATTTAAAATAGGATTTCAAGTTGTAATTAAGCACTTTTAGGTTTTAATCAACTTTAATAAATTATTTTGACTCAAGATTAATTATGGAAATTAATTAACCTTCGATTAGAGCCTAATATTGCTTAGGTTTGCTTAATCACGCAATTAAGCGTAAAAACACGAAACTAGGGGCAAAATTGTAATTTTGCACTAATTTTGCCCGGGACCTCCGGGACCAAAACTAAAGTCACAGAATACATAAAAACACCTTTTAAAACCGTCTGGAGAAGTTTCGGGTTCATCCGGCACTTGCAAACAGGTAAAACACCATAGGGGCATTTTGGTCATTTTGACCCGAAAACTCGAAAAACGAGATTTTCGATCCCGAGAAGGTATACAAGCCAACTAATCCCCTTCCAACATTGAGTTTACCCTTCGAGTAGTACCAGATCGGCTTTCCTCGAATTCCGGGCCGAAAATGACCTCAGGGGCATTTTGGTCATTTTCACTCTAATAGAAAATCGGGGCGTTACAATCTCCGTGTGGTTTCCCACACTTCGGGCACACCGCAGTAAGGGTGGGTCAAGGAAAAGCAGTAGGCACTCCTTGGGCGCCTTGTTCTTGGACCCACTTGACCTTCCGTGATAGTAGTTGTTCTGGGGGGCCGTTGTGCTTGAACGAGGGCCGTGTTTACGGTCGGGATTATTGATTGAATGGTGCCTTTCGTGGTTGTTGTTGTTGCTTGAACTGGTGAGTGTGGTACTAGTTGAAGTGATTCCTTGACTGGTTTTGTTGTTGCGGCTTGAACCTTGGGGCTTGTGGTCCCAACCCTCGGGGGCATTCCACTTTCGCGGTATTCAGCTTCTTGTGACCTTCTTCCAAAATGCGGCACTTGTTGACTAGGGTAGGGGAAATCCCTGATCTCCATGTGCGTAACTGTGAAGTTTAACTCCGCCTTCAACCCAGCCTCATACTTCATGCATTTCCATACTTTGTCGGGATTTCCTTTGAAAACCGGTGAAAACTTGATCAACTCTTCGATTTCGTTGTGTACTGGGTGACAATCGACCCTCCTTGGTTCAGTTCCATAAACTTGATATCTTTGGTGTTCCTCACGGACTCAGGGAAGTACTTCTCATATAAGTAAGTCTTGAACAACTCCCAATCGATGGGGGTACCGGTTGCCTCTAGTAGACGTCGGGTGCTAGTCCACCAGAAGTCAGTGTCGGATTCCATCATGTATGCAGCAAAGGTAACCTTTTGTTCCTCGGAGCAGGCAACCACAGAATAGATCTTTTCCAAGTTCTTGATCCACTCGTCGGCCTTCTCTAGATTCATGGCTCCTTTAAAGGTCAGGGGATTCACCTTGCGAAACTCTCCAAAGTGAGTCTGCTCCAACACTTCAGCAGCAGGGGGACCTTGTGTAGCATTTCCTTGTTGATTCATGCGGTCAAACATATGCTCCATGGCTCTCGCCATCTCCCACACAGCCGTCGTGGTCTCATTGTCTTGATTCCCCTCGTTGGTAGCCCTATTTTGTCTCCTAGGTGCCATTGTTCCTAAACACACAAGTCAATAAACACTGAGGTGATCAGGCTCAATATTTCATGCTAGATGGGCTAGTTATCATGGCACACACAAGCAGACAGGGGTCATGCATGTCTAACATATAGCTTATCTCTATCAACTAAGCACTACACATGACATAACTATCGTCTAATGCTTAGAAAACATGGTCAGTCCAATCCTCAGGCTCCGTGAGAATCAAATTGCTCTTATACCAAAATGTAACATCATAATATTTAACTCAACATGCCTAGGATGTATTACAGTTAATTATTAGTCACTACTTTTTTGTTTCATCTTTTAATCAAAATACTTGGAGGAAATTAGGGTAAAATTTTTTTTTTGGAAACTTAAAACAAAAACGTGAGTCGAGCACGTGCCATACAGAAATGAACAATTAAGCATAATAAAATAAACGAAATAAACAACCCATTGTAACACCCTAAAAACAAAAATTATGCAAAAATTAATTTGAGCTTTTCTGGCCGTAATTTCAAAAAACTGATAGACACAGAAATGATAAGAACGGTCCAACGAATTTGTAAAAAACAAAACATGAATAGTAACTTGCGGGCCCTGCAAGCCCGCTGGGACTGCTAAAACCCTAGAATTAGGACCCGGAGATGCCCGAAAGTGAGAAATTATAGGATTAAGGTTAGAAATGGGTAGAAATAAATATCTAGAATTAATTTTCGGGTAATAGTTGATTATCGGGTACACTATTTTACCCGTTCGGTAAGATTTCGGTGTGCGATTTTTAACACCAAAAAATAGTTTGATCTCTACAAAAGGATAATGTTTATCCTTTTAATGTCAAGTGTAAGGCTAAGATTTAATCTTGCTTTACAAGATTAAATCCAGCCATTGATTTCTTTTTATTATTAGAAAAGTATATATCTTTGACTACATTAATGTATCTAATCAAATACATATAATAAAAAGCCACCAAAGCTTATTGATGAAGCCTCCATTCTCAGCCATGAAGAAAACATTGCAGAAACCTCCATTTTTCATTTCTTTGAGAGCTCAAAAATTGATTCAAATGCCTAAACTCCTAGCCTAGAGTTCATAAAATCACAAACTTCCTTCACCAAAGTTATTCCACTCATCATAACCTACAAAACTAACAGATTAGAATTTGAATCCACCAACTTTTCATACTTAGAGAACTCATTATCAGCTATTTAAGGAAGGGTTTGGTGTGGGTTTGAAGGCTTGGAAGTGAAGGGAATCATTCTTGGAGCCAAGATCTTAAAAGCTTCAAAGTGTAGGGTTTTCTTTGACCTTTTTCTTTCAAAATTTCTCTGAGAATTTCTGATGTGATTAAATCTGAAATTTCTTTTTATATTTGATGGTGATATGTTGATATTGATGTGTTAATTTTGGTGGAGTGTTTGGATGAGGTTAAATAATCATTTTTGTCAAAAGAAATTTTGACTAGTTTGCTGGAAATTCGGTTTTGTCCTAGGCAGCAGAGGGTCACGAATTTTCTGGGTTTTTTGTGCATGTTTTCATGAGCTATAAAAACTATATGTTGAAGCTAACATGTGGAATTAGTCCCACTAATTTTCTTGTGTTATGATTTTTACTTATACTGCTTTAAAAAAAATGAAGAACAGAGAATATAACTATGCTGTCTGGATTGTGGGAACTGAAGCTCTGATTTTGTATAATTTTGTTACCAGAGCAAATGATTGAATTATGTTTTGAAATTTTTACAAGTATTTAATAACATCTCAAAGTGTAACTGTGATTTTTATTTTGAGTTGATTCCACGATTTTCTGAATTTAAAAATTGTGAGAACCCTATTCTCAGCTGTGAAAAAGTGGCCTCTGACCACTAAATTTGTATAATTTATTTAGCATGGTTAGAGAACTCCGATTGCTATGAAACTTTTACAGGATCTCTTAGACCATTGAAATGTCATGAGGAATTTTTGTGATCCTTGAATTGGCCGTTTGATTGAGAAATTAATTGTTGTTACTGGAATGAGAAATCTGTCAATATGCTGGAAATGAGCTAAATTCTTGATTTGGAAGTAAAATGTCCTTTGATGCCACTATGATGAATTTAGATGCATGCTATGTACTTTAAAGTTTGGTTTATGAGAAATGAATGAGAATCACATGTGATTGATTGTTTATATGACTATAAATGCATGCATTGGTAAAGAGAAAGGTGATAAATGAATGCTCTATATATGTTTGAAGTATTATGAAACTCAAAAATTTATGCTAATGTATGCCTGTATATGTGAGCTTGAGGATGATATATATATATGCTATTTAAAGAAGGAAAAGTCCCCTTTAATGTGTAAAGGGCACGGGAAAGTCCACTTTAGCGTGTAAAGGGCATGGGAAATTCCCCTTTAGAGTGTAAAGGGCACGAAAAAGTCCCCTTTAATGTGTAAAGGGCACGAGCAAGTCCCCTTTAGTGGGTAAAGGGCACGGAAAAAGTCCCCTTGACTAGGGCAAGGGCATGGAAAGATAGAGATAATATTTCTAATATTTCTAAGATCTCTAGGTTGAACCAGAGAACTATGGGATGCTACACCAAAAGAGGTTAGATTGGCAATAGTCGGGTGTTTGAGATTGTATCAGATATACTTAGATGTATGTATAGATGTGTAAACTTAATAGAGAACATATGTGTATTAGAGCTCATAGAAGAACTTCCTTATGTAATCTACTTTATATTTAATAAATGTTTTGTATCTTGCTATATATGTTGATTGAATTACGCTAGTTAGTACACGAACCCATCGAATTTGCTATAGTTATTTAAGAAAGGTCCGCTAATTAAAAAGTAACAACTCTCGAGTATGATGTCATGACCTAAGGATGAGGTTGTACTTGGGAGGATGTTACATTATGGTATTAGAGCAGTTCATCCTTGTAGGACCTTGAGGAATGGACTGGCTATGCTTCCTTAGTAAATGTCATGCATTTTAATTCTATATATGTGTATGACTGCTGATTGTGAATATTGTGGGTTGTTGCCACACTTAGCTTGGTATTGAGCCTGATCAACTCAATAATTCTTATTTGGTGTGATAGGAACCTATGACTTCCAATCGGCATACTAGGAATGGTCTCGGAGATGAAGTGGGTATGATGGACACTTTCCGCGAAATGGCAGCTGCCATGAGAGAACAAGCTGCAGCAGCCAATAGGATGATGGAAAGGTTGGACCGATATGCTGAAGGCAATCCAATAGGGAACCCTGGAGCAAACGAAGTGGATGTGGAGTATCAAAAACTTGCTGAGTTTAGGAAGTCAAATCCTTCGCCGTTTTGAGGGATTTTCAATTCAAACAATGTAGAGGAATGGATTAAAGCTATGGAGAAGATTTTCTCTGTTCTTCCTTGCATTGAGATCCAGAAAGTGGCTTTTGCTACTTACATGCTGGAGGCAGATGCAGACTTTTGGTGGGTTGGCACTAAGAGCTTGTTCGAAGCTTCTCAAACTGAAGTCACTTGGGAGATCTTCAAGGAAGCTTTCTACCACAAGTATTTCCCTGCTTCAGTGAGAAATGCAAAGGAGTTGGAGTTCATGGCACTCAAGCAAGGGTCCATGAGTGTAGCAGAGTACACAGCAAAGTTCGAAGAGCTCTACAAATTTTCCACCATCTATCAGCATAATCCTGATGAAGTTTGGAAGTGCATGAAGTACAAAGGAGGGTTACGTGAGGACATTGAAGCTGCTGTAGGACTCTTAGAGATTCGAGATTATGCAACCCTAGTAAATAAGTGTCGTCGTGGGGAGGACTCCAACAAGAAGTTAGCAATTGCCCAAACAACTTCTAATAAGAGGCTAGCACCTGAAGACCAAGATTATGACCCCACCCCAACAAAAGCCATTCCAGCCCAATCCGCATAGAGATAAACAACAACAACGGTCAACCACGAGCCAAGATTTTCTAAAATGTGGGAAGACCCATGGGGGTAGACCTTGTTTGGCTGGACAGAATGTATGTTATCGTTGTGGAAAGCCAGGACATATAATGAGGCAGTGTCTAAATAGGAATCCAAAGCCAGTTACAAAGCCTCAACCACAAAGTAGGGTCTTCACCATAAGTGCTGAAGGGACGTCACCACCTAAGAATTCGATCTAAGGTAGGAACGTTTACGATTTGACATGAATTGTGTGTGAATTATTTGTTTGATATATGAAATTTGTCTTTTGAAAATTGTTTTCAAATGAATTTTGAGGGCAAAATTCTTTCTAAGGTGGGTGGTAATGTAACACCCTAAAAACAAAAATTATGCAAAAATTAATTTGAGCTTTTCTGGCCGTAATTTCAAAAAACTGATAGACACAGAAATGATAAGAACGGTCCAACGAATCTGTAAAAGAGAAAATGTGAATAGTAACTTACGGGCCCGGCAGGCCCGCTGGAACTATCGAAACCCTAGAATTAGGACCCGGAGATGCCTGAAAGTGAGAAATTATAGGATTAAGGTTAGAAATCGGTAGAAATAAATATTTTATATCTAGAATTAATTTTCGGGTAATAGTTGATTACCAGGTACACTGTTTTACCTGTTCGGTAAGATTTTGGTGTGCGATTTTTAACACCGAAAAATAGTTTGATCTCTACAAAAGGATAATGTTTATCCTTTTAATGTCAAGTGTAAGGCTAAGATTTAATCTTGCTTTACAAGATTAAATCCTAACCATTGATTTCTTTTTATTATTAGAAAAGTATATATCTTTGACTACATTTATGTATCTAATCAAATATATATAATAAAAAGCCACCAAAGCTTATTGATGAAGCCTCCACTCTCGGCCATGAAGAAAACATTGCAGAAACCTCCATTTTTCATTTCTTTGATAGCTCAAAACTTGATTCAAATGCCTAAACTCCTAGCCTATAGTTCATAAAATCACAAACTTCCTTCACCAAAGTTATTCAACTCATCATAACCTACAAAACTAACCGATTAGAATTTGAATCCACCAACATTTCATACTTAGAGAACTCATTATCAGCTGTTTAAGGAAGGGTTTGGTGTGGGTTTAAAGGCTTGGAAGTGAAGGGAATCATTCTTGGAGCTAAGATCTTAAAAGCTTCAAAGTGTAGGGTTTTCTTTGGCCTTTTTCTTTCAAAATTTCTCTAAGAATTTTTGATGTGATTAAATCCAAAATTTCTGGTTATATTTGATGGTGATATGTTGATATTGATGTGTTAATTTTGGTGGAGTGTTTGGATGAGGTTAAATAATCATTTTTGTCAAAAGAAGTTTTGACTAGTTTGCTGGAAATTCAGTTTTGTCCTAGGCAGCAGAGGGTCACGAATTTTCTGGGTTTGTTGTGCATGTTTACATGAGCTATGAAAAATATATGTGGAAGCTAACATGTGGAGTTAGTCCCAAGAACTGAGAATATAACTATGTTGTCTGGATTGTGGGAACTGAAGCTCTGATTTTGTATAATTTTGTTACCATAGCAAATGATTGAATTATCATTTGAAATTTTTACAGGGATTTAATAACATCTCAAAGTGTAACTTTGATTTTTATTTTGAGTTGATTCCACCATTTGCTAAATTTAAAAATTGTGAGAACCCTATTCTCAGCTGTGAAAAAGTGGCCTCTGACCACTAAATTTGTATAATTTATTTAGCATGGTTAGAGAACTCCGATTGCTATGAAAATTTTACAGGATCTCTTAGACACATTGAGATGTCATGAGGAATTTTTGTGATCCTTGAATTGGCCGTTTGATTGAGAAATTAATTGTTGTTACTGGAATGAGAAATCTGTCAATATGTTGGAAATGAGCTAAATTCTTGATTTAGAAGTAAAATGTCCTTTGATGCCACTATGATGAATTTAGATGCATGCTATGTACTTAAAGTTTGGTTTATGAGAAATGAATGAGAATCACATGTGATTGATTGTTTATATGACTACAAATGCATGCACTGGTAAAGAGAAAGGTGATAAATGAATGCTCTATATATGTTTTAAGCATTATGAAACTAAAATATTTATGCTAATGTATGCATGTATATGTGAGCTTGAGGATGATATATATGCTATGTAAAGAAGGGAAAGTCCCCTTTAATGTGTAAAGGGCACAGTAAAGTCCCCTTTAGCATGTAAAGGGCATGGGAAATTCCCCTTTAGAGTGTAAAGGGCATGGAAAAGTCCCCTTTAATGTGTAAAGGGCACGAGCAAGTCCCCTTTAGTGGGTAAAGGGCACGGAAAAAGTCCCCTTGATTAGGTCAAGGGCATGCAAAGATAGGGATAATATTTCTAAGATTCTTTTTGATGTACCGAGAGTACGTAAAGTTGTAAATAAAGCACTATAATGTTAAGTAGTATGCTATGTGTATATCAAGTGATTGAATAATAAAAGTGACCCGCTTCGGAAGTATGATTTAGAACTTTAAAAGTGAACCATTGATCTAGGTTGTATGCTCATAGTTTCTTAATAAACCGAAGTGGCTAGGACGATGACAATGACATTAATTTCAATGCATGTTTTGGGGAATGCCTTACTGAGAATTGTGTAATTCTCACTCCTATGTGTTTTTGTGTTCCCGTGTCGTCTCCAGGTTAAACCAAAGAACTATGGGATGCTACACCAAAAGAGGTCGGATTGGCAATAGTCGGGTGTTTGAGATTGTATCAGATGTACTTAGATGTATGTATAGATGTGTAAACTTAACAAAGAACATATGTGTATTAGAGCTCATAGAAGAGCTTCCTTATGTAATCTACTTTATATTAAATAAATGTTTTGTATCTTGCTATATATGTTAATTGAATTACGCTAGTTAGTACACGAACCCATCGAATTTGCTATAGTTATTTAAGAAAGGTCCGCTAATTAAAAAGTAACAACTCTCGAGTACGATGTCATGACCTAAGGATGAGGTTGTACTTGGGAGGATGTTACACTCATCATAAGATGAAATACAACCTCATTAATTAACATAATAATGGTACAATAATAGCAGAGTCACACCCTTCAAATACAAGGAACAACAGTACATACGAAAAAGCAATAAAATACATGAAAATGGAAATAGCAAATACAAAGGAACAAAAAGCACATGGAATGATAAAAGCAAAAGCCAACTACAGAATCCCTCTCACTAGTCCTACGAATGCTAAACTAGATACCCCTAGCAAAAGATACCACGGAGAAAGGGGATCCTTACGACAGCTCGGGCACTCGGACGGACTACTCCATCACAAGCTACTGGTGGCACCGATCCTCAGGTGACGGGGGTATGTACCCAATGAACTACGCGAGCTCCTCAGGCGTGTGCAGACGGAAAAGAGGATGGACGTGGCTTCCACACCGGGATAGCATCTTTGGTCGCCGGGCAAGATGGGGTTGTGTGATTGTGTCCTCACTGACCCTGCCCATATCCATAGGCACTGTCGGGGCAGAACCCTTCGAATATATGTGCATCGAGGAGTCCTCGGATGGATCTATCTCCAATCTCCTCAAACGAGGAACATAATCCGGGTAGTCATGTACAACCGAGGTGGATGGGCGAGTGCGTCGGGTCTGCTCGTCATGGGGGTGGGTGTTCTTGAAGATCAGGTCGTCACCATATGGAGATGTAGGAGTGAAACAGAAGCTGGACACCAGGTATGTGAACGATCGTCCTATGTATGCAAAAATGCACATGGCGCATCGACCCTCAAAATGATAGGAGCGGTGATCGGGGTCATAATGCACCTCCCACACAGGCGTATCAACGAATATCATGAACGACGCCATCTCTCTCTGAAGACGTAGTGGAAAGAAATAAAGATAGAAGGGGTGAGAATCTCAGAGAAGAATCTCAGTAAGGAAAACCTCCTATCCTATTGTCATCGTCTATGTCTCCAGGGACCTCGAGTTTATTATAAAAGGTGAGCATGTAAGAGTTCATTATTAGGTTTTAAAAATGTAATTATCCAAGGCCCATTTATTTTAAAATGAATCTTGATGCAACCTATGGCAGTACATATAAATAAGCATGGCAGGATACTTATGCAGTTATCATCAACATAAAGACATATGCTTATGAATATGATATCATCAGAACAACTCTCCTCATGTATGTATTATGTTTACGTGTCATTACTTGCATCAGTAGATCCTATCTCTCATAGGGGCCACCCTAAAATAATCATCTAGGTTATGAGCTTATACCTAACTACTCGTCACTAGTTCTCAAGACATATCCTAGATAAGTATAAATAAATCCCGACTCCTAGAGTATAGGGTAGGGGGCATAGGATCACCTAAATACATCTCGACTCCCAGAGTGCTGGTTTTAGGGTCATCTCCTCTTCAAGAACACATTTACTGGCACCCGGTACTCAGTGATACGTTCCGACATACTATGCAAGAATGCAACACAAAAACATATTCTCAAATCTCATCAAGGCATTTCATTCAACATCTCATGCTCATCAAATCAGGCAATCACCATAGCATGCCACAGAGTACATAATGCCCAAACCTCAAATTCATACATATCATATGCATATCAAATCAACATATACAAAATAAACATATACTTGAAAACATTAACTCTCAAAATCTTCTCTTATCTTATAGTATATTATGCATTGACCCTTACGGGCCTTAACTTCCGATCTAGTTGTTCTAGCCTCCGAATTAGGTCTTCTAAGTGCTTAAGAGATCATTACCAATAATTCTCACTAATTATTTTGATTATGATCAATTTTCAAATGGCATAGGGTAGATTCTATATTTCGAAAATTACGGGTATATAGGAGTCACGAAAATGACCCTTTCTAAGTTCTATCTTTGCCTAAGACACTATAATCAAATCCTAAACCAATTATGAGTAATTCCTACATAATTAATTATAAACCATTTTCACTGTATTTATTCATGCTGGACAGAATCTAAAGTTTTGTCTTCTAAGAGATCTAAACTCACATTTTACATCCTTTTTACTTACTAAGTGTTCCCAACACTCACCAAATAGTTTTCCCCTTCATTCAAACATAATTTTTACTCATTCTAACTTATCCAAATAGCATCAAACAGTGACCAAAGTTCCAGGGCAGTGGCCGAAACATAAAGCACACAAAATTGCATAAAATCACATTTTCAAGTGCACACAAGTTACTAGTTTTCTCTTGGAATTAATTTAAGATCTCAAACTCTTTTAGAAACTAATTTATTTCACAAAAACCATAAAAATATAGGCAAGGGCAGTAGCTATGTTAATTTACTCATAGTTGAGATTTAAAACACAAAAACACCTTTATAATATTCTTGAGGTTCACCTATGCTTAAGAAAATTCTTAAATCATAGTCTCTTGGTCCTTGTGACTAGATGTGACTAAATAAGACTCACAAAATCAACTTCATTTTTCAAACTTCTCCTTGAGATAAAATGGGCAAATCTTTGAGCTCTAGGTTCCTTAGGTGAGAACATAAACTTAAATATGCTTGTGCACTTTACTTTATTCTTCATTATAAGGTGAGAGCATAAAAATAAATATGATATGCAAGCTCATTATTATCTTGAGGTTTAAGTGATGACTTGAAGCATAAACATGAGAATGCAAGTTTATTCTTTATGCTTGGAAGTTTAGTGTTGACATAAAGGTAAATATGAACGCAAGTTTATTTTAACTTAACTAGAGCTCATACAAGACTTTTACAAGAACAATAATAATTTCAACCCAACACTAATCTATCAAGACAAAGTGAGCTTTAGAGTCCTTGAACCAAAGTTTCAAAGAAATCTCATAGTTTGAACATCATCATCAAGCTCAAGGAAAAATGAATAAGAGATCAAAATAACAACACATTATATAAGACAAGATATATCTAGAGTAAACTACACCATATTCTTTATTTTATGCTCAAGAGCTCCTATCTAGAGTTAACTCTAGAACGTGCCGACCAACTTTAAGGTTTAGGGTTTAGGGTTTAAGGTTGACAAGGGTAAGCTTTGAGCTTTTTGAAATCAACTGATATATTTTCTTAAGTAAACATTATGTGAGCTACTTAACATTTCCATTAAATGTGTAAAGGAAACGAGAAAAGAACGAAAATAAAAAGAACAAGGGAAGGAAAACCGAAAACCTTAAGGAAAGAAAAGAAAGGAAATCCAAAAAAAAAATGCTACAAGATCAAAACAAGTCCCAAGCTTTAGAGGTTTCTCAAATGAAAATCTCAAGGCCATTATTTTGAAACCTCATCATGAAGCTAAATATTTTCATGTCTCATGACAAAAAATAAAAAGAGAGGAAAGGAGTTTGAACCAAGAGAAAACTAAAACTTTTCCTATCAAAACTTTAACATAAAAGGAAATGCTTTTGAGAACAAAACCCTACCAAGTGGTATTCTTTTTGGAAGGACAAGAGAGCTTGATCTAGCTAAGAATAAGAAGAAAAACTCTTCTCTAGGAGATGATGATGATTCTGTCAAATGGAGAGGAAAGGAAAGGAAGGTATTTTAGGTGAGCTTGTGTTTGAGGAATGATGCTTTGGTGTTTGGATGGTGGTTTGTGGTGGTTGTATGGTGGTTTGAGGTTGAGATATGGTGGCTCAAAGAGAAGGATGAAGAAGATGAAGAAGAACTCTGAGAACGTTTAAGAGGAAAAAGGAAAGAACTCAAGTTGCTCTTGAAAACTCAAAGCTTAGCAAATAAACCAAAGTGATCCAAGTTCATCCAAGCAAACTATTTATAGAAAATCAAAACAATGAGGGTGCTCTCATGGAGGTATGGTTGTATGGTATGCCTCATGGAACATGAGGTGAGAGGTTTGATTTGTGAAGCATGGTGAGGCATGGTTTGAAGCATGGTGGAGTATGGTTCAAAGTATGGTGCAAGCATAGGCTAGGTATGGTCTTTTAGTGTTTATTTGAATTGAAATAAAAATAAATCTTGGGAATTTAGGGGGAAGAATGGCCGGTCACCCCATGGCCATGTGGGAGGAGATTTGTTCATCTAATTGTGTTTTAATGATGTGTTTAGGTGTTTCTTTGATTAAGCTTTTGATTAGGAATTGTAAGAAAGTGTTTAGGTGAGGTAATAGGTAATTAAGGTTGTCAAGACTTGATTTAGGGAGTGGTCTTGCTTGATTAGGGGGATTTAAACTCATTTTAAGGTGTAAACAAATGTAGACACAATTCCTTAATTTAAGGAATTGGAAAGAGAAAATACTATTCAAGATTTCATGACTAGGAATCTTGAATTTAAAAAGAGGTTTTAGGTTTAATCTAAGCAATTTTAGGTTATAATTATCTTTGATAAATTATTTTGACTCTAGATTAATTATGGAAATTAATTAACTTTCGATTAGAGCCTAATATTGCTTAGGTTTGCTCAATTACATCATTAAACTTAAAAACACCTAAGCTAGGGGCAAAATCGTAATTTTGTACAAAAACTGCCCAGGACCACCGGGACTTAAACAGATGTTACAAAACACATAAAAACATCATTTAAAGCCATCTATAGAAGTTTTGGGCTCAAACGACACTTATACCCGTGTCGAAAAGATATAAGGGTATTTTTGATCATTTTGACTCGAAACCTCAGAAAACGAGATTTTCGTTCCGAAATCATTCAAAAGCCATCTAACTGCCTTCAAACATTGAGTTGGCCCTTTAAGGACTGTCGGGTCGGCTATCCTTGAATTCCGGGCGGAAAATTACCTCAAAGGCATTTTGGTCATTTACGCTCAATATAAGATAAACCGAGGCGTTACAACTAGTGTTAGTAAATCACACTTACTAACACAACAATAACAACAAGTAGTTTTGATGTAGCCTCTTCAAGCTTTCAACTTCTGATCAATATTGGATCGATGATACAATAGATTCAAGATTGACATTTATTTTAAACAATCTTACCCTCAAGCTTCTCTTCCTAATGAGTATGGGATGATAAATTTGAGACAAACTGAGTGACTTCTTTGTATTGATTCTTCCTCAGAAGAACATATGAACAGTCTAGTATGTAGAAAGAAGATTTTAATATACAAAGAATCTAGCAGATTATTTTCACAGCGAGATTTGGAAAGATTTTCACAGTGTTTTTTCTCTTTTGCTCATCTCTCACTTTTTGAAGCTTAGTCATCTCTATTTATAGATGATTTTCCTTTGTTAATGCTGCACTTGATCTTCTATGCAACTAGCATGTGTTGAGCATTGTAACATCCCCTGCGGCTTTATGGATTGACGACTGTCCCCACAAACCAACACGGGTCTTTTCAGCATGCTTTGTCCTCACTCACATGCTTCCTAGGAAAATTTCCCAGGAGGTCACCCATCCCAAAATTACCCCAAGTAAAGCACGCTTAACTGTGGAGTTCTTTCAGTTTAGGCTACCGAAAAGAAGATGCATCTTGTTGGTATAGGTAGTACAAATTAATTCATATAAGCCCTCCTTAACTGTATAGTCCCATACCTATACAGTCTCAGGATCCCTCTCATTCGGGTGTGTAATAGGTTCATTCATGTACCCCTTCGCTTAGAGGACCTTGCAAGGAGCTGCTCCTTGTCCGTGCCCTCTTTGCACCGGCGATCACTCGCAGCCCTCGTCACTGGCGTTACATGCCCACCAGCTTCCGTCTGGTTCGTCCCTGAACCACACCGTACTGGGAGAGGTGCAGGCTCTGATACCATTATGTAACACCCTCCTAACTACCATGTATTACTCGAGTATTAACATTGTAATTAGAAGAGTATCACTTCCTTCCTATAATATCCACTAGACGTATGAAATGAAATGAAATAAATCAAACTCTAGAGTTATAAAGAAAACTACTATAAAATGTACATATATTATTACTTCACATGCCGCTTTCTATAATCATACCATATTTGAAGTTAAGTCACTTCACTTATAATACAACACAGGGACTCCTATCAAAAGATCTACCAAGCTTGCTCAAATATCAAGGTCCAACAAAATACTAAACACACAGAAATGGACCTAAGACATCTAACACCAATTAGTCTACAAGCTGGTAAGTTCCTGGCACTATACTACACTACATACAAGTCAAAAGCCCCCGTAAGTCTCATGTCCTCCTACGCGAAACCATTGGCCATCGGTATGATGGCCTCTCCTCAGCCAGGGGCATCTGCAGAGTCTGAGCACAATACAAAGATATACACAAATAGGGGTGAGAATATTATAAAATTCTCAGTAGGGTAACCCCTTATATACAGACAGAATATAAATAGTAAATGCATTTATAATAATAAAGAAAAACATCATGTTAGATCACATATATCAATATTAGCATACATGAGTCAAAGAAAATTTTATGCAAAATGGTGGTAATCATAAGTGTTTCTCTTATATCACATGGAATTCAACTTAGTGTAGTAGTTCTTTTTATTAACATAGGGAAGGCTTAGATTCACATCAAGTAACATATGTAGTGGATAACTCCTCAGAGGACCATAGACTGCTAGGACATGAGCTCATTCCTATTCGTGATCATCAGACTACAATTTTTTCCATTTCAATCACAGTTCTATTTCCTAGTCGATAAGTCTACCGACTCATAAAATTTCTTGGGAAGTTCTTATTTTTGCCTTCCCTCTCTATCACACATAAGCCTTGTTTCTATTTTCCCCGTATGTTAAAACATGCACCATTAAATTTCACATATTCTCTTCTGTCATACAACCATGTCATGGACCTTTCTATTTCAAAGTCAGGTTTATATCCCAGATATAGGCATTCAGTATCATTGGAGTCTCATTCATACTTTATAAACAAGTCTTTCAAACAATTAACATACATTCATATGATATATACTTGTGAAACTGTTCGTCAGGAATGTGTTCTCCTTTCTACTAGTGAAACTGAATGTGACTACGAGTTGAGCAAGATTCCAGTGGTGAGGGAATATCCAGATGTTTTTCCAGAGGATATTCCAGAATTTCCTCCTGAAAGAGAGATTGAATTTTCCATCGAGTTGGTTCCAGGAACGGGTCCTATTTCAATTGCTCCTTATAGGATGTCCCCTTTGGAGTTGAAAGAATTAAAGTCCCAAATTGAAGAACTGTTAGGGAAGATTAGACCAAGTGCCTCTCCATGGGGATCCCCTGTTCTTCTGGTGAAGAAAAAGGATGGGGGTATGAGGCTTTGTGTAGACTATAGGCAATTGAACAAAGTGACAATAAAAAATAAGTACCCCTTGCCAAGAATTGACGATCTCATGGATCAATTACGAGGTGCAACTGCATTCTCAAAGATTGATCTTAGATCAGGGTACCATCAGATTCGGGTTCGGAATGAGGATATACCTAAAACTGCTTTTAGAACTCGATATGGGCATTACGAGTATAGGGTGATGTCTTTTGGATTGACTAATGCTCCGGCTGTATTCATGGATTATATGAATCGAATCTTCCGCCCTTACTTGGATAAATTTGTAGTTGTCTTCATAGATGACATACTTATATATTCAAGGACTGAGGAAGAACATATGGAGCACCTTAGGGTTGTGTTACAAATCCTAAGAGAGAGAAAGTTGTATGCTAAGTTGTCAAAATGTGAATTCTGGATGGGAGAGGTTAGATTCCTAGGTCATGTAGTATCACGAGGAGGAATCTCTGTAGATCCCAGTAAGGTAGAATCAGTACTCCATTGGGAACGACCAACCATGGTGACGGAGATTCGGAGTTTCCTAGGGTTAGCTGGATATTATAGGCGTTTTATCATGAGTTTTTCTCAGATAGCATTACCTTTGACTAAATTAACCCGAAAGAATGCTCCATTCAATTGGACACCAGAGTGTGAAAATAGTTTCCAGGAGTTGAAACAAAAGTTAATCACGGCTCCAGTCCTAGTATTACCTGATCCTTATAGACCCTATGAGGTTTATTGTGATGCTTCTAGTAAGGGTTTAGGATGTGTGTTGATGCAAAATCATAACGTGGTTGCCTATGCTTCTCGACAGTTGAAACCCCATGAAGTAAACTATCCAACCCATGACCTTGAACTTGCAAATTGTGGTTTTTGCCCTAAAGATCTGGCGACATCATTTGTATGGTGTGCAGTTTAATGTTTTCTCTGATCATAAAAGTTTAAAGTATCTTTTTGATCAAAAAGAGTTGAATATAAGGCAAAGAAGGTGGATGGAATTCCTCAAGGACTATGAGTTTAGTCTGAATTACCATCCAGGCAAGGCAAATGTTGTTACCGATGCTCTGAGTAGAAAATCCCTAAGTGTAGCATGCTTGATGATTAAAGAGACGGAGCTAGTTGAAAGTTTCAAGGAACTTAGTTTAGACATGTTTGTGAACCCTCAGGGTGTGGTGCTAGGGCAAATAAAGGTAACAAGTGAGTTCAAAGGACAAATTTTAGCTGCACAACGTGAAAACCTGCATTTCGAGAGATATTAAGATCAATTCATGCAAAGAAGTTGCCAGGATTCACTCAAGACCAACAAGGTATATGGAGATACAAGGATAGGGTATGTGTACCCACAAGTGGCGATCTTAGAAAGAAGATCTTAGAGGAAGCTCATAGGGGCGAACTTACTATACACCCAGGCACTAGTAAAATGTATGCGGATCTCAAGAAAATGTTCTGGTGGTCAGGAATAAAAAAAAGATATAGAAGAGTGTGTCAGGAAGTGTTTAAGTTGCCAAAAAGTCAAAATAGAACATCAAAAACCAACTGGGACCCTGCAACCCTTAGAAATCCCGGAATGGAAGTGGGAAAGTATTTCTATGGACTTTGTAATGGGTTTGCCAAGGACATCGTCAGGTCATGATGCTATATGGGTTATAGTAGATAGATTGACCAAGTCTGCTCATTTCTTACCCATTAAGGCTAATTTTCCTTTGGATAAGTTAGCTTCCTTGTACATCCAAGAAATAGTAAGACTACACGGTGTTCCTTCCTCGATAGTTTCTGACAGAGATCCAAGGTTTACTTCGAGATTTTAGGGAACGTTCCAAAAAGCCTTTGGTACCAAACTTTGTTTGAGCACTGCCTATCACCCCCAAACTGACGGGCAAACAGAACGAACCATACAAACCCTGGAAGATATGCTAAGGGCATGCGTGATTGAGCAGAAGGGAAGTTGGGACAAGTTACTCCCATTGGTTGAGTTTGCTTATAATAACAGCCATCACGCTAGTATTGGCATGGCCCTATATGAAGCTCTATATGGAAGAAAATGTCAATCCCCATTGTGTTGGTATGATTCGGGAGAAGCGAGACTATTGGGACCCGATCTTGTTAATCAAACAACGGGCAAATCCAGAAGATCAGGAGCAAGATTCTCACCGCACAGAGTCGTCAAAAGAGCTATGCTGATACTCGAAGGAAACCTTTAGAATTTCAAGAGGGAGAACATATATTCCTGAAGGTCACGCCCACTACTGGAGTAGGTAGGGCCCTTAGAGTTAAAAAGTTGTCACCTAGGTTTATAGGTCCTTTTCAAATTCTTCAACGAATTGGGTCAGCTGCTTACCAGATAGCCTTACCCCCACATTTATCCAACCTTCATAATGTCTTCCATGTATCTCAACTTCGAATGTACCACCCAGATCAAAACCATATCATTGAGCCCGAGTCTATACAGTTAAGGGATGACTTGACGTTTCAAGCCCCTCCTATTCAGATCGTTGATAGAGAAGTCAGGCAACTTAGAAATAAATCTGTGCAACTTGTAAAAGTGGTTTGGGGTGGACCTGGAAGTGAAGAGTATACATGGGAACTAGAATCAAGTATGAAGACAGATCATCCGGAATTATTTTCAGGTATGAAATTTTGAGGGCAAAATTTTTTTAAGGTGGGGAGTAATAATGTAACACCCTCCTAACTACCATGTATTACTCGAGTATTAACATTGCAATTAGAAGAGTATCACTTCCTTCCTATAATATCCACTAGACGTATGAAATGAAATGAAATAAATCAAACTCTAGAGTTATAAAGAAAACTACTATAAAATGTACATATATTATTACTTCACATGCCGCTTTCTATAATACATACCATATTTGAAGTTAAGTCACTTCACTTATAATACAACACAGGGACTCCTATCAAAAGATCTACCAAGCTTGCTCAAATATCAAGGTCCAACAAAATACTAAACACACAGAAATGGACCTAAGACATCTAACACCAATTAGTCTACAAGCTGGTAAGTTCCTGGCACTATACTACACTACATACAAGTCAAAAACCCCCGTAAGTCTCATGTCCTCCTACGCGAAACCATTGGCCATCGGTATGATGGCCTCTCCTCAGCCAGGGGCATCTGCAGAGTCTGAGCACAATACAGCATATACACAAATAGGGGTGAGAATATTATAAAATTCTCAGTAGGGTAACCCCTTACATACAGACAGAATATAAATAGTAAATGCATTTATAATAATAAAGAAAAACATCATGTTAGATCACATATATCAATATTAGCATACATGAGTCAAAGAAAATTTTATGCAAAATGGTGGTAATCATAAGTGTTTCTCTTATATCACATGGAATTCAACTTAGTGTAGTAGTTCTTTTCATGAACAAATCCTGTCCTGCTGAAATCCGAAAATTCAGCAGCCTAGCCAAAACTTATTTTGACAAAAATCATTATTTAACCTCATCCAAACACTCCACCAAAATTAACACATCAATATCAACATATTATCATCAAATATAACCATAAATTTCGTAATAAAACCCAAAAAAAATTTACAGAATAATTTGGAAAGAAAAAGGCCAAAGAAAACCCTACCCTTGGAAGCTAATGCCTCTTTGTCTCTTGTATACTCCAAGATAGATATACTCTACCCCAAAGCTCTTAAAACACAGTAAAATACTCCTCTAACCAGAGATGAGTGATGTGATAAGGTGAGATTTTTGGAGAATCTAATCGGTTAGATTTGTAGAGTTTGAAGTGTAGAATAAGTTTACTTAAGGAGGTTCTTGATTTTGGTAAGGTTTGGTCTAGGATTTTTGAGCTTGAAATCAAGTTTTGAGAGGAAGGAAATGGAGTTTCTCTGCTGCCTCCTTTGTTAGCCGAGGAAGATGATGACAATTATGGGGTTAGATAGTTTATAATTATCTTTTAAGGTGAAATCTCATTGGTTGGCTTATAAAGTATCATTTTTCCATTAAAAGAATTTTATATCAATGGCTAGGATTTGATCTTTCATTCCAAGATAAAATCCTAGCCATCCATTGGTATTCAAAGGGATAAACTTCATTATCAGTAGATATTAACTGGTTTTCGATGTTAAAAATCGCACACCGAAATTTTATCAAACGGGTAAAATAGTATACTCGAGTAATCAACTATTGCCCAAAAATTAACTCTAAGCATAAATTTTTATTCCTACCTATTTCTAACCTTAATCCTATAATTTCCAAATTTCGGGCACCTTCAGGTCTTGAATCTAAGGTTTCAGCTGTTCCGGTGGGTCTACAGGGCCTGTAAAACACTATTCATATTTTTTTTTTTTACGTTCGTTACATTGTTCTCATCATTTTTGTGTACACCAAAATTTTGATATTCTTACTACTAAAGCCTCAATTATTTTCTGAAAAAAAAAAATTAGGATGTTACAAGCATCATCTAGAGGAGTAGCTCGTCTAGTGTTAGAGTTCTTTTTAAGAAGCCATTGATGAGTGGAGGTTTCTGAAATCTATCAAAAACTATTTTCCATTTTCTGAACGTCATTTCTGAACTTCTTAATAAGTCTTTCTTTGTTGATCAAGGGTGCTGAAGAGATGATGTTCTGGGTAAAAGAGACTAGTTTGTCTTTTAATTTTGAATTTCAAATCTGATCGATTTCCCTCTCTTTTTATGATGTAAACTTTCTAAAGAGCGCTGCAATTTCCTTGTTGATTTATTTGTCTTCTGATATTTAATCTTGACTTTTTGATAATGAATAATCCAAGATTATGATGACTAAAGATTGAGTAACACATTGCTTCCAGATTTTTGTATGTTATCTTCATTGTAGCCTTTTTTTCTGAAGTTCAATGTTACTTTCTGACGACCGTATCCTTGGTTTTCTTATTCTGTTTCAAAGAGCTTGCTTCCTTGATGCGCACAATCACATTTTGCTTGATACAATTTTCACTTCATTTGAATCCATCCTGCAACGCCCCAGTTTTCCCTACTTAGCAAAAATGACCAAAATACCCCTAGGTCATTTTTGTGTGAAATCAAGGCCGGCTAACCTCGGCCACCCTCAAAAGGTCATTTCTAGATTAGGAATAGACTACATAAGGATTAGGTAGCGATCCGTGCAAAAATCACAATCCGCGATTTTTCCCGTGTAAAAATGACCAAAATTCCCTAAGGTCATTTTTGCTCAGAATCCGAGGACGGCTGACCCGAGGCATCCTTGAGGGGTTGGTTGGATGTTTGAAGGGGATTAGATGCCTTAGAAACAATAACGAAAATGAAAATCTCACTTTCTGAACTTTCGGCACAAAATGGCGAAAATGCCCTTGCGGCGTTTTTAAGAAGGGTTTAATGCCAACGGAACCGGAAAGATTTCCCGGGAGTTTAAAATGATGTTTTTACGTAATGCATGATATTTGGATGAGTCCAGGTGGTCTTGGAGAAGTTTTGGTGTGAAATGACCTTTTTACCCCTAGATTAGTACATAATGAAACATAAGTAATATTAGGCTCTAATTGAAAGTAATTTAATTTTAATTATTAATCTTGAGTCAAAATAATTAATTAAGGTTGTTTAGGGCCTAAAAGTATTTAAGGAATTTCAAATTTGCATTATTAGTCAAGGAGTTTTCAAGACTTTATGTCATGTCAAGGCTAAATAGTGTTTTCTCTCTCATATTCCATAAAATTAGGAACCTTGTTGGAGTTTGAATTTCAAACTAAACATGTTTAATTCAAACAAAGTAAGAATGACAACACTCTGATCTTGTCTTACATTGTTAAACCTATGATTTCAAACTAAACATGTTTAATTCAAACTAAGTAAGAATGACAACACTCTGATCTTGTCTTACATTGTTAAACCTATGATTTTTAACTTTAATCACATAATTACAACTCCTAACACCAAAACACAAGTTTTGGACTATGCTTCCTAATTGAAATTACCCTAAAACCCAATTATCACACCCAAATGAAATGAAAATTTCCCCCCAAATGCCCCATATGGCCGACGGCCTCCTCCCCCCATTTTTCACTCATATTTTATTTTTACAATATACAAATACTCAAACCTAGTGAAAAAGCCTCATTCTTACCACCAGCTTTTTTGTTGAGAAATTTTTACCAAAAAAGCTCTCATATTTTCTCTCAAACTTGAGTTCTTCCATCTCCTCCACTTCCAAGAGAGAACCACCACCTTGAACCACCATACACCATCACCTCAAACCACCTCTTAAATACATAACCTCCCCACCCCCAAGCTCAACCTCACAAGAAAACCATTCCTTTCCATTCTCTTCCCTTTGGCCGAAAATCACACAAGCCACCAATAGAAGATTTTGTCTTCTCATTTCAACCACAAGAACCAAGTTTTCTTCCTTCCTTCAAAGACAACATCCTTGGTAGGGTTTTGTTTTGAGTTTCTTCACTTTCGCTTGCTTTATTTTTGGTTTTATTATTGATTGGTTGCACAAGTTCTGTTGGTTTTCCTTTCTTTATGTTTTGGTTTGGATCTCCTCCTCTTGATGTATATTTTCGATTTTTGGATTCCTTTCCTCTATATTTTTGGTTCTTGGTTGTAAATAAAGTGTTGGAACCATGGCTTGATGATGAGAGCTCTTGGTGGTGGTCTTGATACCACCATGTTTGAGACCTCTAAAGCCAAAGACTTTGTTCCTAAGTTTTATTTCATTTTCAGCCTTCTCTTTTTCTTTTCCTCTTAGAGTTCGGTTTTGTTGTTGGTATGAGTTTAAATCATAGCTTGATGATGAGAACCCTTGATGGTGGTCTTGGTACCACCAAGTTTAGGGTCTCTAAAGCTCAAAGACTTATTTTTCTCCTTTTTCATTTTTAGCCTAGGTTTCATGGACTTTTTTCCATTTTCAGTTTTAAAAAGTTTTGAACCATAGCTTGAAGATGATGGATTTTGAATAGTGGTGGTGGAACCACCATGTTTTGGACCTCTAGAGCTTAGAATTTGGTTTTGGTTTTCAAGGAGACATAAAGGTTAAGTGCTTGTTGGCTTCTTGAATGGTTTCCTTTTGAGCTTTGTAATGAGTCTAAAAGTGTGGTTCTTAGGACCAAGATAGTTTGAGACTCTAAAAGTTCATGATATTTTGTTTAAGATTGAATAGGGTTAAGAGTTGTATTCTTTTAAAAAGTCTTAAATGAGCTCTAACAAGATGTAAAAATAAATTTGTATTCATGTTTATATTTGAAGCCATTGCATCTCATGTTTAAGTTTCAATGCCTTGCATATCATGTTTATTTTCAAGCCATCACCCTAAATCTTGAAGATTAAATAAATGGACTTGCATTTTCATGTTTAAATTCAAGTCTTGCATATCATGTTTACTTTTCTTCAAGTTATCACCTAATCCTAAAGACTTAAAAATGAACTTGTATCTTATGTTTAAATTTCAAGTCTTGCACATCATATTTATGTTTCCAAGCCATCGCCTTCTAATGACAAAGATTAAGAATGAGGTTGCACAGCATGTTTATGTTTTTGCCATCACCTAAAATTCCTAGACCTCAAAGACTTGCCCTTGTATCTTAAATAAAAGTTTTGCTCTTGATTGTTCTCCTTGTAGCAAATTCGGCCATCACCTTACGATGGGTTTGAAAAATGAGTTTTGTTTTGTTCTAAGATTTCAAGTTTTGTGTCTTGTAATTTTTACAAGAATAGAAGCTTCATGGATTCTAAACATATGATTTTATGGACCCAAACTACTTAATATAACTTTTAGTTTTGCTACTGCCCTAAGAGCCATCCTTAGTACATTCGAAAGGATAAATTGGTTTTTCAAGGTATTTCCTAAATCTCAAGTAGTTTCAAAAGGAAACTAGCATCTATTAAGTAGCAAAAAATGTAATTTTATGTGCCTTTAGGACTCAACTTTCTGGCCACTGTTTTGATGCTCCCTTTACTGTTTGATGCTGTTTGGATGAGTTAGAGGATGTAAAAATTAGAAGTAAATGTTGTAAAACTTATTGTTGGCATCCTAGGACAAACTAGTAACAAGAACAGGGCAAAGGAACAATTTTCGGGTACTTTAATGAAATGGATTTTTGCTACTGCCTTACTTATTTAGTTTCTGAAAAATATTGATTTTAGTGTTTTAATTATGTATAATCACTAGAAATTAGTGCAAGAATTCAATTCTTTTATTTTAAGAAAAACTAGAAACGAGAAAGAACAAAAACATGTTTTTGATACTTCTAAAAATTAAGTTTTTATACCTACTATCTTGGTAACTTCTTTTGATAAGGATTCTATTTGAAACTGTTTTCAAGTGTAAAAATTTCCATTAGTGTTGGTAAAAATTAATTTCGACATTCTAGGAAAAACCAGTAATTAAAAAGGGTCAAAAATGCGATTTCTAGAACCCCGAAACGTTCTTTTTTAAATGCTGCCCGAAGCGGTCCAGCAACATTGGAAATGTTTATGAGGTTTAACTTAGTGAAAATCTTTGGGGTAGGTCCCTGGGGTACTTAAAGAATTAATTTCAAAAAATTAGGTTACGCCGGGTGTAGTTTTAAACCGTAAAGGGTCATGGCATAATTCCTAACGGCTTGAGGGTAATTGCGTGACAAATGTTTGATAATGGTTGTAGCATCCTAATTTTTAACTCAATATTCCTAAAACATATTTAGGTTAATCATTAGTTACTACTTCTTAGTCTCATTCTTTCTTTAAAATACTTAGCGAAAAATATAGGTAAACTTTTTTTTTAAAACATAAAAGCAAGGTGAGAGGCACATATAACGTAAACATGCACCAACATACATTGTAAACTATAAAGAATAATTCACAAGATGGAAAAACATATCATAACACTCAACAATCATTAGCACATCAAAGGAAATACATATTAATATCATAATATGCCCACATAAAGGCGGGACTTAGTTTGATACATCAAGATGCAAATACAACAAAAATCAAAATACAGGGAAAGCATAAGAAATAACACCCATACCCCAATGCACCTAAAATGGATAACCTCATAACAAAAGAAGGTTTATCCTAATCTATGTATGGTGTGTGTGCACTAGTCCCCCCAAGACCTTTACTGCTGCGACTCAGGATACGGAGGGATGAAACCAATCCACTGACGAAGCTCAGCCAGAGTAGGTACTCACTGCGGCTGGACATATGCTCTACGACGGGGGCGCATCTCAGCTCTCCTAGCCAACCTTGGCTCACAGTCTCCTCGCTCCTCTCTCTCATGAACCGGGGGCAGAGCTCTCGCTATACATGTGGGTCAGTGGATCCTCCGAGGGATTTTCCTCCGAAGCCTAAGAGTGGGGCACGTAATTGGGGTAGTCGCGTACGGCCGATGCAGTCGTGTGCGTCCGGGTGCGCTTGAAAACCATATCGTCGCTGTAACACCCTAAATCTTAACCCAAGACTACTAGTATGTCCTTAGGTTAATTTTTAGAATATTACCTCTTGGTCTCATCCTTTTTTAAAATACTTAGCGGAAATACGGGTAAAATTTTTCTTTTTAAAATCAAAGTGAGAGCTACGCACGAAACTTAAAGGGGAAACATCGCGAAACATATAAGCACAGCATAAGAAACACATCATGTCATGGAAGCATCAACTGAATCATAGATATATATATATATAACGTGCCTACCCAAAGAGGCAGGACTATTTGATACATCATGAAGCGAAATACAACTGAAATGCAATACAAGGAAATCATAAAAAGCAAATACAAAAGAAACTACCCCCATACCCATGTGCACCTAAAGGAGACAACCTCATATACAAAAGAAGGTTTGTCCTCTACTATGTGGCGTGTGTGTGCACTAACTACTACCCCTCCTATGACTACTCCTGCGGGTCCGAGTACTGCGGGGTCGAGTCGATCCACTGGCGAATCTCGGCGGGAGTGGTCGAGTGCATCATCGGGGCATGTCCACCGCGGCGAGGGCGCATAGATGGCCGTCGAGCCAACCTCGGCTGGACCACTGTCTCCTCACTCCCAGCCCTCATCGGAGGAGGAGTGGGACTGGAGCTCCAACTGTACATGTGGGATGGCGGGTCCTCGGATGGGTCCGACTCCGAGTACTGGGGACGCGGTACATACTCGGGGTACTCGCGTACAGGTGACGTCTCGGGCTCCATGCGGAGGATCTGCTCATCGCGTGGCCTCGCTCGCTCAAAAATCCCGTTATGACGGTAAGGAGCAGTCGGGGTGAAGCGGTAGCTCGGGACGGGGTGCGCGAAGGGTCGTCCCATGAACATGAATACTCTGACAGTGCAGCGACCCTCAAAATGATATGACCCGAGTGCCGGGTCATGGTGCAGCTCCCATACCGGGGTGTCGATGAAGAGTACAAACGTCGCCATCTGAAGATATGACGGAAGAAAAGAGAGAGGGAATGAGAATCTTTCTAAAAGAATTCTCAGAAGGGTTATCCCTACCTAGGTGTCATCGTCACATCCTCAGGAACCTTGGGTTTATTTCTAAAAGGTGTGCATGCATATAATTTCCTTTTAAGTTAGTTTTCCAAAGTGGTATTTTATCCAAGGTCCGTCATATTTTATAATGCGTCTTTATAACTTAAGCAGAAATACACTAATGATATGAATGCATCATAAGGTAACCCAAACAATAGAATGACTAGGAAACATTATAACATTGGCAAAGTATAGTTTATGTGACATTGTTAACTTTAACTTTCATCTCATGGGGCCGCCCTAAAACTTCTCTAGGTTATGAGCTCATACCTTAACTAGTCGTCACTAGCTCTTACTTATCCTATGATAAGCGTAACATAATCCCGACTTAAAGTACGGGCTAGGGGGCAAATTAAGGATCTCCTTTCTAGGATCATTTCCTCTTTGAAACGCTTTGCTAGCCACGTGGGCCTCGCAATTTGTCCGCTTTGGCAGGCTGCATCTACACATACCCTCACGGATTTGTCTCCTCCTGGGGTGCTCGGCCGAACCGGTGTCACCCAGAGAAGCGCGTCTCAGTGTTGCGTCACATTTATATTTTCATAAGCATTAAATCACAATTACCTCATCATTTATCATATTCATTTTTATCATGCATTCTCATGTAGCTTTTTCATAACATATATATCATCACATGAAACTTTCTCATAACATTAGTCACATAAAACTTTCACACAAACATCATCACATAGTCATATTTAACAATCATCCCCATAAGCTCATAGACATGTTATGTTATATCTCATAGTGCTTTAAACTTGATTATTATGAGTCTTAAACTTGCAAATTAATTATTCTTAACTTCTTTATACACCTATAGTTTGACAATTAATGAGTTATACAAATTTTATGCTCAAGAACTAATCCAAATAGCACTAAGTAGAATTTGGACAGCTTTATGTTTATGTGATTACGGAGTTCTAGAAATTACGGTTTAGATCTTTATCTCACATTCTAAGTTATTGATCATCAACACCTAGTCTCTTGGGACCTATAAGGTTATAACTAAGTATTTCTCACCTTACCCTATGGTCAAGAACATCTCTAAACCTCAAGAGTGCAGAAATCAAAATACTAACTTTACGGGTACCTAGAAGTCACAATAATGACCCTTTCTAAGTCCGGTTTGCTCCTAAGGTTTCAAGATTAAGTCCTAAACCAATTATGAGTCATTCCTACACATATAAACTAATTTAAAGCCATGGTTATTGACTCTAAACCTTGCTGGACAGAATCCAGAAAAATAAATCTTTAAGGGATCTAAAACTCTCAAATTAATTCTTTTCTAGTTCCTAACTTATCCTATCTTTCACATATGAGTCTTAACATAATTATTACCCAAACATAAGCATATTAACATCATTATCACAGCTCATACAGTGGCCAAACATAGCAAGGCAGAACCGAAACAACAACTCCATTTAAAGGCATTGAATCATAGTTTCTAAAGCACATAAAATACTAGTTTCTCTTGGAACCTTATCAAAACCTTCAAAACTCTTTTATGAACACTTTTATCATCTAAACTCATGAAAATACTTAATAGGGCAGTGGCTATATTATTTTCATCTCAAGAGGTCCTAAATTCATAACACTTAGTTCTACACATTCCTTATGCTCATATAAGTTTAGAAAAATTATAAAACATAGTTTTCAATACTTGAAAACATTAAGGCCTCATAGGGCCAAATATGAACCATAGGAAATAAATGTTTTAGACCTTTGTTTGAGATATCCTTGGGCAAGTCTTTGAGCTCTAGAATCATTAAAGTGATGACATAAAAATAAACATGCTCATGCACTTATTTTAGTTATTGCTAGAAAGTAAAGTGAGAGCATAAAATAAATATGTGGTGCAATATATTATTATCTTTGATATTTAGGTGAGGGCTTGAAATATAAATATGATAATGCAAGGCTTGAAACATAAACATGATAATGCAAGTTTATTCATTATCTTGGGATTTAGTGATAGCAAGGAAATAAACATGATATGCAAAGCTTAAAGTAAACATGATGCAAGTTTCATTTTTATGTTTAACTAGAGCTCATTTAAGACTTTAACAAGATAATAACCCCATACAATATCTCAAAGATCACAACACAAGAATCGAAAATCATATAAAAGAGAAAGAAAGTGAAGCTACATCAAGTTCTTTATTAAGTACCCAAAACCCTATCTAGAGACAAATCTCTAGACCGTGCCAGCCAACTTTAAGGTTGACAAGGGTAGGCTTGGGCTTTTAGAAATCCTTAGATTAATTTTCTTAAGTTGGAAAACCATGTGAGCTAGATAACATATAGATGAAGTTGTAAGAAAAGGAAAACTCAAGCTTTAGAGGTTTCCTTGAGATGGACACAATGTCATCATCTAGAAACTCTCATCATCAAGCTATCATGCTCAAATCAAGGCCTCATGGCCGAAAATGAAAGGAAAGGAAAGACAAAGGAAAGTTCAAAAGAATCCAAGAGAAAACTATAGAAAAACACTTTCTTGAGCAAAATAAAGTTTGAAAACAAATCCCTACCTAGTGATGAAGATAAAAGCTTGATCTTGAAGATGGAAATGAGATGAGCAACACCTCCTAGGATGGTGATGATGATTCGGCCTTGATGAGAGAAAAGAAAGAAAATGTGTTTCAAGTGGAGTTGTGTTTGAGGTGTGGTGTTTGAGAGGTTTGATGATGGTTCAAGGTTTTGGGGTGGTGTTTGATGGTTGAGAGGTGATGATGAGATGAAGAGATAAAGAAGATAAAGATGAAAAGAAAGGAAGAACACTCTTGGAATTTTGAGAGAAAAAGGAAAGACTAGCAAGATAACTCTAAAACTCTAAACTTTGCAAATGCTTCAAAGTGTAACAAGGCTAACACAAGCATCCTATTTATAGAAAAACAAAACCATGGAGGAGTGAATGGGGAGGGCTTTGGCCATAGCTCTTGAGGGAGGAAGGAAGAGAAAATATCTCTTACACAAGGTCATTCAAGCATGGTTTGAAGTATGGAAGCTATGCTACAAAGTATGGCTTGATGTGAGTTAATTTCCTATCACATTTTTATGAATTTATGCTTCTAGAAATAATGCATGGCTGGAACTTTTCCAGCCACAATTAAATGGGAGAAATGGGTTGTTTTAATTATTTATTCATGTGGAAATTCAAGCTTGATTGAAAGTTATGACAAGGTATAATGTATGTGACTTGAGGTATGGCCTTGGAGTGTTGAAAAATTGAACATGTGATGCATATGGAGGGAGGAGGTTCACGGCCTGGTCTGGTTCAGCAAGGGAGGAGGTGAGTTTGACCATTTAATTGTGTGTTAATGGTAGGTTTAGATGTGTATTAGCTTAGGTACAAGGTTAGGAATGATTAAGCTTAAGTTTAGGTAACTAAGAATGTGATTTAGGGAGTTTATGACAAGTTTAGGAGTGCTCATACATCATTAAAGAATTTAAAACTCATTTATGAATAAACAATGTGTAACACAATTCCATGATTTAAGGAATTGGAAAGAGAAAACACTATTCAAGATTCTATGACTAGGTGTCATAAAATTAAAATATGATTTTAGGTTGTAATTAAGTACTTTTTGGTTCTAATCAACTTTAATAAATTATTTTGACTCTAGATTAATTAAGGAAATTAATTAACCTTCGATTAGAGCCTAATATTGCTTAGGTTTGCTTAATCGCGTGATTAAGCGTAAAAATACGAAACTAGGGGCAAAACCGTAATTTTGCACTAATTTTGCCCGGGACTTCAAAAATTAAAACTGAGGTCATAGAATACATAAAAACGCCTTTTAAAACCATCTGGAGAAGTTTCGGGTTCATCCGGCACTTGCAAACGGGTAAAACACCACAGGGGCGTTTTGGTCATTTTGACCTGAAAACTCGAAAAACGAGATTTTCGATCCCGGGAAGGTACATAAGTTTTCTAATCCCCTTCCAACATTGAGTTTGCCCTTCGAGTACTGCCGCACTGGCTTTCCTCGGTCCGGTGAAAATGACCTCGGGGGCATTTTGGTCATTTTCACTCTAACAGAAAAATCGGGGCGTTACATTACTCCCCTCCTTAAAAGAATTTCGCCCTCGAAATTCGTACCTTAGAAAAGCTCTGGATATTTGGACTTCATCTCTGACTCTAGTTCCCACGTGTATTCTTCCGACTTGCCTTGTCCCCACGCCACTTTTACCAAAGGAACAGACTTGCTCCTTAACTGCTTGACTCCGTGATCCACTATTCTCGTAGGCGGTACCTTGAAAGTGAGGTCCTCCCTTAACTGTACATGCTCTGGTTCTAGGACATGGCTAGGGTCGGACTCATATTTACGTAACTGGGAGACGTGAAAGACATCATGAAGGTTTGACAGATTGGGTGGTAAGGCTATTTTGTAAGCTACGGATCCGACTCTTTGAAGAATTTCAAAAGGACCGAGAAATCGGGGACTCAACTTTTTAACTTTCATGGCTCTTCCTATTCCTGTAGTGGGGGTGATTCTTAGAAATACATGTTCTCCCTCTTGGAACTCCAAGGGCTTGCGCCTTTTGTCCGCGTAGCTTTTCTGTCGACTTTGAGCGGTTAAGATTCTATCCTTGATCTTCTTGATTTGCTCCGTCGTTTCCCTCACTACCTCAGGTCCTAAGACACTTTGCTCTCCAGGCTCGTACCAACACAAGGGTGATTGGCACTTCCTTCCGTATAATGCCTCAGACGTGCCATACCGATGCTTGCGTGATAACTGTTGTTATACGCAAACTCGATCAAAGGCATGTACTTATCCCAACTTCCTTTTTGGTCTAAGACACAAGCTCTCGGATATCTTCTAGGGTTTGGATTGTCCTCTCGGATCGACCATCCGTTTGTGGGTGGTAAGCAGTGCTTAGGCACAACTTGGAACCAAACGCCTTTTGAAAGGCTCCCCAAAAACGTGACGTAAACCGCGGATCTCGATCCGAGATTATCGTCGATGGTACTCCATGCAACCTTACTATTTCTTGGATGTAAAGCTGGGCCAACTTATCCAACGAGTACGTGACTCGAATAGGTAGAAAGTGAGCCGACTTAGTCAGTCGATCCACGATTACCCATACGGCATCGTGGCCAGCTTGGGTCTTTGGCAATCCTGTCACGAAGTCCATTGATATACTCTCCCACTTCCACTCGGGGATCGGTAGGGGTTGCAACATGCCAGAAGGTTTTTGGTGTTCGATCTTGACCTTTTGGCAGACCAAACACTTACTCACCCAGGCGACCACATCCTTTTTAATCCGCCACCAAAACATCCTCTTTAAGTCCTGATACATCTTTGTAGTACCAGGATGGATGGCAAAATGGCTCTTGTGAGCCTCCTCCAAGATCTTCTCTCGGAGGTCACCATCTTGTGGCACACAGATTCGCCCCTCGAACCTCCATAACCAGTCGGGGCCTCGTACAAAACCTTTCAACTTTCCAGCCTTTACTGCCTCGATTGTCTCCATAAAGTCCTCATTTTCTCTTTGGGCAAGCATAATCCTTTGCTTAAACCCACTGGTCACCGTGAGATGACTCATCACGATGCCATTCTCCGTTATAGACATTCCAAGATTCATATTCCTAAATTGCTCTATTAACCCAACTTCATTAACCATCATACTTGACAGACGTAACAAGTTTCGGCTCAAGGCGTCGGCTACTACATTAGCCTTGCCAGGGTGGTAACTTAAACCAAAATCGTAGTCCTTGAGGAATTCCATCCATCTCCTTTGCCTCATATTCAACTCCTTTTGATCAAAGAGATGCTTGAGACTCTTATGATCGGAGAAAACTTCAAACCTCACACCATACAAATGGTGTCTCCACATCTTTAGAGCGAACACGATGGTCGCTAGTTCTAGGTCATGGGTAGGGTAGGTTACCTCATGAGGCTTGAGTTGCCTGGACGCATAGGCTACCACTTGCCTGTTTTGCATCAACACACAACCTAAACCTTTGCCAGAAGCATCGCAATATACCTCAAAGGGTACATTGGGGTCGGTAAAACTAAAGCGGGGTTGAGGTGAGCTTTTCCTTAAGCTCTAGGAAACTCTTTTCACACTCTGGCTCCACTCAAACGGGGCATTCTTCCTAGTGAGCTTGGTTAAGGGTAGGGCTAATCGGGAAAATCCTTTAATGAACCTACGATAATATCCAGCTAAACCCAAAAAGCTTCTAATCTCAGTTACAGAGGTTGGTCTATCCCAATTCATCACAGCCTCTATCTTACTTGGGTCGACAACTATGCCACCTTTTGACACAACATGTCCTAAGAACTTTACCTCCTCTAACCAAAATTCACACTTAGACAACTTAGCGTATAACTTCTTCTCCTTTAATACCTCTAAAACCAACCTTAAATGACGCTCATGCTCCTCGTGGGTTTTCGAATAGATGAGAATATCATCTATGAACACAACCACGAACTGATCTAAATAGGGTCTAAAGATCCTATTCATGTAATCCATAAAAAGCAAGGGAGCATTCGTCAAACCAAACGACATTACATTGAACTCAAAGTGTCCATACCGAGTTCGAAAGGCGGTTTTAGGAATATCCGAATCTCTCACCCTAATCTGATGGTAACCGGACCTTAAATCAATCTTAGAAAACACTACTGCTCCTTTCAATTGGTCCATAAGATCGTCAATCCTAGGCAATGGGTACTTATTCTTTATGGTTACTTGGTTCAACTGCCTATAGTCTATACACATCCTCATGCTTCCATCCTTTTTCTTCACAAATAAGACCGGGGCGCCCCAAGGTGAAGCACTCGGCCTTATAAAACTCTTTTCTAACAGCTCCTCTAACTGGGTTTTCAACTCTGCTAATTCATGGGTGACATCCTATACGGGGCTATAGAGATTGGTCCTGTCCCAGAACCAACTCTATGGAGAACTCCACTTCTCTTTCGGGAGGGAACTCGGGTATTTCATCCGAAACACCTCGGGATAGTCTCTCACCACAGGTATCTCACCTAGGTTCTGCTCCAAGTCTACATCACAGCGGTTAGGAGAACATATCCCTTAGTTTTCTTCCCACTACGTAAGACCTCTACGGAATTTAGGTACAGCCTAATGGGTTGAGTGATGTTTTCGGGAGGAGAAGGGAAAACTACGGTTTGGGTTCCACAATCTAACATCACACGATTGGGGTGAAGCCGGTTCATGCCTAAGATAATGCCTATGTCTTTCAAGGGTAAACAAATTAAATCTATGATAAAAGACCTATTTTCTACAACAAGATGACAGTTTAAACAACAACGGCAAGTATTAACAGGGCGATTTGTAGGAGTAGAAACAATAAGATCGAAGGAAGTTTAGAGACTTTTAGATTTAAGGACTCGACACTAGCAAGTGAAATGAAAGAATGAGTAGCACGAGTCATATAGTACAGTTAAGGCTTTACCATTTACTTCGCACATACCTTCGATGAGATCTTTGGACTTCTTGGCGTCTTCCGCGTTAAGGGTAAAGACCCTTCCTCGGTATTGTGGTCGGGGGTTTTGGTTCGATGTCCCTTGTCCGGTGCAGTCCTTTGCATAGTGGCCAGGCTTGCCACACTTGAAACATACATTCTGACTAGCTAAGCATGGGCGATTCCGTGGCTCTTCCCGCATTGTGGGCGACGTCGCCAGATGTTGCTCCGAGGTAAGCAGCGGGGGTTTGTGGTGCCTTGTTCTTGGCTCCACTTGGTCCTCCATTGTGGTTTCGGGGTCCACCCGGTCCACGGGGTTGATTATTGAAATTCCTCGGGCCTTGATGTTGAAATGGCGGCCTTTGGTGTTGCTTGGATTGTTGGTGAGCAGGAGCTCTTGGCGGTTGTTGTTGTTGTCGGAACTGGTTGGACTGGTAGGGGTTGTAGTGATTCCTCGATGGGTACTGCGGTTTGAACCAGGGCTTGAGGTCCGAGCCCTTAGCTCGCTCAGCCCTTGTGATTTGAATCTTTCTCTGTCCTTCTTCAAGTATCCGGCACTTGTTAACCAGGGTCGGGAAGTCTCTGATCTCCATATGGGCCACCGCGTAGTTCATTTCTGCCTTCAGACCGGCCTCATACTTCACACACTTCCAAACTTCATCGGGGTTCCCTTGGAACACCCGAGAGAACTTGATTAGCTCCTCAAACTTCGCAGTGTATTGGGCTACAGTAGACCCTCCTTGGGTCAACTGCATGAACTCAACGTCCTTCGCGTTCCTCACGGACTCCGGAAAGTACTTCTCATAGAAGTAAGTCTTGAGCGACTCGATTAATGGGAGTTCCAGAGGCTTCTAGCGGATGCCTCGTGGATTCCACCAGAACTCGGCGTCGGATTTCAGCATGAAAGCAGCAAATGTGACCTTCTGCTCCTCCGAGCAGGTAACAACAGAGTAGATCTTCTCCATGTCTTTGATCCACTCATCAGCCTTGTCGGGGTCCATTACCCCTCGGAACACTGGCGGGTTCGCCTTGCGGAACTCGCCGAAGCGGACTTGTTCCACCATCTCTGCAGCAGGGGGAGGAGGGGCAGGGCAGCGATCGCTGTTGATCCATTCGATTGAACATTCGTTCCATGGCTTGCGCCATGCGGACAACGGCGGCGATTGTATCATCTTGTTCAACATCGGGTGTAGTCCTAGGCCGTCGTCAGCGGTGCCATTGGTCCCTATACACATGAAACAATGAACATCAAGTTGATCCGCTCAATATCCATGCAAAATGAGCTAGTTACCATGGCACTTGCAACCAGCAAGTCATGCATCTCTAGTCCTCTGACTTATCTCTATCAAGCACTATACATGACATAACTATCGTATTATGCTTCCAAAGCATAGTCAGTCAATCCTCGGGCTCCATGAGAATCGAATCGCTCGATACCATAATGTAACACCTAAATCTTAACCCAAGACTACTAGTATGTCCTTAGGTTAATTTTTAGAATATTACCTCTTGGTCTCATCCTTTTTAAAATACTTAGCGGAAATACTGGGTAAAATTTTTCTTTTTAAAATCAAAGTGAGAGCTACGCATACTAAACTTAAAGGGAAACATCGCGAAACATATAAGCACAAGCATAAGAAACACATCATGTCATGGAAGCATCAACTGAATCATAGATATATATATATATAACGTGCCTACCCAAAGAGGCGAGGACTATTTGATACATCATGAAGCGAAATACAAGCTGAAATGCAATACAAGGAAATCATAAAAAGCAAATACAAAAGAAACTACCCCCATACCCATGTGCACCTAAAGGAGACAACCTCA
Source organism: Dalbergia cultrata (assembly GCA_031216105.1). Taxonomy (NCBI): domain Eukaryota; kingdom Viridiplantae; phylum Streptophyta; class Magnoliopsida; order Fabales; family Fabaceae; genus Dalbergia; species Dalbergia cultrata. The sequence continues at coordinate 38,425,051 of CM062346.1, read as the reverse complement.
TATACAAAAGAAGGTTTGTCCTCTACTATGTGGCGTGTGTGTGCACTAACTACTACCCCTCCTATGACTACTCCTGGGTCCGAGTGCTGAGGTCAGTCGATCCTTGGCGAATCTCGGCGGGAGTGGTCGAGTGCATCATCGGGGCATGTCCACCGGCGAGCGCATAGATGGCCGTCGAGCCAACCTCGGCTGGACCACCGTCTCCTCACTCCCAGCCCTCATCGGTGGAGGAGTGGGGCTGGAGCTCAGCTGTACATGTGGGATGGCGGGTCCTCGGATGGGTCCGTCTCAGTCCGGGACGCGGTACATACTCGGGGTACTCGCGTCAGGTGGCGTCTCGGGCTCCATGCGGAGGATCTGCTCATCGCGTGGCCTCGCTCGCTCAAAATTCCCGTAATGACGATAAGGAGCGATCGGGGTGAAGCGGTAGCTCGGGGCGAAGTGCGAAGGGTCGTCCATGAACATGAATACTCACGGCGGTGCAGCGACCCTCAAAATGATATGACCCAGTGCGGGTCATGGTGCAACTCCCATACCGGGTGTCGATGAAGAGTACAAGCGTCGCCATCTGAAGATATGACGGAAGAAAAGAGAGAGGGAATGAGAATCTTTCTAAAAGAATTCTCGTAGGGTTATCCCTACCTAGGTGTCATCGTCACATCCTCAGTAACCTTGGGTTTATTTCTAAAAGGTGTGCATGCATATAATTTCCTTTTAAGTTAGTTTTCCAAAGTGGTATTTTATCCAAGGTCCGTCATATTTTATAATGCGTCTTTATAACTTAAGCAGAAATACACTAATGATATGAATGCATCATAAGGTAACCCAAACAATAGAATGACTAGGAAACATTATAACATTGGCATAAGTATAGTTTATGTGACATTGTTAACTTTAACTTTCATCTCATGGGGCGCCCTAAAACTTGTCTAGGTTATGAGCTCATACCTTAACTAGTCGTCACTAGCTCTTACTTATCCTATGATAAGCGTAACATAATCCCGACTTAAAGTCCGGGCTAGGGGGCAAATTAAGGATCTCCTTTCTAGGATCATTTCCTCTTTGAAACGCTTTGCTAGCCACGTGGGCCTCGCAATTTGTCCGCTTTGGCAGGCTGCATCTACACATACCCTCACGGATTTGTCTCCTCCTGGGGTGCTCGGCGAGCGGGTGTCACCCAGAGAAGCGCGTCTCGATGTTGCGTCACATTTATATTTTCATAAGCATTAAATCACAATTACCTCATCATTTATCATATTCATTTTTATCATGCATTCTCATGTAGCTTTTTCATAACATATATATCATCACATGAAACTTTCTCATAACATTCGTCACATAAAACTTTCACACAAACATCATCACATAGTCATATTTAACAATCATCCCCATAAGCTCATAGACATGTTATGTTATATCTCATAGTGCTTTAAACTTGATTATTATGAGTCTTAAACTTGCAAATTAATTATTCTTAACTTCTTTATACACCTATAGTTTGACAATTAATGAGTTATACAAATTTTATGCTCAAGAACTAATCCAAATAGCACTAAGTAGAATTTGGACAGCTTTATGTTTATGTGATTACGGAGTTCTAGAAATTACGGTTTAGATCTTTATCTCACATTCTAAGTTATTGATCATCAACACCTAGTCTCTTGGGACCTATAAGGTTATAACTAAGTATTTCTCACCTTACCCTATGGTCAAGAACATCTCTAAACCTCAAGAGTGCAGAAATCAAAATACTAACTTTACGGGTACCTAGAAGTCACAATAATGACCCTTTCTAAGTCCGGTTTGCTCCTAAGGTTTCAAGATTAAGTCCTAAACCAATTATGAGTCATTCCTACACATATAAACTAATTTAAAGCCATGGTTATTGACTCTAAACCTTGCTGGACAGAATCCAGAAAAATAAATCTTTAAGGGATCTAAAACTCTCAAATTAATTCTTTTCTAGTTCCTAACTTATCCTATCTTTCACATATGAGTCTTAACATAATTATTACCCAAACATAAGCATATTAACATCATTATCACAGCTCATACAGTGGCCAAACATAGCAAGGCAGAACCGAAACAACAACTCCATTTAAAGGCATTGAATCATAGTTTCTAAAGCACATAAAATACTAGTTTCTCTTGGAACCTTATCAAAACCTTCAAAACTCTTTTATGAACACTTTTATCATCTAAACTCATGAAAATACTTAATAGGGCAGTGGCTATATTATTTTCATCTCAAGAGGTCCTAAATTCATAACACTTAGTTCTACACATTCCTTATGCTCATATAAGTTTAGAAAAATTATAAAACATAGTTTTCAATACTTGAAAACATTAAGGCCTCATAGGGCGAAATATGAACCATAGGAAATAAATGTTTTAGACCTTTGTTTGAGATATCCTTGGGCAAGTCTTTGAGCTCTAGAATCATTAAAGTGATGACATAAAAATAAACATGCTCATGCACTTATTTTAGTTATTGCTAGAAAGTAAAGTGAGAGCATAAAATAAATATGTGGTGCAATATATTATTATCTTTGATATTTAGGTGAGGGCTTGAAATATAAATATGATAATGCAAGGCTTGAAACATAAACATGATAATGCAAGTTTATTCATTATCTTGGGATTTAGTGATAGCAAGGAAATAAACATGATATGCAAAGCTTAAAGTAAACATGATGCAAGTTTCATTTTTATGTTTAACTAGAGCTCATTTAAGACTTTAACAAGATAATAACCCCATACAATATCTCAAAGATCACAACACAAGAATCGAAAATCATATAAAAGAGAAAGAAAGTGAAGCTACATCAAGTTCTTTATTAAGTACCCAAAACCCTATCTAGAGACAAATCTCTAGAGCGTGCCGGCCAACTTTAAGGTTGACAAGGGTAGGCTTGGGCTTTTAGAAATCCTTAGATTAATTTTCTTAAGTTGGAAAACCATGTGAGCTAGATAACATATAGATGAAGTTGTAAGAAAAGGAAAACTCAAGCTTTAGAGGTTTCCTTGAGATGGACACAATGTCATCATCTAGAAACTCTCATCATCAAGCTATCATGCTCAAATCAAGGCCTCATGGCCGAAAATGAAAGGAAAGGAAAGACAAAGGAAAGTTCAAAAAGAATCCAAGAGAAAACTATAGAAAAACACTTTCTTGAGCAAAATAAAGTTTGAAAACAAATCCCTACCTAGTGATGAAGATAAAAGCTTGATCTTGAAGATGGAAATGAGATGAGCAACACCTCCTAGGATGGTGATGATGATTCGGCCTTGATGAGAGAAAAGAAAGAAAATGTGTTTCAAGTGGAGTTGTGTTTGAGGTGTGGTGTTTGAGAGGTTTGATGATGGTTCAAGGTTTTGGGGTGGTGTTTGATGGTTGAGAGGTGATGATGAGATGAAGAGATAAAGAAGATAAAGATGAAAAGAAAGGAAGAACACTCTTGGAATTTTGAGAGAAAAAGGAAAGACTAGCAAGATAACTCTAAAACTCTAAACTTTGCAAATGCTTCAAAGTGTAACAAGGCTAACACAAGCATCCTATTTATAGAAAAACAAAACCATGGAGGAGAGAATGGGGAGGGCTTTGGCCGTAGCTCTTGAGGGAGGAAGGAAGAGAAAATATCTCTTACACAAGGTCATTCAAGCATGGTTTGAAGTATGGAAGCTATGCTACAAAGTATGGCTTGATGTGAGTTAATTTCCTATCACATTTTTATGAATTTATGCTTCTAGAAATAATGCATGGCTGGAACTTTTCCAGCCACAATTAAATGGGAGAAATGGGTTGTTTTAATTATTTATTCATGTGGAAATTCAAGCTTGATTGAAAGTTATGACAAGGTATAGTGTATGTGACTTGAGGTATGGCCTTGGAGTGTTGAAAAATTGAACATGTGATGCATATGGAGGGAGGAGGTTCACGGCCTGGTCTGGTTCAGCAAGGGAGGAGGTGAGTTTGACCATTTAATTGTGTGTTAATGGTAGGTTTAGATGTGTATTAGCTTAGGTACAAGGTTAGGAATGATTAAGCTTAAGTTTAGGTAACTAAGAATGTGATTTAGGGAGTTTATGACAAGTTTAGGAGTGCTCATACATCATTAAAGAATTTAAAACTCATTTATGAATAAACAATGTGTAACACAATTCCATGATTTAAGGAATTGGAAAGAGAAAACACTATTCAAGATTCTATGACTAGGTGTCATAAAATTAAAATATGATTTTAGGTTGTAATTAAGTACTTTTTGGTTCTAATCAACTTTAATAAATTATTTTGACTCTAGATTAATTAAGGAAATTAATTAACCTTCGATTAGAGCCTAATATTGCTTAGGTTTGCTTAATCGCGTGATTAAGTGTAAAAATACGAAACTAGGGGCAAAACCGTAATTTTGCACTAATTTTGCCCGGGACTTCAAAAATTAAAACTGAGGTCATAGAATACATAAAAACGCCTTTTAAAACCATCTGGAGAAGTTTCGGGTTCATCCGGCACTTGCAAACGGGTAAAACACCACGAGGCGTTTTGGTCATTTTGACTGAAAACTTCAGCGAGATTTTCGATCCCGGGAAAGGTACATAAGTTTTCTAATCCCCTTCCAACATTGAGTTTGCCCTTGAGTCTTGCCGCCTTGGCTTTCCTCGACTCCAGTGAAAATGACCTCAGGGGCATTTTGGTCATTTTCACTCTAACAGAAAAATCGGGGCGTTACAGTCGCTATAAGGAGATGTCGGAGAGAAACGGTAGCTATGTACAGGGTGCGTGAAAGGACGTCCTATGTACATGAAGACTATAAATTGTCCCCTAAAATGATATGATCCGTGCTCCGGATCAAAATGCACCACCCATGTGAAATGTCGATGACCACCACGAACGTCGCCATCCTGGTCTGAAGACATGACGGTAAAGAGAAAGAAAGAAAAAGGGGGTGAGAATCTTACTAAAGAATCTCAGTAGGGAGCCTCTTATTTACGGTGACATCGTCAACATCCTCAGGAACCTTAGGTTTATTATAAAAAGGTGAGCATGCATATGAAGTTCATTATTGGGTTTATAAACATAATTATCCAAGGTTCATTCCTTTTAGAATGAATCTTAATGTTATGAATGCAATATAGCAAAGCATGAATGCATGATAATACTTTATGCAAAAAGTCAATCAAACAGAACATCAAGAAACATATAAGTGGCATAAAGTGGCATTTCATCTGTCTAGTAAAACTTTCCTCAACTTTGTGACTTTGAAACATTATACTTTAGCATCCTGGTGCCACCCTAAAACATCATCAAGATTATGAGCTCATACCTTAACTAGTCGTCACTAGCTCTTACTTATCCTATGATAAGCGTAATCATAAAAATCCTGACTTCTAGAGTACGGGCTAGGGGGCCAAAGGATCACCTATTATAACCTTTAATTCGGGGAGTCCATAGGAATATTTCCTTCTTTGAAATGCTCTACTGGCATCTAGTGCACAGCGAATTGTCCACTTTGGCAAGCTGCATTTACCATACCTTCATGGATTTGCCTCCTCCCTACCGGAGTGAGAGAAGTACGTCTCAGTGCTATGTCACATTTAAAAACTCATTTCTTGGGGGTTCTCGGCCGAACCGGCGTCACCCAGGACTTATCTCATGTGGTTTTCAAAATCATTCTCAAGTTCTTTAAATTTGTGAAAATTGACATAAGATAAGCTGTAATCTTGAATTTCTTTCAAATTTACTTTATGCCACAATAATCTAAAATGCATGAACTCTCATATTCAATTTCTATAATCATGATAAACTTTAAATCACATAAGCATACTCATCATTGTAACGCTCTGATTTTCTGCTAAAGTAAAAATGACCAAAATGCCCCTGAGGTCATTTTCGGCCCGAAATTCGAGGAGAGCCGGTTCGGCAGTACTCGAAGGGCAAACTCAATGTTGGAAGGGGATTAGATGACTTGTGTATCTTTCCGGGATTGAAAATCTCATTTTTCGAGTTTTCGGGTCAAAATGACCAAAATGCCCCTGTGGTGTTTTACCCGTTTGCAAGTGCCGGATGAACCCGAAACTCCTCCAGATGGTTTTAAAAGGCGTTTTTATGTAGACTATGACTTTAGTTTTGGTCCCGGAGGTCCCGGGCGAAATTAGTGTAAAATTACAGTTTTACCCCTAGTTTCGTGTTTTTACGCTTAATCGCGTGATTAAGCAAACCTAAGCAATATTAGGCTCTAATTGAAGGTTAATTAATTTCCATAATTAATCTTGAGTCAAAATAATTTATTAAAGTTGATTAGAACCTAAAAGTGCTTAATTACAACTTAAAATCTTATTTTAAATCCAAGACTCCTAGTCATGGACTCTTGAATAGTGTTTTCTCTTTCCAATTCCTTAAATCATGGAATTGTGTTACACATTGTTTATTCACAAATGAGTTTTTAATGCCCTAATGATGTATGAGCACTCCTAATCTTGTCATAAAATCCTTAAATCACATTCTTAGCCACCTAAACTTAAGCTTAATTATTCCTAACCTTGTACCTAAGCTAACGTACACTTAATCCTAGCATTAGCACACAATTAGATGATCAAACCTCACCCCCCATGCTGTCTGAAAAATGGCCGAAGCCATGTCCTCCCATATGCATCACATGTGTGAATTTTTCACACACAAAGAGCCATGCTTTGACCTTACATAAACCATACTTTGAGTCATACAAACCATCCTTTCATCCATGCTTCCAAGGACAACATCTAGAAGTCTTTCTCCTCCCCATTTTTCTGGTCAGTTTTGTGCCAAATTCCTCCCCCATTTTCATGAATTATTTCATTTCAAAACTTAAAGGAAAATCACCTCAAATCACCATACTTGTCATACCTTGTCACAATTTCAATCAAGCTTACTTTTCCTAATGAATAACCAAGTGAAATAAATTAATTCCTCCATTTATGTGTGGCTGAAAAACTTCCAGCCACGTTTAGTTTCTAGAAGGTTTATTTCTTGCAAAATTAAAAGAAAAGCTCACTCAAATCACCATACTTGAAGTCATACCTCTCATACTTTCAAACCGTGTTTTGTATGACAACATTAGAAGATATTTTCTCTTCCTCCCAAGGCCAAGAAAGCTTCGGCCAGACCTCTCCCCTTTACAGCCCCTATATGTTGTTTTCTCTATAAATACCTTGCTTACTTGAGCTTGCAAACACTTTAGTTCATTTGCTAAGTTTCAAGTTTTCCTAAGCTTTCTTAAGTTCTTTCTTTTTCTCTCAAGTTTCAAGAGAGTTCTTCCTTTCTTTTCATCTTCATCTTCTTCATCCTCTCATCACATAATCTTCACATAACCTTGAAACACCATCTCACCACCTTAGATCATCATACAAACACCTAAACTTCCATTCTCAAACACAAACTCACCAAGAACACATTTCCTTTCTTTTTCTCTCCACAAGGCCGAAACCATCAAGCCCTAAGGAGGAGCTCATCATCTTGTTTTCCTTTTCAAAAGTTCAAGCTTTGTGTCTTCACTCTAGGTAGGAGTGTTTTCTAAACTTTGTTTTCTTGAAAATGAGTGCTTTCTAGCTTTCGCTTGGGTTTTCTTTTTGAAACTTTCCTTGCTTTTCTTTCTTGAAGCTTTCGGCTATGAGGCATTGATGAGCACATGATGGCTCAATGATGAGGAATCCTAGATGATGACTATGTGTTCATCTCAAAGGAACCTCTAGAGCTTGAGTTTTCATTATCTCTAAGTTTCATTTTGACTTACTAACTCAAAATGATTTTTACTCAAGAACACCTTTACTTTCCTTGCTATTTTGGTTTCGGTTTTCTTGCTCCCTTTCCTTTAATTTTCAGTTTTGATTATTTGATCTTTGAGGTTTTGTTTGTTTAGAAAGTTTTGTTTTCTTTGAGCTTGATGATGATGTTCAAGAACCTCATAGTTCCTTTGAGAACTTGGTTCAAGAACTCTAAAGCTCTCTTTGTGATGAGATATGTGTTGGGTTGTGTCTCTAAAGGCTTGTAAGAGCTCTAGATGAGACTAAAATAAATATTGCATCCATGTTTACTTTTATGTTTTGCACATCATATTTACTTTCCTTGCCATCACTAGTATCAAGATAATGAATGAACTTCCATTATCATATTTATATTTCAAGCTATGCATTATCATGTTTATATTTCAAGTTCTCACTTAATATCAAGATAATAATGAGTTGCATCTCATGTTTATTTTATGCTATCACTTTACTTTCTAATGGAAGCTAAAATGAGTGCATGAGCATGTTTATTTTTATATCATCACTTAAATGAACCTAGAGCTCAAAGACTTGCCCATTGTGGTCTCAAACAAAGGCTTGAAAATGTGTATTTTCCTTAGTTTATGTTTCGGCCTCTTTGAGTTTATTTGTTTCCAAGTATTAAAAACTATGCTTCATACTTTTTCTAAGCTTATATGAGTTAAAGAAATGCATAGAACTAAGTTTTATGAATTTAGAACCTCTTGAGACAAAGTTCATTTAGCTACTGCCCTCTTAAATATTTTTATGATTTTAGATGATAAAAATGTTTATAAATGAGTTTTGAAAGTTCTAAAAAGGTTCCAAGAGAAACTAGTATTTTATGTGCTTTAGAAATTGTATTTTATGCCTTCAAATGGAGATGTTGATTTCGGTTCTGCCTTGCTTGGTATGATCACTGTGTGAGATGTTTTAATGATGGGAATATGCTTATGTTTAAGTATAATTAATGGTAAAACTCATATGTGAAAGATAAGAGAAGTTAGGAACTAGAAAGGAATTAATTTGAGAGTTTTAGATCCCTTAATGTTTGAATTTTTTGGATTCTGTCCAGCAAGGTTTAGTAATGATAATCATGGTTTTAAATTAGTTTAAATATGTAGGAATGACTCATAAATGGTTTAGGACTTGATCTTGAAGCCTTAGGAACAAACTAGACTTAGAAAGGGTCATTGTTGTGACTCCTAGGTACCTCTAAAGTTAGGATTATGAATTCTGCATCCTTGTGGTTTAGAGATGTTCTTGACCATTGTGTGAGGTGAGAAATACTTAGTTATAACCTCATAGGTTCCCAAGAGATTAGGTTTCAATGATTCATAACTTAGAATATGAGTTAAGGACCTTAAGGGTCAATGCATAAAATATAATGAGAAGTGTTAATGCTATGACGTTGATATGATGCCATGAAATGATGAGATGTGTCTGATGCATGAGATAATGATTGATGAATTTATTATGAGCATGAGATTTTATGAGAACCTAGTTTTTTAAATTAGCTTGTGGCGGTTTGAAAGAAATTCGGTTTAACAGCTGTTATGCTGCCGAATTTCCGTCAAACCTATAAGGATGGTCTTTGGGAAAAAGGAATTCATTGGCATACTGGGGACGGCGATACGTAACGCTCAGATATGATCAAAGTTATTATTGGCACACTGGGGATGACGATACGTAACGCCCAGATGTGTCCAGAGTTATTGAGATATCTCAGAGATTTATTACCATGCTGGGGACGGCGATACGTAACGCCCAGATATGAGTGGACATTTGTATATTGAGATTCAGTACCTTATGCCACAAGATTTATGTTTATATGAATTGATGTGTTGAATTATATGCTCAAGTGTTGTCATACATCCATGATATAACTTGTTGCATTCATAGCATCAAGATGCATGCTAAGAGGAATGAACCTTGGCCAAGTAGTTTTGAAAACCCTAAAAAGAACCTTATATGCATGCTCACTATTTTATAAATAAACCCAAGGTTCCTAAGGATGTGTACGATGTAACCCTAGGATAGGAGACTTCTACTGAGATTTCTTTAGCAAGAATTCTCACTCCTCTCTCTCTTCTCCCGTCACATCTTCAGAGAGCGATGGCGACATTCGTGCTTTTCATTGACACGCCAGTATGGGAGATGCACTACGACCCGGACCACCGTTCATATCATTTTGAGGGTCGTTGTGCCGTTCGCATTTTTGTGTACATGGGACGACCCTTCGTTTATCCGGTTTCGAGCTACCAGTTCACTCCTACTGCACCCTTCGGTAGTGATGACATGATCTTTGAGCGCACCAGCCCACGTGATGAGCAGTTACGACGTGCCCGTATCTCCGCCTCAGCTGTCTGAGACTTCCCGAAGTACGTGCCTCGTTCGAGGGGATCCAAGACTGATCCATCCGAGGATTCACCGACGCATGTTCCTTCGGAGGGTTCTGCCCCTCTCCCCAGATCCCGGCGTATGGGGAGTGAGGAGACCGTGATACAGCCGTGCCTGGCGAGGAGTGCCGAGATGCATCCACGTCGAGGAGCCCACGTCCAGCCACCACGTGTGTCTTTCACGTTTCATTGGCCCACTCAGGAGGAGCTAGGGCGTTTCCCCGATTACCTGCCTCCATCACCCGAGGATCCCCATTGTCACTAGACTCCGTTGGAGAGCTTTCGAGTACCCGAGCTTCGCAAGGATCTTTCCCTCAGCTGTACCTTTTGGAAGGCGATGTAGTTTAGTTCTCGTAGCGTAATAGGAGGGTAGCATTTTGGGTTTTATCTTTACATTGTACCATGTACCTTGTATTTTCTTACTTTCCATTGTATTTATTTTTCTGCTGTATTTCAAGCTCTGACCGCTTCTATAAGGGTATGACTAGTTGTACTTAAACTACTCTACTATTAATGGAATGTTTCTGTTATTATGATGATCTATGTCTTGCTGTTGTTTGTTCTTATTTTCCGTATTGCTCTATGCTTGTTACGCGTGTTTTACGTTTCTGTCATTCGATTAGACTAAGAATGCGGCTCTCACTTTGTTTTATATTTTCAAAAAGAAAAATTTACCCATAATTTCTGCTAAGTATTTTATTAAAATGACGAGACTAAGAAGTGATAGCCTAATGTTTAACCTAATGCATTCTAGAGAGTTGGGTTAGAAATTAGGGTGTTACAATCATAACACATGCATCATCTCATCATGTAACACCCCGATTTTCTGTCAGAGTGAAAATGACCAACATGCCCCTAAGGTCATTTTCAGCCCGGAACTCGAGGATAGCCGACTAGGTAGTCCTCGAGGGGCTAACTCAATGTTTGAAGGGGATTAGTTGACTTGTGTACCTTTCTGGGATCGAAAATCTTGTTTTTTGAGTTTTCGAGTCAGAATGACCAAAATACTCCTGTGGTGTTTGACCCGATTACAAGTGATGGATGAACCTGCAACTTCTCCAGATGGTTTTAAAAGGCATTTTTATGTATCCTGTGACATCAGTTTTAGTCCCGGTGGTCCTGGGCAAAATTTATGCAAAATTATGATTTTGCCCCTAGTTTTGTGTTTTTGAGCTTAATCGTGTGATTAGGCAAACCTAAGCAATATTAGGCTCTAATTGAAGATTAATTAATTTCCATAATTAATCTAGAGTCAAAACAATTTATTAGAGATAATTAGAACCTAAGATTGCTTAATTTAAACTCAAATCATAATTTAAATTCAAGATTCCTAGTCATGGAATCTTGAATAGTGTTTTCTCTCTCCAATTCCTTAAATCATGGAAATTTGTCTACATAGTTTACTCATAAAATGAATTTTAAACTCTCTAAATGTGTATGAGCACTCCTTAATCATGTCATAGAATCTCTAATTACATTCTTAGTTACCTAAACTTGTGCTTAGTGATTCCTAATCTTGTACCTACACTAATACACATCTAAACCTATCATTAACACACAATTAGATGAACAATATTTCTCCCCCTTGGCTGTCCCCAATCTGGCCGAAACCCATACCCCTTGTTTTCATCACATGTGTAAATTTTTACACTCAAATAACCATGCTTCCACCTCACCATGAACCATGCTTTGAGTCATAAACACCATGCTTTCATCCATGCTTCATATGACAACTTCTAGAAGACTTTTTCTCTCATTTTTGTGGCTCAAAAACCGCCAGCCCTCCTTGCCTTCTAGAAGAATTATTTCATTTCAAATTTTAAAGAAAATCACCTCAAAACACCATGCTTTGAACCATGTCTTAGCCTATGCTTCCCATACCTCCAACCATGCTTGAATGACAAGTTGTAAGAGATATTTTTCTCTTCCTCCTTGCCCAAAGCCTACAGCCAACCCTCTCTCACTTTACTCCTCCATTGTTTTTATTTTCTATAAATATATGAGCTTAAGAACTTGTGTGAACCTTTAGATCATTTGCTAAGTTTAGCTTTCAAGCTTTTCTTTCAGTTCTTTTTCTCTTAAGCATTCTAAGAGCTTTCCTTTTTCTTCTTCATCTTCTTCATCTTCTTTATCCTCTCTTTACATCATCACCTCACCACCTCAACCCACCACCTTGCAACCTTGAATCATCTCCTAAGCACCTAAACACTCAACCTCAAACACAAGCCTCCTTAAAACATATCCCCTTCCTTTCTCTTCTCTTTGGCCAAAGATACCTCACCTTCTAAGGAGGAGTTGCTCTTTTCATTTCCTTTCAAAGATCAAGCTTTCCTCTTCATCACTTGATAGGGAGTTGCTTTCAAACTTTGATTTATTCAAAAATGTGCTTTACTCAAAGTTTCTCTTGGTTTCTTTTAAAGCTTTCCCTTGTTTCTCTTTTCTTTTCATTTCAACCCCTTGGCCTCTTTGTGAGCATGATGGCTTGATGATGAGTGTTTCTAGATGATGACCTTGTGTTCATCTCAAAGAAACCTCTAAAGCTTGAGTTTTGTTTTTGATCTTGCAAAGTTTTGGTTTTTCTTTCCTTTTATTTTCCTATATAGTTTTGGCCCCCATAGTTTTCACCTCAAGGTTTTTGTTAAAAATTTTAAACTGTCTCTATATTTACTTTGTATCAAGAAAATAATGTTGCTTGGTTTCTATGTCCTTAAAGTTTTGTTTTCTTTTAAAGTTTGCTTCTTTTTGAGCTTGATGATGATGTTCAAGAACCATGTGGTTCCTTTGAGAATTTGGTTCAAGAACTCTAAAGCACACTTTGTTGATGAGATAAATGTTGGGTTGATATTTTTAGTTCTCTTTAAAAGTCTCATATAAGCTCTAAGTTTAAGATAAAAAGACTTGCATCCATATTTACTTTTATGTCATCACTAAATGCTCAAGATTAAAGAATGAACTTGCATCTCCATATTTATGTTTATGCTCTCACTAAATCTCTAAGATAATAATGAGTTTGCATAGCATATTTATTTTATGTTCTCACCTCTAAATAAAGACTAAAATAAAGTGCATTGCATATTTATTTTTATGTCATAACTTAAGAGATTTAGAGCTCATAGACTTACACATTATTATCTCAAACAAAGACTTGAAAATATATGTTTCTTAGGTCATTAATTTTCAACCTTATGAGGTTTGAGTAGTTACAAATACTAAAACTTATGTTTCATAATTTTTCTAAGTTTAAATAAGCCTAAGAAATGTTTTGAACAAAGTTTTATGATTTTAAATCTTTTCAAGTCTCATTCGAAATAGCTACTGCCCTTGAAAGTATTTTGATGATTTTAGTAAGATAAAAATGTTTACTAATGAGTTTTGAAAGTTTTAAAAGGGTCCCAAGAGAAACTAGCAGCTTATGTGTTTTAAAAATGAAGTTTTATGCATTTTATGATGGAGACAATTTCGGTTCTGCCTTGCTTGCTATGCTCACTGTTTTATGCTGTTTTGATGATGATAATATGAGTATGTTCATGTATCATTGATGTTATAATTAATATGTGAAAGATAAGACAAGTTAGGAACTAGAAAAGAATTAATTTGAGATTTTTAGATCCCTTAGTAATGGATTTTTCTGGATTCTGTCCAGCAAGGTTTAAAATTAGAAATCATGGTTTATAATTAGTTTAAATGTGTAGGAATTACTCATAATTGGTTTATGACTTGATCTTGATGCCTTATAGGAGCAAACCGAACTTAGAAAGAGTCAATGTTGTGACTCCTATGTACCCGTAAAGTATGAATTATAGATTCTGCACTCTTAAGGTTTAGAAATAGTTATGATCATAGTATTGAGTGAGGAATACTTAGATATGAGCCTATAGGTACCTAAGAGCTTAAGTTATGATGATTTCCAACTTAGATTTCAAGTTAAAGGCCTTAAGGGTCAATGCATAAGACATTAAGAGATCTTTTATGCTATGAGTTCAATGATGCATGTATGATTGTTTGATGCACATGTTTTGATGATAAATGAACAATGATGAAAGGAATTATTGAGATGTTAAGTTTATCATGAGCATGAAAGTTGAATGAGAGATGTCTATGTGTTATAAGCTTGTAGCATAAAGTCAGTTTGAAGGAAATTTGGTTTCTGGCAGATTATCTTTGTCAAATTTCAAATCAAACCTAAAGGACTTGAGAATGTTTTTGAAGTATAATATGAGATTTAAAACCAGACACCAGTTCGGCCGAGCATCCCCAGGAGATTTTTATGTGACAAAGCACTAAGACATGCTTTCCTGGATGACACCAGTTCGACCGAGCACCCCCAGGGAAGACAAATCTGTGAGGGTATGAGTAGATGCAGCCTACCAAAGCGGACAAATTGCCGTGGCTAGATGCCCGCAAAGCATTTCAAAGAGGGTATATGTAACATCCCCTGCTGCTTTATGCATTGACGACTGTCCCCACAAACCAGCACGGGTCTTTTCAGCATGCTTTGTCCTCACTCGCACGCTTCCTAGGAAAACTTCCCAGGAGGTCACCCATCCCAAAATTACCCCAGGTCAAGCACGCTTAACTGTGGAGTTCTTTCAGTTTAGGCTACCGAAAAGAAGATGCATCTTATTGATATAGGTAGTACAAATCAATTCATATAAGCCCTCCTCAACTGTATAGTCCCATACCTATACCGTCTCAGGATCCCTCTCATTCGGGTGTGTAATCGGTTCATTCATGTACCCTTCTGCTTAGAGGACCTTGCGAGGAGCCGCTCCTTGTCCGTGCCCTCTTATGCACCGGCGATCACTCCTCATCCTCGTCCCCGGGCGTTACATAAATGTAACATCCCCAAATTTATAACTAAGATAAATATTAATTAGCGATAGCAAAACCAAGAGAATCTGGACAAATGTTATGAAACACAACAAATAGTCTACTTAAGTATCTCTAGAGAAAAATGCAAATAATTACGAAAATGCCATCACTTAGTGAAAATTATGAAAATGCCCTTGCTATGTAAAAGAAATTACCAAACTACCCTTGCCTTATTAAATGACAAAGATACCCTTACTCTATGAATGGAATTACAAGAATACCACTATCATTGTCTAATTACAAAAATATCCTTGTCTTAGTTAAAGAAATTACTACAACGCCATTTACACAAATCCCTAGACTTGTCTTTAGACAAGAATGAATCTAAGCCATTGGATTAAGATGATAACACAATAATTTAACCACATACATCATACACATTTCTGAATCACATACATGCACTAAAGGTTAGAAAATCTCCACTAACATGTTTGCACAAAACATGGAAACATGTTTGCACAAAACATGGAAACATGTTTGCATAAAACATGGAGCATTTTCATCCAACATGTTTGCATAAAACATGGAAACGTGTTTGCACAAAACATGGAAACGTGTTTGCACAAAACATGGAAACATGTTTGCACAAAACAAGGAGCATTTTCATCCCAAAATTCAGCCAACATGTTTCCATAAATCATGCTCCAAATGCTTTCCTTCTTCTGTTTTTTCTCTAATCTTTCCACTATAAATACTCCTCAAACTCTCTTCAATTCAAAAACTCCCTAAGTGTTCTTTCTTTCTTATTCTATCATTCTTCTTATGTTCTTCAAAGACTTCTCTTGATCCTCTAAACTTCATCCAAACACTTAAATCCTAAGTCCAAACTTTCACTAACCCTCACAAGAGTTACAATCTTTAACTCTAGTGAGAAATATTTTCTTAAGCATTCAAGTTCTAGAGCCAAGATTCAAGGAGGGTCATCCACTCCAAAGACTCTTGTTCAAAGCTTAAGGAAGAAGAGAAGGACCCTTTTAGACCCTACACAAGAGGTAGGAGCTTCATCTTTAATTGTTCAAGCATTGTTGGCTTCTAACCTTGATAGAATGCCTCAAGTTTGAGTTATTGTCAAAAGTTTTAAATGATTATTTGAAAAATATATTTTTAGAAATATGACATGTTCTATTTTGTTATGAGTACCTTTATGATGTTATCAAACTCAAATATAACTTGAAAAGATTGTCTGTGAAACCTGATTTAATAAAGGTAACTTAAGACATGAAAATGGTAGGTGCTGGAATTTCTAGTTGTTTCTGGCAGCAGGTACTTCGAAAGCTACTGTTCATAAAATATCAAGTATCTCGAAATTAAAATAATTTTACTATAAACTAGACTCATTATAGAACACTCTCCAAAAAGAATCACCCAAAACGGAGTTTTCTAGCTCAAGATATAAATTTTTAAAGTAGAGCCTAAGACTGAAACTTTAAATCTGACCTTGTAGTAGTAAAATAGATGTAACTCACTCTAGAAAAATGCAAATGGACTGATTTCAACTTTGTTGGAGAGCTAACACATATAGGAATACACCCATGTATGTTATGTATAAAGCTTTGTACCACGTAAATACAGAATGAGAAATAAATGTCGGGATAGTGTACTGTGAAAGTGCAGTTTGGAAAGGTTCTGGCTAAGGAAAGACTTGGTATTTAAGCATGTCCATTGTGACCCACCTCTCTTTCCTGGGAACCATCCTATGCATGGTTTACAGTTGATTTACACTATTCCAAAGATGTAAATGCTAAAATTTGATGAGTTAGGAATTTGGAACTACCTTTACTAAGCTGAGATAACAAGTATATAGAGAATTATAAACTTTCTTCTAAAAGATGTCAAAACTATAAATAAAAGAATCAAGTCTTGTAAAGAAAGAATTTTAAGAATTTAAGTAGAATAATAATCTTCAAGAGTTATATGAAAGTCATAATAAAAATATATAAGGAACCTATAATAATACTTTGAAGTGCATTAATGTATTAATAGAATGCTAAGAGTACAAAGAACACTAAGAGAAAAAGATAATACTAAGACATCCATTACCTCTTACGAACACTAGGAACTCAACTTGATAACTTTGGTTGGTTAATATGAATCATCTATGAAAGTGTTTACTATGAGATTTACATGATATTGTCCATGTTTTATGAAGTGATTTATAGTAATGTGAATGTATGGTGATGAATTATGAAATGATGAGGATGAATGATTGATTGCCCAGGGTTTATTGTGATTACATGATAATATGCATACATTCATTTTCCAAAAGAAATAATAAAAGTAAAGTTTGAAAAAGTAGCAATGAAAGTCTGGAAAAGTGGACTTGAGCTAAACTCACGGCTTAACCCCCTAAACCGTTGAGATCACGGCAACGGAATGAAAACCAAAAAGGTTATGGCGACGGCCATGGTATGAGCTCATTACCCTTTTAGGGTGGTCTAAGGCATTGATGCATTCATCCCGTGAGTAATTAAGAAATATGTTGATGACATAAATGAAAGATGATGATCACTAAACAAGTGAATGTTGAGGATGATTAATCATGAAATGCATGCAGCTCCTAAATGATTATTGCTTATTAGTGGTTTTACATGATATGCTTACATGTATGCTTGATGAAATACTGAATGGATATTTCTGCTAATGTTCAAGATTAGTTTAAAAGTAACTGCACTTCGGCTAATCATGTTTGTGAAAGTTTGATAATTGAATCCTTACCTGTTCACCTTTTTATAATAAACCCGAAGTGACTGGGACGACAACGATGACACTTTTAGTACAAGTAGGAATTCCTACTGAGAAATCATATATTTCTCACTCCTATGTTTATTTTCCGTTGTCGTTACCAGAGACAGACGTGTCCACCTAAAGCAACGAAGTCATAGGCGAGGAAGGAGGTAGCACGTGAAGATTTCAAACCGTTCAAGTAGGAGCATTCCGAGCTTTAGTTACATTATAGTTTGTGAGAAACAATTAGTAATAGTAGAACTTATATTGTTATTTGTAATAACTTATCAGTATGATATATGCCCTGTTGTGACTTATGTATTAAGTGATTATATTCCAATTTATGTGATAATAGTTCTACACTTAGTCTCTTATTCCGCTTATTTAATTAAGTGCGCAATGTAACTTGATTATTATCTATAAAAGCGCTATGTATTTCACTTCTCGTTACAGGCTTAAGCTTTCAAAAAATTAATTTATTTAAAGAAAAAAAAAACTTCCACTATTTTTCTAAGTTAATTTCAAAAGAAAATAAATACAAGGCAAAAGTGACAACTAATAGAATCCAAATGTGAACTTAAGCACAATGGGGTTCTATTAGGGTGTTACAGTATATCCTAAGAGAGGTGATCCCTAGCCCCCTAACCCGTACTCAAGGAGTCGGGATTATTTTTATTATGTTTCGCTTATTCAGATAATAAGCAAGAGCTAGTGACGATTAGCTGAGGTATGAGCTCATAGCCTAGATGTTTTAGGGTGGCCTTATAATGCTAAAGTACCATGATTGATGTCACAAACTTTGAGGAAAGTTCCACTAGAAAGTTATATGCCCTTTATGCCACTTGTATGCTTCTTGATATTATGATTTGCTAAGTTATTTGCTTAAAGTATTGCCATGCATTCATGCTTTGATGTGCTACATTCATGACATTAAGATGCATGCTAAAAGAAATGAACCTTGGACAATTAGTTTTATAAAACCTAATAATGAATCTTATACGCATGTACACCTTTCATAACTAAACCCAACGCTCCTGAGGATGTGAACGATATAATCATAGATAGGAAGTCCCTACTGAGATTCTTTAGTAAGATTCTCACTCCTTTTTCTTCTTTCTCTTTCTCCCGTCACATTTTTAGAGCTGGATGACGACATTCGTGGCCGTTATCGACACTCCGACATGGGAGGTGCACTTTGATTCGGACCACGGATCTTATCATTTTGAGGGACAGTGCACAGTACGAGTTTTGATGTTCATCGTACGTCTCTTCGCTCACCCTGTACAGAGTTACCACTTCTCTCCAAGGTCTCCCTATGACGACGCTATGGTTTTTGAGCATGCCTGGACGCGCGATGAGAGGTTTCTTCGGACATATACCGGAGGATCGATGCCTCGTGACTTCCAGGACTACGTGCCCCGGTCTCCCGGTTCGGAGGACGATCCTTCTGAGGAACCACTGTAACATCCCCACATTTATAACTAAGATAAATATTAATCTTAATTGGCGATAGCAAAACCAAGAGAATCTGGATAAATGTTATGAAACACAACAAATAGACTACTTAAGTATGTCTAGAGAAAAATGCAAAGAATTACGAAAATGCCATCACTTAGTGGAAATTATGAAAATGCCCTTAATATGTAAAGGAAATTACCAAACTACCTTTGCCTTATTAAATGACGAAGATACCGTTACTCTATGAATGGAATTACAAGAATACCACTATCATTGTCTAATTACAAAAATATCCTTGTCTTAGTTAAAGAAATTACTACAATGCCATTTGCACAAATCCCTAGACTTGTCTTTAGACAAGAATGAATCTAAGTCATTGGATTAAGATGATAAGACAATAATTTAACCACATACATCATACACATTTTTGAAATCACATACATGCATTAAAGGTTAGAAAATCTCCACTAACATCTTTGCACAAAACATGGAGCATTTTCATCCAACATGTTTGCATAAAACATGGAAACATGTTTGCACAAAACAAGGAGCATTTTCATCCCAAAAATTCAGCCAACATGTTTCCATAAATCATGCTCCAAATGCTTTCCTTCTTCTATTTTTTCTCTAATCTTTCCACTATAAATACTCCTCAAACTCTCTTCAATTCAGAAACTCCCTAAGTGTTCTTTGTTTCTTATTCTTCTTATGTTCTTCAAAGACTTCTCTTGATCCTCTAAACTTCATCCAAATACTTAAATCCTAAGTCCAAACTTTCACTAGCCCTCACAAGAGTTACAATCTTTAACTCTAGTGAGAAATATTTTCTTAAGCACTCAAGTTCTAGAGCCAAGATTCAAGGAGGGTCATCCACTCCAAAGACTCTTGTTCAAAGCTTAAGGAAGAAGAGAAGGACCCCTTTTAGACCCTACACAAGAAGTAGGAGTTTCTTCTTTATTTGTTCAAGTATTGTTGGATTCTAACTTTGCTCATGGATAGAATGCCTCAAACTTGAGTTATTGTCAAAAGTTTTGAATAATTATATTTTTAGAAAACACAACATGTTCTATCCTGCTATGAGTACTTTTATGATGTTATCAAACTCAAATATAACTTAAAAGATTGTATGAGAAACTTGAGTTAATAAAGATAACTTAAGACATGAACATGGTAGGTGCTGGAATTTCTAGTTATTTCTGGCAGTAGTTACTTCGAAAATTAGTATTCATAAAATATGAATGATCTCGAAATGAAATTATTTTTATTATAAACTAGACTCATTGTAGAACACTCTCCAAAAAGAATCACCTAAAATGGAGTTTCCTAGCCCAAGATATAAATTTTTAAAGTAGAGCCTAAGACTGAAACTCTTAATCTGACCTTGTAGTAGTAAAATAGGTGTAACTCACTCTAGAAAAATGCAAATGGACTGATTTCAACTTTGTGGAAAAGCTAACACATCTAAAAACACACTTATGTATGCTATGCATAAAGTTTTACACCACAAAAATACAGAATGAGAGATATATTTTCGGGACAGTGTGCTAAGAAAGTCTTGAAGGTAGCATGATACTGTGAGAATGCAATTTGGAAAGGTTCTGGCTAAGGAAAGACTTGGTATTTAAGCGTGTCCATTGTGACCCACCTCTCTTTCCTGGGAATCCTACTATGCACAATTTACAGTTAATGATTGACTGTGCCATGATTTATTAATGTGCATACATTCATGTTTCAAATGAAATAATAAATAGACCAACTCACTGCTTAATCCTCTTTGAGGATTAAGGTATTGATGATTTCACTCAGTGAGAATAAAAGTAAAACCTGAAAAAGTAGCAATGATAGTCTGGAAAAGTGGACTTGAGCTAAACTCACGGCTTAACCCCCTAAACCGTTGAGATCATGGCAACGGAAAGAAAACCAAAAGGTTGTGGCGACGGCCACGGTATGAGCTCATTACCCTTTAGGGTGGTCTAAGGCATTAATGCATTCATCCCGTGAGTAATTAAGAAATATGTTGATGAAATAAATGAAAGATGATGATCACTAAACAAGTGAATGTTGAGGATGAGTAATCATGAAATGCATGTAGCTCCTAAATGATTATTGCTTATTAGTGGTTTTACATGATATGCTTATATGTATGCTTGATGAAATACTGAATGGATATTTCTGCTAATGTTCAAGATTAGTTTAAAAGTAACTGCACTTCGGCTAATCACATTTGTGAAAGTTTGATAATTGAATCCTTACCTGTTCACCTTTTTATAATAAACCCGAAGTGACTGGGACGACAACGATGACATTTTTAGTACAAGTAGGAACTCCTACTGAGAAATCATGTATTTCTCACTCCTATGTTTATTTTCCGTTGTCATTACCAGAGACAGACGTGTCCACCTAAAGCAACGAAGCTGTAGCTGAGGAAGGAGGTAGCGCGTGAAGATTTTGAACCTTTCAAGTAGGAGCATTCCGAGCTTTAGTTACATTATAGTTTGTGAGAAACAATTAGTAATAGTAGAACTTATATTGTTATTTATAATAACTTATCAGTATAATATATGCCCTGTTGTGACTTATGTATTAAGTGATTATATTCCAGTTTATGTCATAATAGTTCTACACTTAGTCTCTTATTCCGCTTATTTAATTAAGTGTGCAATGTAACTTGATTATTATCTATAAAAGCGCTATGTATTTCACTTCTCGTTACAGGCTTAAGTTTTCAAAAAATTAATTTATTTAAAGAAAAAAAAACTTCCACTATTTTTCTAAGTTAATTTCAAAAGAAAATAAATGCAAGGCATAAGTGAAAACTAATAGAATCCAAATGTGAACTTAAACATAGTGGGGTTCTATTAGGGTGTTACAACCACTGACGCACATGTACAACAAGAGCTCCGCTCCCACTCCCTAGTTTGTGAGAGGAGGGAGCGAGGAGACCGTTATGCAGCAGAGGTTAGCTAGGCGAGCCGAGATGCGCCCCAGTCGAGGAGCTCATGTACAGCCACCACGTGTGCCTACTGCTGCCACACTGCGTCAGTGGATCGGTTATACCCCGCCTTGTCCCGAGTTCCAGTAGCTGATGTCTTAGGGGAGGTCTAGTGCACACACTCACTCAGAGTTAGGATAAACCTTCTTTTGTCTTGAGGTTATCCACTTTAGGTGCACTCGGGTAGTTGTGGTTTGTTTATGTTTTCCTTGCATTTATATTTTGGTTGTATTTCCTTTCCATGTATTGTAAGCTTAGCCCAATTCCATAAGGGCGTGACTATATGTAAACCTAGTTATGATATTAATGAAGTGTTTTCCTATGTTGTGTTATTCACTGTTCCATTGCTACGTGCTCATTTACTGTGTTCTTCATCACTTGTGGTCTATGCTTTACTTGACTTGTTATTGTGCTTTACATTTGTAACACCCTAATAGAACCCCACTGTGCTTAAGTTCACATTTGGATTCTATTAGTTGTCACTTATGCCTTGCATTTATTTTCTTTTGAAATTAACTTAGAAAAATAGTGGAAGTTTTTTTTTCTTTAAATAAATTAATTTTTTGAAAGCTTAAGCCTGTAATGAGAAGTGAAATACATAGCGCTTTTATAGATAATAATCAAGTTACATTGCGCACTTAATTAAATAAGCGGAATAAGAGACTAAGTGTAGAACTATTATCACATAAACTGGAATATAATCACTTAATACATAAGTCACAACAGGGCATATATCATACTGATAAGTTATTACAAATAACAATATAAGTTCTACTATTACTAATTGTTTCTCACAAACTATAATGTAACTAAAGCTCGGAATGCTCCTACTTGAAAGGTTTGGAATCTTCACGTGCTACCTCCTTCCTCAGCTACAGCTTCGTTGCTTTAGGTGGACACGTCTGTCTCTGGTAACGACAACGGAAAATAAACATAGGAGTGAGAAATACATGATTTCTCAGTAGGAGTTCCTACTTGTACTAAAAGTGTCATCGTTGTCGTCCCAGTCACTTCGGGTTTATTATAAAAAGGTGAACAGGTAAGGATTCAATTATCAAACTTTCACAAACGTGATTAGCCAAAGTGTAGTTACTTTTAAACTAATCTTGAACATTAGCAGAAATATCCATTCAGTATTTCATCAAGCATACATATAAGCATATCATGTAAAACCACTAATAAGCAATAATCATTTAGGAGCTGCATGCATTTCATGATTACTCATCCTCAACATTCACTTGTTTAGTGATCATCATCTTTCATTTATTTCATAAACATATTTCTTAATTACTCACGGGATGAATGCATCAATGCCTTAGACCATCCTAAAAGGGTAATGAGCTCATACCGTGGCCGTCGCCACAACCTTTTGGTTTTCTTTCTGTTGCCATGATCTCAACGATTTAGGGGGTTAAGCCGTGAGTTTAGCTCAAGTCCACTTTTCCAGACTATCATTGCTACTTTTTCAGGTTTTACTTTTATTCTCATTGAGTGAAATCATCAATACCTTAAGCAGTGAGTTGGTCTATTTATTATTTCATTTGAAACATGAATGTATGCACATTAATAAATCATGGTACAGTCAATCATTTTATCATTATCATTTCATATCTCATCAATACATTCACATTTCTGTATATCACTTCATGTAACATAGACAATATCATGTAAATCTCATAGTAACATTCTCATAGATAATTCATATTAAGCAACATAAGTTATCAAGTTAGGTCTCTAGTGTTCCTAATAGGTTATGGATATCTTAGTATTATCTTTTTCTCTTAGTCTTCTTTGTACTCTTAGTATTTCCATTAATACATTAATACCCTTTAAGATATTTTTAGAGGTTCTTTATATATTTTTATTATGACTTTTATATATATCTCCTGAGATTATTATTCTACTTAAATCCTTAAAATTATCTCTTTACAAGACTTGAATATTTTATTTAGAGTTCTGACATCTTTTAGAATAAAATTTGTAGCACTAACATCTTAGATTAGTGTAAATCAACTATAAATTATGCATAGTAGGATTCCCAAGAAATAGAGGTGGGTCACAATGGACACGCTTAAATACCAAGTCTTTCCTTAGCCAGAACCTTTGCAAATTGCACTCTCACAGTATCACGCTATCTTCAAGACTTTCTCAGCACACTGTCTCGAAAATATATCTCTCATTCTGTATTTTTGTGGTGTAAAAGTTTATGCATAGCAAGTGTGTTTTTAGATGTGTTAGCTTTTCCACAAAGTTGAAATCAGTCCATTTGCATTTTTCTAGAGTGAGTTACACCTATTTTACTACTACAAGGTCAGATTAAGAGTTTCAGTCTTAGGCTCTACTTTAAAAATTTATATCTTGGGCTGGGAAACTCCATTTTAGGTGATTCTTTTTGGAGAGTGTTCTACAATGAGTCTAGTTTATAATAAAAATATTTTCATTTCGAGATCCTTGATACTTTATGAAAACTAATTTTTGAAGTAACTACTGCCAGAAATAACTAGAAATTCCAGCACCTGTCATGTTCATGTCTTAAGTTATCTTTATTAACTCAAGTTTCACATACAATCTTTTAAGTTATATTTGAGTTTGATAACATCATAAAAGTACTCATAGCAGAATAGAACATGTTGTGTTTTCTAAAAATATAATTATTCAAAACTTTTGACAATAACTCAAGTTTGAGGCATTCTATCCATGAGCAAAGTTAGAAGCCAACAATACTTGAACAAATAAAGAAGAAACTCCTACCTCTTGTGTAGGGTCTAAAAAGGGTCCTTCTCTTCTTGCTTAAGCTTTGAACAAGAGTCTTTGGAGTGGATGACCCTCCTTGAATCTTGGCTCTAGAACTTGAGTGCTTAAGAAAATATTTCTCACTAGAGTTAAAGATTGTAATTCTTGT
Source organism: Dalbergia cultrata (assembly GCA_031216105.1). Taxonomy (NCBI): domain Eukaryota; kingdom Viridiplantae; phylum Streptophyta; class Magnoliopsida; order Fabales; family Fabaceae; genus Dalbergia; species Dalbergia cultrata. The sequence goes on along the minus strand of CM062346.1, from coordinate 38,399,925 downwards.
GAGGGCTAGTGAAAGTTTGGACTTAGGATTTAAGTGTTTGGATGAAGTTTAGAGGATCAAGAGAAGTCTTTGAAGAACATAAGAAGAATGATAGAATAAGAAAGAAAGAACACTTAGGGAGTTTCTGAATTGAAGAGAGTTTGAGGAGTATTTATAATGGAAAGATTAGAGAAAAAACAGAAGAAGGAAAGCACTTGGAGCATGATTTATGGAAACATGCTGGCTAAATTTTGGGATGAAAATGCTCCTTGTTTTGTGCAAACATGTTTCCATGTTTTATGCAAACATGTTGGATGAAAATGCTCCATGTTTTGTGCAAAGATGTTAGTGGAGATTTTCTAACCTTTAGTGTATGTATGTGATTCAGAAATGTGTATGATGTATGTGGTTAAATTATTGTGTAATAATCTTAATCCAATGGCTTAGATTCATTCTTGTCTAAAGACAAGTCTAGGGATTTGTGCAAATGGCATTGTAGTAATTTCTTTAACTAAGACAAGGATATTTTTGTAATTAGACAATGATAGTGGTATTCTTGTAATTCCATTCATAGAGTAAGGGTATATTTGTCATTTAATAAGGCAAGGGTAGTTTGGTAATTTCCTTTACATAGCAAGGGCATTTTCGTAATTTCCACTAAGTGATGGCATTTTCGTAATTCTTTGCATTTTTCTCTAGACATACTTAAGTAGTCTATTTGTTATGTTTCATAACATTTGTCCATATTCTCTTGGTTTTGCTATCGCTAATTAAGATTAATATTTATCTTAGTTATAAATTTGGGGATGTTACAACATTCCTATCTTACGATGAACACGGCTCTCACTTTGGTTTTATATACTCCAAAAAAAAAAAATTACCCGTAATTTCCACTAAGTATTTTATTAAAAGGATGAGATTAAGAGGTAATAACCTAATGATTAACCTAATGTGTTCTAGAGTATTGGGTTAAAAATTAGGGTGTTACACATCATACTTGAATTAACAATCATCATTGCATCAAAGAACCTATAGTGTTTGATGCTTTGACACTTAGGGCTTTAAACTTGAAATCTAAGTTCTCTAGCATCCGATCTTAACCTCTTATGCACCTATAGGTTCACAATTAATTATTCTCACTAATTATCATGATCATAACCTATTCTAAACATCATTAGTGCAGAATCTATATTTTACAAATTACGGGTACCTAGGAGTCACAACTTTGACCCTTTCTAAGTTCCATCTTCTCCTAAACTACTAAGATCAATTCCTAAACCAATTATGAGGGATTCCTACACATATACACTAATTATAAACCATTATTTCTAATATTAACCATGCTGAAACAGAATCCTCAATCCTTGTTTCTAAGGGTCCTAGAAGTCTCATTTTAATTCTTTTCTAGTTCCTAACTTATCTTAGCTTCCTCAAATTAATTCTACTATCAATTATACATGAATACACTCATTCTAACACAATAAAATCATCATCATACAATGAGCAAAATAAACAAGGCAAAACCGAAAGCATCATCATCATATTATACATAGAGCTTCATTTCTAACACGTATAGACTTGCTAGTTTCTCTTGGAACCTTTTTAGAACTTCTAAAACTCATTGGAAAAAAATTTATTTCAATAAAAATCATCATAAAATAAATAAAGGCAGTAGCTATTTTAAATCCTTCATAGTTTTCATTTAAAACATAAAATCATACTTGAAGCATCCGTTGAGTTCATCTAAGCTTAAGAAAATCATAAAGCATAGGTTATTGGCACTTGTGACTAGATGAAACTTACACCAAGCTCATCATCATCAGAAGGCTGAGTTTTGCATTCAAAGGAATGCTTCCATATCCAACTTTTCCTTGAGATAACAAGGGACAAGTCTTTAGCTATAATATTTTAAGGTGATAACAAGAATATAAACATGTTATGCACTTCATTTTATCTTTATTAGAAAAGTAAAGTGAGGGCTTAAAATAAATATGAGATGCAACTCATTTTTATCTTTAAGATTAGGTGATGACTTGAAAAGTAAACATGGAATGCAAAACTTGAAATTAATCATGATAATGCAAGTTCATTTCTTTATTCTTGAGAGCTTAGTGATGACATAGAAAAGTAAATATGCTATGCAAGGCATAAATTTAAACATGAATGCTAGTCCATTTTTATATATCATTAGAGCTCATACAAGACTTTAAAGAATCAACATCTCAATCCCAAACTCAATATCACCAAGATAAAGTAAGCTCTAGAGTCCTAAGAACCAAGGCTTCAAAGAAAACTCATGGTTCTTTGAACATCATCATCAAGCTCAAGGGAATGGATTCAAGAAAACAAAACTAAAAAGAAAAAAAAAGAAAGAAAGGAATCGAAACTATAAAGAAAAGGAAAATACACCACATTCTTTATTATATACCCAAAACCCCTATCTAGCGTAAACTCTAGAATGTGCCGACCAACTTTAAGGTTGACAAGGGTAGGCTTTGGGCTTTTTTAAATCCTTACAATTATTTTCTTAAGGTAAAACCACTAGTGAGCTAAGTAATATAGATAAAACTTGAAGAAAGAAAGACTCAAGCTTTAGAAGTCTCATTGAGATGAACACAAAGTCATCATCTAGAGACACTCATCATCAAACTATCATGAAGAGTAAATAAGGCCTTGAAGGCTGAAATTGAAAAGGAAAAACCAAGAGGAAACCGAAAATGAACAACAAAGAAAATTCATAGAATCAACACTTTCTTTCAAGAACAAAGCATATTTGAGACAAAGAAATAATTAGAACAACTCCCTACCAAGTGATATTCTTTTTGGAAGGACAAGAGAGCTTGATCTAGCAAGGAATGAGAAGAAAAACTCTTCTCTAGGAGATGATGATGATTTGACTAAATGGAGGGAAAAGGAAAGGAGATATGTTTTCGGGGAGCTTGTGTTTGGGAAAGGGTGTTTTAGTGTTTGGATGGTGGTTTGTTGTGGTTATATGGTGGCTTGAGGTTGAGATGTGGTGGCTTAAGGAGGAGGATGAGGAAGATGAAGAAGAAGAAAGCTCTTTGAAACTTTGAGATAAAAGAAAGAACTTTACAAGAATGCTTGAAACTTAAACTTGACAAATGATCCAAAGGTTTTTTCAAGTTCCTTAGCCTATGTATTTATAGAAAACAAAAACAATGAAGGTTCATGGAGGGGGAGTGGCCATGTGGTTTCATGGGGGGCGAGAGAAAATATCTCTTTGTTGTGGTCATTCAAGGCATGGTTGAAAGTATGGTGAGTATGGGTTCAAGCATGGCTCAAGGTAAGGTCTAAGCATGGTGCAAGCATGGCTTTGGAGTACAAGATAAATTCAACATGTGGGAAATGAGGGGGAGGAGTGGCGCTGGTTCTTCAAGCCATGTGGGGGAAAGATTTGTTCTTCTAATTGTGTGCTAATGATGTGTTTAGGTGTAGCTTAAGTTAAGCTTAAGATTAAGAATTGCTAAGTGGGTGTTTAGGTAACCAAGAAGGTAACTAAGGATCTCAAGATATGATTAGGGAGTGCTCATGCATTATTAGAGGGATTTAAACTCATTTTAATGTATAAACAATTGTATACACAATTCCTTAATTTTAAGGAATTGGAGAGAGAAAACACTATTCAAGATTCCAAGACTAGGAATCTTAAATTTAAAAAGAGGTTTAGGTTTAAATCTAAGCAATTTAGGTTCTAATTAACTTTAATAAATTATTTTGACTCTAGATTAATTATGGAAATTAATTAATCTTCGATTAAAGCCTAATATTGCTTAGGTTTGCTCAATTGCATCATTAAGCTCAAAAATACTATGCTAGGGGCAAAATCATAATTTTGCACAAAAACTGCCCGGGACCACCGAGACTTAAACAAATGTTGCAAAACACATAAAAACATCATTTAAAAGCATCTGGAGAAGTTTCAGGCTCATACGATGTAACACCCTAAATCTTAACCTAAGACTACTAGTATGTACTTAGGTTAATCTTTAGAATATTACCTCTTGGTCTCATCTTTTACTTAGAAAATACTTAGCGGAAATACGGGTAAAATTTTTCCTTTTTGGGATTAAAATCAAAGTGAGAGCCACGCACGAATCTTTAAGAGGAAGCATAACGAAACATATAAGCAAGCATAAAGAAACACACCATATCATGGGAACATCAACTGAACATAGATATATGTATATAATGTGCCTACCCAAAGGGCAGGACTATTTGATACATCAGGGAACAGAATACAACTGAAGAACGAATACACGGAAATCATAAAAAGCAAATACAAGAGAAACAACACCCATACCCATGTGCACCTAGAGTAGACAACCTCATATACAAAAGAAGGTTTGTCCTCAACTATGTGGCGTGTGTGCACTAACTGCTACCTCTCCTATGTCTACTCCTGCTGGTCCGAGTACTGTGGGGTCCAGTCGATCCACTGACGAATCTCGGTGGGAGTGGTCGAGCGCATACTCTGGGTAGTCGCGTACCGCTGATGTCTCGGGCTCCATGCGGAGAATCTGCTCATCGCGGGGTCTAGCTCGCTCAAAAATCCCGTTATGACCGATGAAGCGATCGGGGTAAAACGGTAACTCAGGACTGGATGCGCGAAGGGTCGTCCCATAAACATGAACACTCTAACCGTGCAGCGACCCTCAAAATGGTATGACCCGAGTGCCGGGTCATGGTGCAGCTCCCATACCGGGGTGTCGATGAAGAGTACGAATGTCGCCATCTGAAAATATGATGGAAGAAAAGAGAGAGGGAATGAGAATCTTTCTAAAAGAATTCTCAGTAGGGTTATCCCTACCTAGGTGACATCGTCACATCCTCAGGAACCTTGGGTTTATTTATAAAAGGTGTGCATGCATATAAATTCCTTTTAAGTTAGTTTTCTAAAGTGTTATTTATCCAAGGTCCGTCATATTTTACAATGCGTCTTATAACTAAGTATGAAATATACTAATGATATGAATGCATCATAAAGGTGTACCAAACAATAGAATAACTAAGAAACATTATAACATTGGCATAGGTATAATATATGTGACATTGTAAACTTTAACTTTCATCTCATGGGGCCGCCCTAAAACATCTCTAGGTTATGAGCTCATACCTTAACTAGTCGTCACTAGTTCTTACTTATCCTATGATAAGCGTACATATACATAATCCCGACTTAATAGTACGGGCTAGGGGGCAATTAAGGATCACCTCTCTTAGGGTCATTTTCTCTTTGAAACGCTCTACTAGCAACTAGTGCATCGTAGTATTGTCCGCTTTGGCAAGCTCTATGTCAATACCCTCACGGATTTGTTTTCTTGGGGGTGCTCGGCTAAATCGGTGTCACCCAAGAAGGCGTCTCAGTGTTGTGTCACATTTAAGTTCTCATAAAGTGTTAATTCATAGATTATTTATTACATAAATCTTTTTCATAGAATATTCATCATCACATGAAACTTCTTCATAGTGTATACATAAAACTATAGCATATACATTATCACATAATCACACCTTAGACAATCATTCATACAAACTCCCAAGCTTATTATGTTATGAACCTATAGTATGTTATGCTTTGGTTCTTTTGAGTCTTAAACTTGTAAACTAATTGTTCTAGTATTATTCTTAACCTCTCACACACCTATAGGTTCACAACTAATACGTTTTACTAATTTTTATGCTCAATGACCTATCCAAACAGCACTATGCAGATTTAGACAGCTTTATATTTGTGTGATTACGGGGTTCTAGAAATTACGGTTTAGACCATTAAAGTCTTTAACTCACATTCTAAGTTATTGATCATCAAAACCTAGTCTCTTGGGAACCTATGAGGTTATAACTAAGTATTTCTCACCTCACACTATGGTCAAGAACATCTCTAAATCTCATGGATGCAGAATTTGAAATCCTAACTTTATGGGTACCTAGAAGTCACAACAATGACCCTTTCTAAGTTTAGTTTGCTCCTAAGGCTTCAAGATTAAGTCCTAAACCAATTATGAGTCATTCCTACACATTTAAACTAATTTAAAACCATGATTATTAAATCTAAACTTTGCTGGACAGAATCCAGAAAATTACATAATTAAAGGATCTAGAACTCTCAAATTAATTCTTTTCTAGTTCCTAACTTATCCTATCTTTCACATGTGAGTCTTAACATTATTTTTACTCAAACATAGGCACATTATCATCATTAAAACGGCACATACAGTGGCAGTAAAGAGCAAGGAAGAACCGAAAATATACTTCTCCACAAAAGGCATAAAACATAATTTCTAAAGCTCATAAAATACTAGTTTCTCTTGGAACTCTTTTAAACTTTCGAAACTCATTTATAAACATTTTTAACATCTAAAATCATAAGAGTATTTAAGAGAGCAGTGACCAATTTATCTTTATCTCAAGAGGTCCTAAATTCATAAAACTTAGTTCTATGCATTCCTTAAACTCATGTAAGCTTGGAAAAATTATAAAACATAGTCTCAAATACTTAGAAACTTCAAGACCTCTTGGGGTCGAAATATGAACCAAGGAAAATACATATTGTTAGACCTTTGTTAAGACAACAATGGGCAAGTCTTTGAGCTCTAGGTTCATTTAGGTGATGACATAAAAATAAACATGCTTATGCACTTATTTTAGGTTCCATTAGAAAGTAAAGTGATATCACAAAGTAAATATGAATGCAACTCCTTATTATCTTGGTTTTAAGTGAGAACTTGAAATATAAACATGATAATGCATAGCTTGAAATATAAACATGACAATGCAAGGTTCACTTATTATCTTGAAACTTAGTGATAGCAAGGAAGTAAACATGATATGTAAAGCATAAAGTAAACATGATGCAAGGTTCATTTTATGGTTAACTAGAGCTCATTCAAGACTTTAACAAGATAACAACCCAATACAATATCTCAAAGATCACAACACAAAAACCGAAAGTCATATAAAAAAGAAAGAAAGTGAAACTACGTCAAGTTCTTAATTAAATACCCAAAACCCCTATCTAGAGAAAAATCTCTAGAACGTGCCGACCAACTTTAAGGTTGACAAGGGTAGGCTTGGGCTTTTAGAAATCCTTAGATTAATTTTCTTAAGTTGAAAAACCATGTGAGCTAGATATCATATAGATGAAGTTACAAGAAAAGGAAAACTCAAGCTTTAGAGGTTTCTTTGAGATGAACACAATGCCATCATCTAGAAACTCTCATCATCAAGCTATCATGCTCATAATAGGGCCTAGAGGCCGAAATGAAAAGAAAAGGAAAAACAAAGGAAAGTTCAAAAAGAATCCAAGAGGAAACTAGAGAAAAACACTTTCTTGAGCAAAACAAAGTTTGGAAACAAATCCCTACCTTGTGATGAAGGTAAAAGCTTGGACTTGAAGATGGAAATGAGATGAGTAACACCTCCTAGGATGGTGGTGATGATTCGGCCAAAGAGGAATGAAAAGAAAGGAAATGTGTTTTGGGTGAAGTTGTGTTTGAGGCGTGGTGTTTGAGAGGTTTGATGATGGTTCAAGGCTTTGGGGTGGTGTTTGATGGTTAAGAGATGATGATGAAAAGAAAGGAAGAATACTCTTGAAACTTTGAGAGAAAAGAAAGAACTAGCAAGACAACTCTAAAACTCTAAACTTAGCAAATGCTTCAAGGTGCAACAAGGCTATCACAAGCATCCTATTTATAGAAAAACAAAGCCATGCAGGAGTGAGGGGAGAGGGCTGGCCGTGTGGTTTAAGAGAGAAAGGAAGAGAAAATATCTCTTTGATGGTGTCATAAAAGCATGGTTTGTAGGATGGAGTGTATGATACAAAGCATGGGTTTAGGCATGGGCTTTTTGAGTGAGTTTCTCTTTTAATTGTGAATGAATTTAGGCTTCTAGAATGAGACATGGCTGGAACATTTTCAGCCACAAATAAATGAGGGAAATAATTTATTTTGCTTGGTTATTCATTAGGAAAAGCAAGCTTGATTGAAACTATGACAAGGCATGACATATATGGTGATTTGAGGTGATTTTCCTATAAGTTTTAAATGAAATAAATTATGAAAATGGGCGATGAGGGTGGCGGAAATCTGACCAGAAATGGGGGGAAGAGAAGTCTTCTAGATGTTGTCCTTGGATGCATGGATGAAAGCATGGTTTGTATGACTCAAAGTATTGTTTGTGTAAGATCAAAGCATGGCTCTTTGAGTGAGAAAAATGCACACAGGAGGTGCACATGGGAGGGCATGGCTTCGGCCAAAATTCAGACAGCATAGGGGAGGATTTATCTTCCATGTAATTGGGTTCTAATGATAGGATTAAGTGTAGGTTAGCTTAGGTACAAGGTTAGGAGTAATTAAGCTTAAGTTTAGGTAACTAAGAATGTGTATTAGGAATTTTATGACAAGGTTAGGAGTGCTCATACATCATTAAAGAATTTTAAACTCATTTATGAATAAACAATGTGTAACACAATTCCATGATTTAAGGAATTGGAGAAAGGAAACACTATTCAAGATTCTATGAATAGGTGTCTTGAAATTAAAATATGATTTTAGGTTGTAATTAAGCACTTTTTGGTCCTAATCAACTTTAATAAATTATTTTGACTCAAGATTAATTAAGAAAATTAATTAACCTTCGATTGGAGCCTAATATTGCTTAGGTTTGCTTAATCACGCGATTAAGCGTAAAAACACGAAACTATGGGCAAAACTGTAATTTTGCACTAATTTTGCCTGGGGCTTCAAAAATTAAAACTGAGGTCATAGAATACGTAAAAACACCTTTTAAAATCATCTGGAGAAGTTTCGGGTTCATCCGGCACTTGCAAACGGGTAAAACACCGCAGGAGCGTTTTGGTCATTTTGACCCGAAAACTCGAAAAACGAGATTTTCGATCCCGGGAAGGTACACAGGTCATCTAATCCCCTTTCAACATCGAGTTTGCCCTTCGAGTACTGCCAAACCGGCTTTCCTCGAATTCCGGGCTAAAAATGACCTTAGGGGCATTTTGGTCATTTTCACTCTAATAGAAAAATCGGGGCGTTACATACGGCACTTGTACCCGCATCACAATGCTATAGGGGGATTTTAGTCATTTTGACCCGAAACCTCATAAAATGAGGTTTTTGTTCCCGAAACCATTCAAAATCCATCTAATCCCCTTCAAACATTGAGTTGGCCCTTCGAGGATTGCTGGGTTGGCTATCCTCAAATTCTGGATAGAAAATGACCTCAGGGGCATTTTGGTCATTTTCACTCAGAAAGATCAGGGCATTACAATGGTGATTTTAATACCTTGATTGTATGTATAAATTATGTTAATGAGCATAGCATATGCACTAGCTGAGCCCGGTCCATAATTCCAGCATACTGGGTAGAAGCATGCTTAGTTTCCAATAGAAATAATGATGACATATGCTGAAGGATACATGAAAATAAGTGGTGATTTTGTGAATTGAACGACATGCTATGTTTATGTTTGAATTATTGAGATGCATGGTATATGTGATTACATGGCCTAAAGCAAATTTGGGGAAATCCGGTTTTTAGCCGTTATGCTGCTGGATTTCTGCCAAGTTTGCAAATCTAGATAAAGGATGAGAATTTCCAAACATGAATCACCACATGATGTGCTATGAATGATGAATGTATTTATGGATTATGATTGCATCTCTAAATAACATGCTAAGTTTTAAAGGTGACATAAGTTTCATGGAGATGATCCTCTAGACTCCCTGAATTAAAGGTCGTGAGAGGTGATCCAATAAGGAAATGATCCTTTGGACTCCCTGAATTAAAGGTTATGAAAGGTGATCCTTGCCCCCTATCCCATACTTTAAATATCGGCTGTTAAACTTATCATAGGATAAGTAACTTAACATAGGGTAAGCAGAAACTAGTGGCGACTAGTTAAGTATGAGCTCATAACCTATAACTCTCACAGGCGAGAATAATAGGGTGGCCTCAAAGAGAGAAAAGAATAAATTAAGTCACCTTAAATATAAATGAAAGACATACATGAAATGCTTACTATGTTTACTACTTACGTCTCTATGTAATATGTTGCACCTTGTATTGCCATGCATTACATAATGAGGTATGATGCATTCATAACATCAAGAATCATGTTGAAAGACACGAACCTTGAACAAATAGGTTTGAAACTTAATAAATGAACCTTATGCATGCTCACTGTAACACCCTAAATCTTAACCTAAGACTACTAGTATGTACTTAGGTTAATCTTTAGAATATTACCTCTTGGTCTCATCTTTTACTTAGAAAATACTTAGCGGAAATATGGGTAAAATTTTTCCTTTTTGGGATTAAAATCAAAGTGAGAGCCACGCACGAATCTTTAAAAGGAAGCATAACGAAACATATAAGCAAAGCATAAAGAAACACAGCATATCATGGAAACATCAACTGAATCATAGATATATATATATAACGTGCTTACCCAAAGGGGCAGAACTATTTGATACATCGGGAAACAGAATACAACTGAAGAACAAATACAAGGAAATCATAAAAGTAAATACAAGAAAAACAACACCCATACCCATGTGCACCTAGAGTAGACAACCTCATATACAAAAGAAGGTTTGTCCTCAACTATGTGGCGTGTGTGCACTAATTGCTACCCCTCCTATGTCTACTCCTGTTTGGTGCAGTCTTTGTGGGGTCGAGTCGATCCACTAACGAATCTCGGCGGGAGTGGTCGAGCGCATCATCGGGGCATGTCCACCGCGGCGAGGGTGCATAGATGGCTGACGAGCCAACCTCGGCTGGACCATCGTCTCCTCACTCCCAGCCCTCATCGGTGGGGGAGCGGACCGAGCTCCAACTGTACATGTGTGATGGCGGGTCCTCGGATGGGTCCGTCTCCGAGTACTGGGTACGAGGCACATACTCTGGGTAGTCGCGTACCGCTGATCCCTCAGGCTGCATGCGGAGAATCTGCTCATCACGTGGTCTAGCTCGCTCAAAAATCCCGTTATGATGATAAAGAGCGATCGAGTAAAACAAGAATCTCGGGATCGATGCGAAGGGTCGTCCCATAAACATGAACACTCTAACTGTGCAGCGACCCTCAAAATGGTATGACCCGAGTGCCGGGTCATGGTGCAGCTCCCATACCGGGGTGTCGATGAAGAGTACGAATGTCGCCATCTGAAGATATGACGGAAGAAAAGAGAGAGGGAATGAGAATCTTTCTAAAAGAATTCTCAGTAGGGTTATCCCTACCTAGGTGACATCGTCACATCCTCAGGAACCTTGGGTTTTATTTCTAAAAAGGTGTGCATGCATATAAACTTCTTTTGAGTTAGTTTTCTAATGTATTTATTTATCCAAGGTCCGTCATATTTTACAATGCGTCTTATAACTAAGCATGAAATATACTAATGATATGAATGCATCATAAAGGTGTACCAAACAATAGAATAACTAAGAAACATTATAACATTGGCATAGGTATAATATATGTGACATTGTAAACTTTAACTTTCATCTCATGGGGCCGCCCTAAAACATCTCTAGGTTATGAGCTCATACCTTAACTAGTCGTCACTAGTTCTTACTTATCCTATGATAAGCGTAACATACATAATTCCCGACTTAAAGTACGGGCTAGGGGGCAAATTAAGGATCACCTCTCTTAGGGTCATTTCCTCTTTGAAACGCTCTACTAGCAACTAGTGCATCGTAGTATTGTCCGCTTTGGCAAGCTCTATGTCAATACCCTCACAGATTTTTTTTCTTAGGGGTGCTCGGCTAAACCGGTGTCACCCAAGAAGGCGTCTCAGTGTTGTGTCACATTTAAGTTGTCATAAAGTGTTAATTCATAGATACATCATTATTCATTACATAAACCTTTTTCATAGCATATACATCATCACATGAAACTTCTTCATAGTGTATACATAAAACTATAGCATATACATTATCACATAATCACACCTTAGACAATCATACATACAAACTCCCAAGCTTATTATGTTATAAACCTATAGTATGTTATGTTTTGGTTCTTTTGAGTTTTAAACTTGTAAACTAATTGTTCTAGTATTATTCTTAACCTCTCACACACCTATAGGTTCACAACTAATAGGTTTTACTAATTTTTATGCTCAAGGACCTATCCAAACAGCACTATGCAGATTTAGACAGCTTTATATTTATGTGATTACGGGGTTCTAGAAATTACGGTTTAGACCCTTAAAGACTTTAACTCACATTCTAAGTTATTGATCATCAAAACCTAGTCTCTTGGGAACCTATGAGGTTATAACTAAGTATTTCTCACCTCACACTATGGTCAAGAACATCTCTAAACCTCAAGGATGCAGAATTTGAAATCCTAACTTTACGGGTACCTAGAAGTCACAATAATGACCCTTTCTAAGTTTGGTTTGCTCCTAAGGCTTCAAGATTAAGTCCTAAACCAATTATGAGTCATTCCTACACATTTAAACTAATTTAAAACCATGATTATTAAATCTAAACCTTGCTGGACAGAATCCAGAAAATTACATAATTAAAGGATCTAGAATTCTCAAATTAATTCTTTTCTAGTTCCTAACTTATCCTATCTTTCACATATGAGTCTTAACATTATTTTTACTCAAACATAGGCACATTATCATCATCAAAACAGCACATACAGTGGCAGCAAAGAGCAAGGAAGAACCGAAAATATACTTCTCCATAAAAGGCATAAAACATAATTTCTAAAGCTCATAAAATGCTAGTTTCTCTTGGAACTCTTTTTAAACTTTCGAAACTCATTTATAAATATTTTTAACATCTAAAATCATAAGAGTATTTAAGAGGGCAGTGACCAATTTATCTTTATCTCAAGAGGTCCTAAATTCATAAAACTTAGTTCTATGCATTCCTTAAACTCATGTAAGCTTGGAAAAATTATAAAACATAGTCTCAAATACTTAGAAACTTCAAGACCTCTTGGGGCCGAAATATGAACCAAGGAAAATACATATTGTTAGACCTTTGTTGAGACAACAATGGACAAGTCTTTGAGCTCTAGGTTCATTTAGGTGATGACATAAAAATAAACATGCTTATGCACTTATTTTAGGTTCCATTAGAAAGTAAAGTGATAGCACAAAGTAAATATGAATGCAACTCATTATTATCTTGGTATTAAGTGAGAACTTAAAATATAGACATGATAATGCATAGCTTGAAATATAAACATGACAATGCAAGGTTCACTTATTATCTTGAAACTTAGCGATAGCAAGGAAGTAAACATGATATGCAAAACATAAAGTAAACATGATGCAAGGTTCATTTTATGGTTAACTAGAGCTCATTCAAGACTTTAACAGGATAACAACCCAATACAATATCTCAAAGATCACAACACAAAAACTGAAAGTCATATAAAAGAGAAAGAAAGTGAAACTACGTCAAGTTCTTTATTAAATACCCAAAACCCCTATCTAGAGAAAAATCTCTAGAACGTGCCGGCCAACTTTAAGGTTGACAAGGGTAGGCTTGGGCTTTTAGAAATCCTTAGATTAATTTTCTTAAGTTGGAAAACCATGTGAGCTAGATGTCATATAGATGAAGTTACAAGAAAAGGAAAACTCAAGCTTTAGAGGTTTCTTTGAGATGAACACAATGCCATCATCTAGAAACTCTCATCATCAAGCTATCATGCTCATAATAGGGCCTAGAGGCCGAAATGAAAAGAAAAGGAAAAACAAAGGAAAGTTCAAAAAGAATCCAAGAGGAAACTAGAGAAAAACACTTTCTTGAGCAAAACAAAGTTTGAAAACAAATCCCTACCTAGTGATGAAGGTAAAAGCTTGGACTTGAAGATGAAATGAGATGAGCAACCCCTCCTAGGATGGTGGTGATGATTCGGCCAAACAGGAAGGAAAAGAAAGGAAATGTGTTTTGGGTGAAGTTGTGTTTGAGGTGTGGTGTTTGAGAGGTTTGATGATGGTTCAAGGCTTTGGGGTGGTGTTTGATGGTTGAGAGATGATGATGAGATGAAGAGATGAAGAAGATGAAGATGAAAAGAAAGGAAGAACACTTTTGAAACTTTGAGAGAAAAGAAAAACTTCGCAAGACAACTCTAAAATTCTAAACTTAGCAAATGCTTCAAGGTGCAACAAGGCTATCACAAGCATCCTATTTATAGAAAAACAAAACCATGGGGCTCACCAAGGGGAGGAGTGGCTGTGTGGTATTGGAAGGAAAAGGGAGAGGAAAATATCTCTTACACAAGGTCCTTCAAGCATGGTTTGAAGTATGGAAGCTATGCTACAAAGTATGGTTTGGTGTGAGTTAATTTCCTATCAAATTTTTATGAAATTAGGCTTCTAGAAACAATGCATGGCTGGAACTTTTCCAGCCACAATTAAATGGAGAAAATGAGCTATTTTAATTAGTTATTTACTTGGAAAATCAAGCTTGATTGAAAGTTATGACAAGGTATAGTGTATGTGACTTGAGGTATGGCCTTGGAGTGTTGAAAAATTGAACATGTGATGCATATGGGGAGGGTGAGGCTTCGGCCAGGGCTGGACAGCAGAGTGGGGGTGAGTTTTGACCATTTAATTGGGTGTTAATGGTAGGTTTAGATGTGTGTTAGCTTAGGTACAAGGTTAGGAATGATTAAGCTTAAGTTTAGGTAACTAAGAATGTGATTTAGGGAGTTTATGACAAGTTTAGGAGTGCTCATATATCATTAGAGAATTTTAAACTCATTTATGAATAAACAATATGTAACACAATTCCATGATTTAAGGAATTGGAAAGAGAAAATACTATTCAAGATTCTATGACTAGGTGTCTTGAAATTAAAATATGATTTTAGGTTGTAATTAAGCACTTTTTGGTTCTAATCAACTTTAATAAATTATTTTGACTCAAGATTAAATAAGGAAATTAATTAACCTTTGATTAGAGCCTAATATTGCTTAGGTTTGCTTAATCACGCGATTAAGCGTAAAAACACGAAACTAGGGGCAAAACCATAATTTTGCACGAATTTTGCCTGGGACTTCAAAAATTAAAACTGAGGTCATAGAATACATAAAAACGCCTTTTAAAACCATCTGGAGAAGTTTTGGGTTCATCCGGCACTTGAAAACGGGTAAAACACCGCAGGGGCGTTTTGGTCATTTTGACCCGAAAACTCGAAAAACAAGATTTTCGATCCCGGGAAGGTACACAGGTCATCTAATCCCCTTTCAACATCGAGTTTGCCCTTCGAGTACTACCAGACCGGTTTTCCTCGAATTCCGGGCTGAAAATGACCTCAAGGGCATTTTGGTCATTTTCACTCTAACAAAAAAATCGGGGCGTTACACTCACTATTCTCATAATGGAACCCAAGGTTCCTGAGGACATAGATGATGACACTAGGATAGGAGGATCCCCTACTGAGATTCTTTCTCACTCACTCTATCTTTCTATCCATCCCGTCTTTAGAGGCTGATAGCGATGTTTGTGGTCTTCATTGACACGCCCACTTGGGAGGTGCACTACGACCCTACTCACCGCTCTTATCATTTTGAGGGTCGTTGTGTTGTTCGTGTTTTTGTCTACATGGGATGCCCGTTTGCACACCCTATTTCCAGCTTCCATTTTTCCCCTACTTCCCTTTTTAGAGATGACTTGGTGTTCAGCCGTGCTCGACCCCGTGATGAGAAAATACGTCATGCTCGTCTTACTGCTTCTGCCATTCTTGACTACTTAAACTATGTTCCCCGCTCGATGCATTTTGAGACCGACCCATCAAAGGTCTCTGCCACTCAAGTTTATTCAGAGGGTTCTGCACCTACAATGCCTATGGAGATGGGAGGTTGTAGTGAGGACACAGTGACCCAACATGGGTTAGCACGTACGCTAGCCATGTGACCATGCCATGGAGCTCATGTCCAGTTGCCTCTTCGCTTTGCCACTCCGTCTGAGCTATGCCAATGGATTGGTTATGCTCATCCCTCCTGGGAGGGACAACAGTAGAGGGTAGCAATTGCAGAGTCTATAGTGCATGCACTCACTTATTGCTTAGGATGACTTTCTTTTGCTTTTGAGGTTATCCTCTTTAGGTACACTCGAGTAGGCCATATTACCTTATGTATGTATTTATAGTTTCTCTGTTTATCTCCCATATGACTGTATCAACTCACCCTTTGTTGGTGGGTACTATGTTAGTATTATGTATTTATTATGGTGTGTGCTCAGAATGTCTATGTTGTTATGAAGCCTATGTTGATGTTGTTTATTTTTATGACATGTATCTCTTCTACTCGTTTACTTTATGCCTTGACCTCCTTACATGTGCGCTGTATGACGTCATCCATTTAAAGTTGTGCAGCTCCTACTTTTCAATTTATGTTTTCGAAAAAAAAATTTACCCTTATTTTGCTAAGTATTTTAGAAAAGTTGTAACGCCCCGATTTTTCCTATCTGAGCAAAAATGACCAAAATGCCCCTGAGGTCATTTTTCACCCAAAATTCAAGGATAACCAACCTGATAGTCCTTGAAGGGCCAACTCAATGGTTAAAGGGGATTAGATGGCTTTTGAATGGTTTCGGGAATGAAAATCTCGTTTTCTGAGGTTTTGGGCCAAAATGACCAAAATACCCCTATAGCGTTTTTACACGGGTATAAGTGTCGTTTGAGCTCGAAACTTCTCCAGAAGGCTTTAAATGATGTTTTTATGTGTTCAGAGACATTTGTTTAAGTCCCGGTGGTCCCGGGCTATTTTTATGCAAAATTACGATTTTGCCCCTAGCATAGTGCTTTTGAGCTCAATGATGTAATTCAGTGAACCTAAGCACTATTAGGCTCTAATAAAAGATTAATTAATTTCCATAATTAATCTAGAGTCAAAATAATTTATTAAAGTTAATTAGAACCTAAAATTGCTTAGATTAAACCTAAACCTCTTTTTAATTCAAGATTCCTAGTTATGGAATCTTGAATAGTGTTTTCTCTCTCCAATTCCTTAAATTAAGGAATTGTGTTTACAATTGTTTATACCTTAAAATGAGTTTAGATCCCTCTAATGATGCAATAGCACTCCCTAACCATGTCTTGAGATCCTTAATTACTTTCTTAGTTACCTAAACACTTATTTAGCACTTCCTAATTTTAAGCTTAACCTAAGATACACCTAGACACATAATTAACACACAATTAGAAGAACAAATCTCGTTCCACATGGCCTAATGAAACTGGCGCCACTCCTCCCCCTCATTTCTCACATGTTGAAATTATTTTGCACTCCATGGCCATGCTTGCACCATACCTTGAACCATACTCACCATACTTCAAACCATGCCTTTGAATGACCAATTAAATGAGATATTTTCTCTTCCTCCCTCCATGAACCACACGGCCACTCCCCCTCAATGCACCCTCATTGTTTTGTTTTTCTATAAATACATATGCAAAGGAACTTGAAAGAACCTTTAGATCATTTGCTAAGTTCAAGCTTTAAGCATTCTTGCAAGTTCTCTCATTTTCTATCAAAGTTTCTAAAGTTCTCTACTTCTTCATCTCCTTCATCTTTCTCTTTGAGCCACCACATCACAACCTCAAACCACCACACAACCACCATAAACCACAACCCAAACACCAAAGCATCCATCCTCAAACACAAGCTCACACAAAACACCTTTCCTTTCCTTTTTCCTCACCTTGGCCGAAACCTCTTCCTAGCTTTGGGAGAGAATTTTCTTTCCATTCTCACTTCAAGACCAAGCTTTTCATCTTCATCACTAGGTAAGGAGTTGTTTTAATGTCATTCTTTTACTCAAAAATGCTTTGTTCTTGAAGAAATATGTTGATTTTATCAGCTTCCTTGGTTTTTCCTTTTCGATTTTCCTTTAATTCTTTCTTTTTATTCTTAGCTTTCAAGGCCTAGTTTGTTCTTCATGATAGCTTGATGATAAGTGTCTCTAGATGATGACCTTGTGTTCATCTCAATGAGGCCTCTAAAGCTTGAGTTTTTCTTTCTTCAAGTTTTATTTATGTTACTTAGCTCACTAATGATTTTACCTTAAGAAAATAATTACAAGGATTTCAAAAAGCCCAAAGCTTACTCTTATCAACCTTAAAGTTGGCCGGCATGTTCTAGAGGTTACTCTAGATAGGAGCTTTTGGGTACATAATAAAGAAATGGTGTATTTCATTTCCTTTCTAGTTTCGGCCCTTTTTCCTTTTTCCTTAAAGGTTTTGCTTTCATTTGAATCCATTTCCTTGAGCTTGATGATGATGTTCAAACTATGAGATTTCTTTGAAACCTTGGTACAAAGAACTCTAAAGCTTATTTCATCTTGCTAAGATATGTGTTGGGTTGAGGTTTATGTTCCTTTAAAGTCTTGTATGAGCTCTAGTAAAGAATAAAATGAACTTCCACCATTGTTGAAGTTTATGCTTTGCATCTCATGTTTACTTTTCTTGTCATTACTAAATATCAAGAATAAAGAAACGAACTTGCATTATCATGTTTAAATTTCAAGTTTTGCATCTCATATTTATATTTCAAGTCATCACTAAAACTTTAAATATAATAACAAGTTGCATTTCATATATATTTTATGTTCTCAATTTACTTTATAATGAAGAATAAAACAAGTGCATAGCATGTTTAAATTTATGTCCTCACCTAAAGATCCTAGAACTCAAAGACTTGCCCACTTTACCTCAAGAGAAGTTTGGAAAATGTGAATTTTTTGTAAATGTTTTTTTGGCCATGTGATCAGGATGGACTTAGTATAAGTTTCATCTAGTCACAAGGACCAACAAACTATGTCTTAAGATTTTCTTAAGCATAGAAAAGTTTCAAGGAAATACTGTAAGCATGATTTTATGATTTAAACCCCTTTTGAGAATACTTTGAAGTAGCTACTGTGCTTATTTATTTTATGATGATTTTAATGAAATAAATTGATTTTCAATGAGTTTTAGAAGTTCTAAAACGGTTCCAAGAGAAACTAGCAATCCATGTGTGTTAGAAATGAAATTCTAAGCATGATATGATAATGATGTTCACGGTTCTTCCTTGTTATTTTGCTCACTGTATGATGCTGATTTTATTACGATAGGGTGTGTAACGCCCCGATTTTCTGTCTGAGTAAAAATGACCAAAATGCCCCTGAGGTCATTTTCTGCCCGAAATTCAAGGATAACCAACCCGGCAATCCTCAAAGGGCTAACTCAATGTTTGAAGGGGATTAGATGACCTTTGAGTGGTTCCGGGATTGAAAATCTCGTTTTTTGAAGTTTCGGGTCAAAATGACCAAAATACCTCTATAGCATTTTTATGCGGGTATAAGTGTCGTTTGAGCCCGAATCTCTCTTGAGGGTTCAAAATGCTAATTATAGGTGTCTAATGATGTTTTTATGTGTTTAGGAGTATCTAATTAAGTCCCGATGGTCCCGGGCAGTTTTTGTGCAAAATTACGATTTTGCCCCTAGTATAGTGTTTTTTAGCGTAATCGCGTGATTAAGCAAACCTAAGCAATATTAGGCTCTAATAGAAGATTAATTAATTTCCATAATTAATCTAGAGTCAAAATAATTTATTAAATTTGATTAGAACCTAAAATTGCTTAAAGAAACTCAAAATCCTTTTCTAGTCTTAATTCTTTTAGAAAGGAATCTAGGAATAGTATTTTCTCTTACCTATTCCCCTAAATCATGGAAACATGTTGGCATTGGATTCTAAGATAATGAAGTTTGACTTCATTAATCTATCAAGACCACCTCCTAATCTATTCTTACATGACCCTAATTACCTATTTAAATTACTAAACACTTACTTACAACTTCCTAATTTTAAGCTTAACCTAAGCTACACCTAAACATATCATTAACACCCAATTAGAAGAACAATTTCTCCTCCCCATGGGCTGTCACATGCTGGATGAAAATGCACTCTTCCTCATCTTTTCTACATGTTAAAATTCTTGCACTCAAAGACAATGCTTAACACCTTACCTTGAACCATACTTTGAGTCATATCCACCATGCTTCATCCATGCTTTGAATGACCACCCAAAAGAGATATTTCTTCTCTCCAAAGCCTTGAAAAACCATGGCCCCTCCTCCTCCATACATTCCTTCACATTTTGTTTCTTTATAAGTACTACACTTAGAAGAACTTGGTCCATTTTTGCTCATTTCTAAGCTTATGCCTTAAAGCTTTTCTCTAAGTTTCCTTTCTTTCTCTCAAAAAGTTCTTAAACTCTTTTCCTTTCATCTTCTTCATTCTCTTCTAAGACCACCATCCTTGTAACCACAAACCACCATACAACCACCATAGATCATCATCTAAATACCAAAGCTTCCATTCACAAACACAAAGCTCACATAAAAACACTTCCTTTCCTTTCCTTTCCTTGTGGCCAAAATCATCATCATCATCACTTGGAAAGGAGTTTCTTCTCATTTTCCTTTTCAAGAGCAAGCTCTTTTTCCTTCCAAAGAGATTTCCACTAGGTAGGGGTTCTTGTTTCCAAAAGCTTTTGTTTTGTTTTAGATGTTTAAGATGAAAAAGTGTTAGTTTTTCTCTTGGAGCACATTCTTTTCTTCTTTGTTTTATTTTTATTTTGGAACTTGGTTTTCAAAAGAAAAACTTGAGCTTGATGATGAGGTTTCAAGATAATGATCTTCAGAGTCTCATTTGAGAAACCTCTAAAGCTTGAAACTTATTCTTGACTTTTGGAACATTTTAGTTTTTTCCTTTATTTTTCCTTGCTGAAGGACTTCCTTCCTTTTTCCTTTTTATTTCGGCTGTTTTCCCCCTTTTCTTATCTTGATTTTGGTTTTAAAAATAGTAGGGAATTGCTCTCTAGTTTTTGTTTTACTCAAAAATGAGTTTTCTTGAAGTTTCTCTTGGTTTCCTTTTTAGTTTTCCTTGCTCCTCCCTTTTTCCTTATTTTGGTCATAGGGCCTTGTTGTTAGCATGATAGCTTGATGATGAGTGCTTCTAGAGAATGACTTTATGTTCATCTCAAAGAGACCTCTACAGCTTGAGTTTTGTTCTTGATCTAGTAAAGTTTTGGTTTTTCTTTCCTTTTCTTCTCCTACATGGCTTCAGCCACTATATGTTTTCCTTCAAAGGTTTTGTTAAAAATTATAAAGTGTCTCTATATTTATTTTGTATCAAGAAATAATATTGTTTAGGTTCTTTTAGATCTTTTCCTTTAAAACTTGATGATGTTGTTCAAACCATGAGTCTCTTTGATACTGTGGGTCCATGAACACTAGAGCTTGCTTTACTTTGTTGAGATATGTTGGGTTATGTTTGATCTTTCAAAGTTTTGTTGGTTGGTTTAAGCTCATTCCTAGGTGATAGGTGAGACGGAGTTTTTGGTGACCAAGAATAATATCGCCAGGCTAGTATGTTGGTTGGATTTTGATGAACATGATATGAAGGTGGTCTTGAGAAAAAGAACTTAAGAGTTTAAGTATGAGAATGAGTATGATGTTTTAATGTCACTTTATGCCACTAATATGTTGAGGTTTTTTTATGATTGTGTTCTATCGATTTCTTGCATAATGTATTAGCATGCATCCATTTAATATATGTTGCATTCATGTCATTAAGACTCATATTAAAAGACACCCACTTCAGATAAATTGATTTGGAAAGTCTGAAACCAACCCTTATGCATGAACGCCTCTTTCATAAATAAAACCGAAATGGCTGGGGACGATGATGATGACGCATGTGTTAGAGTTGGAAATCCCTACTGAGAACCTTGAATAAGTTTCTTATCTCTCTCTCTCTCTCTCTCTCTCTCTCTCTCTCTCTTTTATTGTGTGTCGTCCCCAGACGAAAATGATGGTGTGTTTCAAGAACTCTACTAAGGTGTAGGCATAGGGCATGCACTACGAGTCGGATTTGTGGGATGCAACGGAAACGTGTAGATGTCGCTTTTAGATTTATATAAGTGCACTTCTTTTGATGAGGTAATAGAACTATGATAATAGTGACAGATGTACTTATGAAGATATGACTATGTGTGTTGATATGTGTAACGCTTGTATTTTGTGGTTATTAATGGCATGTTTTCTTTCTCTATCATGTTATGTCTGCAATAATCGTTAGATTTTATCT